>JALXJV020000008.1:14377685-15772121 GCA_024633595.2 Lepomis macrochirus | reverse complement strand
GTAGTAGGTATAGTTAGTGGTGTTGTAGACCTTGTGGTTGTAGCTGGTGCTTCAGCTGTAGACGTAGGTTCAGTTGGTGGTGGTGTCGACCTTGTGGTTGTAGTTGGTACTTCAGCTGTAGTAGGTTCAGTTGGTGTTGTTGTAGATGTTATAGTGGCTGGTTCAGTTGACTTAGCAGGTGTAGTTAGTGGTGTTGTAGACCTTGTAGTTGTAGATGCTGCTTCAGTTGTAGTCGCAGGTTCAGTTTGTGTTGTTATGGATCTCGGTGGTTGGTGTAGTAGTAGGTTCAGTAGGTGGTATTGTAAACCTTCTGGTTGTAGTTTGCACTTCAGTTGCAGTCGTAGGTTCAGTTTGTGTTGTTGTAGATTTTGTGGTTGTAGTTGGTACTTCAGATGTAGTAGGTTCAGTAGGTGTTGCTGTAGATTCTGTGGTTAGTGTAGTGGTAAGTTCAGTAGGTGTTGTTGTAGACCTTGTGGTTGTAGTTGGCACTTCAACCGTAGTCGTAGGTTCACTCTGGTAGTGCTGTAGATGTTGTAGTAGTCGCCTCAGTTGCAGCAGCAGGTATAGTTGGTGATGTTGTAGATTTTGTGGTTGTAGCTGGTGCTTTAGTTGTAGTAGTAGGTTCAGTAGGTGGTGGTGTCGTTTTGTAGTTGCAGTTGGTACTTCAGCTGTAGTAGGTTCAGTAGGTGTTGTTGTAGAACTTGTGGTTGTAGTTGGCACTTCAAGCTTAGTCGTAGGTTCAGTTGGTGGTGTTGTAGATGTTGTAGTAGTTGCTTCAGTTGTAGCAGTAGGTATAGTTGGTGATGTTGTAGATTTTGTGGTTGTAGTTGGTACTTCAGATGTAGTAGGTTCAGTGGGTAGTGTTGTAGATTGTGTGGTTGTAGTTGGTACTGCAGTTGTAGTAGGTTCAATAGGTGTTGTTGTAGAAGTTGTAGTTGTAGTTAGCACTAAAACATGATCCGCTGGTGATGGTGTAGTGCTAACTGTACCGATAATAACATCTACAGATGTTGAAGTTGTCAATTTAATTGTAGTAGCAAGTGTAGTTAGTGGTTTTGTATATTCTGTGGTTGTAGATGGTACTTCATTTGTAGCAGGTTCAGTATGTGTTGTTGAATACCTTGTGGTTGTAGATGGTCCTTCAGTTGTAGTTGTAGGTGCAGTAGATAGTTTTGTAGACCTTGTCGTTGTAGTTGCCACTTCAGATGTGGTTGATGCAGTACTAGGTTCAGTAGGTGGTGTTGTAGACCTTGTGGTTATAGTTGGTACTTCAGTTGTAGTTGTAGGTTCAGTTTGTGTTGTTGTAGATTGTTTGATTCTAGTTGTCACTTCAGTTGTAGCAGTAGGTATAGTAAGTGGTGTTGTAGATTGTGTTTTTGTAGTTTGTGCTTCAGTTGTAGTAGGTTCAGTAGGTGGTGTTGTCGACCGTGTGGTTATAGCTGGTACTTCAGTTGTAGTCGTAGGTTCAGTTTGTGTTGTTGTAGATTGTGTGATTCTAGTTGTCACTTCAGTTGTAGCAGTAGGTGCAGTTGGTGGTGTTGTAGATGTTGTAGTAGTCGCTCAGTTGCAGCAGTAGGTATAGTTGGTGATGTTGTAGATTTTGTGGTTGTAGTTGGTACTTCAGATGTAGTAGGTTCAGTAGGTGTTGCTGTAGATTCTGTGGTTAGTGTAGTGGTAAGTTCAGTAGGTGTTATTGTAGACCTTGTGGTTGTAGCTGGCACTTCAACCGTAGTCGAGGTTCAGCTGGTAGTGTTGTAGATGCTGTAGTAGTCGCTCCAGTTGTAGTAGTAGGTGTAGTTAGTGGTGTTGTAGATTCTGTGGTTGTAGTTGGTACTTCAGTTGTAGTAGTAGGTTCAGCTGGTGATGGTGTCGACCTTGTGGTTGTAGTTGGTACTTCAGTTGTAGTAGGTTCAGTTGGTGTTGTTGTAGATGTTATAGTGGCTGGTTCAGTTGACTTAGCAGGTGTAGTTAGTGGTGTTGTAGACCTTGTAGTTGTAGATGTTGCTTCAGTTGTAGTCGCAGGTTCAGTTTTTGTTGTTATGGATTCGGTGGTTGGTGTAGTAGTAGGTGCAGTAGGTGGTATTATAGACCTTGTGGTTGTAGTTTGCACTTCAGTTGTAGTCGTAGGTTCAGTTTGTATTGTTGTAGATTGTGTGGTTGTAGTTGGTACTTCAGTTGTAGTAGGTTCAGTAGGTGTTGTTGGAGAACTTGTGGTTGTAGTTGGCACTTCAAGTTTAGTCGTAGCTTCAGTTGTTGGTGTTGTAGATGTTGTAGTAGTCGCTTCAGTTGTAGCAGTAGGTATAGTTGGTGATGTTGTAGATGTTGTGGTTGTAGTTGGTACTTCAGATGTAGTAGGTTCAGTGGGTGTTGCTGTAGATTCTGTGGTTAGTGTAGTGGTAGGTTCAGTAGGTGTTGTTATAGACCTTGTGGTTGTAATTGGAACTTCAGTTGTAGTTGTAGGTTCAGTTTGTGTTGTAGATTGTGCGGTTGCAGTTGGTACTTCAGTTGTAGTAGGTTGAGTTTGTAGATGTTGTAGTTGTCGCTTCAGTTGTAGTTGTAGGTATAGTTAGTGGTGTTGTAGATTGTGTTTTTGTAGTTTGTGCTTCAGTTGTAGTAGGTTCAGTAGGTGGTGTTGTCGACTGTGTGGTTATAGCTGGTACTTCAGTTGTAGTCGTAGGTTCAGTTTGTGTTGTTGTAGATTGTGTGATTCTAGTTGTCACTTCAGTTGTAGCAGTAGGTGTAGTTAGTGGTGTTGTAGATTTTGTGGTTGTAGTTGGTACTTCAGATGTAGTAGGTTCAGTAGGTGTTGCTGTAGATTCTGTGGTTAGTGTAGTGGTAAGTTCAGTAGGTGTTGTTTTAGACCTTGTGGTTGCAGTTGGTACTTCAGTTGTAGTAGGTTCAGTTGGTGTTGTTGTAGATGTTGTAGTGGTTGGTTCAGTTGACTTAGCAGGTGTAGTTAGTGGTGCTGTAGACCTTGTAGTTGTAGATGTTGCTTCAGTTGTAGTCGCAGGTTCAGTTCGTGTTGTTAGGGATTCGGTGGTTGGTGTAGTAGTAGGTTCAGTAGGTGGTATTGTAAACCTTGTGGTTGTAGTTGGCACTTCAGTTGTAGTCGTAGGTTCAGTTTGTGTTGTTGTAGATTGTGTGGTTGTAATTGGTACTTCAATTGTAGTAGTTTCAGTAGGTGTTGTTGTAGAACTTGTGGTTGTAGTTGGTACTTCAGTTGTAGTAGGTTCAGTTGGTGTTGTTATAGATGTTGTAGTGGTTGGTTCAGTTGACTTAGCAGGTGTAGTTAGTGGTGTTGTAGATTTTGTGGTTGTAGTTGTTACTACAGATGTAGTGGGTTCAGTAGGTGTCGCTGCAGATTCTGTGGTTAGTGTAGTAGTAGGTTCTGTAGGTGTTGTTGTAGACGTTGTGGTTGTAGTTGGCACTTCAGCTGTAGTTGTAGGTTCAGTTGGTAGTGTTGTAGATTGTGTGGTTATAGTTGGTACTGCAGTTGTAGTAGGTTCAATAGGTGTTGTTGTAGTTGTCGCTTCAGTTGTAGTAGCAGGTGCAGTTAGTGGTGTTGTAGATTCTGTGGTTGTAGTTGGTACTTCAGTTGTAGTAGTAGGTTCAGTAGGTGGTGGTGTCGTCCTTGTGGTTGCAGTTGGTACTTCAGTTGTAGTAGGTTCAGTTGGTGTTGTTGTAGATGTTGTAGTGGTTGGTTCAGTTGACTTAGCAGGTGTAGTTAGTGGTGTTGTAGACCTTGTAGTTGTAGATGTTGCTTCAGTTGTAGTCGCAGGTTCAGTTTGTGTTGTTATGGATTCGGTGGTTGGTGTAGTAGTAGGTTCAGTAGGTGGTATTGTAAACCTTCTGGTTGTAGTTTGCACTTCAGTTGTAGTCGTAGGTTCAGTTTGTGTTGTTGTAGATTTTGTGGTTGTAGTTGGTACTTCAGATGTAGTAGGTTCAGTAGGTGTTGCTGTAGATTCTATGGTTAGTGTAGTGGTAGGTTCAGTAGGTGTTGTTGTAGACCTTGTGGTTGTAGTTGGCACTTTAACTGTAGTCGTAGATTCCGTTGGTAGTGTTGTAAATGTTGTAGTAGTCGCTTCAGTTGTAGCAGTAGGTATAGTTAGTGATGTTGTAGATTTTGTGGTTGTAGTTGGTGCTTCAGTTGTAGACGTAGGTTCAGTAGGTGGTGGTGTCGTCCTTGTGGTTGCAGTTGGTACTTCAGTTGTAGTAGGTTCAGTTGGTGTTGCTGTAGATTCTGTGGTTAGTGTAGTGGTAGGTTCAGTAGGTGTTGTTGTAGACATTGTCGTTGTAGTTGGCACTTCAACTGTAGTTGTAGGTTCCGTTGGTGGTGTTGTAGACCTTGTGGTACTAGTTGGCGCTTCAGTTGTAGTCGTAGGTTCAATTGGTGATGTTGCAGTTGTCGCTTCAGTTGTAGTAGCAGGTGTAGTTAGTGGTGTTGTAGATTCTTTGGTTGTAGTTGTAGGTTCAGTTGTAGTAGTAGGTTCAGGAGTTGTAGTTGTAGTACATTGGACCACGCATTTCTTGTTCTCTTTATCAAATATGGGCTTGTCTTCTGGGCATACCGGGTAACAGCCTGCAAAAATCACAGTACAAAACATCACACATTATTTTCTGGCACTAAAAGCATTGTTATTTACATTGTAATTAAATATTTGACACTGCGGAAACAGCGTGTCTATAAATTAGTGGTGGGCATAGATTAATTTTTTTTCTAGGTTAATCTCACTGTAACCTTGAAATTAATCTGGATTTATTTAGATTAAAATGGCTCATTTGAATTCTGCTGAAGGCATTCAGAATATGTGTGCAAACGGGTTTCACGACTACAAACTGCTTGAGAAAGCTGTTCTGCTATGATAATTGGTGATGAAAATAAATCATGTTCAATAAGATGGCTGTCGGGGTATCAACAGTTACTGAAAGCTGTAGTTTATACTGTTTATTAGCACTTCTGTGTAGCCTACTTGTGACTCATAAATCTTCGTACACAAAGTGCTGTCCAACAGCTGTCTGTGGAGGTGTTGCTACAGTTAGTGTGAGTAAATACCGCACAATGCGTTTTTTAATCAACCGGCATATCTGGTTAGTTGTAAACAAACAGCTGACCGAGCGAGGTTGTAACTGTAACTCGGGTGTAACGTGATTCCCAGCTCCAACCTCCGAGGTAAATGGAACGCAGCAATAACTGCATCCATGTTAGCACGTCACGTTTGATGTGGTAATTTCACAGTAGGCATACACACAAGTTCGACGACTCGTTCTTGTCCCTTACAGTGCAATTCAGCTAGGCGTAATTCTGCACTAAGATATCAAGCTTGAGTAATATAGACCCAGCTCCCAACCCAACTTTGAGAATAGATTAACAGCGATATTTTTTTTATCGCCCAATAAGAGTCTCACGTTAATGCAGCACGTTAATGCAGATAACGGTCCACCACTACTATAAATATAGTTTTGTAATGTGTCACAAGTCTGTCAAACAGGATCAGTTCAAAATAAGGAGATTATATGATTTTTATTAGCAAATTAATCAGTGTTAACGTGAGCCACTGTGAGTTAACCTCTTACCTTCCAGGTGGGGTAAAGAGGTGCTGCAATTTCCTTGTGGATTGAAGCAAGTCTTGTAGCAAGGTGTGTGGCAAGGGTTGTAGTGCCACTTGCATTCACCTGGGCTGTTGTAGTAGTCACAAAAGACAGCTAGAATAAAAAATAAAATGGATGTTATGTTTTAAATAAAGGAATTGTTGATTACAAAAGTAGATTCATGTCTATGGAAGTGTCACTGAAAAGTGTCACAAAAGACAGCTAGAAGAAAAGATATAATGAATGTTACGTTTTAAATAAAAGAAATGTTGATTAAAACAAGCTGACTAATAAACGTGTCACTGAGATCACAAACTTCAAAATCCATCTGCTATATCCTTGCATTATATTTATTTTAGGTTTCAAGAATGCTTTTATCTTTATCTTTTCAAATGACACTTATTAAAAAAATATTAACAACATTCTGTAATACAAAATTGCACTTATATCTTGAACTACACAATTCATTGCAGTGTTTTAAAATAAACATTTTACAAAGCACGCACTGATGCCAATAGATTCTCTTAAATATATAAAACAGGGAAGGTTATAAGATATCATTTTTATAAAGGAAAGAACAGCAAGCCATTCTCATAAATAAATGTCATCACATGTTAAATCCCTAAAAACTGAGGTCATAAGAATTTGAGGAATCTAAAAACATGGTCTTGGAAACCTCAGTTAAATCTGAGGGGAAATAGTTTACTTACTGACAGATTTCTGGAGTTCTCCATGCAACACAGACACCTGCCTCATTACAAGCTTGAGCATAAGATGCAACTGCTGTGCAGAAACACTCACAGTCTCCGCCAGAGTCACAGGCACATGAGTCTGTCACACAGTTTTCATAAAATGGATGTGGATCTACCTATTTTTCAAAAGATGTGACAATAAAAAAATCTGTTTGATGTTTTCAATCATATAACTTTATATTGTGATAAATTAGAAAGAAAAATGCTGTTACCTTATTGTGGCAGTGTTTGAAAGTACCATCCTTTGCAATTATAATGTTGCACATCATTTTTGCCCAGTGATGTCTAGTGGGTCTTGCTCCACAAGGGTCAACATTCATTTCCACATCTGGGCAGCTGCTTGACACTTTCCAGCTGTTTGCAAACTCAAACGGATTGCTCACTGCCAGCTGACCTTGCGTGGTGAAGTCATTCTGTCCATCACCATCAAAATCTCCACACAGACCACATACCGCTCCCTGTATGGCCGAACAGAGTCAGTTACTTATTTTATAAGACAATATAATATAATAATAACAATATTCTATATCAATACAAGATACAAGCATTTTTCAGGCATCAATAAACCTGTATTATGTTGACAAGCACAATGTTCTATCGTATTTACATCAATGTTGTAAATATTGAAATAAGTGCCTTAAGGACCTTTTCTGCAATATGTACATGCTGTACATCAATGCCATTATTGTCCCAAAGATTTTTAAGTGAAGAAAATTATCAGCAAAGACAGATAAACAACAGATGAGAAAAAGATGGTCCATCATATCAAAACTCTAAGCTCTTTCTCTAAGAAATGTCAGTCATCATCCCTGAAACAATGTCTGTGACTCACTCTGTGGTGTGGTTCAAGGAGGATGCGAACAGTTGTTTTGCGATCCCACATCACTGTCAGACCAATGGCAGATTCCAAAACCAGATACAACCCAACCCTCCTTATTTTGTACTGAATCTGAGGGCCATCTCCAAGGTCCTCTTCCTTATAGTCTCCCTTTGATAGTTTGACTTCCATTCGCTGCAATGTTAAAAAGATTTTTGTTGCTTTCATTGTAATTGTAAAAACTGCAGGTTGATATATTATATCATTTATAGTGTGCTCAATATTTTAGGCACAGAATACATATCAGGTGTTGGTATTTTGTCTTACCCCCAGTTGGATTCGAACAGTTTTGGAGCATGTGGTGCCTGTAGTTCCACATGGTACATTTTCTGTGATAACACCAAAATTGCTCTGCACTGTTTTATTGCCACAGTTGTTCTTAAAAGAGAGATATTCATTAAACATTTAGTACTCTTGCTTCATAGTAGACATGAGACCATTGATCAAATCACACTTCAGATTGGCCTTTACTAATCCAGAATACTAACATTGTTAAAGAAAAGCTTAAACATAAAATCATGGAAGATTTTGACATGCTTTTTTACCTTAACAGCAACAGAGTCACAATGTCCTCGAAACCCATATGATCGCTGATCAAATGTATTGTAGTGACCACTCCCATAAATAATGCAAGTTCCCGGACATCTTTTGTCTGTGCACTCCCAGTTTCCACTTTTGCAGGTACTAGATGTAACAGAAATTGTTAAAAATAAATACTGCTATTACATAAAACATGCAGGCAAATATGATATTTGTTTACACTGCTACATTTTACATCTAATTAAAAACAAGTTCATACCAGATGTTACACTGGTTAGGGATTTGTGTTTCAGGTGCATAAAGATGCCCATCATGCTGACATGGACATTCATGGACTTTTACACAGGAGCCTTTTCCATCATCAATAAGACCACCTGGACACTGACAACCAGATGCACACTCTGGGGAGTCCTGGGGTAGATGGAGAGATCACAGTGATAGAAAACAAGAAAACATGACATACTACTAGGCCTACTACTACTTACAGCTCTTCCTCTAACTTTATTTAACTTTATTTATACTTTTCAAACCTGTTCACACTGCAGTTGTAGAATATGCTGTTTTTGTTTTCTGTTGTTTTTGTATCTTTTGTTTAGTTTGAGCTTAAATCAGTTTAGTTAAGCTATATGCCGGTATGTGTCACAGTTTAATGACAACTACTACCCTATATGAAAGAATCACTTTTCTCTCTCTCTCTCATATTGGGTAATAGCAAGGGGACCTCCAACAGACATACCAGTGGAGTCACAATGATGACAACGGGGAAAGAGAGAGAGAGAGGTGGGGGAGGGGTGGGGGGTGAAGGCATGGGAGAAGCTGGAAAGGAAGGTGGAGATTCAGCCCCTGCTGACCCTGGCCCCCATAAGAGTGGACAATGCCATCATCTACAGTGCTTTGTCAGGCAGTCTGAGGACAAACACCTACAGCTCAACATCTGCAAGACAAGTTAATGAACTTCAGATGGAGAAGGAAGCCCTCAAACCCCTTTAGAATCCAGTGGCAAGGAATAAAGGTGGTGGATTACTACAAATTTCTGGGAGTACACAACAATGTGGACTGGTTGGATAACACAAAGGCTTTCTACAGGAAAGGACAGAGAAGACCTTTTTGAGAATCAGTTCTTCGGTCTGTGCACTAGGCTACTACAAGTCTAGACTAGCCAACTCATTGTTCTTTGCAGTGGTGGCAGCACTGCCCACCCCCCACCAAATGTTTAAAATGACTGACAGCAGCCTTTCTAATAACGAAAGTAAATTGTTAAAGAATATACTCATACATTAATACAACACATAGTAAAGAACCTGGAAGAGAGAGATGTGACCCACGACCAGTTCATCATAGTTAATAATAACGCAGTGCAATGAGGGTCCAGACGGTTCATACAGGAGACATAGCGCAGTGTATTTCAGGCACTTCACTGATAAACCACTTGTTAAAATAGGGCCCTTATTTTAACATACTGTTCACCATTAAATTCAGGAAATAACATTAGATCTGTTTATTTGAGAATCATATGTCAATTTAGAAAAAATAGCTCACACAATCATTGCTGTCCAGATTTAAACATGTTTGAGCACACTGCAGTCCAAGCTCTCCTGCGGCCGCAGTGGAGCAGTTGAAGTACACTTTTGGTAAAGGGCATGCTGTAAAAATAGACAGACAGACCAATTTAATGTCACACAATATATGTAAATTGAAAACCTCAGTATAGAAAAATAAAAATAAAAAGCATACTTTCTGAACGGACTCTTAGAGAATGGCAATGAAGTATTCCATTGGTGCACATACTAGAAATAGACCCAAAGAAATAAGATGCAACACAAAGATACAATTTAGTTTCTGTTAATCTCACATACAACGCACACTACAATCCCGCGAAAACCTTAGTCTAGAAAAAACTGATGAACTCAAATGAAATTGCAAACAGCTGACTCACCATTGGTCGTCTTTGATGCTGATGGACTTTCCTGCCTGGATGTAGACTTCATTATGGTAGCAGGGACATTTTGCCATGGGGACGCACAAGTCGTCTTCATTTAGGTAGAAACCCTCAGAGCAAGAGCAGCCATCCACAGGGAAGAAGTCAGAAGTGCAGCTTTGCTGCTTTTCACTAACGATCTGCAAGTCAGCTGGCATCTCTGATTCTTGTAAGAGAAGGTCTGAGATGCTGGACAGCTCCTTGTGTACTTATCTGTTTGTGCACAATGTAAAGATGGTTATATAGTTTTATGTCTAAATAATGAAGGGAAGATGTTCATCAAACGCCAGAAATCATCACTCATCTTTACCAAAACATAACAAATAAATACTTACTGCAAACATTCTCTCTCCAGTCTGTCAGGAGCACTCCCTTTGATGTACAAGCTCTTGCATAGGAGGAGAAGACAGCACAGAGGCAGTCCTCACTTTTCTCACAGTTACAGCTAGCGTGAAGTACATCGCTGCAGAAGAGAGCAAACACTTCAACAAAATTACGCTCATCAAATTGTATCCGTGAAAAACAAATAGAAAGGTTTTGCTGTACCTTGTAGTACGTCTCAGGATCCATCACTGAATGGCACTGTGCAAAGGTACTGTTTGGACTTAGTAGCAAGGCGCACCAGTGTTTGGCGTAATTCTCTAACAGTGGAGAACAATTAACTTTTAAATTTTTAAGAAGTTCAAATGTGTTGCGCTGTTCAGTGGGTGTAAATATAACATACTTGCAATGGGTGTAATTATAACATACTGGAAACAGTATGGAAATAGTTTCAAGCAGAGAATAATAGTCAAAAAAAACCCAAACACATTTACCATTTTCCACACTGAGGGCACAGGGGTCATCAAGTCTTTCCTCTCTGTCTCGGCACAAGAAGTTAGCCTTCCAGGAGTTACTAAAAGTTGCTGCTGTTCCCTCCACGATCCCCTGTGGAGTCTTCATATCATCAGACAAGACCATGTTGTAGTTCCCACATAAACCTAAAGAAACCAATATTTTTATGGTCAAATGTCAAAACTGTTTTATTGTAGTTTTGAGCATATTTTTCCAGTTAGATCCCAATTATACTTGTGTTTTGTTGTCTTTACTGATGTTGAAATTAAGTTTTATATGATGAAAGATGACAATGGTGTGCTAATATGTACTAATATTATCATTAGCGCTGATACGGTTGTGTGTAAAGCTCCTTTTTTGAAAACATGTAGTCTATTAAGATGAACACATTAAAATAGTAGCTTCTTATTAGATATAATAAAACTGCTGCGTGGGTGTAAAAGATTAATTACAATGAGAAAAACTAAACTGGAAAAAAATTCACCAGAAACATTTGCATCTGCCTTTCCTTAGAGCTCTGACTGGATTTACGTTTATTATGAAACTATGGTAGCGCTGAGTAACTAGAGAGATGAAACAAGTCTTTTTCTTCTGCTTTCCTATGGCATGACAACTTTTATTAAAACATAGTTATACATTTTAATAATCAACACTGGAAAGGTAGTTTTGATTGGACAATTTGATGTGATATAAGGGCAACCCTGTGAGTAGTAACACTTCTGTTGAGGAAAAGGGACTGAAAGAAGATTTCAAATTTGTTGAAAAAGCCTTTATCTTATTTTGAATGTTCTACCTCAGATTTGTTAAGTGATCCACTGTTTGGAAGTGTTAGTGTTGTCATAAAGAGAAGTTTAACCACATAATTAACCATCTGGTTTCTTTAATTTTCACTCAGGAGTTCAGTCAGCCTTTAAACTTGAAAAAAAAAAGATTTGACATATATCATGATAATTATAGATATCGAATAATATTAAATGTTTTTATTGTGATAACATTTTGGGCCATTTCGCCCAGCCCTAGTAACACCACGTCCCTTAACCATGAATATATCTGTAATTTTACAACATTTAAGGGTACTTTGCTCCTGCCTTTCCTCTGTCTGAGCTCTGCCTTTTCTCTTTCTCTTGTTCCCCTGTGCATTTTTTCTCCACACTGGTGGCCATGCACACTCACGCACTGACTGAACGTGTTGATATAATATTAAAAAAGCTTGCTTTGTCATCGCTGCTGCTGGTTAAGTTGATAATAATGGCAGGCCAAAACAGCCCTCGGTCTGACGGCCAATCCACGAGTTTACACAGGGTCTTTTTGTTTACAGTGTCGTCAGTCAAGAATGTACCAATGAGCCTACACCATGTGCAGGTAATAGGCTAGCCTAATCATGGGAATTGTAGTGTCTTAGTGTCACATTGCAATTTGTGTGTTATTTCAGATTTGACAAGACTATAATTTTTCCACGGCCAAAATCCACCCTCATTTGGTGGGTTGGTGGGTATACGTGTCAAGCCCTGATGCCAATATTGCGTTTTAAGACAAATAAATGTAAAACTTACCGCGTGTCTTTGCTCTGTAGCTCTGTTCCAGACTGACATAGACTTGCATGACTGGCACATGCTGGATCTGAATTTGCAACCCAAAACTGGTCTGGAGCAAGATGTGAAAGGATGAAGCGTGGAATATGTTGACGTCACCTTTGACTATATGAAAACAGTCAGATCATTTGCTGATTTTGTAGCATAAATGAAAGAAGACAACAATGTGTGAGTTTCATATTGTGTGACCTACCTGAGTGGTGTGGCAAAGTGATAGTCTGCATATTCTGCTTTACTGTGCCATCGGAAGTGAATACTAATACCTGAATAAAAATAGAATCGATCATTGGAGTGTTGCAGATATCAGTATGAATGAATAAATGACTTCTCTTCTAAACTGACAGACTTAATTTAACTTAACTCACATTGTTTCTGTCATTGTTCAGCAGGAATTTAAGGTTCTTTAGACAAGTGTCAGACTCCAGGTGTCTACATGGCACCAACTGGGCCCGAATGGTAAAATTTGGACTTGCAACATCCTGAAATATATATTGTATGAGCAGAATTAAATAAATAGCAAATCATTTTTTAATTACCAGATTATATTCATCTCATGTAATAGAGGAAAGCAATGACTCAGTTACCTTGCTTTCCACCTTGGCTAGGGTGTAGAAACAGTCTCCATGAAAGGTGTAAGTTTTCCCATCAAATGTAGTTATATGTGAACCCTCTTCCACTGCACATGTAGCAGGAGTGTGAAGGCTCTCACAAGCCCATCTACCCGCAAAACATGTACTGGAACAACCCAAACAATTTGAGTTTACAAAAAGACATGATTAAGAATTTCAAATACATTCTGTTTACATTGTTAAACATGTGACATACCATTTTTCTCGACCACTTGATAAACCTCGCCAGGGTTATAGATTTTGTCATGCTTGCACTGACATTCAGATTGAGCAATGCACCCTCGCATGGAAATATCATCAAACACAGTTCCTAACATAAACGCATGTGAAATGAACAAGACAAAGTGCATATTACAGGTAATAAAACAGGAAACAATATAGTAAGAAACATGTGTGCATGTAAACACCACTAACCATTAGGACAGAAGCAGCCATCCATTTTGTGGTCCTCACACAGTGAACTTGTGTCCAGAATTGTGCATGTCTCCATACAAGGGGAACCACTCTCTTCATAAACCATGTTGAATGGGCACTGTTTAGCTGCAAAGATCCAGTATAATTAAAATCAACAGAAAGACAAGGAGATATTCTATAGAAAAAAAGACTAACTAAGACCAATAATGAACGTATCCAGTTAACAGGTCTGTGTAGCCATAGCCTGATATCACCTATATATGTTATGTAACTCCAATAGTGTCCAAAAATGTTGGATTAAGTAACATCAGTATTATTCTTAATAACAATGTACATAGTTTTTAGTACTGTACTTTGCTTAATTTAAAATTACATACATTTCAAAATGGATTTTGTTAGGACTTTATTTTCAGCTTACCAATATGATCAATAAGGGTCATCAAAAAACACTAAAATATTTTGAACTTTCTCATCCTAGAATTGCATGAGAAACTCACTTTTAATATTGTTCCATCTAACAGTTAATAGTTACTTTTAATCAGAATACATTTTTAATGATTGGTTTTCAATTCTGCTTGTACTATATCTTTACACCAGTATGTATACTTAGTTATTTTGTATTCTTTCCAACCCATACTGAATTAAATGTAAATGTTACCACAGAACTGAGATGTCCTCCAGTTGGGAGGCTGCCCTCCTGCGTGGGAACACTGTCGAGACAACTCCGAAAGTGTGCTGCAGACGCAGAAGTCATTTGTACTGTTGTTGCAGCCACACATGTCCTGCACACAGGCCTGGATGTAAGGTTCAGGCTTAATCAGTTTGTTGCAGGAGCTCCAGGACTCTGAATGCAGCATTTTGTCACACGAGGTTTGCTAAAAGTTAAAAGAGATGGGTGATAGAGACAAAGTTACTGTGTTGAAAATGCTACTAAATATCACTATTGCTAAAACTAGTTGGATAATAAACTCACAAACTCCTTGCATGAAGCCTCCTGTGATGTGTTTTTCTCTTCAAAAGGGTCCTCACAATCGTCATCTGGATGATGGACTTTCTGATTGTTGCCAAACTCAATGGGGCTCATTTTGCGACCTGCAGTTGATTGTAATTACAGTGTCAAAGATACAACTGATGACTTTATTGTAAAATAATATTGAAGTTTACATTTACGTTTTCAGTGAATAACAAACCATTAAGAATGAACTCATTGAAGACAGAAACACCATTGAAGTCTCCACATAGTCCACAGGTACGATTAACATAGTCACGATCAAGTTCCACCTACAACAGACACAACAAAGGGTTAAAACAAGTTTTCTTATACTGTATTGTTAATTAATCAGTGATTATTTTTAATCTAATTTGCAGTGAGTGCACAGATCCATCCAGCAATAATATGCTAATTCTAATGTTTAAAAGATTAATATGTTTACATATCATATGTTGATTTGTTCTAATAGACAGCAGTATAGAAAATTAAAACTTTTACCATGACTGCATCATCACCATTCCACATGACAGTGATGCCGACTTTGGATTGCAGCTTGATGTAAACCGCATTCTTTTCCACTTGTACCCCTGCCTCGTTGTATGGCATTTTGACACTGGGAAAGAGAGAATGTTGTCTTAATTATAATGCAGAAATATCAAAAAAGAGTGAATATTAGTTGCTTTCAGACATTTTTCCATTTTGTGGACAAAAAACATCTCTGCTCTGTTTTTACTTACGGAAGGCCGTTCACAGTGACCTGGCTCTTAGTGAGGTGGAATAAAAGGTCATTGATGGTGACCACCACATAACTGACTGTAGGATTTCCATCATTCTCTTTCCTCTTCATGTGTACTGAGAACTCATGGTAGGACTCGTGGCAGTCTGAGGCCAGGTTATATTCACACATACCAGGGAACTGGTACACATCACCATCAAATGTCTTGAAGTGCTCTCTGCCCCAAGTGCTGCAGATGCTGCTGACATGGTTGTGAACTGGGGAGGCAAAATTAAAAAAGATATGTTAGCTGCATTATTGTTACTGTTTTGAAAATAAAATATGTACTAACTGATAGATGTCTTATTGCAATGAGATACATCCAGGCTATACCCTCATAAGCATTATTGAGAAGTAAAACGTTTGAGCATAATAAATTTTACAGACAGTGGTGTACATTATACATGCACATGTGGTAAGCATAAAAATCCATTTATGCAATCCTGAAAACTGTTCCACACAATCTGCAATATTTAGAGACTTACCCTGTCTGGCGTCGATATTGATGACACTGGCAGACAAAATAATACAACTCAACCACACAAATCTCCCCTTCATTGTTGCCACTGAGGGCTTTTGATCATGAAAGAATGAAACAGTCTATACTTGACAGCCCTTTATATTGAGTTTGCTCATCTTTTTTTTGCTCCCACCCTCCTTGGGTAGTAATTTAAGATATTTACCAAGATGTGGCAAACACAGCTATTGATATTTTTTCTGTCTTAAATATCTCTTGATTAAACAAGCAGTATTACAACACCCTTCTAGGGCCATTGATATTGTTTGTTTTGTTATCTTACACTTGGTAAATGGTAAATGGATTGTCCTTCTACCCCATTTCTAAAAAAGTTTGCACAGTGTGTAAAATGTAAATGCAAAGAAAACCTGATGGGCATGAGAATGAACGCCTTTGTAATTTGATCACTCAAATCACTTTGACACTGCATGCGACATTCACCCCATTCATACAGTGACGGCAGAGGCTACCATGCAAGGTGCCAACTGCACATCAGAAAGAAACTAATCATTCACACACATGTGGCACAGTCAAAGGAGCAATTTGGTGTTCAGTATCTGCCCAAAGACACTTCAACATACAGACTGGTGGAGCCCAGGATCGAACTGCCAAACTTCTGATTTGGCTCTAAGTCTGCAGACGCCCTTGAAAAGTAATTATTTTTGGAGTAAATATCTGATAAAGTCAATACAGTATTTGCCGAAGTTTGAAAAAAACACCACAATACAACTTAAATACATACATAAAGTACAATGAATTACGAGACCAATAATATAAACATAAATAAGAATTATCACAGTGTATGACAGTGTGAACAAAAACTTAAATCGTGTAAGCCTTGTAAAAGTATAATTTATAACACTGCTGTTATATTGGATTACATTAGATTATACAGGTGTACCTAATGAAGTGGCCAGTGTGCTCACAGTATCTAATCATACTGGTTATGATTTGCGGAGAATGGCCTTCACAGTTCAAATTACTTGTTCTAAGAACAATCCTCAGGTCTTAGTGGTACTACACAAAAATCTCTTATTGAAAAAGACAACTGAATAATTAAACAGACAATAGAAGTCATATCCATTTTGTGCACAGAGTCTTTTTGTTTCACTAAATTTACTAAAATAAAAATAAAAAAATCCCACAGGTATATATTTTGGACAATTTCTTTACATACTATTTTTTGTTATAATCTTTGTTAAAATCATAAATTATGTCACCTGTATCTAACCTAAAGCAATAATTTCTGTTGTTTTGCAGCATTAAACTGGGTTTTGACTTCAAGCTATGATGATAAATTAGGGACCTATTTTGCAAAGCAAATACCTCATAAAATAAATAATAATGCCCAAATTATTAATTTAACTTATGGAAAATTACTTGCTACTATTACTATGCTTTGTTTTACATTACTGTTGGTTTATATGTAGTCAAAAATGTTGCGTGAACTGGATTTGTGTTGTAATACTGGAGACCAGGAAGAGGTCTTAAGAACACTTTGTGATGGTCTTGGTCTCGTCTGGGACTCGACCGCATTGTACTCGGCCTTATCTCGATCATGGACACTCAGGATTTTATTTGAAGTCAAAATCATAACTTTAGGAATATCAATAAATTGCTTTTGCATTGTCTAAGTGTTTGTATGTGAGTGTTTTAATGGGAATACGGATCATTTGAGATGACCAATGATATTGATCCACATTTTATTGTGTGTCATGTAATGTGGGGAACTGGTCTTGGTCTTGGTCTTGACTCTGTCTCGTCCTCCCTCGGTCATGGTTTCGAGTTGGTCTCGGCCCCTAAAAGTCTTGGTCTTGTCTCAGTCTCGATAAACCCAGGTCTTGGTCTTGACTGGTCTTGGTTTGGGCAGTCTTGACTACACCACTAAACTGGTTTTTGAATAGCACAGGATGTGCAAGTAATACTACGTCCTTGATTACTGTCATGCTCTACCTCTGCAGTGTCAACTTGAAATATAGGAGCTAGTATCACATTGACAGAATATTGTTTATGCTACTCGCACTGTAAGACAAAGCAATTCACAATGACTCAAATTCACTGAACTAATTCTAATTCATTGAACTAAAATTTCAAAACTCCATTTTTCAAAAAACACACACTTTTCCCTAAACTCTACACACAAATCCCTTCATTTCTCATTGCCTACACCATGTGGTCATTGAGAAAGCACTGACATTCGATATTGTTCACTCAATCAGCACAGGTTGAGCTCAATTAGCAGGTGGAAACACAAACAGTCAAAACTGATGGCACACCAATTAGAAGCTTCATTAGATAGATAAAAGGGCTAGAGTCAGTTCATTTAGTTTTGGAACAAACCAACAAATCCAGAGAAATCTGAAGGAAAAGGTAGAGGACACCAGAGAGGAGGAAGAGTAATAAGAGGAGGAGGAGGAGGAGGAGGAAATGCAGTAAGAAGAGAAGTTAGCGGTGAATGAAGAGGAACAGTAGGATTTGGAGGAGGAGATGGGAGGAGATCTCTGGCCTGTCCCAGACCAAAGACAGGACGCTAGGGAAGAATAATTTGTTTGGTGTGTTGTACTGTACAGCGCACTAAGGAATAAATAAAATGTGTACAAATGTTCAAATGTACATTTGTTATTTCTTTTGTGTTCATCATTTGAAAATGTTTTTGAGGGGGAGAATCACAAGCCACATTACGTATAACCAGTTTTTGTAATATTGTTTTGAATTCATCTCACCAAGACTGTGTTGTGTGTGTGTTTTTAAATTATGTAAAATCTTAACATTAGCATTAGAAACTTTTCACGACAAAGGCACCACGTCACACACCAACAAGACTCTTCAGCAAACCAACATTAAGGTTACTCGGTATTCTCATATATCAGTGCAGAGGGCAGACAGGAGTTCTGACTAGATGTTGGCAGGCACAGCCAGCTGGGGATCAGGCAGGACGTCTGTAGGCACAGCTGACTGGGATTTAGGTTGGACATTGGCAGGGATGACCGGAGACAGCCAAATGGTGATCTGGATGTAGTGGCTGCTGGTCAGTCTTGTAGCTGGGCAGCCAGGTCTCGGTGGGGATGGGCAGCCAGGAATCTGTGGTGGTGGACAGCTGAGACTCTGTCGCACTGGAAAGCTGAAGGAACCAATGGTGGAAGCTCACCTTAAGACACCTGCATTACCGTTTGACAGGTGTCCAAACTTACCACCTTCAGTTCTTGACTGTTGCAGTACTTTGCTTTTCTTTTTATTTCCTCTCAATGTTTATTATCCTAAACACCAATGAGAATTTAGACAGTGAAAACCTACTTCGTAATAAAACATATTCTGATGAATATGAAATATTTTAAAAAAACAAATTCATTAAATAGTGCAGTAATAATACTATTAGTACTATTATAAATTGTACTTTCAATGGTTGCTTTGTGTAAGTTGTTTGAATGGTGTTCACATAAAAAATGAACTGCTCCAAACCAATTACCAACTTTTTATAAATATATTTTCGGCGTTTCAAAACAATTTGATGATTGACTGCATAAATCTAAAAATGGTGACACTGCTTATCAAATGCACTAGCAACATCATTCAATACTGTCATCACAGTACAGTTCCCAGGTCCAAATCCTGGTATGTAAGATTTTAAAATGTTCTCACAAGATTGTTTAGTTTTTTATAGGGGTGGGCATAGATTAATTTTTTAAATCTAGATTAATCTAGATTAATTTTGAAATTAATCTAGATTAATCTAGATTAAAATGGCACATTTGAATTCTGCCGAAGGCATCAGAATATGTATGCGAATGGGTTTCAAGCCGGGTTTCAAGCCAGGTGGTGCATTAGACCAGGGGCTCATCTCCTGTTTCCAAAATGCATCACAAACTGCTTGAGAAAGCTGTTCTACTATGATAATTGGTGATGAAAATAAATCATGTTCAATAAGATGTACTTGTGCAGGCACGTGCACACACAGACATCAAAAGGGGCTCGAGCACCTGCCCTTTTTCTTCTTCAAGAGAAAGTGCCCTTTTAACTGCTGTTTTTTTTAAATAAATGAATTTATATATACAATATATTTATTGTAAAAACAAATATATTTACTGAATAAAAAATCTAAATATCAGGTTGGGAGATGAGACTTTGTCGATGCTCTCGATGCTCTCTCTCTCTCTGTCTCTCCCTAGCTCACATACCAGCAGCTCTCCGCATGCGGAGTGAGGTGATGACAAAGCACCAACAAGATTACCAGGCCTGAGTTTACAGCCAAAGGCAAAGGCAAATTAAGTCTTGCTAACATGAGCTGAGCTAATATAGCCTAATAAGTCAGCTAAAGTCAAGCTAAGGCAATTTATCATGGTCATACATGCTAATGTTACTGTTGCCTACTAAATGGAGACACACGGTGAATACAGTAAAATTTGCACACATTTGACAAGTCACTGCAGGTGAATGGGATAAAGAAAATAACTAAAGCATATCACCACAGAACTTCCCCAGTTAATGACTTACATCAAGACTCTTCTCTCTGGAAATGTTCTGTTTAATATATAGGGCTATAGGCTTAAAACAAACTCCATCTAAATGTGTATTTTGGAAGTTTTCTTTCCGAGAGTAAAAGAAGACATGGAAGTAAAATAGACCCAAATCTGAAAATTGACCACTATATGAAAAAGTGTCCTGCCTTAAGCAGTAACTTTATATTTATGATCGTATGGACTCCTCATCTAATAACTATCCATTCTATTAGTTTGTTGTATGCTGATAGATCTTTACATTAAACAGCCTTCCCTCAAATGTGAAACCAAGTCGTAACGAAAATAAATGTTATTTAATCCAATAAGACCAAAAGAATTAAAAGGATTTATTGCCTTGTGACAAAAAAACAAATGATTAGTGAAACTGTGATACTCTCCTTGGTGCAGTCATTTATTCTAAATATATACTAGTAGCATAGAAAACATGCACATTGTGGCAGAGTTTACTTTGCTATTGTCTGCTCTTGTGACAAACCATAGTGAATTCTAAAAAAAAACATTGTTTCTCTGTGAAGTGATTATTTTGTAGAAACTTGTTCAGTTGGTTAACATTTGCGAAAGTGTAAGGAAATTAAAATAAATTGGTAAGGAAGTCAGAGTTGTGTTAATAAATTTAACGTTTTGTCAAAAAAATCAAATAATTATGAGAAGTGCTACTTTTTTCACTTGAGCCCCTGCTCACCAAAATGTGCACTTCCCTGCCTGTGTTTCTTTCTCAAAACTGTGTCACAGCATTTGTTGATGTATCAATAGAAGCATCAGCATACGCATATCAGCAAGGAGTACATACCAATATATATTTCTGTATCGATATTTTGAAAACAGCCCTATTTAAATCCTTGTTCCATGTGCCCCTTTTATACTGCCCTTCCAAAGGTTTCTGCACAGCCCTGACAGAATACATATCAGGTGTTGGTATTTTGTCTTACCCCCAGCAGGATTCGAACATTTTTAGAGCATGTGGTGCCTGTAGTTCCACATGGTACATTTTCTGTGATAACACCAAAATTGCTCTGCACTGTTTTATTGCCACAGTTGTTCTTAAAAGAGAGATATTCAATAAACATTTGGTACTCTTGCTTCATAGTAGACATGAGACCATTGATCAAATCACACTTCAGATTGGCCTTTACTAATCCAGAATACTAACATTGTTAAAGAAAAGCTAGAACATAAAACCATGGAAGATTTTGACATGTTTTTTTTTACCTTTACAGCAACAGAGTCACAATGTCCTTGAAACCCATATGATCGCTGATCAAATGTATTGTAGTGACCACTCCCATAAATAGTACAAGTTCCTAGACATCTGTCTTCTGTGCACTCCCAGTTTCCACTTTTGCAGGTACAGAAATGGTTAAAATAATAGTATGAATGCTGCAAATAAGTGAAACATGCAGGCAAAAATGATAACATTTATTTACACTGCTGATTAAAACAAGTTCATACCAGCTGTTGCACTGGTTAGGGATTTTTGTTCCAGGGGCATAAAGATGCCCATAATGTGGACATGGACATTCATTGACTTTCACACAAGAGCCTTTTCCATCATCAATACGGCCACCTGGACACTGACAGCCAGATTCACACTCTTTGGAGTCCTGGGAAAATGGAAAGATTACAACAAACAGTACAACTTCACGCTGAAGTTGTAGAACATGTTGTTTCTATTCTCTGTTCTTTTTGTATCTTTTGTTCAGTTAGAACTTCAAATCAGTTTAGTTAAGCTATACGTAGTTACATGTGTCACAGCTCAACAACAACCAGGCATAGAATGCTACCCTATATGAGAGAATCACTTCATTATTTTTACATTCTTTCTATTCATCATAAAAAGGCTATCTCAGGAAGCTCAACCTGCCGAAGGAGCTGCTGATCCACTTCTAGACTGCAGAAAAAATCATCAATGCCAAACTGCCCACCATTCAGGATTTATACATTTCCAGGGGCAAGAAATGGGTAGGAAAATCACAAATCCATCTCACCCCAGACACAACCTGTTCCAGATTCTCCCCTCTGGCAGGCACTACAGAGCACTGTACACCAAAAACAACAGACTCAGGAACAGTTTCTTCTCACAAGCCATCACTCTGATGAACAGCTGGTTACTGACTTTCCTGGTGTCAGGAAAAATTCCTGTGCAATAACCCAGTAACTCAGCCACCAGTTTACTGACAACAACCTATTATTTATTCATCATTGTATCATTCTCTATTTCAGAGCTGTTCATAGTGTTCATATTGTTATATTTTTATATTGTGTATATACTGTATACCAAATCCTCAAGAACACAATATCTGTACATAATACTTATTTATTCCAGCATCCTTTGCACTATGCTCAATTGCACTTTGTACATGTGTACATGCATGTGCATATGTATGTGCATGTGTATATCTCATCCACCTCCGACATGTACATTATAATAATAATAATTTACTCCTGCATGCTTTGCACTCTGCTCATTGCACTATTGCCTCAATTTGTCTATATTGTTTTTGTTTATAGTGTGTATATATGTGTTCTCTATACTGTAGCTTGAGTCTGATTTTATTATTGTATTATTGTACAAGTAAGCACATCGTGAGCAATGTACAATCCTGAGTAAAATTCTCCATATACATATATCTGGCAATAAAGCTGATTCTGATTCTTTCTCTCATATTGGGTACTAGCAATGGCCCAGTCAACAGACATACAAGTGGAGTTACAATGAAGACAGCACGGAAGGAGAGGGGAGCAGAGGGGAGAAGCCATAAAGGAAGGTGGAGATTTAAACCTTGCTTTCCAACGGTAGTCATGGACAACAAGAGATCGCTGGCAAACAAGATGGACAAGCTCACGGCTCAGTGGGAGTTCAGTGAGTGCAGTGTGGAGGCATAGCTGAGCAGGGACATTTAAGACTATTCAGTCAGGGTGGGTGATAATCAAAGGCTTTCTTTGTAAACTCCAAATGGCGGACCCTGAGGAATGTAACAATAAAGGAGTTTATCTGCTGACTGTGGGACTGAGGCCTTACTATGTACCTGTGAGTTCTACAAGCAGTTGTGCCCAGGGATGGAAAGGCACAAAGACCATTCAAATGAGCTGTTTTTCAACAGGTTTGTACTCAACCCCTACCCCAGTCCACACCTTGGGTAGATCTTTGAGAGGCTGGTGTTGAAACACCTAAGATCCCTGGATCTCCTGCAGTTTGCGTACCGGGCCCAAATTAGCATGGACAATGCTATAATATACATGCTGCACAGAGCATTCTCTCACCTGGAAAGGCCAAAAAGCACAGTACGGGTCAATCCAGTGCTTCACCAGCCAGTCTGAGCTGCTAATAGACCACAGATGGGGAGGAATAGAGGTGGTGGTAGATTACTAAATTCTTGGAGCACACAATATAGTGGACTGGCCAGATAATGCAGAGGCTCTCTGCAGGAAAGGACAGAGTAGACCTTAAGGGGCCTCAGTTCTTCGAGCCTACTACAAGCCTGCAGTAACCTGTTCACTGGGGCGGTGTGGCAGCAGTGCATACCCACACCTCTCAAGTTTTCTATTACATTGGGCGATATCTAGCACCCAGCGCAAAGCAGCAACATGTGTTCTTCAACATGTCCAAAAAGTCTCACACACAGTCCAGGTTCATACAGTGAAATTGTTTGAAATAAAGCTGCCGTCCTCCTGATCAATCGTGAGTTCCATCGGAGAATCTCAATAATTTCAGAAGCTGATAGTTAAATTCTGTTTCATCTGTCCTGTCATGTCAATTTAATAACTAAAGTATTTGTGTGTCACTGCTTTAATACCCCACAATATTTGCTATGACTTCAATAAAACCATTGATGGATTTGATAAGGTGCAATTCATTCACCATTATAATGGCAATGCACCAAGTTAGTGCATCTGGCTTTTAGAGGAAATGGGAGATGAAACTGATGGGTTTGTTGCATATTACGCCCAAAGCACACCTATGACTAATTCACAGACTATGTACAACCACTTTGAACCATTCACCTGGTGCAATAACCATTTTTCCAGTCATTAAACTAGCAAAATTGGAGTTGGACAAAAAAATAGGGCCCCTTATTTTAACATAGTGTTCACCATTAAATTCAGGAAATACTTAAGATCAGGTTATTTGAGAATCACATGTCAATTTAGACAGCGGAAAAAATAGCTCACACAATCATTGCTGTCCAGATTTAAACATGTTTGAGCACACTGCAGTCCAAGCTCTCCTGCGGCCGCAGTGGAGCAGTTGAAGTACACTTTTGGTAAAGGGCATGCTGTAAAAATAGACAAAGACAGACAGACCAATTTAATGTCACACAATATATGTAAATTGAAAACCTCAGTATAGAAAAATAAAAATAAAAAGCATACTTTCTGAACGGACTCTCAGAGAATGGCAATGAAGTATTCCATTGGTGCACATACTAGAAATAGACCCAAAGAAATAAGATGCAACACAAAGATACAATTTAGTTTCTGCTAATCTCACATACAGTTCACACTGCAATTGCGCTAAAACCTTAGTGTAGAAAAACTAACATAAAGTCAAATGAAATTGCAAACAGCTGACTCACCATTGATTGTCTTTAATGCTGATGGACTTTCCTGCCTGGATGTAGACTTCATTATGGTAGCAGGGACATTTTGCCATGGGGACGCACAAGTCATCTTCATTTAGGTAGAAACCCTCAGAGCAAGAGCAGCCATCCACAGGGAAGAAGTCAGAAGTGCAGCTTTGCTGCTTTTTGCTCAACGATCTGCAAGTCAGCTGGCATCTCTGATTACTGTAAGAGAATGTCTGAGATGCTGGACAGCTCCTTGTGTACTTATCTGTTTGTGCACAATGTAAAGATGGTTACTTATAGTTTTATGTCTAAATAATGAAGGGGAAGATGGTTCATCAAACACCAGAAATCATCACTCATCTTTACCAAAACATAACAAATAAATACTTACTGCAAACATTCTCTCTCCAGTCTGTCAGGAACACTCCCTTTGATGCACATGCTCTTGCGTAGGAGGAGAAGACAGCACAGAGGCAGGCCTCACTCTTCTCACAGTTACAGCTAGCGTAAGTACATCGCTGCAGAAGAGAGCAAACACTTAACACAAAATTACATTCATCAAAATGTAATTCAGTGAAAGACAAATAGAAAGGTTTTGCTGTACCTTGTAGTACGCCTCAGGATCCATCACTGAATGGCACTGTGCAAAGGTACTGTTTGGACTTAGTAGCAAGGCGCACCAGTGTTTGGCGTAATTTTCTAAAAGTGGAGAACAATTAACTTTTACATTTTTAATGAGTTCAAATGTGTTGCACTGTTCAGTGGGTGTAAATATAACATACTTGCAGACTGGAAAAACAGTTTCAAGCAGAGAATAAAAGTCAAAGAAATACATATTTACCATTTTCCACACTGAGAGCACAGGGGTCATCAAGTCTTTCCTCTCTGTCTCGGCACAAGAAGTTAGCCTTCCAGGAGTTACTGAAAGATGCTGCTGTTCCCTCCACGATCCCCTGTGGAGTCTTCATATCATCAGACAGGACCATTTTGTAGTTCCCACATAAACCTAAAGACACAAAATATTTTCATGGTCAAATGTGTTTTCAGTATGGCACTTCTTGGCTAACAAATGTCGAGGGCCTTTCATTGTATAATGTGCATCACAGTATTGTCATAAACTACCTTTATTGTAGTTTTGAGCATGTTTTTTTTACACTTTTTACACAACCCATTTCCATCAATTACAGTTGTGTTTTGTCGTCTTTAATGACGTAATAAATAAAGTCAGAATTGGGGTCAGTGACTTCTGTTCAATCAGACTTCTTTTTACCACCCTTGGAGTCGCCCCCTGCTGGCCGAATTGGCTTCACTTCTCACTTGTTTCAAAGAAACAACACAAATATTAAACATCATAATTACTCTAAACTCCTAACTGTATAATTTAACACCTACAGTCTGTAATAACTTAATGTACAGTATACATATTATCTTCTGACATACGTTTTCATGATGCCAATATTTTGCTTTCAGACAATTGTAAAACTTACCGCGTGTCTTTGCTCTGTAGCTCTGTTCCAGACTGACATAGACTTGGATGACAGGTACATGCTGGATCTGAATTTGCAACCCAAAACTGGTCTGGAGCAAGATGTGAAAGGATGAAGCGTGGAATATGTTGATGTCACCTTTGACTAAAGAGAAATACCAAAAACAGTCAGATCATTTGCTGATTTTGTAACATAAATGAAAGAAGACAATAATATGTATTATTCAGAGTTTCTTAGTGTGTGACCTACCTGAGTGGTGTGGCAAAGTGAGGTTCTGCATATTCTGCTTTACTGTGCCATCAGAAGTGAACATTAACATCTGAATAAAAATAGAATCGATCATTGGAGCGTTGCAGATATCAGAATTAATAAATGACTTGTCTTCTAAACTGACAGCCTTAACTTAACTTAACTTAACTTAACTTAACTTAACTTAACTTAACTTAACTTAACTTAACTTAACTTAACTTAACTTAACTTAACTTAACTCAGTGTCTGTGTAGGTTCTCAGTCATCTAGGTCATAGTTATCCAACGAAGGTTGAGGTCAAGGGCAGCTGGACTTGGTAGAAGATCTAGAAGACCAGCTCTGCGTCCAGAACTGAAGAAGTCTCTTGGATGAGGGACAAAACGTCTTCTAGTTTCTTCCACCAAGTCCAGTTGCCCTTGACCTCTACCTTGGTTAACTTAACTCACATTGTTTCTGTCATTGTTCAGCAGGATTTTAAGGTTCTTAAGACAAGTGTCAGACTCCAGGTGTCTACACGGCACCAACTGGGCCCGAATGGTAAAATTTGGACTTGCATCATCCTGAAATACACATTGTATAAGCAGAATTTAAAAAATAGCAAATTACAGTATTTAATCATCAGCAAATTATATATTCTTCTCATGTAATAGAGGAAAGCGATGACTCAGTTACCTTGCTTTCCACCTTGGCTAGGCTAGGGTGTAGAAACAGTCTCCATGAAGTGTGAAGGCTCTCACAAGCCCATCTACCCTCAAAACATGTACTGGAATAACCCAAATAATTTAAGTTTACAAAAAGACATGATTAAGAAGTCCAAATACATTTTGTTTACATTATTGAACATGTGACATACCAATTGTTCCCGACTTGTTGATAAACCTCACCAAGGTTATAGATTTTGTCGTGCTTGCACTGACATTCAGATTGAGCAATGCACCTTCGCATGGAAATATCATCAAACACAGTTCCTAACATAAACACACGTGACAAGTGCATATTACAGGTAATAAAACAGGAACCAATGTAAGAAACATGTAAACACCACTAACCACTAGGACAAAAGCAGCCATCCATTTTGTGGTCCTCACACAGTGAACTTGTGTCTAGATATTTGCATGTATCCATACAAGGAGAACCACTCTCTTCATAAACCATGTTGAATGGGCACTGTTTAGCTGCGAAATACAGTACAATTTAAGTCAACAGAGAGACAAAGGGATATACTACAGGAAAAAAGACTGAAAAAATTAAGACCAATAATGAATGTATCCAGTTAACAAATCTGTGTAGCCATAGCTTGATATCAGACATGAACAAAATTGTTGGTACCCAGTTGACGAAAGAAAACCCACAATGCTCCCTGAAATAACCGTTACTGAAAATGAACTGATGACATTGCTTTTGAATTGTGGTTCATCGTTTTCAAAAACAAACTTATGAAACTGGCCTTGACAAAAGGTTTGGTATCCTAAACTTAATATTTTGTTGCACAACCTTTTGAGGCAGTCACTGCAATCAAGCGATATCTGTAACTCTAAATGAGACTTCTGCACTTGTCAACAGGTATTTTGGCCCACTCCTTATAAGCAAACTGCTCCAGCTGTATCAGGTTCCAAGAGTTCCTTCCCCAGACTGCATCTTTCAGCTACTTCCACAGATGTTCAATAGGATTTAGATCAGGGCTATTGAAGGCCACTTCAGAATAGTCTAATGTTTTGCTCTTAGCCATTAGCTTTGTGTTTTGGGCCATTAATCTGTTGAAGGCCCCATGACCTGCGAATGAGAAAGCTTTCTGACACTGGGCAGCACATTTCTCTTCAGAAAGCCTTGATAATCTTGAGATTTCATTGTACCCTGTACAGATTCAAGACACCCTGAGCCAGATGCAGAAAAGCAGCCACAAAACATAATCCAGCCTCTTTCATGCTTCAAAGTAGGTACAGTGTTCTTTTCTTTGTATGGTTCATTTTTGCATCTGCGAACACAGAGCTCATGAGACTTGCCAAACAGCTCCAGTTTTGTCTCATCTGCCCAAAACACATTCTCCCACAAACTTTGTGGCTTGTCAATATGCATTTCAATTGGCAAATCAGTGGTGCCCTCCTTGGTCGTCTTCTAATAAGTCCACTTTGGCTCAAACAATGACTCTGATCTGACCCTGATGTACCTTGACCTTGGAGTTCACCTCTAATGTCTGTGGAAGTTGTTCTGGGCTTTTTGATTACCATTCATATTATCCGTCTTTTCAATTTGTCATCAATTTACCTCTTGCGGCCATGTGCAGGTTTGCTGCAGTCCCGTGGACCTTAAATATCTGAATAATATATGCAACTATAGTCACAGGAACATCAAGGATCTTGGAGATCTTGGCGGACTTATAGCCTTTACCTTTAATATGCTGGTCTATAATTTTCTTTCTAATCTCCTGAGACCGCTATCTGTTTTCTGTGGTCCATGTTCAGTGTTGTACACACTATGACACCAAACAGCACAGTGACTACTTTTTACCCTTTAAACAGGCAGACTGACTGATTACAAGTTTGAAAACACCTGTGATGCTAATTGCAGGACACACCTTAGTTTAACATGTCCCTGTATATCTTTTTTTAGGGGTACCACCATTTTTGGCCAGGCCATTTTCATTAGTTTGTTTTTTAAAATGATTCTGATGAACCACAATTCAAAAGCAATGTCTAATTTTCATCAGTTAATTTTAAGTAAATTTTTATTCATCACTGCTTTTCTCAGTTTCAAGTTATTTCAGGTATCAACAATTTTGTCCACATCTGTATATGTTATGGAACTCCACTGATGTCCAATAATGCTAGATTAAGTAACATCAGCATTTTCCTTAATAAACCAGTTTTCTAATGTACATATTTTACATAAATACTAATTTAGTGCCCTGTGATGGACTGGCGACCTGTCCAGGGTGTACCTCGCCTTTCGCCCAAAGTCAGCTGGGATAGGCTCCAGCCGCCCCCCACGACCCTTTACACAGGATAAGCGGTTGACGATGGATGGATGGACTAATTTAGTGATGTGCTTAGCAGTGTCCTCATTTTAAGCTTACCAATATGACCAATAGGGGTCATCAATATGGCACCAAAAATACTGAATTGTATGAGAACAGATACTCCTAACTTTTATTCAGAATACATTTGTAATGATTGGTTTTCAATTCTACATGTACTACGTCTTTACACCGGTAAGTGTTCTTAATTCTGTAGTATTCTCTCCAACCCATACAGTATACAATATAAATATTACCACAGAACTGAGGTGTCCTCCAGTTGGGAGGCTGCCCTCCTGCATGGGAACACTGCCGAGACAACTCCGAAAGTGTGCTGCAGATGCAGAAGTCATTTGTACTGTTGTTGCAGCCACACATGTCCTGCACACAGGCCTGGATGTAAGGTTCAGGCTTAATCAGTTTGGTGCAGGAGCTCCAGGACTCTGAACGCAGCATCTTGTTACATGTGGTTTGCTAAAGGTAAAGAGATGGGTTATAGAGACAAAGTTACTGTGTTGAAAATGCTTCTAAAATATCACCATTGCCAAAACTATTTGGATAATAAACTCACAAACTTCTTGCATGAATCCGGCACAGTAAAATCCTCCTTTGATGCATTTTCCTCTTCAAAAGGGTCCTCACAATCGTCCTCTGGATGATGGACTTTCTGATTGTTGCCAAACTCAATGGGGCTCATTTTGCGACCTGCAGTTGATTGTAATTAGAGTGTCAAAGTTATAACTGATGACTTTATTGTAAAATAATCTTGTTCAAAACTTTAGGTTTCCTAATGCTTTAAATACATGTATGTTTTCAGTGAATAACAAACCATTAAGAATGAACTCATTGAAGACAGAAACACCATTGAAGTCTCCGCATAGTCCACAGGTACGATTAACATAGTCACGATCGAGTTCCACCTACAACAGACACGACAAAGGGTTAAAACAAGTTTTCTTATACTGACTGTATTGTTAATTAATCATAAAATACCAAACAATGTAATTTGATACTGTCGTAATGTGAGCTACTGAAGCTACTGAGATCTGCGGGTAAGATATTACACTGCATCATGAGTGAGAACATCATATTTTATAATCAGGTTTCATTGTAGAACCTCAGCTCACCCTACAGCCTTCTCTTTTCTTTTTTGCACTTCTTTCTCCATCCAGATCCATGCAGATTTGGTTTTATTTGTCTAGGTTTTGAAATATCCCATTTAGTTCTCAGAAGGACTATTTATTCAGTGGAATGTAATTCAAATTAATAATTGCTTTTGGATTTTTTAAATTTAATTTTGCAGTGAGTGCCACAGATCCATCCAGCAATAATGTTCTAAATCTATTGTTTAAGAGAGTAATGTGTTTACATGTTATATCTTGATTTGGTCTAATAGACAGCAGTATGGAAAATTAAAACTTTTACCATGACTGCATCATCACCATTCCACATGACAGTGATGCCGACTTTGGATTGCAGCTTGATGTAAACCGCATTCTTTTCCACTTGTACCCCTGCCTCATTGTATGGCATTTTGACACTGGGAAAGAGAGAATGTTGTCTTAATTATAATGCAGAAATACCAAAAACGAGTGAATTGTAGTTGCATTATATGGGCAAAAAACATCTCTGCTCTGTTCTTACTTACGCCAGGCCGTTCACAGTGACCTGGCTCTTAGTGAGGTGGAATAAAAGGTCATTGATGGTGACCACCACATAACTGACTGTAGGATTTCCATCATTCTCTTTCCTCTTCATGTGTACTGAGAACTCATGGTAGGACTCGTGGCAGTCTGAGGCCAGGTTATATTCACACATACCAGGGAACTGGTACACATCACCATCAAATGTCTTGAAGTGCTCTCTGCCCCAAATGCTGCAGATGCTGCTGACATGGTTGTGAACTGGGGAACCAAAATGAAAAAAAGATATGTTAGCTGCATTATTGTTACTGTTTTGAAAATAAAATACCTCCTAAGCATTATTGAGAAGTGAAAAGTTTGAGCATAATAAATTTTAAAGACAGTGGTGTACATTATACATGCATATGTGGTAAGCATAAAAATCCATTTATGCAATCCTGAAAACTGTTCCACAGAATCTGCAATATTTAGAGACTTACCCTGTCTGGCGTCGATATTTATGACACTGGCAGACAAAATAAGAAAACACAACCACACAAATCTCCCCTTCATTGTTGCCACTGAAGGCTTTTGATCATGAAAGAAGGTAATAAGCAGTATGTACTTGACAGCCCTTTATATTGAGGTTGCTCATCTTTTTTTCTCCCATCCTCTTTGAGTAGTAATTTAAGATATTTGCTAAACACAGTTATTGATATTATTTCTGTCTTAAATATCTCTTGATTAAACATGCAGTATTACAACACCCTTCAAGGGACATTGATATTGTTTGTTTGTTATCTTACATTATAGAATACCCATTTACATTTATTCATATTAGCTTTTATTCAGCGACTTACAGTTAGTATATGTCAGAGCTCGCCTCTGGAGCAACGAGGTTAAGTGTCTTGCTCAAGGACACATTGGTGGATTTGAACCCAGGTCTCTCACACCAAAGGCATGTGTCTTTTCCCATTTCTAAAAAAAGTTGACATGTGTAAAATGTAAATGCAAAGAAAACATGATGATGGACATGACATTGAACACCTTTACAGTTCAATCACTCAATACACTTTGACACTGCATGCCTGTGATGGCCTAAGCCACACAGGTTACAAGCCAGCTGTGGTAATACCACATACAACCAATATTTTAAATACACAAGTTAAGTTATTTTTGCAGTTAGCCTCACTCCAAACAATTCATGAATTCAAAACACAGATCACATAGTTTATTTCAGGTATAATTTACATTTATTTACTTTAGCCATACACTGTTTAAATGGAGTGCACACATTTTCACATTGTAGGGTTATGTAAACATTTTCTGTTCTATTAATCATTGTTTTTTTTTGTTACCATGTTGGAGAGAGCTCTGGCCTGGTGGAAGAAAGGTGTGGCTGAGGCAGAAAGACTGTGATATCCTGTGGCCTGCCAATCAAGCCGTACCATGTGCTGCCATGTGGGAGGGGGATTTTGGGTTTAGTTTGTTTTACTTTGTAGTTGTGTTATTTGTTGTCCATTTTGTTTTCCCCTTATGTGTAAATTGGTTTGTCCAAGCCACTATATATGTTCCCTTGTGTCTCATTCAGTCAGGTCAGTTTGTTCAGTTCATATCCTGTTTTGTTTGCCGTTTTGCGTATAGTTATGTTTTATTGACCTCTTTTACAGGCCTAGATATTAAGTATTTGGTTTCTGTTGTTCAACTTTTTTTGAGGGTTAATTAAGAAAAACCCTATTTTTCAAAAAAAGAAACTCCTGTTCTCCTCTTTTCCTGACTGCTTGGTCCCTGACAATGCCACATTCGAACAGTGACGGCAGAGGCTATCATGCACTGTGCCAACTGCTCATCAGAAAGAAACTAATCATTCACACACATATGGCACAGTCATCTCGAGCAATTTGGTGTTCAGTATCTGCCCAAAGACACTTCAGTCTTGAAAAACTTCTCAGGACTTAGTGGTACTACACAAAAATCTCTTATAGAAAAAGACAACTGAATAATTAAACAGACATAGAAGCCATATCCATTATATCATATACCAAATATCTCATAAAATAAATATTAATGCCCATATTATTAATTTAACTAACTAAATTACATTATGCTGTATTTCACATTACTTGGTAATGTGGTTGGTTTACATGTGATGGAAAACTGGATTGTGAATAGCACAGGATGTGCAAGTAATACTACATCCTTGATTACTGTCATGCTCTACCTGCAGTGTCAACTTGAGCTAGTATCACATTGACAGAATGATAATATTGTCATGCTACTCGCACTGTAGTACAAAGCAATTCACAATGACTCTAATTCAGTAATTATTTCTCTCTCTCTCTCTCTCTCTCTCTCTCTCTCATCACACACACTCACACACACTCACACACACACACACACACACACACACACACACACACAGGTCCTGACCTGTTAATCAGGAGTCAGTCCTTCATGTGGCCAGGAGAATCCAGGAACAGACCATTAAACTTACAACTAATTGTCAAGCCGCTAAAACCACCTAAGCAATACTGTAGTCGGAAAAAACTTAATTTTTTTTTGTCTGTGACTTGTTTAAACTGACTCTTTCAAGTTCTTAGTTTTTTGTTTTGTCAACATTATTTCGATAATGAAGCTTATGAGTATCACATTTAATGGCTTGCAGCTGAGCAACAATATTGTTCACTTGAGTCAGCATAGGTTGAGCTCAGTTAGCACACAACTGCCTATTTGGAAACACAAACAGTCAAAATTGAGAACATACCAATCAGAACAGTTTATTTAGTTTTGGAACAATGGATCCAAAGAAATCTGAAGAAAGAGGTAGAGGACACCAGAGAGGAGGAGGACTATGGAGAAGAGGAAGAGCTGAAGGAAGAGGAACAGTAGGAGTTGGAGGAGGAGATGGGATAGGATGATGATGATGATGATGATGATGATGATGAGGAGTAGTTGGTGGAAGAGCAGGAGTAGGGCAGAGGAGTAGGGAGGAGGAGGGAGTAGGGGAAGAAGGTGGAGGATGAGAATCTTTGGCTTGTCCCAGACCAAAGACAGGATGCTGGGGCAGAATACAGAATAAAAAATGTGTAAATGTATACATTTGTAATTTCTTTTGTTGTGTTCATCACATGAAAAGGTTTTTGAAGGGAAGAACAACGAGCAACAATACTTATAACCAGTTTTTGTAGTATTGTTTTGAATTTATCTCACCAGTGTGTAAGAGTGTGTTTTTGAGGGCTTGTGTGTTATGTCTAAGGTCAAAGTTTGGGTTTTCAGTAATACTGAATAGTTTTGAGTGGAGAGCTTCATTTTGACCTGAAAATAGGATGTTTGGGGAATAAGGTGAGAAGTTGCGGAATTGTGTTTAGAGTTTTGTGAAAAAGAGGCATAATTTCAATGTGTCTAAGCATTGTATTAAGAAAGTCCACATACAGCTGGGAAAGTTCTGAATTTTACTTTTACTTTCAGAATATAGATAAAATCCATTAAAAAAAATTAAGGTTCTATTACCAGGCTACTCTGTCTATTATCTTCAGTTTTGTCACTTTGTCATTCGGTTATCCAATAGGCAGATGTGCCAGATGTTCTGGTTGTCGCAACGTGCAGAATCAGAAAAAGAAATGTCGCAATTGAAATTATGTTTTATGATTAAAACATAATTTACTATATATATTTTATTAGTTGAACATTTTATCTAAATCTATGAAACACTGGTGAATTTTAGCATTAACCACACATACAGTACATATGAACTTCATGGGCAACTATGACAAACATATTATCAGTTTCCCAAATAAAATGGGACATCAATTTGTAGCTCTATTTGCTCTAGGTATTTACAGAATGATACACGCTCTAAAGAGGGTACACATGTATAGCTACTCTGTATATGCACATGTTTGTACATACCTTACAGCACAGTATACAGTATATGATTCTCAGTGTGGCTTAACATTTGAAGGGCCTGTGGTGAAGCACTTCATGTCAATCAAGGGTCTATACAAGAAAGCTACTTTTATGTAGTAGCTGTAAAATCTTAAAATTAGGATGTTAACATGGGGTGGGATGGCGCAATGTTTAAGACGCCCGCCTTTGGTGTGAGAGACCCGGGTTCAATCCCCACTGTGTCCCTGAGCAAGACACTTAACCCCTACTTGCTCCAGAGGCGTGCGACCTCTGACATGAATAGCAATTGTAAGTCGCTTTGGATAAAAGCGTCAGCTAAATGAAATGTAATAATAATGTTAACATTTGTCAATGCAGAGGGCCGACTGCAGGTATGACTAGACGTCGGCAGGCACAGCCAGCTGGAGATCAGGAAGGACGTCTGTAGGCACAGCTGACTGGGATTCAGGTTGGACATTGGCAGGGATGACCGGAGACAGCTAACTGGTGATCTGGATGTCGTGGCTGCTGGTCAGTCATGTCGTTGGGTAGACAGGTCTTGGTGGGGATGGGCAGCCAAGAATCTGTGGTGGTGGACAGCTGAGACTCTGTTGAACTGAAAAGGTGAAGGAGCCAATTTAGGAAGTGATTGGGATGGATGTCAGCTTGTTCACTCAATGCTTATAGAATTAAGGGGATACAGAATGAGGACAGACAGGCAGCAGCCTAGCTGGTTCAGGACCGGGCACACTGCAGGCTAACAATCGATTAGTTTGTTTTGTAATGGCTGGTGTGTGCAGTGTGACAGGGGAAGGATCCAAATGCAGATCATCCAGACAAAAATGAAGATTTTCAGAGACTGAAGAAATCAGCTGACAGGCAGGTACTGGTTGGCTGTCCAGGTGGCTAGAAAACAGAGCAATAAACAGCAATCTTGTATAGCAACTTTGACAAATGACAGGCAAGTGGAAATGAAATGTATATGTACAACTGGGCTGAGAAGGGGGGAAATGGGAAACAAGTAAGTGTGTAGGCAGAAAAAGCTGGGCAACTGCAGGGATGATGAGGGAAAGTGGTTAATGCAGAGCAGGAGGGAGTGGCTGGAGTCAGAGATATGGTTTGGGCAGGTGGAAAAGTCAAAAGACATTTGGTTGAAAGGCAGGGTTGGGAATGTGGAAAAGTTTCTGGAGGGAGAGACAGAAGGCAGAATGTGACGCCCTGTGAGCACTATAGCCAGAACACAGGCTTTTAGATGGATGTGACTCAAAAAATCTTGCTATCTATTTTTTCATTTTTAAAACACACTCACTGAAAAATTCACAATTGTTCAACGATAAAAACTAAAACAATTAAAAACAATTAAAAGCAGAATTCATAGTCTTAGATGGTCGTGTACAGTAATCATTACTTGTTTTCTACAAGTAACATCAGCTGCTAGAGGCGGCAGAACTAATATTTAAGTTTTGCTAACTAAACCTTCCCACAAAGCAAAGTAGACTGTTTTTGTGTCGTGGATCAGCGTATGCACTGTCGGTTTTGCATACTTTCATGCAAACGGAAAGTTCAAAATCATATCAAACAGAAAGGCTTGCTCTGACTCACTTAATTTATTTTAACATGTATTTTACTTTCAGGGTGTAGAGAAAGGGAGATAGAAGTAGACAAAGAAAGAGGGGCAGACAGCCGAGTGAGTGGCACCTAAGCTGCTAAATGGCCTTGCTCTCTCTCTGCCTAAGGAAACTCACACACAGCAAGGATGAGTCTCTCTCTGCCTGATGTGCTATGCGTCACATAGAAAAAATAATTCACCCTGTGTGTGAGACGAGCAAAACCACAACAGTTTCATGGGTTTGTGGCTGTTTGTTGCTCCACCTGTCAGACTGGTTGCGCTTCCCTTCCTGCTTGCTCGACTCTCATTGTAAATGATTAACTAGGTCAGGTCGCTTCCTGTCTGAGAAGGACTTTAGTGCTGGCTGTTCTGAAAACTGCTCAGACCACTGAATGTAGAGAAACCATTTTAGCTGCACGTTGAAAAATTGTCTCATGAGTATTGCCTCATATGCTAGGCTCTTCTGATCTGCCTTTTTAGTGACCACTGACCAAACTATTTAAAACAATAATCAGCCAATCAATGTTGGTGACTAATGGATAAGCAACAGAATCTGGAAAAAGTAACATATTTCATAGTGACCTATGGACGGTGGGGCTGAGAGTGGTGTATTCAGTACATGCTTAATAGGCAGGGCCATCTTCTGTGCTAAAGGGCTGGAGGAGGTGCTATTCTACACAGATCCGTTCATGTTGTCAAGAAGGGAGTCAAATTCACGTGTCATGTTTGGCAAACAGAGGAGGGTTTTTCTCATAGTTTGGGGGACATGTATGTCCTAAAGAAATGAAAAAGTGCATTTTGCATAATATGTGATGTTCATATTCTGCTATGATGTGTTATTAACTATAACCAACTATGGCTAGCTATTTTTTAAAACAACATTATTTTGAGTTTTACTCTGTTTCTGTTGAGTTTGAATGATAAGTTAAGGTAATTAGTTCGGTGACAGAGGGGAACCTTGATTTAGGACAGTGTATGATTGTATTTTCCTGTTTGACAAGGTGAATAGGTGTAAGAATAGTTCCTTTCTTGTCATTCAGTAGATATCTCTGCAACACAATACATACGTACATCTTTGACATATAATGTCAAAACTGTTAATTCTTTACATTCTGCTGATATTTTTTAATTATAATGTCACTGAGTCTTTTCATTTTATTTAACATGTGACTGGTCACACACACATTAGGGTCATACCTTGGACCTTGTTTTTACGCTTGATTTAAAATGCCATAAGATTGTCTTTTCAAATGAGAATTGCAATAACTTTCTCTCTTTCTGTGTGGATAATATTAGAGATGTGTTTAGAGACTGCCATTAAAAACTGGCTAACAACTGAGGTCCTTATCCTTGCTTCAGATAGCATAGCTTCTATGGTTGCTTGGTGTATTGGATCCATTTCTTTATCTGTACAGTCTAGTCTTAATCTATGTTTTGTTTGATCAGGCAATGTATTTCAATCAGCATATCAATTCGTTGACCCATGTGTCTTCCAGTTAAGAAACATTATTAAAGTCACGTCTGTTGTATCACAACCTGAGCTAGAGATAACCTTCAAGCTTTTATATCATCCCTGCTAGAGCACTAATTTTTTTTTTTACTTATAGAGCTATGCATTGCCATTTAAGCATGTACATCTTTGACTAGCTGCTCCACCCTTATATTACCAATAGGTCTTATGAACAGGGCTTACTGGTTGTCCCTCATGGTCTACTGAAAACAAAAAGTGGTTTCTGTTGACGCCTTTAAAAAGCAGAAGATTCATTTATTCAAATGGACCTTTGTCTCATTTCGTGCTGTCTAGTGTTTGTCATTTTGTGTTTTTTAAGGTCTTTGTTGCTTATATTTGTTTTTACTTTTTATGGTCTTATTTTTAATAATTTTACTTTTGTAAAGCACTTCATGACCTTGCTCTCTGAAGGTGCTATGTTAAACAAACTAACTTAATTGTACTTACTTACGTTTAAACCACCTCAGTGACAGTCATTTCAGTTTGTTTGTTGAATGATGACACACAATGGAAGTTAAACAGTATTATGTCAATATATGTAAACAGTCCAACCTCTTATTAAAACTGGTTCAGGCGAATCGACTGTCCTCCTTGAATCAACACAATACATGGTATGACGGAGAAAAAGGCCTTCCTCACAATGCAGCTGTCTACCTATGGGAGTGATCCAAAGCCATGTTTGCCCTTGGAGGAGAACCCATATGAGCAACTATTTGAGTACATGAGTACATTAGAGTAGCAAAATAACTTTATATTCCGCTTTCGTTTCCAAGAACCCCAGATAAAACAATGTGTGCACAGAGTTCAGCAAACAGCATATTACACATGTCCATAATGCTAAACATACTGGGATGGGACCCATGCCACCAGCTTGCGATTACAGTTACTTCATTGCTTAAACACAATGAAGTAACTGAGAAAAATTAGGCTGAGAGTCCAGCCTAATTTGAGTTCCTTTACATTGACATCCATAATTTGAACCTTCAGAAATTAGAACAGGTATGCAACAATCTAATCTAGTGCACTTTTCAGCACCTCTTAGCATACTACTTCCACTCTAGAACATTGTATGGAAATGTACACATAAGCCAATAAAAACAAAAAGCAAACAAAGCTACAAAGATTTAGAACAAGAGTGTGTAAATGGTACATCAAAGAACTTACTACTTTGAAAAAAATGTCTCCCATCTGATGCCAATGCTTCATTTTGGGATGTGTTCATGGTATTTTGAATGGGGTTTTTCTTTTTGAAGAACATATGAGGCATTTTGCATTTTGTGTGAACAGTTTGGGGAATTGTGTGTAGAGTTTTGAAAAAAGGAGACAAGCAGTTGTAAAAAAGTGTAACATCAATGCAAAGAAACCATGTTTGTACAGAAGAGTACAAATTACATTTAGGAAAGCCTTAGACTTCAGATATGAAAAATCATTCCTTGTTGAGTGAGATGTCATAATTGAGTCAGATTGGTTAAAAATAAACTCAAACTAAACTAATAGGACACTCAGCAAAAAAATAACAACAACCTCACCTAATTTTATCATATGCCTTCTCACAGCTGTCTGATGCAAATAAAACAGATAAGATACATTTGAGTATTGTTGTCGCTCACTGCCACAGACAAAAGTATACACACTGCATACCAGCTGTGCTCACACCACAGCAATACATAGCCTATTAGAAATGATCTCTGTTGACCTCACTGATCTGAGACCCCAAAGCTTCCAAAGACAACAAATGTCAGATACAAAATATATATCTTTTGGGACTGTGTGAAATTGATTAAAATATTCTTGTTAGTTTAAAGTGATGATCATGATTACAATTTTTAAGAATGAGCAAACAAAAGCTGGATTGGCACAAAAAAAGATGAGATAAGAAATAGAGTTGCAATTTTTTAATTTAATCAACAGATACATATTCTCTCTACAATGACAATTATTTTGTAGGAGATGCAATGATTGTTAAGACAATATGGGAAGAAACTTTTAAATCCCACATCCACTAATGTGATGATCGCCTCCTACGAGAAGGTTGTCCAGCAGCTGTGGTGCAGTCTGTGGGGCTACAGCTACACTCCTCCACATGGATGTATGTGTAGGGAACCACATCTCCATTCAGGCAGTGCAAGTCAATGGTGCGATTGCTGAAGCGTGTCTCCTTACAGCAGGAGCAAGAATAATGCAGAGCTGCTGCTGCTTCAGAGTACCTGAAGAAAGCAAGAGGCAGGAATGATTAATAAACTCAAAATCTGCAGAAACTATATCGAATATATTTTTAAAATTACCAAATTTAATAGGTTTGTGATATGAGAAATATTAATAATATCATGCTTACTTGGCAAATGTGTTGCAGGATCCTTCACAATAGGGCATATCTACCTCCTGGTATGATTGACAGTTCCTGAGCGTAATCTTGGCTTTCATGGATTCTAATTTGCAGGCCTTCTCCCTCTCCACACCTTTTCAAAAGAGAGACACCCTTTATTTTATTGTTTTCATTTAAGATTCTTTCATCTAAAAGTAAAGAAAATGTCACACTTACATGTTTTACAACAGCCATTTGCTGCAGTCTGAATTGTGTCCTAAGGAGGAAAATAAACAACATTTCAAACAATTTTCAAAAGGCATGATGTTGTTTGCTTTCAGAAAATGATTTGGTATAACATCAACAGCATTTATTTAGTCAATGTAGAATAATTTATTAAAAGTGATACTTACAGGTTGGCAGGTGCTTTGCTCGAATGGTGGGCAGACAATGTGTGAACTGATCGTTGTTAAAGTTTCACCACTCTTCACACAAGTGTAGTACTCACACTTGTTCTCAGGTGGTGACCAGGTTTGTCCTGGCTGGAGAGCAGTGAGATAGATGTACAGACAAACACACACACACACACACACGCACGCACGCACACACACACACACACACACACACACACACACAAGCCAGAATACACACAGATATCAAAACACTGAGGTACTTTAACCTATTAAATATGAACATGTGGAGTTATAGCCAACAGATCCAACTTACCATCAAGAGTTGCTTGGTACTGTTGACACTGACAACACACTGTGTCTGTACACACTTTCCACAGCATTCATCTGAATCACTTTCCACATATTCATATCCCTGAAAGAAAGGGGGTTATAGTTGCCTAATCCAGATTTTCACCCTCCCAGTAAACATGTTCTGAGGAAAAAATGTGTATATGGTAATAATAGGTCATTTCTCTTACCATTTCACAGTTTTCTTGACAATGCTGAAACTCACAAATGATCTTGAATAGACCAGAATCGCGGTCCACTTCATTGGTACAGAGACACTCCTGACATGCTCTGACAGGAACCAAAGTACCAGGCTAGCAAATAAAGAAGAAATGTATTCTTACTTGTGTTTCTAACCATACAGAAAGAAATAGATCCTACTAAATGACAAAGGTGGTATGTTAACAAATTACATGACAAATCATTCTCACATTCCATTTCTTATTTACCTGGTATTCACTTCCTTTGTGGACACAAACTCTTTTAGGCTCTAAAAAAGAGCAAGACAATGGAAACTGTGTTAAAAGTGTCACTTCTGTCATTAGCTTCTTTATAATGTCAAAATTAATGAGCTCACCACATGTATGTTCTGGACAGCATTTTCCTTCAGGAACACTGATAACTGACGTGTATCCAACCGGACAGTTCATGCTGGTGACTGGGCAAGTGTTGCTGTGACATTCTATGGTGATGATAAGACAATGATAATAAATAGTTAAGGTCCATCCTCCAGAGCTGCTGATGAACAGGATTCTGAAATCTGATGGAAGTCAAATGTGCATTGAGACTATGTAACTTACGGCAAACATAGGCAGAACAGCAGGGGTCTGAGGGATCTGGTTGTTTGACAAGGACAAACCCTGGACCAGTGCAGTTTGTTAGAGGGGGTTTTGGGCACACCTTAGGCTCACAAGACACAGTCTTGGAGGACTCCTTGCAGATGCAGTTTTGGCATTTGTACTCAAACCTCTCATTAAACTGAAAGAACAAACCGCAGTAGTGACAATTATCTCTTGCTAGTAAACAACACCAGTTAGGATTTTAACATTATAGAAGACTTGGCTCACCTCACGAGGAATGCCCTCAGGATCAAGACATCCTGTTAGAAAAATAGCAATCCTGTAGAACTTCATGATTGATAAAATACATTCAACTCAATGATAAGATTTGAGGACTTACCACACTTATTAACACATATGCCAGACTCTTTGTTGAAGAGTTTCATTCCCTCAGGACAAAAGCAGCCCTCAGTAGTGAAGTTCATGGTTGGTTCGTTAGGGCTGTAATATTGCATTATCAAGAAAGAACAGATAGTTATTTCTTTGAGATCTCAACACAGTAACACAGTTCCTAATATACTGTTTTTACTATGCTTATTGCTAAGTTAACAAGAAATATGTACTGTCAGTTCAGTTAGATCCTTGTTGCAGGAAATGCCAATATGCAAATAAACTTTAAAATGAGCACAGTTCATTTTTGTTGAAACTTACTTGTCTTCACAGGTTGGCTGTTCTGCAGGACCACATGGCTTGTACACTTTGTTTGATGGGCAGGCACTTGCTGTTAGCGATTAAAATAACTCAATTGGTTATTTTTAAAAGGCATACGGCGTACATACTGTATACAAAAAATGTGCAGCAACCTGTTCAATGTGTGCTAGATACAACAAAAGTAAAATAATTGAGTGGCCCCTCCTTATTCTACTGATCCTAGAATTTAACATAAGTGGTTGCCTACCACACAGTTTTGTGTGATTCCTCCAGTGAATGCAAACCCCAGCCTGAGCACAGGCAGCAGCGTAAGTCTGCAAACTTGTGCACTCCACTACGGGGTTGGAAACATGGCAGCTATCAAAAACACAACCTCGGTGGAAATTGTCAGGTGAGACAAAGGGATGGCATTCTGCAAAGACACTGTGAAAGTAAAACATATATTAAAAAACATATAAAAAAGCTATTATATTTTAACTGCAATATGTCTTGTTAAAGGGGTGAATGTGAACTACGATAGATTAGAGAATGCCTACCTGCTCTTCAGCAGATCACACATGGAGTCTGGCTTGCATGGAGTTGGGGGAGGTTCAGGTTTACTGGTGGGCAGTACAGATGGTATCTGGCAGTTGGGTTGAGATATGTCCTTGCTAAGCCAATAGTCGGCCATTACGGCGCAACTTTCCACGAGCCTGCCTCCAGGCAACATGCAATCATCAGCCTGGTTGTTATTGCATGTTCCTGACAGCAGAGCCACAAAACTGTTAATATTACAGTCTAAACTCAAGCAAATGATTGACCAATATGGCAGCTGGAGAGAGAGATGTTCTTACCACAATGGCCCTGTGTGTTTTTGCCAAAGTATTTAAATGGAAGGGTGACACTAAAGCCAGTGATTCCAAATGTAATGACCACATTTAGACGAGGGATCTCCAAGATCAAGTTAATGCCAGAATTCAAGATCTTAACACCCGTGTGTATGTGTAAATAAGGTAGCTTCAGAGATGCTCCATCTTTGAGTGCCTATAGAAAAAACAATAAATACACTATATGACAAGAAAAAATATAATATACTATGACATGACTGCTATTTCCCTTACATTAATAGTATGTCCATGAAGTTAGTCTGGTGAGTTTTTCAAAATGTATAATGTAATTTTATATAGCTTTCATGTCACCCTATTTACCTCTAACTGTGCTGCTCCAATAAGGTTATGATTTATGAGCGTGAAAACATGTCCATTGTATGATATAATTATCGATCTCGGACAAGAAACATCTTCAGTGGGATCACAAAAGACATTGTCAATATAAATCTTCAAGTTATGTTTTGGAAAAATCTCTTCCATCAAGACATAAGTACAGTTTCCTTGATAACTGTAATAAAGTCCATCAAATGTGATGTAATGAGGATCTCCCCAGCCTTCACATACACCTGAAAAAAAGTTAAAGATTAAAAAAAGTTAAAATTTAAAATGTATTTAAAAGAGAAACATATGAGTTATTTTAAATACAGAAAAACATACAGTCACAAGCGTAATGTTGACAGCAGAAGAACTCATCATACACAAGCACTGGTTTCTTTCCATTGGCACAAGTGATGTTCTCAATCGGTGGACATTCATATGGAATTATCTCAATTGTATTGTTCTCAATGCATCTGGCCATGGTGCAGTTGCACAGATAAAAAGTCTCATTTTGCTGATGTAAAGAAGAGAAACGGGGTAAAATCAGTGCAAGAAATCTGTTTTTCATTTCATGTGCAAATGTGCAGTGTTATGAAATATGAGTATAACATAAATAAGTACACATTTTATTGTGCTAGATACATTAAGATTCTTACTACTACATCCCATTCAGGGCAGGTAGGTATAACAGGAGTGGGTGAAGGCATCCCCGTAGTCGGGCAAATTTCAGTCTTGTTGTCAATCTCACAAATAGCAGAACATATCATTGTGAGACATACACCTGATCCAATGTGTACCATGTCAAATATTATATCCCCTAATGGTGAGAAAAACACAGCGGTAAATATTTTGAATTTGAAAGAATTTGAGACTGCATATAGCTTGCCACTGTCAAAAATTTAAATGTATTGTCTTACCTGGACTATAATGCTTGCCATTAACTATACAGAAGCATTCTGTAGTTTGCTCTGGTGTTGTAGTTGAGTTTCAGTTGTACTGTGTGGTTGTAGTTGGCACTGGGGTTGTAGTTGAAGATTCAGTTGTAGTTTGTGTGGTTGTAGTGGGAGGTTCAGTTGTAGTTTCTGTGGTTGTAGTTGGCACTGTGGTTGTAGTGGGAGGTTCAGTTGTACTTTCCGTGGTTGTAGTTGGCACTGGTGTTGTAGTGGGGGGTTCAGTTGTAGTTTGTGTGGTTGTAGTTGGCACTGGAGTTGTAGTTGTAGTTTCAGTTGTAGTTTGTGTGGTTGTAGTTGGCACTGGGGTTGTAGTGGGAGGTTCAGTTGTAGTTTGTGTGGTTGTAGTTGGCACTGTTGTTGTAGTGGGAGGTTCAGTTGTAGTTTGTGTTGTTGTAGTGGGAGTTTCAGTTGTAGTTTGTTTGGTTGTAGTTGGCACTGGGGTTGTAGTTGGAGGTTCAGTTGTAGTTTGTGTGGTTGTAGTGGGAGGTTCAGTTGTAGTTTCTGTGGTTGTAGTTGGCACTGTGGTTGTAGTGGGATGTTCAGTTGTACTTTCCGTGGTTGTAGTTGGCACTGGTGTTGTAGTTGGAGGTTCTGTTGTAGTTTGTGTGGTTGTAGTAGGCATTGGTGTTGTAGTGGGGGGTTTAGTTGTAGTTTCTGTGGTTGTAGTTGGCACTGGAGTTGTAGTTGTAGTTTCAGTTGTAGTTTGTGTGGTTGTAGTTGGCACTGTGGTTGTAGTTGGAGATTCAGTTGTAGTTTGTGTTGTTGTAGTGGGAGGTTCAGTTGAAGTTTCTGTGGTTGTAGTTGGCACTGGTGTTGTAGTTGTAGTTTCAGTTGTAGTTTGTGTGGTTGTAGTTGGCACTGGGGTTGTAGTTGGAGTTTCAGTTGTAGTTTGTGTGGTTGTAGTTGGCACTGTTGTTGTAGTGGGAGGTTCAGTTGTAGTTTGTGTTGTTGTAGTGGGAGGTTCAGTTGTAGTTTGTTTGGTTGTAGTTGGCATTGGGGTTGTAGTTGGAGGTTCTGTTGTAGTTTGTGTGGTTGTAGTGGGAGGTTCAGTTGTAGTTTCTGTGGTTGTAGTTGGCACTGTGGTTGTAGTGCCAGGTTCTGTTGTACTTTCTGTGGTTGTAGTTGGCACTGTTGTTGTAGTTTGTGTGGTTGTAGTAGGCATTGGTGTTGTAGTGGGGGGTTCAGTTGTAGTTTGTGTGGTTGTAGTTGGCACTGTGCGTTGTAGTCGGAGATTCAGTTGTAGTTTCTGTGGTTGTAGTTGGCACTGTGGTTGTAGTGGGAGGTTCAGTTGTACTTTCTGTGGTTGTAGTTGGCACTGGTGTTGTAGTTGGAGATTCTGTTGTAGTTTGTGTGGTTGTAGTAGGCATTGGTGTTGTAGTGGGAGGTTCAGTTGTAGTTTCTGTGGTTGTATCTCCAACTACTGGGGTTGTAGTTGGAGATTCAGTTGTAGTTTGTGTTGTTGTAGTGGGAGGTTCAGTTGTAGTTTCTGTGGTTGTAGTTGGCACTGGTGTTGTAGTGGGAGGTTCTGTTGTAGTTTGTGTGGTTGTAGTAGGCATTGGAGTTGTAGTGGGGGGTTCAGTTGTAGTTTCTGTGGTTGTAGTTGGCACTGTGGTTGTAGTGGGAGGTTCAGTTGTACTTTCTGTGGTTGTAGCTTGGCACTGGTGTTGTAGTTGGAGATTCTGTTGTAGTTTGTGTGGTTGTAGTAGGCATTGGTGTTGTAGTGGGAGGTTCAGTTGTAGTTTCTGTGGTTGTATCTCCAACTACTGGGGTTGTAGTTGGAGATTCAGTTGTAGTTTGTGTTGTTGTAGTGGGAGGTTCAGTTGTAGTTTCTGTGGTTGTAGTTGGCACTGGTGTTGTAGTGGGAGGTTCTGTTGTAGTTTGTGTGGTTGTAGTTGGCACTGGCGTTGTAGTGGGAGGTTCAGTTGTAGTTTGTGTGGTTGTAGTTGGCACTGGGGTTGTAGTTGGAGATTCAGTTGTAGTTTGTGTTGTTGTAGTGGGAGGTTCAGTTGTAGTTTCTGTGGTTGTAGTTGGCACTGGTGTTGTAGTGGGAGGTTCAGTTGTAGTTTGTGTGGTTGTAGTTGGCACTGGTGTTGTAGAAGGAGATTCAGTGGTAGCTTCTGTGGTTGTAGTTGGCACTGGGGTTGTAGTTGGAGGTGATGGAGTTGTAGTAATACATACCTCACAACATACTCTGATCTTATAGTTGAAGCATTTCCGTGGAGGTCTGAACTGCTCCTCTTTTCTACATATCAGACCATATCCAACATCACAGGTAACAACTTGGCCAGTTTCACTCACAAAGTCTTTGAAGTCTTTGTCAGGAAAAGCTGTTGCTCTACAATCAATTTCTATGGGTTTTTTGCATATTTGTAGACCACTATCTGTGATGTTCTTGTATGTTTCCCAGTCACTTTTGTCCTTTAAAGGGTTATGCACATCATACCAGTCTGACCACACACATGTTGTAATACACGGAGTAGTGCTGGGGGATGTAGATTCGTGTGGTCGTGGTTGGCGCTGGTGTTGTAGTAGGAGTTTCAGTTGTAGTTTCTGTGGTTGTAGTTGGCACTGGGGTTGTAGTTGGAGATTCAGTTGTAGTTTGTGTGGTTGTAGTGGGAGGTTCAGTTGTAGTTTCTGTGGTTGTAGTTGGCACTGTGGTTGTAGTGGGAGGTTCAGTTGTACTTTCCGTGGTTGTAGTTGGCACTGGTGTTGTAGTTGGAGGTTCTGTTGTAGTTTGTGTGGTTGTAGTAGGCATTGGTGTTGTAGTGGGGGGTTCAGTTGTAGTTTGTGTGGTTGTAGTCTCAACTACTGGTGGTTGCAGTGTGGAGATTCAGTTGTAGTTTGTGTTGTTGTAGTTGGCACTGAGGTTGCAGTTGGAGATTCTGTAGTTGTAGTTGGTGTTGGGTTGTAGTGGGAGGTTCAGTTGTAGTTTCTGTGGTTGTAGTTGGCACTGTGTGTTGTAGTGGGAGGTTCAGTTGTAGTTTCTGTGGTTGTAGTCTCCAACTACTGGTGTTGTAGTGGGAGGTTCTGTTGTAGTTTGTGTGGTTGTAGTTGGCACTGGCGTTGTAGTGGGAGGTTCAGTTGTAGTTTGTGTGGTTGTAGTTGGCACTGGGGTTGTAGTTGGAGATTCAGTTGTAGTTTGTGTTGTTGTAGTGGGAGGTTCAGTTGTAGTTTCTGTGGTTGTAGTTGGCACTGGTGTTGTAGTGGGAGGTTCTGTTGTAGTTTGTGTGGTTGTAGTAGGCATTGGTGTTGTAGTGGGGGGTTCAGTTGTAGTTTGTGTGGTTGTAGTTGGCACTGGTGTTGTAGAAGGAGATTCAGTGGTAGCTTCTGTGGTTGTAGTTGGCACTGGGGTTGTAGTTGGAGGTGATGGAGTTGTAGTAATACATACCTCACAACATACTCTGATCTTATAGTTGAAGCATTTCCGTGGAGGTCTGAACTGCTCCTCTTTTCTACATATCAGACCATATCCAACATCACAGGTAACAACTTGGCCAGTTTCACTCACAAAGTCTTTGAAGTCTTTGTCAGGAAAAGCTGTTGCTCTACAATCAATTTCTATGGGTTTTTTGCATATTTGTAGACCACTATCTGTGATGTTCTTGTATGTTTCCCAGTCACTTTTGTCCTTTAAAGGGTTATGCACATCATACCAGTCTGACCACACACATGTTGTAATACATGGAGTAGTGCTGGGGGATGTAGATTCTGTGGTCGTGGTTGGCACTGGTGTTGTAGTTGGAGGTTCTGTTGTAGTTTGTCTGGTTGTAGTGGGAGGTTCAGTTGTAGTTTCTGTGGTTGTAGTTGGCGCTGGTGTTGTAGTGGGAGGTTCAGTTGTAGTTTGTGTGGTTGTAGTTGGCGCTGGGGTTGTAGTAGGAACTGGGGTTGTAGGTGTAGTGGTGCAGATTTCATTTTCAGATATCACTGTTGCATTAATGCATATTGCATAGTAGCACATTCCCATATTATCATTCACGTAGTAAATAACTTCATTTTCCTCATATCTAGTTCCATTGTAAAAGCAACCTGGGCATTCCTCCACACACATCTGGGTCTCCTCGTCAAATATGGGCTTATCTTCTGGGCATACAGGGTAACAGCCTGCAAAAATCATAGAAGTTTAAGCTGGCCAGGTACTCTTTTTCAGAATCTCTTTTCTTAATTTGTCAGAGTTAAATACAATCACTTCAACATTTACTATTTTAACAAGTATCTGAATGAGAGGTAAGGTGAGACATGTGAGTTAACCTCTTACCTTCCAGGTGGGGTATAGGGTTGCTACAAATTCCTTCTGGATTCAAGCAGGTCTTGTAACAAGGTGTGTGGCAAGGGTTGTAGTGCCACTTACATTCACCTGGGCTGTTGTAGTAGTCACAAAAGACAGCTAAAAGACACAATGGATGTTATGCTTTAAATAATGTTGATTTAAAAAATTTGATTCATCCCTGTATAAAGTGTCACTGAAAACTCAAACTTCAAACCACCTGTTATATTCTTGCATTCAGTTTTAATTAAACAAGTTAAAGGAAGTTTTCACTCACTCCAAATGACAGAAAAAAGAATAGTATAGATAATGATAAAAAAACCTTGATAAATGATAAAAAACCATCATGCCAACAAAATTCATAACATGTTATAACACTAAATCACGCCTTATTTAAGCATAAATTGAAGTATACAAGTCAGTGCAGTCTTAAAAAAAGTTTCATGAAGGATGCACTGATATCCATAGAGTCTCTGTAATATATGTCAGCTTTAATTAGATTTGGTGCCCATTCACATATTTTATATATATAAAAAAATAAACAGGGCAGAATATAAGATGTATTTTTTGTAAAGAAAAGAACAGCAAACAATTCTCATACATACATCACACATACCAAATCTCAAATGCTGGGATCATAACGATTTGGGGATCTAAAAACATGGTCCTGGAAACCTCAGTTAAATCTGAGGGAAAAATTATTGTTTACTTACGACAGATTTCTGGAGTTCTCCATGCAACACAGACACCGGCCTCATTACAAGATTGAGCATAAGATGCAACTGCTGTGCAGAAACACTCACAGTCTCCACCAGAGTCACAAGCACATGAGTCTGTCACACAGTTTTCATAAAATGGATGTGGATCTACCTGTTAGGTTATCAAATATATGATTGATTTTTAAAAATGTGTTTAATATTAAATCATATAACTTTAAGTGATGACTATTAGAAAGAAATCTGTCATTACCTTATTGTGGCAGTCTTTGAAAGTACCATCCTTTGCAATTATAATGCTGCACATAATTTTTGCCCAACGATGTCTAGTGGGTCTTGCTACACAAGGGTCAACATTCATTTCCACATCTGGGCAGCAGCTTGACACTTTCCAGCTGTTTGCAAACTCTAACGGATTGCTCACTGCCAGCTGACCCTGGGTGGTGAAGTCATTCTGTCCATCACCATCAAAATCTCCACACAGACCACATACTGCTCCCTGTATGGCCGAACAAACAGAGTAAGTTACTTATTTTATAAGAGGACAATATTATATATAGATACATGAAACAAACATTTTCTAGGCATCACTGCACTTGTATTATGTTGACAAACAGAATATTCAGTTGTATTTACTTCATATGTTATGAATATCGGAAATTGTTGCCATTTTTGTAAGAAAGCTTAAAAGAGGCAAAACAAAATGATCAGCAAAGACAGATGAGAACTCTAAACTCAAAACTCTAAAACTCTGACTCTAAGAGATTTCAGTCATCATCACAAACAATGACTGTGACTCACGCTGTGCCGTGGTTCCAGGAGAACGCGAACAGTTGTTTTGCGATCCCACATCACTGTCAGACCAATGGCAGATTCTATAACCAGATACAACCCAACCCTCCTTATTTTGTACTGAATCTGAGGGCCATCTCCAAGGTCCTCTTCCTTATAGTCACCCTTTGATAGTTTGACTTCCATTCGCTGTAATGTTAAGGAGATTTCAGTTGCTTTAATTGTAAAGTCAAAACTGCAGTTTGATATATGACATAATGTACTGAGTTATGTTCAGTATTTTAGGCACAGAATATGGGTGTTATGTATTATTACAGATATTTTGTCTTACCCCCAGTTGGATTCGGACAATTTTGGAGCATGTGGTGCCTGTAGTTCCACATGGTACATTTTCTGTGATGACACTAAAGTTATCCTGTACTGTTTTAGTCCCACAGTTGTTCTTAAAAGAGAAATATTCATTAAACAGTTTGCATGTTTGCTTCACAGTAGACAGAGACCACTGATCAAATCAAACTTCAGCTTGGGCTTTACTAGCCCAAAGTACTAAGATTGTTCAAGAAAGGACATAAAATAAAGTGTAATTGATCCCCAGTTGTTTCTCATTATTACAAGCAATCATCTTAAAGTGAATGGCAGTAAATATACCATAGTTGAGACAATCATCAAAAATTGACTGTCTCTTAACTCTGGTGTTCAAGATTAGCAATAGGTTTTATAAACATCATCTATGAATTAATGAGATGAAACCCGAGAGGATAAAATAAGTATAACTGTTGGCTGTGTCTAAAATCACTCCCTATTTACCATATGGTGCCCTGCATTTACTGTATATATTTTATTATAATTGTTAAATAGAACAAAGTATCCATGGCATAGACACTACTTTTTACTGACAATCCCACAATGCAATGTGCTGCATTTTATAGATGCAAAGATTACAGCTGTGTGGCTCAACAGCTGTCAGTGATGATGCAAAATGATGGCTAGTTTCTTCCTGTTAAGTTAAATATTAAGCATACATTATAGGGAGTAGTGAAAGAGCGAAATTGGGGTGATTTCAGACACAGCCTGTCATTTACAAGTTTTTGACATGCTTTCTTTACCTTAACAGCAATATATTCACAATGTCCTTGAAACCCATATGTTCGCTGATCAAATGTATTGTAGTGACCACTCCCATAAATAATGCAAGTTCCAGGACATTTTTTCTCTGTGCACTCCCAGTTTCCACTTTTGCAGGTACTAGATGTATCAGAAATTGGTAAAAACAATAGCAGGCATAAAACATGCAGGCAAATATGATAATATTTGTTTACCATTCTACATTATACATCTGATTAAAACAAGGTCATACCAGCTGTTGCACTGGTTAGGGATTTTTGTTCCAGCACTATAAAGATGCCCATCATGCTGACATGGACATTCATTTTCTTTCACACAGGAGCCTTTGCCATCATCAATAAGGCCACCTGGACACTGACAGCCAGATTCACACTCTGTGGAGTCCTGGGAAAATGGAAAGATCACAGGGATAGAAAATGAGAAAACACTACTGATACTTGTTAAAAATTACACGTGCAAAATTCTCCAGAAACTACTACAGAAACTATTTTAACAATACAAATGTGTGACACTTTCAATGTCACACACTGTACACCTTTAAATTCAGGAAATAAATATTAGATCCAGTGATTTGAGACCAAAACATCGATTTGGACTCAGCTGCATAAATAGCTCACACAATCATTGCTGTCCAGATTTAAACAAGTTCGAGCACACTGCAGTCCAAGCTCTCCTGTGCCCGCAGTAGAGCAGTTGTAGAATACTTTTGGAAAAGGGCATACTGTAAAAGAAGCAGAAATTAATTTAATATACATTGTATTAACCAAAAGGTTGTGTTGTGCTTAAAAAACAAACAAAAAATCAAACATACTTGATGAGCGGGATCTCATAGAATGGCAATGAAGTATTCCATTACTGCACAAACTAGAAAAAGACATTTTAGGTTAAAACAAAAGTACAACACTAACAATTTAGTTTCTGGAAATCTCATATGCAACAGGCATTGCAGTCATGCTAAAACCTTAGTCCAGGATAACTGAGTTTGAGTCCATTGACACCAAATTGCAAACAACTGACTCACCAGTGCTCGTCTTTCATGCTGATGGACTTTCCTGCCTGGATGTAGACTTCATTATGGTAGCAGGGACATTTTGCCATGGGGACGCACAAGCCGTTTTCATTTAGGTAGAGACCCTCAGAGCAGGAGCAGCCATCCACAGGCAAGAAGTCAGAAGTGCAGCTTTGTTGCTTTACGCCCAACGATCTGCAAGTCAGCTGGCATCTCTGATTCTTGTAAGAGAAGGTCTGAGATGCTGGACAGCTCCTTGTGTACTTATCTGTTTGTGTACAATGCGAAATTACTTCATGGTTTTACATCTAACTAATGAAAGGGAAGATGTTCATCAAAATCCAAAAATCATCACTCAACTTTATCAAAACATAACAAATAAATACTTACTGCAAACATTCTCTCTCCAGTCTGTCAGGAACACTCCCTTTGATGCACATGCTCTTGCGTAGGAGGAGAAGACAGCACAGAGGCAGGCCTCACTCTTCTCACAGTTACAGCTAGCGTAAGTACATCGCTGCAGAAGAGAGCAAACACTTAACACAAAATTACATTCATCAAAATGTAATTCAGTGAAAGACAAATAGAAAGGTGTTGCTGTACCTTGTAGTACACCTCAGGATCCATCACTGAATGGCACTGGGCAAAGGTACTGTTTGGACTTAGTAGCAAGGCGCACCAGTGTTTGGCGTAATTCTCTAAGGGTGGAGAACAATTAACTTTTTACTTTTACTGTCCTCTATTTTGTTGAAGTGTCTAAGTTTCAAATAAACAAACAAACAGTAGTATAATCAGTGATTGTTTACCATTTTCCAAACTGAAGGCACAGGGGTCATCAAGTCTTTCCTCTCTGTCCCGGCACAAGAAGTTAGCCTTCCAGGAGTTACTAAAAGTTGCTGCTGTTCCCTCCACGATCCCCTGTGGAGTCTTCATGTCATCAGACAGGACCATGTTGTAGTTCCCACATAAACCTAAAGACACCAAATATTTTAGAAGAAGAAATTTATCAGCACTTATGGACAGGTAACTGGCTAAGATCACAAAGTGAAGAAACTCATGACATCATGATAATTCATGGAATTAGGATTTTATGCCTATTATTCTACATTCAGCTCAGGTCAATAGGATGCTAGGCGGACTGAAGACAAGGAAAGCAGTGGGACCTGATAATATCAGTCCAAGGCTATTGAAGACCTGCTCTGCAGAGCTATGTGGTATCTGTGGTACACATTTGTTCAACCTGAGTCTGCGTTTACAGAAGGTCCCCAGGCTGTGGAAAACATCTTGCCTGGTCCTGGTTCCAAAGAAAAATCATCCAATCCATCATAATGATTACGATGAGGGTGTATACACATCTGGACACCTCTGATGCATCTGTGAGGATCACATTTTTTGACTTTACGAGTGCCTTCAATACCATTCAGCCTGGACTGCTAAGGGAAAAGATGGGAAGGATGAAGGTGGCTCCATCACTGGTCCTATCCCTCAGACCACAGTATGTATGCATGCAGAACAGTGGCTCAAGCACTGTTCTTAACAGCACAGGGGTGCCACAAGGAACTGTACTGACTCCGTTCCTGTTTACCATCTACACAGTGGATTTTCAATACAACACCGACAGATGCTTCTTGCAGAAATACTCAGATGACACCACCGTCATCGACCTTATAAGAGGAGGAGGACAATCATCTCCATTTGAATACCACAAAAACCAAGGAGATGGTTGTGGTTTTCAGGAGGGGGGAGGAGAAGGAGGCGGTGTACTACAAGGGGCAAAGCCGACTTTATTTTTTAAGGAGGCTAAGGTCATTCAATATCAGTCAATCCTGGCTCTGCAGTGTCTATCAAACAGTGGTGGCCAGTGCTCTGTTTTTTTGCTGTGGCTTGTTGAGGAGACGGTGTCCACACAGGAAACAGAGTAGACAAGTTCATCAAGAAGGCCAGCTCGGTGGTTGGGGCTGAACTAGAGACGGTTCAGCAAGTGGCAGAGGCAAGAACATTGAATAAACTAAGATCAGCATTGATCAACCCTGCACACCCAATCCATCACCTGAAGGTGATAAACAATAGTACCTTCAGCAAAGACTGATGATACCAATGTGCAAGACGGAGCGGTATAGGAAGTCATACTAGCTGCTATACGACTCTATAATGCACAAAAATAACTCCTTTTAAAAAAAAATTAATATTAATCTAACTTATTGATATATTCTAAGTGAATGTTTGGTATTGGGTCTGTCTTGAAGCTGCCGTGACACTGTAATTTCCTGCAAAGGATCTATCTATCACATTTATCTGACGCTTTTATTCAAAGCGACTTACAGTTGCTATACATCCTTTATTTTAACTCTTTATCTAGCTATCTAGCTATCTAGCTATATATCTAAAATAGTATACAAGTGATGTATATTTGAAAGCCACCCCTATTTCATTTACTCATGTATTTATATGCCTTATATTGTTTTATATTGTTTGTTTGTTTGTTTATTTGGAGGGATTCAGTGATGGGTGGAATATGATGGGGTGACAGCCAGGGATTTCAAATTTTCTGTGTGATTATTGACTATTAAACTATTAACAAATATTATCATACACATTTGTGTACAACTGTTTAACACTACTTAGCCAATAAGTATTGTGAGTGTTTAATTGATAAATGTATTAGACAGTATTGTTTTGTTTCATAATACTCTAATAAATCAACATTACTGTTGTCATCACTGCCAGGATATAGTATGCAATATCTACGGCAACTAATAATGTATTGAAACTGTACTGTCTTCTAATGTTACAGAACATTTTGATGACGCCAATATTTCATCTTAAGCCAAATGTAAAACGTACCGCGTGTCTTTGCTCTGTAGCTCTGTTCTAGACTGACATAGACTTGCATGACAGGCACATGCTGGATCTGAATTTGCAGCCCAAAGCTGGTCTGGAGCAAGATGTGAAAGGATGAAGCGTGGAATATGTTGATGTCACCTTTGAATAAAGACAAATAAACAGTTAGCTCATTTGGTGATGTATAAATGAAAGAAGACAATAATATGTATATTTCAGAGTTTCATATTGTGTGAGCTACCTGAGTGGTGTGGCAAAGTGATAGTCTGCATATTCTGCTTTACTGTGCCATCGGAAGTGAACGTTAATACCTGAATAAAAATAGAATTGATCATTGGAGAGCAGCAGATATCAGTATGAATGAATAAATCACTAGTCTTCTTAACTGACAGACTTTAACTCACATTGTTTTTGTCATTGTTCAGCAGGATTTTAAGGGTCTTAAGACAAGTGTCAGACTCCAGATTTCTACATGGAACCAACTGAACCAGGATGGTGAACTTTGGACTTGCATCATTCTGAAATACACATTGTATGAGTGGAATTAAATAGTAAATTCTTTTTTTCATCAGCAAATTATATATTTTGAACATTTTATAGAAGATAGCAATTACTGATTCACCTTGCTCTCCACCTTGGCTAGGGTGTAGAAACAGTCTCCGTGGAAGGTGTAAGTTTTCCCATCAAATGTAGTTACATGTGAACCCTCTTCCACTGCACATGTAGCAGGACTCTGAAGGCTCTCACAAGCCCATCTACCCTCAAAACATGTACTGGAACAATCCAAATAATTAAAGTTAGCAAATATAAATATAAATGATTAAGGAGACCAGTATGAAATATTACGTTGACATTATGAAAAACTTGACATACCATTCCTCTCTGTCCTGTCGGTAAATCTCACCAGGGTTGTAGATTTTGTCGTGCTTGCACTGACATTTAGATTGAGCAATGCACCCTCTCAAGGAAATATCATCAAACACAGTTCCTAACATAAACACATGTGACATGAACATGAATATTCACAGACTAGGAAAATTAAGTCAGAAAGAAACTTTAAGGATAACAAAAAGTGCAACATGAAAAATGTGCACATGTAAAGAGTACTAACCAGGAGGACAGAAGCAGCCGTCCATTTTGTGGCCTTCACACAGTGAACTTGTGTCCAGATGTGTGCATGTGTCTATACAAGGGGAACCACTCTCTTCAAAAACCATGTTGTATGGGCACTGTTTAGCTGCAAAGATAAGGTGCAATTGAAGGAAAACTGAGGCAGGTGTGAATTGCTCAATAGTGGATGTAACTCATTTCCTTAAGTGTAACAAAAGTAGATTTTTAATGTAATTATTTTAATTTAAATTTTACTTGCACTTGTGTATTTTGAACCATTTTTGCTCAATTTTAAAATATGCTGCATGAGAAAATCAAATAATATTCAGACAGTAACTAAGTACCTTTAATTCAAAGAACAATCTAAATATTTAAAAACCTTCTGTTTTCAGTGCTTAAGTACACTCTCCATCCTGTACTGTATAACATATTTAGATTTTAACAAAACAAAAAAGAGGACACAAAGCATTACCACAGAACTGAGGTGTCCTCCAGTTGGGAGGCTGCCCTCCTGCGTGGGAACACTGCCGAGACAACTCCGAAAGTGTGCTGCAGACACAGAAGTCATTTGTACTGTCGTTGCAGCCACACATGTCCTTCACACAGGCCTGGATGTAAGGTTCAGGGTTAATCAGTTTGGTGCAGGAGCTCCAGGACTCTGAACGAAGCATTCGTTCACAGGTGGTTTGCTAAAAGGTAAAAAGAGATGGGTAATAGAGACAAAGTTACTGCGTTGAAAATGCTACTGAATATCACTATTGCCAAAATTAGTTGTATAGTAAACTCACAAACTCCTTGCATGAATCCGGCACAGTAACAGCCTCCGGTGATTCATCTTCCTCTTCAAAAGGGTCCTCACAATTGTCGTTTGGACGATGGACTTTCTGATTGTTGCCAAATTCAATGGGGCTCATTTTGCGACCTGAATTAGATAGTGTGTAATATCAAAGATACAGAGGATGATTGTTGGAATGCATAAATACCCAAAGGGAATAACCACGCATACCATTATGAATGAACTCATTGTAGACAGAAACACCATTGAAGTCTCCACAAAGTCCACAAGTTCGATTAGCATAATCCGGATCCAGTTCCACCTACAACACAGCAAGAGGTTTATACTGTCATACTATGAACTAATGTACTTTCATTACCACTGCTTTATTTCTTGTTTTCAAGTATAACTCAATCAAGAGAAAGATTTGATTGAAAGACTCTACATTAATGAAAGACAAAGACACAGACAAATATGAAATTCAAATTAAAAAATGCAGTGCATTTCTATCTAGTATATTGTATGTGCCTCATACAATATACTTAAAGGAGAGCAGTGTAGATATATTTTTGTATGGTGCCTCATACCATAGGTGCTCTGATGTTCTTAATAAGACACTGTTTTTAGCAAAGTAGGAGTATAGACGATGAAAACCTTTATTTTAACTCTTTACCATGACTGCATCATCACCATTCCACGTGACAATGAGGCCGACTTTGGATTGAAGCTTGATGTAAACAGCATTTCTTTCCACTTGTACCCCTGCGTTGTAGTATGGCATTTTGATACTGAGAACAAGAAAAATGTTGTTTTACTATAATGCATAAATATCTTAGAAAAGAGGATTACACTTGCTTTCACATTCTATATAGCTTTTTACTTACGGAAGACCATTCACAGTGACCTGGCTCTTAGTGAGGTGGAATAAAAGGTCATTGATGGTGACCACCACATAACTGACTGTAGGGTTTCCATCATTGTCTTTCCTCTTCATGTGTACTGAGAACTCCTGGTAGGACTCGTGACAGTCTGAGGCCAGGTTGTATTCACAAATACCAGGGAATTGATACACATCGCCATCAAATGTCTTGAAGTGCTCTCTTCCCCAAGTGCTGCAGATGCTGCTGACATGGTTGTGAACTGGGGATGATTTTAAAGTGTATAAAACAGTTTTGAGTTAGAAAATGCTCTGCATTACAGATCTTGGAGACAGTGCTATACATAATTCACTTGTGTGTTTAAATAAAGCAGAATAATCAATTCATACAGTCCTGAAAATGTTCCACGGTATCCAAAACCATTACAGCCTTACCCAGTCTAGCTTGGACATCAATGACAATGGCAACAGACAAAGCAAGGAAACACAACCACACACATCTCCACCTCATCCTTGTCACCCTGGGCTTGCTGTCTCCTAAGCAGGTAATAGTTAGACTGCACATGACAGCCCTTTATATTGAGACTGCAAATTTTTTGCTCCCACCTTCTTTGGAATGGGAACTGATGTTTTATTGCCAAACATGTGCTGAATGGATGTCTGACGCCTTTCAAAAGTCCAATATAATCATAATTCCTACATCCTGCTTCATTCCTACATCTATTGATTGAACAAATATGTTTGCACTTTAATTCAGAATTTGTAACCCAGGCGGAATGAGCAGCAATAAAACAGTTTTGTTGACAGTGCGCTTCTCTGTTCTACACTTATTATATAATAAGAAGTTGTAAGACATTAAGAAATAATTCATCAGTGTCACAGTTTGATCAGGACTTGAGAATGGCATGCGGTGACATATTTCTATAAAATTCCATGTTACATGTATATACATATATATATGCAAATTATCACCATGTCAGACCAGTTGATCTTAATATGATCCTCAGGAAACACTGGAGCCGGTGTTACACTGAAATCTGTAACATGTATGGTAGTTCTACAGAAGCATATTGCTGAGACGAAAAACAGATCAGTGTGACATTATACCACCAAAGGTTTAGTGACATAAGTAGAGGTTTTTCATGTTATAATAATATATCTTCATGTTATTACAACATACAAACATGTGGGATTATAAATTAATTGATGAATGCTTTGAAGAACTGTTGTAAAATGACCAAGATTTGGTCAGATATTGAACCCTGGTTATCAGAAAGATTAGGGGTCAAACTTAATTGCAATTCATTAGTTTGTGTCTTTCAGAATATACTACAGGACACACTGAGGTATCCAAAGGGTTTAATGATTATTTTTATTTATAGACATGTAGACTTAAACACTGGAAATGAATATATCATCTGACATTACAACACTGGAAAAGAAAATGTATTATCATTTGAATATGAAAAAGACAATAGCTGAAGAAAAAAATAGCTATGGGGACATAAAATCCTAGATTTTAAATTGGTAATCAGAACCTTTAGGATGTATGATAGGATGATAATAATGAATCCAGAATCTTTGTGCACTATATTTTATGTCAACATCAGTTAACACGATACTAGGACAATGAGACAGAGCTTGTTTGTATTGTGTTTGTTTAGTATGTCATTTTAGTTTTCTGAAATTTTTTGTTGGCATTTAATGAAAGTAGTAGAGTATACAGTAGAGATGACAGGAGATGATGGAAGAGATGCATGGGGAACAACATGCAACAAATGTCCTCTGCCAGACACTTTGCTGTTGACGGATGACGCCTCAACCCCTTTGGTTACCAGGGTGCTAGTGTTTTTGTTTTGTTTTGTTTGTCGGTTGTGGTTGTCTTTGTTAGGATTGTGTGTTTTTGTTTCATTGATTTGTGAAGTCTCCGTGTGGGTTGATACATTTTCAAAAGAAAACTTATAGAAAATAAATGACATTATGATAAAATGAGGACACGATCAACCAATAATGAAAGCTACATTTAAAAATAGTTATTCAATATTAAACTACTTGAAGTTTATATTTGTTTTAATGTGGTAAGAGAGCACACTGCATTATCTAAATTGCACCTCATTCATGAATAGCACAGGATGTGTAAGTGAACTTACTGTACTACATCCTTGATTACAGTCATCCTCTACCTGCAGTGTCACACTAACACACACACAAGACTTGGCATCATATCAAACTGCAACCTTATTCAACTCTTAGTCAAAGTCGTGACAATAATTTTGTCTTGTGGCTAAAGTAACTACGTGTTTAAACCCCTCTTAATGGTTTAAAACTCTTTTAAAGACTAAAAAAAGTTCACTAAACAATTAGTTAAACACCAAAGTAATAGGCTACACAAATTTCTTTGATCAACAGATGCTTCAACAGAGTACTTTACAACATAGGAGGCTATTAATTACTCCAGCTGGTAGGCTGATCTTTTACATCCCATCACACACGTTCGCCTTATGAAAGCTGTGTACCCGTTTGTTATATCTATAGTTACATCTTAGAAACAAACATAAAGTTATTTAGCATGTTCTCAAATAGATGTTCAGTGGGAGCTCCTCCAAGTGCAAACAGGGCTTTTTGACCACTCCTACAGGGGGACAGCTGCATCATGAGGAAGGTGCATAGTTATTTCTGCCTGACAGCATATCTTGTGTTGATTCAGGGAGGACAGTACACTCCCAAATTACATAAAGACAGTTTTGATTAGAGGCAGGACCATTCAAGATTTTGTAAACCAATCCATGTTGACATAATAGGCTTTACATCCTTACAGTCAGACTTGTCATAATTTCCCATACAACAGACTGAAATGATGCTTTAAATGAGGCAGCTTTAAATGAGGCAGTGTGTGAGAATTCACGGGCTTTAATATGGAAGAAAAACAGAAATGTAAACAAGAAATTTTCAAATACATGAATTTGCTGCAGTATGTTTTCTACATTCATTTACATTTTAGAATATATTTTACTTTAAATTTAAGCAGTTTTAATAGTATTTTTTAATCTTATATGCTACATTATACAATAAACTGGCACTGATAATGACTTTGGAAAGTTTTTCAAAGGTTCTATTATGGGAAATATCAATCATTAGTTATGATTAGGTTTAGGCAGTCTGATGTGATTATTTGACCACCAGACCAAATGACTATGCTGGCTCCAATTAGTTGGAGGGAAAGGTGTGATCAGAAAAGAGGAGAAAGGGACAAAAAGAATTCTCAAGGTTCTCCATTAAATCAAATGTTAAAATTTAGGTTTTATGTACCAAAAAGGTATTTTTCTTTTGTTTGTTTAATTTTTCAGTAACTCACTCAAACTCAATCGCATTTGGCCTGCAGGTTCTCCAAAACAGAGAATAAGTTCCTTTTGATTATTATTATTATTATTATTATTATTATTATTATTATTATTATTATTATTATTATTATTATTATTATTATTATTATTATTATATAAAGATTTAGAAGTAATAAAGTAGATGCAACAGAGCCATGTTTTATGCCAGAAGGATGAAAGAACTCTCACCCTTTTTTAAAGACGTAATTAAAGCATGGTTGAATTACCATCCTCCTGACACTCCAGATGATATGCAGAATCTGATGCTATGGATGAACTCTGAAATTACTGTAGGAGACCAACCACTTCTGTGAAATACTTGTATTCAAAACGGGTTCATTTTTGTGAATGACTTCTTAGATACATCTGGTAACATTATCTCATTTTATAATTTCTGAATAAAATTTAACAAATGTTTAGATTTGTATTGATTCAATCAGATTGTTTCAGCAATTCCAACTGGCTGGAAACAAAAAATACAAAATAAACACAAAATACTGGGAAGATGAAATCAATGCACCAATCCCATGGAAAGACTACTTTGGATCAATGTATAACACTTCAGTAGATCCATATTCAAAAATATTCCAACTAAAAATTGTTTACAAGATAATTGCAACTACAAAAACTGTCATATTTATGTCACATTGACAATAATCAACATTGCAGATTTTGTGAGGAAGAAGAGGACCTATGGCATTTATTTTACTTTTGTCCATTGGTATATAAATTCTGGTCAAGTGTCCAAGTCTGGTTAAAGACGGCTGGAATAGAACTTACCATAACACCACAAACTACTGTACTTGGTCATTTTACAGGTAGTTTTTTAATTGTGTTAAATACCATTTTATTAATAGGGAAAATGTTTATTTTTAAAACAAAAGTATCACCAAGCCTGTGTTTAAGTCACTTTAAGAATGTTATAAGGTCTCATCTTGTTTTAGAAAAGATAATAGCAGAAAGCAACAATCAATTAGATAAATATAACAAAAAATTGAATAATATTTTATGTGCATTATAATTATATGAAACCATGCAGTCTTTCCTTTCTCCTTCATATCATATTTATTCTTCTGTTGTAATACATTTTGTAAAATTGTTAAAATTTTGTATTCATGTATATTTTTAGGCTGTGAATGTGAGTGTGAATGTATAAGCCTGTAGAGTTTGTTCTGTATTTTCTATTTTCTATTAATAAATTATCAAAAAAAAATACTGTGCAGCCTACAATTCAGAGAGTTTTGTGGTTCTTGGCAGAGCAAGCATTTATGTTTGCAGGATGATGTGCAAAGACAACACCCTATGTGCTGTTTCAACAAGACACAGAAACCTGATCATGTCTACTTAGATGTGCTCCTTGGGAACACTGCCACTCATTGGAAGCTGATGCTAATACTGAAGTAATGGCTGTGATAAAAAGTTATGAGCTGCAAGTAGCAATTATTTTTATTATCAATTTGATCGTATTCTCAATTAATCAATAAATCACTTGACCTATATTAAATGTCACATAATTGTGAAAAACTGTTATCAGACAATTTATTATTTATAATTTCTCACTTTAAATTGTCCTGACAGTTAATTTATTTTCAAAATTGTTGCAGATAAATTTTGATTGTATTGCTTTTATTGACTGATCAATTATTGGACTAAAACATTTCAGTACTAGTAATTATTACATAGCCACTTAACACTACTATTATTAGTCTAGATGAAGTTGAACATTTTAATTTGTATAATGTTTAAGATTGTTGGGTAAAACAGTCAAACAGTCTCGAAGGGGTGGTGGCTAACTAACAAGTAAATATAATTTAGCTGCTTTTTTTCACCCACCTATTTTCCTCAAAACCCACCCTGTGGTGCTGTGACTGGTTAGCAGTGATATTTAGAAATTCGTAGCAAACTCTGGTTATTCAGCAAATTATATTTTATATATAATATTAGCTAGCTAATGGCTGCCACCATGCCAATACAATGGATGCAAATTGACTTGTTGGGACTGGTCAAAACACTGAAAAGGACCATTAAAAAAAACTTATTCTTACCTAAGAACTAGTCCTGTATAGCTAAACATTATTTCCTTCCATAGGTAGCATTAAGATTTGAGAAAACAATACTACCAATGAACTTCTATTAGTGGTGTGTCAGAGCCAGCAAAGAAATGCATGATCATTAATGAGTTACACTTTTGAAAACGGCAAAAAAATTACATCATACCAGTTTAATTTAAATGTACTGATGTGTCTGTATAGAGTTGTTTAATTATTTACTATTTCATTGGTAGTAGTTATTGTTGTTATAGGCTACAGCTTGAATAGTTTTTCTTCCTGACATAGCCTACTTTTTAACCAGGAAACAGCCCTGTTTGGACATGGACTTTTTCCTAGATAAGTAACTAAACTTCATCATCAATTTAGTGTAGTTTTTCTGAACTGAATGTCCCATTTGTAGGTCACTCAGTTAGCACTCGTGGCCCTGGATTAAAGGCAATGCAGTACCGTCAGCATGTAGCTACCTAATTTGCCTGTCATTTCCCCTGCGCACTGCAGGTGGCGGCACTCATTTGAACATCAGCTGGTCGAACACAAGAAGAAGACGTACGAGCATGCGCATAGTATTGCTAGATGTAAATGGAGGCTCTTTGAAATGTCGTCAGGAGGAGACTGATCATTTAAAAGCATGCGATGATATCCATGGATGTTGCATTTATTATTTACCAGGTAGTTACGTCTGTAGAGAGCGGACACTATGGGTGAGTTGACATGTTAGAAGTATTGTTACTCAGTATGACAGCTACGTTACATAGCAACCTGCCGTTAATAATAGCGACATTTGAATTTGCTAACGTTAGCTAAATTGTTAAACGGAAGGTGTTAAATGAAATGGCCTGCAGAAATCCTACAGTCGAGTCTGTTTAAAATTGTTGGGAGTCAAAATTGATCTTCTCTGACAAGAACTTCTACGTGGCAATAAAGCTGATTCTGATTCTGATAATTAAGCTTTTCATTTTGTGAGAAAGTTTTATAGGGGACGTCACACCTAAAGTTACACCACCACAAACTAACATACAGCCTACAAAATGACAATAAGGATGAACAACTGCTACAAAACCATAACATCATAAACTTCACAAAGGGCTGTGCTATTGGGCTGCAATAGTTTTAGCTAACGTAACGTTGCATAATAACCTGGCAAATGCGTGTAAACCGGGATATAATTTAAACCGTTAAGAGATACGAGGACAAAATGCGATGTCTGATTTTGCAAGCCCAATGAATTAAAGACCTGGTAAATCAAGGTATGTCATGACATGAGTGCCCAAAGTCGGTATATCCATTCACGTTATTTCATAAAGCAGTTAAGCTCATTGTAGTCTGATACTACCTAAGATTAGCTACCTTAGTGCAAACAAAATAACAAAATCTCGTCAGGCAGTGATTCTTGAGATCTGGGACAAAACATGTCCACCAGATGAAACACAGTTTGTGGGTAAAAAATGTAGTTAATATTACACATACACTTTACCAAAGACTAACAGGGTTAATAAAAGCACAACTAAATATTATTTCATGTTGTTTTAGAAATGTTTTTAATTTTAAATGATATGATACGTGACCTGTGTCTGTAAAAACCCTTGTCCAGAAGCAGGTGTCATTACATTAAAATAGCTCAAAAACATCTAAAAGTAGATGTTTTAAATTAAATGTTATATTTACAATGTCCAAGTAGTTCAGTCATTTATTTAATGAGCACCAAAAGTTACAACTGAAAAAATGATTATAATGTAGTTTTAAGACGATTTAACTTGTGTCCTGGGTTTGTGTCAACACTTCAGAACTTTTTTTTAAATAAAAAAAATTATTGAGGAATTATTGAGGGCAGCTAAAACTCTGAGGACCCCTTTATCACTTCCTTGTTCTTTCAAATGCCACGAGACCACTCTAGCTCTGGTAAGTTTTTAAAATTCTTTTAATTTTATACCTACTTGTTAGTATGTTGAATGTCACAACCATAGTGTGTCAACACCATAAACAATGTAATGTAAGATTTGTACGATATTTTCTGTTATAAATGTATAAATGCTCAATTTAGGAAAAGTATAAAGGTTACAAGCAATGAAAGATAAACAAGATGGCTTCTTTGAGAAGCACATGTATTATGAGAGGAAATATGGTATTTTGTCAACTCCGTCAGATGTCAACACCGTCAGGATTCGTGTCTGACGGTGTTGACTCTTTCTAAGATGGTGTTGACAGATGCCATTATGTGCATCATTTCTCATTTTAGTGTAGTTTACTTCAATGATATTAGATACCAAATATTTGATATTACAACCAATTGCCATACAGGTTTATGTTTTGAATTGAATCTCATTTTCATAGCCTCTCGAGCTTGATATGTATTAAGACGTTGCTTATGCTTATCCATCAGAAAAGTATATTGACCACATAATGGTATGCATTTCAGGATAGAATAGCATTTCAGGGAGAAGCTCTCAGTGGAGGAACGAAAGAGAAGGAACAGGGAATATCAAAAAAAGGCGGGGAAAAAATTGATAGCCAGCCTGAACTGAAAGAAGAGTTGCTGGGAAAGGAGAGGGAAAGATGGAGAAATAGGGTGAAGGAGTGCAAAATAAAAAACATCAGTGATTTGGAAGAAAGAGAAAAGAGGTATAAGAGAAGATTATGGAAACAAGCACCGAGAGAGTTAAGATAACGCAAGAACAAAGCACAGGAAGGCCATAATCTAGACACCCTACCACAGAGTTGAAGGAGTAGTAGACAGCTAGTTGCTGGTGAAAGGGAAAGACGCAAAACTAGAAAAAGACACTCTAGAGAGATTAAAGCACTGAAAGAAAAACTTCAAAAGGTAAAAAAAGAGAGGGACAAGCTGAGAAAGCGACTTGAACTTGGAAAACATTATTATTCAAAATGAGAAGACACAGGCCTCACCTCGGACCAAAACAGAGATGATGATTCAAGATGATGGTTCAAGGGAGCCAACTCAGAAATTCTTTAATCAAAAGATCACTGCTCTTCCACCATGCAATGACTGCAGAGCTGAGAAGAAATGCTCCTCGCACCGACAGAAGAGGCAAACTTGCATCTCAGCATCCAAAACTGTCTTTGTCTGGCCAAATTCTCAAGAAAAGTATTGCCTTATCCACAGGATTCTCAAGTTTGGCCTGACTTACAAAACACTGACAGAAAAAATACCAAAACAAAGGAAGCCTAGATTCCTCCAGACCATATCCCTAAGTGTTCACAGCTTTTTAGAAAACAATGCAAGGATGACAACAGACAAGCAAGACACCATTACCAAGAAAAAAGTAAAACGTCAAAGGATGATTCTGACCAACACGATGCAAAACCTTCACAATGCATTTGTCCAGCAAAACCCAAACATTAGACTTAGTTACCCATCCTTCTGTGCATTGCGTCCATTTCACATTACATCTCCAAGAGCCTCGGCCCGAAAGACATGTCAGTGTCTGTACCATGAGAATGCAACACTGATGCTTGAGGTCCTGAAGTCATTCAATGCTTTGACAACCAGCAAACTTGAAGAGAGTTTCCAACTTGTATGTTGTTCTCCAGCAAACGAATCTTGTCTTTTACCTACCTGCACCCGATGTCTGAATAAATGTTCAGTTCTTTCTCCAGAGCAAAGGAAAACACAAGTGAAGTGGAAGCGTATTGAGGAGCGAACAGAAGATGGAGCTCACTTTCACACCAAACTTGTGAAACACACTGCTACTCTTTCAGAGCTTATGGTTCTCTACCAAGACAAACTAAGAAATGAGACAACCACCCATGTCCATTCAGTTCAAAATCAAACCAAGGTACACATGATAACAAATTGTGATGAAACCACTGTTATTTTTCATGTTGACTTCTCTGAGGCCGGGAAATGTAAATTCTGCTCAGAAGTGCAATTCCTGTCACTATGGGCAAAATTTCCCACAGCTCACACTTCATACGGGCATGTACTACACCACATGTGTCAAACTCAAGGCCCGCGGGCCGCATCCGGCCCGCCACGTCATTTTATGTGGCCCGCGAAAGCTTAAAAGATTTGATTGTGCTAAAATAAAAGTTTACGCTGCTTTAAAGTGTTCATGAACAATAAACTACATCTCCCACAATGCATGGCGATTTTGTGACCTGCAAATTGACGGCATTCCGCCACTAGATTGCGGTCTTTCCACACCCGCGTTTAACTATCGTTTAACAAAATGTCCAATAAAAAATTACGCAGAAGGAAGGCAGTTTCATGAACGAAGGGAAAGTGAACATGTTCGTGTTTCAAGGACATGAATCGGTGTCTTTTGTGTTTTGAGCAGTGCTTGACGTGGGCCGGTTCGCCCCGGTACTCAGTTCCGGCACCTCGACATTTTACTCTTTGGCGTACCGGGACATTTTCTCGCATACCGGGACTTCTCCCGAGCTGCCGGTCCTCTCCTCTGCTCTCATATCAGGTTCTCTGGGCGCTTCGTGACGCTCACCTGTTCCCGATCACTCTGCCTGCTAAACTCTGTCGGCGCAGAGAGACGAGGGAGAAGAGAAGCTCGGTGCCTTTCAAGCAGCCGTGTGCTGAATGTAGCTCGTCAATGTCACTTGTCGTGAACCGACCAATCACAGCCTGGATGGGGCGGGACATTTAAAAGTATTGACAGACCGGTGCCATTTACACTGGGGACGCTGGGACAGGTCAGAATCTGAATGTCTCCATCACTTTACTCTGGCACCTAACTTTGTCCACTTCAAGTGCTGGTTTTGAGCCAGTGTCTGTGATGAAGGAGTAGCTACAATACACGTCGGCATTTTTCCTGGTAATAAAACGACCTGTCATTAGTTGGATGTTTGCCCTCTATTATTAGCAGCTCACAATTATTTGTTTTACAATGGTTCTGCCCCTCTGTGGAAAAGTTAATGTAATAGTTTTTTGTTGTATACTTTTCAAGAACATAAAGATTGATGGAGCGTTTTGGGTTTCTAAACCTGATGAATTAATTAATGTATAATAACACAGATACAGTAAATGTGCTTGCTTATATTTTTACATCTGATGGGTTAAACGTCCTTAACTTGAATAGGCTAAATAATCAAATAGACAGTTATTTTACAATATGTGAAGAGTTTATGCAGTAAAGTATCTTTATATAGTCTTACAGTTCCATTTGGCCCTTTGAGGGTAACCAAAATGCTTATGTGGCCTGTGGTGAAAAGAAAATGAGTTTGACACCCCTGTTCTACACCAAGCATGAAAAGGCAGGACTACATCACGATACCAGTGCTGATTTTCAGTCCTATGACACTCTCATTCCACCTCTGAAATCCATCCCTGGAACAAGGAAGATTCATCAAGTTGTAGCTCAAGGGAACATCATCCATTGTAGAAACATTTCATGTTTTTGCAGTGAGCCCCAGATTTGCTAGTGTTTCAGTCCTGTTACTCACACTTTGGATGGCATCTCTCAGGACCCAGATGAAGGACCCAGACAGAGTCCTCTGGCGATGCTGATGGAGGCAATGGAGAAAGAGCCTAGCAGAGAACCTGAGGGCACAACAACTGGTATAAGCCCCGCTGATACTCAGAGTGGAGACTGGCTTGTTGTCATACACGAGCAGAACTGTTGGCTGGTTAAAGCCTTAACAATTGACCCAGAGCATCAAGATGTTCAAGTTGAATTTTTTCACCCTCATGGGCCAAATGTTTGTTTTCAGAAAAAACAAGGACGGTGGGATGTCTGCTATGTGCCATTTCCAGATATTCTAGTCAAGTTGAATGAGCCATCATCACCCATCCATACAAGCAGCACCAGGGAGATATACAACATATCAGCAGAGGTCATGGATTTCATAAAAGAAGAGCATGTCTGTTCCCTGGTGTTTAAACTCCATTGACTGCCTTGAGAAGGTAAATTTTGAGAAGTCAAAAGTTTTTTTGACTCCAAAAGTTTAGCACTATTTTAAAGGTTTAGCTGTCATTTTGTCTATGGATGATTTGAATTAGTTTATATACTTTATAAGCAGCATATATTTGAAGATGTTGTGGACTTGGGGTTATTTCTTTTATTGTCCCTTATTATGGTCCCTACCCTATGAAAAGTTGGTTTTATAATGTGTTTTTAATATCTTGCAATGTTACATTTTGGAGTTCAATGGTCCTTGAATGAAATATTTTGTTTCTTTTGTGTCACACCGTTTTGTGTCAACACCGTTAATGCCTGTCAAGTCCGTCACATTGATATATTGTTTGTTTTTTTTCAAAAAGATGAGCTGTTTTGTTCCCTCAAGAATATTTGTTAATAAAATGGTTGCATTTTCAAAGTTATTGTGTAATTTGTATGCTTCTAAGTATCACTGTTCATTATTGAAATTAAATGATGAATTGCTAAATCCATACAACCTAAACCGCAATCATTAAACATTGACTAATCTAACTTTTAAAAGGTGATATGATTCATTTAAAGATATGTTTATGTGATAAAGACAATTAAAAACCGCTAAGAGTCAAAATACCTGTGATAATTTAATTAAAAATAATTTTATAGACATTTTTATGTGTCTGACGATGTTGACAAAAATCCAGTGCTGATCCCATAAACCTCTAATTTATAAAAATAAAATAAAACTGGGAGGTGGTTGTTCCAAAACATGGCTACATAGCCAAACCCTCATTTAACAAATATGTATACACTGGTTTTTAAAATAATGAAGATTTTTTTTTTTAGAAAATCAACCTGTTTTGTCCCTGATCTCAAGAATCACTGCTGGGTATAATCATGTCACCCAACTGTAAAGCCTGCCACTGTTTTTCATCCCTTACTCTGTTATTCCCTCTCTAGACTATAATGTTGATGGTGCTGAGGAAGCGGAGACTGAGAGATCCTCCTCTCCAACTGGAATACAGTCTCCAGTAATGGACCGTAACCCATCACCACCCCCAGACACAACCGATGGAGACGAGGGCGAAGATTTGGACGCCATTGGAGACACTGTTTACAGCAAGCACTGGCTTTTCAGCACCTTGACTCATCTCATCCATGTAGGCAAATTGAAATAAGCACTTGAAAATGAAAGTACTGGAGACCAGGCTGTGACAACATATTTGAGTTGCATTTATTTTCTTCACATATTTAACAATACCCTTTTTTGGTCTGCCAATTTTTTCAGTTAATACTCTACCCTCGGTGCTGTTGCTCTCTGCTGCACACTATACAGTTGACATTTCTCTATGTTTGTAAAATGGCCATGTCTTGCAGATGGTCACAGAGCATTTGGAGGTGGACTCAGAAGGTCAGATGCAGCTCTCTGATGATGATGAGGAAGATCTATGTAGAGTCTGGGATATGGCCATGGATAAGGTAGAATTGTTTCTTTGTGTCCCATACGCCATGCATTCTTTGACCCGCCAAGGTTTTATTTGCCACCCTGTTCTGCTGTGCCCCTGTTATATATGACATAAATATATGACGCTGTTAGTGTATGAAGTTTTCACTGAGGTAAGGACAAGCCAATTCAAAAACAAAAAAGTGATCAAAGTTTGCTTTTTTGGATTGAAGCTGTGTAGTAAATTGGATGATTTGTTTAAAAAAACCCTCTTGATTAATAAACACAGTATCTTTGGATAATTTCATAGTTTGTAGTTAGTTGTAAACCTTTTACAAAATTTACTTTAGGAAAATGTAAATTCAACATGACCTACCCAACAGCAGTAGTACAACATTCTGTGAATTCAGGATAATTAAACACAAATGATGGAATATGCTGCTGGTGTCTTTGTGTCTGCCACTCAAATAGCAATACCCATGAATTAAACCATACACTAATGCAGTCTAATTCAACAGACCTGCAATAAATCCCAACAAACTACATCCTCCAAAATGATCATCAAGATAAATCAGCACCTTTAAATGGGTTTCAAATAAAACTGAACATTATAAACTTCATAAAGGAAGGATTTATTGCAGGACCGCCATTTGTTTTAATGACATGTCCCAAATAAATTGCCTACTGAGTGTATGTTGCAGTTAGAAGTCAATCATATGAAAGTTTACATATTCACTAATGGCTTTTTGTTACCAACTGTGTGTAGGACGTGGCTGGTTTTCTGCAGGAATTCAAAGCTACAGATATCCTTCTTGGGGTGATAGCCAAATCTCGTTGTCCACGTCTCACTGTGAGTGAAATCCTTGACAGCTTATGCGTCCTCTGTCAAAATATAATCTTATGTAATGATTACATTTTTTTGGTTCTTTATTTGTGGGCTTTGAGAATCACCATGACAGTTTAAGATTTTACCTTTGTTTCTCAAGGAAATTTGTGTGGGAATCCTTGGGAACATTGCTTGTTTTCCTGACACTTGTCTGACTCTCAGCCAAAATGAAGATTTAGGGTGGGTAGAAATCATCTGTAATTGTGATTTTAATATATTTTGAATACTATTGTGATTCATTCTAATTAATGCAACTCCCTCTTTGTCCACAGCGCTGTACTGTTGCTTCTTCTTGGAGATACAGATCCTCCGACCCTTCTGGAAACATGCAGGTGACATTTGCATTTTCTGTAGTCAAACTGAGAGGCTGCGAGAGAAGTATTCATCTTTTGTGATGATGTTTGCAGATTGCTGCTGACCTGCGTCTCTCAAAAAGATGTCTTTTCCCTGTGGCTTCAACGAATACAACAGCAGACATCTGTGCGCACCAACCTCTGTTTCATCATGTGCAGTTCTACCAACAGTACAGTGCTTTTACTCATTCCTTCCCTTATAATAGTCTGTGTATGATAAAGTAAATATCTGTTTGACATAACAAGATGATTTACATCAAATCCCGGTAAGCTGTTTATCGGAAATGATCCCTGTGGATTCTGACCTCTAGTAGCACTATGAATCTGTTTGTCTAGGAGGAGGTCTGTTTATCTTGTGCATATGCACGAGGACGCACATGTACGTGTGGTGACACGATATACAGCTTTGCCAACAGTTTTACACAATTCCATTGATTGACAGGTGGCAGTAACTTGCCAAGAGGTGCTGCAATGCGTCAACAAAGTCAGGGAAAAAAAGACTGCCAGAAAGGAAATATAAATGTAAAAAATGCTGGATTTAAAAGAGTTAAAATATTGGTTTTGAAAATTAGTTTTTGGGAAGGGAATGCATTTGACATGTCAAGGAAACATATGATCCCTTTTTGGTGAGTAACACTGAATGCAAACATAACTTTTGTTTGTTTACAAAAAAACTCCACAGGGCACCTTTAACTATTTGCAAACATTTATCTATCTGTATGTTTTCTAAAATGTTTTTTTATAAATAGTGTCCCTCTGTGTTTAAAGCTGACTTGCTTGAGAAGGTTGGAGAGCTGGTTGACAAACTCTTTGACCTTGACGAAGAGTTGATGAAGAGCTGGATCACAGCTCCGCCAAGTGAGGAGGAGGAGGAGGAGGAGGAGCGACGATGGCCAAAGCCATCTGGATGTGGCCTCATGTCTTCTTGAGGCAGCCAAACAGCTTCGGTGGGAATCTGATGGGAATTAAAAATGTTACTGAGAATGTTATTGAGGTTGTAGTGTTTCTGTGATATTCTGTCATATTTACTTTCAATGGGAAAAGAAAGTTTTCCACAGAAAGCAACTTGAATACTGGTTTAGTCAGTTTCCACAGATGGGAGATTATAATCTGCTAGTAATTTGTGGATATGAAAGCCAGTTACACCATTTACATACTGTCTTAACTTAATATTGACATTTTTTAATTCAAGGCACCCACTGTGCAAGTGCAGAGTATATTTGTTAAGTGGTAATAGTGTCAGTGTTGAGGAGGATTTGCAGGTCTAAATTATGGCCAAAACTAAATGAACAATTACTTTGGTCTTGTTGAAATGCCTTCAGTCACTTTTTTCATATTTGTAAATCTATATTTAGTAGATGCAACACACTGGTATACTAGTTAAAATTATTATCCTCTTATAGAATATATCTATTTATCGTGGGTCTGATACAGCGGTGTGGTACTTGTGATGTTGATGATGTGGTTGACCCTGGTTAAACGGAATTAAATTGTTTTCACAGATCAGAGAGTCTGAATGGCTTAGAGGTTTACCTTCATACCCTCCAACTCCTCACCACTGTTGATGAGGGCATTCAGACTTTTGGTAAGGGCGATCAGGACAGTTTATATTTAATTCAGCTACTGGCATGTCATTACAGAAGTTAAACACTTTGTTTAATTCTTCTAGCTGCCCCTGATGGACCCGGCAAAGCAGTTTGGGACTTTGTCTGTGATGTTGTGTGCGAGGACCTCTGCCAGCCCAATGATCTTCCAGTTGTCCTGCAAGACCAGAAGAGCATTTTGGTTCAGGCATTTTCTGTGCTGCTGGCTCTTCACAGATGCCAAGATCAGTGGCGCAGCAGAAGCGACACAAGTAAGCTTTGTATCAACTCCACACCAACATCAGCCCTGAGATCAGATTTTTTAATGCATGTGGTACACTGAATGTTGATTGAGTGTTAACTTTACAGTTTAAGTTTAAAAAAAAAAATAGATTGGCAATTCAGTAGATCTTAAGAGGTTTTAAAGCAAATAAACAGCAGCCACGTCTTTCATGTGTAGTGTGGCCTATAGTGTCTTTAATATTATAGAAAACCATTAAAGGAAATCTGTGTGTCTGTCTTGTATCTCCAGGTCTTCCTCTTATTGGAACCATTTTGAGGGTGCTTCAGAACCTCAGTCAGGGCAAAAACGACGGTACCAGCAAAGAAGACACAAAAGATGAACAGCTCCAGACTTTGGCAGAGATCACAGCCGAATTTCTAGCTGACATCTGCATTCAGATTCCAAAAGTAATACCAAAGGAACGCTTGGCCAACTTTCCTGTTGGATCAGATTGTTCGCTGAGATACTTATATGTAACTTTTAAATGAGAACAAAATGATGATCTAGAGCTTTTTTCTCTTTGAAAGGTCACTGAAGTGTCTCTCAATTCTGTTTTTGGTCTTTGTAGAGCACTGTGGCAGAGTTGGTCAAGAAAGGATACCTTACAGAGAAGACCTCTCTCACAGCAGCGGGCAGTTTAGTTACCAACTTCAAAGCTTCAGTAAGTGGCTTCTCCAAAATGGTTTCTATATAATTAATTATACATATCTTTTTAATAAGCACAAGGAGTGAGGCTTTATTCCTTTTCCTTGTATATACTTTTATCACCCACACAATAAGCCATACAAACACACATGATTCACAGACCCCAAGGTTAAAAGGTCAAAAAGAGGAATAATATAAGATTATATTAAAAGCGTTCAGTGTTCAGGAAGCCCAGTTTAACCTAAAGGATTGTCTGATGGTCGAAAGCATCTCCCGACATCATCACTGCAGGGATGGACAAAATAATATGCTAATTTTCCATGAATAACTGATGTAACTGAATTTCATAATGAGAAGCTGAAACAGACACACTGAAAAGTAATAAAAGCCAGAAAATCTTTCTGACTGTTTCAAGAGCCTGACTGGAGAGTGTTGAGTATATGATGGATAAACAAGTTACACAAAAAAAATTGGATTTACTTTGTGCCTTAATGGAAATTTTTCACTTTTACAAGAGTAAAGGATTCAAGAATGAGGTTAGGATTCCCAATATGTGAACGTGTTGTGTGTCTTCAAAAAGTATTATATACAGGCCCCTATGGTACGCGAACACTCTAAACTACATATTAAAGACTTATATTAGATGTGTAACACGTATTATAAATCTGGTTTTTACTGTAAAATAAACATTCATTGTAAAATTTACAAGGTATAAATATCACCTAGTTGGTTAAATGTACTACATTTTGCAGCTTTTCTGAGTTTCAAATATTTATATAATGGAAAAACTTTTGGTGTTCATGACAAAATGAGCTATTTTAAAATGTTACATTTCATTGACTCAGTGACAGATTGATTTATTTTTAGATAGATTTATTTATTCACTTGAGTTATCACTACATTGTCTGCATAGTCTCGTGTTCTCTAATTCTCCTGTGTGCAAACCGCTGCCCGTGATGCCATTGTTGAACAAAAATGTTTAGGGTTAATTTTAGAGCTTGTGTCAAATTAAGATGCTTGTGGAAAATAAACACTGTGTTTCCACGCCGCTCCTTCTTCCTCTTGTGCAGTTTCAGCACCTGCAGTCCATGCTGTCAGAAACTGATCCCCAGTTGGCAGACATGGTGAGGAAACAGTTTCCTGCCTGAGGCGTCCAGTGGATCAGTGCCCTCACCCAGACTCTCATCACTGCTTTTTATAGTGGCCGCTGTTCTCCCCTCCAAAGTTCCTGCTTTAAGTCATGCTATTTGGATTTCCGTTGGAGAGACTTAATGAGGATGTCACACCATTACAAGTGATGGACAAAAGACTGGACAATCTTTTTCTTTTTTTCCATATTTTGATGAAATTTAACTGTTTCTGTTTTATGTTTTTTATTGTTCCATTAATGCTATTTTTGTATTAAATAACTGACAGTGACATTGACTTTTATTTAAAAAAAAAAATTCTCCAAAGAGTTTGAGCTTGGAAGCTTTTACCAAATCATCATTATCATCTTGGTCCAGTGATTTTTACATAGGCCAAAGAAAGCTCCCAGAAATCCCATCTTCCAAACTATCTTTTAAGCCCATCTATCTTTTAATCTGTGAGTATTGACTCACATGATGCAATCTCTTCCATTGTATCTACCCTGTCTTACAAATCTGGAGTTTCATCTGTTTTAAAATTAAATAATTCTGGAGGCTATAATGATACCCACCATAATAACTGAAAATGCACATTTCGATGTATTTGGTACTTGAGATCTGTCCCCTAATAAACAATGGGAATTGCTGAACCAGACCAACCCCCCAGGACTTCCATATCTTTGAAACAGAATAGTTTCACTAAGGTACATTTCCATTTACAGTGTCGGAAGATCCCCCCTTAAATATTGCATTTTAAACACAAATCCTTCATCAGTTTAATTTTGTAGAGTCTCACTTGAGTATGATCATGATTTATGTAATATATTGTGTTAACATTACTTTTGCTTCCAACAGAAAGCATTTTAAAAATCTGGACTTCAGAAATATACTAATTCATCTAATATAAAACTTTGCTCATGAAAGTCAGTGGATGTTTTCTGAGTTTTGTATGAAGGATCCAAGTTGGCATCTAAAGATAATTTCTTACTTGAAAAATGTTACTGCAGTATAATTGTTCATTTTACAATTGTAAACATTATTAACATTTGTACCATTTTTGATGATTGCATTTTGTTTAATGGGATGCAACAATGAAGTGATGACATTTTTTACCCAAAAGTTTAAAGGTCAACTTCACTGACATCATGTCCTGAAAAAACACTTCTTTGGCCATTATTCAACACCATAACTCAGGAACAGAAGGGGAGATTGTGATCTTATTTCACAGCTGGTCGGACACTGAATAGGTGACACTTTTTTCAAAAGTCATTGTGACCTCACAATAGGTTTTCAGCCATAAGAATTAAATGGATGATTTCAGATTTCACACACATGTTGACTGGGATAAATAATGAGTAAATAATGAGTAAACAATAAGCACAGTACGGCTTTCCTCCATCTCGCCCACCCTGTCTTTCACTTCCTGACTCATCCTGAATTTTGAACATCATTGCAAACATGTGATTGCAAACAGCGTATTTGAGCGTGTCTAACTAATTGTGGTCCTTTGAGTGAATGGCCCAATCTCCACTCTAAAGCCTACACCCTGAATCCTCACTGACTTAGTTAATGTCAGTAAGAGTGAGAAGCTACAAGGGCCCGAAATGATATAACGGGACTGCACTTTGCAACATATCATGTTACATATACCGTGATGATGCTAAGAACTTGTTTTGTACAATTGTAGGTTAGGGATTTTTCATTTTACTTTTTTTGAAACTTTCTTCATGGTCAAGGTACAAGGAACTCTCCAAGGCTCTTTACATATGGAGTGAACGAGAGGTCATTTACAAATAATCAATTTACTTGTGTAAGCTGGGATAGGCTCCATCCTTCATCCCCCGCGACCCTGTATGCAGGATAAGCGGTTGACGATGGATGGATGGATGGCAATTTACTTGTTTTTATCAAAACAGAATCACGCACATATGTAAACTTCACTTGTTACTTGTCCCACCTTCCACGTTTGTTTACCTTTGTTTAACGCCTCCAGTCTTCCCTTGGTAACCCCGTGTTTAACATCACAAAGAATAACCCACAACTCTGCAGAGAAGAGGACTTAGCGTAAAATGTGCATAAAGGGGTTTGATGATTTGACAGTGGGACAGCCTTAAGCACTCATGGACTTACCTGGAGCGAGACTCTGAGCCTGTGAGTGTGAATATTGGGATTCAGCCAATGGGTTTCAGAGGCTTTGCATCTAAAAATGGCAGGAGAAAACAAAATCACCGCATTTTTTGTGTAGCTGGGCTCTATAAGACTTAGTCTTTACATAGTAATCAAGTACTTGTGTATCTGTTAATCAGTTCAACAATGTATATTGACTGGAATCATATGTATCATCAATATAGTGACAACTTCCATTTAGCCAAAAAATACACTTCATCCATTTTTTGAAATTCCTTTCAAATATTCACAACATATACAGTGTCAGTCTGAAAAGAGACGGATATAAAATGTTACTTGACTGGTTGGTGGAGACATACACCCTTGGGGTAGTAATTCTTGTTTATATGAAGAAATTATACATTTTTATCTAAGATGAAACGTGTGTGTATTGAGTCACCTTTCCACAAGCATATGAGTAATGGTACTAATGCTGATGGCAACATCAAGTGTTTACCAGAGGGTGACAGTCACTCGGTAACGACAATAAAATTAGATGAAAGGCTTGAGCCTGGCAACAATGAACTCATTTGGTTTCCAAATGCACCATTTCGCCCACTCATGGAGAAGAGCAGGCCAACCTGCGCATTTCCAGCAAGCTTACGAAGGCTCTGTGAATATAGCAGCTTTTTAATTAAAGCTTGGATTGATATGTAGAACACTCTTTCTAATGGAAATCCCGAGATGGCTAGAGTGTATGTGAAACAGAGATCACCCTATGGGGAAAAAATCCCTCTTTTTTATTGCAGCTATCTCTTGACACAATCTGAACTTTGACTAGACTGTGATGCACATAGGTGGCCGGTTCCCTGATCTGCGAGTCATTCTCTGTTTGTGTTGTAAATGGCTAGTATGATGTTAGATGCTATCATGCCTGGCCTTTCAAAATCGCTCATGGCCAGTGACTTGCACTTTTTGCTGGGTGTTCTGTCTTCAGGCCTCGCTCCCAGGCGTGTCATGTCACACAGATCATGGTGAAGCCCAGATGTTTCCTGCTGCCCTGCCAAACTTCATTGTCAGTCTGCTAATCTTCACAGCAGCTTGATATGATCTGACTCCATACGCAAAACACAGCAGGCCGGTCCTCATGTAGCTAGTGCTTTATACACATCACTGATGCTGAGGCATGTCAGGCCTGTCTGAAGCTGATGCTGGATGACAGTTACTTCCTTTATGTTTACCTCTACCCACACAACCCGCTGTTCTTTTGAATGACCTGACATTTTGCTTTACAGTGAACTGTGTTCTATTTTTGTCTCACATTTGTGTGAAAATGCATATGTGACTTATGTAAGCTAATAAGAATATAACAGTACTGTTCACATGGTATACCCATTAAGTTAATACATATTTTGATGTTGCTAAGGTTCATATAGGCTGTTCACTAAAGAAAGGATTTAACCTGTGAAAAAGTGGGATCAAAATGCATGTTCTGTGGTTACTTCAGTGAAAGATTTAGGTGACTGAGTTCAACTGCCCTCTTATGACGGAAGACAGTCTGTCATTCAATATAAGCAGAATTTATTTCTAGAGGATGACACAAGTTTTGGTATTTGGTTACATCATGCCCCAAGATGCGGATTGACCTGTCCTGTTAAATAACAATATAATGTTGTCAAGGCTGGATTATCTAAATGAAGCCCTCTTGAGTGTGTAAAATGGCTCTGACACTGGTACAAGCTGGGCGTGTTGGAGGGATAATGAAGGGATGAAGAATGCGTGTGCAGTGTCACGTTCCCTCTCCTTTGATTCCAAGGCCCGGCCTATTCACAACCACCTGGTCAAGGCGTGTTAATAAAGACACATGATGCTGTTGGGTGCAATCAAAGCCCCCTTCAGCTCATTTCCTGAGTTCTCTGGCTTTCTATCTCTTGTCAACAGAATCACAATGAAACTTTCCCCTTCGTGATCCCTGAATATCAAAGACACTGACGTTTCCTGCTCGCAAAAAGTGAAGCAGTGACGTTGATGTTTGCCTTTACTGTCTGTTCTGCTTCTTTAACCAGCTTATCTGTTATCGTAATGGTAAACTATACAGCAAGGATGCAACCTTTGCAATGGCAGAGTAATATATTTGGTTTTATTCACATTGTCAACAACACAGTCTCATCAGAAAGGTTGTTATTCACAAAGGACCATCTATAAGGCATGTTTAGTGTAATTTCCAAAAGAGAGACTGAACATCCTAAAATCAATAAAAATGTTGATTAAAACTGAAAACTCAACTTTTTTGTCTAAACTGTGAGGTGTGTGTGTGTGTGTGTGTGTGTGTGTGTGTGTGTGTGTGTGTGTGCTGCTTAACTGAATATAGTATTAGTAATTAAGTTTGAGTAAGTAAAAGATTAATGGATGTAATAGTATTGTGTGTGTCTTCATGTTAGCCAGACATCAACCTACAAAATTAATTATTTATTATCTTTTATGCAAAGGCATTAAACAGTTTCCTTTAGTTAATAAGAGATTGTAAGCAAAACTATGTTGTGACAGGTATGGCACTTGATAAAACTATTATAGTGAATAAATAACTAAATGCTTTTTTTAAAGAACTGCTGTTCAAAATAAATGCCTTTGGGGTTTTTTTATTTTTTAATTCCTTGGTTCTAAGAGATGTGGTTCAACGGTATAAAAATTGACTGGATTAATACAAGTGTCATGTACACACTTTTAAATGATTAATAAGTAATTTATAATAACACATTCAAAAAGCTCTGCAGATTAATTGATACTTTCAGTGACCTTTTCTAATCTCTCTTTTTTTGCATTAGGTATAATGTTTCTATTTTGAATGTGGCAGGTGTTTATGGGTGCAGCTCTGTCCTGCCCTGTCCTTGTGCGCGCTGACGCCTGTCACCAAGTGGCATATGCTGCTGTTTGTTCTGCAATGAGAGAATTGGAGCTAATTAAAGAGACATAGTCCTGTCACAGGAAGTGTACGTAAGCAGACCATTCACTGTTCTGATTAGTTAGTTGTTCAAACAAGGCTCAGGATCAGGGGAAAGACTGGAATTCTATTGATGAAGTGCTATTAGAAGACCTTGAATACTCTGGAAATTCAAATAACAGAGCTGTTATAATCAGGAGGGGAAGGGGAGACTGCACATGCCACTCAAGTAGAACCACTGAGGCTTTGCATTTTTTTTTCTTATGTAGAAATAAAATCTGTTAAAACAAACTGAAAAACAGATACCATTATACCGATGTTCCATCTGTTTTATTGTGAGACCAATCACATAACAATGTAGCTGAACAGATGCAATCTAAATTACTATTATAGATTAATTTTTACATTTATGCTACAGAATGTTAATCTTAATGCTTGCATGGGTTTGATGCTAAAAAATGTATTTTGCCGTGCTTTCGGTTTTAATTTCCAACTCTACAAAATCTGTACGCTATTATATTCAGTCAAATCAGTGTTTATATATTTATAGTTTCACGTTATATTATTTTAAGACACACAGTCTTTGTGTGTTACCCATATTTATAAACTCACTTTCATTGTTTAATCAAACCAAACAAAGTATTTCCTGTAAAAAGCTTTGTAACTTTTTAATTTGATTTATTTAAGCTTTTTTCCCTGTTAATGCTGTTAATAAGCTGCATTGTATGCAATCTCTCAGGTTTCCTGTGCTGCTGTTACACAGCAGCGTTGATTTAGGGTGTGTAACTGTTACCTTAGTGAGTTATTGTGGTGATAATATTGAAATTACTGAGTGCACAATATTTGAAAAAATATACGATTACAGTAGTGAGTGTGAATGTAATTCATTAATTTAACCCTGGATTTCTAAACTAATGGTGTTGTGATTTCAACCAGACAACACATGTTTGAAACCTGCTTGACATGTGGCATCTATCCTCCTGAAGTATCTTTGAGGAATACACTGAATCCCTGTCAAACACACTGACCTCTGTGTGGAGGACACAATAAGTAATAATAAATTATTATTGTAGTATCTTAGTATTACCCATCTTCCAAATGTCCAGTGAGATGGATTGCAGTTCTAATACATTGTAATGCTCGTGTTGGGCAGTTTCTTAGTACCATGGGTGAGATTAGCCAGAGAGATCTCTTGCAGCTTGATGCTCAGACACAGAGTAAATCCCTCTGATTGAAGTGAACAGAACTGGGACAGACTGGCCCTGGTACAGCTTTCACACGCTCAGACATGTCTGTACCACAGGATCTCCCCCTTTCACAAACCTCTAGGGAGTGTTCAGGAGCAAGAGCTTGAACAATAGTTTTTAGAATAATAAACTTTCTGAATTATGAATGAATGTCATTTATTCCTTCAAAAATGTAATTTGAGCAATAAAAAGCATTAAAGTGTGGTTGCCTCAATAACCAGCTAGTCCTTCAGCAGCCTATCCAGGTCAGGTTTCTTAAAAAGTAGTCATGAATGCCACAAAATGAGATGTGTGAATGTATTGAGTGCTCTCATTATCTGACTGCAGGAGTGCATAAAGAGCTTCATCAGGACCGCAAGAAATCAATATTGAGTACATTTGTGGTCATGGAAGAAAATTTCTGTCATAGTTTAGGTAGAATACTGGTGGTGGGAAATACCGAATTGTTGTGTTTATCCTTGAAGCTAATTATCCAGAGACCACTATCCACATAAGGTAAGCAGGTCACCAAGAGAGAGAACAACAACAAGACATCTTATTCATGCTGACCTCTCTGACCCTTGTTGAAGTACTTGTTGGCTTAAAGCATCTCAAAAGCATCTCAGGGTAATTGACCTGTGTCAATTACCCTCTGAATGGCACAGCACAGCAGAGACAGTGCATCATTAATAAGAGTCATTACATACTGTTCAAATATACTTTGATATAATAAAAGGATTATATTAGAGTTAGTGTGCTCATGTTAACTACAGAAACATCATTTAGCAGAAAAAATGCACAATTTGCAAAATGGATTCAGCTTGAAATCTGACATCAAATGACTCTGACATTAAACAAAGGAGATCTGATCCAGGGGCTGTCAAGAACACTGGGAGATCAAAGACATGGCCAGAGCATCTGCAGCTTAAAAGTGTTGTCTGTTAAAAAGATATTTCTAAGTAGATTTGGATGTGCTTGACCCTGCTGCGTAGAAGCCTAGCTCAGTGTTTGTGAAAGCAACAGTTCATTGCTTAATCATGAAGAATATAGTGGCCACACCATTCAGTAGGCTTTGTCCTTTCCCCTGTCTTTTCTCTCCAGTCTGCAAGCTATAATACCTTTTCTAGGAAAAAGAAATTCTTTGTATTAGTCATTGGGTGAACACGGTTCATTGTATTGCTTTAGGCAGCAGCTACTTGTGACGTTCACTGACGTATTCTGGTCTGGTTTGAATGGACGGCCTCAGAACTATGTGGAGTTTCTCTGAAAGAAGTCTTGTTTCTTTTCCAGTCAGAACTGTGAACTACATTTTGGTTTATGCTCTACAGTCAGAGGACGACATGAAATAGCTACTTTATATTTTATAGCACGTTATTGGAATCAAAGCAGATCTGTTTTATCCACTGCAGAGAAAACTGGGACATAGAGGATCAGAAGTTTAGACTACTGCTGATTTTGTCAAGCTAGCAGGTGGCATCAAAGCTGCTAGAAGTGCTCCAGATGCCCTCCAGTGCCATTCAAAACAGTTAAGACTGAATTTCATTGCTACTGTAGTGGTTGCCACAGAAAAAGCACAGGTGTAAAGGTTTTTTCAAAGACAGTATAATTTTACATTAAGCTTTTTCATATAAAAATACTAATAATACTGTGAATGTGTTCTTGTCCATATAGTGCTGGGCTGCAGCAATTATTGAAGGTGTGCTCACAGTAAAGCAAAGATTATGACATTCTATTTAATGCCAAAAAGGATGATATCACGATTGTCAGACGTAGAGAGGATAGGAAATTTGTTTTTCACTTTATTCCTCTCATGATATACGAGGAAATAAAATACCATGACCATTTTCTCAGTGATGCTTTGAATGATGATGGAGATGCTTATCGAAACTATAGATGCTATATCAAAACTTAAACTATATGCTCAGGCCAGCATGTTGCTTTGCAAGTTTACTATGTGTTCTGTCAATGTAAAATGTTCATAAAAAAAGTAGAATGTGGGCTCTGCCACTATGAATAGTGGCTTACAATGATGCAATGACTTTGATGTTTCTGGTTCCCAGATGGCATAGTGCCATGCAACTGTTTGTGCTCGCTGAAGATGCACACGTGAGGTACTTCTAACACATCTGATGTACACTTTTATGCGTTGCTAGGATGACTCAGAGAACAGCATTATAGAGGCTTTAACCAGCCCTAGGAAGCTGCTCTCGGTACTCATCCAGGCTCACAACACTGGCCAGTTTTTTGGTAGAATGATGAATTGTTGTGGTTTTATCTTGTATGTCTTATTTTTTTTCTTATTTATTAGCATTTTGTTAGAGCTGTTATACTATGTGCTAAATAAATAAAGTGCTTTTATTATTATTATTATTATTATTATTATTATTATTATTATTATTATTATTATTATGAATTGTGTTTATTGCCGATGAATATATTGATTTTCTACTGTTCTTTTTGTAATTTACAGATTGTCTATAAAAAGTAAAAATATGTACATCCCAATATCCCTGATTGGTGATGTCTTCAAACTGCTTGATTTGTCTGACCAACAGTCCAAAATATAAAAGTGTAAAGTCATCGCATTTGAGAAGCTAAAACCAGACATTGTTTGGATTTTTTGCTTCAGTTAAAATGATTAATTTGCATGAATCTTAATGGGTGTTCTGTTGCTGCAGCCTTTATGAGCAATGCATTCTGGTACTTGTACTTGAAGTTGGAGAGGCTCTTTGTACAGGAGAAGATAGATTCCTCTGTTAATGTTGTCAAAGTGGTGAATTGTACCTTTAAGTTGCTCTTAACTGATCTGAGAGCAGATCCTGTAAAGAGGAAGTTCCCTTCACTGCCTCCATTGTTGTGTAAAGCATCTGTCCATGTCACGAGTGACACAGGCCAGGACCACATGAGACAAACAGCATGTGCATCAGCCACATGTATCACTGCATTCGTGTTGTGTGATGCTGAAAGTGCTGGCTGACACACAAAGACATCTCACCTGTCCTATTTGTGAGGTGACACGCTTAACAGAACAGCGGTGTTATCTGTATAAAGTAATGAGGTCTCTTAAGACCAGTGCTCCCTCATCTTGATTCTGCTTGCAGAGGCCTCTGAAGCCTCCCCAACCGATTGCCTTGATCTTATTAAAAGGCTCATGGTGTTAAAGACATGAAAACATCCAGATTATTTATGTTATGTGCACAAGAACCCAGAGGTGCTTACAGTGCAGGGGAATGGATTTTGAAAGGAGGCGTGTTTGGATCACAGTACAATGAAGGCAGGTGGGCTACTCTTGAATCCTCTTAAACCATGACCTCTTCTTAGTCTCAAGGTGTTAACAAACAAGAAGACCTGACTGTCTGTGTCAACATGAGGACTCCACCATGAATGATCAGGGCTGCATTCAAACTAGTGGGTTCAGTCTCAATATGATGGCACATCTTTCATATTTGGTTCTAATTGCTTGCAGATGATAATACCATAACAAAAATATAACAAGAAGTCCTGATTTATATATTTTTAACAACTGCTGCACGTTCCCCCCCTCAAACAGAATAAAACATCTAATAAATGGTTTAATTGGTATTTTATTATCAGGTACAATCAGAATTTGTGATTGATCTCATTGAAGCTGTTTCAGGCATTTACGTGAAAATAAAAGATTCCCTAACGGCGTGGGCGGTGCTGCTCTTTTTCCATTTGCTGCTGTGGGTGAGATTATTGCCCCCTCCTCTTTCTCTCTGTGGTTAAATAGCAAAGCGGGCTGCTTCTGGGTTAGACAGCCCACTTTACATAGCGGAGGTTATTTAGATAATCCACTTGTAAGAACTAGCCTTCATAAAAAGGCAAATTTTAACATGTACTCAAACAAAAACGAAGGACCGCGTAGAGGAAGATCTTTTGACTCCATGAACATTGGCTTTGAAGAAAAACTGCTGAACAATGAGGTAAGTAGCCTTTAATAAGCTGAAGCATATATCTGCCTGCAGCGCTCATGATTTTTTAAAGTGTTTTGTCCTGTAATAAGAGCGTATGTTATATTTTAAGACTTACTTTTTTGACAGTGGTGGGGAGGTCCGGGTCCTCTTAACAATTAAGCCTTCTCTTTGTCGTCAGCGCAGATTAATTTAAGCCGTTTTGTTATAATGTAATTTACGTCAAAGGGTTAAGAGGGTTAAAGTTAGATACCTTAGAATTCATTTCATAAAAGACTCAATCTTACTCAATCTGTACATCCTTCGCTTTCCGTAGATAAAGACAGAAGAGATAAATGATAAACTTGTCGTGTAAGTCTCCATTAAGTACATGGGAAAGGAGACAGACGGGAGGACAGAGACTAACCACTTTCTAAGTGGTGAATGTAGAATTTTATAAACAGATTGCATTTATAGCTGCATAAATTCAGATATTATTTTTTGCAATATTTGAGCACTTTTATCTGCAGCGTAAATGTGCGTCACTTTCCTTTTTCAAGGTTACAAATGGCTCAACAATAAAGCAGACAAACCCCCCAAAATAAAGCAAATGATCATGTTATTGAACAAATTGAAGACAAAGTGTTCTCTAAACTGTGACTACACTTCTGTAGCTTAAGCAGGCAATCCGATCGTGTCTGTGACCTTCACCTGAAACTTTTGTCTTTTTATCTCACCACAGGGTTCTTTATGCGTTTCGGCCTTCTCTGACAAGCACAAATGTTGGCCGCAAACAAAATGTATTTCTAAAAGTGAATTAATATGAAACAACAATCTTCAGTCTCCCACAGTAAGGAAACCTTAGGGGAAAAACAAATTTGTAAAGTTAAGGAGCTGTAATCAGGCCCAACTGTAAATTAAAATAACCACATGGACGTGAGGAACATGTGTGCGTAAAGTCATTTAACTTTGCAGCCTAAGACGTGCACACTACAGTGATTAAAGGCTGCCTACTGGCCGACTGTCTGGTGAGATCCTAACATGCAGGGTAGCTAATAATAGGCTTCCCCGTTGTCTAAATGAGATTGCAGTAAGGCGATTCTTTGAGACAGAGACAAGTTCATCTTCGTTAAACCGAGTCGCAAAGAGTTGACCCCGGGGAGCGTCCTGATCCAGTCTCCGTACACTAATGCTTTCCGGGATACTACCGACAAGGGTCCACCGAAAACTATTCTGCCGCGCTGTCTACACAGTGCTCGAGGGGCTAAATATGGTAGGCAGCAACTGAACTGAATTTAACTGATTCTTGTGGCCCGTTCCTTTTCTCTTGATTTCAACAAATCAGATTTATCCATTAGACTGTGTAGATATTATCTCGAAATCAAATCAATAATGTCTAAATCAGATGTATGGTACAACTAACTTTGCAGTCAGTCAAAACAGATTCGTGTTTCTGTGCTGTTGGTAAGTCCTGCTTCGTGCTTCTAAAACCTGATGCAGGATTAAATTAATTATTTTTTCCCCTAGCGTGTGCAGCGCGCCCGGCCACGCCTCAACGTGAGAGCGCTGTCCGAGGTGCTGAAATGGACAGGAGTGGTTGGTTAGCCTCCTGCGCTCACTAATCTAAACCCTGTCTCTGCATGTATCTCATGCATCTGCATTAATACTACTTGTTTTATGTAAAGAAACAGCTCGTGTTTCTTTTTCAGGGTGACAGAAATGTTTAGCTAGGTATGCAGGCTGGCAGGTCTCTGTTACTCTCACTATTTGCTGTGAGTGCTTTTGCTCTCAAGTGATTAGAAGTTGTGCATTTACATCATTGCCTGCCCTGAGCAATGTTAGTATAAATTATGTTAGTGTATATCACTAGTGCTGAAGGCTTACTGAAACTATGTAGCACAGAACCAGGAGGTGCTGTTTTCACACTACTATTAATGTTGGTGCCACATTTCTAAAGTGAGTTTATTTCTCTGTTTGAATATAGTTCTTTACTTTTAGGGTTGAATACTAACACGACAGGGGGGATTTCCATACATTTCCTCAGGTGATTAAACAAAAAAGTTGATCTCTTTCCTCACAAGATCGTCAGAGAAGAGCCCTGGTCGGATGTTCAATGATGATGATATATCTTGCATTATTTTTTATTGCTGTTTTCAGATAAACAAATCCACCTTTACCAAAATCGAAGAAAACACTGAAAAGAAGAACACTTCAGAGAAAGGGAGAGCCACAATCATCTTTTCCCTCAAGAATGAAGTGGGCGGACTGGTAAAGGCACTCAAACTCTTCCAAGTATGGACAAAAATGTTACCCTTATAGTTACTGTTCCTATCTATTAATGATTTAATTTGGCACATAGTGACTACATGAGTATAGTATAACATTATTATATCATATATTCATTATATGTGTACATGTTTATTGTGTTATCATACCAACGATAAGGCCAATGTAGGTAACATAAAAATGTTTCTTAATGTTTCTTGCAGGAAAACCATGTTAACCTTGTACACATAGAGTCCAGAAAATCTAAAAGACGCAACTCTGAGTTTGAAATCTTTGTGGACTGCGACAGCAACCACGAACAACTGAATGAAATAATCCAGTTGCTACGAAAGCATGTGAACGTGGTGGATATGGAGCCTCCAGATAACTCCTGTCTACACGAGGAAGGTAAATAAACTCCTCCAAATACAGGATCAAAGGTTTTTAAATCAAAGCTTAAGACCTACTTATTCACTGCCGTGTATGAGTCGTAAATGTTTGTCTTTGTATAAGTATTATTTTTAGTGTTTAAATTTTAATTTTTAGTGTACTGTTTGTATTTTAATCATATTCTTTTTTGAAAGCAATTTGATTGAAAGTGCTTTACAAAAAGATAAATTTATTATTATTATTATTATTATTATTAGTAGTAGTAGTAGTAGTAGTAGTAGTAGTAGTAGTAGTAGTAATATTATTGTTATTATGTTATTAGCCATGCGTTATAGTAGATCATGCTAACAGTAAATAACACATTCTTCCTCTCTCTTCTCAGATATGTCTAATGTACCTTGGTTCCCAAAGAAGATCTCAGACTTGGACAAGTGTGCTAACCGTGTCCTGATGTATGGCTCTGAGTTGGATGCAGATCATCCGGTATGTAGGCTCAAACCAGCCTAATGGTTGATTTGAAAACTCTTAAAATCTGAATTATTCTCATATCCTTCTATGATCCTCTACATCAGGGTTTCAAGGACAATGTCTACCGGAAAAGGCGAAAGTACTTTGCTGATCTTGCAATGGCATACAAACAGTGAGTTTTTGTTGTACAGTTTCATGGTTATTATGGAAATCTGTTAAGTTTTTACTTAATACTCAGAGAATGATTCTCTCTCATTCCAGTGGGGATCCCATTCCTCGTATTGAGTTCACAGAGGAGGAAGTGAAGACTTGGGGGGTTGTGTTCAGGGAGCTCAACAAGCTGTACCCTACCCATGCCTGCCGGGAATACTTGAAGAATCTGCCACTGCTGTCCAAATACTGTGAATTTCGGGAGGACAACATCCCTCAGCTGGAAGATGTCTCACGCTTCCTCAGGGGTGGGTTTGGAATCCTTCATAAAACATGTATCTTTTGCTTCAAACACAAACTAGGAAATGTATTTTTTATAAATTCTTTCAGCTTTTTAAATGTAGTCACTCACTTATCTGTGTTGCAAACATCTTATCTTCTCAGAACGGACTGGATTTACCATCAGACCTGTGGCAGGCTATCTGTCCCCACGTGACTTCCTTGCTGGTTTGGCCTTCCGTGTTTTCCACTGTACCCAGTATGTGCGGCACAGCTCCGAGCCCTTATACACCCCAGAGCCGTGAGTAATATACAGACCTATATTTAGAAAAAAGAATGTCAGTGTTCAGAGAATGTTGTTGGTCCCAACATTCTGTCATCTTTCATTATCAAGGGACACCTGCCATGAGCTGCTGGGTCACGTCCCTCTGCTGGCAGAGCCTAGCTTCGCCCAGTTTTCTCAGGAAATTGGACTTGCTTCACTCGGGGCCTCAGACGACTCAGTTCAGAAACTGGCAACAGTGAGTGACACTGACCCAGGAACGCTTGCTCAAATCAAATTCAACAAAGATATTCTCAAATGTAAAAATCTAAAATAATTGTCGTACTAACTGTTTCCTAATTGTATTGTGTTACAGTGCTATTTCTTTACGGTGGAGTTTGGCCTATGCAAACAAGAAGGCCAGCTGCGAGCATATGGAGCAGGACTACTGTCATCTATCAGCGAGCTTAAAGTAATAACATTTGAACAGGAATATACTGTACAGTGGATATGTCTTCCTATTGGCTCATCATATATATCAAAATGTGTCTAAACAGCTGTATAATAAGCTTGCTTCTAACCTGTCAAACCCATTAAAACAATTATATTAGCTAAAAAGTCACTACATAGGTTTGGCTAAAGAAAATGTGAATAAAATGTATGTTAAAGATGTTACTACTGTTTCATTTGAAACGGCAAAATACTGGTTGATTTGTGTTTAATCAATCAAATGACTTGTGTGTGCTAGTGTTTACGTACAGTGGTTGCAACATCTGTTCTATGTTTCTCTCTTCCAGCATGCCCTCTCTGGCAATGCAAGGATAATGCCTTTTGACCCCAAAGTTACATCCAAACAAGAATGCATCATCACAACATTTCAGGATGTCTACTTTGTGTCAGACAGCTTTGAGGAGGCCAAAGTCAAGATGAGGTGAGCGTGGTTGCAGTGAGATAATATTAATCATAGATATAGATATATATAGATATAATCTACAACCTGCACGTTGTTTTTATATATGATAAAATATTTATAACATATTATTCAGTGATAATATTATGCTCATTTCAGGGAGTTTGCTAAGACCATCAAGCGCCCCTTCACAGTCCGATACAACCCTTACACCCAGAGTGTGGATGTGCTTAAAGACACTCCCAGCATCAACAGTGTGGTGGAGGAGCTTCGACACGAGCTTGACATCGTCGGTGACGCCCTCAGCCGGCTGAACAAGCACCTGGGGGTCTGATGGCCCTAATTCCAGGTGAAGTTATCCACCTACAGTCCATTAACGCTCACCGTGTCATCCCCAAGCAACAATCTAGAGATACTGCTTGTGTCGCCCTTCGTCAGTACAATGAATGTGCACTGCTTTTGGCAAAATGCATTGTTGTCCCCATTGCATGGTATATGGCTTATACAATTTACAGAGGCACATTAGGTATGTTTATGCCTCTGACGTCAGTAAATTGCACAAACCCAAAGAGCTGCTTAACCTGAGACGCCGTGTTGCTTCAGCATCAGTACTTCAAACAGTCAATGCGCTTTAATGGTACTTTAGTACCCATTTAAAACAACCCCAGCTGTTACAAACACAGACGGTTTCTTCATCATATTGTTAACTCTGCTGTTGTACATTATTGTGTGAATTTTTTTTGTATTTCATTTCATTCTTATTCTTCACATTTAAACTTCCTCACTTCAGTAACATGTATGAAATGTATCTTGTGTGTATTTTTTGGTGTATGGATCGTGTTCCTTTTTGTGTGAGGTTAAGGGGAATTATGAAAGTGAAAACTGGTGTTGTTAAAAATGTTCTCATGACTGATTATGGCAGATTTGGCCCATGTACCTTGACCTTCTTTATTTTACAGTGATGATTTTGAATACCTCCTCTCTAAGTGAAAATAACTGTAGTACTCCTGAAATCAAAACATTATTTTTCTACTGTAAAGAAATACACATTATGAGTAGGCTATGTATCAAACTATTGAAAACAATAAAAATAAAATGTTCATGTCTTCACAGTGTGTCAGATGGTTTGTTACCTGATGAAAAATTTATTTTTGATGTCCTCATGGTGGCAATTTGTTCATGGACACTGAATATGTAGTAAGATGCTGATGACCACTAAGATGCAGAATTATGACAGCAAGAACCCTGAAAGTGATGAAAATAGTTGCGTTCAGGTTGGGGTTTATGTAATCTCAATTCAAAGTTGTCTGAATAAAGATCCTTTTGACCTGAGGGCCAAATCACCTTATTGTCTAATCAAAAAATCCATTATGAAATAGAACTAACCTAACCCTGGAAACCAGAAAATCAGTGATATTTGATATCAGTAATATTTGGAATTTGTTTCTGACACTGAATTGGTGACTGGTTCTATGGCCTTGTTCAGTTTTTATTTGGAATATTTACAATCCAAAACAAATCAGAAAAATCAGATCAAATTAACATAATAAACATGTTAGTTATGTTGCAGATATAACTTTAATTAATTATACACACACAGCAACCAGTTTATATGGCCTGTTATGCCTAGCTATGGTGTCTACATAAATCCAAATAGCATGCTGTTTATATTTGTTAGAAAGGTATCAAGTTAAAATTATGGTACTTTCGAAGGCTGTTAGTGGTGTTATTCAACTGTGTTGTGTTTAGAGAAGTGTTTCAAATGTTTTTCCCACAGTCCAGTCCATTTATATAAATGAGAATAAATTTTAGAAAACTTTTTAGCGGGCGTAACTTTGTGTGAAAAAGTGGTGGGGACATCGGGGGTCAGTGGCGTGGGCTGTGCCATACACTTAGCTCACAAGACATGAGGAAACACAATATTGGGTTCACAAGAACAAGACGATAGGATAATTGTACACCGTTTTGAAGAAATAATCAATGTGGAAATATATGATTGGGGGGTCTTGGGGTCTTCCCGCAAATTGTGAGCACTTCCACTTTAAAACTCAGAAAAGAGAGAAATTGGTACAAAAAATCAATTTCTCTCTTTTCTGATTTCTTAAAGTGGAAGTGTTCTTTTATTCATGTAAATATAAACATAAAAACCAGGTGGCAGGTGATAATTCAAAATATAAAAATTGAATGGAATTCAGTAAGGCTCTCAGGTATTTGGTAATTGCAGATATGTTTCTCTTGTAAATCAACTTTTTTATTTAATATCATTCCTGCTGAGTGAAGGCATGATTTAGTTTCCCTCTTTGTTCTGTAAATATGGAGAGAATGAAAACTTGGCCAAAAAGAAACAATTTCAAGAAGTTGTTAAAGTCATGGTGCATGCACCTTTTGGGGTCATTTCACAGTCGTAAGCTTATTTTTCTAGCCTAAGTTACTTTTTTGGACAATACACATTCGTTTTTTCTATATTTTAATTGCATTGCATGTTTTCTTAATAGGCAAAATTTTGTCAAAGCATTTTCAATTGTTATTTCTTTTTGCATTTTTCCAGAACACTCAACAACTGCTTCCAAAAATTGATGGGGACACAACCAGCAGTTTCAAAAAGTGGTAGATCTATGTCCCCAGTGTAATGACACCCACGGGTTTTGGTTTTAGCCAGGAGATTTAACTAAATTGAGTTTATTTCTGGGTAAAAAGTTATCGGTAAAAGAAAGAAAGAAAGAAAGAAAGAAAGAAAGAAAGAAAGAAAGAAAGAAAGAAAGAAAGAAAGAAAGAAAGAAAGGCTTCGCTCAACACTGTGGAAACGTATACACTACATTTTTTAACATATCATGAATTACTTTTTGTTCCAGCAAAAACTCTTCTCACAATGTCATGATATCCGTCCTTCAACTAATCAGACGCAAAAGCAGCCAAACATCACTTCACGACAGTGTCGCAAATAGTGCTGTACTCATTTGTAGCTAAGTACTCCATGGAAACGAGCTCGCGGCCGGAGTTTTGTTTACACTCATGGGTAAGTTCGTTATCTTAAACGTTAAAGTGATAAACTCGTGTATGTCTTATCGTTCAGTTGAATTATTTTCAGTATTCACCCCCAGCAGAGGGACATTTCAATGGGCAGCGTTGAACACAACACTTTTGCTAACGTTAGCTTAACAGTCAGCGAACTATGTAGCTCCAACGTACATAGCGCAGTAGGGCGAAAACAAACCTCGGTTAAGATGTGGTTAACGGTTAATTCACCATTGCTAGTTCTGTACACTATTAGTGAGTAGTGTCGTGTCTGTCAGGGAGCCAACAGCTACGGGCAGCTGGGGCTGGGGCATGCGGAGGACGAGTCAGATCCCCAGCTCTCTGACATCGCTGCTCTGCAAGACAAGGCAGTGCGAGGTCTCAGCGGCGGCGGGGGTCACTCCGTGGTTATCACCGGTAAGTTAGAGTTTGCTCATAAGCTGCACTCTAATTTTTTAAATCCAAGCCTCTCTTTGATCGTTATAAGTTTATGTTATGTGAACCAAGTCTGAACAAGACATAGATCACGTGTCACGGCTCCTGGCCAAATAATGTTTTCTGTTTTAACGTTAGTTCGTTTAGTTTATTGGGATTATAAGACACCACAAGACACAAACACATTTCTGGAAAAGCAGCCAAACAGAAAACATAAGTCATAACCTACATTTATATTTACATAATTACTCTGCTCATTTCCCCCTTTTTACATCTTTATTGTAAGAAAAGAAATATAGTGTATATGGAAAAAACAGTAGTACAGACCAGTATACAGTTATATAAAAAGACAGAAATAACAATAACAGTGGGGTATTCTTTATTATATAAATCCTGATAAAATTATTTTTTGCTAATCTTCGAAGGAGCGTTGTTATATACTATAACACACAGATGCAAGGAAACAAGTACCTGTCTAACCTAAAAGTTTCATATACCAATAGCCAACTCAGTCTTTGTGCATTATTCACGTCTAAATATCTATTTATGTTTTTTGTCTTACTAAAAAACAGTTTACATGGTTCCCAAATGTTTGTGGTGTGCTATGTGTTGGACAGAGGATGGAGAGGTTTTTGTGTGCGGACAGAATCATAGAGGCCAGCTGGGACTTGGCCACAATGAAGACATCTCAATTCTACAACTCTGCCCCAGTCTAAGTCAGAGGATCACAAACGTAGCCTGTGGTTGGGATTTTACTCTTCTTCTCACTGGTGAGCATTATTTTACATCAGGATGTGACACTCTTTTTTACACTTGCACTAGGTTCAGAGTGATTTGCTAGTTTCATGAGAGACGATTAAGCATTTTCCCCACGTGTTCTTTTTGGACAGCGGCAATGGAGGATAGGATTTCATTTTATTCATCCTTAAGGGAAGTCCGGATATCACAGCAGCCACAAATTAGACCGAATAGAAACTGGAAGAACAAATCAATTATATGTAAGAATATACATCCTATACAGTCAGTTAGTAATAGAGAGATTTTGTGCAGTATTGCGTGATCCGTGGCTAAAATGGCGGTAACATTTTCATAGATTCAAGAATTCATTAAAGTAGATGGCAGTAAGTGGATAATAGGAGCACAGACAGACCCAAAGACTCACTAATGTAATATGGAAGTTGGTGTAATGACCACTTTGAACTTGTAAACACCATTCATGTCAACATCCAGTTTTGAATTACAACTGGGAGACTGGGAGCTTTTTTGAGAGCATTGTTATATCCATCTTGGCGAGTAATTATACAGTCCCAGAAAAAGCAAAAATATGGACTGTCATATCAGCCAGTTCCTCCATTCAAGGTAATAAAACTCACATTTTATAGATATAGGGCTGTGCATGTCAATGCATGATGGGGTTTTTTTTAACCCCTCATGCAACCAACTCTGCAATCATGAAATTATGTTGAGTTATCTTAAGACACAAATACTTGCATACTATAATAATGGGAATCTTTCCCTTGTCTGCCTTTCATCACACATAACGCAGATGCAGCATTAGTCTTATGTTCCAGGGGATCTGGGTTGTCCTAAAACCAATAACAGGCGAGACTAGTTTTAGGCCACGTCTTCTGTAAGTCTGCAATCTTACAGCCTTTGCTTGAGGGTTAGCCAAAATTCATAGCACTGTAATGTTAAAATAGGGTTGACAGAGGAAGCTAAAACTACCTTTCACCTATACAAAAGTTGAATATTTCAGCGTGTTTTGTTCATGGAGATATTTCTCTTCTTTTTATGTCACACTGACAGATTGTGGTCGAGTACTTGCGTGTGGCTCCAATGCATTTGGACAACTTGGTGTCAGACAGAGAGTAACACACACTGCAAATCCACTGGTGATTGAGGTGAGCACATGTGTGGCGTGTATTTTATGTATTTCAAGGAACACAATATACCCATTGTACTGTTTGCCATACATTTTATTTAATGAAACCTGAGTGATCAGTGCTGCTACAAACCAACTTTACCTCAGAAATCAGTTAGATCAGTTTCTTTGAAGCAGATGTCATTGTGCAGTTTGTTCTCAGAGTCTGAAGGAGCCAGTGGTGAGTATAGCAGCAGGACTCAGACATTCACTCGCTGTTGCTGGTGAGTTTGCACCAAAACATCCTCAATATGTTTTCATTCAGCAATCGACAAACCCTGATGATCTGTTATTCCTTCAGACTCAGGCTGTGTTTATCAGTGGGGAAGGGGTCTTTTCAGTCACGCTAAGAGAACTCTCAGTCCACGCCCTGTCCCATCACACCTGAGCTCTACAGTGCCCTCTCTGGTACCAGGTATGTGAAACTCGTGTGTACACGTACGGAAAACAAAGTTTATAGGCTTTATGTGATTTACAATGCCTCTGATGATTGATAAATGTGACCAGATGCTTGTGTCTGTGTTGCAGGTCTGGATCAGAAGACCTCTCACATGGTGACTGCTGGCTTAGCACACTGTGTGTGCCTTACAGGTAGGACACCAGCAAATATGACGATCATGCTTTGTTAATGCTTTGTTTTTTTAGTGTAAAATTGAGCCTTGCAAGAAGGAAACAAGTCAGCAGATTGTTTTTCAATTCAATTCAATTCAAGACATTTGCATCAGAAACAATAGGACATTACTTCCAAAGTGCTCTATAAACTTAACAAGGCTAAAACCTTCTTTCTAACTAACAGTTCTTTTTAACTAACTTTAGATGGAAAGGGGTTCTCCGTTCATCTTCCAGCAGTATGCAGCAGAATCATTTGTAGCTTTTAATAGTGCAAACAGACCTACATTTGACAACGGTGTGGTCCAGTCCCTTTTCCTCCTAAACAGTTAAATTTTTTTATTGATGCTTTATAAGAGCATGATTTCATATCGTTGCTTAAAGAGTATCAGACAATCATGAGAGAAGCTGTAACTTAAAAGAAGATAAGTAATGCATTTTTTACTGGTCTTCTTTAGAGAGCATTTACACTTTCAGCTTGTACTAGTGAGTTGTCTTCCAGTTCATGTTCATAAGTCAAGTCTGTCCTGTAATAAGTTCATCAGCACTGCTCAATTACTGTACTGTCCTTCTGTTGCTGCCTATGCTAGATGAAGAATAATGTTGCTTCTGTCTTGTGTGTGCAGGAGACGGTGATTTGTTCCTGTGGGGAAGCAACAAGCATGGTCAGCTGACCAACACAGAGCCCTTCCTGTCGTCCCCCACCATTGTGAAGCGTTCACTGCTGGGTGGAGAGAAAGTTATCCATGTGTGGAGCGGCTGGACGCACATTGTTGCTCAAACAGGTAACACATAATAACACATATTATGTGATGCTCACCTGTTTTAACAGGATTTAAAGGACAGTTGTCATATCTAAACAAGGTTATCATCCATTTCAGAGACTGGGAGAGTGTTCACATGGGGCAGAGGAGATTATGGACAGCTGGGCCGACAAGCATCACCCAGTCAGAACCCAGAGCGTCAGTCAGCTGGTCCTTCAGCAGAAGGTGGAAACCAGGAGGCTTGCCTCCCTGAAGAGGTCGAAGTCCTCCATGGAGCGTCACAGGTAAGACTTCATGGTGTTTAACACCTCTACAGACTGAAAAAACTAGAAGGCATATGACAAATGCTTATACATGTAGTATGTTTTAGATAAAGCGTTATTAGTATCAATGATTTACTATATTGATTTTCTGTTGTTGTGGCCATCATCCTCATGTTTTAGCAGAAAATGCCTGTGTCAGTCCAGCAGGGGGCAGCAGACAGCCACAAATAAAACAAGTAGCTGAGGGTTGTTTTGTATGAAACACAGTGCCGCTGAATGAGAGCCAGGACCACTAAGGGTAGGTTCTTAATGATGTGCATCACTATATGTAGCCTGTGGATGCACACACACACTCCCAGAGGACCACTTACCGTCAGGAAAGGCGGCGGTCTCTTCTCCCAGAAGGGCAATTACGTGTAAGCATCACTGGACTACAGCACTTAACCTGTAGACTAAATGGCAGCTGTATGGTAGGAGATCGTTGACAATAAAGTGGATGTCAGGGACAGGCAAGGGCAAGCTCTGGATCATTCTTCCACTGTGCACAGATCAGCAGCGCTCGCATATGTCAAGGTGTTGTCACCTTGTGTGTGTGTGTGTGTGTGTGTGTGTGTGTGTGTGTGTGTGTTAAAGACAAGTTGTATCAGCTGAGTGAACAATGAATCTCTAGGCTCACCCTACCATGTTAGTCCTCCTAACATTGTTCAGACACAACCACAGAGTCAATATTAAGTAAACTGTCGCATTTTTGAGGACTTTATAACATTACTTGAGTAACAAATGTCAGTGGTTCCAGAATCAATGGGTGTTTTTGTATTCATGACCCGCCACAGCTGTATGCTTCATCAAAAACACTGCTTTATCAAAGCAGTTAAAACTGTATTAGCAAGGATATGAATACAGTTCAGTGGCTTTTATTGCTGGTAATAAAACTTTAACAATGTAAACTGGCATCTAGAGAGCTCTGACTCATGTTTTTACTCATATTGAGCTTTGTAGATTTCAGGATCAGAATTAAAAATGGTCCCCTCTATTCCTCTAGCAGTTATGAAGGGGAAAGATTGCAGAAAAAAGGCCATTAAACTGAAAAAGCTTATATCTTCTCTGAGACAGTTGCATTAACTCCTCCGGGCAGCCCAGCAGCGTGTTTTAGCTTTTATGAATGAGTTGGCTTTTCTGTTACAGTTTTCTGCTCGGCTTTCTGGTGATGCACTGTGGAGTGATGGGTTTTAGATTAGATCGTCTAACGTGTTCACAGATGACATCATTAATGTTCTTTTTGCGTTTGATGCACTCCTGCTGTGTGCAGTTTTGAATAAACGTTGGATGACTTCATCTTGACACATGGAATTTTTATTTCAGTTTCAGAGCAAGTTTGGTTACAAAGTATCTCAGTATCTATGTTGTTAAAACAATTCTTGAATATTACAGTCTTAAAATTGTCTTCTTCCGACATGCAATTTTAAACACTTTTAAATCTTTTTTCTACAGATTGCATGTGGATCTGAACATAACCTTGCCATTGTAGGTGAGTGTATTGAATCAAAAGTTTCCATCCATTTTCTTGGCTTTTCTTATTTTCTTTTCGTATGTTATTTTTTTAAAAACTGCTTTATTTGCATCAGAACTTGTAATGTTGCAGCAAAATAGATCCATATGATAACATAATGCATTACTGCACTGGAAAAGTACATTAAGGAAGAGAGGTTTCTGAGAAATTAAGCAAAACTAGTTTGAACTAATTGGTTTCAGTACGTGCAAGTGGCTGAAACAAGAGATTTCACTGCTGACCTGACATGAACCTGGCTCCAAATACATGAAAGAATAGGGAATACACATTTGTATTATCATGGCTATTTTTAAGCAATCCTCCTCTCTGAACCAAAGAATTAGTAAGGGAACTGTCTCATACATTACAGTTAAACATCAGTTTGAAATATTAATCCTTCTGGTAATGCCGCTGAGGATTTCAGAGTTCAGCTCGTTGCTCTGTGGCCTTTTGCATCAGGAAGTAATTACAGCATGAATAGATGGGTATCATTGACAGAAGCAATTACCCGAACAGGCCTGTAAAAGAGCTGAATTAGCCACACACACATTTAGAGACATGCTTTTCCGGTTCCAGTGTTTGGAGAGTGGTCTCTTTTTTTATCCTCATAAGAACACAACATAAACACTGCAGTCACACATACCTTAAAAAATACTGAACAAACATAGACAGTGTGTTTGCGATTCCTCATCAGGTTTACAAAGAGATCATATATGCTTTTATTCTTTCCGTGCTTGTCTAGAGTCTCCTTCTCTGCTATCGTCACCAGCTAGCACTATAAAACATTTTGGAAGTAAAATTCTTCCCATTAAATTTTGAGCACTGACCCAGTTTTTTTACATCAGCATGATTATAAATACCACAGATGAACATTGAAACACAAGCACAGGGTTCCATTAGAGAGGAAATGCTGGACATCGCTGGTATTTCAACAAGCAAATGGCCATTCACTTTTAATGTTCTGACCAATTTGAAGAGTTAACTGCATATGCCATTATAATTAGAAAATTGTTTAACGCAGACCGTCCGTCATCTCACAAAGCACTGCTCTTGGCTTCCAAAAGTTCAGTTATGTGATGAGAAAGCAGAAGCAGCAAAGGGAGAGCTCATGTGAACCCCGTGCACCTCCCTCCTGTGCCATGCTCTCCTCTTTTCCTCCTCCTGTCTGGAGCACGGTGGCAGGAGCAATGAAATAGCAAAACCGGATTGGAAGCAGAGACCTGAGTGCTGCTATTTCTGGTGCTGAAGTAGGTCAGGCAGAAAGGAACGGGGAGCATTGCATGCTGCTTATGATATCTGTTGCCTGCTCAGCCCTTGCCCATTTGCACCTGAGCAAGTGCTCCTCATGTATGAAATTCATCGTCAGTGGTCAGAGGTGGGAGATAGGCACAGCTCATCCAATCTGAGGAAAAAATGTTGTTAATGTGAACATTTTGAACGTATAAGGACAAACACCTTCGGTCAGAACCTGTTTTAACTTGTACCTGTAGTATGACGTAAGCCATACTATAAAAAGGCGCCTGCTGCAGATGGTGTCTCTGTGGTATTGTTAATTAGGTGTGAGAGTTTAAACTGTCAAATGTAAAATCGAATGACAGCATTTGTTTACAAGGAAATGGCTTTTGGTTTGAGTGTCTTGATTTTTGTCCTTTTGTTGTGCAGAATATTGTGCTGGCACTTTGTTGCCATGGAAACACTGATGTGCTGTACTCCAGTCAGTGAGTCCATGAATTAAGCACAGCGCCAAAATAAGGCTTAAGAACAAAACATTTCAACATATTAAGCTCTCTAAAAAATGAGAACTGTATGTTTACTGAATAACCTTAATCAAATACGGAGACAAATGCAGTCCAGTTATGAATACATGCAGTACTGCAAAGACGGGGCTACATGTGTGTTTGTAATGCATAAGCCATATCTGGCAGGCTGTCACGTTGACATAAGCTGCTGGCATGATATCTCGGTCTGTTAAGTGGCGAAAGCATATGTGTCACTTGGCGAATCCACGTCTTTGATGCCACCGGGGCGAGCTAGAAATGCAGAAAGACAAAGAAACCCCACAATGAAATAAATGAAAAGACGGCATGAAAGACACACAGCTGCAGGATGGTGAAAGCTTGAAGACGTGTTACCCTTGAGAAAGCAAGCTCGCTTCTGTTGCCATGGCGATGGAGCCTATTAGGTAACTGTGTTGCCATGGCACGTGTCTCCTCTGTGATGCAGACCTGACCACACCCACCAACAAGCTCACCAGCTGTGAAGAGCGGGGAGGCTTTATTACTTGCTGAGTGTCAGTGTGTGTGATTGTGTGCCTTCTGTTTTTTTTGGTTTTTTTTTGCACCCAGACTTTTTAATCGAGAATGCTAATTTTAGCCTACATGGCACAGTGCTGCAGCCCCTCTCCTGTCAGCTCTACTGACCCATGACCCCCTCTCCTTTCTCAGGTGGGTGTCTCATCTCCTGGGGCTGGAACGAACATGGAATGTGTGGAGACGGTTCACAGACCGACGTTGTTCAGCCACAGTGCATTTCTGGTCTCAGACCCCTTTTCATTGGCTGTGGAGCCGGACACTCTATGGCACTGTGTGCTGCGACGACTGACTCACGACAAAACTCAGCGCCTACTCCACTTCAATAACATCGAAGCAGGGGCGTTTATTCAGCATGTGGCAATCAGGGGCTAGAAAAACAGAATGACTATGTGAATTAACATATTTCTACGGTGGCTTATTGGTGCGTAGCAAAGCCCACATATGATTATTTTAAGTGCCTTTAAATACACTGTAACTTTCACCTTATAATAGACTACCTGAGCTCCCGGAAAAGGTCAAACACCATAAATACTGTTGTGTGGTTGGACACAAGCTGAGTTATGTAGTTATGTTACATGTGGTCATCATTTCTCTGACCAGCCCATCACATTGATGGACATGTTTGGGGTCTGCAGGACATGGCCATGCAGGCCACCTGCCATGTTTGTCTTCCTAAATGACGCTGTTATGGATCTTGTGAGGGATGGGCCAGACTGGTGCTATAGCTCCATCTTCCCATGTCAGCGGTTTTATTGCAGTGATCCTGAGTGTCAGGAGGCAGTCAATCTCTGCACTTCACACTGAAAATCTCTCAGCCATCTCATGATTTACCACTTAACACATACAGTACAATATTTTTTTCTCTAGCAACTGTCACTTATTTATATTCTTGTCAGTCTGTGTCACGTTCTTTTGATGTGCTTGTCTGCAGCACTTTCATACTGTATACTTCATTAATTTCTCTTGGAGGAAATTCATCTGCTGCATTTGACCCAACTTACATATTTATAAGCTGTGTACGCCCGCAGTGAAGCACCCCGGGAATAACTGCAGGTCTGAAGCCAGGGCTGTGGTCAATGACAGGACTCAGAATGGCTCCTGGATGATGTTTTTGCAATTTATTTCATTTTTTTTTTATTTAAAAACTTTTTTTACTCATGGTTTGTGCAAGTCAAATATGAAAACATCTGTATCACTGGAATTATGCACTAATGAAAGTTAAATTAATGTGCTTTTACCTGGAATTAGTTTGAAAAAATAAATCAACACTCCTTGAAAAATGATCATTTCTGTGTTTTGTTTTTATTTATCTCTATTTATTGTACAAGCCTGAACTGTATTGGTCAAAAAGACAACAAAAAAAATCCCTAAACAACAAACCAATCAAAATGATCACTGACCACCTTATTGAGATAATTAACCACAAAATGCACCGTGTTCAAAACACACACTCTGAAGTCTCACTATACGGCACACATTTGTTGCCTTTTCATTATTGATTCCGTTTGAACAGCTGCTGTTTTTGTTTTTTATTCCGTGTCGAACAATGACCAGCACACTGTCCCCCCCATTTTTGCTCAGCTCTGTTGGCAGATTGAGATCTGCTGTAGGTTGTTGGCAGTGTGTATGCAGATGTTTGTTAAAAAGTTGGTCCCTTTACACAAACTTTTCCACACTAACAATGAAGCTCTACTTTGTACTCAATTGTTTTTAATTAGGTATGCGCATTGCTTGCCTTTAGAAGCTGATCGGTATGGGGGTCCTTATTGTTTCTGAGTGCTTTTAGAGTTCTGATGGCTGGTGAATGATGACTAATTAAAAAAAATGAAATGTACATAAATTCATCATTTTGGTTAAGCTGTACCAGCCTGATGAACGTTAAGACGAATTTGCATAACAGAGGCACTTGTCCGGTATGATGTGTGTCATGTTTTGGCATTGGCTAGTATTACATACTGTTACACCAATTTGCATGTTTGCAGAGAAAGAATAATAATCAATTCTACATGATTGTCAATTAAAATATAATACAGAATAATTATCAAGGTCTGTGAAATGAGTTCATGTCTTTGTTAATCAAACTGTGGCTACATATGAAGATATATCAACATTCAATTAATGTTCAATCTCTATTATTCCTTTCTGAATAATTGCTTAACCATCTAAATTATTTACCAAATCCTAAACGCACGTTACCATTTTAATGTCTCATTAAAACAAGGTAGTGTTTTTTTGTTTTTGTTTTGTTTTTTAAATATGACCTTTTTTATTATTATATGTGGATGTCTGGAAACGTACAAAGGAATGTTAAAAAGTTTACTGGTGCAAAACAGTGCAAAAGTCTACAAAGATGTGACCATGACAGTGCACGTTGCAAGTGCAAGTTAACGACTTGTTTTCAACTTTAGTCTTGCTGACATGACAAGTGACAGGTTTTCGCTGAGGGGGGGTGATTGAAATCGGAGCAACATTTTTTTTTCTTTCAACAGAAAAAGCACACAGATATTTGATGATCACTCAAAAACATTGGTACACACAACTTCAGCACACAAAAAAAGCGTATTTACAGCACTGGCACACACCAAAAATAGGCACACAAATTACAACACAGTAACCAGTCACAGATACTGAGCTACATAAGGCTTGACAACAAAACTTCCTCAGTGCTACATCTATGCTGAGTTTGTGATGCACAGGTTGTCACTGTCACACCCATTTAAAAATACTAATAAGTAATACACACAACACTGCTACAGCACTATCAGGTGGGTGATGGGCCATTATGGGTCATACACATAGTGGTTGGTACACCATGGTTCATAACACAAACTGACTCTGTTGGTTGTCTGCTCCGGTGCTGTCGCTGGGTCTCTATAAACATATAAAAAAACAATAACAAAAATAAATTATTACACAAAGTATGTATAATGGTGGAAATGTTGGTGATCATGGATACCTCTGAGGTGTGAGGAGAGGTGAGAAATGACACTAGCTTGGAGAGTAAAGAAAATGTGCTCCGTTAGTTCCTCATGGTAAATGACAGGTTTACCATGTATTTCCCATGCTTAGCCAAGGCATCAGACGACGGTGTACTGTCTGTGTTCAGAGGTTGGACTCTGAGTCGGTTAATAAACATGCCCGATCATGCTGCGCTTTACAGGTTGATGTACAGTAGTTCGGTCATTGTCATGCGATTGTATACTTTGCGTCATGCTCTCACAGTCACCTCGTTATTTGTGCTCTCTTTGACCCGGACAAAGGTAGACAGAGGGTCAAACAGCAGTTTAAAGAACTAGCTGTACGCTAGTGGGAAAGGAAAGATGTATGTATGCATGTGCTGTTGAATAAAAACGGAGTCTAAACGCTCATTGTGTATAAAATTTATTTCATGCAAGGACTTATATTTACATATTTTATTTGAATACTTTTCTGTTGCATAAATGTAAAATACATGCATTTACCTTTCCCCAAGTAGACCCACATCCCATACTGTGTCCTACTGTACTCCCCCCTCACTTGAATTGCATGAGCATATAATTCACCTGCATCTTTTCACATCAAATCTTCACAATTTTTTTTCTAAATATATAACGCCCATTAATTACCACAAGAGACAAGACTCGAAATGTAAAACTCTGCTCATTTAGAATAAAAACAAAACGTAGATGAGTTGCTATCTTCTTCTAGAAATTAACATTTCTGATTGGTCAACATAAAATCTGTTAAAGTGCCCTGAAAAATTGTGCATAATTCTTGGGACAGGATCAATACATGTAACAGTAACTGTATTGATGTTTTAAATCAACAGACATACATATTGTAGGAGTCATCATGACACCTCTGGCTGATCATAACTCAATATATTCTGGCTCTGTAAAGTTGCCTGGTCCCCTTTAATAATATTTTGTGCTTTATCATAAAAAACTTTTCTTGAGTTGGGGACTACTGTATAAAGTCAATATTACAGCTGTTAGAGAAATCCTAGAATGAGTTGGATGGTGTAACAATAGTAACCAAGAAGTTATTTTTACTATGAGTGCGGGTACTAGGGTGGTGCACAAGGTACAAGGTGCACCTTTATAAATAAAGCTTTCGTTACACTGTTATGAGCATGATATAAAGTGTACTGATGCTACACTGGGAGCACTTATGTAATATGTCAATTTATTACTCACTTTTACTTTGCCTCACCAGGTATGAAGGCACCGTTGTTTTATAATTCATGAGTCTTGCCTTAATTTAGGCATCGCAGCAGTAATAGAAGTTGCTGCAGACTACAGATACGGTTTAAAAACTCAAAATTACCAGTAAATATATTTGTATAAAAACTATTTATGCTCATAACAGCATTAGTTGGCTTTATGACAATTTGTTCAAGTTAAATCACACTATTTTAGTTAGAGGCCCCAGTCAAATCAATACAACAAAATAAATATAAGAATTTGGGGAAAGGCAAAGAATGGCAGCTACATAAAAACCTCTGCTATGACTGAGTCTCTTGTAAAGCTGTCTGAAAATGCATAAAATATGACAAAGCTTTTGAAGCTTTTTAAAGAAAAATGTTTTTTTTCTTACATGTACTGCAATACAGTTAGCTTCTTGTTGAACATAATGTTTTCTCATGCAGTTCATGCAAATGAACAAGTTCTGTTGACATTAGATGTATTCATCACAAGTATCATAGGAATTGTCATCATCTCCATATTGCATTAGACAATCATGAGCATCATGTTCAATTTTTTCTTGTTTGTTGTTTTTTTTTGATGGCCACTCAGATTACATTGAGTCTGGTCTGGACTGCACTTTCAGAATGACAACGTCTCTACTTTGCAACGTACAAAGCACTTAAGAGGAGTTCCCTTAACAGCTGGTAATGATACCTTTTGGATATGTTTAAAAGCCATGTGTTGTTAATGTTCAGCATATTAATAGCAGGGGTTACATCTTATGAAAATGTCTTTTTCACAAAATTGTAAAAAGCAGATGAGATAAAAGTTATTGGCAGAATAGTATGCGAGATCAAAAGCAACAGAGCAACAGGCAATGATGTAAACACAGGGAAAGAGTGGGGTTAGCCTGTAGTACAAGTAGAACAGTGCTTTGTCTGCAACTGAGGTGACCCATGCAGAGTGGCATGTGCCAATGTTTTCTAGTCTAGGATATGATGACACACCCAAGGAGAACACTTGGGAGGCTTGAGTATTAGCACAGTTAAAATACAATTTTCCAGAAAAAGAAACAAATAAAAATGGAAAAAAGCAGGAGCGTGAGGACTGGCCTTCCAATGGCATTGTGTCTGCTACTCAACCATGCTACATAATGGATGGGATGGGAGAATGTGAGTGCTGCATTAGACAGGGTGGGCTGCAGGGCAGGGCGGACACTGAGGACACTCCAGAGGCATCCCCGCTCATGCCAGACATGCTGTTAAGGCTCCAAGGCTTTTCATAACCTTCAGTTGAAAAACAGAGAACGTTCTGAGTACACTGCAGCACTGAATCCATGACAAAATGTTTTGGTGTTCCTCACTGGTAATACTACACCTGTTGCTTTCTTGTTTTTGTCTCCAAAGAAACAGGTCAACACAGACGTGAGACAGATTCTTATTCTCCATGCATTGAGTGCATCAGGAGTACAACAGCATGCACCGGGTGGTACTGGAATGGTTTGGAGTATAACACTAGAAAAGACTCGAAAAGGTAGGCACCTCAGGTAGGGAATGTATTCACCGCTACAGGTAGAATTTCATACTGTATGCCATTTGCTGTTGATGTGCTGGCTGATCACACAGCTTAATGTGACTTTCAGAGGAATGTTTTTTTAGATTACTTTTAAATAAATAAAATAAACAGGGGTTAACCCTTCTATTAATGTGTAAAATCAATAACTTAAAAATTGTCTTCATAATAATAATATTTGCCTTCGTCCATTTGTGTTGTGCTCCTTCACCATACTGATAGCACCCATCAGCAAGACACTTCATGCATCGTTATGGTTAAGAGCAATGTACTCTTAAGTCAGGACCCTGCATGACATTTATCATTAAAACACATATACATACATGGTACACGCATAGCACATAAATACTTTCCTAAGACAACACATTCTAGATCATATAAATCTCGAAAATAGCTTTCTTACTCGTAAATAAATAAGGGTATTACATTATGCATGGTATCAAAAAATATAGTATGTAGATGTGGACAATTATTGACATTCGTGGTGATTGTGCTTGGCCTTAACAGATGTTACTGTGACTTGGAATATATACAATTCCCAAAGAGATGATTGAGGAGAAGCAGCTGCTGTGAAAGTGTGTGAAGGTTGTAATAAGAGGTTTGTAGTTGTGTGTTATGTGTGTGTGTGTGTGTGTGTGTGTGTGTGTGTGTGTGTGTGTGTGTGTGTGTGTGTGTGTGTGTGTGTGTGTGTGTGCCTGTAAAAAACTGAGGTGTAACACTCAGCAAAGAGAGGGGGAAAAGGAGCGTGTCCTGTCTATGGTCTACAGGGTGTCAGTGTCTTACAGGGGCCTGTGATTGGCTGTTACTGTACGTACCCCTCCTCACTCTGCCCCCTGTGTGGTTGGGGCGTTCAGCAGTGGTGACCAGGAAGCAGGGCCGCTCTCTCTCGCTGGGGCTGAAGATTTCCTCCGGAGATATGGCCTGGTCTATATGAGGGCAATCTTCGTTGGCCAGAGCTGCATTAGCTGCCTCACCATTCAGCTTGGAATCTTATAAGAAGAGAAAAACAAACAGAAAAATCTGGTTTCATATACCAGCTTTTGTCAGAATTGAAGAAGTGCTACATTTTTTAATACATCTTTTTTACGCTCTCCTACCTGAATGCACATAGGGATTAAGTAGTACAATAATACTGTGTGTATACCTTCTGTCTAATGTTTGCCTTGCACTCTGTTGTTCTATATGTTTTTGAGCACACACTGCATCAAAGGTCAATATGTCTTTATACTGAAGCCACAAGAGGAAGTAGAGAGACTCCGTGTCTACTTACATGTTCTTAATGTTACAAATGCATGATGATTACAGGCTCTCAGTTAGTCTTGAGAGAGGAGGAGTGAATCACTGCATTAAGAAGTGCACAATCAATAGCAAGATTACTAACTGTCTGCCTCAATCTCTCTATTCTCCCTTCCAGAGTAAAATATGCTTTTCATCACATATTTTATTGATTGCTTTTGGTGGAAACTCATTTGTTTAATCTCATGCCTGAATCATCAGCTGATTGAAGTGTGGGAACAGACAAACAATGAAACAGCTGAATAGTGATATGGCTGCTTCAGGAGGACAAAGAAGTGACGAGACAACAACAAATCAGACTGGATTTTGTTTCTTACCTTGAAACTTTATCTCGAAAACGTCGTCATGGGGGATGGGACTCTGAGGTTGGGAGCTGATGCTTGACTTACAGAAGTTTGGAGAACCTGGTTGGGGTGCCCGAGGGATATGCCTATTTTTTTTCTTTGGTAGTTTCTGTTTTGCCATGGCCAGGGAGTAATACATTCCAAAGTTGTTGACAATCACAGGGACAGGCATGGCAATGGTCAACACACCTGCCAGAGCGCACAGGGCTCCGACCAGCATACCGGAGATCGTCTTGGGGTACATGTCTCCATAGCCGAGGGTCGTCATGGTCACCACGGCCCACCAGAATCCGATCGGGATGTTTTTGAAGTGTGTGTGCTCGCTGGCTCGAGGGTCGTTGGGGTTAGCTCCAATCCGTTCAGCGTAGTAGATCATAGTAGCAAAGATGAGGACACCGAGAGCAAGGAAGATGATGAGGAGCAGGAACTCATTGGTGCTGGCCCTCAACGTGTGGCCCAGCACCCTCAGTCCCACAAAGTGACGGGTCAGCTTGAAGATACGTAGGATCCGCACGAAGCGGACAACTCGCAGGAAACCCAGCACGTCCTTAGCTGCCTTTGAAGAGAGCCCACTGAGGCCAACCTCCAGGTAGAAGGGCAGGATGGCCACAAAGTCGATGATGTTTAGGGCGTTCCGAATGAAGTCAAATTTATTCGGGCAGAAAGTTATTCGCATTAGAAATTCAAAAGTGAACCACACCACACAAACTCCTTCAATGTAGGTGAGGTAGAGCGCAGTCTCAGTCTCCTGGTAGGTGTGCTCCACTGTGACATTGTCCACCACATCCAGCTCAGTTCGGTTGATGATGGGGTTGAAGGCCTCGTGGGTCTCCAGACAGAAGGTGGTAATGGACACCAGAATAAAGAACAGCGAGGCCAGAGCCACCCACTGAGCAGGAAATATATATAGGGTGCAGAAAAAAAAGTAGAGAGGAGGGAGGGGGAAGAAGGACAGAGAGAAGAATGGGTACAGTAATTCATGCAATGTGATCAAGCTTGACGGCCCAGCTGCAATTCTTAATACGACACAATGCAATTCAATCTATTGTCTGAGTCTTTGGCATCTGGTCTGAAAGTTACAGTGGCAGTGGCACTCTCTCACTCCGCCCTTTCTCTCTCTCTGCTCTGTAGGAGTCTTGATTCAGAACTGTCATTGTAAAAGGGACAATCAATGCAAGCTCGCTATTCTTGCTTCTCTTCCCTGTGCTGTATCTCAAGGTCATGGCATTTTCATGGGTATGCTACATGCAGTGTTGCACAGAGCGAGCAGCAGCAGTAGAAGACAGGACATTAGTCTCAACCCCCATGACTAAATTTAGCTGGGACTCTTCCCTTCAGCACCATCACTACAGTAGGTCTTCCCTACACAAGGTCATACGGTCCAGATGATCAAGTCTTGGGAATCGTTATGAGCTGAGCTTGTTTTTGAACAGTCCAGAGGGGCGAGTGGTTGGCAGGGGTCTGAGGCAGGGAGGAGTATTTGGAATGAACACACTTAACAGGAGAGTGTGTTCCAAGATACCTTGTATGTGACTGATGCAGGTGTCACCTTCAGCTGCTCATGCACCAATGACTGTATATAGTTGTGATGTTAAGTTTAAGTTCATATTTATCATCAAGGCTATCACTAACATCAACAGGCTTTCTGAGTGGAGGACAGAGTTTTATGAGAAACCAATATTTCCCTTAATGGCACAAGTGTAGCCTTCATTTTGTATAGATTAGATGATCATATTTCATCACTTTTAGGCTCTGATATTTCTGATGCATACTACATTTGCGTAACAGATACAGTATTCTGTCCCAAACATTTGGTCATACTACACTGGTTTATAGTGTGTTACAGCTCATGGACTTTATTTTAGTTTGAATGGTAAAAAAACAGCTTTATCTTCAATGGAAATCGGAAGTCAATAGATCAGAGATGGTGGACAAAGAGGTAGACAGGAAGAGTGGATAGCTACTTAATCATCCTATGAATCACAAAAGTTGGATCAATAGCAGTGTGTTCATGCATGGAGATCTCTTTATGAGAGTGAGTGAGGCTCTGTAATGCTTCTAAAAACTAATGTACAGCATTTTTAAGCAGCTGTGAGGAGCAGTGAAAGGCATCAAGGAGGAGGTTAGTTGGAGTGGGGCATGTCTGGACACGAGGAAGTCTAACATATATTCCACTGAGCAAAGGAAACACAGCACATTAGTCAGTCCATTCACAGTGTGTGTGCGACTAAGGCAGGCATGCAGCACAAGATGGAAAACAGGCCATCATATCATTTTATCACTGGCGATCCATCGCATTGTGCTGGGGAAATCGCTGCTACTTATGAATGTCTGCTTCCAAACCATGTTAGTGTGATGGTCTGGAGGGAAACTGTGTGTTCTGTCAGCAGGGCTGTCGTCTTTGTTGTTCAACAACATCACTGTTCATCACTGTATGTTTAACATAGCAAGTGACTGTGTATTTTTTAATTCTCTTTAAATTCAAAATAAATGCCCATCTTTTAAACATACAAATAGTGTGGACAAAAGGAGCACATGACATTTTAATGCAATTGAATGCAAAATTGCTTTAAAATGTAGCATTGTCGAGCTACTAATGTTGGTGCATTGTTGTTTGTACAGTGTAAGGGAGATTTTGTGTCAAGTTTTGAGGCATTAGGACAGTGGTGTTGTATTGGATTGCATAATATTGTTTTGTCCACCCCCTCTACAGTATGTACTGCACAAAATAACAAGTAGTCCCTAGAATATAATACCATCCAATTCAACTACAACCTAAAAAAATAACAGATTGGTATCCACAGCAAAGGCTGGAGTACCAACTGGGCAAAGCAGGCAGCTGTCCTGGAGGCACCTGAGGTTCAGGGGTCCCAAAAGCGACAGCTTTTTGTCAGCTGGTTTGTGCTAATTTAGTTAACTGCAGATTTGTGTGGGAGTGTTTTATCTACATGCAACTAATTGTACATGGTGCATATTCCTGAATAAATTTAACTGAATCACCTTAAACAGGGCGAGTTCATCCAGTTTATTGACAGTAGAACTGAAACAAATAGATAAGTTCAACAAAAAAATGATTGGCATCAATTATGTCTAGTAAATTTTATGTTGCCCCCCCCCCCCAAAATGCCACAAAATTAACTTGTTGTAGCTTCTAAATGAGCATGAATGCTGATCTTTCTATCATTGTAAACTAAATCCTTTTGGGTTTTGGACTGTTGGTTGGACAAAATAAGCTGTTTGAATATGTCATCCTGGGCTTTAGAAAGTCGGGATGGCCATTTTTGACCATTCTCTAGCCCAAATGTATTACTCAGTTGATCAGTTAAGAAAATAAGTGACAGATACCTTGATGAGGAAAATAGTACTTGCTGTCCTAATTGACAGATGCTCATGTTATTTTGTACAATTAGCAAACAAGTAGCTAATTGTACAAATACAATCATTGCCAGCATGTTGCAGTGTGTTTAAAGCCTCATTCTTGTGCACCACACTGGCTTGCTGAGCCCTCTCAACATCCCACCCTTCAAACTGTTAAACAAACGCTGCATCTCATCAGACCGTCTCTTACAGTAAATGAAGTGTCTTTGTGACAGTTAGGAACAGTGTGGCCTAAAGGGACGGTGACAGGCAATGAATGTTTGCTCCTCATTGGCTAATTTTCACTGTTGCTAGCAAACCACAGGCCTACAGTGAAATGCAGTGACAATGGTTTTCCACTGATCCACCTTGAATAGAGACTGTAATTAACTCTAAGGCTCATTTCTAATTAATCTTCTTGCCAGTCTTGGTGGAGCTCTGTCAATCCTCGCTCTCTGCTTTGTCTTGCTCACTGTTAAAAGTAGGACACATCTGAGGAGTTTTCTGCTTTGGGAAATGTCCCTGCATGCAGGAGGTGAACTCTGAAAGAAGTGTGTGTGTGTATGTGTTGGTTAAACTGCTTGCTATGAGAGTGAGAACATGTCTATACAGTTTACACTTGCTGGATGGGGCCTGATAACTAATTACTCCAATCAGTCTGCTACAGCTGCTAAACCAGCGTGCATCACAGTGTTTTTTTTGTAGGTTTCAGTGATCAAAAAACACCAAAACCTGAAGGTGTAAAGTCATTTCATTGTCACTATCAAGAGGCATTGCGCCCAGATGGAAAAGTGCCCATAACAAAACCCAAAAATGTCACCCCTAACAGCAACCTAATTTCTGTCTGGAGGTCTGCCACTGAAATGCTAGTGGTGCCAAAGATCTGGTTTCCTAATGTGTAGGCTGACCCGTTTAACCAACGAGCCAGCCTGCCCAGGGATCCTTGTGTCCTGGAAATATCAATCCAAAGACCTGTGAGAGTCACAATGATTTTATCTTCCCCTGTGAGATAGAGGAGGATGAGAGTGATGATTTCCATGGAAATGATTTTGACAGATGAGGTCTGTTTGGTTGACCCCCCCCCACCACCTCTCTTTTCTGTACAGTCACATCCCTGCTGTAGGGACCCCTGGGAGGGCAATTTCAAGGTCATCAAAAGCCTCTCCAACCCTCCCAGATCCATCAGTCTTTGTTTCAGCATTAAGGGACAAAAGCTAAATTCATGCAGCTTTGATAGCTTCAAACCAGCAGTGAAACATTTTTGTACCTCATAATGTGCCTATGATAACTCCACATGAGGTTTCACATCTTTAGTTCAATAGGAAGAACAAAGCCATTGCAAATATCTCAGACTTACAAGTAACTCACCCTTGCATATTTAGAGGAGTATGGGTCCTCAAACAGAGCCCAAACATGTTTCTGCCACCGGCTCCATAGGCTTCCACTCCTGGCATCATGAGTGTCTCCCTGCGCCAGCCTCCTTGTCATTTCATCCACATCATCCTCAGCGTGCTCCTGCTCTGGCTCCGGATCATCGCTCGCCAGGTCTAACAACCCCCCCCCGCCGAAACTATCAAGGGCCTCCTCTGCCTCCCGGTGCTGCCGATAAGTCATCCAGCAGCATGGTTCCACGTCTGTCTCATCAATGCCCCAGAAGGCCAGTTCCTCCTCATAGAGGGGCCCGCAGACATCAGCAGGGCAGTGTAGCTTACCTGTCCTGTAGTAATTGAGGATGTGTGCAAAAACGCCAGGGTGGCGGTCGAAGAAAAATTCCTCGATCTTGGCATCATAGTCAAAGTGGTTAGGTGCGTCAGGCTCGGCCAGCCAGGACAAGCGGGTGCCAGGTAGGGTGCGCAGGGTGCTGCGGTATGTCTGATGTCTGATCCCTCCCACGTTTATCACAATGCGATCCTTGTCGTCGCTCAGGCCCATTGCGTCCCTTAGGCATTTCTCCAATAAGTTCCCTTCATCGCAAAGGTAAGTCTAGGCGGCCCGTGCAACCATGCACAGCGGTGATACACAATTACTTAAGGGAAAGCAGCGCACACAACAACCTGTCGTTTCTCAGCAACTATGAAAGAAATGCTTGACACGCATCTGGCTGAATCCCCTCTAAACCCTGTTTTTTCTACGATCACCTGCCATGCAACTGGAGGATGATAAACGCTTATAGCTGCTAGACTCACTGGAAGGTATTGAATCGAAGTCCAAAATAATTGCAACCAATCACATTAAGAATAGACGTCACATCGTCGGTAAATCCAAGATGTCGAGATAAAAGGACAGACGCTGGCAAATGTTCCCCCCGCCAGCAGAAAATCCCCAGCTCATTGGACTCTCCAAGTTGCGGTAATTGATCAGATCAGTCCTGAGCAGGTTTATGACTTTCACAGCAAGGTGACTGCGGTGGTGCTGAGCGGACAGCGCCTGTCCGTCAGCTCCCGATGGAGACTTCAGTCCCTCCTCTGTTGCTGCCTACAGACTCGCCTCCTTCACACCGACGCTCCTTCTCTGCGTTTAACGACACACAGCCACTGTACAGCAGGTCTTTGTCTCAGCGGAGAGATGCTCTCCTGCTCAGAGACTTTCCCTTTCAGTCATGCATTGCTCAGAAGGAGTCAGTCTATTTGAATGGAGGTTTTTTTCCGTGCTGCGTGGTTAAACAGAAATAAATAAAATTTAAAGAAATCAGAAATGAGAGGGCGGCAAAACCTCCTCAAAAACGCCCAAACTGCCTGTTATTAACACGGCGCTCAGCTCTTCTCTCAGATCAGATGGAGCATGCCCAGTGGAGGACCCTGCATTTGTTAAAACGCGCTGTCAAGTTCTCCAATTAAAGCTGTTTAAATTGCCATCGCTGCCCAATTTTTCTCCTTCTCCCTCACTTAACGTCGTCGCTCGGAGGGTTACTGTCGGCCAGCGGCTGTTAACAGTCAGCGGAGACTCGTCGTGTTCATGCACAGCTGGTTGGAGAAGGTGTGACCCTGGAGCCATGAATGCGCAGATCCGCCCATAACATCAAAAAATCATATATCTTCTAATAGCTTCGGGATTTATAGATTAAGACTGCAGGCTGTAGTCGCATTGATGGCAGTCTGCAGGTGCGTGCCACTGCTCCGACGGTGAAGATAGCCTTATCTGAAACACAGAGGAGAGAATTAAATTTTTTTGCACCACTCTGCGAGGCAACTTGATCTTTATAATGATCAGCCCCTAGAGCCACAACCTGTGTTTAATCTGTCGACAGAGGGCGCCATTGCTCACTAGGTAGGCCTATGCCTATATATCTGGTCTCCTTTATATTGAATGAACTGCTAATTAACGTGAGACCTCAAAACGTGTCAACAGATTAAACAAATGGAAAATTAGGCCATAAAGAACGATCTGTTTAGTGTTGGAGGACGGATCAGGATCAAGGATGTTTCTTAACATTCACGTTTTCATAGCATTTTTGTCTCATGAAATGGGCCTACTTCATTTATTTTACTAAAGAAAGAAACAGTGTTGCATACACCAGCACATTGATTTCGTATTTGTAGCCCATTTTTGATGTTTTCATTTAAAAACACATTTCATTAAAAGAGTAAGGATTGCAATTTCTTTCGACTCCCTTTTCTCAGGCAAAACATCGGGATGGTCCTGAGTTTGCCCTACATTTCATCTGACCATGACACATTTTTAAACTTGCAGAGGAACAAAGTAGGGCTCCCTGTTCGCTCTTGCTGATGGGGAGCTTGTTTTTCCTTCAGCCGTCTTCTCCTCCTGTCCGCTTCAGTTGGTGGGCAGTTCTCCGTCTCGGTTTTCACTCTTGATTATAAAGGAGGAGTTTCCAGCACAGAGGCGCTTATACCCCAACTGGCAACTGAATAAACTGAGTAGTAGGCTACCCTGGCAGAGACTGTGTGATCCGGGACAGTATACTGGTCTCTCAAACTGTTTGATTGGGGCTAAAGGACGAGCTGACAAAAACTGGCAACATGGCTGTGGCGGGCTGCACGAAATGCATTAAATATATGTTGTTTTTCTTTAATTTTATTTTCTGGGTGAGTTGAACACATTTTTCTTTGAATTTGCTTTTTGAATGTGAATCCTTTGGTGTTTGAGTTACATACTTTTGCTTTCTTAAACGGTCTCTCCCCGTTGTTTGATTAAGCAGCTGCACATTTCGTAAGCCTACACATGTGCAGTTCAGGGCTTAAAACTTAAAACTGATAGATGATAAATCTTGGAGGAGATGCGCAGTTTCCCGCCCTGCTGTGCTAATTATACTGCTCTGTCTTTGAGAGGAGAGCAGCATCAATAGATGAGGCACTGCACACAAAACCAGGCCAGAAAGGAGTTGAAATGCCCTCAGCCTTAATCAACAGTTATTTTCTGCATGGCGGAGCACCAGTGCAAAGTGTCTGAATAAGAAAGAAAGAGGAGCACCTGGAAGGGCTTCTGTCCCCTCAGTCTTCTCACTGGGATAATACAGTTTTATTCCCTCATGTTTCACATTCACTCTACTTAAGATCCTTCATGTTGTTTAATTAACTGATGTTCATATTAATCAAATACCGCAGAGAGGAAGGTCTGATTTCTGAAACTGTTTTGTATGAAAAACACGATTTACCTCAGTATTGTGAGATTTCTTTTTATGTTGAGGAACCTGGCTCTCCCAATGAAACAGGGAGGTTGCACAGTGATAGAGTTACTGGGGAAGGGGATACTGTTTCCCCTCTGACATTTCCTTTGTTGGTCACCAGACTGTATTTGCTGCCTTTGAACCTTTAAAGAGCTCAGGAAACACCTCACCTGCGATGGTGAAGTTTTATTATTCATTTATTGTGCATTCATTTTATCAAACTGAGCTCTCCTTTAGTCCATCTTGTTTTCTCACAAAATGATTTCAGTAATAAGGGACTTGTCACAGTAGTTCTGTAGTCCCAATCCACTTTATGCATTAACTCGTGGCCTTGCACAGTTAGAATTGGTGACTTGTTTGTGAATTTCCATTTTGGCTTGTCTGCACAGAACCGCTGTCTTTTTTTAGATATGTATCACCATATCCTGGACACGACGCACTTAAGAATGTTTCCTCTGTTGGTTTTGCTGCTGTGCCTATCATTGTGAAAACCTCTCTCCCTCGTTCTGCTATTTTTCATGTCAAGGATTTAGTTTCCTGTTTCTTGGAGAACAATAGAGTGCACTCATGGCGTTAAATGTGCTGATTCCTTGATATAAACATTGGCATAAAGAAAAATAGCATCAGCAATGTCGTTCTGCTCCATCAGCTTTCATATGGTAACATGCTTATCAGGATGTTTTTCCTTTATAAGATCCAGAACAGAGGAGAGATCAAGGGAGATAAAACTGAACAACAAAGTTCTTGAGTTGGCTTGGGCAGGGTCTGTGCCGTAGGTGACTGCTGTGTCAGGATGTCCTCTCATCACTTCCCTTAAAGGATAGCGAACTGTTCATTGCCTCACAGCAGAGCTGCACACGCACTCAAAGAAACATTAGCAGAAAGGTTTGGACACCGATTTGATCTTAGTAGAGTCAGGCTTTGTGTCGTCCCTAATGTCATAGCACTCTATCTTGTCATTACATTAAAAAAAAACATAATGGGTCTTTTTAAAAAGTCTTAAAAATTGATAGTTACAGGTTTGTTTTAATATTCATGCTAACATTTTAAATGGTTCTGATCCTCCCCAAAGTTTCACCAAAGTAAAGAAACATGAAACAAAATTATTCAAACCTTTTTCTCACAGCTGGCTGGAGGTGTGATCTTAGGAGTGGCACTGTGGCTCCGCCATGACAGTCAAACCAGCAACCTCCTCATACTTGAATTTGAAGGCCAACAGGCACCAGGCACCTTCTACATCAGTGAGTATACACCATCCTCAGAACAGATGCACAGTCACTTTGATGTTTTTACCCCCCACACATTTTGTTTTAATCTTTAGAAATTCATTATTTTAAAGTGGAAAACTGTTTTTTCAAAACATTTGTTTTCATCATACCTGGATTAATTTTTCAAGGTTGGCAAAGCTGTTAATATTTCACGCTTCAATGGTGACTGTCCACTGAGTAATAGTGGACTCACTTTGGGCATACACAGGGTGGAAAAACATTGAGTACATTGTATAATATAATACATTCAACTTCAACAAATGACAAACTATGTGCTCATAAAAACACCATAAATGTCAGCTTCTCTCTGTCAGAGTCTCAATGGAGATTAGTCTTCACAAATCCACCTCCTGTAAATTGCTTGATCATCATCTTGAGTTCGATCTATTTCCTCATAAGCATGCATCCTTTTTTAAGGCACTACTTCCTCTCGTACTCTGTGGTGTTTCTGTCCTCATTCCTTGTTCTCCCCATGACAGGAAGGTCATTGTTAACATAGTGATGAAAGTTAACTAATTCACATTCACTCCGCCATGGGATCATGTGAGTAGTGTCTACAAATAGTGGGAGTGGTGTGACATCTGAGGAAAGACCAGGAAACAGGATTTGCGTAAATCCGCAGCATGACTACACTTCAGTGTTTTTACTCAGCTGTCATCCAGACACTGATGACTGAATGCTTGTGGTGTTCTTTAACTCAGATTTATAAATGTTTAGATTGCAATAGGTCCCAGCCTCATGGTTCTTTCAAGAGAGAGGCCAGATACTTCAGACAGATGTTGAAACATATGTGGCCTCTGAGAGCATGGTCCACAAATAAAGCCATCATGCACCTTCTGCTCTCGCACTTTAAATTATTTAATCGTCAGGATTTTTCAGGAGTTTTGGGTTAGTGCAATACAGCATTCTGTCTGTATATCTTTGTTAAAGTATTGCAGGCTCAACCAAATCACAGAATCAACAAAATGTGCCTCAGCTTGTGCTCCCCATGAACTAAAGTCATAAATCATCATCATGTCTCTTTCACTGACCTCAGCAATCCACAAATTGGCCCTAAAACCTACAATACATGATATAATTTAAACATTTCAAAGGTCCATCGTCTCGGTTTGTTGTGGTCGTGAACTCTAGTGAGCCCACTAATTTACATTTGGGCTCCTACTGCTCTCCCATACTTACTGCTCAGTAAGTATACATAGCGAATACAAACCCATGCTTTTTATAGAGGGGAGACACACTCGTGATTTTAAAGGCAGGGCGGCAAGAGAGGCCCACCCAAGCGAGATCAAGGGAATGTTTCTTTTTTTTGTCCCTCCCTTGAACATACGCCCTTGCATAATTCAAAAAGCCTCGTACATCTGCACATTACCCCTCAAATTAGAGTTTGGAGTGGAAGCTGGCGTACCAAAGTGGTATTTATTTTAGGCTGAAAATACACACGGTCCTACCTCTTATCCAGTTCCTGAAATTGTTATTGGTGGCAGTTGTCAGTAGTCTGGTCTGGTTAGTGCTACAGCCTCTCATTCTGAAGGAGGTACAGTAAGTGTGACAGATTTTGTTACACAAGATGTTTCAGTTGCTTTACACTGTATGTATAATGCAGCGCATTGGCCTGAAAAGCTTTTCTGCATTATTTCATAACTCATAAACTCATAAAAATGAAGATTGCATTGTAGGTGAGCAGGCTGTGAAGGAAGGCAAAATTAATGTTGAATTAATATTTCATGTGTATATCATTGTACACAAAGAGAAATCATTCCTCTGAAGTCTCACAGCTACTGAAAACCTGCTCAGTCTAAACAGGACATTTCTAAAATTTCCCACAGGAAAATGGCAGTAAACATAGATCTTATGTGTTTGCTCTATTTTTTAGTAATAAAGCTATTTATTAAAGTTCAAACCAAAGACTCCAGTATTCTCTCTCAGTCTGTGTGAGTCAGTGAGACAGTGCTGCTTTCTACTGTTACTCCAATCAACCAACCAATCAATACAACCAGCGCTTCAGTTTCTATCAGGGCTTACCAGAAAACTTCAGCTGCTTTCAATGACACACTTCAGTATCTCTAGTGCTTCCACTTCTACTTCATCACTTCACTTCAGCTGACAATTAAACTAATTTCACATTCTGCTGGTCAACTAACACTTTCTACTCTTTAATTAGCATTTCATATGCTTCAACATTTAAAGGAATATTTTTGGGAAATGTGCTCATTAGCTTTCTTCAATAGAATTAAATAAGAAAATCACTACCACGCTCATGTCTGTACGGTAAATATGAAACATTCAGGAGATGGTTAGCTTAGCTTAGCATATAGACAGCAAACAGGGGGCACAGCTAGCCCGGCTCTGTCCGGGGGTATTGTAACAAAATCCTTGTTCCATCTGCTTTAGAACTTACAAATTGTTGTGTTTACACTTTGGCTTTCGTACAAATTAAAAAGAATATATAACATGCTAACTAACGTTAGAGATGCTGGTAGGCAGATTTTGTTACCTTTAGACTAGGGTTGGACGATATACCAAAAATGTTATCACGATAAAAAGTTTCATATCTTTCGATATCGATAATTATCACGATAAGTATCAAATCGTTATTTCTTTCATGTTTAAAGTCTGGTTTTTGCTCCTGAGTTTAAAGTTGAAGAAACCTGAACCTAAACTTTTCCTTATGGTCAGAACACTTCATGCCAAACAGTGGATCACTTAGCAAATCTGAGACAGAAAATTCTAAACAATTATGCACAAACAAAAAATACACAAACAATTAAGGAAAAATCTTTTTTCAGCCCTTTTTTCTTCAATAAAATAAACATCTTAATAAAAAATGAAGTAATTTGTGTATGATTCAAGTGACTTGTGAATATTGAATATTCATTGAACATCTGTTATATTGTTATTGAAAAAAATATTACAGTAATTATAGTTATTGTTTTATTGTCCAGCCCTACTTTAGACTGAGTCAGGCTAGCTGTTTCCTCTGTCTTAACACTATTTTAAGCTAGCTGGCTACTGGCTCCAGCTTTCATGAGAGTGGTATCGATCTTCTCATCTAACTTATGGCAAGAAAATGAATATTTCCAAAGAAACCTATTACTGTATGCTGCTGTCATTGCTTACAGACCAAACATGTCATCTATTTACAGTCCAGTCCACACACCTGAATTATCTCTAAATTGTTTAACGTGAGCTACAAACTTATTCAGGTCAGGTCAATTGTTAAAGATCGTCTGCTCTGCCCTTTTTGTTCCAGCCCTTTTTGTTAACAAGATGACAGGCGGAAATTTTTATATAAGGGCTACCTTATCATTTATCTATTGAAATACAGGATAGTTGGCTTTATCTAAGTGTATTGGTGTCAACCATAGAACATGGCTTAACAGCTCTTTCTTAAAGATATCGGATAAGAAAAGACAAGAGAAGTCTAAGTGGGGCTTTTAGTTGGTCTTCATTTCCCTTTTCTCCCCTCTGGAGATTACACTGGGAGACAAGAACTAAATGAACTTCCCCGGTGGTATAAAATTGCCTGTCTGCCTCTCAATGGCCTTCAAACCTCAAAGGGTGTTGTCATAGTAATGGAAAGCAGTGGAAATAATTCCCGCTTTGCCGCATTGCAAACATCAAGTCCTGAGAGTGAAGGGTTGCGGGGGGGTTTGAGTTGAGGCAGAGAGGGTTGAGTGTGATATGTGAGGTACAGTGTGAGGTGCTTGAAGCCTACAGTCTGGGTATGTCTGTCCCTTTTAGACCGCTTTGTCAGGTTACATTAGAGGCTGTGTGTATGTTTTGTTTGTGTGTTCAAACCATAGACTACTCAGAAACAGACTCATCCCAGACCCAAAATAAGTATTCATGTCCTTCACTTAAGAAAACTAGCAATACACTAGGCTACTTTATAAACTATAAGGTAGTTTATTTAGCCTTTTAAAGCTCCAGAGGGGCTGGATAAGTTTGATAAATTGTTGATCGGGGCTTAAGAGTTATTTACTTGCTTAATCCTCTTCTTCCTGGTGGGATGTAATGCCAGAACAATCTTCTTCTAATGAAGTTGTTGCAGTTTCTGTAGCATAAGATTTTTTTTACCGTGTGGGGAGTCCCGTGCACAACCATCGACCATATCTGGCTTCTGGGGGGTTTTCTGAGTTGATTTGTTAGTCCTCGTTCAATTTAATTCAGTCTTGTACAATTTAACCTTTACTCTGTTTTCAGAACATTTTCTTAATTTTGCATAAAACATAAGCCAGACCTCTTTAACTAGAGCTTTATTGCTATTCATTGACTTTTTCCTGTAACAAGACTACTGATACTGGGGCCTTCTTCTGTTTGCCATTAAAAGTACTGGAAATTGTGTATTTGTTTCATCACCATGGATTATGGCCATAAATTGATTTATTGCTCAAGAGCTCAATATAAATGCATTTTAGACTCCTCATTATATCAGTTTAATTACGCAAAGATGTGTGTGCATATGTGGGTGGTTGTCTTTGTATTCACATGGTTCACCCTGTTTCCTGGGGATGGATAATGGTTGGGGTCGGGGGTGAGTGCAGAGGGAGTTTGTGGGGGGTTGGGGTTGTCTGGAAGGCATTTCCTGGCCTAGCAGCTGAACAGAGTCAGCTCCTGCTTGTCTCTCTTGGGATCTGGGAGCTCCGGGATGTCAATAATGTCACATCACTCTACAGGAAAGGCCAGAGAATCATCCAGGAAGTCCATTACTGAACATTGTGTAGATCAATGAATGGGCAGCAGGCACACGCTGCTCTGACACTGCTGTCCCCTAGTGGTGCTGAGGACACAATGCTGCCATTATGAACTTCACTTCTTTAAACCTGCATGTATGATTGTCAGTTTTCTGTTGTCTCTGTATTTGCAGGTGTGTACATACTGATAGCTGTTGGGGCTGTGATGATGCTCGTGGGCTTCCTTGGTTGTTATGGTGCCATTCAGGAATCTCAGTGCCTGTTGGGGACAGTGAGTATCTCCCTTACTGACTTTGCAGCTCCCGCATCTGTGAGTTTTAAATTAAGTTCAAATTAATTAAAAACTTTGAGACTCAAATCATTTTCCTTATTTTCTTTCTTTAGTTCTTCTTCTTTTTGGTGATCCTCTTTGCTTGTGAAGTGGCTGCAGCAATGTGGGGTTTCATGAACAGGGACACAGTAAGAAACACACACACATTTGTCTGCATTTCACTGCAGCTCTGAATGTTTGACGTTTGCTTTAATTTTCCACCTCTTCTGTAGTAAACCTGCTATGTTTGTTGTTGTATATCTAAAACAATTTGCCTGACTCCTGGCTGCCCACAGATCTCCAAGGAACTGATCAACTTCTACGACTCTGCGTACATCAAGGCAGTGGACGTCTCAGGGTCCCCCAGTAAAGACTCTGCCGTCAAGGTGCTAGATGCTTTCCACACTACGGTACGTCATGAAGGATGAAGAATTTCATTGGGGTTCTAATGTGGCCTAAGCCAGTTGTTCTGCTATGTGTATACACCATAGAAATCTATTTTGATCATGTATTTTGTTGAGGGAGTGACCTCTTGTTTCTGTTCTTGGTGTCCCCTTCAGCTTGACTGCTGTGGTAAAGGAGATAACACTGCTCTCTTCCAACATGTCGTCAGCACCTTGTGTCCCAAAAAGTCTCAAGATTTTCTGAAATCTCAGGTATATACAAATTCTTTATAAAATTCACAATTACCAACACTTAATATTAATATATTTTATTGGCTTTGTCCTTAGAATATATTTAAGTGGCTGCAGAACAGGCACGAAAAAGACTATTTTTTTGCTTCTTTAGAAAAAGGGACAAATATAAATGTCAGGTTTATGAAATTGCAACTTGATTGATTGATTAATTAGAGCATCTCAACAGTTGCTATATAAATACAGCTGACTGTAGAACTGTAACCTGTGGTTAAGAAGTGGATGGATGACACAGAGAAAAATCAATTCCTGTCCTTATTAATTGACTGATTGATTTTAGTTATTATCAGTGTGGGCAATATGACTATATTTACCTTTAAGAAAATATGAAGGTTTTCCACACTGTTTAGTCTGAAATAGGTCACTTTACATTTATATTTATTCATTTAGCTGACGCTTTTATCCAAAGCGACTTACAATTGCTATACATATCAGAGGTCACACACCTCTGGAGCAACTAGGGGTTAAGTGTTTTGCTCAGGGACACAACAGTGGATGGGTCACAGTGGGGATTGAACCCGGGTCACTCACACCAAAGGCATAGTCTTACCCATTGCACCATCGCCACCCCACTTTAGCATCTCTGGGTGTATTAGTCCATAATTGACAGTGTTTTAAATCAATGGACAGGACTGCTTTATGGCAATATTGGTTGGATGATTGGATCAGTGTGATGATGTTAGATATTCAATTCACTGGATTAGTCAAAAACAGAAATACTAAATGTCTTATTATTTGATCCATTTCTCAAGTAATGTACCAGAAGCTTTACTTTACACCAAAACTCACTCAAAATTTACCCAGTTTGCATCAATATAGCAGAGACCCAATGCTAGCTTAACCTTACCCAGTATCAATGAGTTGTTTTGACCCACTGCTGTTGGGTTACTACCTTAAACTTAAATATTGTTATTTTGACCCACTGTTAAAAAGCAAAAATGCTGTAAAAGATGCATATGTTATTACCAATCATGACATAGTGACATGTCAGTTTATAAGAGTTAGAGTGGATTAGAACAGTTCACAAACATACCATATTTACTTTGAGCAAATAACTAAACAGTAATATAAAAAATAAACCTACAATTAGGTCAGAACAACACATTGTCTTGGGTGGTTTCCTGAGTTCAGGGTGAACCCAGTATTGTATTGGTGCTATATTGACCCAAATTACTTATACCAGTGATAAAGACTTGTTTCCTTTTCAGCTCCTTGTTTGTATTTATGTTGCTAATAGATAACATAATACACACTCAATTATTCAGAATTGTGAGGTCAAACGCAGCTGATATTCAGCACCTTGTTTTGACTACTGACCCAGCTCTCCTTTACATATAATCCATCACAATGTGTGTACAGTGTGAGGGGTAATAAATGTCTCATTTATCACAGTGGCTTGGTCTCTATTCTGCCTCTGTCTCCTCCCAGAGCTGTCATGATAAGCTGACCGAGCTCTTTTCAGAGAAGCTCTACCTGATTGGTCTGGCCGCCTTGGTGGTTGCTGTCATCATGGTGAGTGTCAGAATGAAAATGTAGATGGATATTTCACATGGCTGTGGTGTGAAAAGTCTCACAGAATACCTAACATTTCCCTGAAACCCCTGCTTTTATCAGCTGTGATAAGAGGTGAACTTGAATAGAGACTTATTGAATTACACTGTTCTGTCCTCTTTCCACATTTAGATCTTCGAGATGATTTTCACCATGGTGCTCTGTTGTGGGATCCGTAACAGCCCTGGAGTATACTAGGAATCACATCACTCCACATGAGTCTATAATGGAGTCTATTTTATTATGTGTTTCTGTGCGTCAGCTCCTCTTCCTTATGATTAAAACACTGCAAGATGGATATATATCTTTTTATTTTAGATTAGAAAATACTTGTTCTTAATATTGCTAATCCATCAACACTCATTTTTCTTACACAATAATTTAGATTCTATCAGTCAGATGTTCTTTATTTATCATACATATAACACTTTACATGAATCTTTTATACATACAGTATGTTGTGAACTATTTCTCTGACATCATTGAACTTAATGCTGTTTTGTGGATGTATAAATTGTATATATTAACCTGTCGTGTTAATTACTCTTAGGACAGTGCAAGTATTCCCTCATTGATTTTATGTGATGCATCTTGCTGCTGTGTTACAGTGTTATAATATAATTTAAGCAGCAGGGTTTCAGTGGTCTATGATAATGTACCGTCTTATTTGATTATCAGAATGGCGAGTTAGCCTGTGTGTTAGTTGACTGTGTGTCTCTTCTTTGTACCTGATGAAACATGTTGTCTTTATTTTATTAACTTGGGAAACACCCATCCTTGAATAATGACCAAAAACAATTATGTCTTCTTACTCAATCTGTTTTAATAATGCTAATAAACAATGCCACCTTCATTTTTTTTTTGATGGAGCAAACACACCTGCTTGCTTGTGACTCCTTAAGATGAAGCAATTTTTCGTTCCACGCCAACAACGTATGCGCAGTTCAATCAGAGAGTGATTTTCACTTCTCGGATTATTTCATTTTAATACTTTTTTTGAGGACTGAAGAGGTAAAATTAAAATATTAACAAATAGAAAAAATAGGACAAAAAATATATATATTTTGTGTATCCAAATGAGTTGAGTGAGTTTGAGTTTTTTCCTATTTCCTACCTGGGCATTCATCTCGTGTCCATTGTAGAGGTGCCACCCTCCCATGATGGGGATGACTTCACTGCACAAAGGTGTTAAATATAAGACATTTGAAATTTTCCACAGTTTCATGCTTGAATCCAAGTCCTTTCAGGGACATTCTTCATTGTGAGATTGTCTCAAATGTAGGACTAGGCTCAGTAATTTGATTGTGACCTTGTGACACTCATACTGTTTGATCTGTAATTGATCTTTGCGACAATCTCTTTCTCACCCCCTGTTCACTTATTTCAAACCTACACACAGGCCTACAGTATTTGCTGTGTGTCACCACAGGGGGGCAGGGGATGTCAACACACTTTTTGCTCTATCAGCATAATCTTTCCCACAGTAGCACAACTGGGTCCATTAAAACTCATCTGACTTGTATTTCTGGTACCTATGGCAACAAACACACCCAGTACACACAGTATGTGCCCTGCCAACATGTTTATGTTTTCGTCAGAGGACAATGATGACGTCATGTGTGACAAAGTTCCATTCAGGATGCTACTTGAGCTCAAATATGTTTATGAGTCATGATTGGTGGAAAGATATTTTGAGGACAAAGCTTTGTAGAATCAAACTACAACACAGTGGTTATATTGGTTCCTTGACAAGATAAGCAAAGCAAATGCAACACAATGCATACAAGGAGACCTTGTCTCACTTTCTCACAGACTTCTGTTTCGTCTGTTTATTCTTACAGACTTAATATTAAAAACACCTCTCAGTATAACACAATGCAGGTCAACAGTATTAATACAAACTACAGCCTCCAAAATTAGCATAAAGTTGCATGAACACATCTCTAAAATGTTTCAATAGTGCGTCCAAGCACAAAGCCAGCTCCATATAGAAGTGGTTTTCTCAGATTAATGCAAAATAACTTAACTGGCCTGCACAGAGCCCTGACTACAACGCCATCCAACATGACCTCACTCATGATCTTGTGGCTGAATGGGAAGGAACCCCTGCAACCAGAGTGGAAGCTGTTATAGCAACACATTAATGCCTAAGACTTTGTAATGAGATGTTCAACAATCACAAATATGTGTGATCAACAATCATCAATCATATATGGTCTGTAAAGAATGTTTGATTTAGCATATAAGTTTGGCAAACAAAGATTAGCTCTCCTCACCTTTGATCCAGTGAAAGCCTTCCACACCTCCACCTGCCTTTATTATTGCAACTCTTTGTTTTTTCATGACTCATCTCTTCTCCAACTATAATGTGGCAGAAAGGTCTGTACCTGGAGACCCCGGGCCCTCTGTAGCAGCTCAGAAAACACAACTTTGACTTAACTTAACAACATTTATCAGCTTGATTATACACTTTCCCAAAAGTTATGAGAAATTCTTACACACATGATTTTACACTGATGACATATTTCACAAGTCAGATACAGAAAATGAAGCATTACTTGATTCAAAGCTGTGAAACATGGCTAAATACAATTGGTTTTAATAGGCTCTATATTTGTGATTGTTGTCAGTACTTTTTTATGAAGCACTATGAGTCGGTTTAGAAGTCTAACAAGGAGCCAGACCTCTTTGAGGTCTGACTACAAACATAAGTAACGTCACTGTGTAGGATAACATACTGTACAATTGCTTTCTGGCAAACAAAATGACTAGATATTTGTTCATGTTTAGTCCATTAAACATGTAAAAAACTAAACATATCCTTACCGGTTTTAATAACAGTGCTTTATGGTCAGTTCTGTATAATGTCACCTGCATTAAATGTGCAAGCTCACTTTATGGCTCATTTTATGAGGTAAGGGTTGCCTCTTTAATTTTTTTCTACATTTCTATTAGGTAAAAAAAATGTTTTAATTGATTGAATGGATCAGGACCACATTTGTCGCATTTTCACCTGCCAGCTCTATCTCCCTGCTAACTAAAGACTTAAGTTTACAATCATGCGTTTGTTTACAAAGTGTTAAATGGTCTTGCCTCCCGCTTCCATTATAGAACTCCTGTCCTCTTATCACGCTCCCAGAAACCTGAGATCCTCTCACCAAAGCCTCTGGTCTTTCCCAAGATCCAGGGCTGAGTGGAATGGTAACAGGACTTTCTGAAAGCAATTATAATCAATATTCTTTGCCATAACGAAGTATCAAATGACAATGTGAAAACAAGGTGAGAGGCCGCTCCTGTTTATTTCACATTACTCATGCACAGTGGCATTACATTAAAATACAGTAACATTAGTAAAGCAAAGTTAATTATTTTAACAGCAGAATAGGTCCATCCCGCAGCTCAAGCTTACTTTGATGGTTAGTTTACACAGTGTGCTGTTGTATTTAATATACTGTCTGAGTGTCAGTGTGGATCTGCTCAAGCAGGAAGCTTTGGACAGGAGTATAAACAAAATACTGAAGTTCAGTTTTTAAACCAACAGCAGCAAAATGTGTCTTTCAATCTGGGGTCAGTCTAAGGTGTGGGGGGGCCTTTCACATGTCCATGTTCTTTTGGCCACCCAGTATAGTTTCAGAGATTACCACAGACAGACAGTTAGCTCCTGACTCACAACACCTAAGGCAGATCTAGATTGTCACTCTCGCTCCCTCATGCAGTCACTCTCTCTGACGCATACACACACACACACACACACACACTCACACACACACACTCATTGCCCAGAGTCGATAACCTTCAGGGTGATTTCAGTCACTCTGTGCCTCTGAACTGGGCTGGGAATTCAGTAATACAGCTGCTCCGCTGCTCTACTGTGAGTCATCAAGAAAATGTTGCAACATCTTTTAAAAAATCAGCAATGATGTCGAATTGCACTCCGCAAATTAAATCTACTGAGCAAATTTATCATACAAAACCTCCCCTCATGTCTCATGAAGACCTTCCTAAGCACAAAAGGAAAATCACAACTAAACGGCTAAATGTATGTTGTCTTTTCTCACTCAGATGTACTATGTGTATCAGAGACAGACTGTCTGTGCCCCTCTTCTGTACACACCCTGTATTGTGACTCATCTTTCGTTTTGTTATGTGTATGCTCTGCATTTACCTGCAAAGGAAAGGGGAATTGTAATTTTCAGGGCGGTGACTGTGGCTATAACTTTAAAACTTTCTAATGTCCCACCAGATCAGATCACTTGGTAAGACGAGCAGGTGAACAGCAGCAGTGAGGAGAACATTTACAATCAACCCAGCTTCAGTGGTAATGGTGAGTCAAAACGTATGAATTTCTCTGAAAATGTGACTTGTCACAGAGTGGCATTAAGTACCTGAATGTAAAGCTATAATTGATTGTTTAAACATGCCGTTTGTTTAAACAATGATAGTGAAGTCAGCATGAACAGAATTGGAAGGAAAGTAACATGTGAAAGGTGATTTTCAGAGGGAGGAGGAGGCAATCTGTCATGCTTCAATAGGTCTCCTTCTGCATCCAGTGTCCAGTGTCAAACTATTGACTTTGATCTGCTTTGGGTAAATTAAATCCTCAGCCATCCTCGAGGGGAATACTTGACTGATTGAATAACCTTTAGAGATGCTGCGATTCATCTCTTGTTTTTCTGTTCAAATGCATCTAAACAAAGGAATGCATTCAGGAACCCAGGAAATAAAGCAATCAGAGCGAAGATGTTCATTTACATTATTATAATATAATAATTATATTTGTTTATTCTGCTCCAACAGTGATTTTTTTCTAGCCTTTTAGCCTGTATCCAGACAGGTAGATCCCACAGACATGTGACTCCCACACTTTATATTTCTCAGATCAGCTGCAGTGACTCACAGTTGCTAAGCTCAAATAAAACAAAGCAGATAAAACTTAGGTGTGGCTCCAACATAATAATACAGTGAGACTGTGCCACACCTGGTGACAGTCCTCCATTCATACTTACAGTCATTTGATAGATTTAACTTAATATTATGCCAATTTGTGAAAACATTACAGACAAAGACCTTTAACTAGTCAGAGCTCAAAGGCCTTTCAGAGTTTGCAGTTTATGGGGCATTGTGGTGTGCAATCTATGGTGGGACAAAATAACATGAACATGAACGCTGCAAATTAGCTTCAGTTAGACGTCCTTTATACATTACATCTGATGCATTGCTTAGCTGTATGTAACAGACAAGCCGTATGGTCCCTGATAAATACACAAATAAATAAAACAACCAGTGGTAGAAGTAGTACTCATACAAAATAAACTTTACTTAGGTAAAAGTGTAAAAGTCCCGTACTTAGGTAAATGTAAATAGATGTTACCATCAAAATGTTTTAAAAGTACCAAAATAAAAGTACTCATTATACAAAATGGGTCATTTCATAACAACAATATCATATCACTAGATTATAATTATTGATGCATTAATGTGTAAGTATCAATTTAATGTTGCAGCTGGTAAAGGTGGAGATAATTTTAACTACTTCATATACTGCTGGGAAGCTTAATCTGTAGTTATACATCATATCATTTATTAGTTGGTTGATCAGTAACCAGTAAAAAAAATAGCCAAAAAATACAATATTGGGTTCCAAAATTAAGTGGAGTATAAGTGTAAAGTAGCATAAAATGGATATACTCAAGTAAAGTAGAAATACCTGAAAAATGGATTTAAGTAAAGTACTTCAGTAAATGTACTCAGTTATGTTCCACCACTGTCAGTGTTGTAAAATAATTCTAGCTTTGTGGCTAACATTAGACACAGAGATTAGGTCTATCACATTTATCTTCATTATTAATTTGAATATAACTCCACTGAATATAATCAGGGCTTGTTAGACATTACTGAATGATGGACTGTTTAACCTGGTTTGTCTACCACTTTCACTGTTGAACCCTTTTACAATAATGATCTTTGTTTGTATTTACCACATATGTGTAATGTATTAAACTTACATTTTTAAAAAGTGTAATATTAAATTAAATTTCAACTTAATGTTACATTAAAGCATAGTTTACATTTTTTAAAGCTAACAGGGTTCAAGTAGAAACATCAAAACTGTACTCAAGAAAAACAAATACACAACACAGAGGAATAGGATAATTTAAATAATTTATTTAATACACAGCATTAAATGAACCAAATCATTGCATATATGCATATATACATGTATATATATATATATATATATACATAGATATATATATATATATATATATATATATATATATATATATATATATATATATATATATATATATATATATATATATATATATATATATATATTTTTTTAAATGCAAACCAGGGCTTGCTGAATAGTTTATTGAATATGAAAATTGAGTATGAAAATTGAATAAAATGCTACGGTCTTTACAGTCAGCAGTTCTCAACCCAGTTTCAGTCATATGGAAGATTTTGGAACAACATATAAGATCATGCTCTCCAAAATTATATAATATAAACTTTTATCTTCATCTTTGTAGGGATGCCTGTGCCCGTATTTGATGCTATATGTCCTTTTGTTTTGTCTGGCTAAGTTTGTTTTCCTTTCTATCTCCTTTACTCGGGTCTCTCTTGCAAATGAGATTTTGATCTCAATGATAGTACCTGATTATATAAAGGTTGTATATATAAATCAATTTTAGTCGTAATTCTTCAAATGGGTTTAGATTGAAGCTGTACTCCAACGGAGAATACCTTAAATATCTCCTCTAAGCTATATGATATACAGCAGGTGTTGTAAAGCTGTGGCATTGATCTCTACATCTGAAGAGATATAAAAAAAAACAACAATGGCTTTTGTAAATGTTTCACATAAGATCCACATAATCTTCAGGCAGCAATGGAGGAAAATTTCAAATAAATAACAACTTTATTTTGCTAATAATACTGCCACATGTAATCATCAGCTAAAGTTTATAATGAAGGAAAATTGGCCCTGTTACTGTTATACAACTATTTATTACATTATTGGAATATCAATATCATTACTGATGCAATATTGTGAAGGAGTTGCTGTTGGGTATTTTTAATCTATAACAGTACCATATCTTATTTTATAAGCTTATTATGTGGAGTAAATGTAGTTACAAAGTTTTTTAAATACATTGTAAGAATATTTAGATATTGAGATTTATGCCATGTTCAGATCTTTTCAAATAACATAAAACCTCACTCGTAACCAGTTCTGACTTTATTTATTTTTTAATTGTGCGCCCTGTACGAACACTGAATCATACTAAACTGTTTTTAAACAATTTAGCTGACAGAAATCTGACTCAATGCGTGCAATGTGTGATTCTTATCTAAAAGACGACCAGCTCACCGGTGCGTCAAATACGGGAAACAGTTTCTGGAGTAACGTAAAGGCCAGGGTGCCAACTGCCGTAAAACCTGACGATAGGAGAACAAGAGCACCTGCATGTCAGGTAGCGCTGTGTACTCCGCGTGGCTCCACCTCCTGCTGATGCGCAGCCCCGCTCGCAGTGAGCGCCTCTCTGACCTCTTTCCACACACTTTCAGCTTCGCGAACACAAGTGTTGTGTGTGGTCCAGACGCCCTACTTGCGTTTCGCTTCTTTAAATTCTCACCATGAGTGTCATCGCCTCAGAGAGCGTGTTTTTGTCCGCTTTACAGCCCAACACCTCGGTCACCACCTACGGGCTCCCGTCTGACATCCAGCTCGGGAATGGGAGCTCCACGTCGGACGAGTTAGCCAGAGCGCGGCGCGTCCAGCAGCAGGTCCAGATGAGGCTGGCGCAGAAGTCCACACTTCCGCGTCAGAATGGATCGGCCTCGCACTATGCCATGTCAGGTAAACATCAAGTCTCTTAACTCACTTTCATAAGGGTCTACAACGGATTTATGTTGTGCTCCGAGACAGTAGTTCCTTGTGACAAGTGTACAGTGAGCTGACAAATGATTCTGGCTCAGTAAGGGACTTCTAAATGTAAAACCATTAGGTCTCCACACAACACAGATGGTATTGTCTGATTATAGTCCCGATAGTATAGTCTAATAACAGACCAGATCTCTGTGTTATAGGAATTGAAGCTTTTATCTGACCAGTCAGTCCGGTAACCTTATTTCCTTTGGCCTTACTCAAGATAACTGAAATTAAATTCAAATGTTATGAGCTTCGTTTAGCTTGATGGGACTACAGTAAGGAGTTGTGATATTAAATTGGACATCCCATATTACAAAACTGTTATGCCCCTGATTATATTATTTAAAAATATTCACATTTAAGTGGATGCAAACAGTGAATTGTTGTCATTTTTGCTTAATTACTTAAATGATCATTTCAGGTTCAAAATATTTTACAATTAGTTTTATTGTTGACGTCAACTTATTGATTACTCAACTAATGGTGTCAGCACTTGAGGTTACTTTCTTTTTTATTTATTTAACTGGAACTCAGTTCATAGACTCATATGAGTGAAGCAATTTTTACTTTCATGTGTAATGGTGTGCATGAATTATTACACCTGGTGTGTGTGTGTGTGTGTGTGTGTGGTGTTTTTATGCATTCATGTCCCTTGTCTTGTGGACTTATTTCTCGTCAGCTCACCAGGGAATCTGTCCCTTAGGTGCTCTGTAGGTTCGTACAGATCAGAACCTGAGCTGAAGTCTCCTGCAGCAGCAGTCTTACAGCACTATGTGTTGTGTACCTGCTCAAGAGAAAGGGTTAATCTGTAACAGGCCCAAACAAGTGCTGCTTTCATGATTCCCTGATAGTGGACAGAGGTGAAAGCCTCCCTCTGTGGGATTGGGTTTCAGGTCTTACTCAGCTTTAAGAGGTGAGCATTCAAGAGATACCTGGGAGATGACTTTGCCGTGAGAACCGGCTGTTGTTTTTATCTGCTCAGAGACATTGACTCTTCAAACGGGTGTCTGTCTGAGACGTGTTGGCACACAGACAAAGTCAGTGAAGGTGCGGTGGTGAGACTCCCATAGCGGAAATGAATGGTTTCCAGGAAAGTTGAGAAATAGTTTACTTGATTGTTATGACTTGTGTTATTGGTCTCCCCAATCAGCAAAGCCATTACATACAGAGAACACAGTATAGCGCCTGACCCCAGGCACCACCTCAACCTATTCTTCATGCTGCTTCCATCAGATCTCTGGCCTGGAAATGTGTTTTTCTTCCCTTCTGCCATAGCATCACTCAACAAAACACACCAGTAACTGTCATGTGTGTAGGGGGTATGTGTGTTGTTTTTGAAATCTCATCACTAAAAGTAGCTCCTGCTTGCACCTCCCATAATTCATTGTGTTCCCCCAAACTACAGGGAGCAGGCGGAGCAGCATTTCTTTTATGACCTCTAAATTCTGGGCTGTGTGAAGACAGAGGAAGAATCTTTTTCTCACTCTTCTAGTTTCAGCATTTGCCTGAGGCGCCAACAATACCTGTCTCAACAGACAAACACGGTGTTCGTGACTTTTTTAATGGCTGAAATGTAGAGGGACCTACAACACGTCTGTCTAAATAGGTCACTGTTAATTTTTACTTCCATTATACTTGTCATATCCTTTAGTCAAACATGGCCACATCAACCAAAAAACTAGCCTAAGCGAGATGTTTTATGCTGTTGTTATCTCTGTCCTTTGCCCCGGGCATTGTCGGGAGGAAAACATACTGTTTAAAAATGTCACCATGTCATATCCACCCAGTTTTGAAACTTGTACAAGAGGGAGAGAATAATTCTTAACAACAAACAACAGGGAAGGCTGTAATTTCAGTGGTTTGGTTTTAGAGAAGCTCATTATGAATGCATGAGTGTTCACACTTGAGAAAAAACCCAGAGGATTCTGCGAATTACGCCTCCTCTTGTGTATCTTAATGCTGCAACAACTGCTGTGCATTTAGGGGAATGACTAACTGGTGCTCACAGGTGAACACAAGTTGCTGCAGAAAGTGAGAGCTGAAAAAGAGAGAGTGTGTGAAGTATTTGACATCATGACCAAAGTGTATTTTTCAAAAGACAACAGAGGAAGAAAAAAAGTTCAGGTTTCTTTCAGAGGGCGTTGTCAAGGTGTGTTTTCACAGTGTTGCGAAGGTGTGTTGGGCGTTGCCATGGTTGGGCTGGGGCCGGGCCAAAGGACGTATCAGTCATTCTCTATACTAACTGGTTTGTTCTGTGTGTGTTCTCTATAGAAATTGAGCATGAAGGAAATTCACTCCCCCATTTACTCACATGGGTAGTGTAAAAGCTACTGTGCGAAGTGGTCAGGCTCAACATACAGACACACTAGAACACTAAACTCATGTGTACAATCACACATAAACATTTGCAGTCTGACATCATTAAGTGCTTCGGCTCCCTCAAGGCAAAGGGATCAGTTTGTTTTGAAACAAGATTAGTACGGCCTGGCTCTGGTCATTGGCTTTGGCCTTGTCTCTGAACATTCAAGGTGCTTGAAGATGTTACAGATCTTCAAAAACTGACTGCTGGTAACAATTTTATCCATGCTATCAATGTCATCCAGACTACCAACTTGATCCAGACTAAAATATCTACAAATGTTCATAGATCTCAGAGGGTGAATCCTGCCGACTTTGGTGATCCCTGGACTTCTCCTTTATACTAACTAGCTATACAATTAAGCAGCACTTTGTCTTCTTTGTACTTTTTCTTTTGCATTTTGCATTGAGCACTTTTATTGTTGACATTTTTGTTCTTTTGTATAGTGTACCGTAGACATTTATTGTCCCAATACTTTATGACCAAATATGGCTAAATTAAGATCTGCTAAACCTAGCATTTCATTGTGAACATCATGGATGTATTACAAGAAACAAAGCAAAGCAAAATGAATGACTTTCTCAGCTGGAGTTTGAGTTTAGTCCTAATTAGCAAATGTTAGCTAGCTAAGCTAAGACATGTTATTAGTTTAAAGCTGTAAGTGCAGCCTCACAGAGCCGCTAGCATGGCTGTAACTTTAGACTCTTAATCTTTTTTATCGCTAGTTTGCATTACTTCATCGTACCTGGAACAACAAAAGAATCATCTGAAAGTCTTTTATTTGTATTCACACTCTGGACTGAGAGAGCCAAGGAAGTGTCTTTGTGTGTCAGATGTGAACTAGGGTAACAAGAGACGTCAGACACAGTGACTGTTCAGGTCCAGCTGTCACAGAATGTGTGTACAATCAAATCTTCAGTTTTCAATGAAACAGAACACCTGCTCATTTCTTCAAACTGTATGTCTCGCAAGTAACAGTTGAGTCATAGCGTCTCGTCATGCTGTGATTGTGCCATTTGTTACCAGGAATGTTCTTGATCATTTTACTTATTTTCTTCTTATCTTTTTTTATTTCAATTGATAATATGAGTAATAATGTATTAAATAACAGCAACCCTAAGAAATGTATGCTTAAATTAAAAGGTATTGCCAGGATAGCCAGCATTGTTCTGCTTCTACATGATATCAAAACGAGATTAATCAGTGATTAATCAAAATTTCAATCAATCAACATTTATCATTGCTGAAAGGTGACCTCACAACAACTCAGAAATCCCCGCCCCAAAAAAGGCATTTTCCATCTACTCTTGACTTCTCATTAGTCAGTTCAGGAACACAGTCAGCAGCTGAGTCAAGCAGAATCTACTTTCAGAGTAAAAAACTCCCTGCTTACAAAATGTAAACCATTTATTAACACTTCTGATGCCTACATATCATAGACTGTATAAAACAGGTACAAATAAACAAAAGTGCAAATAGAAGAATATAGTAGCTCTAACATATCATGCAGATGTGTGGGTAACACATTTCAAGCCCAAGCAGAACAGCATTTTTTTAAATGAAATACCTTGCAATTGTCTTTGTATTGTCCCTCAGTGTATTTGATATTACTGCTTACGGAATAAATGCAAAATCTCTGTCATGTTCTTTATTTTTTTCATAAAATTCCCATATATTTCTACATTCAGAATTTTTTTTCACAATGAGTTTGGCACATTGAAGTTTTGCTGTAAAAAATTTAAAGAAAAGGTTTTCCAGTCTGTCCTAAAACAATAGCCAGGTGTCCATATGTACAGTGAAAGTATATGTACGGTGTGGTTTGCTGTAATAATTTCTTCGGTTAATACATAACAGGAATCCAGTGTAAGTAATAAGGGACAAAATCCACAATAAAGCTTAATTTTATTACAGTTGTATCACTGATATCAATGTGATAATATGTTGTATTAATTTTCTCTCCGCTTCCCTACAGACTACGGTGGTTCTTCGTCAATAAAGTATCAGACCTATAACCCAAGTTTCAGCTCTAAATCATCCTACATGTACTCAGGCAGCAAAACAATGGTAAGTATTGCAGCATTATTATCACTGCTTCAGCATGTATTCATACATACCATGGAAACATTCAGCTGATCATGTAATGTGTCATTTAATTGATGTTCTAAAAAAAAGAGATACAACATCACTGACCATCTGGTGATGTCACAGCGGGTCACTCAGGACACAGCAGGTGTGGTATTTCACAGTAGTCTGTAATAAGATCAGCTCAGGGTTTTCAAGTCCACCCTCAAGATTCCTCCATTGTAGTGATTCAACACGAAGAGGCTGGCTTTGTGCCACAGATGTTTGAACTTTGAGCTTAGGAGAGATCTGAAGTTAAATTTCATATTTGATTTAATAATAAAGCCCTCCTGTCCTAAATTAATTGTATGTATGTTACGAGAAATGGAAATTAATAAGACAAATGTGCATGACGTTTGTTTCCCAAATGATAGTCACATCCCTGTTACTCACACATACAGTTAACGAGTAACTAGTTACACATTTGATTTTAACAGTTACTCCTCTCTTCATCTTCAGGGTCCACTCGTATCCCAGAGGTCAGGCTTCAGCAGCCAGTCTACTGGCCCAGAAATGGCCCAGTTTCACAAGATCAGTGTTGGGGCTGGAGGGATTGCTGTTGGAGGGGTTGGTGGGATTGCTGGTGGTGGTGGTGGTGGCGGCGGTGGCGGTTTTTACCGAGAAGACATACGCATGGGTGGCTACCAAGGAAACACCAGGCTTCAGAGCAGAATGGAACCAGAGACCCTTTCCATGCACGCAGTGCAGCAGCACACAGCCCAAGTGAATCCCTGGAACGTTGATGGCAGTGATGCTGGCAGCTTCATCTCTGACCGTGGCAGCACCTTCGGTCGCCAGTACGCTCAGAGCGCAGTCAATGGGTACACTACCCAGGTGAGGCAGGGAGGAGGTGCCATGACCTTACCACCCATGCGGCGATCTCTTAGTGGTACTCTTTCCCGTGGCGGCGGTATGACAGGAGGAGAGGTGGAGATCATCCAACAGCCACCTTCCTACAAAGGGCCAGCCCACCGCACTATCAGCAGGATTACAAACCGAAACCGGATGAGCATGGGCTCCATGCCTGGGACCTTGCAACACCAGATGTCCTCAGGTGGAAGCACTTATGGTGGAGGGGGTGACAGAGTAGACACAGGGTTTATCGTATCCGGATTGTCTTCTGCTTCCCAGGGGAACCTATTAATGCAACGTCAGGGCACCCTGTCTCGTGCCATGTCAATAAAAAGCATGCACAGTGTGGGCAGGGGCATGGACATCTACGATGGACAGATGGAAATGGGAGCCAGCATGGGCAACCTCAGCGGGTGAGAAGCTCACATCACTAACAAACTGCTCATATTTGCAACAATTATGTTTCTCATTCTGATGCTAGTACTGACAGATCTTCAGTGTATGATGGTAGGCTATACTGAAGCAGATGCTGCAAAAGGTCTGTGTTCACATTTGACTGGTTAGATTTCATCAGCCTCAAGAACCAACCTTAGTACACGTTGATGTTGACTGAAATGAGGAGAGGAAAGTATAATTTTGGTGATATTCTGTAACTTTTCAGTTGTCAACAAATCCTATGAAAAGACAAAAACCAACAGGTAACTTTACCTGGTCCTACAAGCAAAGCTAGATATATATTAGCTTATTAACACATCAATGAGCAACACTTTTGTGTTCCTCTATTGTGATGTACTGCATGTGCACTGTAGTTTAGTTTGATTCACACTCATGTACACTGTGCTGCTTCCATAAATACTCACTAGTGGACCAATTGTGTATTAATCTACTGCTGAAAATGGTCCCCAACAAATTCTCAGTTTGAGTAACATCTGCTAAAAAACATAGTGCCCAGCTGTTTTAAGACAATTTGTGAGCCTATTTTAAAAGTTAAACTTGATATTTGTGAGCGCTTTTAATCTTTATGTCTTTAGTAGGAGCAAATGGGTTTGGGGCTGAGAACCACGGATGCAATATTTTGGTCTTTTCGTGGAGTTTGTTGATAATAAAAAAATACCGAATAATGCATTCCTTGTCCTTTAATTGGGTTATAATACTCAATGACAGAGAGGACAGCTTTAGTCATTCTGGTAACTCACCATGTTGAATTTGTTCTAATGTCAGTGACATTCTAGTGAATGTGATATACTAGTAGGATTGTGTCACAACTTTCATGTGTCAGAAAGGCTTTAGTGTATTTTGCAAGAGCTGTGGATTGGGAGGTGGCTCCATAGTGGCAGGACTGGTTTTGGGTGTGGCAGCTCAGTCTTAGGCTTTGCATTTCACACATCCCACAGCATGTGGTTTGCAGATCACTGTGTGATTTGGAAGAATTTCAACAAGCTGAATTTTGCAGACAAGAAACAAATCATTGAATAATTACTGTGGCTACTCTGTTGCTTTTTATTGAAACATCCAATAGACATATTATTATAACAGCAGGGTAATGACATAATTAAATGTTTTAGATTCTTTGGTTAAATTTGTTAATTTGTTTCTTCGGCAGGATCAACTCCTTGGACATGCCCACAGCAGTGCAAAACTTGAGCGATCCCGACCCTGAGCTACAGGTCCTGGGTGCCGCCTACATTCAACATGAGTGTTACAATGACAGCAACGCCAAAAATGAGGTGCTTGAAAGTGATAAAGATTGTGGTTAGAATTCCTCTCTCTGCAATCCCTTATTGAGAATCTCAGTCATGAAAATTGTTTTCCATCAACTGTTCTGTCCATTGAAGGAGGTCTCGCTATTTGTATTGATATAAAGTACAGTTTATGTCACTACTTCTGGTGTGTTTCAGTTGTTTCACGTGTTGCTAAACTTTTACCATGTTAACGTATTTGGACTCTTTCTTTTATGGGTATTGAATGACAACCATACAGATATGTGACACACTATTAAGATTATAAAGGCTGTTGATTATGTGGGCTGTGTGCTTTTTAGTTTGTTGGTAATTTTCAGCCCTCAGGATATGGTCTCTTGTGAGCTGGTTTAGAGTCTGTATTTAATGAGCCTACTGAAAAGAGATCCAGGTGATTTTAAATTAAAGGGAATTAGTCGACATTTTAAGAAATAATCATATTTACCCTTTCTTGCTGAGGGTTAGAAAAGATTATTACCACTCTCATATTTGAATGGTAAATATGAAGTTACAGCCTACAGATGGTTAGCTTAGCTTAGTATAAAGACAGGAAACAGGGAGAAACTGCTAGCCTGGTTCTGTCCAAAGGTAACAAAATCATCTTAGCACCTCAGAAAAAAAGAACAAACACAGAAATCCTATGCTGAGCTTTTCCTGTCACCTTGTCTCTAGGTGCGTCACCTGAAAGGCATTGGTGAGCTGGTGAAGCTGTTCAACTCCGACAACGAGGAAGTGCAGCGATATGCCACTGGTGCCACACGCAACCTCATCTATGAGAATATGGACAACAAGGTGGCCCTGATCGAGGAGGGCGGCATCCCACAGCTGGTCGAGGCACTTAACAAGCCCGATGATGAGCTCCGCAAAAATGTCACAGGTAGGAATCTCACTCATTAACAGAAAACAAGACACAACAGGCAGAGTTGATCTCAGACTGCTTACTTTGGACTTCTGAAAAAATTTAATTTGAACTTGGCTTTTGCGTCCTTGAAATTATTTGAGCCAACAGTAGCTTTTGAAATGGATATTATTATACAGCAAACAAATAGAAGCATGGTGGAAAGCTGCAACACTCAAGAATCCACATCTACTGTAACAAAATCATAGATTGAATTTTTTTCTCAGGCTTCAGTGGGGGCGGCACAGTGGTGCAGTGGTTAGCACTGTCACCTCACAGCAAGAAGCTCGTGGGTTCAAACCCCGGCCTTTCTGTGTGGAGTTTGCATGTTCTCCCCGTGTCTGCGTGGGTTCTCTCCGGGTGCTCCGGCTTCCCCCCACCATCCAAAGACATGCAGGCTAGGTTAATTGGTGTCTCTAAGTTGTCCGTAGGTGTGGATGTGAGTGTGACTGGTTGTGCGTCTATGTGTGGCCCTGGGATGGACTGGCGACCTGTCCAGGGTGTGCCCCGCCTTTCGCCCAATGTCCCCTGGGATTGGCTCCAGCCCCCCCGCGACCCTGTACACAGGATAAGCGGTTGACGATGGATGGATGGAGGCTTCAGTGGTCATCATTCTTTTTAATTCATTTGCTGTCATCATTCACAATTGTTTGTTGTCAGCAGAACAGACAGTCATACTTTCTCATAAAATTAACCCAAGCTGAACATGACTGAACTGAAATGTATTTGTTGCTACAATTCCATAGTGTGGAGATTTGACAGGCATGTAGTGTGTCTGACTACATCAAGAGTAGATGTGGAGCAGCTGTATTTTTTAAAGGAGTGAGTGGGAGTTGTCTGCGCGTGTGGACCAGCAGTGTATCTGCTGTTTTCTTTAATGAGTGAAGGGTTTGTCATTTTTTCCTTTGAGCCATTACATTTTGATCTGTTAGATCATTCAAAAAACTCATGTCGGTGTCAAGAGTTCACTAACAAATGTTGGTAAAGTGAAAGTAACAGAGCAACTGTACTTGTGCAACCTTTTCTGGGTAATTTGCCAAAGTGTGATACAGAGGTTTTAACTTAGCCACATAGTCCCAAATAATGTTTTAACTTTACTGCCTTTGCAGTTTTCCTCAAGGTTTTGAAAATATTTCATATGTGTGTGTTTTGGAATGGTTTCAACTCATGCATGAAAATGAAATCATTAAGGGGACAGTTCAACATTTTGGTAAAAATACACTTATTGCTTTCTTGCCGACAGTTAGATGAGAAGATTGATACCACTTTCATGTCTATACCTAAGATATGAAACTACAGCCAGCAGCCTGATAGCTTAGCTTAGCACAAAGACTGGAGACAGGGAAATGGCTTGCCTGACTCTGTCCAGCAGTAGAAAATCCACCCTGCTAGCACATGAAAAACTACAGGAAGGCATTGCACCTGGCCAAGAAAGCATTTGGTAAATAGCTGTTTGTACAGTTTAAACTAGTATTTAATTAGGGAGCTGTAGAAGTGCTAAGAGATGTTTTTTGTAACCTTTGGACAAAGCCATGCTAGCTGTTTCCCCCTGTTTCCAGGTTTTATACTAAGCAAAGCAAACAAGCTGCTGGTTTTAGCTTCATATTGAATAAACAGACATAAGAGTGGTATTGATCTTCTCATCTAACTAAAAACTCAAATACAAAAAACGAATAAGCCTATTTCTCAAAATGTTGAACTGTTTTTTAAAATTGAACTGACAATAAAACATGTTCAAGACTGAGGTTAAAAATGTCCAAAAGTGCTGACTTCCATTTTGAGAAATTACACTTTAAAGAAGCTACAGTAAAAGCAAAATAAAGTACTATGCATGACATTATTCCCCTGGTGTACGTGTGCAGGTATCTTTTGGAACCTTTCATCCAAAGACAACTTGAAGGAGAAATTGGCCAAGGAGACACTTACTGAGCTGACTGAGAAGATCCTCATCCCTCTGTCAGGCGGAACAGACTCTGATGATATCCACCAGTCCCCCTCTGAGGCAGAAATCTTCTATAACACCACAGGATGCCTCAGGTGCACCTCACTTGTTTGTGTCTTCTCTCTGTGCAGCATGGTCTTCTATCATTTTGGTATTTCTTTCTGGTTCAACTGTGTTTGCTTTTTCTCTCATAACCCTACTTTGCATTTTGGGAACTTGTTCTGGCAGGACACTCTAATTTAGCTGTGTCAGTTGACACCCATTACAGCTTTTACTACACCTTTCTCTTTTCACTTCTGTTTACAAAAACCTGTGTCGCTGTAGCCTCCAGTTTTGGTTTTTGCTCTGTTTTTGTGCAGGAGTGGAAACAAACTCCCACACTCCTCTCTATTTGCAACATCTGGCAAAGTTATGACATGCATGATTCCGGACTGAATTTGACCTAAAATAGCTCCCTGACCTTACGCTCTGTGTGTGCTTAGGAATCTGAGCTCTGTGAACGAAAAGACGCGTCAGCAAATGAGAGAAACACACGGACTGGTTGACTCTTTGGTGTCATACATAAAGAACTCCCTTGAAGGAAACAAGGCTGAAGACAAGGTGAGACAAGCAGAGATGGAGCTGAGTTTAAGCTGCTGTTTGTGTTCAACACTTGTGTATTAATGTGTGTTTGTATGTGTGTGTCTATTCTTAGGGGGTGGAAAATTCTGTGTGTGTCTTGAGGAACCTCTCCTACCAGCTCTACAGTGAGATGCCTCCGTCTGCTCTAATCCGTCTTGAAGGACCAACTAGAGCTCAGGACTCAGGAAAGGGCGATGCCATTGGTTGCTTTACGCCTCAGAGCAGGAAAGCAAAAAATGTATGCACATATATCTGCACATGTGATAATCACCCATCATCAATTTGTCTACATGGGCCAGACTATACATCTCAACACTTTCTTTTTGTATTCTCCTTTCTCCTGACAGACCCAGAATCAGGATCTCTCCACTTTCACCGAGGTTGCTAGAGTGCCAAAGAATGTGGAGTGGCTGTGGCACCCGCAGATAGTGGGGTTGTATAACAGTGTGCTGCACCAGTGTGAGATCAACTCCACTACCCGGGAGGCAGCTGCTGGAGCACTGCAGAACATCACAGCTGGAGACAAGAGGGTAAGCAGCACATTCATTGAGTTCTCCTGTAAAACATTCAAACACAACAATCTAATTAAATCCCATTTTTTGTTTGTCTCTGTTTTTTTGTCCTGCAGTGGGCTTCAGTACTGAGCCGGGTGGCTCTGGAGCAGGAACGCATGCTGCCAGTGCTGCTGGACCTCCTGCGTACAAACAAGGACTCTGAGCTCCGTTCTCTCACAGGCTTCCTCCGAAATCTTTCCCGCCATGCCAAGGATAAAAATGACATGGGTCAGTCTTTCTTTTTTTATGCTTGTAAATAATTTGTTGCCTTTGAATTACCTGATAATCTGCTATACCTGTAACCTATTCAGTACAATTTGTTGTTTTATCACATTAGAGACAAACTCCAATAAGTGGTGCATTGTGAGATGACACTCTTCTCACCAGTGCTAAATGTTTGAGAAAATAAAAGAAACTCACAAATTCTCTGATTCCAGCTTATGTGAATATTTTCTGGTTTCTTTACTCCCCTATGACAGTAAACTGAATATCTTTGAGTTGTGGAAAAAACAAGACATTTGAGGTTGTCATCGTGGACTTTGGGAAACTAACCGAAAATAGAGAAAAGAAAATAACCGACAGATTAATAGGCATTGAAAGTAAAAATAATTATTATTTGCTTCCCTAAAATATTCATCTGAATTGGTGTGGTTTGAATTGCCCTCTTTAAAATCCTCAGGAAGTTATTTTAAGTTATTTAAATAAAATAAAAACTTAAATGTAGTTAAATATCTGGTTGCTCAAACTGGGTTAGTTAAATTCATACACCAACATTTAAGATGAGAATTAAGATAAAATACAAACTTGAACATCCAAGATACCGAGGATAGCCAAAGCCTGAGTGGAATCAATCAATGGTCTGTCCATAACATTAAATATGAATTACTAAAAGTACAAATTTTGAAACAACATTTATTATTTATTAAGAATTATTAAGAGTGGCCTGATAACATAACCATTAGGAAACACCACAACTGTCATTAGATCTTGATTCAAATGTTGCTAAATTTTGAAGACTCATTGAGATTAAAAATCTCTTTTCCAAGAGAGTCCTGGCCAAGACAGGCAACAGCACAATTAACAAGGTTGCAGACATTAAAACACATAACATATAAGATAAATGTAAAACATAGAACAATTATGATGGATTCAATACAAAACATAAAACAGCCTTTGCAGAAATTTGTGTGTTCATGCTAACAGGAATTATCAGATTGTGAAGATAAGTTTTAAACATTGTATCCTAACGATACCTGTTGGTTTATCCAGCCACAAAGGTGGTGAACAACCTGGTGACCAAGCTGCCTAATGATGGAAAACAGAAGGAGCCCTCTAGCGAGGTGGTGATCAACATCTGTGGTGTTCTCAATAACTTGGTGACCAGCAGCTCTTTAGCTGCCAGAGACATTGCTTTCTTTGATGGCCTGCCAAAACTCGTCGGCATCAAGAACTCACATGACAACAGGTAAAGCAGAAAACAGCTAAACATACTATGCTAGTTATATGAGAATCCACCTGAGCCTTGACACAGACATTTGCATTTGCATTGAATGTTGTACAAAGTATTGCACCTTATCTTTGCACACAAGGTTATTTGTACAAAGTGTTAACCTTGGAAAAATATTTTTTCCAGCACTGTGAAGAGGAAAGCAGCCACAGCAGCAGCCACCGTTCTCAGCAACATGTTCCAGTACAAGAAACTGCATAAAACATACAAATCGGTAAGAGACTGTTGTAATAACTATTAAGGAGCTCTGCATAATTGTGTTAAAGTAGCCAAAAAACAATAATATATCAAAAAACTACTTAGATTTGAAAATTGTTGTAGGAAGGTTTAAAGTTAATTGTAATTGTGTATTATCTAATTATCAAATCACATAGTAGGTTTGAACATGGATAGGTGAGAAAAATTTGGTGAAAGCACAGCTAGCACTTGATGAATAAAAATGTGTATACTGCTATGTATAAATGAGTATACTGCACTATAGGATATCTTATAAAGTACACATTTGTACACATTTTTCTCAGAAAAAAACAGCCCTCAATTGTTTGCAAGCTTCCTACTGACTTTCAACTTTCTTGTTCCTCACAAATTATAGTCATAATAAATTTAGAATAAAGATATAAAATATACATCAAAGTAGAATATTTCGCACTTAATTTTTGCACATTTGCTAAATGACAGTGTCCCCACAGAACAAAACACTTAAACACACTAAAAATCTGTTTTTCAAGAGTCTCCTGCTTTTAACACAGACATGAACAACAAGTTAGATTCTGTGTGTTGACGATCACACGAAAGTCAAAGCTCAGAAAAGCTTTCTTTTTATGGTGCCCCACCCTTATTCCCATATCTGCGTGTGTGTGTGTGTGTGTGTCTGATCATGAAAAAAAGAGTGACAGAGATGGTGTGTGTGTGATAGAAAACATTCCTTTCTCACTGAATTTCCCTCATCTTTTGGTGGCTCATTTTCAAAACCCATATATATATATGACTGTTCACACTGCTGATCTTTCAGCACAAAACACACCCAGTCCTGTATCTTCATGTCTTGGGCCGGTCTAAGTAAGTTTACTGCCTTACGCAGATTAGGACTTGCCCCTCCCAAGGGTGCGGTGTTCATCTTATTTCCTAATGAACAAGTCCCAACTGAGCAAAAATGCGTTAATGCTTGTCTTACATACAGTTTTAAAGTGAATAATCAGATACCTGCACCACCTTGGGATATGTTACAAAAAATATGTACACACAACTAAAATTAAATTACACTGAATTGCGTAACTCTGAATTGGATTGCATTGGATTGTGAGCTCAGAGGTCATTCAGTTTATTAATTAAGGGAGCTGTCATTGACTGGTGTGCAGTATAATTAATATTATAACAAATAATTACATAAATTATACACAGTCATTTTTCTGTGTTTCATATCCAAACAAAAGTCAAAACACCATCTTTGTTTCTTTGTGTTACAGAAAGGATTTTCAAGACTGGATTTTGTAGATGGTACAATATAGTTCACTTCTACAACAGGGATCAGTCCTGCACTCTACCAGCCCCCCTTTTTGGAAGAAATCTTTTTACATGTGTGGGAGTAAATAAACTCTTTATGCCATCCAAAGATAACATATGTTCAGTTGTTATCTGCATTTGTGATAAGAACATGAACACATAAGTGACGGAGAATGGAAAAGGACTTCCTGTGTATTTTTAAAACTCAATGGACGTCAGTACAGTTCAAGAAATGTGGATCCAGTACGGTGTATTATTGACGGGCCAATGTGTGCACCTTAACCATTTACTCTCTTTGTTTAAACACTGTATGTTTTAGTGTGGAATCAGGGATTTATTTTCACCGGAGCAATTTGTATTCAGATGAATCTGCAGCCATTTGAAAACAGTTCATGACTGTTGATGCACAATATGATGGACACTGACATGGATGCAAACAAATGTGACATGGCATGTTTGTAGATATTACTTTCTCTTTTACACAGAAATCAAATGCTTTTTATATTGTAGTTTGGACTTTGTATTTGTAGTCATTGGATAAATATGTGTTGAGAACATATAGTTATAATTGAATGGAAACCACAGTATTTCTGAAATGTTAAAATTTGATTCAGAAATCTGTGGATAATGATTGTTGTTTCAAAGATTTGTATTTAGTTATACGAATTTTGTTTAGTTTTGCGAATTCTCAGTCTTGGCATACAAAATGGTGGTGTCTGACAATTGTTATCGCTTGGTGATACTGAACTCTTTTTTTACTTTTCTCATATTTTTCTTTAACATGCTGTTATAATTGCTGTTTGTCTATTTTAATAAATGGTGTGTGAGTGAGAAACACAGGGGTGAAAGGATACCGTCCTTACCTCCTTTTTTTTTTTTTTTTTAAGAACAGATACTTAATATTTGTTCAGGTTTTGAGGTCTGTGTTCATAAATGACCAACTGCAAAATGTAAAACTTTTCAGATTCGGGCCTCATTGAAACTTATTTTGATTAGATTTGATTTTGTAACTTGTAATGTATTCATACAAAAAGTTTAGTTCAAAACTCTGGTGTGTATTGTTACTCTGTGTTTTAATATTTGCTTTTGTGTTGTATGCAGGCAGATGTATCATCTGAATATTTTTCAGCTAATAAAGAGACAGATTTGGAAGTGAAATGTCATTTTGTAAGCGTTTCTTGTGTGTCTGTCCTGCAGCTTTTGAGTGGTTGACACTAACATGGTGAAATGTCAGCCACTCCCTGTTTACATATTTGCTCCTGCTCAGACAGGAACAACACTAGACCTTCCCTGCTGCACCCTTATTCAGTCTCTTATTTCCCTGTAGGTAATCATTACTCCATGAGGACAGAGATCAGCTGGTACATAGAGAAAGAGCCAGGTATTTCATCATACTGCTTTATTAGCGTGGCTGCCATGTTGTTATCTGAGGCAGTTTACATCACACACAAAGCCCCAACCGCAGAAATGTCAAGAACTGAGTTCTTCAGTCATAAGCATCACCAGTTGATGTGCAAACAGATAAAGGGTGTTCTGGGTCCAAATCTGACTTTAGTACTCTCTTACATGTACTTTTTCTGTCTTTCCCAATCCTCTGTGTACTGTCAGCTGTCAAGTTAAGAAAAACTGCTCAAAAAGCAGAATTCCTATAGCTTATCTGTTAACTCTCTGCCCTCTGCTGGTGACACAATTACACTTCTTGGCAGTAAAATGACAATCAGTTAAAACGTCTATCTATAGGGGCTTTCCCAGATTGACACAACTATTTCAGATATTTCCTTGGACAATTTTTCATAAAATATTTAACCCAACAGTAAAAAATACAAAAACATTAAATCTCAGTCTTTGGTAAGTGGAAATAGAAAAAGGTAACTGTTTGATTTTTACAACTGTACAGAAAAGAAACAAAAACTACCATTTACATGGATAAATAAAAAGCAAAGCTCACTTGAGTGATCTTAGGTGTTCATTTTTATAAATCAGCAGAAGTGAGGGGAGTGTGGATCAAATTTCCTCCTCAGTGACCAGGCAGTAGAAGTCTGAGCGGGCTCCATAGTTGCGTGATCCGAGGTCTGACACGTCAATGTCCGAGGGTTTGGGCTCAGCCGCAGTGATGGGAGCAGCAGGGAGGACGGGAGCTTTACAGGCCAGAGTCTTGTACACAGGGAGACGAAGCCCTGTAAGAGAAAGATGAAAAGTAAAAAACATTTTCCAAATCAATACAAATCCATTTATTTTTCACTGCTGTAGTGCTTACTGTATCATGTTTTTTTATGTAAATGAATAAGCTCCCCTAAATTTCACTATTTTTGCTCCAACAGGAAGAACATTTTCTTACTATACAGTGACTCTCCTCAATACAAAGATGGACTTATTAAGAGAGTTGTTTGATATGATATGCAGGGATGTGATTTTCCAAGTATCAACAAGGGTGATTGTTTGCGTTCAGCGGCCCATTCCACACCGGCCGTAGTGTGTAAAGAGTAATGTAATGGATTGCTATTTCCTAAAGAGTTACTAATCCTAGTAACGCTGCGCTACTGGACACACCATCCCTGGCGTGACTGCGCGACCGCGTGGCAGCTCAGCTGCACCAGCCCTTTTGCTGTTAAAGTCAGCTGTTAGCCAAAAAGCTAAAGGAAGACAAGAAAACAGGGAGAGAGAGGTATTTTCGACAGCTGTAAGTATCGCCATTACTGTGTCACAGTCTCAGATGCAAAGAACATTGTCATCCATTGTAAACTTGTGTGCAACCAGCAAAAAAGCTTTTAACCGTGAACAATCCTACATCTAGGCCCCATACTTAATTATCAGTAATCAATAATCAGCTAATGCAGCACAGCAATGTGAAACTCAGAAAGAAACTCCAGCCGCTACTGCCAGTGATGCTTGGACTCGTCAGGAGAGAGTGGCGTTATATACCCCAGTAATAGGTAGACTAATATTAGGAATATACTGAGTTTACAATAAGGATCAGATAAATTGGGTATGTTTTGATTATTGCTTGTTAGCCTATAGGCTATGTCTAATGTTTACTTTGACTTTGTTGCTTTTAAGTCATCCTTATGTTAAAGCTTTTGGCACGTTATAAATTAATTTCTTGTGTATGGTTGTGAAAGGGTTTACATAAGGGCTTTTCATAAGTCTTTGATCCGCGGGTCGCTCTGCACTCCTCATCGACAGACAGGCAAACAAGCCTCCGCGAGTAACCATGGCAATGACTTCTGTGCAACTGGCCGATCCCGTGAAATTGTTGTAGTCGTTCTCGTCTCACGCACACGCCCGCCCGCCACCACAGTTGAAATTTCAAACTTTTTCCTACAGTTCAGTATATTTTCCTGCTCTTTTGCCCTTTGCCAGTCACATGCCTGGATATGATATACTTATTTGCTTTCTTGCCAAGAGTTAGATAAAAAGGTTATTACCACTCTCCATTCATTGTGAAGCTACAGCCGGCAGCCTATTAGCTTAACTTAGCATAAAAATTGGAAATGGGGAAACAGCTAGACTGGCTCTATCCAGAGATAACAAAATCCATCTACCAGCATCTCACCTGTTTCCAAGTCTTTATGCTAAGTTAAGCTAACCAGCTGTAGCTTCGTACTTACAGGAAGAATTTAAGTCAAGTAAAAATCACTTGTTCCTCAGGGGGATTTACAATCTGTACAGTATACAACAACCTTGACTCGAATGAGGAAAAATTCCCCGCGAAAAACCCTTTTAACAAAGAAAAAAGGAAGAAACCTCAGGAAAAGCAGCAGACGAGAGATCCATCTCCCAGGACAAACTGACATGTTTGAATTTAATTTTATAGATGTCGTGTGTACAGTACAGACAGACATAATCCAATTACTGTGTGGACATTTATTTAAGAGTGGTATCGACCTATTTATCTAACTCTCTGCAAGTAAGCAAAAGCTGAGCTATTCCTTTACCATGAAAGCAGTTGCCTCTCATGTCTGCTTCTATCTCAGACAAGCTGGTATAGAAAATATCTGCAAGCTCATCATAAGATATGAAGTTAAAGATTAACTGTAGTTGGGTCCGTGTTTGTTGATTCAAACTGGGTCAAGTGCAATGTGTTTCTATTACACAATGTGTGTTGAAAAGGGAAAAGAGTCTTTATCAGGTTAAGACTTGCATATAGGCTATATTTTTATATTCTACAACAGTTGATAAGCATTTACATCTCAGGATCTTCAGTTCCAGACGGTTATTAAAAAGTGCCTCAGTATGTTGTCCAGGTTTTGAATTTCAAATTTTCATATACATACCTTACATTTATGCAAAGATTTTTGCACATTTCTTTATGTGAAGAGCAAACACAACATTATCACAGTGACTGTTGTTCTTACCCAGATCTCCAGCGGGGTCAATGTCTGAGCGGCAGTCCAGGTAGTCGGAATCGATGGTCAGCATGGGGTCTTTGTCATCTTGTAGCATAGTTTGAGGATCGCCTGCAGACTCACTGTGGAAGACAACTCTGCGAGGCATCGCTAGAGACAGCTCCTTCCAGAAGACTGAGGCGGGAGTCTGGGCACACCGAACATGCACAAACAAACACGACACGTTACAACTGAACTCTAGTTTCTAAACTGCAGACGGCCTAATTCCATATCATAATTTATACTGTACATTTCTCATTTATTTGTATATTTCAAATTTGCCTCAGGGGGCTTTAAAATCTGTACAACATACAACATCATCTAGCCTATAATTGTTTGCATTATTTGTTTGCCAGTTACATACACTTACATACACTTACATACACTCATTTATTAGTAAATAAGAGATTATGTTTCTTCTAAACTGCTGGAAAAATATTTCTACTGCTTTAAGATTTGACAATAGCTTTAGCAAATGTCAATCAATCTTTTTCAATGGGCAGTGTGGTTATACATGCAGAAACCTTTCCACTTAAATTTGAACTTCACAGATTTCTACCCGTGCTGTTTTTTTTTTTAGAGCTTCTCTCACTGATTTTCTGTGGAAGTGGGTTCATTTGACACATACTTTTATACACCAACCAGAATTTAGCAACATTTTGTAATCATTCAAAACTAATAAAGCCACAACCCTGAAAAAAAAATCTGAAGATATTTTTTTCTGAACTTAGACTCTGATTGTTGCTTATTTAGTCATGAATATTTACTGTTTTAGGAAAATGCTTAAAATTTAAAGCTGAAACAAATGTTCTGTAAGACACAGTTTCTTAACATGCTAATTTCACTCTGTATTAGTGGCTTCAAGTGAAATTATCATGTTCCCAGAGCACAGACAGTAACTATACATTAGATACTTTGCACATATATAAATGTATGTATTTACATAACAATATACTTTTTCCATGTGAGTGGCTAAATCCTATTTATCTTTCTTTTTTGTTGAAACAGAAACTTATTACTTATTGCTTTTTTATATAATATGTTTGCTCAGAAAGCTTTTGCTTTATCATATATATGTCCTAGATTATAAGAGCACTAAGGTAGTATTGTGGATCTTACCACGGAGTTGTGTCTCCAGGTGAGTATGGTGAGGCGGTGCTGGTGCTCACTGAGCTGCTGCTTGACCTCAGTACTCATGCGTTTGGACTGACCTTCCAACATGATGAGAATGGGCCGCTGACATATCTCTAATATGTGCAGAAGGCCCTGTCTGAAAACACACACAGCTACAGTCGTGTCTCATGATAGCACATAATGTACACTTCAGTATATGGCAGCAACACTGACCTCAAGTGGTATATTGTAAGGATGCCACAGTAATTATACACTTTTTTTGTTATACAACATAGAAAGTGCTGTTTGAAGGGTGTTGTTTCTACATTAAATTTGCCTGAGTCTGACCTGAAATTATTGGAACACCAGTCCTGCTCAAGGTAAGCATAAGAGAGCAACACGATCAGACGCCGAGAGCGACTCATGTTCATTAGTAGCTCTGCAGAAGGTTCTGGAGACACATAATAATGTTGTGCTTTGTTAAAAAAGTCATAGTTTTACATTACAATTTGTTACCCAGGGGCCAGTTTCACAACAAAAAAAAATCTGCGAAGAATGTACGCAAAAAACAAATGGTGGCAACGTCACATCACACAAGTGATTGCTGCTTGCAAATTGTAGCTACGATTGCAAATCCCACACGGCTCTTACATTTTCTCAGTGTAAGAGCCAGCGTATGTATGAGTCTCAAGTATGCTTTTTGTTTTGTTTTGTGAAAAACAATTTTGTTTGTGACATAATTTTGCAAACTGCAGCTTGCATATTTCAAGTTAGAGTTAAACAGGCCCCAGAATAACAGGTAATGATTGCGACAGCAGAATTGGGAAATTCTGGATTGTGAAGATTAAAACCAACCAAAACTGTATTAACAATGGATTCAATAGAGCCCGTGTTCCATCTATTACCGTTAAAAACCAACAGACAGATTACCTGAGCCAGGTAGGATGTCATTGTCATTGAGGTGCACTTTGTATGCATTTTTATTCTCCAGGTGAGGTTTGAGAATAAAGTTGACAAACTTCCTGTCATGATCATTGTTCACATAGGAGATATAGGCATCATATAATTTGCCATCTGAGGACATGGAGACACAAACCAGCGGTGTTAATATTACAGTCTTATAGCCGAGTATAACAACCTCATATCACTTCAACAGAAGCCTCACCATTGAGTTCATAGTCTCCATAGGAGTTCCTGTACCAGAGTTTGATGTTCAGATGACACTTGGAGTACACAACAGCAGCTACAGTGAGGAAGAGGAGGAGGATGACAGCTGCAATAACAGCTGCTGTGTGGCTGGGGCTGTCTGTGCACACACAGAGAAAATATAAAAAAATAAGCATTTAATAATAATAAGCGATACCTTAATTACAATTGATCATCACAAACTACAGATTACAGATTCTGTCAGTGGACTCATTGAGACCTTGCAACAAAAACAATTAAGAGAAAATTGTACTCATCTGCAATGCACATTTAATTCAGGGATAACATAGCGTGTTATGAATCACAAGGATTATCTGGTGCTCACATATCACCTGCTGGGTCAGGCTCCCTGCCAAGACACTGTACATTATACAGACTGAATGTATCAGTGTCTGTGGCATAAACATTGTATCACACAAGTTAAAATTTCCTCATTTTAAAGTTGTAAACTCCCTAGACAGTTGGCACAGTGTGTGTAGCTGGCCAACTTCCTCATAATAGTTTTTATTTACACTGATCATGTCTACAATACAGTTTCATATGATTTTCGATGTAGAGAAAGCAAAAGAGGCATTCCTGTTTATTCATGGGGTCTTGCCTTTCACTGTTCACAGGATGCAGGACAGAATAAAAGAGATAGGTTGGGATCTTTAGTTGTCTTACTTGAATTCTGTAGGCTGAAGTCAGAGGAAACGTTTCTCACTGTGCAGCTGTAGAGCCCAAAATCATCCAGCTCTCTGAGGGTAATCTCCAGCAGACTGTTTACCATCAGCTGGCCAGCAACAGGAGACCTGGTAAGTAGGACAGAAAACTTGATCTTACTTCCAGAGTAAATACATGAATAATAATTAACAATAATAATTAATAAATGGAAATTTTAAACCAAATCACCATGAGGAGGTGTTCTGCGTGTAAAGTGTGTGATTGGTGAGGGGCTGGCCATCTTTACTCCACTGCAGCGTGGTGTCACATTGCTCCTCTCTTGGATCCCAGAGGACAACAGTGCAGTTCAGTTTCACAGAGGATCCCACATTCCTCCAGAGGCTGATCAGGCCTCTATTAGGTCTAAATTCTGGTGCTTTGGCGCATTGGGATTCTGTGTAAAGACATACCACTGTTATCTGTGTTCACTGAAGGAGTGCCAGACAATAGAGGCCTTCGTGTGCACTGCCAAGTGCAGCCTGAGACAGCTGCTTGAAGGCACTCTGAAACAAAATGCCCCCTTGCATTGGTGAAGCCAATTCATTAAACTAGCCCCTTCACCTCCCCCCCCTCCGCCCCCCCCTACAAATTCTACGTTTACTGCAGAGACAAATAACCGCTTACACCAAGAGCCACACAATTACAGTATCAGGATCAGGTTTAGGATGACTTGGTTACACTTTGGAAATAATAGTGACTGTACCTTTAACTATGACACGCACAGTGAATGAGGCTGTGCTGTTGTTTTGTAGCACACAGGTGTAATTCCCTTGGTCTTCCAAGCTGAGGCTGGTAAACTCGAGGTAGGCCTTCCCATCCTGGGTGAGGAGCTGCTGACAGTCCTTCTGCCAGGTCAGGTTGAACTGGGGGGAGCTCTGCAGCTGAACAAGCTCCAGAGAGCAATTCAGTCGATATGGAGGCTCCTGCTGCCCCACATATAGCACCTGCTCCTTAAACCTGCTCTCGTCCACACAATTCTGAGCTACAAATAGAGACAGAGGACGTTTACACACTCTTCTTGACCATCTAGCTGATTCTGATCCCTCAGGTCGGGGACACAGGCTTACCAATCCCACAGCAGGGCTCTCTTCTTCCTAAAATAATATCTAATGGCGACAGTAACTGCTGTGGAACTAAAAATTGAGTTGAAACATGCTGTGACCTGGCCTGAATTTTTAATAATGACATAAATGAAGAAACTGTATTTAATGTGTCTGTAAGGTGCATCTCTATTTTATGTTCAAGCAAATGCCTACAGTAGAAATGGCTTCGCTTCATTTTGAGGAAACACTTTGCATACGGTCTGTGGATGCAAATAGCTTGCATACACTCTGTGTAGCTTCAGAAGACTGTGTTCAGCTTTAGTGTAGCTTTTGGCAAAGAACAAGTGTCTAATGGTGCATGTCAGACTGAACCACTCTTTCACCCTGGAAGACGCTAACCAAAGTGTTTTTTGCTGACTTACATTAAAAAAAACACTGACTCTTCTTTTCTATTTGAGGACATGTTCAGTGCAAGCGACAGAGCACCTATGTAAAATACATCTCAGACAAATTAACTAAAGAGGACGCCCTATTGAACCTGGACCTGTTCTTCAACATATTCAGCGCATGCGCTCATTTTGTCTACGACCAAATCCACAAATAACCCGCACAACTGCCCGCTCTGGTTTCCGTTTGACTTCCTCTTGTTTTTTTAGAAAAAAAATCGCAAATAAAGCGACACGCATCCGGGTCCAAAGTCCGGGTCTGGGCCCCATGTTGCCAAGCAACCTATGCATGCGACTGCGTGACAGAAACTGTGACCTTCCACACACTGACAACTTGCATTGACCTGGTATGTATTTACACCCGTCCAGCATCCCGTACGCTACATCTGACTAATAGCTCAACGGATAAATATTGCCCACACAATAAGGTGTATTCTACAGCTGTCAAATATTCATTGTATTTAATGGGTTTTAAAGGCCCATTCCTATCATATCTGAGTAAAATCAAGATGCCCAAATAAAGTTCAATTTGATCCTTACCGGCTGCGAGGAAAGTCTTGTCCCATTCAACAGAACACACCAATATTAAAGCGACTAAAATCACAGCCATGAGCCGCAGTCTTAGTCCGTCCTCTGGTGAGAAAAGCGAGTGAAGGTTGTTTTTTAAACCTACATCACCATGAGACAACGTGTTAGTTTGTTACAGTTTAGCTGTTGTGTGGAGCCGTAGAGGTGACTACGCAGACGTCAGCCTTCTGATTCCTCAACTGCACCTGGACGGGACCTGAAACTCTTCTGGCTATTGGTTCACCGGGTCACGTGACGTCTGCATCAGCTTTCACCTGCGTTACAGTTTCACTGGTGAAAGGTGGAGGTGATGTAGTGAAAAATTCACTAAAATATATCTACACCTGATCACTGCGGCCCTAATGTATCTTTAGTCATTGGGAACTGTTTAAAGGCACCACTTTCTAATAAGGCACCTTTTATACATGATTTAAAAGTTGTAATGACTTTGATAATGTACATTTGCTCATGCTTGGGTTGCCAGGTTGTTGATAGTCCTATTGGTAAACAGTGGTGGATGAAGTAGGCTACACAAATCCTGTACTTGAGTAAAAGTAGGCTACAGATAGTCTTATTAAATATTACTCCACTAAATGTAAAAGTCTTCAATTTATATTTCTACTTGAGTCAAAGTACAAAAGTAACTGCTTTTAAAAATACTTAAGTATCAAAAATAAAAAAGATTAGGTTATTTGTAGCCTAAAGCTATGTTTGTCAGGGGTTGATGAAAGGACAAAAATAATTGTACAGTACGCAATTCTTTCCTATTTATTAAACAACTGCATTCATTATAAACAGGTTGGACTTTCAATATCAAGTCATGTTATCCAGTGGTATATGTGTGTGTGTGTGTGTGTGTGTGTGTGTGTGTGTGTGTGTGTGTGTTGTGTGTGTGTGTGAGCGGTGGACTTAAGTAAAAAGCACTAATACCGCACTGTAAAAATACTCTATTGCAAGTAAAAGTCCTGCATTGAAAATGTTAGTGCATAAGTATTAAAGTATAATCAGGAAAATGTACTTAAAGTATTACAAGTAAAAGAAAGAAAAATGTTAATTATACATTAGATGATTAATAACTCATGAATTAATGTAAAAGCAGGATTGTAATGTTGATTGTATTTGTTGAGGGGGAGCTCATTTTTTTAACTATTTTGTATCTGAGTGCAGCTATGATTATTTTCATTATGGATTAATCTGTTGATTATTTTCTCCATTCCTTTATTTTTGAAAATCTGAAAATAGTGAGAAAGGCCGTCAATCTAATAATTATGTCAGCTGTACTTGTATAAAATGTTGGGTAGTTTAATTTATAACAAAGCATTTTTTTGAAAGTCTTCATATGTTTTGTGTGCAAAATCTGAATTTGTAAAGTAACAAATGACTAAAGCTATCAGATAAATGTAGTGAAGTAAAAAGCACAATATCTCCATCTTAGATATAGTGGAGTAGAAGTAGAAAGTGGCACGAAAAGAAAATACTCAAGTAAAGCACAAGTACCTAACATTTGTATGTAAGTACAGTACTTGATTAAATGTACTTAATTACAGTCCACCCCTGTTGGTAAAGTGTTAAAAATGGATTTTGGTCCAGATTGTCAGCAGCCCATTTCCAGAGAGTAAGTGTAACAGTCAAACCAGTCAAAGAGATGTTTCACAACCTGGCAACCCAAAGGTGTCCTTAATAATGGCTATGAGAGCTATCTATAAAGAATTAGAAAACATTTTATTTACCATTAATAAAGTAAACTTGTAGAAGTGTACAACTCTATATAAAGGGTGCCTTATTAGCTAGTGGTATAGTGTTTTTTTAAACTTTTTTTTACTTTCAATTATATCAACGTACATGATGGTCAAACTGCATGTCCACGCTGCTTGGAATACAATCCAGGTGGAAACATTTTAATATATTTTGTGCATAAAAAGACTAAGAAATAACAGAAGCAGTCCTCCTCAGGTCATTATATTACAAATTTCTATAATCAATGGGAAAGAAGGGTACGACCTCAGTGTCCTCAATAACAGGTACAGCCCTAAAGACAGCACTGACATAAATGTAGCCATTATTTAAATACATATGGCACCAGCACAGAATGTTTTTCAAAATGTCAACAGTTTTTAATTGACAAACTTAAACTTAAGACATTACATGAGGCCCAAAATGTTCTTCTTTTATTTGATAATAGAAAATATTATAATGCAAAACATTCTTGTGTCTGTTTTACAAAAGACACCATCACATTCTGTCTGCAGTAATGACATTCATCAGCTGTTTTACAATATAAGGCAACATCGTAACACACAATCGGTACCGTGAGAGCAGTAGCAGTATAAATTATCTTCAGGCTTTCAATATAAACACTCATATACGTCTCACAAATATAGAGATCCAACAAGCTGTCAGTACATTCTTAAAATAGAATAAGAATAATTTCATGAAAGACGTGGTCAGTAAAATCAGTTACTGTACACTTGTTTTGTCCAAGAAGTCCATTTCACAGACGAGAATCCATTTAGCCAGCACTTAACATTTGACTGCAAACAATAAAAGGGAGTGAGAGCCCTCCGTCTGAAGCTCTTCAGAGAGATGATTAATGGCTCTGAAGTTGACTCAACACTGTGATAGTCTGTATACTAATGCACAAGGTGACACTTGGTTCATGTCCTCAGGTAAACATGTGCAACATTAAAGTGTCTGAATGCTGTCATGCTTCAAATGAACTGTAAGCAAGAAAAGCAAGTTAGTTGCGGTTAGTTGCAGCATCTATGTCAATGTGGTTACAACAATGCAAAGCACATCTCAAAACCAGACTTCAAAATGTTGTCTCTGGTACAATCATATAATAAACATATTTAGAGATGAGTCATCATTTAGGTGATTGCATTTCAGTTAAATATTTCAAAATAAAGGTACCATTAAATCTGGGTGGAATATTAATTTTCAAATGTATTAATTCATGAACAGCCAAGAATTCATGAACAGCCAAGAAGAGTAATGCTGGCTGCGTTGTAAATCTATCACGAAGTACCATTTGCTTTCTTTTTAAAAACTCTAATCAAGTGCTAATAACAGTGGTATAGAATTTTAAGGTTGTTGTTTAAAGCAGTGGTTCCCAAAAAGGGGAGGAGGCTTTATGACAAAGGGAGCGAAACTAAAATTGAATAGAACTTTTTCGAGCAGACATTTTGACTTGTTTGCTGCTGACAAAGGTCTGTGAATTTGATTCATTAGAGAAACGAGACCTCTGATGCTAGAAAGGCTATAAGATTCAGCTTAGTTAGAATTTTTCAGACAGCAAAACGAGAATGTAAAGCACAAGATAGGCAGAGTTTCAACAGGGACATAAGTAAAGTATGCTAATCAACCAAACTCATCAGTCAAAAGTATGTAGATGGGCTAGTGAAGCACCAATCCTACTTTTTCTCTCCTGATTCCAATATTGAGCACCAGTCCAGTGCTCTCTTTTTTATTTTCCCACCATAGCTGTGACACAGATCAGAACCAGAGTGCTGGACAGATAGGAGTGCTATATATTTTGTTTACAGTTTGCATTGTTCACAATTTCCAGGATCAGTTCCTCCTACAGTTAAATATAGTAGAGAAAAATACAATGAATTCCAATGATCCCCCAGCTGGTTTTATTGAAATGGGATGTAATGTAGCAGGAATGTACTATCCACATATTATTTGAGACTCACCTGAGTTCCTCTTTTAGTCTGTTGAGTTTGTCAAAGAGTCTGTCATTCTTGACCTGCATGGGAGCGCTTGGTACAAACCAGGCTGCAATGAACTTGCATATGACGACAACGTGCTACAAGCAGAGAGGAAAAGGAATGTTACCCCCTTTTCTAACTGTGAAAATGTGGTTTGTTTAATCACACTGCCTGATTTCCTTATAGCCCAGCTCATGCATTCTGAAACATACAAATTAAAACATACAGACAGTGGGCAGGATTTAGGGGGGATTTTGGTGTTGTGTTAGGTGCATGGTTTGGTCAAAGCTTACCTCAAACAGAATGACAAACGCAAAGCGCACAGCTAAAATTAGCCAAAACTGTGGGGTAAAATTGTAGTCCTCGTTGCTCCTGTAGTCTTTATAGCTGCGAAGTAAAACAGACCAGAACACAGATGATATCTCCAAGTCAGTTTTTTTATCAGCACACAGTGGAAGATTGTGGGTTCCAGCTGCAGTGATGGACAACCATTTTAAGAAGAATGTAAACTTTATATAGCACTTCTATTACCTGAGGTTACACAGTCCTCAAAGGAACAGTAACAATGCAATACTAACAGGATAATAAATGAACATTTGAGTGTGAACATTGAAGTTATTACCACTGGTGGTGCTTTTGACTCAAATTTGTTACTCAAATGATATGTTTTGACTTTGGTTTCTTCAAAACCTAACTTAAATGTCAAAATTGTGCCAGTTAAATATCTTTTCAGCTGCAGAAGACAAATAAGATTAAAATAAAACAAACCTGCAAGAAGAGACATTCAAGCCACTATGAGTGACCATCTGATCTGCTGAAAACTCGTTGTGTATGTTCTGGTCATCCATTCGTGCAATGGAGAGAGAGTTGTTGATGTAGCCAGCCATGCAGCTTGAAAAATAGAAGGATTTATTTAAAATAAGTGTAGCACACAACATGACAAAACATAAACATTTTCTAGAAGAAATCACATTCTCACTCAATATCTGTTACTGTGCCATTGGCACACGGGCCATAGCGGTATTTGTACACCAATCGAGGGATGAAGTCTGAAGATACACCGATGACCAGCCCGTTCGCAATGACAGCTAAGACTCCAATAGCCTCCAACACGTCTATCCACACACCTGAGGAAAGGAAACATTGGTGTGAGGAGAAACAGCATACAGCATAAACAGGCAAACAACATTTTAACAACTTAAAAAGTTCAAATGTAACCCTCACCAATATCATTGGTTTTCTTGGGAACCATTCTGCGCTCCAGAGTGACCATTTTAATGGCATCCAAACGTATCTCAATGATATTATTAATGAGGGCTAGCAGAGGAGCAAGAGGAAATGCTGCCACAAATATGGTGGTAAAGCTGAACTGGATCACTAAGGAGAGAACAATATGATTTTCCAAAACCAGTCCAATATTTGTGTCTATTTATTGTTGTTAAAGCATTAAGCAGAAATCATACCCATCTCCAGAAACTCATTGAACAGGCTGAAGGAGTCAACATCATTGAGACGGTAGTTGCTGAGCCAGTCTCGAAGCTTACAGTTATCACACATTTCAGCACCGAGTTTGCCCTCTGATTCATCTTTTAGGTAGCAGTGGGCACATTTCCTCTGCAGCTTCTGGGTCCTTTTTCTCTTAAGCCACCTGCAAAGCACACTGACGCAAACAAAAGACAGCTTTTAAAATCCTGGACCCGACGCTATGTAAAGTGAATTATACTGTGCACATGTCTAGTGCATATCACAAATCAGCTTTATACTTACGGGCCTGTGAACTCAAAGACATTGCTGATGGTTTGCTTGAGTACCATTATGATCGCCATTTGGATGAACAGGTCTGTGAGACATCCACTAGGATGACACTGTAAAGGAGAGAGTGGCACTTTTGGGATGCAATCATATATAATATTCAGATTTAAAATAGGACATTTTAATTTAAAATGGACATTTAGTCATTCTTAATGGGATTTATGTTACTCACCTCCTCTAGCCTCCATTTCCCTGCAATTCGTACGTAACCACCAGGATGGCCATTTATCCTGTCATATATGTTACAAAAACAAGTCTTTATTAGTCCGATTAATAGAGCCCACATCTGCCATTTTGAAATTATCGGTGTCGACCGATTCCTCCACTCACGAGGCTGATACATATTAACCTAAATCACATCTAAAACCATTATTGGCTAGCGTTAAATATATTTTGATATACCGTAGGGAATAATGTAGCTAAATATTTTCACTTCTGACAAACTGTAACCCACTCTCCCTTAAACACCTGTCACGTTCTGCAATCTACTGCATAACTCAATGTATTTTCTATTTCAGTAATTAATAAAAATTACATCTAAAACAACATGTTACTGGCAAAGATAACCATGTATATTAGGTTGTACTCTGCACGGAAGGGTTTTTCTTCGTTTTAATTTCAGCTTTTTGTATTGCCCATTGGCCGCACTTGCTCTCTAAATATCAGCATATACCCATTTCATTCGACCACTATTTACAAGGCCATCAGTTTATGACATCAATAAGTAAAGAAAATGATTTCTTTAAGTTTGGATATTAATTTAAATTAACTCATTACCTGCCAAGAAAAAAGGCTACGTAGAATAGGGAAGAGAAATAGGTGAAGAACTGAAAGGTGAACATCTTGACTGTGAAATTCTTCTCTGTGGCAGCAAACGATCTTGTTTTCTCTGGTGAAGACAGACTTCATGTCAGTTTTCATGCAGTTCACTATTGGGTCAGTGGATGGCACAAATGCACAGACTTGAGGGATGTCCTATTATAGAATTTCAACTTTACATCTACTATGTTATTACCTCTTTATTACATTTTATTTAAATAATTAATATTTAATATAATTTTTAATATAAAATATAACTTTTGAGAGTTCAAATCTAAAGTTTCATTTGGGTCATTTTTAGAGGGCCGAGTAGCCACAACTCTCCAGCATTTCACATTAAAATAGCAAACACTCGAATTTCCCCCCATTTTGTTATTTATTTTGCAAACCTTCAGATTTAACTTATGACCCTTTGGGGCTTCTGAGCCACAGGATGAGAAACTTTGCTCTAAATTGGAGGATCAACAGACTAGATCTTAAAGCAGTGCCCCTCATAACAGGCCATTGACTGTTATGAGGACTATTTGTTACCATATAAAAATGAAAAATAATGAGAAAACATACCTATTTGACAGAGCTTCATGGCTACTATCCTGTTGACCTGCAAAGACAAAGAGATAGTCAGAATCACAGAGAATAAAAAGCTACAGAGATGCACATTTAGAGACTTATGTACCCGTGTCATGACAGTGATGATAAGGTAATGGACGACGGCCCCCAGCATCATTGCTCCTATGCTGGAGTGGTTGCTCAGGAATTCCCATGATCCCTCAGCCAAGAGCACTGCAGCAATCACCCTGAACACCACCAAGGCATGTGTCAGGCCAATTATCACCAATATCTGTGAAAACACAAAAACACTTTTTTGTGTGTGTACTTTCAGTATCCTAATGGGGGACTCCATTATCTACATATTTGTGCTCCTTTACTTCTAACCTCAACTACTGTACATGCCTAAACCTTGAATCTTACCCCTCTTCAACCTGATTCTCACTTTAACCCAAACTCTAAAGATATACAATCTCTTTAAATGTTATATGAAAACAGTGTTAAAAATGACAAGTAACCCACCATAGCTGTGACACAGATCAGAACCACAGTGCTGCGCAGATAGGAATGCTTATATTCTTTTGGTTTACAGTTTGCATTGTTCACAATTTCCAGGATCAGTTCCTCCTACAGTTAAACATTACAGAAAAGAAAACACAGCCATGAATTCCAGCGATTAGTGAACTGGTATTACTGAAATGAGATGCAATGTATGAAACTGATCATACCTCCTCCTCACACCAATCAGACACTTTCCATTCGCACACATAGGAAGCCCGATGTCTTTTCCAGAACTCCAAAAACAGTGTTGCTGTGAAGACCAGGGATTTATATGAGTTCATAAAGTCTACTGGAACAACAATATGACAAATGAACCACAGTGACAGTTTTTGGAACCACAGATCCACACATCCACAATAATTGTTGCCACTTTTTGGAAAGTTTGGAAAGAAGACAGCTGTGCATTAATCTTTCACTGAATGTATGAAAATGTGGACATGCATCCATTTCAGATTTAAGAACTAAAGAAATGTATGCATTGTGCTATATACCCACATTTTTGCTTTTGGTCATAGTATAGTGACACATGGCCAGTCATAAAAACTACTGTTAAGAGTTACAAAGATGGGGATTGTGTTGAAGCTTTGGGAAGTAAGAAAACTTTGATTATAGTTTGGGTTGGGTTTAGCACATAAAAGCTTTAGTTAAAAATACAAATTAGAAAAAAAATCTGGCACTGATGGTAAAGTCATCATGCTAGCTCCAGCCTTTGTTGTTTTTTCCCAGACGTTGAATGCAAAATTATAGTGTGTTACTTCTTGTTTTAAACCAGTATTATAAAAGGACATCCATTCAGCGGGCCACATTTTGGTCATACCAACACCACTTTTCTGTCTTTCATTCTCTTTCCTTACTTCACCTCTCCCTCACACACTTCTGCTGATACACTCATGTTATCAATTTTTTTGCAGACTGCAGTGGCTGTTCCAGAAACTATACTCTTCCAAGAGCTGCACTAATAAATGTCAATCAAAGTAAATCGTTATTTTGCCTGAATACTTATTCTCTACAGCTATGACTTTGATATGAGGAGAGTTCTGACAGCGGTCTGTAAACATTTTAAAATCCACAACAACACAGAGGTGTTAAAAGCAGAAAAGCTGAACAAGGCATAGAGAGTGCATTTATATGTTCTTATAGATGACTGCTTGACCACCCCCACGGCCAGATGGCGCGGGCTGATTAAGATGTGAGAAGCCAGGACGAGTAGGTTCTCTCAGTGATGTGGCATCTCCTTGGCAGTACATGTCTCAAAACCATCCAGGCAGTTTCATTAAATACATCTGAGGCAGATAAAAGACTTGTTTGTACAAGTTGTCCTGTATAGCCAAAACGTTTGGGCGAATAAATGACGGTACCGGAGAAGAGTTCTGCACTCTAATTTTCTTATTATTAAATTTACCTATTGTGTGGGTTTTGATGGCTACACTGCATCTGCAGGAAATATGACTGATAAATCACACTCTTCTATCTTAAACAGAAATACTGAAAAATAGTATTTCTATCAACACAAGAATAATCATGTCATATAGACACACAGAACTCACCCCACACTGCCATGAACATCGCAAAGAGCACAGTGCCATGATTATCGAACAGCAGGCTCACCTGTAAGACAACCCCAGCAGTGAGCACAAATAGACAAATAGACCATTAAGTCGCTGTAAATGCACTGATGTACCTTGGCATATGTACAGGTGTCAGAGAGCTGCCACACTTTGCATCTATTGTCACAAAGTGGACACATGACCGTGTCAGCCTCGCAAACCTCCTTTCTGCAACACAATGAGCACTTTATTTAATATAGTGCAAATGTTCTGTTATGACACAGATACTGTGGAGCTGGGGAGAAACCTACATGAGGGGCGAGCTGTTGAAGTAGGCAAGGCCGTAAAGGAAGACTATGACCCCAATGATAGCAGGCGGGATGAGCAGATATGTGTACCAGCCCAACCATAGGTAGTACAAGGCCACTTTCTCTCCAAAGTAGTTCCTGACATGAGAACACACACACACACACACAACACACAAACACACAAACAGAAGGAGAAAATTATGTAACTCATTAGGCAGGGATATGCACTATAGTGCCCTTAGAAAAATGTTATACATACATTGCACATTTTCCACCGGCCATTTTATTAGGTACACCTGTTCAATTGCTTGTTTTACACAAATAGCTAATCAGTCAATCACATGGCAGCAACTTAGTGCATTTAGGCATGTAGACGTGGACAAGACAACTTGCTGAAGTTGAAACCGAGCATCAGAATGGGGAAGTAACAGGATTTAAGTGACTTTGAATGTGGCATGGTTGTTGGCACCAGATGGGCAACACACAGGTTTGAGATGACAGAAGGACAACAGTAACTTAAATAACCACTCATTACAACCAACAAGGTCTGCAGAATACCATCTCTGAACATGTAACACGTCAAACCTCAAAGCAGACGGGCCAGCGCAGCAGAAGACCACACCGGGTGCCACTCCTCTCAGCTAAGAACAGAAAAATGAGGCTACAATTCACACATGCTCACCAAAATTGGACAATAGAAGATTGGACAAATGTTGCCTGGTCTGATGATTCTCGATTTCAGCTTGCTAGGGTTAGAATTTCGCGTAAACAACATGAAAATATCGATCCACCCTGCCTTGTATCAACAGTTCTGGCTGGTGGTGGTGGTGTAATGGTGTGGGGGATATTATCTTTGCACACTTTGGTCACCTTACACCAACTAAGCATCGTTTAAACGTGACAGCCTGCCTGAGTGTTGTTGCTGACCATGCCCATCCCAGTGTACCCATCTTCTTCCAGAGGATAATGCTCCATGTCACAAACTTCAAATCATCTCAAACTGATTTCTTAAACATGACAATGAGTTCAATGTACACCAACAGCCTCCACAGTCACCAGATCTCAATCCAATAGAGCCCCTTTGGGATGTGGTGGAGCGGGAGATTCACATCATAGATGTGCAGCCAACAAATCTGCAGCAATTGCATGATGCTATCATGTCGTTATGAACCAAAGACTCCGAGGAATGTTCCAACACCTTATTGAAAGTATGCCATGAAGAACTGAGGGAGTTCTGAAGGCAAAAGAGCTTCCAACCCCTAATAAAGTAGCCGGTGAGTGTATGTGAAGATACAATGATATTTGCAACAAACTTTATACAGATTTTGTACATTATACTTATATTATTATGCTGTAAATGTACTTTATAATACGTCTATAACATGCTTATAATGTCATACACATGATGTACACGTTTTGCTGCGTAAGGCATATGTTTATGCCAGTATGTGGTACTAAAACAATATTTGCTAAATTATACAGTCAAACTATAATATCTGAATTATGTTATATAAAGTTTATAAGTTGTCCATTTTACAACAAAAATTTTCATAGATTTTTTTTCACATGGATGTATTGTATTACAAAATAAGCAACTAAGTCATGAGGACAACATTTTTATAAAATGCCGAGCAATGCTGTATAGTGGATATTGTCACTATGGTATACTGATAGGTCTAATGTGGGTGCTATAATAAAAAGCTGAAATTGTATCTCAAAGTTAACATAAATACACATGACACACACACACACACACATTTTTTTAAATTGAGTTATGTAAACTGAGGGAGGACCACACCTCCCTCACTTATTCTACCACCTGCGCTTTATTCAATTCCTCCAATAAACCACCCATACTTCACTCATTCTATCCACCTGTGCTTCTCAAATCCAGCCACAAGCGTTCACATATATAAACTGTCCAACCCGTTTTCTCTACCATTTCTCAGTTCTCGCATCCCTCCCACCTAAATCCTGCTTGTTCACCTCTTTTAATGGGCAGCACGGCAGCCCAGTGGCCAGCACTGCGGCCTCACAGCAGAAGGTTGTGAGTTTAGACCTCGCTCAGCCCAGGCCTCTCTGCACAGAGTTTGCACGTTCTCCCCGCTTTGAGTGGGTGTCCCCCGGGCTCTCCAGCTTCCTCCCACCATGAAAGACATGCACGCTAAAATACATAATTCTGCTTAGTAATCATTTTGTCTTCTTCTATAACAGGAACCACAGGGGGGTTCACAAGACCAAGCTGCTTATCGAGAGGGGCCCCCACCCTGAGTCTCGACCCCTCGGGTTTCTAGCCGCTCCGGCCACCAAACCCTAAACAACCCGCCGACCCCTTCATCACTCTTCTCTCGACCCCTGCATCCCTCTCCCCTCAACCTATTTTCATCACTCTCCCCACCATAAAATCTAATATTGCCGTGTTTGCACTGCATTCTGCTGTTTGGACTAAATCTAAACCACTCAAATCTGTACTGTACTGTACATCATTTTAAATAATGAGTCCAAACAATGCCTGCATCCTGCGTGGGGAGGTGACTTGTTTGCTGTTGTCTTGTTAACACTTGAACCTACTTCACAGTAGGATGACATGGAAAACAATAACGCTGCAATAACTGCACCTGTAAAAAAAAACAGAGTAATGAATACACTGTTGCTTTCCAAACCTGACAGCAGTTATGGGTTGCCCTTGGAGACAGGCTGTCCATCGTGCCCAGCTCTCCTTCAGTTCTCTCTGTTTCCTTTTCTGAAAAGAAGAAGCAAACATTTTGAATAAGCTTTGGAAATGTATTTACATTTTTATTTCCTGGCATCCACTTCACCTCCTACAGTGTTATTAAGTAAACAGAAGAACACGCATGTACGTGCTTACATGTATACATATGTATCAATGTATGCTCATTGCTCACACACATGCCCACTTACTCCCAGCGCTGAATGACTCACTGCATTAATATGAACTGCATTGCATCTCTGTGAAATACTTTATTTTTTTGGCAGCAATCGATTGCTTTGGAAGACCACTGCCAAGTTTCACTTCATAATTTTAGACAAGGAAAAGAATAGCAAAACACTTTAGCAACCACATGACAAGAAGATATTTATCAGATAATAGTGTCACTATCTTTAACACGAGGATGTGTAGATAGCAGGTGGCAATGGCAGATACTGGTTTAACGGTATTATTCACATCTGTCGTTAAGAAAATGTCCAGTCTCATGCATGACTACATTTACTTGTGTGTACTGTTTACATTCTTTATTCATACAATCTTTTAGGCACACGTTGACTGTTTTAGTCCTTGTAATAGCACAACTATCAGGACAGATATAGTGAGAGTATTGCAAGGCTTTTACTGTATGTTAGGATTTTTACCTCATGCAGGCAGAACCTTGCCTCAAAAACATTCATCTTCATAAGATCCCGCAGACTCTCTGGGAAGAATAACAGGTGAGTATCTTAAGAATAAAGATTAGGTGTCTGGTTACCTGAGGAGGATTCTAAACACAGTAAGCCTTTCTCACCTCCTGAATGGATAGGGGTGTGATTCAAGATGAAATGGACAATCCTTATCCTAAAACAAAGACAGGTATCACTTATTAAGGGGAACTTGCAGCAAAAGACACTAAAAACTTCAACAATTCAGTAAAATTTCCATGGAGCCTTTGAAAATGTGCCTTTTGATAATGATAAAGCTGCAATTAGAGATCATTATCAATATCAATATCACATTTGTGCATTTACCACCACATCACCAATTATTATTATTACAAATATTAATTGTATTAATATGCTTTAGAGATCATTTGGATGAGAAAATGTACATTTGTAACATATGGGGCACACAAACAATCAGATACTTCAAATAGCATCCTTGTTTGTTTAAAATGTCAACATGTTTTACCTGGTGCTGAGCGGTACAACGTTCTGATCCGAGCTCCAATTACAAGCATCAGACACTTTGAGCAGATACCTGTATTTCTCAAACAATTCTTTGGGCGCTTGAATCCCATAGAAGACGAGCTCTTCATTTATAATTTCCTAACAGAAAAAAATAAAGATGTGCTAAATGAATGACTCACAGGACCTCTGCAACACGTTCACCCAGGAGTGTTGAAGAAAAGAAAGAATAAAGAGAACTGTTGTTTAATTGAACACTTACTGTGACTTTTAGGTTCTTTTTTTTCAGTTCTTCAATATATTCAGTTTGCTTCTTGAAAGTCTCTCTGTCCTGTTTATCACTTGTTTTGGCAACCAGGACATAGTCATACGATAGTGGAGTGTGCTGTGTGGCAAAAATGATATGCAAAAGTCAGACTTTCAGACATTAAATGGATGGATTTTTTCCTGCGAATTAGTATGGCCAGGACTAGTTAGCACATTGTCATTGTCAACATATTCAGTTCATATTCATATTCAGTAGGAGATACATTCTTACCACAGGAGGAAGCGATGCCTGTTCATTGCCATTCTCTCTTACCACTCCCATTAATTCCAGTAGTTCTATACTGGGCTACACAACAAAGTATTGATAAGAATAACACAAGGAGAAGTTATCCACACTCATTTATGGCAAATGTACACACATAGAGTTAATGATTTTTCAAAAGATATGAAACACATGATATACAATGATTTTACCATATGGGATCAACTGGTTTCATCATCCCACTTATTTGTACTAAAAAAGCTTGTGAAAATATGCAGAAAGGTTATCACCTACAAAAGAATCCTGTCAAACTGTGACGTGGGCGAGTGTCAATGAATGCCACTGTGCTGAGAAAAGACTGTGGTGATCCTGACTCACCTTGGAGGACTGTCAGTGAAGAGGGTTAATCTAACCTGACCGGACAGCATGGCATGTGCTCTCACCATCATGCCAACTCATGCTATTCACTCAACAGAGCAGTCTACACATGGTTACATGTAGCCCTAACACAGTGGACAGGACGTAGCAACACAATCTGAACGTTATACCAGTCTGGTGCAAACATCCCATTCAATCCAAATTCAGATTAAAGCACTGCCATGCAGTCTAGTCTTAATATGTGTAAAGGTGTGTCTTGTACATCACTGGAATGAGCCTCTGTTGGACCTCTTTAGTCTGACAATTGAAATATTGGCAGTCAAGATAAAGACAGGCCTGTGGTAACACAACAGAAGCTGGAAGTAGCATATGTATCGATAAAATTTCTGTATTAGTAGGTTACGGTCATTTTTCACCTACCTGCCTCCTGTGGACGGGCATGACGGGCAGCTAAATTACCGCATTAAAAAACGCCTCAGTCATTCAATGATCCCACCGGCTCTCGGTCAGCTCACCGATATGTCCGACTATAGAATGACATGTCGGCTCTTGAACAAACGGTAGGTATCCTAACTTCCGCACTTCCTCCAGGAACAAACGAAACCTTTTGTTGTTGTATTACTGGGTAAGGAATGTAAAAAAGCGACTCTACCTGTTGCTGATGTCACAACATTTATCTTTGTAGCCACCACCTTTTTTCTCAGTTCAGTTTCAGTACAACGATGCGGTCACCAAGCACACAAACAAACAAACAAACAAACAAACAAACAAACAAACAAACAGGGTCTAATGTGAGTTTCGGTGGCTGCAGAGGGATAAAGACCATCTCGATGAGGATTGCCAGGTGCAGTGGAATGGCATATTTGTGTTGCCTCCTCCTCACTGATGCAAGATAACAAATATCATCCACTAGATGGAAGCAAACGCAGTGATTTTAACTGTATTTTAACATTGGCTGAATCATCCTACACACATCAGACTGTGACATTTGTAAAAAAAATAAATAAAAAAAATACACTGACACTTGTAGGACTTTGAGTCATGAAATTACAATTTGAAAGCATCTCTAGGTCCCTAATGGAAAGAAAGGCTGAGCAGAGTCATTATCATTCACAGCAGAACAGTCTATTAACCAACATGAAAAATATACATTATGGAGAAAATCGATTTATTGTCGATATTAAACTTGAATTTGACTCTTCTTCTTTTTATTATTATTATTATTATTATTATTATTATTATTATTATTGTTGTTGTTGTTGTTGTTGTTGTTGTTGTTGTTGTGTTTGTTGTGTTTGTTGTTATTGTTACATGAAATAAACTCACCTTATTGGATGTTTGGTGGAGAGAGCGTCATTTATTGAATATGCAACAAATGTAAATCGTATTAATTTATGAAGATTATAGCTCTCTTAATTGTTGTTTCAGCTTCTGCTTCTTCTGACAACAGACAAAAAACAAGTCCACCTTTACAGAAAGTAACTAGCCAAAACAAAAGTCAACAATAATAAGCGACAGGTTAGTCAACTTGAGATTTTTTTCCTCTATAATCTTGACATTTTACAAATTTACACTTAAAGTTTTTGGTGGCGGAAGTAACTCTAAAGGCCTTAATTCCTTGACCATGCCGGTAAATCTGAATGATAGCTATACTATGGTGCTCATTGTTTCTGTAAAATTAACTAAACGATTGAATTTGGAGAATCTAACCGATCTATATAACGACCTCAGGAGCTTAGTTCAAGCAGATGACCCGGTGGCCTTAAGAGGTTTTATACATTCAAAGAACTATTAAAACAGGCCAGGCTTCTAATTGAGACCTGCTTTTAACTGAAGTTTTACTGTACACTTTTGAAGGTAGGCTACTTAAACTTTACCTGAAAATATCTGTTTATATTGTACCTTTTACTACACTATATAGGCTATTACAGCATAACTGTATTAAACTTTAATCCACCTTATCCACTATTGAAATGCAGATAATACATAAATGGTAATAATCCATTAATATAATATAACTAGTGCCCTCAAAAAAGATTCATTCAATATGTATTGTATAGTGTGACTAGTATATTTTGTTAATACTGTTTTACTTAAGATATTAACATTACATTACATTATTTTTACTCATTTGATAGACGCTTTTCTCCAAAGCAACTTATATTTGAGGAACAACATATAAGTATCAACAGAGCACCAATACAGCATGAGATCAATTCAATTCAATTCAATTCAATTTTGCTTTATTGGCATGACTGTTGAACAATATTGCCAAAGCATCATACATATGACATAACAATCATCCCAATACATAGAAAATATCAACCACCCCCATACATTTCATTTAAGAATTCGAGCATAAACTAATCAAAGTATCTGTCTCTCATCTATCTCATCTATCTGTCTCTCATCTATCTCATATAAAGCATGAGATCTACAAGACAATACATACTAATAAGGGCAGAAATAAATAGTAGTAAGAGCTAATAGCAAGTATGGCATCGATGGGGTAAATACCTACAGAAAGTAAGAGTTAACAAATAAGTGCAATCAATACAAGAGAAATGTAAGGGGATAAGAGCAGAAGCGCACAGGAAGTGCATGTTAGGGTGCAAATTAGGGGTTGACGTGTTATAAGGGGAAGTGTTATCAGAAGAGATGAATTTTCAAGAGCTTCTTGAAGTTAGAGAGGGATGCCCCTGCTCCAATGGCATGTGGTAGCAATTTCTACAATCGTGGTGTCACAGATAAGAACAGTTCGGAAATGCAGGATTGTTACCTGGGCACATGCCTTTGGTGTGAGAGACCTGGGTTCTAATCCAATGTGTGCTTGATCAAGACACTTAACCCCTAGTTGCTACAGAGGCGTGCGACCTCTGACATTTATAGCAATTGTAAGTTTCTTTGGATGAAATCGTCAGCTAAATGAGTAAATGTAATGTATTGTTACCTGTAAGATGGTTGTTTTTATTAAAATACATGAAAGTCTTGCTGTGTTTAAACATGGCTGAATATTTCCATATTTCTGTAGCTATCTGCTCTATACCGACACTTGCAGTTGAAGACATCTACAGGCCTTCTTGATAGGCTATTTGTGAGCTTATGATGTGGGTTTCAAATGTGATTCCCACTGCACAGCCCTGTGAATCTATTTCTGTTTTCCATCCTTTCTCTTTGACTAAAAGAAAAACTAACATGTCAAAATGGGTGGCCCTCTGTGCCTTGTTATTAAAGATGACTTTTACATTAGTCTTGGAAACCTTGGTCGGCAGTGCACACCCAAGAAGACCCACATGTCAAGGAGGAGAGGCGATATGAAGCTGAAGAAAAAGTGGTTGCGAAAATAAGCAGCTGTATTTCTGTCCTCGGCCACACCCCTAAGAGGAGGATAACATAATTACACCGGCACAGGACCATGTAAACCACTTGAAGGGCAATAGAGGGGGCCGCTGCTGCTAAATTTGACTGGAGTGGAAGTACAGAGTAGAGAGGTAGCTGGGAGGAGCGGGGAAGCTGCTAATAGACCCTTTCCTAAAATTCCCTGTTGTAGAGGAAACACACATTCAGAGGTGAAAAGGATCAGAAAGAGAAGCACATCCTGGTGTTTTAAAGAAAACACTAAACTAACATCAGAGTGACTGCTTAATGATTCACTATAGAATTAACACTCAGGGTCCTTGAAAGAGCTCTTCAGAAAATAATCTAATAGCCTATGTTTCTATTTTACTAATTATCAGAGGGTTCCCTCTCCAATCACAATGAAAACAAAAGTTTCTCTTTAACTGTATGAACAGCTTCTCAGTAGGAGATTGAAGTTTCTTGTGGGATCCTTGATAGCAAACCCTTGTTGGAAAAGGCATGAGATAATTATCTCCGCCAGGTGTAAGCTTAAGCCTGGAGGGGATCATTGTTTTGTCATGCATGTGTGTAACTGAGTGTGTGTGTGTGTGTGTGTGTGTGTGTGTGTGTGTGTGTGTGTGTGTGTGTGTGTGTGTGTGTGTGTGTGTGTGTGTGTGTGTGTGTGTGTGTGTATGTGTGTATCTGTCAGCATACATAATATAATTATAGCTATAATCTCCCACACTACTGGACCCATCAGCCTAATATTTGTGTACACATGTATGCCTTAATGCTCAAGTACCTGACTGAGCATACTGTAAAGCTCAGACTTTTCGTCTTTTCAGCAGTATGCAGCATTTTATGATATGCTTATGACATAGCAAAACGTATTTTCTACAATCGGCTAGAAAACAAGACTACCTAGTCTGTTGCAGGACAAATTATGACCTTTGTTGTAGCTCAAAAACTGACATTCACAGAATGTTTGGTCTCATCTTGAACTGGAGCATCTGCAGATTAATTCCATACATTTACATTTACATTGACTCATTTGGGAGACACTTATATTTGAGGAACAACATACAAGCATCAACAGAGCATCAAATACAGATCTATACCTGACAATACATAAGAGCAGAGTAGCAATAAATACTAGTAAGAGCTCATAGCACGTATCACATCAATCGGTTAAATACCTAGGGAAAGAAGGATGAGTTAACAAGAAGTGCAATCAATATGAGATATTTGTAAGGGGATAGAAGAAGAAGAGCACAGGAAGTGCATGTTAGAGGTTTGAGGTGTTATAAGAGGAAGTGTTCTTGGAAGAGATGAGGTTTCAAGAGCTTCTTAAAGTTAGAGAGGGACGCCCCTGCTCTAATGGCGTGTGGTAGTTTGTTCCATCAATGTGGTGTCACAGATGAGAACAGTCGGGATTGCGATTGTTTTGTGTGAAGGGATGGCAGAGCCAGGCGTTATTCGTTGGAGGAGCGTAGTGGCCGAGAAGGAACGTAAGTTTGTATTATGGAGTTTAGGTTGATGGTGGCAGACCCAGTAGTCACTCTGTATGCAAGCATTAGTGACTTGAATCTGATTCTGGAGGCCACGGGGAGCCAGTGGAGGTCACTGAATAATGGAGTGACAAGTTCTTTTGGGCTGATCAAAAAACAGATGCGCTGCTACGTTCTGAACCATTTGTAAGGGTTTTACTGTACAAGCTGGAAGACATGCTGGGAGGGCAATGCAACAATCGAGGCTAGAGATAACCATGGCTTGTACCAAAAGTTGGGTGGCATACTGAGTGAGGTAGGGCCTGATTTTCCTTATGTTGTATAGACCAAAGCGGCATGACCGAGAGACACATGGTCTGAAAAGGCCACCTGGTCATCAATCTTGACACCCAAGTTTCTCACCACCTTGGTTGGAGTGATGGTTGAGGAGTCAATTTGTAGTTTAATGTTATGGTGGATAGATTGCTTGGCTGGAATGACCAAGAGTTCAGTCTTAGAGAGGTTTAGTTGAAGGTGGCAAGCCTTCATCCATGCAGACATGTCCGAGAGACAGTCTGTGATCCGCACCGAGATGGTGGGATCGTCTGGTGGGAAGGATAGGTAGAGTTGCGTATTGTCTGCGTAGCAGTGGTAAGAGAAGCCGTGCAAGCGAATGATCGGCCCCACTGAGGTTGTGTAAATTGAGAAGAGAAGAGGCCCTAGCACTGAGCCTTTGGGCACCCCTGTGGGGAGGCAGTGGGAGGAGGAAAATTGAACACGCCAAGAGGTAGGATTCGAACCACAGATGTGCTTTACTCGAGATGCCCATTGCTGAGAGAGCGGATAGCAGGATCCTGTGATTGACTGTGTCTAAGGCAGCTGATAGGTCGAGCAGAATGAAAATCGAGGATTGGGATGCAGCTTTAGCTGACCTTAGGGCTTCTGTTACTGACAAAAGAACCGTTTCAGTAGAGTGGCCACTCTTAAAACCAGACTGATATGGATCTAGGAGGTCATTTCGTGACAGGATTTCTGAGACCTGTTTGAAGACAGCCCGTTCGATAGTTTTGGATGAAAATGGTAGAAGAGACACTGGCTGATAGTTCTCAACTTGAATTGGATCAAGTTTTTGAGCAAGGCTGTAACCCAAGCCCATTGGAAAGTGGATCATAACACCCGAGGTGTTAGGCATCATACAAGATGGCATCATAAAGTTAGGCATCATAAAGTTAGGCATCATACAAGATGAATAAATACTAGTTTGTGTTATCTTCACTGCCATTCTGGGGGAGCCAGGAGGGACAATTGAGTGAGATTTAACTCTTCTGTGTTTTAGAGAGAGGGAAGGGTTTTATTTTGTGTGATGTGTTACAACAAAATCTTCTATATAAATAACAATGTTTAAATTCAGATATTTGAACTTATTGTTGCATTTATTGTTTCCTTTCCTTATACAGTTGGACAAATGCAGGATGGTCGTTGATGCAGCTACACTATTATGCATCCTAAATAAAACTAAGATGATACAGAAACACTTTATCAAAAACTTTGCATATCTATATAAGAAAAATATACTACAGACCTACTATTAACCTAATAAGAAACTTTATTAAAAATGTTGTATGTAAAAAAAACTTTGGCTACTCCATACTGTACAAAGAAACTTTCTTCCCTTCATTCCACTACTCTCATTCAGGCTGGACACACAGCCTACACTGCACTCCCTGGTCCCCACCCACATACCCCCAGACAAGGGTACCAATTTGAGTTGAAAAGTGGTGGGGACAGAAATGCTCAGAGTAGGTGTTTTTACACTTAGTTTATGAGACAAGACAATACACAACAATAATTTCAATAATCAGTAGCTCTTTACTTTGGCTTAAGTTACTTTTTTGGACAATGCACATTAGTGTCTTCTATATTTAAATTGCATTACATGTTTTCTTATTGTGCAAATAAACCTTTCTAAAAGCATTTTTATTTTGTTATTTAACAATACTTGTTGCTTTATTTCAGAACATTTTTAACAAATACTTTCAAAAAATGATGGGGACAAAATCAGCCATGTCAAAAATTGGTGGGGACATGTCCCCAGTGTCCCCAGAGTGAATGACACGTATGCCCCCAGACACATCTGGTACAGATCTGCACTCTAGTTGGCTCACGTGGTTGGTTGTGAAGAAGTTCCTGGAAGCTCTCACTCTGGTCATTTGGCCAAACAAATTGAATGTATATCTACGCAAATAAATTAGCTAAGGGAAATAAGTGACAGAGCATCAGCACCCAAGCAACACAGATCTTTAGCCTTGTAGTCTACCTTTGGTTGGAGTAGCTTAATTTGCATATTAACAAATTTTATTTGAGGACAGAGTTTGACTGTGAATGTTATCACTTGGACACATACAGAGTAATTGCTGCAAGGTAGGCTAGTTATTTTTAAGTCAGCGGTTAAAGTCCATCCACTTGGTTTTGAACACTTCCCGATTTTTCAACCATCAAGTGCAAGGGCGTCACACATGTTAAAAATTGGTAGGGCCTTAAGGGCTGTACGGAAGCTCATTGCATTCACCAAAGAAAAAAAAATTGGGAGCCTTATCTCATAATTAGGAGATCAGGATCTCCTAATTATGAAATAAAGATGTCATAATTACGAGATAAGATGTCATAATTATGAGAAAAGATGTCATAATTACGAGATCAGGATCTCCTAATTACGAGATAATGGTAAAGTTGGAAATAGCCAGATTCTAGCTTCCGGGATCAATAACTCATAAGCAAAACGTGTTTAAAACACAAACGACGCCTCTTTATTATCGTAGTTAAGTAGACAACAAGCTACAAGAACATTTTCACATAAATGAGTCTTCCTATGAGCGGCACACATAACATTGGTCTCTACGTGCAGCCGGCTGTGAGACGAGTGCGCAGGGACCGTCTACAAAGTGGAACGCTGAAAACACATTCTGCAGAGATATTCAATAACTTCACACTTATACAATGTAGTGCCACCAAAATCACCTTACACATTAATGATATGCTGCTGGTTATACTGCAACACTTAGTTTGGGGGAAGAAAGACTTTTTGTATACTTAATATTAGGTAGGCCTATTTTTAATATTCAATAACTACACTGTTAAAGGCTGTAGTATCTCAAAAATCACCTCACATGTCAGTGATGTCCTGCTTATGATACCACAACACTTTTCTCGTAATTATGACATCTTTTCTCGTAATAATGACATCTTTTCTCATAATTACGACATCCTGATCTCCTAATTATGAGATAAGGCTCCCAATTTTTTTTTCTTTGGTGAATGCAATGAGCTTAGAAAGAGAAGATATTTTAACACTATTTTGAAGAAATATTTAGTGATGAAATATATGTATCTGGTCGTCTGGGGTCCTCCCCCAGAAGACTTTGAGCTTTAAACACTTTATTTATCAATTCAAAATGTAATGCAGTAATCTTCAATATTTGCACTGCATTGCATGTTTTCCTATTATGAAAATAAACATTTCTCATAGCATATTCATTTTTTATTTAACATTTCTTGCTCCAAGCTATTTTTCACAGAACAATTTTAACAAAGGCTTGCAAAAAAGTGATGTTCTAAAATCAGCCATTTCAAAAACTCAGAGATAACACAGCCTCTGAATTTTGGCTACTAGTTTTTATTAAATTGCCTCCAACTACATTTTGACAGGTTATCACTTCCTGAAACCAACTGAAATACTCTTTTGCGATTGGCTGGCAGCTGTGAAATCTCAAACATCTCTAGAACGTCTGCGAAATACTGAATACTGAATACAAACTCTTAACAATGATGACTGATTAGACCAAACCTTTAAACCAAACCCAAGCTTTGCTTAGCTTTTCTTTCCCTACACTCCCAGTTGTTTTAATTAATGGCCTCCATGGAAGGAAGTTCGCCTTCAACGTGTTTGTTAGCTAACGTTAGCTTCTCTGTGTCAACACCTCACCGCATATTGATTGGTAAGTTAACTGCTAGCTAAGGTTATTATTGTTGTGGTATAATGGACCATCAATTATGTCAGTTGTTCATGTCTATACAGGCAGGGTTCGAATTATAATCTGAGCTTCGTGTGAGTCTCTAACAATAATATAGGCCTCCTAACTAACTTTACGTCAGTATATGTGATTAAACATTTCCCTCTCTCAGACTGGGAACAGCAGTCCACTACATCTTAGCTAACGCTTTTATCCAAAGCGACTTACAATTGGTAAGTATGTTAAGAGGAACAAGAGGACTTATGGAGCAAGTAGGGGTAGATTCGAACCCGGGTCTCTCACGCCCCAGGAATGTGGCTTATCCACTGTTCCATCACCACAACGAAGCACTGCAATAAAGTTTAAGTTTGAATAGCCTGAAACATGCCATCAAAGACCAACATATTGCTCAAGGAGAGACCACATTTCCGCCCTTTATGGTAAGTATAATATTAAAGTGTTATTATTTTACGCACTTCTGGCCACCAGCACACATTAGCAAGCATACAGTATTATCATATGTAGCGCTGTACTAATTGGAGGATGCATCAAAAAGCCAATAATACTAAACAAACAAGCAGCGGTCAATAAAGAGTCTAATACAGTAGGCTACAATACAACTGAGATCATGTACGGGGCCGCGGGCTCACCCTGTTGGGTCAAAACTGTGCGCACGATAGCGGCTGATGGTGGAGAAGTCCTGTCAGTCATGCGGTGCGCACCATAGTTCATTAGTTAAGTATAATTTCAGTAAATTTTCTTTTTAATGTAAATAGTAGTGTGTACTAGTTATAATCAAACATATATTATTAGTGAATGAAAATAATGGTTGTTGATAAATTAATTAGTGACCCCCACAGTTGCATGATTTTACTGCACTGGCAACCACGTAACTCGAACCCTGCTAAACAGTAGACTTTTAGGTGCAGCATTAATTCACCCGCAGCCAGGCTCACAGTCAGTCTGTTGGTTTGTGGTGTGGAGCCACTCCCCCCACGGACCTCCCTCACAGCCTCAGTGCTGATGTGAGCGAAGGAGGGCAGCCAACCAAGCAGCTGGTCCGCTTGCTGTCTCTGAAGAGGACGACTGTGAAGGAGAACGGCCCGCAGTTCAGGCGTGGTAAGGCGTACCGGGAAATCGTCTGGCTGGTGGACACGAGGGCCGATAAGCACGGCTTGGGTATACGAGAGAGCCATGCACCGAATAACGGGAAAAGCGGGAGGGGACAGTTTAATTGAGATGAGCCCAACCGAGTCGTTCAATGGTGAGTAAAAGCCGCAACCAGCCTGTCGGTTGTTGCTACGAAGTTAATGTGTTGATCTTCATTAGTGTTGAAATACCGCCCTTCTGGGAACTCAGTTAACACTCAAGGAGAACTTTAAAAACAATCAGAAGTTTTTAAGGAATACTAAACAAACTACACTTTACACTTTAAATGTTATTCTATATGAATATCGTGTACAAATACCTTACACGAAATGAAACCTCACACGACAACATAACATCTTTGAATGACAACTATGGTAAAGAGTAGGCCTACATTTAAAATCAGATTTATGCCACTGTTGTTGGCATGCCTTGCCAGGACAACTATCTGCACCCCTTCACCTATATACAGGACATTTAAAAATCAGTGTAAGTGACATTTCCTCTACTAGGGCTATTTAAAAATGTATCCACCCTTTACATCTCCCTTTCAGCGCAACAACCAGCTCATAGGCTTTCTTTCCATAAAAGCAGCAGTGGCTTATAGCCAGCCAGCCTCTGACAGCTGCCCTGCCTACTGGAAACACTTACAGGCAGCCACTTTATCCACCCGTACAAACCCCAAATCCCTCTCTTTTGGCTAAGTGTGATTTTTAAACATATGGTTAGACAGTGGAGCATGTTTTTAGCCATTTATGGTGTTCCTGAATGGAGGATGAATCACCCTAGAGGCTCTCCTGCAACCCTTATCTACATGATTTGATGTGTCTTTCATCTACAGAGAATCATATTATACAAGTGTGAGTGATCACTACAGGCTAATAACTATAGTTACTGTTACCTTGGTGTTGTGTATTTATGGTTTTTAACAGTGGATAACAGTGGAAGCAGTGTTTTCCACAAATCACACTCACAGCTACACAATGTTAAATTACAATAATACTCCAAATCTTGATTATTTCAATGCTGAGGGAGGCTATATTCTACAATGGCTACTGCTGGTGGAAAACAGCCCCCTTGTCACATTCACAAACTAACAGAACTGAAAATATTTACTGTATTCAAATGACAGACAGCCTTCGAACATTTTCAGGTTCATATATGCTCAAAAAAGTCTTACTGTTACACATTTCTCTTTAAATGTAATTTTAAGGTAACTGACTGCACAGTCACACAAGTCAAACATGTGAACAGCTGAAGTTTTCACAGTTTGCTTACAAACTCTGTAATATCTATAAAAATCTCTATATTTAAATACAGATTCAAACCATGTTGAACATACTGTATAAATTCAAACTGTTTGTCGCTGTGGTTTGACCAATTTATCTAGCACTTTCTTGATATGTGAAATGGCCTATAATAGCAGATGTATGTGCATGTGTGTGAACACTCACTGTGTTCATGTACTAAATGTACTAAACGTTTGAAGTAACGCTGCTGAATTTATGTTAACAGTTTACTCCCTTGCAAGGTGGCGTTGGTAACATTGGACGATTTACAGACAGTAAAGAGTAGTAATAACTTGGAGGTCATATCTCTGATATTTCAATAAGACAGCTGTTGTTTTAGCATTCAGGATGATTTTCCTTTTATTATCAGTATAGCTGAGTTGTAAATGAACCTTCTTTGTGTAAATAATTAATGTACATGAGGTTTACTTTCTCTCTCTCTCTCTCTCTCTCTCTCTCTCGTCTGTTGGGTTGCTGTGGTAAAAAGGAAAGAGACAGATGCGGCCTTCTGGCATTTCCACTGTGATCAGCTGCTCTCCCTTGAACAAAGACTTAACTGTGGAGGTTTCTTAGCTAGGTGGGAAAAGACTCTTGGCATAGCTGAATGGCTAATGAGTGCTCTAATACTGCGTCCAACTGTGAAAAAATATGCTTAGCTGTTTGAGAGAGTCAAAGCAAGCCAAATAATAGTCAGAATCATGACTGTTTTTTAAGGAAGATGAGGCAATAAGTTGGCTTTATTGTTGTTGGTAAAACAAAGGGATGGCTATGTTTGTTTGTTCTAACTTTAAGTTCAAATCTGCCTTCAAACTGAACAGTATACTGCTGATGATCTAGTGTTCTAGAAGGGGTCACTGCTGGTGGATAACAGTCTCCTCTAAATTTCTGCATCCTGCCATAACTCAAAAGATAGTGGTAACAATAGGCATGCTGTGCAGGCAAATGATAATAGCAGGCTTGAATATCATATCCTAAATACAATTTCATTTCTTTTAGTTACATTGTTACTTTGAGAAATTATCAAGAATGTAGTTATTTAAGTAATGTTTAAGTAAAAAAAAGTGATTTAGTCCAACAAATACAAAGCAAAGGTCGGCAGTGGGATAACTGTTTCACAAGTTGTTCTGTACTCGGGTTCTGTAGTTGAGCTTTTATGAAAAATGTCATTCCTTTTAGTTTTGAACCACTAACTTGTACTTTGTTGAACTGGTGTGTAATAATGTAGAGACAGAGAAGGTCTATATATTACAAGGTTGGAATGCTTGTTTCAGGTCTGTGTAAGCACATTTTCTGTGTTGAGTCCAGACTAAATATAACCTCAGAGAGACCATCAATTAGGACGGGTGCATTTCTATTTAAAAACTGACACAGGCAGAAACCGTCCTTATTTTTTAGCCATAGTGGTGCCAACAGTGCTCGATGTTTGTTTGCCTTTCCATCTGCCCTGCCATTTGTTTATGTAAATCCTTTCCCTCAGAATGTACACTGACAGGGCTTAATTCCATTTGACATGCAGATAAGGGCAGGTGAAAGCAGAACTTTATCACTTTGAGGAACTTTACTAGTCTTTTGAGTCTCGTTTCCTGCATTCACCCCTGTCTTGGTGCAATCACAGGGATCCTGTTAAGTCATGCTGTCTGGCCTGTGGGAGCGCTGCCGCAACATGCCAGGCAAATATAGACCACAACATTGGCTGTTTGTCAGTTGTCTCTGTTAACTCAAGCAGCTGTTCATATGCCTGAAAACTTAACTTTACTGCCACCAACCTGCCTGTCTGAGATTCACTATGCTACTTGTTATTATTTTACAGCGGTTAGAGGATACTGCCATAATTATCAACATGTGTGTTTATTTATGTCTTTCAGATGATTTGAATGGCTACCACCAACATGCCCCATCCAGCCCTGGATCCCCCGAGCAGGGTCAATCGCCGGTAAACACTGAACCGTTCACATATATACATTTAATCAGCACTGTCATACACATGTTTCTGTAAAGCAACTTATTTTGCCTTGATTGTGGACAGAGAGAGCTTCTTTTCATTTACATTCATAACTTCGTAATATTCCCATGTCATTGCCTCAGAGTAGTTTGCATACCCTTGGATGATTTGATTTTGAACCATCTATTTAAATATGTGTCCCTGCTAAATGTTTATATTTAGATTTTTGTGAGAAAATACATTTTTTCTTCCAGCCTACATCCTGCAAACATGATAGTACAAAGTTCATTGTGTACAAGTAAAATGCTTAATTTAGATTAGTCACAATTGTTTTCTTGTTGTAAATCCTCCACCAAGCAACAGCCAACATGTGGCAGGAGGGTTTACCTTGTGGATCTTAGTAGCACCCTCAGCTAAAACTCTCAGTTTTAAAAATATTTCCTATCCAAGTATACATCTTGCAAATGTCATGAGAGAGTCAGAGATAACCTTTATGCTCTTGTTTATTCTCCCTCCTTTCACATTGTACTTAAAGTCTGTTCTAAAACCTGATGTGTGTGTAGAGACCTGTGAGTCTCTCAACTCCAGCCTGGCCTCCCTGGCCCCCTCTGACCACAGCGATAGTCCACAGTTTGAGGCTCAGACGTTAGAGCAAATCAATACTTTGGCTGGGGTAAGACACCAGGCGAGGACATAGATGCATGCTGCTGTGTCAGCCTGCGTGTTTGTCTTTTCACATCATCTCCGCACTGTAACCTGTAACTAAGCAAAGACCTGACTGTGATCATGCCTGACTTATAACATGTAGTGCTTTTTACAGGGTGCTATGGAGTGTTTTTGGACATAATCTAGAGCAATGTGTAAAAAGTATGCAAGTGTGGAGTGTCTGAAATTTTGATCCATTTCGATCAGCGCTGTAAGATTACTGCTACAGTTTTAGCTGTACAGTGTTGAATGTGTTGTTGGGCTCTCCCTCACTAAATCCCCTTGGTTCCTTCACAGCTGTCGAGAAAGCGGACACTATTCTTGAAGTTTCGTTCTAGGGTATGGCACGGTAAAACAGGCTTGTGATGTGATGCAACTTCCTGCCTGCCTGCCTGCCTGCCTGCCTTCCTTCCTTCCTTTATTTCCTTAGTGAGGAATCTCTGTTCAGTGTTGAGTTTCTCCACCGGCACTAGATATTCAGAGACTACAGCTTGGACATTCGAGTGGAAATACATTACAATACATTTCTCAATAGAGAGCTGATGTAGAACTCAATAAAGATTTTTTTTTCTCTGCAGAGACTAATGGAAACATGATGTCATGGGCTATGTGTTGAAGCATCATCAGAGTTCATTAAAAATGGAAAAAGGGCTTTTCCCCTGCTTTGTTCTCACCTGTGATAATCGTACACTTCACTGAAGTGAAAACAACAGCCTGGTGGTGTTACAGCATAATTAGAAAGTGCACACATGCACACGTACACACACGTGTAGGCTTGCACATGCACTCTGTACCATGTTTTTATGTGTGTACTGTAAGTGTATACACTCTATACTGTAATCATGACCCTGTCCTGTGCTCATGACAGGACTGAACTTTGCGGTGGCTAACCATATGATGTACTGTAGGCTTCTTCTTTTGAATACTCTAAAATGCGGTCTTTCTTAAACAGTGTGTAACTCATTTTAATGAAACGTGGAATCATTACCCTTTTTTAACAGAGGCTGATCTTTACAGTAAAAAAAGCCTGCAATTAGCTTTTCTTGTGATCTGGTTCCCTTCAACTAAAAGCAACAATTTAGCCGAGTGGAAGATCACATGAAGGAGTTATAGAAGGGAGACCGCTGCACATCTTTAAATTGCCTCTGTAATGACGATTGAAAACAAAAGCTGAGTCTATCCTGTAAGTTTGGGGTAAATATGACCTTTTAGAGAGGCTTACTGAACCAGATACATTTTTGTGCAAAACTGGGAATTAGAGTATTCAATTTTCCTTTGTTAGCTCTGGAGTAAAAACACAAGTTCCCCTCTTAGTTTAAGTTTAAGGATTGCAGTGAAATGACGCTATAATCAAGAGATATAGAAGCTACCACTTACTAAATTTGGCTAACAATACAGAGCCATAGTCTTTGCAAGAAAAAAAGAAAAAGACAAAAAAACTGAGAGAGAATTGAACCCTGTCATTCATTGGTAGAGAGAGACGATGATGATGATATATTTTAAGTCAAAGAGGTGATCAGTTTCATAGAAGTTCTGTTCCAACGTCCTTTAGCCCCAAAAAAAGAAATGCTTTGGAAGTAATATTTTAAAGAAGTCCCTCTGAAACTACTAGCCTATTTATCTTCCACCATGTTCTACATTTACTCTCCTTAATTAAGGTAAGAGACGTACATATGTCTAAACACCCAGTAGTTAGAGGTTAGTTGGCAAATGTATAGAACTCTGCGGCTTTGCTGAGCAGAAGCAGGTCCCAGCAGATGCACTGATTCTATATGGCTGATCTGTAATTATGGCAAATTAGAGAGTTAGTTTCTGTTTCTGCAGCGACAAATCCAGTTAAAGAAAGCAACCACCCTGCCATGGTCAACATGGTCATATGTAGTCTTGGAAGTAATGCAGCACGATGGCAAGAACATATGCATAATTTGGGGAAAACTATGTAATGGTAGACACAAACGCTTGTATGACTTAGTAGATCCAGCTGTAGAGCTAAAACAGCTGTCTTACTTATGGTATATTACTACCTTTGTAGATTTGTACAGCATAGCTGAGGCAATTCATGCATTTTCCGTTTATAATTTGTGTACTTTATACTCAAATTAATCGAATCGTTTCAACCCGTCAGACTGGAGATTATGCAGTAGTTATCAGTTTTGGTTTTCTGTGCTTCATCCTTATCAGCTTTATCAGAGCAGACATCTTCATGTGGTCAGTTGGCTTTTCAGCTGAGCCTGTGAGTGACTCTTGCTTTTACTCTGCTGATGGTCAGTGCTTTACAGTACAGTGATGTCATGTCACCGCCCCTTTCCTGTGCTCTTATTACATTAGCTAGCTAGCTAGCTGGCAGCAGCTCTGCTGTGCCCGTGCTGATGTCATCTCTAGGAGCCCTCTCTACTTCTCTCCTATAGTACCCCTCCTCCCGTTTCTCCCCCTCTCCCTTTTCTGAATGATTGAGCAAGTGAGGGCTTGTCCTGGGTGGTGGTGAGTGGACTGGATGGAGCTCCTCTGGCCAGGTGATCAGTGGAGTGAGTGTGAGAGAAGCAGTGCTTTCAGGGCCAGGGCGTGCTCCCCAGAGAAAGGCAATTTTGCTCTATCAGGCAGCCGGACATTCCGCTGATGCATCATAAACATCAAGGGAGTGGGCAATGGAGGTAAAGTGCTCATCCTTTCCTCGACAGGGCAAACTCTGTCAGAACTACAGTACAGTAACCATAGATGTGGCTCAGTGCATTGTTGTAGTTTTTGTGATGCTACATGGTCTGAGTTCTCTGAATTATCTGCAGTCCTGTGTAGGTAGCTACTGTCGTGATGACAGAGGTTCATGGCTATTTTTAGTTTTCTGAACAGCTGAAGCAGCACCAACAGCAAGCAGCCATGCCCTCCTTTCCTCCCTTAAAACATTGCTGTGTAGTTCATTTCTCTTCAGCCCCGGAGCTGCTACTGAATGGATTTACGGATTTACTCATATACAGGTGTTTTTAGACACTATGAATTCCAGCACAACATTGTTGGGGTCCTAAGGCATGATATGGGTGCTGGATGGTCCCTATTGTGTGGAAATGGTATTTACAAATGTATAGACTTCTCCACATATCCTTTGCTACTACATGTAGCATGGGGTTGTGTTTCATGGGTTGACGGGTGACCAGGAATCACAGATTTCACAGTAAATCTTTTTTGGATTTAATTCTATGATACAACAAAGATTTCTTTAAAGGCCAATCTTCATCTTGTCCAATAAATTCTATAAAAGGGACACAAGCAACATGAACCATCTTAGTCATAGTCTCCATGTAGCATGCTGTTTGTGTTTGAATTGGAAATATGATTATTAGCAAGCAAAGTCTGATGTGGTGTGGAGGCCTTGTTTTTCGAGTTTTGCTGTTAGGCATTGACACAGACTGTAGTTTGACTGTCTAGTCTGCTGTGCTGAATGCATCCAAAGGCTTGATGAGCTGAAACTGTACCTGTATATGTGTTTAATGCTGTGCCCTCTTTTCTGTTTGACTATAGATTGACAAACAGCAACAAAGTAAAGACTCTGTTTTCTTCCGGGACGGAAAGCGCAGGATTGATTTTGTCCTGTCCTATGTTGACGACAAAGATGGTGAGAGAAAACAGGTAAGAAACAGCTTCTAGATACTGTATACACAAGGTACATTTCCCTAGTTCACCAACTGCAAGCATATGTTTGTATTAACTGAAATTTTGTTTCTTGATGTATGTTTTACAGCATTGTAATTGTTGTATTTCCAACTCAGCAGAATGACAAGGAATGTTAATTACTGCAGCCAGAACTAAAATGTCACACAAAAACAGCTAATGTTATTTCCACTTTTTAATTTAAACAGTATAAGAACTGTGGCTTACAGGATATCCTTATAATCCACAGCGGCATACTGTGAATACCACACTGTGGTGACTAACACTGATAAAGTTAGATAAACTATTAATCTCAGCTTTTAATCGCCTTAAGGAATTTTATGAGAACATCACTTCCAGAGACAGACTTACAACCCTGTTTTCTCATTCAAATCAGCTTTGTTATACTGAGTATACTGTCGTTAGCCAAGTGTCTTTATGTGGCTAGTGTCTTTATCAGCTGGTGTGCTGAAAGACTTTTAGTGTTGGATACTGAGCTGTTAGCTTTCACTTCTTTGTGTTACCACACCTCTGGTATGAGGCTTTTTTTTACCCACAGCCTCATCACTGAGTCAGACCTCTGGCCTGGTCAGGAACTCACTCATTTTTTCCATTGTATAAGCAAACAAGATGGCCGTTCCTGTGTATTATCCACATGTACTGTAAAAAGATACACTAAATTTCAGCTTTAACAAGAAGGTACATTATTTTTTGTTTGTCACTATGGACAATTTCTTTCTATGTGCCTATTTCTGAAAACATGAGACCTCCTACCAAATGCCAAATGGTAACATTATGCTATAAAACTGCACTACCACAAGTAACTTTTACTACCACTCAGTGACTGCTACTGTTCGAAGTACTAAGCCAACTGACCCTCCCTTGTCCACACTGGTTTTAACAGCACTTGTGTAGTTGGTTTCTTGCAACTTTCATACTGGCTGCACTGGCTGTGACTTTGTGTTCAGTTTGGTTATATTTGTGTCAGATGTGGACTTCACATTACACATTTCATCTCACTTTGACCTAATTAGATTTCTTCAGTTGTTGAAGTTGTTAAAATATGTACTTCATGAATTTTATGATTTTGGCCCAACCTAATGTATGTACAAGTATTCAGTGGTTTCAGTGGTATATCATACAATTTGATACACATTATATATCATATTAGTATGTGAAGATTGTAAGTCACACAGATCACAGTTATCCTAGGAGAATTAAATCAAGGGCAACTGAAGATACTTTTTAGCTCTCATCCAAGAATCTTCAGTTTTAACTGACTGGCAGGAAGTCCCAGCTACTTAACCTCTGTTGGGTCGTTATCAAGGTGATGGCTACCACTTGATGCTCCTGGATGTTGTAACAACAGTCGTTATGGTCGTCAGAGTCACCTGAGACAAAGTGTGAACCACTGTTGTTGGCATTGTCACATGGGGCCAAGATGTGAGTGTTTGTTCAATATTCTGGGAAGAGATGAAAGGACAGCGTTGTAGGTGGGGGATAACCAGTGTCGCAGATCTTCTACCCTGTTGAGAGATGCCTATTCTGTTGTAAACGGCTTCTTCCACTCCTCTTTCAAACAATCTGTTCTCCCTATCCAGAATATGAAAATTGTTGTCCTAGACATTGTGTCCCTAATCCTTCAAATGTAAGTAACAGCTGAGTCTTGACCTGAGGGAGTTGGCCCTTCTGTGTTGAGCCATGTGTTTGTGTAGTGGTTATTTAGTTTCCCCATACACAGGTCTTTGCATTCCTCACTGCATTGACAGTATACACTAGATTGGTTGTCTTGTGTTTGGGTTTGCAGATTTTCAAGTGGACCAATATCTTTCTTAGCTTGTTTTTTCATGTGTGTTGAAAATCTCACAGAGTTTCTCTGATACTCCAGACACATATGGAATCACAATGTAGTGTGTTTAAACTCATTTTCCTCATCGCCTGTATTACTGGTTTTCTTACTGGATCTTGTGGCTGCTTCCCAAAAATCTTGTGGCTGCTTCCAGTTTGGATATCCACAAGCTTAAGCGCATCCTTCAGGTGTTTATGCTCCCCCTGTTTTGCATGGGCACTTGTTGGTATGTTATCAGCTTGGTGGTGCAGGGTTCTGACGACCCCTAGCTTATGCTCCAGTGGGTGGTGAGAGTCAATGAGTAAGTACTGGTGTGTGTGGGTTTTCTGTGTACTCTAATTTGCAGCCTTCTGTCCTCTTCTATGTGTATGGCACAGTCCAAGAGAGCAAAACAGTTGTTGCTGACATACTCTTGTGTAAACTTAATGTTACAATCCACCGAGTTGATTTGTTCTTTGAAGGCTTGAGCTTCCTGGGGTTTTTAGATTGATGTGTGGTCCACATACTTGTACCATTGGCTAGGTGCTGTTCATTTGAAAGAGTTAAGGGCTCTGCTTTCTATTTTTTCTGTGTAGATGTTGGCCACAATAGGTGATACTGGTGAACCTATGGTATAGCCATGCTTCTGTCTGTAGAATTCCCTGTTGTACTAGAAATATGTGGTCTTCAGACAGAAGTCCAGCAGTTCCAAATCTGGTCTGGGTTACGGTTACCTTTGTTGTTTAGGGAGCTGTCTTGGAGAGTCATGTCCTTACTACTAATTACTGCTGCTTCCATGGTGGGGTTACATGTGAACAAAGGAGGTCACATCAATCCTCAGACTTTGTTCACAAAGTAAATGGAGTTTTGGCTTTGAGTTGGTTGAGAACCAACTCTATGTAGATGTAGATATATGTAGAATATATGTAGATATAGATACGTATTGCAATGTTGTAGGAGTTGAAGCTGCTGATAATGGAGGGGGGCTCCTTCTTTATGCATCTTGGGTAGTCCGTATATGCATGGGATGGCTTCTCCAGGATAAACGGTGATATTGCTCACAGGCGATGATGTTCGATGTTCTTCCTCTTTAGCTGTTGTAAATGTTCTATGGCCTTTTTCTTGTATCAACTGGTGGGATGTCGTCTCAGTTTCACAAAGTAGTGTGTTGACCCCAGTATGGTACTTCGCTGAGTTTAAGTGCCGTGCATTTTCCTTTATCAGCAGGAAGGATAGTATGGAGGACTGATCCTGACAAATTCAGAAATAAATACAGAAATATATAAATGCTCAATAAATAAATAAGTATCTGATAAAATACACAAAAAATAGTCATGAAAATGAAGGAAGACATAGCTGGTAGTATTGTGTTAAAAAAGAGTTGCTTAACACCTCAGCAAACTGAAGGAAGCCATCCGACTGTTTGAGGAGCAAGCTTGTTGATGTGTGCAGGCAGAGTAGGTAGGCCTAGAGCTCTCCCGTCTGACTGGTCCACCGATAGGGGAGATGTTCACTCCCTGAGACATGCCCTCCTCATTTGCATAATGAGGCAGAAATGCATAGAGAAATGGACAGGCAGAAATAAATACCATTGGAGAAATAAATAGGGTAGAAAATGCAATGGACGAATAAAACACACATAAATAAATAAAAAGAAGTAATTCATAAATAAAGTTGAAGATTATAACGGACAATAAATAAATAAAGTTATTATTACAAAGGTGAATAATTAAAGAAGCTAATTAAAATAGATATATACATTTATGTCTCCTTGTATAATTTAATTACTGCCTACATTTATTTATTGGCTTTATTTTTTGTGCATTTAATCAGATACCTATTTATTTATTTATTTATTTATTGAGCATTTATATATTTCTGTATTTATTTCTGAATTTGTCAGGATCAGTCCTCCATAGGATAATGATCTTTTTGTCCTTGCTTGAGAAATGTACAGGCCTATTAGTACATATGTCTGTACCTTTCACAGCCTTAAATATATGCTGGTCAATGTTTTTTCTCTTTCAAGCTTTTGTATATGGAATTGTAACACAGCTTCTGTGTACTTCACTCACTGTTCACAATGGCAGTAAAGTGGAGATAAATTTATATCAAACTAATAAATATATGTATATATGCATTGTTTTTCTCTGAAGGAGAGGAGGAAGGTGTATGAGGCCAATCTACTGAATGTCGGCCTGGAGCTGGAGACAGAAGACAAATCGGTAAGAGCGTCCAGTTATTGAATTGATGTCCAATGTAAAAGAGAATTAGCCCACCAAGACATAATGTATATGCATACCATATTGCAAATACCGTATGTGCTCTGTTCTAATTCTTAGAATTCTTTTTTTTACAAAGACAAAAAAACAAAGTTTTTTTTTGGTAAAACAATAAACCGGTTCAAATGTGTCTTTGTGATACAGCAAAGCATATGCTGCAATTTATCTTTATACTTTATAGTCAACAAACCATGCATTTTGCATAAAACTTGTTAAAAACACTTTTTAGAGAATTTCCTATTTAGTTGAATGAAACAGTAGCCCTATACTCATTATACTGTGACGTTGTCTCAATGTCATTACCATCAGGAATCAGAAGATGGAAAGACCTATTTCGTGAAGATCCACGCACCATGGGAAGTGTTGGCCACCTACGCAGACGTGCTGAAGATCAAGGTCCCATTCAAGGTCAACGACATCCCAGACCACAGCGATATACCCATGAACTGGCTGTCGACCCCTTTTCGTCTGCCGGAGCACATCATGCACCCTGAGCCAGACTATTTCACAGCTCCCTTCAACAAGAGCAAGTCTGACTTCTTCCTTATCGATGACAAAGACACATTCTTCCCCCCTTCTACTCGCAACAGGATAGTAAGAATGCCTTGTCCATGACTTTCTTAGTTTGTTTGTGACCCATTCCCCTGACTTTCAGATCAAATCTGAATTTGCTATGAATACCTCAGTATGCTACAGTTACAATTTAGAGACATTTTTGAAAAGGCCTATTCAAGTGACTAAGCTTCAAATTTTGCAGATTATTTTGCTGATTATCTTAAACTGTTTTGAATACAAAAGCAACTTTATAATTATTTATTAGTTTTTTCCAAACAATTTTCAAGCCTCTGAACAACAAAACACTATCTCCTATCTCTCTCTCTCTGCCCAGGTGTATTACATCCTGTCCCGTTGTCCGTACTTCAAGGATGAATGCACAGATAAAGACAAAAAAGGGAATCAAGAGGTTACTCAACAACGACACATACACTGCTGCCTTCCCGCTGCATGATGTGAGCCTCTTTTGTAGAACTTTTTGGAACTTCATTGGAAAAAGATGCAGTATCTTTAATGGAACGTGCGCTCATTGATTTCCAACAGTAGCATCCTGTTGGAGGCAGTACTGGATGTTGCGTTGCAATGATGTATAACTTTTTAAATAATGAAATGAATGGGATACTAAACCATGTCTTCTGTGTATGTGTGTCTGTCTGTGCAGTGTAGATACTGGATAAGATCAAGGGATACCAACTGCGAAAGTGAGAGAAACACGCTCTACAAACACTGGGCCAGATTCTTCTGTTTCTTCAAGGAGCAGCCCCTCAATCTTGTAAGGTAAGACTTGAAAACAAAGTAGTCATACGTGATGTGTATTTACTCAACATTAATGTGGCAGCAGAAGAATTTACAACAATGTTTTTCCCATCATCAGGAAGTATTATGGGGAGAAGATAGGCATTTATTTTGCGTGGCTGGGGTTCTACACTGAGATGCTGTTGTTTGCTGCCGTAGTCGGAACTATTTGTTTCATCTATGGATTCCTCACCTATGATGACAACGAGTGGAGGTAATTTTTACCAAGAATACCAGCCTGATTTGTTGGTTGTTCAGATGTCATTGTGTAGTAGGTATGATTATTATTATTTTTATAACACCTCTGCTGCAATGGCCTGGGACATTAGTACACTTGGACTCAATGATGAATTGATTAGAATTTGGTGGTCAAAGGTCACTGTGACCTTGACAAACACGTTTTTTTACATAACTCAGTAATTAATGTGGTAATTATGACAACACAGATGTTTAATGGGATACAACGATGAAGTGATGCCATTTTCTATCTAAACAGTTAAAGGTCAACTTCACTGTGGCCTCATAATGTCTTGGAAAAACATTTTTTGGCCATTATTCAACACCATAACTTAGGAACAGAAGGACAGTTTGTGATATTTCACAGTGCGTAGGACACTGAATAGGTGGCACTTTTGACTGAAGGTCATTTGTAACCTCGAAATGTGTTTTTCAAAGAATGAATTGGGTAAAACTCTTATTTCCCCACAGTAAAGAAATATGTAGTGAGGAAATCGGAGGCAAAATTGTCATGTGCCCGCTGTGTGACAAGAAATGTGGCTACTGGAAACTCATCACAACATGCAACTCCTCATGGGTGAGACATCCTGGCTTTGTGACTGAGTTGTTTTAGTTCATGATGATGATTCATGTTCTATCCATATTATGTGATATTTAAATGGAGGTTGCAGTTAAATGTCAACAGATCTGTTTTCACTTATCTCCCTCATTTTTCAAACATTTTCTTCTTTCAGCAATCACACCTGTTTGACAATGTGGCAACAGTGTTTTTTGCCATATTTATGGGGATTTGGGGTGAGTAAAAATTTCTGCTGTCTGCATTTTGTATTTTCTAACCCAGTGCACCACCTAGTGGGAGCAGCTTTGCTATTATTAGTTAAATCACCTAGTCTCCCTATATTTAAAGGACCTAATCACCCAATCACAAAAAAACAAACACATATCCCCCTAGTCATCTGCTGATGTGTTGAAATTTGTCAATTCTGACACCAGACCAATATAGTAAAAGGGGAATGGGTCAAAGGTCTGAAAATTTACATTGGGGGGTCATATGTTCTGCAGTGACGCTGTTTCTGGAGTTCTGGAAGAGGCGTCAGGCTCGTCTCGAGTACGAGTGGGATCTGGTTGACTTTGAGGAGGAGCAACAGCAGCTACAGCTTCGGCCAGAGTATGAGACCAAGTGTACCAACCGCAAGCTGAACCGTATCACTCAGGTGTTTGTGCGCTCATGAAATACTAATATACTGTGTGATACTATTCTGATGTAAAGCTCTAAGTCTGTAGCTTCCACAAGGCTTTATCAGACATGTAAACCGTATGGCAGGACCTACAGAATCCATTATATTTATTGTAGTTATTGCAGTCATTCATCAGGCCTGCTAATGGACTTAAAAATGAATTGAGAAGAATGAGTATGAATTGAGACTCTTTGTTTAGGACTAATGTTACTATAATATAATATTATAAGTGATAATAACTGCCACAGACTTGTAAATTGAACAGAAACAGGATGCTATTATTTGACTACATCCCACCTGTCTGTAGGAAATGGAGTGGGTTCTTGAAAGGACTGCTACAAATCTATTGGGGAAATTGTGTTTGTGCTGGGCCGCCGTGGTACTCTGGGTAAGGGTAGCACTTAACGTGGAATGCCAAATTGGTGAGGAAGAGGTTTTGGCGTGGTGTAGTTTGTGTGGATAACAGACATTTCTGAAAAGACTCAGAGGCACGATTTTCCTCCTGTGCCACATTGTTGTTTTGTGGAGATGTTTGCAAAAGCATGGCTCCCCCAGGAGACTGGTAGAAGAAAGAATTGGACTTGGACTGAAACGCCTACACACAAAGAGCTTGGGTGACCTCGCTCTGCCTCGCATCAGAGGCCAGTGGTAATTAAAGGAACCTGACCTTTTAGAGCTGTCTTTTCAGGATTTAACAAAGGGTGGCTGACTCCCATGTCCATGCTTTGCTTGCTTATGATATAGGAAATGGAGCCATACTTACCCATAACAACCAAGTGTGCCCGCGTATGTCTGTCTGGAGCCACTGTCCTCTTCTGGGTGAGCAAAGTATCTTTGGTACACTTGATAAATGTGAATTCCTTTCATCCTCTACCTGTTTCTCCACCCTTTTTGTCTTCCCCATTAAATTTGGGGATCATCACTTAGATCATTCGACCAGAGCCATTATGTTAACTTGTGGGAAATTGAGCACTCTCCCAATAACTTGGGAGCTGAGACTAAGTCAGAACACTAAATGAATGTTACACATTGCACGGAATTCTAAAAATGTGGGCAAACCTTTGTCCTTCTCAGAATTGAGATCCATTTAAGACCAAATTTTATGGCTTTGCACACTTCAAGGTTACTCTAACATCAATGTTTGCAATAATAATAGCCTTGCTTCATTCATGTCTGTGTGTTTCAGTGTTTGCGCTTGCATCACGATTGGTGTGTTCTCAATGCACTTTTGTCTTGTTACTTGCCATGCAGTTGTCTTTCATTTTGTCACTGTTGTCTCTGTCCTGAAGATCTCATTGATCATTGCCTGCATCATTGGGGTGATAGCATACCGCTTGGCGGTATACGCGGCCTTCGCCAGCATCATGAAGGACAGTCCTGCCAGCAATCTGCACGTGGTTGGCACCTTCATCACGCCACAGCTGGCCACCTCTGTCACTGCCTCCTGCATCAATTTTGTCATCATCATGATCCTCAACCTCATGTATGAGAAAGTGGCTGTTTGGATCACTGACATGGGTGAGGGTCACAGCTATAGAGCGAACCCTAGTATATTACATTTCATTGTCTTTATGTATCCGTTATGTATTTCTTAATAAAATGTGTTCCTCTATGGTTTATGTATTTAAAATGAATGTTGTATTACCTTTTATGATGTGGCAGAAATTCCCAAGACGCACCTGGAGTACGAGAACAAACTAACGGTGAAGATGTTCCTCTTCCAGTTTGTCAATTACTACTCCTCCTGCTTCTACGTGGCTTTCTTTAAGGGCAAGTTTGTTGGCTATCCTGGAGATTATGCTTATATGTTTGGCAAGTGGAGCAAACTGAGGAATGAAGAGGTACCAGATATAACTACATTAAATTGTTTAAGATTAGCATTGGTAATTCAAGTTGAGCCTGAATGTGTCTTGTTTCCTTCCCATCCCTCCTCTTTCTCACTGTGTTTACATTCAGTGTGACCCTGGTGGCTGCTTGATTGAGTTGACCACCCAGCTGGTGATAGTGATGACTGGTAAACAGGTGTGGGGCAACATCCAGGAGGCTCTGCTCCCGTGAGTACTCCAACTGACCGACCATCCGAAGCACAATTCATCTGCACACAGAAAGATAAAGAGGGGTTAAATTTACACAGGCTTTAAATGGTAAATGTAAACTGGTCAAACTTATATAGCGCCTTCCTAGTCTTCCAACCGCTCAAAGCACTTTTCACTATATGTCAGATTCACCTATTTACACACTACTGCTGATCTTCCAGTTAGTAGACGACAGCCTCATCACATAATTCATAGATGTATCAACCATGGCTGGGGCCTTTAATTATATATTTTGATACTACTGAAATCTTTTTCCAAATTTAGTGTCAATCTTTAGTCATCTCCGCTAAGATTAAAAATGTCAGTTAGCTATTTAGCCTTCAAGATGATTTATAGGAGTATACAGAGTAATGTCACCGTGCATCCACTAACCACTGCTCATATGCTTGTACATATTAGAATTCAGATGTCAACAAGACAACAATTTCTAGCTAACCAGATGGCATTATCTAAACACAAAAGCAATAAGATTATGATATTCGAAGAAAGTCAGGAAGACATTTTAACATGTAACAGCAGGAAAAGCACATAAAATGAAAAACGGCTGAATTTCATTTAGCTTCTTTAGTTTGAGTCCTGGTATTGTGGAGGCTGCCTCACTGTCACACTGCCACTGGTTTACTGGGAAACTAACTGGTAGTTTCCCAGTAAACCAGTTGCAGTGTTGTGTTACTAACAATCTTGTTAGTAACACGTGCTTGTGCTACTTTGCGAAACAAAAATGTTTGCTGTGAAAAGGCCTTTCATCAGTGCCTGCATAATCAGTTTCCAGTCAGAACGAGTATAGAAATGAATCTTGACTTTTACGCTCAGTTCAGATGGAACTGTTGCACATCAAAAAGGCAATCCTCTCTTTATAGTCATAGTTTACAGTTCTGTACAACCACCAATGTGGCTGTCAGAGGGTAAATTATATTGTCTTGTAACTCTCTATTGCCCTCTTGTGGCATCTAGGTGGCTGATGAACTGGTGGGGCAGCAGGAAGGCAAGAAATCACCCGGAGAGTCTGTACAGCCGCTGGGAGCAGGACCACGACCTGCAGGGCTTTGGACAGCTGGGCCTCTTCTACGAGTACCTGGAAATGGGTAAACATTCAGTACATAGTCAGTCCATTACATGCAGAGAGATATTTAGATGGACACTTGAGAGCTAGGCTGGTTCAGTCAAGACCCGTAGTTTAAGTCAAGACCCGGCCAAGAGCAAAACCGAGACAAACATTTAAAATACTGCAGCATAGTTGAGAAATTATACACATAAACAGATATTGGGAAGTGGGAATAAATAAATACAACTTTTAGTAAAAACATTGAAGCACTGACGCAGATAGAGAGATAGATACGATGCAGTATCCTCTAAGAAGCTGCAGATGGTGCTGTTTCCCTCATACTCAATAAATTCTCCCTTATCTGTGTCCCAGTGATCCAGTTTGGTTTCATCACATTGTTTGTTGCCTCCTTCCCCCTGGCACCCCTGCTGGCACTTGTTAACAACATCATCGAGATTAGAGTGGATTCCTGGAAGCTTACCACTCAGTTCAGACGTCCTGTGGCAGCAAAGGCTCACAGCATCGGAGCCTGGCAGGAAATCCTCAATGGGATGGCCGTACTCTCTGTTGTCACAAATGTGAGTGCTGGACTGCATCTGTGTGCTTTGTGTCTGCTGATTATTTACCCATTTTGACCCCTAGTTTTCCTCACACCGTTTCTTTTCCTGCTTTCTAGGCTTTTATTGTGGCCTTCACCTCTGATATGATCCCTCGGCTCGTGTACATGTACGCTTACCAGCCACAGGGTGAGATGAATATGAAAGGTTTCATAAACAACAGCCTTTCGGTGTTTAATATCTCTGAGATCCCGCCGTCCAACAGGCCTGATGAAGAGGAGAACCCTCAATGGTTCAACAGCTCCATCACTACCTGCAGGTGTGTGTGATTGTAAGGCTCGGTATATGAATGAGTGACTGTGGATGTAGCACACGTTTCCACTTCTGTGTTAAACCTGCAGTGTGGATCTTTTTTCTCCGCCTACTGACAGTGAAAGTAATTACACAACACTGTAGACATGTGCTTATGATGTAAAGACTCTGCCATACTGAGTTGCTGCTGTCGCTACTTTTGCTCCCCACTTCACCTATGGCAAATCAATCATTGCTGCTTGGCATTAAACACATCACTATCAGTTTTTCCAGCGTGGGAACATCACCACAAACGCCCGATTTAATACCAGACCAGTAGACTGCAAATACAGAGATTTACCTGGCATTGATAGGCCTTGTCAGCATTGTGTGACCTTATTTGGCAAGGGCTTGTATGAAACGGATGTTCTTGTATATGTAAAAGTCCCACACTCCAGCTTTAATTTAAGACTGCGCTAGAAGAAGTACTCAAATCCTTTACTAAAGTCATGTAAAAAAGTCCTCTGTTCAAAATTCTACTTGATTGAAAGTACAGATTTAGTAGTATTAACAGTGTTAAATTTATTACAAACAGCATGTCAATGTAGCTCGTTGAGTGAAGCTAATATGAACTATATTATAACTTTGTGTTGGATATTTCAAATGAGAAAAAGTATTTTAAGACTTTATGACTGTAATAAGTACACAGACTTCATATAAATGTCAGTTTTGCACCTGAGCAAGTCTGAGACAGAATTGTTGAAGACTGTACATATTATATTACTTAATTACATGTTTTGTATGTATAAAGTTCTCTGGGAAATCTAGTGGAGTACAAATATAACGTAACATAATTGTAATGCAGTAAAGCCTCAGAAATGCAGCTCAGCTGAACTTTGTGGCACCACCACTTAAATTACTATTCAACTTCAGATTTAAATGTTGTGGTTAATATTGTATCTGTACTTTTAGTTGTTTTAATGCACGTTTATAGATAGTATTATTTAGCCTGCACCATAATACTAGAGTATTTATTACTTCCTTTTTCCTTTGCGCAATGCTGAAGAATCAAATCAAAATTAAGTCTTATTTCAATCTCTGACATGTTCCTTCTTTGCAGGTATCGTGATTACCGCTACCCTCCTGGCCATGAGAAGCAGTACTCCCACACCATGCAGTTCTGGCATATTCTGGCCGCCAAGCTGGCTTTCATCATTATCATGGAGGTAAAACCAGGCCTCAGTGCATCATTTTAACTTTGCTTGATGTCCTTGGGCACCTGTCGATTGCTACACTGATAGTATGCCCCATTCTCCCACACATTTTCTAGATATAGTACAAATTCCACAAAAGGTCCATGCAGAGTTTCTTCTTCAGCTCTTTGCTTCAGCGTTTTGCTGACTCTAGCTTGAAGTCAAACTAACCTATTGTGCCCTCTCCATCCACAGCATGTCGTGTTCATGGTCAAGTTCTTTGTGGCCTGGATGATCCCTGATATTCCCTCTGATGTGAGGGCTCGAGTAAAAAGAGAGCGGTACCTGGTCCAGGAGTACCTCCATAACTATGAAGTGGAGAAGCTGAGGATCCAGCTCAGCCAAAACAGCCACAATGAATGCACCTGCACGCCCATGATCTGTCCGTCTTTACCCCAGCATGAGGTGCTGTCAGAGTGTCTCTAGCCCAGCGAGCCGCTGGCCAATCAGAGGTTTCTTCAATTCACAGCCATCCCTCTTCTACTTATCTGCTGATAATGGAAGTGCACACAGGTGAAAGACCAAGTGTCCATGCATGCTGAAGGCTGAGGCAGAGTTTAAACCTTTGTCTCATATATATGACTTTTCAATCTCTATGTTATAATCATAGTGCTGAGGATAATCAACATTTGCTGTAAGGAAAGAAAGAGGAATCGTATACACTGTGTCAAAGACAGGCAACTTATTCTCATTTTAATATAAGACTATTTATATAAGTGCCACTATGAGTAACCAAAGATCAAATGCCTTAATATGTCACAGACTTATTTTTGGTTCCATCTGCCAGTACACTAAAACTGATATTATTTGGAAACTGAGAGCTTGCTTATGTGGAGGTTGGAGTATTTCCCTTGTTCGTATGTATGTATGAAGGATTCCAGTGTCATGTACTGTATGTTTATGTTCAAATCGATTTTTGCTTTTGTTTTTACAGTTACTGCAACAAATGTGAGCATTGTTTATTGGTCGGCATTGAGGTGACTGCACAGATGTAACACAATTTTGCCAAATTATTTTCTCCACTACTTCACATTTAGCTTTAATATCGTAACAGCCCAACAGTTTCTCCAGGCCAAGATCTGACATGAAGTAGCTTTTTTATGAAGACAAATCTGTGCTGCTGTTTCTACTGTGAGTAAGGGCGATTCGTGTCCTGCAATGGCCAGTTGTTGAGCAGCAGCAGCTGCTTGGTGGTACATGTTGATTGTTGACAATGAGTCCTGTGCCTGGAGATGAGAAGTGAAAAGCCCTGATAGAGTGAAGAGATCCCTTTTTAATGTGCCTCTGTTTACCAACACATTGAAGCTAATGAAAGCCTGCGCCTACCCACTGAACTATGTTTGCTCTATTACACAAAGCACATCAGCTGTCACCTTGTGCTCCTGGTTTCCTCAGGTGTGTCCGTGTAGAGAAGGAATTCTTACTTTTATTCTTTTTTTATTATTGTTATGTTGCACAAAGCACTTAATGAAACTACCCAAATATGTCAGTCTAATTGTTGTCACGACACTTTGTAATCATAATCAGTGTTTTGAAGCAGTAGTGCATGATAATCTTTGTTCATTTAAATAGAACAAGAGTTGGGCTGTAGGTAAGGAGTTCCCTGTTCTGGCTGGCTGAACTGCAAACTGAAGCAACTAAATTTATGTTTATTTGAGATGTGTGTGGTTGTGGCCACATAGCTGAGAGCAATGTAGGACTGTTCCAGTTTTCCTTTACATGCCCTGCGCTCAGCTAACTCAATGCCTGTTGATGCCTTAATAGATCTAATAATTATTTTATTCCCTTGTATGTATTTTTTCTTATGTCTTCTTTTGTTATGCTTTAATAATTATATTTTATTTCATTTGGAAAAATGGTGAACCTGTTTACTGTATGTTTTAAAGTTACAATTTCATGTTTTCATTTATTTCCTGTCATTTCTTTTGTAATTGTCCTGTATTCAAATGTGTATTGTAAACAAAGATAACTCTCCAAAATAAAGTGCCAGTTCAACTTGAGTAAGTGCTCAATGTTTAGATCAGTCAAATACTGCAGACCACCAGCTCCTTTGCTGAGGACATGGTAGTAGCTGTTCCCAGAACAGATGGCCTGAGAGTGCGCTGATAACTATTCCGTGTTTGTTCACACTGGTGGGTGTGTTTTACACCAAAATGTGTTGGCATGGTTGTTTCACTTGGCAAGCAGAGAGGCTACTGTAACAAAGACATGGGCAACACTCAGGTTCAGGTAGGTTGGAAAGGATCACTGTGATTTTAAAGATTTTATTTCTCGGGTTAAGGTAGATTTTAGTATTGTAACTATGGCAAAGGATGGTTTATAAGCATATATATTTTTTGTATATTAGGGCAAATAGGCTACCTGTCCATTTCTTTAATGTTTTTGTGTAGCCTTTCCCTGAAGGTTTAGACTAAAGCTGATGATACACGGGGCAACTTTTTGAGAAATGTTGCTGGGCAGTCTTGCTAGTGGCAAGTCCGATTGAATGGATAGCGGCAGTGTGGGGCAGAGCGGCAACGTTGCCCTGCATGATTGCTCTAAAAGTTGCTCTGTGTATCATTAGCTTAAGAGAGACAGGATACAAACTATCCTGTAATAGATCTCCAAGTTGAACCTCTGTGCTCATGATCATCCAGACTCCAGAGGAAACCTTCTGCGACCTGGACAAACATCAAGGTTTATCCGTGGTCCAGCTCTACGTGATCCCGTCCTTCTTTCTGGTTGTACTGATCTTGGGGCTTCCACTCAACCTGCTCTCCCTCTGGGTTTTCTTCCACCGCCTGCGGCGCTGGACCCGCAGCACGGTGTTCCTCTTCAACCAGACCCTGGCTGACACCTCGTGGCTGCTGGCCTTGCCTTACCTCATTTACTACCATCTGGACCAGCTGTACTGGAGACTGGGCCTGCCGGTGTGCGCGGTTGTGAGGATGTTCTACCACAACTACTTCTACCTCAGCATCTTCTTCGTCACCTGCATCAGTGTGGACCGATATGTGGCCATCGTGCATCCGCTGCGCTCTCTGGTGCTGCTGGGCCGGAAGCAGACTTACCTGCTGTGTGTGGCGATCTGGGTGGGCACTCTGGTCCTCAGCATACCTGTTGCCAGTATGACTCTGATCCAGACTTGCCCTGGGAGCAACCGCACAGTCTGTAGCCTGTACATACTGCTGAGTAAGACCGGAGAGAGCCTCCCCTATTCCCTCTTTTGCTCCATCATCGGCTTCCTCTTTCCGCTACTCTCCATCTGCTACTGCGGCCTGCGCAGTGTCAGAGAGCTGCGCCACCGGCCCAGACGCCTTGATCCGCATAACAAGAGGCGGAAGGTCCGGCGGGTCCTGAGCGCAGCGCTGGTTCTCTTTGCCCTGTTTTACCTGCCCTACCACCTGAGCCGCAACGCCGCCATCGTGATGCGGCGTGTCTACCCCGACAAGCCCGCCTCCTGGCGTCACGCAGACCTGGCCTTCGCCCTGGAGATGTGCTTCTGCAGCCTCATCACCTGTGTCAACCCCCTGTTCAGCTGTTTCATAGGCGGCCAGTTCTGGAAGGAGTTTCACGGCACTTTTGCTGTCATGTTTTCCCTGTGTCCAGGCACACGGGTGGCTGCAATGATATCTAAACGGACCCGGATGACGGTGAGGACAAGGCGGGGGACGTGTACTGTCACACCTGTGTGCGCACTGCCTGCGCCTAGATCCTAATGAGCTGTAGAAATGTAAATTAAAAATGTACTTTGTGTAACACCTGTGTCAACATCGTGAAACTATGTTATATATAACAAATACACTAATCATGGCTTCCAATCTCATTTATCTCATTTCATAGCCTACCAGTTGAGGTTTGGTCTCCCTAGCTTCCTGACACAACACTGCCTCTGCGTGGTTGAGTGCATACTGTACTAGACTACTAACAGTCTGGGTCCACATGCGTGAATAGCGGGGAGGGGGTGTCATTGCTTTGTGCCTGCTGCTGTAAGTGATTTCTAAGTGACCGCAGCTCATCCTGAAATGATTTCCATTCCGTTTGATAGAAGTGACGGTGAGGGATTATACAATTGTCGCCGTTGATAGATTTCGAAGTAGGCTATAACTGAATTAGAGGAGGGGAGCGCAGGGAGGAGGGGCGCTGCTCGGAGCTGCTGACAGGTAGCTGAGCTGTGCGCTGTCCGCGGTGCTGAAATCTCCTCCGGCTGCTTCCTTGCCAGATCCTCACCTCAGATTAGACCGGAGCTCCGCTAATCTGCCCCGGTTTAAGATTTTCACTTTTCCTACGTCGATTTCTCAAAGAATACTGAAAAAACACAGTTTTTTAAATTTTCTGTTTGGCTGTTTTATAATCGCTGACTGGATCTTAAAATGGCACTGCACGGATTAACATTGCGCAAGGCAAAAGCGGACTTATTTGACTGCTGTTTTGTGACTGTGAAACGAGCCCTTTCAGACTGAACGTGTTTCGCCTCTTTCTCCATTTCCTGGCTCATCTTTTCAGGAATTGAAGACGGTTTCTGCTTAAAAAACGAGGCGTGTTATTTGGATTAATATAAACAATATGCGCATGAATGCAGCACTTCCATTTGTTATAGTATTATAGATTTTTTAAAACAATTTGGGTATGGAGCCAGGCAAGGAGAAAGCTTTCCCTACCACTAAAGAGGGACTCAAACAAATCGCAGGAAAGGCCCTTGGGAAACTGCACAGGTACGCCGAAGAAATTCCATTTTCTGCATGTTCTTTTAATCACAGGATTTAATATGTTGTGAGGAATAAAAAATAGAAAATATCCAGATGATAACACCACACATAAAACATAAAGCACTGGCTTAAAATGTCTGAATTACAATGATATCAAGAAGGAAATCTCTTCTTTATGAGATGAATCACGAACAGGATGCTGGAAGCAGAGTCGTGTGGCCCGAATATTTAAGGATCAGATATTTCCCTGGAGGATGATCCCCTCCACCAGCAGCTGTGGGTGTTTTTTAATAATTAATGAAACAGAGCGAGTCGTGACACAAGGTCGGAGAGTATCTATTACCTTATATATCCATCTGTATTTATTCAAGATCGATGGACTTCATATTAATTGACTTGTTATATTCCTTACATTGTCACAAGGACCTAAATAAAATTTAGTAAAAAAACCCCTGATAACTGACTGTAAAGCAAACGGACATCCCGTTAAAAATCAGAGTGGGGAGCAGGATGTAAAGGAATAGCTTTTCAGATGTAAAAAAATCAAAAATCATTTTAATTCTCATTGGAGATAGAATAAAATGTCTATTGGTTGAATATTAAGCCGGAAAAAAAGGAATCATCTGGACACACGTACTTTTTCAAAAATGCACATATTTAGATAAACACTTGTGCAGGCAAACATCTCTTTCGTTTATGATTTGGTCTTAAAAATTGTTTTCAGTTGTTGAAATGCCTCCAAGCTGCAAGAGAAAAATATCAGTTGGTTTTATTGAAGCTGTAGCAGGACCGTCACTACATTGGACGAGGCCTTCACATTTTAATGTTTAGTTTTTAAATTAATCTTGCATTTCTTTGTACAAATTTCAAGTCAAAGCTGAAGCAAAATGCCAACGCCACATTTATAAGAGCTAATTAAAAACGAAAAAGGTAAACTAACTCTAAACAACGATGATGATGATATTGCTGCAATGCGGTACTAAGCTCATGTTCTCTGCATTTGCCAACAAGCCTTTTTTTACAGAAACATGGAGAAATTCAGAAGGGAACGAAAATAAATGCTCTTTGACTTCAACTAAAAGGGCGCAGGCATTTAGGGGCCTTGAGCCAAATTAAAAGAAGAAAATCAAGACAATTTGGAGGCCTGATGTTGAAGGAGCACACAGTGCAGATAAAAGCATATTTGCTGTGTAGCATGAGCTGCAAATAGCCAGTAAGTGGCATGTGAATAAATACATAAGCACATGCAAAGGATTTGAATCTGCAGAAAATCAATGAAATCACATATTTTCCACTGATAGTTCTCGATCCTCTTCCCTTAAAAAGCAGCCTGGATGTTTGAATTCAGACATTGAAATGTAGACAATGAATTTAACCTAAAAAGAGCATATAATCGGCTTGTCGTGCAGGAGGCTGGAAAAGCGGCAGCAGACAGGTGAGGTGATCGAGCTGACGGAGGATGGGAGACCCTCGGCTGGCCAGGAGCGCAAGGCGCCCCTGTGTGACTGCACATGCTTCGGGCTTCCGCGCAGATACATCATCGCTATGCTGAGCGGGATGGGCTTCTGCATCTCCTTCGGTATCCGGTGTAACTTGGGTGTGGCCATCGTCAGCATGGTCAATAACAGCACAATCCATCAAAACGGCAAGATCATCATAAAAGAGGTGCCTGTAAACTCCGCCCCGTTACGCCCCACGAGTCCCCATGTTTGATAGGTGATGAGGCCCAGAGCCAATAAACTGATCGATAGCTTTTGGTGAAACACACCTGGAGGACTTCAAATTCTATATGTTAATTTATTCTTTTAAATTGTATTTCGGGTTTAGACCATGTAGTAGTAAGAACCAAATTTGTGTAGTTTTTTTCAAATTCACAATTTTCCTGAAATTCGGGTTATTTTGTGCTTTTTTTTGATCATCTGGTGTCGCTGCAAAAGGTTTTAAAGCCTCACATAAAATAGATCTGATATATTTCTCAAAATGTTTAGGCTATTTTAGACTTGCATGAGAAGTATTTTTAAGTAGGCTACACTTTTAACGAATAGGCGTTTTCACAAGTAGCCTAATTAATAAAATGTGTCTTTGTTTATATGTGTCTAAAAGAAAGCGAAATTCAACTGGGACCCAGAGATCGTGGGGATGATTCATGGATCCTTCTTCTGGGGCTACATAGTGACTCAGATTCCGGGAGGGTATATCTCCTCGAGACTGGCTGCAAACAGGTAACCGTTTAACTACGAATAAATAGGAGGGCGGGGTACGAAGAAAGAAACTTAGAAATATCAGTTTCTCTCTTGTAAATGTGTCCCTATTTTAATTTGTAATATTGGTAATATTTGTGGTAGTCAGTCAGCGGATGTCGGCCTCATGGTTTGAAGAAAGGAGTCTGACCTTACAGCAGATAAACTGGGGATTTGGCTGATGCCCACAAGGCGTGCCTCCTCGTGTTAATGAGCTCCCGTGGGACCACCATGCCTAATCCTTCATGTTCAGAGGCATGGCAACCACATCAGCCAAAGCCACGTGTGAAATGCCTTTCGAAGTAATGATTGCAGTATGATTTCAATGGTCGCACCACTTCTATGCCACATTATTTAAAACAAAGACTAATTAGTCAGCTACAATTAGACAAAAGGAACAAACGTGCCAGAAAGCACAATATGTTACAACAATATGTAAAGACTGCAGAAGTTAAAAAAAAAGTTAAAGGTAAAATCCTTAAATTTAACTGATACTATAGGGAAGAGATTAAAAAGTAGGACCAAAGTAGGATATGGTAGAGCTATTGGCCTAAGTCCTTGTGCATAGGACTTTATTTGTCATGAGGGAGATGGAGCCTAAATAAGATGCAAATCTTTTGAAGAGCTTCACCATGCCAAGTCAGCTGAGCCCACTGATGCCTTCTGCTGCAAACACCTCCTGTCCTCACTCCCCTAGAAACTGCCTGTTGTCTGTGTGTGTGGCATGGCATCCAATTAAGATGGATTTATCTTGCTTATTAGTGTTTATTCTTCCAGTATGTGGTAAAGAATCACACTGTGTAACATTGTAAATTGTATATTTTATTACTTATTTAATGGTTTTATCTCTGTGAAGTTCTTGAAAATTGATCAATGTTGCTGCAATGTATCTTGTTGAATGAGATGATCTTGTTTTGATAATATTCTGACAAATAATCCCAACTCGGTGTTTATCCAGAGTTTTCGGGGCTGCCATTGTGCTGACATCCACCCTGAACATGTTCATTCCCTCTGCTGCCCGGGTGCACTATGGATGTGTCATCTTTGTGAGGATATTACAAGGGCTGGTGGAGGTACTGATGCACTGTTTGCACATCCCAACTTGACCTTTAAAAGACTCAAAAATGATGCCTCATTATCTAACTCGACCCCTGATGAAATTGTCCTGACATTCTGTATTTGACCACGTTTTTGAGAAATCCCCATTTTGAACTCTCTGGCTTTCTGTTTATGTGCACTTGAAAATGAAGCCAATTATATAGAAGTTCCATTCATCATACTGTAGATAATTCAGTCAGATTAGTTTACGAGCATTAAACTGCATGAAAGCCTGAATAGTAGGGTGTAAGTGTGTGTTTGTTTCAAGTTGCCAAAACAGCTCCATGTTCACATAAAAACACACAGAACAAAAGACATAAAAACCACTTGATGCGGTCGGCTCCCACACCAGGAGAGAGGGATTTCAGAGAGAGAGAGAGAGATGCTATTATCAGACTGAAGGTCATCCTCTTTTGTAAATTTGTTTTGCTGCATACTGTCTTTTCAATAGCAGCTCATGACCATTGAGAGAGAGAGCCTCCTGTGTTCAATGCCCATCGACTTATTACTGCAAATTAAACATTAGCATTTCAGGGTGTCTCCCATTGCAAACCCCAGCAATTTGTGTCTATCAATAGTTGATTGTATGCCACTTAGTGTATAATGAAGATTTAATAGGAGCAATTCAGTTTTTTTTTTCATGAAGTGGGTAGTCAGTTTGAATTTGCACTGACTCACACCTTATCCATTAGTCTCTATTAGAAAGGTCAGCTACAATGCATGTCAGTTTGTCAGTTATTAACTACAATTTGTCTTGTACGCCTTTGGCAAATGAGAACAAACTAGATAAATCAAGAAGAATACCTTTACCTGTCCTTTCTCTTGACTGAAAGTGGGAAAAAATGTAAAATTCATCAATGAATTTAACAAATCAAATGTTAGTAGGAAAATTGCCTGAAATTGAGAAAAAGAATATTAAAGTTAATGGGAAATGTTCCACGTGTGTTTATACTGACACGGTAGTGTCATTTGTCACTGTGCAGGGAGTGACTTATCCAGCCTGCCATGGGATCTGGAGTAAATGGGCTCCACCTCTGGAAAGAAGTCGTCTGGCAACCATCTCCTTCTGTGGTAAAAAAAAAAAAAAATACACTCAAAGTCAAGTTTCTGTGATAATACAAGATTGGCTCAATTAGTGTTGTATAGATTTTTATCATCATATTACTTCATGCGCTGAAATGCAGGTTTAGAATGACAAAGTGTTGCTCCTAAAATGTATGTAAACATATGCTGAGCACATTTGCCACTAAACACAGAGAACAACGCTGCTCTCTGAATAAGCATCCAGGATCAAATTCTGCTCAGTCACAATATTTTGTTTTGTTCAGGATCCTACGCTGGTGCGGTGATAGCTATGCCTCTGGCTGGGATCCTGGTCCAGTACACAGGATGGTCATCTGTCTTTTATGTTTACGGTGAGTATCACTGTCATGGATTGATTTAACAATGAATTGCTTATGGTGGCTAGGGAAATTTTAGCCATATATTGCTGTATAATTTGCTGTCTTTATAACTCTTCACTTTGTACTGTAACAATATGTTTTAGCATATTAATACACAACTATCACATGGTTGCTGTTCAACTTCTGTCAGTCATATAGCTTTATCATACAGATCTCCCATTTTTATTCCTATTAAATATCTTTAAGGTTGGAAAAATCATCGTATTCCTCACTGACGGCATCATTTAGCCTACAGTAAAAAATCAGTCTGTTGCATCTCGTCATTGGAGCTGATTTATGATGTTTACACTGAATGGAAGACTCAAATCCAAGACCACATGTTTGTCATGGTTGCACAATTATATCAAACTAAAACATTCTAGATATCGTGAGCATCACATTACACACATTTCCCCCAAATTCTGTCTAACAGACTGGGTGTCCGAAAACTTTGGGATCTCCACTAGAACTTAAAATTCTGTGGGTCTGAGCAGTGTTTGGCTGACAGAATAATGAGATTTCAATGACTGAAGTGTTTGATTCTTTATCACTCTGTTCAGGATGCTTTGGGATATTTTGGTACATGTTCTGGATCTTGGTGTCCTACGAGAGTCCAGCAGAGCACCCGACCATCACTGAGGAGGAGCGCCGTTACATTGAGGAGAGCATTGGTGAAAGTGCACAGCTGATGGGCGCAATGGAAGTGAGTTCTCAATCTGTATGCCTTGATTTGTGACACCACACCAAATACTGCACATCCAGCTGATTCTCTGTTTGTTTACACAGAAATATAAGACCCCCTGGAGGAAGTTCTTCACCTCCATGCCCGTCTATGCAATTATCGTGGCAAACTTCTGTAGGAGCTGGACTTTTTATCTGCTCCTCATTAGCCAGCCTGCATACTTTGAAGAGGTGTTTGGCTTTGAAATCAGCAAGGTAAATAAAGCTCTTCTAATACCTGGTGTCAGCCCTAAAAATACATTTCAACATTGTGTGATCTAATGCTCCAGATTACCAACTCATTGTTTCATACAAAGGTTTTCTCAGATATGAAGTGCTGCTCACCTCAGTTTAATTTGTATTAAATGCTAATTAAGGATCTTCTTGATACTAGTTTCAGCTCATTGTTTTCCAGTTCATAACTTTACTGTTTTGACTCACTCTTATCGCTCTCATAGAGTTTTCAGCGGAAAAGCTCTAATATCTCATTGTACAGTATCTGCTTGGCACCAAACAACTGACAGACACAGTAAGCGACTAGCTGGGGAACATAGTGGAGCATTTAGCAGCTGGGGATTTCCCTCAGGAGTTCGTAGAGTCCAAAAAGAGAGTTAAAAGAAAGTGAAGTTTGGACTTACATTCACCGGTGGACAGAAACCCGACTGAAAGTTAAAGATAATGTTGCTCTGTAACATATATGTGTAAGATCAGCTGTTGTGGGTTTAGAATGTTTAAAAAGATATTATTGTTAAATGAATATTAGACATTTGTATTAGATTGTATTAGATGTGTTCCTTGTAACAGGTGTCATTTTGTTTTACACTGTGTTGATCAACACAGTCTCCACTGTTTCCACCATTCTATTGTAAACATTAGTTATTAAGAGCTAAATGTGGTTAGATCATGATTGTTGTTGCATGCACAATCAGTGACAAGGTATGAATGCATAAAGGTAAGTGAATCTGTTTGCCTAACTCTGTTAAATGGTTTCCCTTGACTTAAACATTCAGTCAGATGAATGGAATTATATTGATTCCTCCTCAAATTTTAAGATGAGTCAAGTTTAGAATTCTTATTATTTATATGGGAAATTTTATATTGACTGCTTCTGAAAGTGCTGTGGTTTTGTCCTTTCCTGATCTTCCTGCGCGTGAGTGGATGTGTCACACAAAGCCCCAGATTCCAGTTAATCTTAAAATGTCATAATCTTTACCCTCCCTGGAGAGTGAGAAAGCATGAATCAAGCTGGTTTGGCATGTGTAATCCAGCTTCAGGATGGGCTGCTGTGATTACTGCAGGTGACTTATTGCTCAGATGTGATTCTGGACTCAGAGGTTGAAACGGACACAAAGATTGGGTCTGAGACAGAAGGAATCACTTCTGTTATGACAGTTTCTCTGTAGTTGTCACATTTGCTTCAGACAAGTGTTTGATGGTTTCTCAGGTTGGAGTAGTGTCAGCGCTCCCTCATTTGGTCATGACCATCATCGTGCCGTTAGGAGGCCAGTTAGCGGACTACCTGCGTACCCACAACATAATGTCCACCACTATGGTCCGGAAAATCATGAACTGTGGAGGTGAGGCTTTTATAATCAGGTCTCTGTCTTTTACCATGCCATCGTAATGTTTCTTATCATTCCATCGGTTGACTTTTACCTTGTTGTTTTTAGGGTTCGGTATGGAGGCTACTCTTCTATTAGTTGTAGGTTTTTCTCACAGTAAGGGGGTGGCCATTTCTTTCTTAGTTCTGGCGGTGGGATTTAGCGGATTTGCAATATCAGGTGAGTCTCGAAACAGTAGGTTCTTCTTCAGATTCTTTTGAGCTATTCAAAAGAGCAGAAATCTCAGAAAAATCACTCTTTGTTGCTGTAGGTTTCAATGTCAACCATCTAGACATTGCTCCACGCTATGCCAGCATCCTCATGGGCATTTCCAACGGTGTGGGTACCCTGTCAGGGATGGTCTGCCCTCTAATAGTAGGAGCCATGACAAAGAACAAGGTGAGTCATTTCTATTCATACAGGAGTGGGAATGTTAATGAGGAGGGACTTTTTAAAGGCCTTGAAAAAGTAGTTAAAAAAGTTCAAGTTTGGGGGGAAAAACACATTGTTTTTATTAAGAATTTAAAGTCCCAGTGAAACGCCAGTTAAAGCATCAGCATTGTGATGTAGCAGAATATGTGGGAGAGTTTAGCTGCGAGCTTACTTTGACATCAAGTGCAATTTTACATGATGGGCGTGGTCAGTTAGTTACACCAAATCACATTAAATTAGATACTGTACATTTATGTACGTACGTACATAAATAGTACATTTAGCATGTAAGAACAAGAATTAGAATTTGGGAAATGTCATTTACTTTTTATGAGACTGCCTCATCAGGTTTGAGAAGGTGTAGTTTGATTATATTTGACTGGCCTAGCAACATGGGTAAACAACCCCACAACTATCATATACTGTAATTTTGATTTAAATATTTTTAATGGTGCAAAGAGATACACAACATCATTTTTTTTTATCCCGCTACCCACCAGAAGGCACAGACAAAAACAAAAACACAGGAATCTCTCATGTAAAATACCCAAAACTTTATGAAAATTTAGGAGCCCACTGCTCAGTGTAAGTAGTCAGCTGAGAAAATGCACACATATGTCTTCCTCATTGCTGTTTTCTGTCTCTAGACCCGGGAAGAGTGGCAGTATGTCTTCCTCATTGCTGCCCTTGTGCATTACGGGGGAGTGGTGTTTTATGGGATATTTGCATCTGGGGAGAAACAGCCATGGGCCGACCCTGAAGAAACCAGCGAAGAGAAGTGTGGCTTCATAGATGAGGATGAGCTGGCTGAGGAGACAGGTGACATCACGCAGGGTTATGGTGCGATGGGCGGCCCGGCCAAAAGCTACGGGGCCACTGCACAGCTCAACGGAGGATGGGTGCAGGACTGGGATAAGACGGAGGAGTATGTGCAGGAACCGGCAGGAAAAATGTATGCTGAGCGTGGCTACTCTTAAACCAGACAGTCGTGGTGAGTCTGCTTCCAAAAACAGACTCACACCACCGATTGCACAAATAAGCATTATCTTAGACATTTAAATCCATTCTTGTTGTACTCAAATAAAACAGTTACTAGTTTCAAAAAGCCAATATTAAGAAATATTTCATTGCAATGCAGAACAATCCTCATTAGATTCTCACATGTTTCTCATCACATCTACCTACTGTAGGGCTTCACTATACAGAGAGCACTTGCAAAGAAAGCTGCAGGCTTATGTTGTACTGCTTAGGCACCCAAACCTCATCAACCTACTTGAACAACATGAGCCAGATGACACTGCAGTTGACCATCATATAAGGTCTTTCTCTGAAATACCACTCTGATTGCACTGAAACTATAAGTATTCAAAAACAAGATTATATTCTGTTTCTCAAATGTGTTTTATGTACTGTAAATACCTGTATACTGTTTCTGTGAGACTATTGTGGATTTTGGGTCGTTGATCTGTGTTAACATTAATATAAAAGGCCATATTTTTCATGGACAGTACCTTTTCAGGGAGATGTCTGCTCGCAAAAAAGGGTCTTCTTCTTCTCAAGCGAGGCCTATAATAGACTATGACAAAAATAGCGTGAGTGAAGTGGAAACTGTAGACTTTTAGTGTGTGTTTGTTGCATGAATTTGCTCAGATAAGTGTTTCAGATGCAGCCACCTCACAGTCATTGATAGTCCTCATTCAGCCTGCTGCTTTGTTCTTAGATAACAGTCTTCTGCCCTCATAAATAATAAAATGACCTTTAATAATCAGGTTCCAGTCGTAATGTGAGACAAATCAAAAAAGTTTTGAAAGCGACTGCTCAGAAGACATTGTTTATTGATGTTTGATGTGCACTGCAATAAATTCTGTGTACCAGCTGCCACCCATCACATTCTGTTTTGTAATGTAACGCTGGCTTGCTGTATCTAACTGTAATTGTTTTGGAGTCATGTGATGATCAACATTAAGGTGTGTGTTTAAACAATTTACTAGTGTCTGGATAGTCCAGCTTTAGTGCTCATGACGCAGGACATGTTGTTGCATTTTGACAGCGAGGAATGCACTACTGTATATGAACAACCAGGTTTTTTGTGATCTCTTGGTGTTTCTCGGTTGTTCTCATTGTCACCAAAAAGTACTTTATTGACACTTTGATATTGTCACATTTGAGTGGACCACATGAATTAATAGATGGCTCCTCCACCTGACTTATTTGCTCTTTGAACACTTTCGTCATTTGCTGTGTGAAATCTGCAAGGATGTTTAAAATATATGACTATTTAAGAATGTTTAAGATGACCAAAAGATGCTATTACGGCTTTGTGCCTGAAGTTTATGTAAACAGATAAATGTGATTTTATGGCTTCTAATATTGTGTTTAATGAAGAGGTATGTTGATGTCAAAAAGTGTTATAAAAATACTCATATCATTTTATAAAAACAAACAAACAAAAGTTATGATTTTGTCATTCTCACTCATCTTTTAATGTTATGCAGTGCTGTTTATTTGAAGGTTAGTCATCTTCTGAGACTGGAGGCAGACTGCCTTACCAGTTAACCACTTTTTCCCATCAGCTTGTGCATCTCCTATTCTCTCCACGTTCCTCATTAGTAAATCAATGGCTGAAGTCTCCAGAGTCCAAGGGACAGTATTGGATCCTGTAGCTTGGTAATTGGTAAAAGGAGAGAGAACAACAATGTAAACACTATTACTGGAGTTTGTATCCCTACAAACTGGGATCCTTGTCTGTCTTCCCAAAGAGCCCTGACTTTAATGTGGAGGGTAAAATCTGCTACAGAGGTGTCATGTAGGGGCATAAAGAGTGATGAAGCTATTAAATCTCTGAGCAGCATCTCACACTGAAAGATACATGTAAAAGAAACACACTGTATGAATGTAAGGTGAGTGATGGATGCGGCGCACCCTGTTTTCTCTCAGTGTGTCCTCCACTACACAGCTGAGGTCAACAGTGTTACAGGCATCACATTCAACTACTGACCCAGCTCCTGCATTAAATACAAATCAATACTGTTTAAATCTGGAGCGTGTTGAAGTTTTCAAAAAATCAAAAATGCTTCTAATAAAAGTTAGAATTCAGAATAAAGCCATGCTACCTTTCAAGTCATCACTGTATTTCCTAGTTATTAGTACTTCATGTTTGCTAGAAATCACTGAATTAAAGACGTCAATGTTTATTACATTGCGTACACAGTTTAATCAAATTTTAACCAAGTACTTAATGTAGCTTAAGCTGGGTGCAGCCGTAGGATATGTTTCAATTTCTAGATTATCAAAGTCACAAGCAGCCATTAGAAACAAAAGCAAAAGGTCACAGTTGAAATACTGACTTTATAAGGTGAAACCTAAATGCAGCTTTGAGGGCACCCAACAAAAATCTGCAACATTGTTATTTTATGTATTAAAAATTTAATGAAAGTCTTCCTAAAAGCTATTCATCTTAAGTGATAAAAGTCAATTAAATAAGAGACTGTTAAATATAAAGTATTGTATAATATAAATACTGTATGTAGTCTATAAAAAATATATTAATATATTTGTTTTACAAGTACACATGCATAGTATGTGCAGAATGTAGTACATTTTCTATATAGTTTTAAATGGAAGAATTCACACATAATTTCCACACTGTTGAACCCCACATCCAGGGAGTCATGAATGAACAGATATTTTATGACACACAGTTAAATCTGAAGTCAGAGGTGTAAAGAGTGAACAAGAAAGGTAATATACCTTCTGTGGTGCCTCTGTGTTGCCTCGCAGTGTGTCCAGTGTGTTGTGGAGACCAAACAACCTCACTGCATCCTATCAATGAGGTTGTAAATAATTCAGCAAAACATGGAGTCCATCCATTCACATGCATTACTCTGAGCTTCTCCCTGCAGCAGGATGAGTTTGATGGCGTGTAAAACTCTGGACATATGAAAGACAGGGGAATCCTACTGACGGTGCCTTTGCGCCACTTCGGGTGGGAATGACTCATATGGAGCGGATACATAATATGGGAGCAACATCCTCTGATGTGTGAGACCATCATCAGAGGTCTGACCTGCTTCTTGAAGGTCCTCATTACGTATGTTGACAATTTGACCTGGTAGCGATTAAATGTGGTAGATTTTCCACTTTCCTATGACTGTAGAACAGGGTGAATATGTGCCGGAAAAATCCTTTGAAACTTCCCTCTCACCTAAGAACTGATAGACAGGCATGAAGTTTGTGGGGGTGGGGGTTAGGTTGTTGACCATCGTTTTTTACACACATGATGGACAGTCTGACTCAATTTAATGTGCAGGGGCAGTGTTCAGTCCACAGTAGTCTTGTTCTGTGTTGATGGATGCTTCGATCACAGGAAGCAGCTCCATGTCTGAAACACTTCCAGTAGCAGCAGTGGCAGCAATTACAATAAATCTCCTCCGATTATCTGCCCGGCTGAGGAGGGAAACCATTAACGCTCACCGCCGCCTGCTTCTTTGGTGCACGTTAATTTGACAGAAAACACAATTGTGCCACCAGCCACGTGGAACATGTTTTCTCATGCCTAACCAGCCAGAGAGGTCATGGCTGTTGCACTGGTGACGTGCCCGCTGGGGCGCACGGTAATTGGACAAAAATCTGGTGTCGACATTTCATCCATAGCAGGAAATTCTCCCATCGTTCACCTGCCTCTCACCTCCAGCTTGTGTTTTTGCAGCATCTCAGACTCAGTCATGTTGATGTTGTTGATGCCGTTTGTGTGGTTGTGTAAACGTGAGGGTGAGTGAAGGGGGATTGAGTAGTTGTCAGTCTGTGGGGCAGGTGCAGTTTCGCTCCTGGGGGACTGTAATGGGATGAGGCCCAGCCAGAATGAGTGTTTGATGACGGGGTAGCACTCCTCCCCTGGGGCTCTGCCTGCATGCAATTATCCTCCTGATCCCTTCTCTCTTCTCTGGTCTGCAGCCTGATCTCTCCACACTGCTGCCAGAATATCCTAAAATTCAACTCCCTCCTATGCTAAAAGAACAGGTCATTATAACCAAAATATTCAAAGCACTATTGGAGTAATTACTGTTTTATGACACCCCCCCAGCATGACATTACACTTCCTCCGGGCAATTCAATTTAGAAACGCCTCCTTCTCCTCCCTTGCTTAATTGCTTTATTAAAGGAGAGCTTGGCACCCCAAATCAGTCTGTCTCACCCGTAATAAAATGTTATATACCGGTATACTTCTCTACTCTTCACCCACTGCCACACATATGCAAACTAAAGCAAATATTCTTTTTAAAGATTGCTGTTTCCAAAATGTTTTCTGAATCTCCCGTGTGTGTGTTGTTTTTTTTTGCAGTGAGCTTCAGTTTAAGATACTCATGAAATGAAAAAAAACTTCCCTTTTGTGATATGCAAATATAGCATCCACTGTAAAAGATATAAATCTTGTTTAGCTCCCAAAAGCAACCACAACTACCCACAGTAATGCAGCAGGGGAACAGTGACGCCTTAAGGCTTACATTTACAGACCTGGATATGCAGAAGGAAAATTGTATCTTCCAAGATCAGAGGAAAAGCAAGCACATTGCTACATCCAATTGTTTTTCCTCCACACAACTGGTGTATTACAGTTGCATGTGAGGTTATCTATCACAGGTCCTTCCAGTTCTTCCCCTCCCCCCTTCTCACATTACTTTGACAGCTTCATATCCTCCTCTCTTCAACATGCTCACATCATGCCCATATCACACACAGACAAAGGGTGAGAGGCTGATAAGATTGTACACGATATTCTCATTGCTGTAGTGCTTTGGAATCTGTTCTATACAATGAGGACACAATTTGCAGGTAATAAGAGGATAATTTTACAGGTTATATTGCGTTTTGATCTTCTGCACATGATTTTATTTCACGTTAAAAATACCATAATCATAAAATAACAGCAACTTAAAGAGATCTTTATTTTAGGGCAGCAGCTAACTAATTATTTTCGGTTTGCTCATCTGCCAGTTAGTTTCTGAATAAATCAATTAATAGTTTGGTCTATGTAACATCAGAAAATGGTCACTGCAGTTTCCTTTTTGTCCAACAAACAGGTCAAAACCCAATGTCATTTAATTGAATATGTAAAGGGAAGGTAAAAACGGTGAATTGTCAAATTTGAGAAGCTTAAACAAGCTAATGTTTGGATTTCTTTTATAACATTAATGATCAAAATGGTTGCTAATTAACTCTCTGTTGATCGACCAATTAATTGTTGCAGCTGTACTTTCTTTTGTTATTTTGATTTTACCACTATTTACAGTAGTCACTTGATTTCCCCCCAACGTATCCACCCCTTCCTCATGTGCCAAAATACATCAGTGTTTGTGCAAACACAGCACCTCCCTGCAGTGTCTGACAGTGCAGTTTTCATGAGATGTCCTGGAAAGGACGATGTGAATTTCTTTCATCCTGTTCTTCACAAACTGCACCAGCATTTCATATGAAAGCATCCACCTCTTCCTCACAGCTTCACTTGCGAAAAAAACAAATTAAGGCCTCAGTTCCTCTTCCTCAAATGCCTGATGATGGTGGCCACTGATCATCAGCATCCTCAGAGTGGGTCACAGGTGTGCAGAGACCCCCCCCCGCCCCCGCGCGATCCGTCACCGAGGCCAGACAGGGGCCAGGCTGGAGCGGCTTAGGCACGTGCTGAGGGAGGGCTCTACCCTCCCTCCCCCTCCCCCTCACCCCGCCCCTCAGAGGACTCCCTATTCACACAACCAGATGGGGGCTGGAGCTGAGTTTTAATGAATGCTATCCTTCACAACCCTTTACGAGCCGCAGAACAACAGTCACCCTCAGCACGCCTCAGAGCAGCTTGTTACTCCTTGCTGACAGAACAATAAAACACTGGATAGAATAAAAAACAAGAGAGGTATAAGATGTGAGAAGGGGAAATACTGTACATTTGTCACTTCACACCCAAATATGATATTTCCTAACTTTGAGGAATCCTAAATTCATTGTTCGAGAAATTAGCTGTTACTTTTGTTAGCAGATTTAAGACATGTCTCCTGGCAAACATCACAGATTTAAAGCGTGTTGGTGGTAGATATATAACAAGGCTCTGTCGACCTCACGTTTAAAGTGATACAATAACGCAACCCATCGTCATTTGACGTTGTAGGTTAAGAGCAGAGGGCAATTTGTTAACATTTATCTGAATAACTGGTTGGTAAATACCCGTTGTACAATTGAGGGGTGTCTTTCTACTAAATAAGTGGCACATCTGCAAAATGGTTGATTATTTTCAAATAATACAGCTACTTGTCAAAGAAAACTAAAGATGCTTTGGCGTAAGATTGACAATAATGGGCGTTTCATTTTTATAATCAGTTGACAGACATGTAGGTATTTATCCTGTATAAATAATGGGTAAACATGTTTTCATTTAGTATAGATAGAGACTAAATTGAGTGTTGCTTTTCTTGTAGGCTTCTCATTTGGAGTCAGCCAGTAACACATCTGACTCATCACCATGGTTGCTTTCCCACTCTGCCAGTTATGTGCAACGCTGTGAAGAAGAGCGACAAACACAAAATCTAAAAATGAAAATAATTCAGTCCCAGTTGCTAAATGATAATGTAACATGTAGAGGACAAACTGTCTCTTCATTTGGTCACAAATTATTTGCCTTCTTTTCTCAGATTCTTCAATACCCTACTGGTTCAAATCTAATCTACATTTACATGACTTAAATTAAATTAATTTGCATATATTTATACACAGGAGCAGGTGAAATCCCTTTCACCGCTGTTGCTTTCCATCCAGCCAGATGCATATGTTATTCATTGGCTGGAAATAAATTGGTTGTGTACATGCTGCCTCTTACTCAGTGACCCTTGTCTGTCTCTACGTGAATTGCTTTCATGGTGTGTTAAATGAGCTGTGGCCATGTTGGTGTTTCCCTCCACACAGCGGCCGGGTTTCTAATCCGCTGTCTGCCAGAGTTATGTCACACACCAGCTATTGTGGAAGGTTTGATTGAAGACGCCTGATCTGACTAACTGATCCCTCGCCGCAGAGGTGCTCCGACACATGGATGAGGTCTGAGATGTGTGAATTGGCAGTCGAGTCACATGACTAGCATCAAGCCAATCAAAATGTTTTGATTCAGCCAGGCTGCAGCTTTGTGGTGAAAAGGCAATAATGACAGATGGTGTGTGAGAAGCTGAAAATTAGTTTAGGTGTGTTCAGTTAGAAAAGGGTGAATGTGATCACACAAAGCTTTTAGTTTTTTGTGTATTGCAAATTCTTTACAGCAACTTGTCTTTCAAAACAATTTTTATCAAACCCATCTCTCTCTGCAAAATGTGGAAATACATTTTTTTTTAGGACCTCACATATCAACTGCAGCAGAACAAAACAAAACAGCACATCAATAATTATTCGATAGTAAGGTGGAATTTATCATGTTAAATGAAGCACTGAATCTCTAGAGACCAATTTATAAAGTGTGAACTATTCACTACCTGACAATTACTTTCAACTTAATCCAGTCAGGTCACGTGCTGCTACTGATTACAAAGCAGCATGAGATGCTACCATCTGTCCAAAGTCTCTAAGATGTGTATTTTAACAAAATGTCCAATTGTAATAGGTTGAAATAAAAATCACTAACTTCTGTTTTTAAGAAGTACATGGATAACGTGAATAAAAAGTATTTATACTGTGAAAGAAAACACGCTAGTGCAAAATATTTTAAAGGATTTACAAATCCACAAATGTCCGCATTTTTTAGAATATTGCCATCAATTTACATCTTATTTTTCCATCCTGTAATTTTATCCATATTGTGTTTCTGATTCTGTGTTAGTCTGTGTAGTCAGATTTGAAATGAAGAAGAAACCTCTGTGGACGATTGGACAACATTGAGTTGTGTGCTTTGTATATTTTGCAGTGAAAGACCTGAGTTATATATTTCGATACTGATATCAAAACCCCTTTTTTTTCTTTTATCAAAACAAACCAAATGTCTTAAAAGTTAAATATTATCTAAACCCAAGCAGCCATACAAGACCATTGCTTGAATAAAATACAAACTAAAATTGGCAAAAGTAAGATTCAGAAGTAATGTTCAGAACTGCCTGAACCAAAGTAAAGACAAATATAATATAATGCTCGGAATATAAATCTGAGCAAGCATTTGATGCCAGCCTTCATTGACAACTTCCATAAAATCTCTGATATGGACACATTTAATTTGGTATCAAAAAAGTATTGATGTTTAATACCCAGCCCTGGTATAACATTGTATCAAGGCATAAATATATACACAGTTGTCTATACTTTGGCCATCTCTTCCAGCTCTGAAGAAGCTCCAAGACTGGCTGAGTCACTTGTGTAATGCTGACAGGAGGTCTCCCCAAACACTCAGACCTCTGACATCAAAGTCTCCATCAGACATTTTCAAAGTATTAAGCTCTTTTTCTACATCCTCCCTAAGAGAGGGACAGGCCTCAAACAAGGCCAGGAAGTGATTAGTGAGACTCTGGAAGGACACTGTTCGATCTGAGCAGGTTTGAACCCATTCACCGTCACTTATGCTGTACTCCATATCAGAAGCCCATGTTTTCAGCACATCATAGTAAGCATCTCTAAATTTCAGGTGTTCTTTAGCCAGGTCTAAAAGAAGTGTAGTAGGTAGTGCAGAGCACATGTGCAGCAGCACACTGGGTTTTTTCTTTAGCCAGTCCAAGAGAAAATCCTGGGAAGCAGTTTGTGCACCTGAGTTTTTTGTTGTCAGCAGAGCTGCAGCGATGACCAGACAAAAATGCTGTTCTGCTCCTTCACATCTCTGGAGGACAGAGTCTAAAAAGTGCTCTGTCCGACAGGCTTCACTGCCTTGGCTCAGCAGAACACCAAGCCTCTCCATCAGCATCATCCCCTGCACCTCAGCATAAGCATTAACAGCTGAAAGTGTGAGAGGACTCAGGACTTTACAAGCCGATTTGCACTGAATGAAGCGGCTGCACAAGCCAGTAACATCCTGATATTCACTCTGCTTGGTGTTTACAGGACCCACAGTGTCAAACAGTATCTTCATGATGGAGCTGGGAAGCTCAGGATTGCTCAACAGTCCAACAAGCAACAGGTGCTGACACCGGGAGAGGTCCGAGAAGGAGACCTCTGTGTATCCGCGGAAGGCAGTTAGTAAACTTTGATTTGTGAGCTGCAGCTGCTTCTCCGCAATCCTCCTAATCGCGGGGTTATTGTGAAACCTGGAGAACAGGTGTTCGCAGTACTGTGCCCAGTGAAAAGCTCTGGACAAAGTTTGTTTATCCCACTGCTCCACTACACCGCTGTGCGCTGCCACGGCCAGCAGCTCCACCGAGCTCGCCAAGTTCTTCAGCACCGCCTCCATGTGGCGCTCTCTGCGTTCAGAGTTCAGCCGCTGAGCAAGAGGTGGACACTCACTCTGGAGGGAACACAAAACTTAAACATTCACCCAAACTGTCATCTGCCACCGAAAAACTGCCAAACGTTATGGAGCTAGTTAGCAGCGAGGTAGCTACATGTTAGCGAGCTAGGACTTCCGGTGGCGCGTTTCAAAACAAAATCATTTAAACAAATGTGGTAAAGTTAACATCTAGCGTTAAGCACAAACGGGAATATGACACACTGGTAAAGGAAATAAACATAGTTGCTGTTATACTCACTTGTTGCCTTTTCTCTCGTCCTGCTTTCTGTTTGTGGCGCTTTTCCCACTACGCATGCGCGCTTGACTGCAGAGCTTGGGTCAATTTTGTTCCTTCAAAATAAAAGCCACTCAGAGTAACCTATTGACCAAAAAATGCTTTTATGTTCATTGTCTAACACATTTAGGTAATGAATGACCTATATTATATAATCAATCTCATTTGTAGGATTAGAGGGACACTATTGATAATAAAGAACTATTCATAATTTTCGTATTTGGGATTGTGTCTGCTCCACATGGTCGTCAATATTACTTGGCATTTAAACTTAAACTTAAACTGTGTCATTCAAATTTTAGTACTCACAGCAAACATAATCGTTGATTTGACATACAGTCTGTCAGTTTGATGAGATTACATGGGCACAGAGAGAGAGAGAGAAAACAAGAAATCCATTAAATCAAAGTGTATCGACAGATTGAATTTCTCGGGCTGATCTGCTGAATACAGTCCAGAAATGTAATATTGACGCAACACAAAGAGCAGGGAAGAGGGAGGCACTGCCAGCAGAATCAAACTTCCCTCCCATCAACAGCCAGCAGCAGCGTGCTGTGAGTAGACTATTCTTGTGTGTGTGTGTGTGTGTGTGTGTGTGTGTGTGTGTGTGCGTGTGTGTGTGCGTGCGTGCGAAGTGTGTGCATGTGTGTGTGTGATTGCAGTCAGATCATTGTGCAAATGCGCAGAGAGAGAGACCTCCCCAGTCCGCATTGGTTCAGTGTTTTGGAGCCTAACCTGTGGGTCGGTGCACCGCTGTGAAAAGCATGAAAACTGGGATCCAGCAGCTCACAGGACGAGTGAGAGGAAGGTGCGCGCCAGCGAGTTGAACCCCTAAGGGTGAGCACAGATGAGCTTTTTTTGAGTCATGCAATAAATTTTCGCTGCTTTTTATATTGCCAAATAGATGTCAGACTTTCGAGTGCCTTTAGACATATTCGGATTTAGATCGGAGGGGTAACTTGTACTTTATAGCCCCTTGGTCCTCTCACAAGTAGGCTGAGCGCTTTGCGGAATAATGCCATCTTCGAGCTTATTTTAAAGTTGGGGCTCAGTTAACTCTCACTCATTGACAGTCAAAACCTCCTGCTTTTTTCTCTCAAAAGTAGCCTAATTCAAGGCATATTTAATTACCCCGAATCTGAATCTGATTTTTTCCAGTTGCAGCTCTCAGTCATGTCATTGGTTTTAATTAGTGGGTGCTCAGCTGGATTTCAGTCATAACTCATCAGGCATGCTCCCTTGATCCTATTTCCAGTGTGGTTTTATGTCTGTTGTGGCTGTTTTTTATTTGTGACAGTTGTAAAGGAGGAGACAGCTTTAGAATTGTATTAAAGTTGTAAATGAAATGTGCTGCCGAGTGTTTTAAGAGGCCAGTGCAACACAGTCCAAAACCAATTTATTGCACTAAATTCAGACATAACACCAAACGATTTGGTCCAGGAATGATTTTTTTTACATCCCTTAATATTCATGACATATAGTCTGTCTGAAATGCAGTTGAACACGGGGATCTTTAGTTGAAGATCTGAGGCAGCGTAGATTTTGAAATTGTTATGACTAGAATAAATTTAAGAGATTTCATGTGGTACACTAATAAACACAAAAACAGTGTTATTGGAATGTGTGGTATGTTATTGTGGATATATAAACAAGCTTTGTGCTGTAGGCTTTTTGTTGCCTTTTTGGAGAAAACCTTTACTTACCACCATGAGCTAAGCACCAGATGCTGGACCCTGTGCATAGGCATCCTCTGTGGGCTCCTCTGTCCATCCATAGCTGTTCATTCTTTTGGGGCCTCCTCAGGTGAGGTCCCTGTTTAACCCTGCACTAAGTCCCCTGCTGACCACAGCTGGTGACACAATGTGATACCTGCATAGAGCACTCATTCCCAACACAGTACTTATCTGCAGAAAAAGGGACACATCAGCCTCCAGATAAGTTTACTGTTGTAGAGAAGAAAGGCATTCATGTCAGCGAGGGTTAGGAGGACAGAGCCACTCTTGTTTTATTTTTTAAATGATGTGACTCAGCTGTTTCCGTTCATATTTCTGTCCTGGAGCAATCTGCAACCAACTGCGGCAGGTTGTGACGACTTCACTGAAGTCATGAGGCTTTTCAGACTGATAAAATGTATATTTGGATATCTCTGTATGTTTGAATATCTTTGGGCTATAAAGATTATCTTTTTATGATCCTAATCGTGAGTCTACTGTCAGATTCTTACTCTGATTCTGAAAACAAAGTCACTAGATAAAGCAACAAGTTCAACAGACGTACATAAAGCCTGGCTGAGTGGTGGTGTTGGCTGTGTTTTTGGCCTGCAGTTGAAAAGGTCAGGCTACAGTGTGGTGAGAGGAACCAGGTATGTTTAACAACAGCTGGTTGTTTAGGACTCTTTCCTGGGAAAAAAAATGGAAAACTAGTTAAGAATACAGCTATTGAGCTAAGATTAACATTGACGTCAAGATAAATGATCATGTCTCTAAAAGGGCAATTGAGTCAGTTGTCCACTGATAGATGTTTATGACTGATACATTGAATGGTCTTGATTGGATTAATCTTGTTACATCATGTTGAAATGTGGGCTAAACTTTTTTTGATTTTATTGCAAACTACTTTGGCAGTATTGTCTAAATGAAACATCCATGTCAATAAAGCTCACTGAACTGACTGAAGAGTTAATCCATAACTCAGATGGGAAAACAACCCTGTTTTCAGTTGTGTGACAATGTATTTTTGCAAGGGTTTTTAATTGTTAATTTAATTTAGGAAGAAGAATTTGCTCAACCTTTAAGAGAATCATTCAATATCAAAACATTCAGAGATACATAGTTTTCATTGGAAAGTGATATATAATATAATTTTTCAATATACAGTATATTGAAAACAATGAGTGAAAAATATTTAATATGACATGTTCAGTGTGCTATATATCCATTGACAGACATGTCAAATACCCATGTTTTTATTTGCACATAACACCAGTGAATGGGCTTGTGTGAATGGGTCTTGTACTGTGAGACATGCGTTGTCCCAGTGCCCTTGTTCTGTCTGTCAGTCTGCGCCACAGTGGACAGGGGAATGTAGCACCTGTGTGCGAGTGCTGAGCTCCAGAGTTTGAGTTTGTGTGTACGCAACAAGGAGCTGTTGTCTTCAGGAAGATAAGACATCAAGGTCCTGATGTCCTGTGTTGCACCACAATCTGATTTGATCACAGCCAACTCCAAAGGGACCTTGAAATGTTACACAGCTTTAAAGGTCAGATTCCTTACATTGTGTTGCAGTCCCTCAGTACTCAGAAAGGACATTTTCAGCCATGACAGATTATGAACTAATTCAAGCTCATAGCACCTTTGCTTCATTGTTTGAAAAAGCCCTTCTTATAATTTGCATCAAATATCCTGTTTCTATTTGCCTACCGTGGGGAGTGTAAGATGTTCCTTCTTGTGTCCAAGCTGTTGCCAAAACATTATGCAACAACTTTAACACAGCTTGAAGAAGAATTTAACGACAAAGAAATGGGAAGGATACAAAAGTCCATGTTGTAAAGTAATCTGTAACATTAGAAAAGTTAAGACGTCTTTGTCAGCTCACGTACTGCCATTGGGTACACCGTAAACCACTTCTGTTTTTTAAGTAACCCAATTTCTAACCCTTTTCAACCGTACTTTGCCCATTTTATTCTATTGCCTTATTCTGAATTTTTTAATGAAGTCACTTTATAACATGACTACAGAAGCCTTTGTAGTAATGTAAACTTTGAGTTAAAAAAGTCTAAAGTACCTTTGTGATGTCAACATCTATAAGCCTCCAAGATGTCTTCTTTATGTCTGCACTCTTTCCATGTCAGTGTGTAGTTTGGAGAGGTAATTACGGCACTTTTAAACTGTGAATATTAACTGCAGAGCTATTGATGTGTGCTGTTCCTCTGCTCATGTCTCACATCTGGTACCCAGTTGTTTTGTCAATTACTCACTTGTCTCAGCAGCAAATCCACTGATGCCAGGACTGAAAGATTTTCACATTATAGCTCATACAGTGAACACTTGCTATCCTGTAGCAACATATTGGAAAAAGCTGTGAGAAATGTTGCATTTACCTTCACTTTGTAGGCAGTTTAAATGTTGTTGCGCTAAATATATTGACATCAAATGCAGTGCTGCAGTGTCGACTGGATTGGATTGATTTAGACTGTATGGTAGACTGTATCATAGATTGCAGAGTAATCTGAAGGAACTCTTTGTTTGTGTCTGATGTTTGTTGAATAGAAGTCCTACTGTATGAGGCTGGCTGGTATAAAAGTGTCGCTTGTTCAGCAAAGAAGCAGACAGGAACCGTGCTGTCAGGGTCCATGAGAACGTCTCATGTCATCAGGTGGACTGTAAACCAAACCCAGATTTAGCCAAGAGTACAAAAGCACTCAGTATTCATTTGATCCTCCTCTGATCCTGTTGGGATTATTGGGCCCCAATGTCAGCTGTTATATATAAATAATATTGTCATGATAATTTTGATTGATTTGTTTATTGTTTCAGTTATTTTTTTTCAAGAAGAAATACCATTCTGTGGAACCATTTGAACAATTGATTGATCAAGAATGTAATCTGCAGATTCATTGATTAATGAAAATAATTAGTTGCAGCCCTAATGTAGACTAATGTAGACTTAAATAATGTTCCATATTTAAATATGCACATAAGTATACAGTATACACATAACCACATATTGTATGTATGTGTATTATACACATCCATCCATAAATATACATACTGTAAACATGGTAGATACCAGAGTTGATTGAGTGTGACCTGAAAAATGTCCATGCAGTGGAACCAACACCTCAATGCCACAGTTTCAACATTATAAGATTCACATATGAGGTAGTTATTGCAGATGTGTTGTATTGTATTGCACACATTATTTATATTGTGTCCATATAGATTTCCTATATACAGTACATAGAGACGTGTCTGAAGTTCCCTTTGCAAACTTGCTTTGAAGGTTTACATTGTGTGCCTGCCTGTGCCTGTCTTCATGCGTCTTGTCCTCCTCCTCTCCTTCCTCAGGCTGTTAATAGGGAACCATGTGCAGTTTCCTGAGCCCCAAACATCCCAGTGGCCCCGGCCTCACAGATATGCAGCAGTATCACCAGTGGCTGGCCAGTCGACATGAAGCCAGCTTGCTGCCCATGAAGGAAGACTTGGCCCTGTGGCTCACTAATATTCTTGGTAAGCAACACATAAATGCAGGTCACATCTGACTACATATTGGTTATCTATATCCTAAATAAATCCTTTAGATCCTAAGTTAGCATCAGGGTTATTCCAGGCTCAGTTCAGTTAGCAATATATCATTGATTTACACTGACAGAGTTGGCCTGCATCCATTTACTGAAAAGTATAATCGGTTGGTATTTTTTATTGTCATAAACTTGTTGTATTAAAACAATGTCTTTCAATATGCATGTTTTAAATAGGTATATTTCATACTGTTGCACTATAGGGCAACAAATTGTGGTAAATGATTAATTTCCACAAATCTAACTGACTTTGCTAACAAATACAAGGTGTTGTTGCTGATTAATTCAAAACACTGTTCTAAAAATAGCTTGGCTTTGAAAAATGTCCTCATCTTCAACATTAATTGAACTAGTATTGCTGATGTAAACACCTCTGGAGGGAACTGGAATCAATCTGAACCTCATTACAAACTATTTTAAAGTCACTAGAATGTGTGAACCACACACACACGCTAATGCACACAGACACGCGGCCACACACACATGCACACACATGCGCTCACACACTCACCTACCAACCGACACACACACACATTGACATTAATTGAATAATGGGCGTCATTAACAGTTCTTGAATAATGCACAGTTGAGTAACAAGTAAGCAGTAGAGGGACCATCAGCAGAAGATTTGTGCAAGGTTCCCATAGTTCCTAATAAATCACCCTCTGTACAGTCACAAAACAATCGCATAAAGCACTTTGACAATCTGATTTCAAATTAGTGTCTCTAATTTAATGCAAACCAAACTCTTGTGTATGAAGAAATCTAAGTTTTAGCTTAACACACGGACTCAGATTTGTTTGTTTGTTTGTTTCTTTTAAATTTTATTTACAAAAGCTTTGATTTCCAAATATAGTCATCGGTCGTAAAGAAACAAAGTTAAAGACTCATTTCTATGTGGTCCTCTGAGATGGTGGTTGCTAAACTGTGGGTTGAGACCCCCATTAGAGGTCATGAGATTATTTCTTGGGAAGAAAATAAGAAAAAAAAAATCTGTGACAGCGAATTGTGTTTTTGGTTACATTCTGGTGATAGATTGTGCATGGACCTTGTGCTAAGAATTGTGCCAAACTATTATTTATGAACACCTAATATGATTAAAATGAAGCAGTATGTAAAGGGAAAAGCATGCTTTGGTTGAACTGCTTGCAAGTCAGAGGCATGCACCCTGTGATGGGTGGTCACAAGCAGACATTGAGAATCACTGCTCTAAAATAGTCAATAGTTCTTAAAATTCCTCCACCAGAGTGGGTTACAATGTAAGAATTAATTAATTGTTTGCTAAATTTTCCAAGAGGCCAGCTGTCTGTTAACCAGTATTTCATCAGCATTTTAGGATTTATTAAAGACTTTTAGTCTTTAATATACAGCCTTAACTTTAAGAAGAGAGGAAGTCTACTGATGCACTTTATTATTTGAGTTTTTTCTCAAAATTTGCTTTTGAGCTATGTGTAGCTGCAGTTAATATGGTTAAAATTGTGCACCCAGTGGCTAAGAGTTACTTCATGGGACATCCTGCAGACTGTATATAGTCCACAATCATTTCTCAAATTAACTGGGAGACAATTAAGTTCCTGAAACTGACTCCTGAACAACTTAAACAACTTCAGTATTTGGTCTGCATATTTGCACTGGAACCAGCTGAGCTAGAAATCCTCTGGTCTGCTGTGGTGAGGGAACACGGACTTCAGAAGCACAAGGATGCAGCATAAGGAAGCACTGTGTTTGCAGTAATTACACAGTATCTATCAGTTTGTTGGTTTATGTCATCTTCGTGTGTTTAGCTCCGATTCTAAGAAAGAAGGTGCTGATATGCTTGGCAGGTTTTATAGTTTCAGGTGGGAGGAGCGGTGCAGTGTATCGATGAGTCCACTGACTGAGTGGGAAGCGGATGCTTTGTTGTACTGATGAGTCATATTGTTGTGATGGGAGGTTGTGGGAGCTGAGCAATTTAAAAAACTCCTAAGTTTCTTTGAGAGCCCTCTGGAATATATTTTCCTTAACGAGCGAGGGAGAGTTTGAGTATATAAGACGGGAGCTCACTGAGTATTTCTCAAGATTTCAATCTCTCTTTTCTGGGCTCAATTACAACATTTGGAACTCATTAAACGTTGAACCCCCAGAACCCTCCTCCTATAAGAAACAGAAAAGGGATTAAAAAAAATCTCTCCAGTTTCTTTCCACAGACACCCCCCCTGCCACCACCTCCTATTTCACAATGATCTAACTAAGAAGGAATGGTCCTCTGGAAGTCAGTCAACTGGACACCACATGTTGATCACCAATCTATCTCTGCAACTGTGCAGGATAATGAGCCATTACTGTGCACAATCAAATTCCCCCTTTTCGTGTGACCTTGACTTTGCCATCCCATGGTCTAATACCAACACACCCCGGCCCCCTCCCCTATCCCACACACCAGTTTCCCCTAAGTCATATTATAATATTTGAACATTTGGCTTCTGCAAAGCTGCTTAAACCCAGCAGCACAAGCCAAGCTCAATCAGCCAAGTGGTTTCAGAAAGTCAACAACATTGTGTCAGGTTCAGTTTCAGCTGGGATTGGACTTGAGATTAAATTTTATTTCCTTCTTATATTGTGTATATGCGTTCTATAATGAGCATTTTTATGTCGAATTTATTGCTGGATTCTCTGCTTTCTTTATGTGTCCCCTGGTCAGGTCTGGAAATCACCGCTGAGAACTTCATGGATCGCTTAGACAATGGCTTCCTGTTGTGCCAGCTGGCTGAGACACTACAGGAGAAGTTCAGGGAAAGTAGTGGAGATCTGCCTGCCCTCGGCAACAGCAAGGTACGGAGAAACCTGAGCATTACAGTAGTCTGGCACGATAACGGTTACAGTGAAAACACTAATCTGGGAGCTGATTCTTGGCTGAAAGTGTCCCTGACTGACTTTTTGTTTGAATGACTCGACAGAGGATTGATCCTGAGAGGGGAACCATTATTTAGGCAGTAATGTATTAGATCATTTTGACTGACAATTACTATGGTCACAACCATTTTAACCTGCTTGCATAGAAAATAATGTGAAATTCAGACATATAACTTAAACATGCTTTTTTACTTACTCAAATCCATGTTTAATATCAGTTTTCTATATTACCACATGAATGGTCCCTTGAAGAGCTGTTTTTTGTATAAATAATTGGGACCAGATTGCTTAAAGACAACAGTACTGACATTTTATGGACTCTCACTGAGACAGGAAGCAGCTTTACATTTCCATAAATAAGATCAATAAAAACTATACTTAAATACTTACTTATTCCCTCTCATCTCAAAAAAATGTTGATACCATAACCTTGGGGAAGAATACAGACACAGATAGATACTCTGAAAACTGGTAATGGTAAATCACATTGCTATCCACCCTGTCCATAGATCTTGTTGATTAGTTTGGCAGCTCAGCAGAGACCATGAATCTCAGCTTTGCAAGGAACTCCTCAGTTTCAGTAAGCAGTGCACAAAGGGTGGGATGTGGGATGGGGGAAGGGGCCTGCAGTCTTTAGCAGGGCGAAAAAAGAAAAAATAACGCTGGCAAGGACACATTAACTGATGGGGCCCCACATCCCCTGTGAGAATTGGCAAAACTACATTAAATGCTCATTTATTGTGAGCCTTGAGTGAGGGTTTAATGAATTTTATAAGATTAAAGCATTAGCTGTAATTTAAACCAAGCAATCTGTGCAATCGTATATTTTACTGGTTCAGTGCTCAAGAAAACATAGCAATCAAGGTGCAAATCCTTTGATTGTATCAACTTCAGAGCTACTGCAAGGTTGATGTCTTCAGTAGCATGTTTCAAATAAAAGGAAAATATTTGTCATGTAATTCCACTTGAGTCCAGCTGATAGAAATCCATAGAAATTCTACTATTTTCTACTGCTTGATTAGCAGAGTTAAAAATAAAAATACAATTGTGTCTTGCTGAATATGACAGAAGACTTTTCTTGCAGACATGAATGCATATTTTTTAAATCTCTACTTACTAGCACATTGAATGGATCTGGTCCTCGGCGGGAGGACATGTTTTTAACAGAGGGAAACGCTGATGAGGTCATGTTTGTGTCCAGAGGAAAGGAAGCAAGAGACTATTTTGTTGGCTCTTTAGTGTAAGTTGTTGATGTTTGCACTGAGGCATTACTGGGCTGATGACGGTGGGTCTCCTGATCTCAGTGTGAGTGAGGCAGCACAGATGTGAGGAAATACTTGAGGTCAGTGACCGTGGGACGGCGGAGAAGCTACTGAAATAGAGGAGCCTATTGATCGCAGAGGCAAACAGAGAGAGAGAGAGAGAGAGAGAGAGAAGTCCTGAGGCAGATAGGAGTCCTGGACAAAAAAGAGAGAGTGGTCTGCTCTGACCTGCAAACTCAGGCTTTAAAATCTAACAAAATTGCATTATGATGTTTTATAGTGAGCATGATTTATTGCTCTCTGTCATTGTTATAGCTACTAACAGCTCACATTAGGTGTTTTCAGTTCAGTGTGCCAGGAAGCATTAATCACATTCTCCGTGTCTGACACACCATCTCGTCTTATATCAATTAAAGTTTATCATACATATCAAACAACTGTTGCTGCTTTAGCAGCTTATCGTGGCATTTTATAAGCTGTAGCTGTTTACTGTTATATTTTACCACTTTAAAGAGAACTTCCATTTGCTTCAAGCCTAATTATAACTTTGTGTGGCGTGTGGAGTCAGACTAAATGATTCCAGCAGAGAGGAATGATGAATCCCTTTGTAGATGGTGTTCCTCGTGCATCTTCCCACATGTTTGTGTCAATTACTATCGACTGCAGATGATTGAAGATGATTTATTTCTTGCCATATTATTGCCATGTGCCAAGTTCAATGCCATTGGTTCAAATGTATTGCCAAACTATGGAAATGTAAAGAATGTAAAAAAAAACATTTTAGGATGTACGCTTATTAGCCATCTGGTAGAGAGTATCAGCACTTCTAAAGGTCACTATGTAACACGTTGGATCTCGTTTGTAAGGTGGGAGGTCTGTAAAAAAAACGAGGACCAATTGGCCATTTCTCCATGGTTTTGTGTTGGACAAAGGTAGGCTGGCTGTTTCACCCTGTTTCCAGTTTTTATGCTAAGCTAAGCTAGCTGGCTCACTGGATGTGACAGTGGTATAATCTTCTCATCTAACTCTCAGCAAAAAAGTAATTGGCATATTTCCAAAAATGCTGAACTATTCTTATAAACTGTGCATGGATAGCTGTGAAGGTAGAGGTGCTAACAATATGTTGCAGGTCCATGGTCTAGGTCTTTGTTTTTCAAGCAAAGTAGGCCTACTACCTTATCCTTGTTATTAGTTCCCGTCCCTTTCAACACATGTCTAAGTTCTGTGCCTTCTGTGCAATTATTAGACAATGTAAAGGTGCAGATAATTCAGCAAGCCACCACTGAAATAATAATATGTCATTCTGATTGTTCGATTAAACCACATTGGCAATGTGGCCGACATTATTTCTCCAGGAATGCAAAGTAATTCAGCAACAAAAAGGAACCCAGAAAAAAAAGTCAGAAGGAGAGCCTGGAAAGAAAAGAAAAATACCCACAAAAGCCTGCATATTTCCAGCATGAGCTCATAGCACCTTTCTCATAGCACAGACACACATATCCTGCATAAAACCACAGCAAGGCGCATAAATCTCCCCGTACAAACCGTGTGGGGGCTGAAACCCATAAGCATGTCATATGATCCCAAATCATAGAAGGCCTGGTAAAGTGGCCCCAGTTTTCTAACCTGCCATCTCCCATATTGATCTGTATGAAAAAGATCCTTGATCATGAGCTGAAACCAGAGCCTCAGCAGATGGAGAAGAAATCAGTGTAGATAAAAAGCGTGTGGCTTTATGTTTTGATGGAAACTCTAGGGGTTGGGCTGGACCAGTCACGCTGGTCCTGGTGGACGTTTGTTTTCACTTTGTCAAACACAACACACACAAGTAAAAAATTACGTTCAAGTGTCCAAGTGCTGTTCATCAATGAAAATTGTGAGGTATTCTTCTTTTGTTCATTTTAGTGCAGCAAACATGAAGACATCTACTAACCTCTCTGTGTCTCCAGCAGAGTATTCCCCATGGGAGGATACCTTGCCGGCAGAGCGCTCCCTCTGGTTCCTTTTTTGCACACGGGACAACACAGCCAATTTCCTTGCCTGGTGTCGTAAGGTTGGAGTTGGAGAAACATGTTTGTTTGAGTCAGAGGGTTTAGGTGAGTGTACAATTTTTCTTCCATGAACATCAGAGTACTAGAAAATCTAAATGTTGGACAAACAGTGTGGTCTGTAAAGAGGCTTCAGTTTCCTCACAGAGATACAACACAGGGTCACTGGCACTGCCAGGGCATTGGACTCAGATTTCTATCTCCTGTGAATGGCGTGATTGAGCAGGTAGAGTGTCATGCAGGTTGGACTGCTTCCCTCTCCTCCCCTCTGTGGATTCACATCTCCAGGCTTCGTCCTTTGACAACCACACAAAGCTCACAAGGGCAGCAGTGAGCACAATGATGGGAGCACCTCTACCTGACAATAGGGACACGTACATCTTGAATAATATGCCCATGCACAAAATGTGTGGAGTAAAACAAAGGGAGCACAGATAGAAGGGTGTGAGTTAGTGAGAAAGTAGGCCAACGCTATGCAAATGTTTTCCTCAGAGGGGCATTTTGGTCTCTTCCTCATTCACACACTCAGTGTTGTATCTATGCCTCTCTAATCTATTGCAAGGATTTTTTTTCATGTTTTGTCATTGAAATATGCTTGCAGTTATGCAATTGGATTAGACCATTAGAATTAGATGTACAGTATGTGACCCTGCCGGTGACAGAAATACCCCAAATTTTCATACATTCCTGTAATTTCTAACTAATGGCTGGACGACCATCGCAATTGAATTAGAAATTTGAATCTATGCAAATCATTTCTGAAGACCAAGTTACACACACAGTAATCTATCAACACTGCACCTTCACATGGAATGGACATGTAACTATGTACTTTAGAAAACAGCAACAGCTGACACCTGTCTTATTTCTTTTTTTCTTTGTCTTTCTTCCTTTATTGGATGGATTTATCAGTTCAACAGTAGAAACAACACCAGGTTTGCTATGACGCAGTGGATATTTTGTCGATAATGCATGGTGTGGTGTGTCACGGGTATCATACATCTTGTGTCCACTATCACTGTCTGGTAATATGTCTGATGAGGTTAAAAAAACACCTCAAGCCTACACAGTATATACATCCCTAGTCTGAACAAATTCATCATTTGATTCTGAGGAGAGGAACATTTGAATGCATGAAGCTCATTTTTGTGTTTCCTTTTACCATCACACAGCAACTCATCCTCACTCATTGCCTTTAACCAAAACATACATTGTCTATATACTGTAATTATTCAATGTTGAAACATGATCTCTTCCTATAGTTCTTCATAAGCAGCCACGAGAAGTGTGCCTCTGTCTTTTAGAGTTGGGACGGATAGCATCACGGTATGCTCTTAATTTTTTTATATTTTGTCTTTTTTTATTTTAGTTCATCCGTGACTATATTCCTATTTCCTTCTTTTGTAAATCTCTTCTTATTTCTACGGTACCTACATGAATTACTCTTTGTATCCTTGGTCTAGGTACAATGTGGAGCCCCCTGCCCTCATAAAACTGGAGAAAGAGATTGAACAAGAAGAGAAAGCACCTCTACCACCTCCATCACCTGTATCCCCAGTTCAGCCCCTCCCTCCATCGCCATCCTCATCTCCTTCCCCATCTCCGACTCCTATTAAAGTCAGTTCCAGCAAGAAAAGTACAGGGAAACAGTTGGATGATGCTGTAAGTTAGCACTACGCTACCTCTGGATTTGCTTCTACTTCTGATTTCAGGGTAAAAACACATGTTATATGTTTATCTTTGTGTGTGTTACAGGTAAGACACATTGCCAATGATCCTCCCTGCAGATGTCCAAATAAATTCTGTGTAGAGAGACAGTCACAGGGTCGATACCGCGTTGGGGAGAAGATGCTTTTTATACGGGTGAGTTTCTTATAATGAGGATTAGATGTATGCAGCGTCTGGTGTTAAAAAATGTTTTCATTTTTGAACAGTGGTAGAAAAAGTATTCAAATCCTTTACATAGTTACAACTTTAAAATGTCTGAGTGTTATATTATTGATTATCATATAAGCAGGATTCTGTGGTTGAGGGTGGTCCAGGTGCACTCAGTACCTTCCTGGGTATAATCTTCTTAAAAACAGTTTCATCCTATGGCTTATTCTTAACTGATGGTAGTTGTTCTAATTATTGATATTATATTGATTATATTGATATATAATATATTGATATAATAATCTGACAGATAATACTTATATAATACTTTTTTTTAACTTTTGAATGGAGGACCTTACTTAACATTGTGGTCTAAAGAGTTTGAACACTTCTTCCATCACTCTACTTATTGTCCAACTGTGCAACTGTGCATCACATTAAAAATAAATGAATTAAAAAAAAACACGTATTTTGCAAAGCAATATGTAACTTCAAATGCTATAAGTGAGTAAAAAGTGCAATATTTACCTTTAAGCAAAAGTATAGTATTGGTAACAATAAAGCAGTACAAGTGATTGTATCTAATTGAACTGGACTAGACATTTGGATCTCTGCTGTTAAACATGTCATGACAGTTTATTGTGTTTTCCTTTTTTTACATGTTATATTGAGTGGATATACAGTCATATCACATGGACAGAGAAAATCTCCCAAAAATTTCACATTTTTGCTAATCCAATTCCATTCATTCTGATCATTTTCAAATCAGTTTGGAGTTGATAACAATGAGGTCTCAAATTGCAGTGCAAACCCCTCTCCATTCACACAGCATATGTCAGTATGTTGATACTTGGGGCTGTCTTCGGGATGAAAGTAACCCATTGTGTCTGGAGAGCTCGCCTTTGCTATGAGGTCTCATTTACTGGAAATGGTATTCTGACAATGTCCATCTTCAGCCAAACATAATGTGGCTCACTGGCTGCAGAAGGAAAATAACATCCACAGGTTTCCATATAATCTGATGACCGAATTATTACATGGAAAATATGTTACTGAGCTATTGCACCCAATACTGGCCATCGCATTAATTACATCTTATAATCACACTGAATTCATCAGAGTAGGAAATGTTACCTGACTTTCTCTGAGTGGAGAGATAAGAGATACTGGAAAAAGATAAATGGAGGCGAACACAGAATAGACACATTGGTCCCCTTGGGATCCTGGTTACTTGGCAACCCACAACCAGAATTCACACCTCTAAGAATGTGATTCATGTTGGTATGTTTGGGATGTGAAGACATTCAAAAGCAGTTCAATCTTGGGTGTCCTCTGCTGTCGGCACATTATATTGCAACCAAATTCTCAACCAAATCAAATCTTAGTCATTGTAAGGTTTGGATGAACAAAGCTGGTTCGAAATATTAATAAAGACAATAAGACTCTATTTTTCTGCTGGTATAAGATGAGATTCTGTCTAAACCTGAATATTTATCATCATTTGATGCCTTTTTGATGACTGACTGCTTCAGTCTTCATTGTGTTGCTGAGCAACCAAGGACAAGTGGTGAGAAGCTCACAGTGTTGGTTCAATGTAGTTTGCTATAGAGTTTCTAGTCTACACAACCTCACATGTCAAGTCAAGTTTTTTTTATATATATTTACCCCAATCTTTACAGCATACAAATCCCTCTATGCGTATAACCGTGATTTAGAGAAGAAGAAAAAATGTGTGTTACCATTTGTTTGCCAAAGCAAATGTTAAACCTATTTTGCTTAGCTTGTATGCCTTTAACAGTCAAGATGCTTTAATTAAAATTCCTCAGATGGTTTTGCCCTCCAGGATCTGCTTCCACTAAAGAGGCATGAATACAGTTAAGCCAAGTCACTGTCTGCAAGTAGCCATGGAGCAAGGACACGTAGCACATATAAGAGTCTGCTGGACAATGATCTGTATAGCCTGAGCGACTGACCTTCTCAGCTCCTGGAATAAATGAGGTGGCTGTAACCTCAACAAGGGGGCAGAGTAACATCATAGTGTTTGTGAGAAGTGCTGTCCAAGCTCAGCCCCGGGCCCCTGTCCTTCTCAGGGCCGCTGAGGAGGCAATGGGCTTCAACAAGGGTCTAGTCCCAAAGCAGCGTGACTGAAACCCCTCTGCATCACAGAGGTCCATTAAATCCACAGTCACAAAGCCTGAAGGCCTGGCCCTAGTGATTGGAAGCACTGCCCCACCGTTGCCCTCTTGATTGATTCTTTTAAGAGGCTTATAAATGTTGCATGTTATGCTGCTGGAGGGCACAAAGCCTCATCTCTGACCAGACTAAGGTGACAATCTCACGAGGTACTTTATCCTTTTTTTCAAACAATTTAGTTTTGTCTGAATCATTCTCCCACTGTTTGTGTTCTTAAAGACAAATATAGCATCCAAAGAGTATTAATAATCACCTGTTAATTTACTCACAGGCTTGTTATAGTAGTAGTTTAATGGCATGTTTATGAGGAACAGTAGGTGGTGATGAGGCTCCATAGTGAGGCAGACATCTTTTATGTGCACAGCCTCTGAAGAATGTGAGGTGCCATGGTACTCCACCTTGAGAATGTGCTCTGATGTGGCAGGTGGCATCGCTCTAAAGCAAATAATGTTGCAGATTGAACAAAGAAAAAACACTGCATATAATTCCTTGGTTAGGGGTTACAGATAGCTCAGTTGAGAGAGTGCGCGGCCCATTTACTAAGGCTGAGTCCTTGTTGCAGTGGCCTAGCTTTGAGTCCAACCTTTGGCCCTTTGCTGCATGTCACGCCCCTCCCTTCTCTCTCCTGCATTTCCTGTCTTTCTTCAGCTGCACTTTGCAATTAAAGGTGAAAAAAATCTTATAAAATAATAATTCCTTGAAGCAGTTGTGATATAAAGTCACCTGTTTCTTCACTGGCTCTTTGTCTTACACTTTATAGACTGGTTAGACTCTGTATGTGTGTCTGACCCTTTACAAAGAATAAAACACTTAAAAGACGCAGAGATCACTAAAGGACATATTTCCATTTCAGTGCATACACGTATATCCAAGCCGGTCTGTCTGGTTGTCAGTCTTTCAGTCAATCCACCACTTTGGTCCAGATTATTAACATGGACTACCATGAACCTTCGAACAGACTTTCTCGGTCACCAGAGGATGAATCCTGCTGACTCTGGTGAGCCTGACTATTCCTGCAACGCCACCAACAAGTTGACATTTTTGTTTCTTGGTGAAAAGTCTTAACAACCATTTGATGAATTGCAATGACATTTGGTGAAGACTTTCATGGTCCCTAGTGGATGTATCCTTGTGATTTTAACTCACTTACTTTTCCTCTTGCACAACCAGCAGGTCAAAGTTTTCACTTACCCAGTTCTCACATGTACAAGATGGATTGGCACAAAGCTTTGTACAAATATTCATTGTTCCCTAATTATGTTCCTAATGACTTTGGAGATGGCCTGATTTTTCTCTAGTGCCAACTCAAAGGTTCACATTTGTGGTTTTAATTGAAATACTGTATCTCAAAAATATTGGATGAATTGCCATGTAAGTTGGTGCAGATATTCATACCCTACAATGATTCATTGCAATAGCTTCTAGCACCATTATCTGATCAAATTTTATGTGTGCACTTACGAATCAATACTTGCAAAACAAATGACATTCCCATCCACCTCAGCTATGGTTAATGCTAATTAGCAAATGTTAGATGTTAACAAACTAATCAAAGATGGTATACATGGTAAACATTAGCATTCGATTATTAGCATTGGAGACTCTTTACTCCTGTTTATTATTCAATTCCAGAAATCAAACAGTAAGATCAATCAGTCAGCCTGTTTGTCTGTAGCTGGCTCAACATGGCATTAGGATGGTAAGAAATGGAGAAAGCTTCTCTCCAGGGACATCAACCTGTCCCAGGCCCCCGACATCAATGAACAACCTCAGACATCAAAGCCATGCTTAACTGTTCATTCAACGTCTGCCTGAGAGGCAAAAGCTCAATCAGTAAAATGACATTAGTCCTATAGAACGAAGGGCTCAGCAACAACCATTTAAAGCTCTCCTTTGACACACAGACATCAGAAGTGGCACTATAATCCTACTTCTCTCTGCAGATGCTGCACAACAAGCATGTGATGGTGCGTGTTGGTGGAGGCTGGGAGACCTTTGAGAGCTACCTGCTGAAACACGACCCATGCCGCATGCTCCAGTTCTCCCGGGTGGATGGCAAGATATCCCCCATCAGCAGCAAGTCGCCCAACATCAAGGACCTCGCCCCAGACAGCTACCTGGTGGTGGCAGCCCACTACCGCAGCAAAAAGTGAAGACATGAGACTGAAAAGTGCTATTAATAAAAGCACACAGAGGATGACTTCTTGCAATTTACTCCCTAATGGACATGGCTATGTAACATATCCCTGTTTTAAACATTATGGTTGGCAAGCACACTTGTCAAATGGATGTTTGTGAGTAGATGAAGCCTGGAATCAGAATCGTGTGCCTTAAAAAAATTGTTTTTTAACAGCTTTGAAAAATGTGTCAGTCGTTACAATACAATGAGTTAACTGGGTAAAAGTGAAGCTGTACATTTCCTTGACTTGTATTTTGAGTTGTACTGTAAGAAATATATCACTTATAGTAGGTAGAATCTTTTCAGTTTTTAGCACACATGCTCCTTTCATGTCTCAGTCAATCAGGCATATGGAACCTGGCTGTGTTTGTACATGTTTAAAATAGACCTTTTTATGAATGAAAGTAAGTGGTGGAGGTTTCAGAAGCGTTCAGAAGGCAGTATTCCTTGGCAAGCTGGTGTGTGTGATAGTTGAAAGCAAATACACAATGGCAATTAATTGTTCCCCCATTTTTAAACTTGCCATTTGGATGATATTTCTATCCTAAATGCCTTGAATACACATGTGGCTTTAGTGGCCACTGTACTGCACAGCTAAAATTGAATGACATTTTAGGAATAATTGGGAAACTTACTATCCAAAGAAATGGAATTTACCAAATCTTTACATAGTAGTCCACTCTATAGTGTTCTTTAAGAATATCCAAATCTCTCCTAGAAAGCACACATTGGCCATAAAATCTTATGGCTTTTTCTTTATGATTAATTTTTTTGTAATTTTATTTGACTAAGAAAATTAAGCAATACTTAGATTGTTTACATGCTGAATAACTATGCTATGCAACACATTTTATACTATTTTCATTTTAAATAATTATTCATTTTTAGGGTAGCTCCTGCTTTATAACATTTCTATTGGAAGGACAATCACCTGTACAAGATGCAGTATGTAGTTAAACAGAAGATTGTTGATTTATAATAATGCAGTAGATTAACTCATTTGAGGTCTGGCAGTTCTTCCATTTTGTGGTGTTACTGACCTCTAGAGGTAGTGCAATCATTGACACTTGATAAATAATCTGTTTCCTGGATTTACACTCTTACAACTAATAGATATAATTTACAATCATCATTAGTGTATCATTATCATTTAGTGTATTAACTTGTACATCTTTTTACCTGGAAAATGAATGTGGTTTTGGATTTGTTTTTAAATGTACATTTTCAATAAATTCTTAAAATGAAAGAAATGTCTATTTTGCCTGTAAACATTTTAAGCAGGACTGAGTAAAGTTATCTGACCAAAAGCCTGAAACTTAAAGAGGCTTCTGCTCTGGATTTAATTTTTTTTTCATTTATGCAAGACTGAAAAAAAACCCAAACTGGTAAATATTCAATGAATCAACAGACTAAACACAAGAGTAGCAGAAATGTGGTTTATTGTAGCAAATAACATTGGATTTTCTGTTCTACAAAATGTCGAGAGCACCGGAAGCATTTAAGGATCAAGTGAAGGCTGTAAGAAATGCACTCAAAAAAAGTAAATACACTAGATATTGTACACACTTATTCTTTTCCTTCATTTTTTCCCATTTCCATTTTAGTTGGCATGAATTGCTCCCAACATTGAGTGTGAGAAAGCATATTTGCTGAGTGTACAAACTGTGTGCAAATAGCAAAAAATATCTAAAAAGCTTCTGTTTGTCAAATGGCAATTTGCAAACACATTTCATATCTCTCTAATATCTAAAATTAAGCAGGCATCACATCATTGTTTTGTATACAGTACAATTTAATGCAACAAACTTAAATTGCACAGAGAAAAGGCTCTATTAAAGGGGCAAAGACTAATGCAAAGAACTATAGGCCATGTAAACGAGGTCACTTAAGGGCGTATCCTAGTGCACCTCCTTTTCATTTTTACTGGGTGGAGAATGCTTTAGTGTTTTACATTATTTAGCAAAATCATGTATCTGCTGTACATAGTGTCAAGTGTGTAGTTTGTGCTTCCTGATTGAATCACCAAATATGTGACACACTGGTAACGAAAATATACCAGGGACAGGCAAAGTTATAGAGGTGTTTGCACTTGTCTTTGTGTTGCCAACAAGCAGAGCTCTAAAAGAGGCAAAACAGTTGTTAACTGGGTACCTATTACTGAATTAATTCTACAATAAGCACACTTCAATTTCTGTAAACATAAACTGTGTTTGACTTGTGAAATGTGCATAACGGATTTTACAAAAGTAATGTGAGAAATGTGGACTTGAAGTGATATCCTCTGTCAGGAAAACCCACCACCAAAAAAAGCATAGTGAAAAAGCTTTAGTGTTGTGGACAGCTTCAATGGAGATACTGCTGGACTTTATAATTATATATATATTTTTATTATCTAATGTTAGTCACTGTAAGAATGTCTGATCAATTGTCAAATACAGTCAAATAAATATTACAGTAGGATCTGTATTTGCTTGCAGATTTCAGTGTCATCCCTGACTTGTCCAAAGGTCCAAACCTGCCTGTAGAACTTATAACAGGGGAGCAAGTCCTGATGTTCTGTCTGTGTTCACTTCAGATTGTACTGCATGAAGCATGAAAACTGTGGCCTTGCTGATAACATCAGAAAAAGGCAAACACTATTTATTAAAAAAAAAAAAGGACAGCAGTTCAAACATCTTTCAAGTCATCTTGCAGCGATACTTCATGTTATTTTGGAGTCAAGACTTCAGGTTTTACCATCTACATTTTCAGCCCACCTGCCACTAGAAAAGAAGAAGGTAAAAATCATCACAACAGTCTTCCACCATTGAGACATAGTGCTAGTTGATTTGTCAATATAATATCTATCACCTTATGTAGTCTTATGTTGTGAGATGTTGTCTGGAATTTTTTGTTACTTTAATATTTTGGAGATGGATTACAGTAGCTTTCGGCTGAATAATACATTTTTGTAAAACAAATTCAACAACTTATACAAGTCAATTCTCAGCCTCAGGCATAAACTAGAAAGCACAGACCAGAAACTCTGGATTGTGACATATAAATCTCTACCTGCTTTTATGATATTTGCTCTTGAAAGATGGTTCAGTATCACTAAACTGTATGTTTGATAACATCTCAAGCTTCACAGGGAAGGAGAGTTTAAAGATATTAATTTGCACTGGACCGCAGGAACAACTGCTTTGATTCTTCAGTCGTTCTGGAAATAACATAGCCTTGGTGATGGTAATCACAAAACTAACCTTCAACCCACCGCCACCGGACACTGAGGTGGTCATCGCCTGTTTCTCAATCTCTTCCTGTTTTTTCCTTTTCCTCTCAACTGCTTCTGGATTTTTAACACCCCTGTATGTTGTCTGAAAAATAGAGTGGAATAATATCAAGCACTTACAGGCAATAGCTTAATTCAAAAAGGGTTTCTATCGTGTTTATATATTAAAAACATGAACAAGCAGGCTTAACACATGCATGGTTTTCAAAAGCAGTCAATTGTTTTATCACAACCTTTTCAAAGTGAAAGTTAAAAGTGTTCCACAGCCTGTTCAAAAAGCATCACAACTTGCAAATGGACATTCAACTGCCATATAAGGCAACTCAGATAAAAGAAGGAGCAGCTAACTGAAATGTGACTGTGGGTTAGGGCTCAATGCTTTCATCTGCAGTTGTAAATTGTCAGGGAGATTTGAACATCAAAACAGTGACTTGGAGCAGAAAGATGTGGTAGTTGAGATGTCAGCCAATCCAAAAGATTCACCTGGCCATGAATAGTTTTCATTGTGGTCCATGTCAACTTACCTTGATACAACTTTAGCATGGCTCTTATGGGCGTGCAAGTGGCTTTTCTGCACAATAAAGAAATCACTCACCACACTGTCAAGTGCATCTACCTTTAATGGGGTATATGTATTTAACAGCAGGCTACAACTGTAGACTATACTCGCTTATTATGACTAAGTACATATAGCTAAAACAAATGCAGTCTTCAAATCCCTGAAGTAAATTTCTGCAAAGGTTGTGTTCAAGTGGTTGTGATTTATCTCTTAGGCTTGGCTTTTTGGTTATTTTGGAGGCTGTAGAGTGGTGATGAAATGTTAGAGACACCTCTCAGTACAACAATATAAACTTACAGCCTACAATAAATCCTACCTTTAAAATGGTAGGATTTAGTGCAGAGCTTATGTATTATAATACATTCAATTTTAATTATTAGTAGTACCTAAAAATCTGGTGTATTAAAAAACTTCTTCGTCTTGACAGTGGTTGAACACAGTTAAGTTACCAGTTATAAAAGAACCTACCTCTTTTTGTCTCTTCTCAGCGGCCTCAGCTAATTGTCGTCTTCGTATCTCCTGAAAACACATAGAGAAAACTCGTAAGGCACAACTGAAAGCCAACTGTCTTCACTTAACTGTGCTGGGCCTGGAGCATATTACTTACCATGCCGGTGTTTACTGAAGCTAAACACAGTCAACGCCTACTGAACATTACCTAGTAGGGCCTATTGGTGTTCGACAGATGATTAATCAAATTTACCGTGCGTTAGAAGTTAATTTCCCTCTATTCATGCTGAATATTGGAATACAAATGCGACATTGTGACTACTTTAGTGACACAGCTGGAAATAAAAGTTTTGGTAAATTAACTCACTGGATCTGGAGTGACAACAACGTCGTCCGCTGCTCCACCAAAGCACGGTAGGCACATCCCCATTCTTCAGTTGATATTCGAGGCAAAAAAACAACGTAGAAAATAAATAATCAGTAACTCAGCAACTAGCTAACTACCTAACTAGCCGATTTCAAATTGCGGGTATGATAGTTAAGGCAACAGAAGCAGCAGCTTCTAAGTTACTCCCAACGGCTGATGGGTAGTCTGGCATAACGTAACCGTTAGCTAACGGCTCCGGTTAGCTACGGTAACATAAGCATTCTAGCAGATAGCTAGCTTAAGCTACCACTACGAGCCCAGTTACTTCTGCGAGCCACCTAATAAATTAGTTCTCCTCACACCTCTTCCTTATTCGCCTCGGCATTTGAAAAATGTCTGTTTGAAACGCAGACGTCTAAGTCAAGCCAAATATTTTCTCCTCTGAGTTTGTTTTGGTTGGAGTTCAACTGGCTGACTAGTCTGACAAGGTAAGTTATGTTCAATAACTTAATGATGATTATGTTAAATGACAGATTTCTGCTAACGTTACTGCGCTATAAACAAACTGTCAGCATTAAAAACACTACGAGAATACTACTATTTTCGTAAATAGCGGAATAAAGAGTACTTGTCTTACTTATACCACACCGTAGTTAACGTAATTGTGTTAAAATATATTCTTTCTAGTAACGTGTATGAAACAGGGTTTTGAACATAGCTCTGTGTGACAAGGGATGGGGCACACGCTCGTCCTCTGATAGCTGGTCCAACTGCACCACCATGTGGCGGAAGTCAAAACGAACGCAATCGCGCTGATCATCATCATCATCGTCATCATCATCATCATAACCTCACTACTATTAATCACCACTGTAACAATAATACGATAATACATCCATGACTGCTAATGCTACATACCGATGGTTGGATTGCATTTCAATCACGACTAGCACAATTAATTTATTTAATTCTTAATTGACAAATGCAGAGGGGATCAGAATATAGTCGGTTTCCTGAATCCAGTAGTCTATGATTACTATATTGAGTTAAATTAAAGGTAAACTGCACAAAGCAAAAGAAAACTGAATATAGGACTTCTAGCTGATAACATTACACAATACAAAAATACTTAACTGATTATTTTGGCCAAGTGTCACACAAATCCAAATCCAAGTTAGATATGTTTCAGAGAGTGTATGGGCTTTCCTCTCTTGTTATAGGCATAATTTGTTGCCAAACACGTTGCCCAGACTAATGAGGAAGCTTCATATAAAGTGAGTGATGCTCTATACAGGAGTTCTGCCCAATCAATACTCTACAATCAATAGCCTGAGAGTTCATTGTTGTAGCACTTTACACTTTAAACTCCACCCATCCATCTTTCCTGCACTGCCCAGGCTACTTCACAGCCCAGTGATGCACTGTGGGGATGGCAGGCTCATGAGATTGCACAGCTTTTGTAATTCTTCAAGTTGTCACTCCTAAACTTAGTCTCCACATGGGGAATTTGTACTGAATGTGCAAGTACATGCAATGGAAGTCAAGGTGTCACAGGCTCTTGGCAGCTCCTCAGGTAGGTTTAATTGCTAGTCAGGTGTAAAATTAAAATTATTCAGTAGCTACTGAATACTGAAATGTATCTGTTTAAAATATATCCTATGTTATTTAACCTACTATGTTTGTTTAGTGGTTTGGTCTTTGAAATTAAGTGTTTATGCAATCAATTTATTTAAAAACTAAATTTTAATGAGCTGTGCAACCTCTTGTAACATGTTATGCATATATGTTATAGAATATTCATCCTACATGTCCGTCTAAATCTGTTCTGCAACTTAAACAAAACCATCTTTTCTTACTCTAATCATGTACTCAACAGACAGTCTTGCACATAAAAGTATTCTTATACTTGCTAAGAATTGTCCATTGTAATGCTTAGTCTGTTATTTTAAAAACTGTGGCAAAATGCTGTAAAAGCTTACAATTGATGAGTGCACATGAGTTCAGTATACAGTATGAAACATACTGTTAATCTACTTGGTGATTTATTTATGAACTGAGATGATAATGAATGAATGGATGATTGAAGAAGCAAGTTAGTGAAGCTACATGAGTCAATGATAGTTGTTTTTGGGGGTTTTTAAGAAGAACCGACATGGGCACTTCCTTCATGTCATTTTCCATAAATGTGAAATAGACCATGTGGTGATGCCTACAAAAAATTGAATACAAATCACATAATGTGAAGCGAGTGATGCCCTTAATGTGTCTTTTTGAAGCGTGGCATTCATTTTATCATTGACATGTTTTCACAGCACTCAGGAAAGCTCAGTGTAACCTTGTGCTGAAACATCAGTGTTCAGCACAGACTAAAGGAAGGAGTGTGGAACTGTTTTCTAGGGAAATCTGTATTCAATTTAATGAAATATCAAATGCATGAATGCTGTTGCTTTTATTAGATGTTCTAAATAATCACTGACCTAGGAAGAGATATATATGGGAAAAACTGTGTATGTCCTGATCGCTAATAGGACAGTGTTTTCATCTGTGTTGAGCCATGTGGATAATGTTTTGTGGTGTGCAGAGTCTCTGACAGAGACATGGGGGCAAATTGTGACGTGGTGGCTCTGCTCTGCTGTAAGCTGGGTGAAATAGTATAGTATAAATCATCAAGCGTTTGGAGCTGGTTTTGATCCTTTCGATCTGTCAGTGTGTGCCCCTCACCCTGTGTTCTCTGGTCACTCCTCACTAGAGACCACATAAGGCAGAGATGTCAAAGGAAATGTCTTTAAAAGAGTGCTTCCACCAAGAAAACTGGTTCAACTAAAAAGCTACAACATTTTTCACTTTTTAGTCACATCACTTACCAGTCAGCTGGAAGTCAAGATCCTTTTTTTTGGAATCACGCTTTTTGAGAGTTTACATGCTGTTTTACAGTGATGATTTTTATTTAGAATTGTGTCTGAAGGATCTAACATTTTAACATCTTTTATGCCTCTGGTGACAGCCATGGCCAGAGATGAGCTTAATAGAACTATAGGGTGGTGATGGCACATGGATGCGACACATGCCTTTAGTGTGAGAGACGCAGGTTCAATCCCCCACTGTGACACGTCCACTCAGTTACTCCAGAGGCGTGCGACCTCTGTATATAGCAATTGTAAGTCGTTTGGGTAAAAGTGTCAGCTAATGAATAAATGTAATGTAGAACTTGCTGTTCAAAGATCAAGGCCAAAAGTCATTGTGACTTTAAAATAGGTTTTTAGCCATAATTTAGCAATGAATTTTTGGATGATTGGATGATGAAAATTGGATGATTCTAAGTATCACACACATGTTGACTGGTATGACACAATGAGTAAACAATAACTAGCACAATAAGGGCTTTCCTCCATCTTTTCCATCCTGCCTTTCACTTCCTGCCTCATTCTGAATTTTGAGCGCCATCAGAATCACATGACTGTAAACAGCGTATTGCTTATAAAAATGCCAGGAAAAAACAAAAGCACCACATATACAGTAAGCTATACCCTGTAAGAATCTATCTTTACATACCGATCAAGTACATGTGTACCTGTTTAGCCAGTACATCTATGATAAACCTTCATAAATCAGTTAGACAACTGATAAAAACATTTTTGACCTAGACTATATTTTGTTTACTATCTATACTATTTATTGTTTGACTTATTTAGTGTAGTTTCTTAGGCAACGTTTGATACATGTTTCCCCTTGCTAATTTCAAATCACTTTGCAATACAGCTAGCTAAACAATGGCTTGCAGGGGTGGGGTGGGTTGCAATACTTATTTAAAAAGTGTTACAACTATACTCTATACAGATACAACTAGGGACTTTCTTGATTTTAATATGTTACAGAGTGACCCATGCAGTCTCTGGGTCCACCAAACCTGCACTCCAGGGTTACCAGCATTCATTTGTCAGCACTGTGATCAGTTGAAGTGGTGCCAGTACTCCCCGTCCAAATGTTGATCACATGTTGGCATGTGTAATGGCACCCAGTCTGTATGTAAAATGTAAAAGTAAATTCTGTATACTGGTTAGTACCAACCCACTTCAAGTACTGACTATTACTGATTAAGAATATACACACATAGACGCACACAACCACACACACAGACCTAAAGATGTACAAAGATTTTCTTTAATTTGGTAAATTGAAGTAGTGCTTATTAGGTCTAAAGTAAGTTTGTTCTAGTTCACAAATTTACATACACACTCATGCAAGTCATAAGACATAGTCTGTTACAGAGAGAGACACATTGTTCTTTTATTTCACCATACTTGTTTTTCAGCGTATCATATGGTATTGCATCCATATTTCCTTTTTTTGTCAAACTGTTACAACTTACCCCAGCATGTGTTACAACCTACCCCTGTAGTAGGGTCGGACGTAACAAAGGAACACAACGCATTTGACATAAAGTCATGAGGTCTGTGATGTTCTTGTAGAGGACTGAATTGGTGCCATTTGTAGTAAACAAATATTGGTACTTTATATAAAAGTTTGAGAACTCCATCCATTGTCAACCACTTATCCTGCGTACAGGGTTGCGGGGGGCTGGAACCTATCCCAGCTGACATTGGGCAAAAGGCGGGGTACACCCTGGACAGGTCGCCAGTCCATCGCAGGGCCACACATAGACGCACAACCACTCACACTCACATCCACACCTAAGGACAATTTAGAGACACCAATTAACCTAGCCTGCATGTCTTTGGATGGTGGGAGGAAGCCGGAGCACCTGGAGAGAACCCACGCAGACACGGGGAGAACATGCAGATTCCACACAGAAAGGCCGGGGCAGTCGGGGTTTGAACCCACGACCTTCTTGCTGTGAGGCACCACCGTGCCGCCCTAAGTTTGAGAACTCTAGCTAAAAAATTCAGCGAGTTATCTCCCCTTCATTTGTATCAGCAATATGGTGATAACTTCCATTTAACCAAAAAAAAACACATATACCTTTTTATTCACATCCTTTCAAGTATTCACCCCATATATAAGTCTGGGCAGACTGGATGTAAACTGCAACGTGATTGATTGGCGGAGGCATACAACTGCGGTAATTCATCTTAAAGAACACAGCATTTTATCTGCACAGATTACAGAAGGAGGCAAAAGTGTTATGATTTTATAGAAACATCTAAGTGATCACTGCTGACTAATGTAAGCTGTTTACGAGATGTAAAACACACAGACCTGGTTTGAGTAGCCATCATGTAATGGAAAGACTCCTCTATAAATGCCCTCCAGACTGGATATACACCACCTTTAGCCTATATGTGTTATGGTGATAAACGCTGATGCCCCTTTTATTCAATTAACAAGTTGCTGGATAAGAGGCCTACCTGGTTGCACTCAAACAAAATTACATTTTCTTTATCAGCTGCTGACATTTCCATATTGTTAAGTGTTTGTGCACATACATTGATTGTATTATGCAATCCCCTAAGCTTATCAACTAACCCAAAAAGGGTTTGCGACGTTTAGGCTATTGCAAAGCTGCAATTTAGTCATAGTGGTGGTAATATTATTTGCCAGACAGCCCTGGCTGTGGTGCCCACTGTATATGCTTGGATAAATGATGCTTTTACATGGTTAATGGAGTCACACTTTCCTCAAAATCCTCATCATAGATTCACAATTACTTGAGAGAGGAATTCAGTGACTCTGGGTTTTGAAATGTATTTGTTTAAATAAATTATCAACGTGCCAGTAAGCTTGCACAGGAAAGACCTGCTCATTAATCGATCTACCAAGTGTCTCTGCAGTATTTTATAAATCTTTAGGATAGTATATTACTGCACTTAGACCATACAGTTTTAATGGACAAAGCACATTTCAGGGGAAGCAATTTTTTCTGACCAGTTGTCCAGAGCTCTGGAAACTTAGATACAGCACTTTCCATGTCACTATTATATCTTTGTCCTTCAAATGCAATAATCTCTGTTAACATTGCACTTGCTGAGTGAACATACACCGAATTGGTAAAACTCTACTTTGGATTCACTCAAACATATTGCTGTATTTTCAACTGTATTACACCACCCTTCATTCTTGCAGGCCTGTCTGTGTTGCATAGCCCTTTGGTAGTAATTGCCGTTGCTGTCATGAACTAAACTGTGCACATTTAAAATTTGGCATGTCAATAATGTACTGTACGCACCAGCATGTCTGGCAGCCATGTGTTGTTTTGTTGTGTGTTCCACTGAGAAGAGATGTAGAAGGGAGATGTCGCCATTGAACCTGTGTAGAATCATTTCAGAGATGTAGAGTACTTCTGAATGTTTGTGAGTCATGTTTGGACTCTGAGTGCAGCCCCCCGGCTCTACCTATTGGTCGTAATAAGGCTGAATGCACTCACGAGGGAAGACACATTCGAATCTGAGACTGTGGATGTTATTTTTCCATTGTAAACAAATTAAAATGCATTATTGTATGCTAACTTGGGTAATCCTGGCAGTGACCTGTTTAGGATTCAGAATGGCCGCCTCCACATTATGTAATAAAGCCATTACTTCAACATAATGGTTCGGTGGGTAAGAAGGGCAAAGATGAATTTATAACATGCATTAAGCTATTTTTTTTCTTATTGTGCACATTATTCCACCTATAAGCGTCAACATTGTTAGAAAAAAATTTAGCATCTATTACTGTGTAGGCTGACAGTTTTCTGTGTGAATGGAAAGTCATGAGAAATACACAATTCATATCCTACATTTGTAGGATGAAAAGTAATCTTAGATAATGGTTTAGGTCTTCATATAGATAATCAGTCAGTGAGCCAATTTTCATTATTTTACTTTTGCTAAAACACAGTTGACATATTGCTGTAGTTAAACTGGAAACTTAAACTGGAAAATAAAGTCCATGGTAACAAAACTATGTCGATTCAGTTTAAATCTGAGTTTAAAGAAATGTTTATTCCAGAAATCATTTAAATCCATCCCTCAACAGTTTAATTTTCTATATCTTGTTAGTCTTTACCCATTATTACACATTTCTGTCAGTTTAACTGTTATCTGGATTCAATAGAGAAGTATAACCTGATAAGATCCAGTTACACAGTTGGTTTTGGAAACTTAGAGGCCGTATTGTTCCACGTTAGTGTCAAGTATCAGAGGATAAAAAGGAATTTTAAACACGTGTTAAAAATGTATGTGACAGTAACACAAGAGGGATAAGTAGGGAGCTGAACCGCTGTGATCAAATGTTACTGATATGAACATATAATCTATTACATTTTCCCTCTGATAACCTAAGCAACTGTTATATGGTTTGAGTATGCAACAGGATGCCCCCTCAAGATAAAAGCAACAATAGAGATACTCTAATAACATGATTTCGGTACTGTAGACTCACACTTTGATCACCACTTTGCCTCTTTCTTATGTGTGTTTTGCAGGGTCATGTCATCAGAACAACTTTATGTTCCTGCCCCTGCTGGAGAGTCAGACCTCCAGCTCCCCTGGAACACACAGATATGTTGCTATCAATCCGCTCAGCCGCTCAGTGTCCTGGAGCTCCTTGCTTGCCAACAATTTTCACTCTGGAGGCACAGAGACCGACCAACATCCCGGTGAGTTTGCCAGCAGCACTTTTTTTTAAAACATGTATTATTATCTATCTACCATCTGTCCATGCTTGTTGGGCATATTGGTGCACACCTAATGTGTAAATAAAGTATAAAGTTAATACTGATTTAAACTAATTCCTTAATAAATATGGACCATGCTGAGTCTAATCATCAGAATTCAGAAATTAAACCGCACTTTCTCAAACACAACAACACCCTGTGAGAGCGTTAAAATTCTTGCTCACTATTTCAAAGCTGAATGGAAGCTTTGTGTTTCTGTACACAGGAAGTGAGGAGCTATTATTTTATCACTAGGTAATCAGTCAAATCTGAAAATTAATAAAAATAACAAGTGGAAGCCAGTATTAGTTGGTTCTATCTCACCTCTTTTCACTTTTTTATACCTGTTTTATATATATGTAAAATATTACCAAATGTATCATACTAAATGGTTATTTGACTAATCAAAAAAAGAACTTATAGGATAATTGATAGTGAAATGGTATGGAATAGGATGGTTTGACCTCAGTATGAATAGGAAAAGTTTAGACCCTCAGTTGAACTTTTTGCTCTGAACTTTTAAAATAACTTCATCAGCAGATCCCTCAGCTGCTAAGCCTGAGACCAAGTTTTATGCAACCAGCAATGTGTTGAATATTAAAATATATTTATATATTAGGGGTGGTAAAGCTTTGACTGTTTCTGAATGTAATTAAATATCGCTCCCCACACTTGCTTATGACCTTTTTTTTCTTTGACTTAAATAGTTGCTTGCTAATTATATTTTTAAAGTAGCTTATTACCATGATAATCTAACTGCAGCTATAGTGCAGGTAAGTCATTGTTGACAGTAACAAAAAGATGAAAATTAAGTTTGTGCCCTAAATTGGAGAGCATCTCAGTGCAGGATGTTATATGTTTTAACAGTGAAAATTATTGTTTGGCTTTTGATGCAAAGATGTTGTGAAAGGTAAACACTTTTGGAGGCTACAAGAGTATCATGGATCCTGTCAAAAGTAGTTCATGACTGTATATTTACATGCATTTGCAGAGTTGAATAATGCATAAAGCCTTTTTGTGGGTCTTTGGTGGAGCTGATTGTCGACAGCTCAGTTAGTCCCTGTTTTAACCACAAGGTGTCAGTATTTTGTTTATTTAAAACCTTGCTCTCTCTGCAGCACTGGCATCTGACCTACATCTAACTAACAAGCAGGAGTGGAAGAGATAGAATTTTAAATGGGACTGACCGTATAAGAGCTTACTTATTTATTCATTGGCCCAGAGGAAGAAATGCATTTGCCTGGCATCTTTATGACATGTTATAGGGGTTGGCACGCAGAGCCCGCCACCAGTCCTCAATAAACAACAGAACAGTGGGAGGAGGAGGGCCGTGCTGAGCTGCAAGAAAGCAGATGGTATTTGCATCTATAACAGATGCCAGACTACTCCTTAGAATACCAGCACAGACAGACTGATACACAAAAGTCAGACCACAGACCAAACGACCTATTTCATTGTGACCCGGTGAAGGCTGAGCAGGTCACAGCAGTCAGTTCAGTGTCGGCTCACAAAGAAACAACACAAATAACACAGGGTTTTTTTTTCTCATGAGGTCCAGATCCTGACTGGACATCTGCTGGTCTATAACAGTGTGGTTGACATTGAGATAAGACCAGTGACCTTGCAGATAATCCATGACATGGTCTCTGCTTAGTTAATACTATGCCAGTGAAGACTTAAGGCAAAATGATAAGAAGACAATATTGTATGTTTTGCCTACAAACTATAAGGTGTAGGTTTCATTAATTAAATGTGTGATAAAAAAGCTTATTCCATTTTACCATGACACATATAAATGGTAGAAGCTGCCCAAAACACAACTGACAAAGCAGAAATATTATTTTTTAAGTAAGATTTTAAAAAAAATGAAACTAAAAGTGTATTCTATTACCGCAAATCTACAATGACCTACAAAAACTCTCAATAGCCAGCATGATAAAGTTACTAGTTTTAACATTCAGCTATCAAACTATACAGCAGCCATTTTATTTATTAGCCTGCTCGGTTTTCATGACTGATATAACTCAAACAAGGGATCCCCTGCCACTACAGCAGCAGTGTGTCAGCACTGAGCTGTGAGCCTTGTAGTAGTAAACTATAGTATTGATTGTTTTGAGTTTTTCTCACAGCCTTGCAGTCTTAAATGCCTGCCAAAGCAAATGGTTCACAGCCTTAAAAAAAGCAAATAGCCCATATTCCCATTATTGATACTTGGTCCTTTATTTTGCATTAATGTACAGTTAAGCCTGAATATGTCAGCCAACACAATGATAGCTTCTGTCAACAGCACTGGATATTGTCCTCTGTGTTTTATGTTGAAGATTACACAGTGTCAGCAGTTTAGAAAATCTGATGGCCCTTGTGCATGTGAATTATTTAGAATGACTTTTCAATTATTTTTAATTGGTGATGGTTCAGTGTTTCCTTCAAGGCAGCATAATTGCTTGATGGGTTTACAGTGGCTTAAATGTTAAATTATGTGGACCTCAAAAATAAAAATCCATATTACATCATTTTAAATTAAGCTAAATGTTTTGAACTAGCACTGAATACATTTTAGTTAGTATCCAGACTGTATTTTCCCTAACAGTCCATCAGACTATGTGATGCCTTTGCCTATGGTGCAAGCTTTCAGCGCGGGTAACAGACGATGATTGACGAGCGAATCAATACATGTCCTTGTCGGTCCATTTAAGAGCTGCTGCCCCTGGTAATTTCCCGCATCTTATTTTGGTGTCAGTAAATCAGGACGGACGGGGGGAGGGGGAACGTCTCAGGACCTCCCCTACCGTCCGTCACCATGACAACAGCCGTGGATGGTGGTGGTAGGGGACCGGAGGGGGGAGCATGCGGCGCTTAGACAGGTGTTGCTGGGGTTTGCGCATCGCCGGTGAGATTGTTTGGCAGGATGGGAGCTGCGAGAACACCTACGCAACCTCACCATAGTTTCATATGTATTCTGCAATTTTGCTTTTTCAAATACGGAATTCAATTAACGCTGGGAACCAACTGAACGTCGCAATGGTGCACCACTCGGGTTCAATCCAGTCCTTCAAGCAGCAGAAAGGTTGGTCGATATAATGTGATCGTTTCGCGCCCGGTGATGGTTTATTTTTGAGCTGAGCGTGATGGATAACGACTTTTCTTCTTCAGTTAAACAGTTTGTGATGTTAAATGATACTCACGGAATCATGCGATTGTACTTGCTGTAAGTGTGACGCAGAGTTGGAGGTCTTGTAGCGTTCTCCTCCTGGGATGAATCCTGTTTCTGAGCCTTGTGCGCTTTGATATTTTATTCACTAGTTGTTGTACTGACTCTATTTCCTAAGTCATTATTGTTAAGCTGTAGCCTACATAGATCCAATTAAAGCAGATAGGCCTATTTCTAAGGAACACCTTAACTATGACTAAATTCATCAGGAACTGTTAAAATTTAGAAACATCACAAGCTATTTAAAGTAAACCATTTTTGTTGTGGATGATGCAGGTAATGCTGCACAGAGAAAGTCGTGACCTTTCTTCACAAGACAAGCAATGCAGATCTTGGAAGGTTGTTTTTAGTGATGTTTGAACTCACAGTAGTGTAGGCTAGTATACTAATATAATGATATTGTGCATGTGGTTCGTGGAAAAATAGAAACTCTTCATACAAATCTGTTCATGAGCAGGAGAATAGTTTGTGCTAAAGGTAAAGTAGCTTGTCTGTGAGGTTTTAACTGTAAAAAACCCCTCCTTACTCAGCAAGTTATTGAAAAAGCAATATGAGACAACAGACTATATGACGTCGGTATCCATTTGGTATCTTTAAGTTTTGGACTGGCAATAACTTAGACACAGATCATGTAACAAACTGTAAAGTGAGCGAAAAGATAGTTGGTCTCCACACATTGGAGCAAATTTCGTCAAATCTGTATGTTAAAACATCTATGGCGTCTTCAATTTGTGTCCATTACATTCCAGTTAGATTTCTCTGCTGCATCAGTATTGATTTAGACCACAAGTAGGGCTCTTTAGAGAACATTGGTGATTCTTTAATACTTTGTGTTAATTATTAATGCGCTGGCTGTCTAAATTTAGTAGTATGGTGAAGAAACGTCTTGTTTTCATTCTGACACAGGCTCATGAAGAGGGAGCAATGTGCTTTTTTTGTTTCTGTACCTGGCTGAGGAGGATGAAAGGATCTATTTAGGTTTCTGATGAGACGCTGAGCTGAGCATGTAGACATTTCATCACTTAGGGATGCCCTGCTGAAGAGGGTGTGAGCTTACCTGCTGTAGCTCATTTGTCAAGTGTTGAACAAAAAAAGAGAGGAAAGCAGTTTTTTCTACCATGACCTACATGCACAGTATGAACTGCACCACATGAATCCATAATGGGTTTATTCTGACTTTTTATTTATTTTTATGTTTCGTATGAATCGTGTTCAATGCAGCAATTATTTTTCTCTTACATAAAACAGATTGAACCACTTCCTGGCTGCAGTCCAGCCAACAGAAAATCTGTAGAACAACAAGATATCAGATTTATGGAAAAATCTGACTATAGGCTTGGGAGCCCACTCGTTATTTCAGTGACTGCTAAGTGCACCATTAAACTGAAGGCAAAAGGGGTGAATGTTGGCTCACAAAGTCCTGCTGAAGTAAAATTCAGAAATTATACTGCACTTCCTCAGACGCAATCAACAACACCCTTTGTGAACATTAAAATGTTTGTTCACTATTCGAAAGTGAATGGAACTTTGTGTTTCTGTACGCAGGAGGTGAAAAGCTTTGTTAGCCAAGACGTTACTGCTAGGTAATCAGTCAAATCAGAGAATTAATAAAAATAACAACTGGACGCCAATATGAGTTGGTTTATACAGGAATTAAATCTCTCCTCTTTCCCCTAAAAGCTGCTGAGCTGCAGGTTAGAGAACATTTTTGATTGAAAACAGGACTGAGAATTAGTAAAACAGATCCATTATAAACATAAGATGAAGATGGATTTTTTTCTTCCTGCCTTAATAAAAAACATCACTCAGTTGGTAAGAACTAGAAAATACATTTGGACTTCAAGGCAGAAATGACTCACAACCATCTGATATTACTTCCCAGGATTTGATTGAATTTCAAATGTCTTTTGGCAGATTAATCATGAACTCAGATTTGTCGGCAGCATGTTGATGAAAGTTGTTGAAACTTACACACTTAACACAGTATTTCCTTTAAGCACATCAAAATTTAAAAGGTACCTTGTTCTACAATCAAATACTCAAGTGTTAAGTAAAGCTTTGTTCATGCTTCTACATGTGTTATTCCAGAGGTGCAATGATTTGTCGATTAATTAATTAATTATTTAAGTCAGTTTTCAAACAAAAATGACAAACATTTGATGTGTCCAGGTTCTCAAATGTGAGAGTTTGCTGCCTTTCTTCGTTTTGCATGTCGGTGAATTGAAGGTTTGAACTGTTGTTTGGACAAAACAAGACATTTAATGATGCACATAATCAATAATGAAAATAATTGTTAGTAGCAGCCCTATATTTTACTTTTTTATTTTTATTATCATGCACTTTCACTTCAAAAGAATCAATATTATGTCAGCCAATGTCCTGCTAATTTTCCTCATGGAAATAGTTTATGGATTAGTCCTTTTTTATTTTTTAAGAAAGGTGTGTGTGTGTGTGTTTTTGTCGGCGGGATGGTTCAGTGGCTGCTAAAGGACTGAGAGTTCTGTCCTCTGTTAGACTATGCTTTTTTAACTTTGTAGATATATACAGTAAATATGTGTTGACCGTGTGTGTGTGTGTGTGTGTGGTCATGTGCAAACCTGGTAGCACAGTACTAAGCAGGCCACCTGTCCTCTTATGCAAGCAGGCAGATGGTTTTACAGACATTAATTTCAGGACAGATTTGGGGAGAGCACATATATACTCATATATCATCTGTGATTTTAACAGGCTACTGTAAAATATTAGGCTGACATCAGTTTTATGTTAGATGAGTTGATCCATTTTGTGTAAAAAAAAAAGCCTTTTATCTAATTGTACCATGCCAGGTAGGCAAATAGTTTACAAAAGGACAAAACAAAGAGGCTGTTTTGTTCTCTGTGTGTGTTTGTGTTTATCGTCTGGCAGTTACCAGCTTTAACACTTTCACAGTCTTTAAATAGTCAGCGGTAGTTTTGTTGCTAGGTTATAAGAACAATAGTGGCAGAAGTTATGCAGAAGTTATGCGTTGCACAGTTTAATAACATTGGCAAAACACACTGATTTGGGAAATGTTGTGTATGTTCTTCTTGATATTGTTTACTGAAGACAGAGTAGTTGATATGCATTCCCCGATGAAACGTGTACACATGGATACAACAGAGGCTTTGCAGAAAATCCTGTGACGTAGTACAAATCACAAGCAATCAGGGGGCATAAGAAGATAGTGTGACGTTAAAGGAGCGGGTAAAAATACAGATTAAGAGAGAAGGAAGTTTAATCTGCTCAAATGATGTAACCCAGAGGTTGTGCCAGGACTGTATAATGAGGTCCTGAACTGTTTAAACCGTGGGTAAAAAGTGCCATCTGCTCAGTGGTGTGTTCAGGGTCAAGCTGCCAGGCTGGACTGCACGTGATAGACAGACGACAACTGCAGACAGTGTCTGTGAAGCAAGTTAATAGCTATTTCAGAATGTTTTCACTTTAATATTTTTTTTTCTCCCCTGTTGGATCAGCTTCCAAAAGCATAATTACATCCACTGCGATTCACAATGTGGTTAAAAATAAAACATAAAGAGGTCCAACGGTTTATAGACACTGCATAAAATGGCGATGTGTTTTTCATTACAGGGGGTTAAAAATGATCGGCTGCTGTAATTAGATACACTGTGTTTAATCACACATATATATTATTTTCAGGTCAAGTCAATAAGCCATTTGTGATAGTAACTGCATTAATTATCTACAATATAATATTGTATGTCATAGTCCCTGAAGTCACTGATACAATTACAGTATATAAGTTTTGAATAGTTAACCATAATTTACCATTATTAAATTAATGAATGACCAAGCAGGTATTACTTAATTAATTAATTGTTTAATTGTTGTGGATAAATTACTGTTGTGGCAAATCACAAATCACGTGGAAGAACACAAATTTATTATTATGTTCTGAAACATTAACAGAGAAGACTGACTATTTTTAAAATTGCTATGCTGTTTACTGTGGCACTGTTGGTGGATTTTTATGTCAAATTATTCTGATGGCATAGATGAAACAATTGGGACAGTCTGTGTCCGCCACTGTGTCTTCTTTAATACAACCACTGGGGGGCAAAGATCATTTTTAATGCCCCTTTTCCATCGCATGGTACCAGTTCAACGCGCCTCGACCCTACTCGCCTTTTGTGTTTTTCCATTGGGGAAATGTTGCACCTGTGCCTACTACCTGTTACTTTTTTCATATCACCTCCTATTGGTTCCAGGCAAGCTGAGTTGAGCTGTGGCCATAGATTGTATAAAATGTAACGTGAAAACACAGAACAGACTCCTGATTGGTCCGAGAGAATCATCACTATTCACTTCATCACCCTTGTGCACGCCAGACAGATTTTATGTTTTACAATTTTTGTACGTTATTATCACTAAATCCACTTCTGATAAGTTTTGAGGTGAAGAATCAACTGTGTAGATTTCAAATATTGACAGTTTTACGAAAAGTGATGGCGGATAAAAAATGTGATTGAACGTTTTCAGAGTTAAGGAGCTCCACAAGTGGCGTCGGGGGAAGCTCGCGAGGCTGGCCGGCCACTCAAAGAGCCCTCTTGTTGAGCTGGTACCAGTAATGGAAAAGATTCTCAAGATATTGTGACTTTAAAAATAAATGTACAACTCAGAAAGTACTTGTACTTCATTTCTCCTGATTCTAAATAATAATCTAATTATACTTGCATCATTCCCCATGAATTCTGCAGTCACAGTAGCATATTAGATGTGCAGCAGTATTGTCTTTATACTGTGATTCATTATCAGCTGTACTTGTAAAAACACCTTTACTTTTAAATGCTTTTAAAATTCATTTAGTGTACACTGTTATGATGTTGAATATATAGTTGGCTCATAATCTCTTTCAACCAGTCCAAGTAGGAAAATGCAGGAACAAATTTGGATGATGGATTAAAGTGAAAATTCCAAAAAATTAAGTATGGAATGAAGCAATCATGCGATCTAAACCAGAAATCACTCATCATTTGCTATTCATACTGTGCTTGGCCAGCCAGGATTATTGGTGTGCCTCGAGTAGTAAGTGGAACATAAGATATGAGCTGAGCTAATGACACTGTTCTAAATACTCCCTGTGAACTCGGCTCTGTCTACGTGTTCTTTGATATTATGCCAGGATGAAATGCACTAATTGCTTGGATAATGTTTCTGTAGGAGAGGCTGCTGGCCTCGCCTCAGTCCTGCCTCCACGTGATCATGTTTTTAAATGCACCGCAGCAGTGTGTTGGACCTGCTTCTCTAAGCTTGAGTGTGTGTGTTATTTTTTCGTGTTTGCCCACTGTTTTATAGCAGGGATCGCTGAAATGCGCTCTGTAAGGGGAAAGCAATAATGATGTGTGTTGCTCTTAAAAAGTTCCTGATGCACAGTGTTCCTCAGTTGAAAGTTGTAACACCGAAAGTGCTATGAGCCAAAGATGGATAAATAATTGAAGGTATAGAACTTGAATACATAGAGACGTGGTGGGAAACAGCCCACTGACCTGAATTCTGCAACATCCTTGTAGATAAAGTCTAGATGGTTTAGTTTCTGCTCAGGTCTCTCACAGTGATCGTGGGCCAACATGACTGAAAGAAAAAGGTTATTTTTACACAAACTGGATAGCTTTACCTCATTTTCACAGCTTGTTTGATGTCTGACAGCTTGTAATTGATCATAAAATAATTGACATTTTTTTAAATGAATTGTTTGTTCTTCCAGCTGGCCCAAAGTAGATTGGTGACAGTTGCAAACAGATACATAGAGGAATAGTGCTGTGACACTAATTTTAGATTTTTAGTTTGTCACCAGAAAAAAAATGGTAGACATGTACACTACACACAGTGTACAGTCACATAATATCAAGCACACGTGCACAGAATCAGAACAAAAAACCTGTTAATCTCGAATCACAAGACTGTCATGGACAAGCTGTGCAGGAGAGATCCAAATCCCGATCACGACCTTCATTGAAGCTCATCCAGCTCCCCCTCAGCTGAGCCTTGAGTGAGCGGGTGTTTGTGAGAGCACACAGGATTGTCGTCAAAGCCCTGTATCATGCTTATTCCCCGCATCATCTCACAGCAAGCGTCCGCTCCCTGCACCTCTTGATCTGTTTCTTTTTTATTCGTCACTCCTGCGTCCCTCCTCCCTGTGCAGGATTCAATGATAGCCACACAGGCTCCCATACCTACTGGCACGCTCACGCACATAGAGTCCATCCACACACAGGATTAACTTTCTCCTGATAGATAGTTTTAGCCTGTGCACAGCATGATTAAACACAGGATTTCACATTAGATCAACTATTTATATATTTATATAGACTTACACAATGCACTGTCTTCTACACAACTGCTCGGACTGTGGGACAGAGTTCAGAGTCTGCCTGCATTTGAAAATGAAGCTAAAGCTTTGGAACAGGGCAGTGATCATCAGATAACCCTTATTATATCCTTAATATCCACAGAGGTCTAAGAGATTTGCCAAAGTGATTTTTTTACACCTGCACACGCTCTGAAATGTCCATGAAAGCAACCCTGTCCAATTTGGGTCTACTATAAACATTGAATCCTTTGGGACTACCAAGCTTTGTCCATGAGCCTTGCTGATGTCTGTTGGGATTATCTAGACAGCCTAGAGTCCAGTAATTGTACCTTTTTGACAGTACTACTACATAGCAGCAATTTTCTATAAATCCATCAGTATAAAGGAGAGAAAGAGGGCAGGGTATGTCTAGGCAGTTGATTGAAGAACGCATCCAGTGTTAAGTCTCCCATCTCCAATCCACAGAGACTGTGAAATTATGGCACTCTTGGCTTCTGGCCCACAAGTGAGTGAAAGCTCACAGCTCGCTGTAATTTACCAGCCAGTCATAAAGCATGTTGTTGCTGCCTTTGTTGCTGAGAGATACAAACCCTCTTGCTCACTGGGCCATAAAATCTCTGGTTTGTGGAATTTGCTTGCAGATGTAATTGGCACAATATGACCCTTAGCTTAAAAACCTACAACTCACTATTGGCTGAAAGATTGTATTTAATGGAATTGACTGAAATGCAACGAAGAGGAACTGAATGCGTGTGTACACTGTGGAAATAATTAAAGTACTGGGAAATCAAGTTGTTGTTAGCCTGAAGACAAATTACCTTTCTGACATAAACAAATGTCTGCTGTGTGCTGCGCAATCATAAGTTTAAATTTAAAAGACTTTCATCTCAAACTATTTTTTAAAAATCTGTCTTAGCGGGTGAACATTTATACGTTTCACTTTCTCAATTATTCATTGTATTGCTTTTGGATGGAGCTCACAACTTTCATTCATTCCATATCTGTGGGGCTGCGCAGGAAATAAACAGTGCGATTAGTGGTTCCCCTGAGCCCTCAAGCTCACATATTTAACTGTCTCCATTCTCACCCAACAGCACAGGGAAATCCCATTGAGATCAATGCAGTGAGAATGAGTTACTGCGCAGTTTACACGGACCCTCAGGATGCAGAGAGGGAATTATCAGTGCAGCTGAACGTTTCAGGAAGGTCACAGAGAGAATTCCTCACTGGAGGTGAAAGTAAGTCATCCTCCCATTTGAAAGTAAACACATTCGTTTCATGAATAAATACGTCAGAAGCTGCAGAGTTGAAGCTGCTGTGGGGTGTGAAGGTCGGGCATAATGACCTGTTTCCATTCCTGGGCGTTCTTTGTTGTAATTAACCTATGAGTCGGCCCCACTATCACCTTATTGCTTTTTATCGCTGAAATAACCTTGAAAATGACCTCTGCTGGTATTAATAAAACAATGGCTTCTGTTATTCCATGTATCTTTGTTAAATTGGTTGCAACACTTTCAAGCATAGTGCATCATCATGCTGCTGTGTGATTTGATGGAGGGTGAGCTCTGATGGTTTAACGCACTGCCCTATGAAGGACAGACATTATCACTCTCACTGTAGCTCATAAAATGATGGACCAGTTGATGATTTCTCCCTCCCTCCATTTTTTCCCCACTCACTCCCTTGTTTGGAGTTCACACACTAGATCTACTGAGAATTGTAAAGAGATTATTGTAGATTTTATTTGTCTTTCTTCTTGCTGAATTTAGTTTCTTTTTGTTATTAGACATTTATGAAATGGATTACTGGCAGTTATGGGTTACAGTAAGGAGTTCTTAATTTACTGCCTGAGTATGCATTACTGAACATGCAAACTATAATTTAACTATATGCATAAATATTAGTGAATGGAGTCTTTCATTAAGGTATTGGTATTAGCTGCAACATCCTACTGGTACTCAGTGATTTTAATATTTTACTTTCATAAAGTTGTCGGACTACCAAGAGCCAAATTCAAGAAGAAGAATAGTCAAAATGACTACATTTCAAATAGTGACACCCAATAAGGTCTTTAGTGAACTCCTCCCTGCCTGATAAATGTCCACACAAGACAAATTTCTCTTAAGATAGACAATAAAGGCTAAACTACTATTGTGAAGTATCGTTCACACTCCAATGCCTCAGTTTGTGTTCAGGATTTCTGTTATAAATTTGTAGTCTAAGCTGAGACTTTTCTTACACTTTAGAAAGCTGCAATTTACAACTGTTTTTACAGGCTGAGTAGTACTTTCCTTGTCCGGTTAACTGACCTTGTGGCGTGGAGTGCCACTGATGCATCCATGTCACTGGCTCATTCATTAGTTGTTTGGCTACCATCTGATACATGCCAGCCATAACTATCCTAAAGTTCTCCTTGACTACTCTGCCGATACCTTCGTGGTAATGCTATTTGCCGTAGGTCGTGCCCATCACCCCAACCTTGTCCTTATGTAATATGTTTTTTTATATGGTTGACTTCAGTAAGATTTAATGTTATGTATGTTTTTATTAAGGGGAAATTAGTTCTCCCAGTATAGCAAATTTATCAAAGAGTAGAGCCTAATCTATCTATAGCTTGATTGTGCTTTCTTTTTATTTCTGTGTTTTATACAAGTTTTAAGTGACTTGTGAAATGACCTCCACTCTTCCTCTGTCCTTCTTGTCCTCAGGCATGCACACCAGCATCAGCGAGATCCTGAAGGAGAAGAGCTTGAAGCCGTCTCGCCGCAGCCTGCCCTGCCTGGCCCAGAGTCAGACTCATCCAATCAACCTCAACCACTTCCTGTCTGTGCCACTGAGCCCAGAGCCCAAACCAGAAGTCGAGGTTTTGAATCAGAGCATCAGCACCTCCTGCAGCCTCCTCCCCCCTCAGACAGGTCAGTCCGCTGAGAGGGGCTTACTAATGTTTTCCTAAACCCATTAGTGGATAAGATGCTTCAGTCATGAGAGAGTGGCTGCATCAGTTTGCATCACTGATATACAGTATCTCACAAAAGTGAGACCTTGTAACACCAATCAGTCACATGACACCGGGCAGGGAAAATGGCTAATTGGGCCCAATTTGGAAATTTTCACTTAGGGGTGTACTCACTTTTGTTTCCAGCGGTTTAGACATGTCTGTGTGATGTGTTATTTTGAGGGGACAGCAAATTTACACTGTTATACAAGCTGTACACTCACTACTTTACATTGTAGCAAAGTGTCATTTATTCAGTGTTCTCACATGAAAAGATAAAGATAATCAAATATTTACAAAAATGTAAGGGGTGTACTCACTTTTGTGAGATACTGTACATATACATATGTTGATACATTTGTGGGTCATATTAGGTTAGTAAAATTATGCCTTTCACAATAAATTCACATCATGTATGAGATGCAAACTATTAGTGTTATTCTAGTACCATTAAAATGTATTGTTACTGGTGGCCATTTTTGTCTATATGGCGTGTTTAATTATTCTCTCAATACTGCACTGACTGTACTGAGTGCTATGCTCAACAGGAACGGTTGTTCATAATATTGGTTATTAGTGATATTTACGATGAGTGCGTAATATTAAATGAGCAGATTATATTAATGCTACAGGAGATTTAGAAAACACACATGTGTCCGGTGTACTTTCAGAAGCAAGAGGTTGTGTGGGAAAATGCTATTGCAAGGAAAACAGTGCATCTCTGTATGGACTGGTAAAATGGAAGTGGCTGTTGGAGAGGGAAAATGATTCAGTCTTATTAATATCTTCAAGAATATTCAGAGGCCACTGACATCGAGGGCTCTATTCTTGTCACGGCACAAAGACTAGCGCAAGCAACACCACAACGAATTGGCATTCGCCTGACCTTGAAACGACATTTGCCCGACCCTTTTGTATTTGGCTGCTGAGAGCAGTGTGCAAGTGTGAGAGAAGCGAGATTCAGTTTCATGCAGATGAGGCAGCACAAGGTGAGGTGTTGCTATTTTAGTGAAAAGGGGCTCTTTGAGCTGAAAATAGACGTCTGAGGAAGAGGTCTGTTTTCTTTTGGCCTGAGGAGGGTGCACTAACAGATGTGTTTAAATGAGTCTCAGCTGGGTGCACTGCTGCTGGAGAATGAACCCAAATGTGACACATGTTTAGTTTGACTGTTATTGTACTAATTTCACTGTAGCTTTACAAGTCTACAACTGTACATGACTGTTGTGTTATGTGAATTACGCACAAAAAACATGGAGTTAATTTAAACAATGACAGCTCATACATACCAAAAGCTGATCAGTTAAGTAATTCAGCACCTTAAAATGGAACGTTTCAGTACACTCACATGGCATGACTCCTTGCTGTGTGAAAACACATTTTGATCCAGCAGCGTAAATTCAGGCTGCTTTTGGATTCTTTACAGCACCCCATGTTGCCCAAAGTTCTGAGTCATTCTTCAGCACAGCTGACATTTTTATCTCGAATTCCAAATGGAGTGTACTGGCTTTCACAGTGTGAAGGAAATGCACATTAATGTCGCAGCAACCAATTCCCCACAACTTTGGTGAACTTGTTTTATGGCTAATGTTTTGGTTTGTTTGTGGTGGGTAATAGATATCTTCTTCCACTTTAATAATCTAATTAAATTTATAGAAAGTGACGATGGCTATTTTTCACTATTCTGTAGAGATATGGAGATTTTAAAGATTATCACACTGCTCAGTTGTGATCTTAAAATAGATGACAGGACAGCTTTTTCCACAGTCCCAGCCTGCATCAGGGAGGATGCTAATTAAAATAAAGCTAAAGAAAGCAAGAAAAAAAACTGTCACAGCTAGTGATTTTGCATTAAAACTTTGCATTCACTCTGTGGCCCAATAATGTGCTAACACACTAAAACAAATTGTTGTTTAGAGACTCTAACTTCAGTTAGCTAAAAGTTCTGGTTATTTCAAAAATTTTGTCCTCTAAAAATGTGACTCTACGCAGTATATTTGTAATAATAAAAATATATTTGTAATAATAAAAAATGTTAGTCAATGATATTGTTGCAAAAATTTTGGTTTCTTACACTTGGTTTCACCACAGCAGTATAAAAAAGTTCTAACTATGGTCACACCTAACTGATCTGGTGGTGAAATAGACACAGACTGGAGAAATGAGCTAAGCTATCATGCTTGTACTGTACTTTGAAATGCTACATCTCCTATAGGTTTAGGACTTGCAGTTAGAGTACATGTACATGGAAAAGCTTCTATATCTTGTGTTAAAAAAGAGTTGTTGTTCATTAATTAGGCAGACTTCTTCTTGTTTGTGGTGAAGTTTCAAAACATTAAGCTACAAGAGCAATTAGAAAATGAATTCTTGGTACAAGCTGGATTGTTTGTCTTGCCTCAGTGGGTTTAAAAAAATTAATTTTGTTTGTATTCATCAGTAGCATTCGTAAAGAAGCAAGGAAACACGATTGGCCCTCTTTCAACATCAGTGCATGGATCTTTTAAATTACATCGAGGTGTTACTCAGGCTATCACCCCCATGTGAATAACATGGATTTTTATTTAGCTCAGATCTAATTTCAATGTTGAAAGTTGGATTAAGGAAAATATTGACTTGAGCAACAACAAAACACTTAATGCAGATTGGATACTTTGTGTGGCTCGTTACCAGTTCAATAACTGTCTCATTGATCGTGTCCATGTATAGCAGAAGATGGCAAGGATCACTACGTGGAGGAGTCAGAGGCGACTACGTGTGAAGCAAAGGCAGACGAGTCATTTTTGCTACAAAAGCCTGTCACCCGTGCTAAATTAGAGGCCCGAACAGATTCACTTCAGGTACCACGCACACTCTCCAGTAATCCACAGTTATTGTTTACAATATACACTATACCACTCAAAATTTAATCCTTAGCAGTTCTGTGTTTATCATCAATGCATATAAAATCCAGAGGTGAAACATTGTCAATACAGGGAAAGAATCCAGCTGGTTCCTCCGGGCTGTTTTTCCGAGATGGGAAAAAGCGTATTGACTACATTCTGGTTTACAAGAAGTCCAGTCCACAGGTGGAAAAGAGGTGCACCTTTGAGAAGAATTTACGGGCTGAGGGTCTAATGCTGGAGAAGGAGGTAAAAAACTTAGTCTGGTTTTAGAAGACTGTTCGTTTGTTGGTTTCTCAACATATTTCTCAAACTCCTGTTTTTCTTTTTTTTATTTGAAAGCCCTCTTTGACAAACAACGACATCATGTTTGTGAAGGTCCACGCTCCTTGGGATACGCTTTGCAAATATGCAGAGCAGATGAACATCCGAATGCCTTTCAGGTAAGCGTAGTTTGGGAAAAAGACTGAACCACTAACTCTGGAAAGTGTGAACAGGCTTTTTAGTGGCAGGCAACTGAAATAGAGTCCCTCTAAATTGTCTTTTTTCTTCTTTAAGGAAAAAATGTTACTTCACAGACTGGAAGAGCAAAACCTTGGGCAGGTAAGTCGATTGATGGTATAGGACTCTGGGTGCAGGAAGCTGGGCTTTTCAGGGTCTCTAATGAAATTCATGAGCGGCACAGTTGCAAGGCTTCACCTATAATGTGAGCTGTGGATGGTGTTCTGAGACTGAAGAAGTTATCAATCACCTCAAGGAGGAACACAAACAGAGAAACCCAACCACTGAGTGAGCATTAATTAGTCCAGAGTTAATCTACCCTTTACACAGACTGTGAGTAAATATACAGTGTTTACCACGTCTGGGATTACATTTTTCAAAGGGAAAATCACCCCGTGTGCATTACTGATAAGTAGCAATGAGTAAAATGGTTGGAAAGTCATTAAAAATGTGATTAAGTGCAGTTGATTTTGCGAGGACTTACAAATACATATTATGTTTGCTTGAATGTGATTTATTCAACTTTCCAACCTTTTGAAAAAGCACAACATTCTGCACATCATTGCACGCACATTGTTAAGAGTGCAATACTGTAACTCGCCCACATTGACAGTGCTTTTCTCTAGAATACTTTTAGTCTTTCAGTCAAATATATGGAGCTGCACAAGCTCATTTGCATACTATTTTTAGAGAGACACACTTGCACTTTGATGTGGTTGAAGTGTTTTTCAAGCTCTGCACGGGATTCCAAATTTCCATCTCTTCATCTCACTGGAATGCAGATAAAGACAGTCCAGCTATTTCATAAAATGTATAGCAGCATCTTTTAATTAACAATCCTCCTTTTTGCTTTAAAGACCCTAAAAACCGTACTGTTGCAGTATTACAGGGAATAATCTGATGACAGATGTTTGTTTGTTTATGCCAGTAGTCCACTGTCAATCAAATCACACCTCCACAGATCAAGCAGATTAGCTGCATTTCTCACTGTTAATTTTTTTTTATAAAAACACCCAATAATGTTTTTTTTCTATGAACCTTCAGGCTTTAAACCTGAAGTTCATAAATTCCCCAGTGTTGTTGTTCACTGCAGTGATAAGAGATAACTGAAATGACGGTGCAATGATGGCAGAAGTTTCTGTATGAGCTTTGAATGAGCCCTTGTGAGCTTTAAATAGGCAACAGTTAGTGAAGTGTGAGATTACTGGTCATGAAAAGCGCTTTCATTTATCCATTTAACTGCAAACAAGGTGTGACTAATTTCTTCCATCCATTGGGATGAACAGAGCTTATTATTGATATCGTTTACCAGGATATGTGCGACCTGACAAACTAACAGCAGTAAATGTGCTTGTTTTAGTGTTTTATGACACTTCACCATACAGACTGATATACTGTATAATATATACTGGGGTGGTGATGGCGCAATGGATAAGACTATGCCTTTGGTGTGAAAGACCTGGGTTCAATCCCCCACTGTGACCCATCCACCATTGTGTCCTTGAGCAAGACACTTAACCACAAGTTGCTTCAGAGGCGTGTGACCTCTGTAAGTCGCTTTGGATAAAAGCGTCAGCTAATTATTAAATGTAATATATCAATAAACTGTTTATCACAAATATGTTATGGATAGACATACTGTAGTCAGTAGCAGATGTTAAAGGAGTTGACAATATGGGTAATATTGAATAATGATAATAAAATGTTACCTTTTACTTACCATGTACATGATACATACCATGTATAGTTTTACATTGTCATGCTTGAAAGATACACACAGCGCAGACAAAAATCACACAGACAAGAATCACTCGCCCACCTGTCCAACTGAGAACAAAGCACTTTTAAATGTTATGTGAGAGTGAGCTTAGTCATTGTGAACAGTGAGGATCATTATGTTTTCCTCAGAGCTCCTGCAGTCTTTCACTAAGCGTTTGCTCTAAAAAGAAAAATCTACTCTAGTAGTAAATAGGCTTTATGTGTTTACTAATGGTCTGTCTCCAAGTCAAGTCCCTGTAATGCTGAACAAATGGGCCATGTTCAGGTGGCGACAAGCTACTGGTTTGATAACATTGCTTTCTGTACATTATCTGTCCTCCTCACAACAACATTCATAAAATGCTCTGTGGCAACAGTGTGTTTTCCCCTTGAATTCCCATTTATATTAACTTGCTTCATATCAGAGCAGAGCTTTACAAATTCCACAAAGACCTAATCAGCAAATATGGAGAAGCAGTGGGCAAATATTACCCAGCCAACAGATATTTAAATAGGCTAGCAGCGTGGCTCTAGGGATGTTGATGTCAGTATGTCAGTTGGCCCACTAGTTTGGTCCTGACTGTAACACCTCCACAACTATTGGTTGGAGTGCCATGACACTTTGTACATACATTTATGGTGCCCTAATGATGTTGGTGATGCCCTGACATTTAATCTAGTGCCAAATGTCAGAGATTTTAATTATGCTTTGAAATATCTCAAAATCAACATTTTGCACAGACACTGATGATTCTCAGACTTTCAGGTTGTAATGACATTGGTGATCCCCTGATTTGTTCTCTAGCGCCACCATGAGGTTGATGCTGAAACTATTGGCATGATTGTCATGAAGTTTGGTGCACACATTCATGTCCCTTGCAGGATAATTGTAACAACATTTTGTGATCTCTTAAATTTCCACGTAGCTACTTCAGTTTATGACCAAATACCTGTAAAAGTAATAACATTTTTGTTTAGTGCTAATTAGCAAATGTTTACATGCTATCACGGTTAACTAAGATGGAGAACATTTCTGTTAAACATCAGCATGTTAGTATTAAAATCATGGGTGTGTCAGCATGCTGACGTTAACAGTTAGCTCAAAGTACCACTGTGCCAAAATACATTCTCACAGAGCTGTTAGACTCTTCGTCTTTCGTATTAATGATGTTAGTTTAACATTAAAATTAGATACAATTTAAGAAATCAATGCATGCCTTCAGATTTTACCTGGTCCTTAAATCATGACTGTACCATGAAACGAGAGAATTATCCTTTGAGTTGGATTAAGGAAGCTGTTATTCTGGGTCAGTTAGGGTCGCAGGCTCCAGAGACATGCACAATGTGAAAATTAAAAATGACTCTGCAGGGTGATGCCTGTAATGTGTGCGTGCATGTGTGTGGAAATGTGTTTTTAGTGGGTGTGAGGTGGTGCAAGCTTGTCAGGGTTGTGTTAACGCAAAAAGGTTTTGAGCCACTGTTACAATTTTAAGAAAAGAATTTTCATATTAATGTGCCATTGATCCTGTTTCTCTTTGCCCCCATGCAGCAGGTTTCATCTGAGATGTCGTCAGATAAAAAGCTGGCTTCCAAGAAATCCGATGAAGCTGGACAAAGAGGCCTTGCCTGACCTGGAGGAAACCGACTGCTACACAGCCCCCTTCAGCAGAGCACGCATGCATCAGTAAGCAGGACATACACACAGTCATGCACATGATCGTGATCAGGCGTGCCACCTAAAGCCAGTGTCAGTAGTGTTATCTGATATTTCTCCTGCTCTCTGTCTCTAGTTTTGCTCCTATCCATCACATCCATTTATGTTCTGAGCTCGCAACATGGAATTTAGAAACTAGCTGATGAAATTTGCACGATGAGGTCTTGGATATTTTATAGCTTTGAGCCAGAACTTAAAAACAAGAAAGATAAAGACAAGTTGATCATAAATAAGATATCGAGAAGAAAGCAGCAGATGCCCATGAAATGATTAGATTTCTTCCCCGTTCCTTCCAGTTTTATCATTTTCCAAGCATCTTTTAATGAAAGTCATCCTCCAATCTCATTTGTCAGTGAATTATTTCCACTTTTCCTTTTGCTCGTCAGCCTTGACATATTTTTGTAAATAATACTGCTGGAATCAACACAAAATTTACATCACAAATTGAGTTTTAATGAACATCCCATCGTTATTGGCTCAGCTCTCATTAAGGGCTGTGAGTGAGTGGATGATGTTGATATTGTTAAATGATGAATAGCTGAAGGAGTGTGCTGTTATTTTCCTCCCAGCTTCACTATCAACAATAGAGAGACCTTCTTTTCCAATTCCACCAGAAGCCGAATAGTCCATCATGTCCTGCAGCGCACGAAGTATGAGGATGGAAAACCAAAAATGGGTGAGGCACCACACTTGCTTTTTTCTCTTCTTCCTCCTCACATACTAAACAATATTTCTATCACTGTAACATCAGGGGCAGGGGATTCCCATGCTCATTTATATGTAATAATACACAGATCCATCATAATGACCTACTTAGGACAAATTATTTATTGAGAAGGTGTATAATCAGTGGTGTAGTCTACGTGATACGCAGGTATACGCCGTTTACCCACTTGGAATAGTCAAATCAAGATTTGCGTATACCCACTTAAAATAGCGAGATGATACGTAACAACATCGTTTTGTGGCAGAACTTCCACACGTTCATTCATAAATTCACCCCGTTTGTGTTGTGAAGCTCTGAACTGACGTTTGCGGCTTCCATGGCCTGTGACCGGGATCTGACGTCAGCTACCAAACAGCTGTGTGGCGGTCACTCGGCGCAAGTTTAAAATTAACTAATGTGAATCAATCACTGAAGGAGATGTGAAACGCGAGCAAACGCAAACTACACTCTTTTAGTGTTTTCGTAAGCCTGCAGAAGCTGCTGCCGCTCACCATGTGACACCATGACAGGAACGCTGGAGTTACTGAAACACAGAAAACGAGCCAGATGATGCTGATGTTATCGTAACGTTACCTGGTGAGTGAAAATAGCTTATAGGCCTGTTATCATTAACGCTATCAGTAACGGAACTGTAACAGTATTGTTGGTCTATTGGTTTGAATCTAGAAATAGTTAAGCTTGAGAGGATATGGACCCCTTTTGGTGTCCTCAGTCCTAATATTCTGTAATGAATGAGTTTTGGTGATAGAACTACACACAGGCCTGTGTTCATTGTTATTACTGCTACTGAAAATGATCACAGTATACTCACTAGAAAAAACTAGACTACACCACTGAGTATAATAAATACTAAATATTGTTTATGTTTTCTGTTAATCTTCTAGGTTATTCACCTGTAACTTTAGTGTTAGGCTTTATCAGCCCTACATAATTTATGTCAAGTAGTGGCAAAGTAACAAAAGAGACAGTAAATTCAATAAAACAATAATTCTTTATTTATTTCTATCACTGTGTTTATTATGTCACTACTAAAACCAGCAGGGGCAGAAAGGAAAGATTTTGCTATTAATTTGACATTTGAACGTGAGAAGGGCAGTGGGATGATTAAAATGTGGGCTGCTGAGCTGTTGGTATTGTAACTTGTGGCTGATCACTCCTCTCCTTTTGGCTGTTGTTTTTTTGGAATCGGCAGTTACCAAACTGTCTGTCCACTCCTTCGTCTAGTATCTTGTCTGACTGCCGCTGACATGTTGTGATGATTAAAGTTTAGCCTTGAAGGGCTGGAACAAATTTCACATTAATATTTTAATACTGTTGACCACTGTACTTTCCAACAAATAAGATCAGCTCCGCCACAAGAGTGGAAAATCCTTTTCCAATTCCTCCCCTCCCTGCTCCTGCTCTCATTATCTACAGTTTTAGTCAGGGAGGACAATACAAATGAATGCACCATTGTCCTGTAAAGAAAAAAATTAACTGCAGCTAATTCAGTCAGTTTATTGTGATTGGGACAATTTTTACACCAAGTACTTATTATGGTCCAGCAAAATCAAAAAAGGTTATTTTCAATTGCTTGCAGCTATTTGAAATTCTAACCAGAGTGTTTAAGCCTATTATGGGCTTGTCTAATGCGGCTTGTCAGTTACATAATGCAGTAAATTATTATGACTCTGGAAGAGTGGGTTTAAATGAATCTGGTACTAAATTTTTAATGTGGTGTCCTTGTGCATCTCGCTGGTATTATCAGTATCCTTTGACATGGCATGGTTGCTTTTATTGTAGGTATCAACCGGTTATTGGGCAACAACACGTACGAGGCAGCATTTCCTCCTCATGAGGTGAGATGATTTTTATTTGTGCTGAAAAGCTGTAGAGATTCACACATTGTCATTGTCAAACTGTACATTTCACATTTCTCCTACTCTTTGTCTCATCAGGGTGGTTATAAAAGCAGACACCCAATTAAGACACACGGTGCCCAGAATCACAGGCATCTTCTGTACGAGCGCTGGGCCCGCTGGGGAATCTGGTACAAATACCAGCCTCTGGACCTCATCAGGTAATTAATCAAATTTGAAGTAGATGACACAGCACTATGACCGTTTTTTTGACGTTTACATGAGGTCTAGGATCCTGGTTATGGGCTTCGTCCTGTCTTTTATCATATTCAGGATGATAATGAAATAGAGATTTCTGATGACAGTCTGCTGTCTGAACAGGCTTGTTTATCACTCCCCAACATCCCAGGATGTCTGATATTTCTGAACTGATTTAGGGTTACTTTAACAGTTGAGGATGAACCCACTTTAGTTTCAGGTTGCTTTGGCACTGCTGTGTTTTAGCACCTCTGTTCCGTCTTATCACAAGTAAAAGAAGAGCAGACAGAGTGACAAGGAATACTGTTTGACATATTGTGAAGTACACTGATTCACTTTGTTGCCAAGAGATGGATGAGAAGATCGATACCACTGCCTCTCTTAGCTTTATAAATAATGGAAACAGGGAAATATGCTACATAACTCCCTCTAAGACACATACATACACAGCATATTTTTATTTATATTTCTGAATGTGTACAGATTAAACAAACAAGATACAACATGTTGCTAGTTGGCAGATTTTTTTAAACTTTGGACAGCATCAGGCTAGCTGTTTAACACTGCTTTGAGTTTTTATGCTAAGCAAGGCTGATCACCTCCTTAGATGATATTAATGTGTCACTATCTGAGATTATTTCAAACTGTTCATTCCAAGGTTCATAGCAGTCGTTTTCACAGTTGTATTATGAGGATGTTACATATCCATAATCAAATCTTCTTTATGACAATATTGGATTTGAAGTGGCTAAAATCAATATTTTTACAATAACAATCTGTTATATGACAATGTGAAAACATTGTGACAATGTGAAAGGGATTGCTCGTAGTGGGAATAATCAGCTGCAGCTGCCCTTGACTTTACAGAGCCAGTGACTTTGTTTAACTGTCCGGCCCCCAGCCATTTTCAGTTGCTGTAGGCAGCTGTTTTCTTCAAAAAAAGCTCCAAAAACCCACTGTACACAATCTGTTCGGCACCAGACTGCAGACAGACACAGTTAGCAACTAGCTGGAGAACATAATGGAGCATTTAGCAGCTAAAGAGACAGATATTTCCCTCAGGAGTTAGTAGAGACCAAAACAGCTAAAAGGAATGTGAAAAATGAACTTAGATTCAACTCAAAATGACTCATAACGTTGCTCTGTGTCTTCTGAGTAAGTAACTATTTGCGAACAAGTTATATGTATCTTGTTAATAAATGATAATATGTCAAAGTTGTGTTCAAACTTTGTTTCAACTGCCTCCAAGTACCAAAAAATCAGTTATTGCAGGTTTAAAGGTCATTCTGATGAAGTACCTTGATTTTTCATATCTTTCATTCCTTGGATTAGCTAAACACGAACATTCCCACGTGGTGATCTAATCTATACATTTTTTCTCAATCGAATTTCACAATGTTGTTTTATAATATTACAGTATACATAGTGTGATAGACAATTGTACCCATAAACTATATCTATCACATCATTTATCATGTATTTTTCTTGATTACAGAAACCTAGTGTACAGTATGTCCTAAAACCAGGGCCATTATTGGGATACCAGTCTGCATGTACACTGTCTGTTGACACTCCTTTTTTTCCTCACCCATGTCCTTCCGTATTGTTAATACAGCGTTGCACACTTGCGGAGTTGCCTGATTTTAGCTAATTGCCACTGAGCTCCTTTACTGGCGCAATTGCGCAATTAGTGTCTTGCTTAAGGGCACCTTGACAGCTGTGGTTTAGGAAGAAGAAACAGTTAATGATTAATTTTCCACCACAGTAATATACTGTGCGACTTTTCAGTCCAGCAGCCTCCCTATCCTTTAGGTTAACGTAACCACCTGAACCACAACTTTATTGCAACTGAACATGGCCAGTTTTATAAACAATCAGCATAGTTTACTGGTGAATTTGACCACTCTGTCTCTCTCCCAGGCGGTACTTTGGTGAGAAAATTGGTCTTTATTTTGCGTGGTTGGGCTGGTACACTGGCATGTTAATTCCTGCTGCCCTGGTTGGTGTTTTTGTCTTCCTCTATGGTCTCTTCACGATGGACTCTAGCCAAGTAAGGTCAGTTCACACAGTTCGCATACCATATAGGACAGCGCACATACTCCTTGATTCATATAAAATTTGTAATTTAAAACATGTATATTCTTGATCGTTGCTGTCATTTCCTGATTCATTGTCTCATCAGTAAAGAAATTTGTGAAGCCAACACTACCATCATGTGTCCTATGTGTGAGGAGACCTGTGAGCCGTGGACGCTGAGTGACAGTTGTGTCTATGCAAAGGTCAGTGTGGTTCTGATGATATTCATCTGTAGTCACAGCATATCAGCATCCTCTTCAAGCTCATTACAAACTTTTTTCAAACATTTATAAGCTCAGAAACTCTCATGACCCCGTAAAGTAGACAGCTTCCATTTAAAATAGAGTATGTCATGATCATAGTGATAATTGAGCTCCAAATGGATTATAGTGCAATAATAATAATATATTTCAAACCAGTGTAATTCAGTTTTTATAGGAAGATATATAGAAACAAAAAAATCAATATTTTAAGTTTTGGTCAGGCATATTTGGAAAATAGACTTTATTACTTACTTACTTGAGTTAAATAAACAAAATCAACACCACTCTCATATCTGTCTGAAGCTACAACCACCTTAGCTTAGCACAAAGACTGAAAACTAGGGGAAACTGCTAGCCTTGCTCTGTCCAAACGTGTCATTTATACACTTTATTTTTGTACAGATAAATATAAATAAGATATTCTATGTTAATTAGTAAACTTTAGAGGTGCTTATAGTCTGGACAGCTAGCTGTTTCACCCTGTTTCCAGTCTTTATGCAAAGCTAAGATAAAAAAGGCAAAAAAGTGAATTTCCCAAAATGTCAACTTTTCCTTTAAGAAATCTTTACAACTCAAGGATGAGAAACTCAAAAATGGTGTTCATCACCACAAAGTGCTGACTTGTATTTAACAAAAGTGAAGCTGTTGAGACTGAAAATTGATCAAAGTCATAATTCAGTTTCATTTGTAAAGCCTCTGTTTAGGAACAGCCCTTCATGTGCTTGTGTTTCTAGGTGACCCATTTGTTTGATAATGGCGGGACTGTGTTCTTTGCTATCTTCATGGCTATTTGGGGTAGGTGGAGGCTGTTTTGTTTTTTGTCCCTTTTCCTGATCTAAACACTCGTTACATCAGCTGTACATCAACATTGTTCCTCGCTTGATACAAACCCTTCTGGAATTCAAATCTAGTTATACAATAGTGTATCAGTGCTCATGCTTGCACTCTCCACTCAACTCCTCCAAACACATTAAGCTTTTCAACTGAGAATCCAATACAGTAAACATGCTAAGTGCAAATACAGGAGCTTCTCTGTAATATATTTGTCACATAAAAAAAATCATGGTCAGGTTTCTCTGATTGAATCTCTGCACTAACATTTCCAGTGCTGTTCTGATGTAATTAGTCGGATAATTAAACATTTCTCCAGAGGGAGACGGTATCATTCGGCTGTCAGTGTTGCAGAATTGCACCATGATTATGTTATATTGCAGCTATGGCTCACACAGCTATAATATTTTTGTAATGTAGAGCATGAGTGTTACTGTGCAGCGTCTGGCCCACATCTATCTTATCTGCCAGCATGGTAAATACTCACCTGTGCCCAGACAGAACACGTGGCACATTGTGTCCTGAGTTTGGGCTAAATGAAGGCCAAGGAGATCTGGAGAGTCGAGGGAGGTCCAGCAAGCCTCGCCGACTGAGGTCTGTTGCTCTGAATCCTGTGTGACGGCTTTTGGCAATGTGAAGCAAAGTAGCAGTACTGCACCACTGAGTGAGTGCACTCAAGGTCTGCTGTCTGTGTGTGTGAGCAAGATAGAGATGAAAAATTGGTTCGCCCAGGGGACCGAATGTAGGCATCTGAAAAGGCTGCCTTTAAAACAAAAGTGGGTCAAGCTATAATAAACTTCAACATCTTTAACAGCAGTCAAAGTTGTTCTAACTGAGGTTTCACAATCTGGTGCTTTTTAAGGCCACAATTCCTTTGTGTGTCCCAAATGTAAATCTTCATCACAGAAATAATTTTGTTTTACTTTAAAATGATGAACATATGACTGCAACTAACAATTATTTTCATTGTCGATTTATCTGCTGATTATCGTTCTCTGAAAGATGCCACAAAATTGTCTCAATTCCTGAAAGCACAAAGAGAAGGGCTTAAAGTCTAACCAACAGAATAAAACCTTAAAATATTCTGTTTTCTATCAAATATGACAAGGAAATGCAGCCAATTATCTTATCTGAGTTGCTGGAACTGAGTATTGATTGGCAGTTTTATCTCACAAAAGTATCTCACTTATTAGTTGACATTTTTTTCTGTTGATTGACTAATTTGTAAATTGGCTAATTGTTGCAGCTCTAAACATATGTAATATGTATTAAGACTGGACAGCACTGATCAAATGCTTATGATGTTTTCATTAGACGTTCGTTGACCTGCTACAAAAATCCCACACGTGTATTATATGTGTGTCTAATGAAAACTGACAAAAGGGCTGAATCCGAAGTATAGTGTTACAGTGTGCATCATAGAGCAAACATAATTGCACTGCTCTTTTCCACTAACGCTGAGGCCCATCTTTCCCTTTCTTTGCACTAATGCTAAGACTAATCTTTCCACCTATATTGAACCGCAAAAATGTTTCCAAAGTGTGTGTGCCATGCCTCCTTTAAAAAAGCCTTTTCCTGGTATTACATTTCTGTAATGAACCAGAATAGATGAAAAGTATTCACAGCAAAATGTTACGAACATCATTTCTGGTGTTGTGTGCAGCTAAAGTCATAATGGACTCAGGCACAAAGGAAACTATGCCTCCAGACTGAATTCTGCCCACTGAAAGCTGTACTTTTTAAGTCTTTCAACATAAAATGGATCTTGCCTGACAAAGACAATGATTTGGCAGTGAAACATTGTACAAATAAAGCCTTGCTTTACAGCTTTGCTGTTGCCACTTTCCCTTAACTTCACCACAGAAAGGAAAGGTAGTCTATGAACTGATAGCTGTAATCAGTTTCAGTAATGGGCCATGCACGTCACTGCAGCCTGTGATTCACTCAGGATATCTGACCATGATGTGGTGTTTGGTTTTGTGTTCTGTCCACAGTTAATGACCCTCTGCAGTCACATGATTAACAATCATACCATGTGTTTGATATCAAAGTTGATCAGTAGTGTGACTCATCCCTGATCCCTTCTGCAGCCACAGTATTCCTGGAGTTCTGGAAAAGGAGGAGGGCAGAACTGACTTATGACTGGGATCTCATTGATTGGGAGGAGGAGGAGGTACGTCGGCAATATCCTCAAATAGATCCGAAATCAATTTATTACCTCACAATATTGGTCTATACAAAACAGGAGAGTTATTGCTTCATTAGGAAGAAACACCTGCAGTTCATTAGTTCATACTGGAATGTGTGTTGTGAATCAGGAGGAGCTGAGGCCTCAATTTGAAGCCAAGTACTCCAGGGTGGAGAGAGTCAACCCCATCTCCGGCAAACCAGAGCCTTTCCAGCCCTTCTCAGACAAACTCAGCCGGCTCATGGTGTCTGTGTCCGGAATATTCTTCATGGTAAACCCTTTGATCTTTAAATAATCTACCCTTTGGGGATTCAGGCTACGAGTCAGATCACCGTTACTTTGTGTGCCATCTTTAGAGCCATTATGATGTGCCAGCAGTGGCATAACATCTCCCCCTGCTGGGTGAAAACTGTATTGAGAGGAAATAGTGGATTTAGCCTTTCTGATGGCCTAATTTCTCCTGTGTGGCTGATTACATTTGACTGATGAGTGTTTTGTTTATCTGAATAGTTAGAGTTTCTTAATCAATAGCTCTTGCTTTTTATGCTGCACAGTTCATTATAAGATAAGATACACCCTCTACAATCTTACAACCTGCTCCTCACAGATTTTTAAACACATATATCATCCTCTCCTCTCTGCTTCCTTATTTCCATCATCTGTGCTTAGATTTCCCTCGTTCTGACAGCCGTGTTTGCTGTGGTGGTTTTCCGTCTCATTGCGATGGAGAAGTTTGCTTCCTTCAACTGGTATTTTGTGAAGAAGAACTGGCAGTTTGCCACCTCTGGCACTGGTGTCTGCATCAACTTTATGATCATCATGTCTCTCAACTTGGTGGGTGTCTGGACAAGCATCATCTGGCACGTTTACATATTCTGTCCAACAAATGTTTCATGAAACATTTATTTAGAACTTTGTTCCAGGAACTGTCAAATCCATAGCGAGAAAGACTTTTCGGTTTATTGTTGCTGAGATTCCTGTTTGCCTCTCTTTCTCATGATCATTGCTCTCCTCAACCTTTTCCCTGTTGATGCTTATGAGTACTATCATCTTGTCAGGTGTACGAGAAGGTGGCCTATTTACTGACAAATTTAGGTGAGCGTTGTCCACATGCCGCATGCATTTACATCATCATTATATCTTGCTTTTCGGATGGTTGGCAAGCATTTAATTTCTCCCACGTCCACCCCACAACCCCTGTTTTTCCCCCCTCAGAGCACCCACGGACAGAGTCTGAGTGGGAGAACAGCTTTGCTCTGAAGATGTTCCTGTTCCAGTTTGTAAATTTGAACAGCTCCACATTTTACATCGCTTTCTTTCTCGGAAGGTAGGCTGGCTGCCATGAACTCTACAGTTCCTGTTTACAGTGAATTTAATGAGAGATTTGCAAAGATGTTTTGCTTCAAACTCCCATGTCATGACATATGCCAGAACTCCCTCCTTTTCCCTTCTCACTGTATAGTTATTTTCGGACCTCATGTTTCAGCATTTACAAAATACATCTTTGACTAGAAATGCAACCAAGCTGTGGTTTATCTGACATAATGTGCGTCTTTGAGTGTCAAAATACATCTTTGACTAGAAATGCAACCAAGCTGTGGTTTATCTGACATAATTTGCGTCTTTGAGTGTCTTTAGTGTCTTTGAGTTTATTATCTTCGCTCAGATCAAATTTCGCAGCTAATGTTGTCCTTCTCAATCCGTTCAGGTTTGCCGGCAGGCCTGGAAATTACAATAAACTCTTTAAGCGATGGAGACTGGAGGAGGTGAGTGCAATTAGGCATCACATTAAGTGGGCCGACTAATGCCTTCTGTTTTAGGATAAATATAGTTTTCAAGTAATTCATCTTCCTAATATCGACCTGTATATTACTATGCGAACTGTTAATCTCCCACATAATTACTTGGATTTAAAATTTTAATGATCTCAAAACAGAATCGGATGAAGTGTGTCCCCGGATTCACTCATGACTTTGAATTGTTGGGCATGAAATATGGATTTCACAGTTTATTTTTATTTAAATTTATGTTTTTCAGTGTCACCCAAGCGGCTGCTTGATTGATCTGTGCCTGCAAATGGGAGTCATCATGTTCTTCAAACAAATCTGGAACAACTTCATGGAGCTTGGTTATCCGTAAGTAATAAGTTATTGTAATCATGTGGTGGTTTTTCCATGAAACATTAGATATGCCGTATTAAATCTGTTATGCTGTAAATCCAAGTGATTGGCATTTTACAAACCGTCTGTGTTTTTTGTCTTTTAAATCATTAGCATATGGAAAGGCCTTTCTCCAGCAGAAACACATCAAATCCTCTTGTGGAGCTTAGTGAAAGGGTTCCTGCAGTGCTCAGCGCATTGTCAGAAATAATTGCTTTGAGTTGACAGCTAGCTACTTGCTATGTTTTCAGTTTGCTGCAGAACTGGTGGTCTCGCAGGAAGATGAAGAAAGTAGGAGGTGGAGGGCAGAACGTAGAGAATAAAGCTCAGCTTCCACAGTGGGACAAAGATTGGAATCTGCAGCCGATGAATGCCCATGGACTGGTGGATGAATACCTTGAAATGGGTAAAACACTACACTATTTTGACTCATTGTTTGTCCCAGACTTGAGACGGACATCCTCTGATGTTCATCCAAACGGTTCTCTCATCTACAGTCCTCCAGTTTGGCTTCACCACCATCTTCGTAGCGGCATTCCCTCTGGCTCCTCTCCTGGCTCTGCTCAACAACATCATTGAGATTCGTCTTGACGCCTACAAGTTTGTGACTCAGTGGAGGAGACCCATGCCTGCCCGAGCCACAGACATAGGTCAGCGTGATCTCTGACTGCCCTCACACCGTGTCACATAGTGTTTGTTTTATTTTTAGATCAAAGCCACTTGTCTTTCCAACAGTAAAACATTGTGGGAACAAAACATTTTCCATCCTGTGGAGACAGATATGTTCCCATATCCTCTGCTTCTGTACTGCCATATGCTGCACTTCCCCTCCTACCAGCCCACCTTCCCATATGACTACAAACACCACCCTCCAACTGCCATATAATATATGACCAAATACTTTTTGAAGAATGTTGCCCTGTAATTAAAGGAAGAATTCACCCTGAAACACTTAGAATTCTTCAGCTGTATTGAACACATTATGTCTCAGTTGCACAGAATCAAAGAGCAAACCTTCTTTGTGGGTTTAAGCTGAAATTTACCATTCGGTCAGATCTAATGCAGAAAAGGCAGAGAGATTATTTGTTGCCACTGACAATACATCCTCAACAGATTTAAGTGTAATTCAGCAAACGGACATGCTGTATTTTTAGTAACAAATCTGACAAACTATTTGGTTACATGGCTGTATTTGTGTTTACATAAACAATATGTCTTTACACCATCTCTGGTGGCTGTTGAAACTCATTCCCATAAATTATAAACTGAAGTGAAGCAAATGAAGCATGATGAAGGAAAGTAAGCTAAATTACAAGACTTCGTCACAGTATAATTGTTGGAATGCGTTAAATGTCACAATTGAGTGATTTCATGAAATAATGAAAGGGTTGAATTATCCTTCTCAGTTGTTCCAACCTCTGAAGTCATTGGCTGTTATTCAACAAAGATTAAAGTCAAAGGCAACTGGACTTGGTTGAAGACACTAGAAGACGTTTTGTCCCTCATACAAGGGACTTCTTCAGTTCTGACTGACTGATAGGGAAACTCAGTTATTTAACCTCAGTGGGGTTGTTTGCCAGGATCGTCGATACTGCTGGTTTGACGTGAGGGACAAAATGTCTTCCAGTATCTTCGACCAAGTCCAGTTGCCCTTGACTTTAACCTTCGTTTGGATAATTATGACCTGAGAATCTTCATAGACATCATTGGCTGGTGTTTGACGACGATTTGAATGCAGATACATTTTATAAAAGCTAATCTCTAGGTTTCTGATGTCGACGAAAAGCTAAATCGTCATCAGATGATAGATGTTGGGGTTCTGTGAGGTTACATTTCAGTCACTGTGTCCCGCCTCTTTTGCTCTCCACGCCGAGAGACAGAGACAGTTTACCTGTATGCCACCAAAGCCTTCTCAAATGTGATTGAAGTCTGACTAGTATTGACCCAGACAGACACCAGAATTCTTCCAACACCAAAATCTTGTCCCTTGCCTTACAGATTCTACATTAATATGCAAAAATATGTTTATAGAGATTAGATGCTCTTCAATGTTTTACCAATAAAAGGTTTAGTGTAGTAAGCCTCACAGAACTCTTTAGGTGAATGCATGCATGTTCATACTGAACACTAGTTTTCCTAACTGAAAATGTTTATTCTCCTCTGGTTTGGCTGTCAGGGATCTGGCATGGGATTCTTGAAGGTATCGGCGTGTTGGCAGTCATCACCAACGCCTTCGTCATTGCCATCACCTCAGACTACATCCCCCGCTTTGTCTATGCATTCAAATATGGACCGTGTGTGGACAAGGGACACCACCATGAGGATGAGTAAGCGTTAAATATAATCCGTAAGCTTTAAATATATCCGGCAGAGTGACTTGTGTTGTGGTGAGATAGCTTCTGCTTTTGCCCTCAGGTGTTTGCGAGGCTACATGAACAGCAGCCTGTCTGTGTTTGACATGGGTGAGATGAAAAACAGCAGCCAGTCCAGATACTGTAGGTACAGAGACTACAGAGCACCGCCCTGGAGCTCAGTGCCGTACGAATTCACCCTGCAGTTCTGGCACGTCTTGGCTGCCAGGCTGGCCTTCATCATCGTCTTTGAGGTCTGTCAGCACTCCCCGTTTCTTTTTTGTGTGTTTACCAGCAAGGCAAGCAGCTAAAACTAAATCCCTGCCTTCTGCAGTGAGGTATAATATACACCTATAAAACAATATAGGGCATATAAAGTTATTTACTGTGGTGCACAGTGTTAACCTTTGCATGCTTATTGAATTATGCAGCAAATACTGGCAAATAAAGTGTTTGTGAGTTCTGTGCAAGGTAACTCCTAAATGATTAATGTTTCCCTCAGCACCTGGTGTTTGGGATCAAGTCCTTCATAGCGTACCTCATTCCGGACATGCCGAAGGATCTCTGCGATCGTATGAGGAGGGAGAAGTACCTGATGCAGGAGATGATGTACGAAGCAGAACTGGAGCACCTGCAGAAGGAGAGAAAGAAGAAAGGACGGCGTTATCACCACGAGTGGCCTTAGCTTTACCCACCATGTCTCCACTACACACCGCGCAGCCCTCAACTCACAGGCATGTCCTCCCCTGCCTGCTTATTTATGTATTTTAGCTTTGAGAGTCTAGCTTCACTCAGCTGATTCTGTACACCAAAGACACCCTGTTTAGTAACCAGATCCTTCCCCAAAAGTTTCTGGCTTCAGGCTCTGACCCTCGCCGTCTGCTCCACGTCCAGTTTTGGGCTGCTCTTCTGGCCCCACCCTGCCCCACCTCGAGCCCTCACCTGGCTTCATCCAACAGGTTGCCCTTGGATCTGTGCTGTGTCATGGCTTCACTGGAAAACCCTGTGCAATTGTAATGTTTACTATGCAGATCAAGGGCTGCAGATCACCACTGTTCACCCATCCTACGCACTCTCTCTCTGTGTGGCAGCTAGCTCTCCGCTTGGACTCTCCGCATGGCTGCGTTTTACTCCCGTGAGCATCAGCAGAGCCGTTCTGCTGCTTATGTGATAGAGCTACTATGGCACTTAGCATTTCTTGTTGCAAAGGTGATTTTGGTGATGTGGCTACCAATTACAATGGACACTGTTATTGCAAAGTGACTGTATATTGTCCCTGAAGCATGCTGATCAATATTTGCAGCCATTTGATGAACTGCTAAGAGAAAATAATAAAAACAACAGCACACATCGTGGAGGATGTTAACATCTATTCTGTACATTCTCTATGAAATCATATCAAGTGCATGATAATTTTGTTTTGTATCTTTTGATAGACAAAGTCGCTGTCTTGATGCCTGGTTCACATGTGTCTGTACTCAGTGCAAGCTAAATGTCAATCTCTGTCTGTGCTACTGCTGAGCTTGACTTTCTTGAGTGGATGAAATGTGAACTTAGTGCAATTTGATTGTGCCTACTGCTCACCACAATTGTGTCACAAACATCACGTGTGCCTGTTTGTGCTGCACATGCTTTTTCAAGTGCAAGAAATGTTCTCTTCCTCATTCTGTTGTCTGATCTTCTGTTGACTTTCTGAACTCTCCTGTTAGGATTTGCTTTGGATGCGAGTCCCGCCACAGTACCTACTCGGGTCTCAGCTAATGGCTCTGAAACACGTCAATGGTGTACATTGTAATGTGACTCCCACCATTAACAGTGTATACACTTGCACACAGGAGCTGCATATCTGCTCTTCCGTTCTGCGCTCGCAGCCTGTTTTTCATTTGTTGGTGGAAGCCCTGAAGCGTAGTTAAAACTTGGATGACTTAGACATACCTGTGGCTTGGGTGTTCAAGTTTGCAAAGAACATCCAACCACTGTTCGTCACTCACAGTACACTAACATATTTCAGTTTTAGTCCTTTGCTAACTAAGCACACAGTCAGATGTGGTGTCGGCTGCTTTCGGACCTTTTATTGATGTGAAACCTAGAAATTCGGTTTTGTTAATTGCAGAGTCATGACATTGCCTTTACTTGTGGTCAGTTCTGATGTCATGGATTAGAGAACTCAGGAAAACAGGCAGCATGTGCGAAACATCCATCTGTGAATCTGAGTCAGAATCATAATCATTTCCTGTGTCATTCATGTTGAGATGGACAGTTGTGTAGTGCGTGGAGTAAACAATATTAATGAGGAGTGTTTTTATTTTGTAGATGAGAACTTCAACATCAGCCCAAAACCTTCAGTACAGGACATGTTGATCATACGATGTTCTATACGATTTAGTTTTAACGACATCATGCACATTAAACATGAAAGTTACATGAACCTAATGCCTGAAGGTAAAGAATATCACTACCCTGAATGCATTGCACAACACTGAAAAAACTATTTATTATTTAAAAAAGAAGTGTACATTATTTAAATTAGTTTAGTTATGTTGCATTGTATATACATTTTATGATGTATGTAATGTTTTTATACTTTTTATTTTGTGGTATCAGTATGAGTTCACCTGTTTTCACCCTCAGATAAACCAAGTAATGTCCACATTTCTCAGGTGTCTTATGAATGTTTGCAGATGATAAACCTTTTATCATATTTTCTAAAATGGGTATCCTGCTTTTTCAAATTATATTTTTGCACTTCAGCATATTTGCATGACTATTATGCACACTCACAGTTAAAGCATGTTTTTTTTTTGCATAATCAAAGTATATTAGAGAATATTGGAAATCATGGAATACCATCATGGGTACATATGATGCAGGTCTTAAGAAGTAATGATACTTTCAATTCATAATGTTCAATCCAGTGATCACAATCAAACAGGTGTTTGTTTTTAAAACATATTTCAATACTGAATAAACTACTCCGGGTTTTCAGAATATCTTCCCTGCTATGTGAACGTTAAAAATCTATGCATGTTGTTATCCTTGAGTGCTATGTTGATTTTGAACAAATGCAGATGTAAATGTACTGGTACATTGGTACTGTAAAGTATGCATGACCTAACATCTGCCTTGAGCAGAGCTAACTTCTGTAAAGTTGTTAACAGCGTCTTAAACATATCACCTCCCCTTTTCAGTGTTGAACATGACAAGACATAGTGTTTCTTGATGTGCCAGAATTTTATACTGTAAGAGAATTTTCTAAATAACATCTTAGACTCTAGACTAATTTCTATAACCTGGCCTGGACTGAATTTCAAGGAGAGTCTGATCAAACTAAATATGTCAATCCTCAAATTTGCTCTGTTTGAACACTCAACTGGGAATAACAATAATGTTTACCCCCAGACAGCTGAAGTGTTTAACTTAATGGGATTGGGTAGGGGGGGTTATGAATGAATAACTACATGACCTTGGATGTTTGAGTTGCCCAACTACTAATAATTGCCAGATGGATCTTTTTCCTGTTATCTTCTCTTCTCTGGCATCATCGGTGTCCCTTCTAACTAATACAAATGCTGCACAGTGGTGGCACAGTGTTTCATGCCTTCCACTGTTGGCAATAGCACAATATGGGTATTGCATAATAAGTAATTATGGCATGACCTTGCACATCTCTGAAAACATTGCAGTCTAGAGGGGGATTACAGTTTCTGTTCAATGCTATGCCTCCTAATAGGATTGTGCTCGAGCAAGTGATGTGTGACATGACGCGGAAGCACGGTGACATTAGACCATAGATTTAATTGCATAATAGGATGGTATCAGTCGTTACATGAAGTGTATCAATGACATTGTTGACTTCGTTCCTGTTTACATGTAAAAACATATTGAAATGTATAAAAATAATGTAACATAAAATAATTTGGATATCACTTTTTTCTGTAATAAATAATGGATTGTATCTTTTAAATCAAAGCTACTCTCTTTATTGTTGCTTCTGTTTCTCTGTAATATAAAACAACTGAAAAACAGCCTCTGGGCTGAGCTGAAATGGTCTTTATGACTATCCAAGTATAAATCTGCTTATGGAACAAACCAGGGCACATCAGACTGCTGAGACTGTGTTCAGTTTTTTCCCCCTGCTATTATAACAAACCACAAATATTCTTGCCAAAAAGGGTTCATATAACATATTGTTAAAAACACTATTTGAGTATTGTTGGATTTACTAACTACATTATGATGACGTTTCTTAGCCTTCACTTCTAACTGCTTTTCTGTTCATGTTGTTAACACTTTTTTACTACAAAATCTAAACAGAAGAAACTTCACAAAAGTTAGGTTTACTTTGGGCTCTGATGACAGATGTTTAATATTTTTTATTATTTTTTTGTTCTGTCTTACTGTTTGGTGCCCACACTAAGATATTTCCTTTCAGCTCTCTCAGTTTGCCACTAATCATGGCAGCACAAGAACAGGCACTCAGTACAAGATCAAAAGAGGCTGGGGTCTACCACACCAGGCAGGACCCCAGGTGAAGACTGTGCAAGGATGCCCCTGAGACAGTACAGTACATAACAGCAGGGTGTAAGATGCAGGCGGGAAGTGCGTACATGGAACGGCATAACCAGGTAGCTGGCATAGTGTACAGGAACAGGCTGGAAGTCCTAAGGTCAAAATGGAAGACACCTCCTAAGGTAATGACTAAGCTAAGATCCTGTGGGACTTCAAGATCCAGACTGACAAACTGATACTTGCTAACCAACCAGACTTCGTGTTGATCGACAAACAGCAGAAGAAGGCAGTAGTGATAGATGTGGCAATACCAAGCGACAGCAACATCAGGAAGAAGGAACATGAGAAGCTTGAGAAATACCAAGGGCTGAAAGAGGAGCTAGAAAAGATGTGGAAAGTAAGAGCAACAGTGGTGCCAGTAGTAATTGAAGCACTGGGGGCTGTGACCCCCAAACTGGGAGAGTGGCTACAGCAGATTCCAGGTAAAACATCAGAGGTCTCTGTCCAGAAGAGTGCACTCTTCTGGACTTAGAATTGAAATAAAGAAAAATAGCTCAAACCTGCAACATCATACCAAGGTGTCACCTACACCTACTACTAAAAGTGTTGGAAAAATACTTAAGTACAAGAAGCAATGCAACAATGTAAAAGCATGTCATTACAAGTAAAAATCCTGCATTCAAAATCTACAGAGACTCAATGTACTCAAAAGTAAACTGTCTTCCTTTTTGCAAAGGGTCACATGCCAAAACATTTGGGAACTTCAGGTTTAATCTGTGACATTGCATTGTATTTTATAACCTTATTCTACTCAGTGTTTGAATATAAACTATTAATCTGTAAGGTAATTAGTAACAGCAGCTGTTAAAGAAATGTAGTGGAATAAAAAGTACAATATTTCCTTCTGAAATGTAGTGGTGTAAAAGTATAAGTAGAGTAAAATACAAATACTCAAAGTACAAATACCTTAAAATCCAACATAAGTATAGGTCTTGATGAAATCTTAAAATTTGAATAATGATTTAACACAAAAGAAACTAATCAGGATCTACTGAAAAATTGAGAACATAGAATATCTGCTCGCTACAAAAAGAAAGATGGTCTGGTTCAACACAAAATTTATTCTCCAGCTCAGTTGCTTACAGCTGCAGCGCACCAAATTTAAACCTTTCTTCCCATAAAACAGCGTTATTCACATGTTGAGCAGAGCCAGAGCAATTTTCCAGAGCGAACATAATTCCAACCACAGCCTCATATTTCAGTTATGTTAATCACTCTCCCTCTCCCACAGACAGCAGACATTAGTTCTTGATCTCTACAAGCACCTCCCGGCGACTGATGTTAATCATGCAGCACAGATTTACAGTGCAGGTTAAGGAGTCAGTCAGTGGGTCAGCTGAGACTGTGGACTTAAATCCAACAGCACTGAAGTGCAAGCGGGATGTAGCCACGGATGACGATGATGATAGGAGGTGTTCAAACGTATATAACAAAATATGTTTGATGAATTTTTTTTCGCTCATTTCCTTTGAGTAGCTTGTTTTTAGCCATGGTGGCAACGTGACTTTAGGGCTGACAATTTTGTTGATTGGTCAACCACACATGTTGTACAGACATTATTGGTTCCCAGCTAATGAATGGATTTTCACAGAATTTTGTAGATATTCATGTTTCCCTCAGAATGAATTGTAATCATTTTGGTGAGCTCCTGACTTTCCGTATAGCGTCACCATAAGGCAAAAAGGTTAAGTTGTCTAATACCAGAAAACTAACAACAATTCTATTAGCCTTAGCTGTACTTTATCTTTAGTGCTAATTACAGCGAGTTAGTTTATTAACGTACTGAGGTGATGAACATGGTAAACATTAGGCTATATCTGCTTGGCATCAGCATGTTATCATGCTGACATTTGCATTTAGCTCTAAGTATCACTGTGTCTAAGTAAAGCCTCTGCTAGCATGGCTGAAGACTTGTCAAGTCTTGTTAAGTACTTACACTTTCAAAAATGCGTCCCTGTTCATAGGCTGTCAGCGTATTTCTTATCAATCAATTCAATGGATTTGAGTCTGGCTCCTCTTGTTAAGTGCTGAGGTCTCTCCAACATGAGTTTGAAGCATCTAAAGTAACAGCCCACCTGGAAAACCTTGTTTCACTTATACAGAGTAGGACAAGACAAAAATCGGTTTGGAGCTTTATTTATACACCAAAATACACTATTACTTGCTCTGTAAAATTCTGACAAAAATGTTTGATTTCGAGATCATCTCTTGCCAGATAAAGGCAATTTTGAGAATGCAACTGGGCCTTTATTAAAATTCACATGATGTTTTTATGTAATGCATTTTGCACAGTGGCCTGTGAAGATAACAGTTTAGCAGGCATGGTGGTAAAATGCCTGAGTGAAAGAGGAGTGAGATTTAGATATGAAGCGTAACGGCAGTGACCTGAGTAAAGCCGCCGACACTGAGAAGCAGTTGCCTTGAAAAACTTTGCCGAGCTGGAGGGATGAAAGAACTGACACCTGTACAGCGGGATGATGCAAAAACCTGCCATCAAACCTCCCATTCCACCAGGAAATTACTGAGCAGAGTCAATTTGATTCACTCTATGCAAAAAAGACATGATTTACTTTCAAAACTATAATTATCATCAACATCACTGCTATTGATATTAGTTGTAGTAGTAATAGTAGAATGAATACACTGGTGTATCTTGAATTTATATTATATAGAAAATTAAGCAATGATGTACCAAATGTATGTACATCTGTGCCTTTGTAAACCATAAAGATTTTACTTTGTCATTTCATTGTACCATGTCTTTAATCAATGTAGGCTGCTCCAGAGTAAACACCTGCAAGTTGATCCACCATCTTCTCCTCACATGTAAAAAGATGATGCTGCTATTTGCTTGGCTACCTCAACACATGTGTCTTGCTGTTTTATGATTGTGCTCTGGAGTTCAGATTAATCTGTAAATAGTTTTAAGCAGGTTTTGTGTTATCACAAATGTTTGTCTGTCCAGCTGCTAGCTGTGCCGGAGAAAAGTAAACGCCACAAAGTCCCAATAGGCCACTGCTTTAAGGACACTGATGCTAACAGCCACAGTGCTGAGTATGGCAATGAAGCGTTAAGAGGTCTGCTTGGTCATCAACATCCTCCGTTTAAATGACAAATGGTGTAGAGGTACCTGGAAAATTCAAAGACAAGCTAAGGCATGAGCTTGTGTGGTCATTAGTTAAACAGCAAGAGTACTCTTAATGCCATGTCAACAGACGTGTTCAGGGACTGTAAAAGGTTGCACATTTTGCACAGGAAGAATGTATCTTTAGAGCAGAAAACAGTCTGATGAGCAGAGAGTGAGGAGGTTATGGGACAAATTCCTGGGAAGTGATCCTCTTCAACTATTAACAAATAAAAAGTGTTATACAAAAATACATCTCTGCACGTATTTATTGCCAGTGGAAGACCAGAGTCAGGTTGGGGGGAGCTGCATATCTGGACTATGGGCTGATTAAAAACATACTGTAGATGCTGGTCTGTGGTAGAGAATCCAGCATGTGTGGTCTCAGAGCAGAGTTTGATCATCAGCATTTATTCTATTTAATAAGCTAGCAGAGGCAAGGTGAAGAAATCCACTCTCATTCACAGTTTTGAACTAACATTTTGAAACCTTTAGTGGGTTCATTGTTAAAACTCCCCTCTTTCCAGAAGGTTCGTGACCCCCATTTGCCGTAAACAGTGGTGAGTGTGTGGGCTTATGAAAGTGTCACGATTCAGCTGTGGTTTATTTGTGTAGGAAGAGAGAGAAAAATACTGTGACAGTGATTATAACACTGTAGTAGGTGAAAGATGATGTCTTGAGGCTTTGTGGAATTAAGGTCTGTTGAGGTTTCTGACAGTGGAGAAAGGACTTTATCTGCGTCAATGGATTTCAGTGTGATTCTTGAACACCGGTTTAGAAAAGAAGGCTCAAAAAAAGCCTTTTCTCATTGGAATTATTATCAAAACCTGATGGTGACAGTTGATGCTTTTGAAAGATGCATTTTTTGGTAATCGATCAGCTCCTCTGGGGACATCTTTAAGTGAAGTGATTTGTCTATATTTGGCATGTTATCTGCAAGAATAAAATAAGATACTGCTTAAGATCAAATTTCCAAACAAACATAATGATTACCGTCAAAAACGCATCCACATCTGCGCTATTTGTGGGGATAAACATCTCACAGAACCTCACCTGGACGACTAACTGCTCCAACCTGGTCAAGAAGGCTCACCAGTGCCTCTTTTTCCTGAGGACTCTGAAGAAAAACCACCTCTCTTCAAACATCCTGGTGAACTTCATCAACATCGAGAGCATCCTAACCAACTGTATTACAGTCTGGTATGGGAACTGCCCTGTCTCAGACCGGAAGGCATTGCGGTGGTGGTGAAAACCGCCCAGCGCATCACTGGAGCCTCACTTCCTGCTATCAAGGAAATCTACAGGAAGCATTGTCTCAGGAGAGCAACAAACATTGGAAAGGAATCCTGCCACCAAGCACAAAGACTGTTTGCCCTCCTGCCCTCCTGCCCTCCTGCCCTCTGGGAGGCGCCACAGGAGCCCACAGACAAAAACCACCAGGTTGAGAAACAGCTTTTTCCCTACAGCCTGTCTCCCTGCTGAACTCTAACCCCCAACGCCCCACCCCCCTTCACACACACATACTCACCAAGCCCCATCCTCCATCCCCTCACATTTACACTCACCATCCTTCCCTGGACTGAACCACCTACACTTACCTCAATTGCACTGCCATCATGGTCTTCATGTATCACTGCACTATTAAATGCACCTCTCATTCAAGCATATCACTGCACTACCGCACATTCTGTATATACTGTAAATCATTCCCTTGCAGTACAGTTGCTGTATAGTTATTCATACCGCACTGCCATGGTCATAACCTGTTCATAGCCTGTACTTTCCTGCATCAATAGACATTCATGTAGACATATATTTATATTTATATTTATATATCATTCATACTTTGCACTTTGTATAAAAAATGTATCATGATCTATTTAATCACTGCTTAAACACTTCTGGATAGATGCTATCTGCATTTCGTTGCTTTGTACCAGTGACATGCGCAATGAAAGTAAAGTTGAATCTAATCTAACCTAATCTAAAGAGTGCCACCATGTGACTGTTTATATGCATATATACATGGATATACATGCACAGATGTAGAGAAATCTCTTAAAGCCTTCTCTAATACTATTTTTGGTATCTATAGTATAGTAGCATGTAATTTCTAAATTTGTTCATTGTATTTTTTTTCCTGCCTCATGCTTGTTTGTGTATGTAACTTTATTTTATGTAAACTGCTGATACTGCAACACTGCCATTTCCCTTTGGGAAGTACCTATCTAATGAACTTGATATTTTACCACTAACTTGTTTTTTTCCTTTGATTTATTATTGTACATTTCTATTTCTTACTAAACAGATTCATTCATTCAAATGGAACATTTTCCCTACTTCTCATAGAAATCGTTTCTGTCTTCACCAAATTTGGCACAGAAGACACGCAGTTGAGCATTGAAAATGTGATTAATTTCAGGGTTGTTTTTTATATTTCATGGTTCTTTCCTGTTCATGGCTGCCAAATAGCTTATTTGACAAAACAGACACGTCTTGAATACATTTCACAAATGCAGCTAAACGTAAGGGCACGTGGACACATCAGCTTTATGCAAAATTTGCATTTTGCTTGTACGTGGCACTACAGCAATATAATACATTTAAAAGGTCATTGCCGTTTCGTCATGAGTTTGACTCACTTAACATTCTTAAAGATTTTTTCTTATACAGACTCATAATATTTGCTATAACAGGATTTACAAGTTTGTTTATTTGTTATTATACAACACAAATAAAAGTTTGTAGTCTCTTTGTGCTACACACACAGAACGTAATAGATCATTAAATGTGCATTAAAATATGGTACCATTAAAAATAAATAAAATAAAACATTCAATGTTTTATTTTATTATTGCATTCAGTTATTTATATACAAAAGATTTATATTACATCAAACATTCAGCCAAGCATGTCTATCTGAAGCAGTTCTGCATTCAAATGCCGACAAAAGAATGAGAGGCTTGTGCAGGGCTTTCTGTTCTCTGGGTGCTTTTTTAAAAATCAAACTGATTGCCGATTAGTAAGAGGTAGATTTCTAAATTCCTGTAGGACCTTGTTTTAATAAAGGGCCACATAAAGAAACCTTGCTTCATTGTTAATAACTGACTAATACTGCTGAATTATCACATATTTTTTTGTGATGAGCATGAGGTCATTAAGATTCATTGTGAGACTGTGAGTCAGCTGCTGGTCTCTGCAGCCTCCCACACAGCCTCCAGGCCCTCGACCCTCCTGCTCCCTCAGATCAGCACTGAAAAGAAAGTCATTACCACCATCTGAAAGGCATCTGTCCAAACTGGGGCTTTCAGGTCTCCGCATCCACACAGACACACACACACACGCACACACACAACATTATACAGTAGAGGATCAACAAGCACACCCCTCCCAACTCCACAAAATTATTTGTTGTTACATCTGTTGCTACATCTGCTTTCAGACATCTTTGCCCTGCAGTACCCCCTTTGCTTTGCAGCACTGGTCAGTTTACTCTAGCACTGTTTATGTTGAGAACACTGTATTTAGTCAGGTGCGTCACTTACGAAGAAACAGAGAAAGCCTGCAAGCTGGGAAGCCTCAAGCTGTCTTTGGTTGTATCCTTCATTCAGCAGTTTGTTCAACAGTACATCAGTGACTTCAAACAAACAACACTTTTTTTCTGCCCCCCCACCCCACCCCACCCAACCCCTCCCAAAAAAAATTAAGTAAAATACAAAACATGTGAATTTACAAGGATTCTCACACTCTAAAGTACAATTGGCAAAATATTTCCACACTGCAATGTTATGACTGCACTATTGTACTATTGTGGTGCAGCAGGGACTAAACTTCTACAGCTCATCTGCTTCTGTTGGATGTTGACCTTTTTATATACATTCTATGGTGTTGGCTCAGACTTATTATTATAATAGAATTATTATCCGACGCTGCAGATCCCCTGAGCTCTGCGTTTTTAACTCTCAGCTCACTTTTGGGGTTCAGTCTTGCTGCTCTAATCAGCATCATTTCCAGCAGCAGCAGGCAGCTGTTTTCAGTGAGAAAGCTCTTAAAGCCCACAGTACAGACAGACAAAGATTGCGACTTGCTAGTGAACATAGTGGAGCATTTAGCAGATAAAGAGCCAGGTATTATTTTCCTCAGGAGGTGGTGGAAAGCAGAAACGGACCTTAAAGGAGAGTGAATAATGGACTTACATTCTCCAGGTGGCCCATTTCCTCTTCGTCTGGCAGCTGTCCCTACTGTGTTCCCACCTTTGCACATCATCTGATCTCACCTGAACTCCTGCTCCCAATTCCCTCATCTGCTCCCAGCATATAGCAATATCCGCCCTTTAGTCCTTGTTTCCTGACAGATTGTCTGTTGTGCCTCCATTGTGTTCCAACTTTGCTGTCTTATATCTCTCTTCCTGTTTTTCGAGTCTTTGATCCCAGCAAGATTTCGGACTTTAAACTTCCTGCACAATCTATTGGTTTGTTTTGCTGCTGACTGCCTCTATTTTGCCTCTTATCCTGCTTATTGACAAAGTAAAACCTGCTTTCATCCTGCTGCTGCTTTTTGTGGAGTCTGCATGTGGCTCTCAATCCAGAACTGTTAAAGGGAAGAAATAGCAACTGCCATATGTGGAACACATACTGTATGATCACTTACTACATTTCATATACCACTCTCAAAACATTTGTTTCTTTACACCATCTCTTCCATGTTACCCCACTGCTCCAAATACAATATGGAATATGAATGGATGATCAAATAGAGGAAAACTGGGCAGCCACTTGTTTACAGCTTGCCATATGTTTCCAGTTTATATGAGTTTTGCAGACATGCTGAGAGCCATATCTGAGACCACCCTGTGATGATGTAATTACCCAAGACAGGATGTGCAGGGGATCGTAGCCCAGGGGACTCTCCTCTGAGCAGTAATGTAATCACCTGACTGAAGTCATCAGAGTGAACTCTAACTACACTCTCACTAATCCAACAGAAAAGCATCAACTAATAGCTGCATTCTGTTACAATTCACCTAACTTATTGCTAAGATACACATTTGAAATTCCTCCTTGTCCTGTGTACAACAAAGCAACAACATTTGTTATTTTATTGATCCGATTTTTTGTTTTAAAAAAAGACTTGGACTTTTTTTAAAAACTTTAACGGACAATGTTTAAATGCCATGTCACAATTTGTTGACCTTAAACTCTGGCTATAGGCTATAAGCTAGTGTTATTTAGTATAGACATATAGATTCATATAGATTTGTATGCACAAAATAGATGAGATTCAAACGTGATATAACTCCTAAAATGATGACAACTACAGTAAAATAATCATGATTCTGCTGCTGTGAAACCACAATGAAATTATTGGAATTGATTGATTGAAATTTTGCACTTCATGAGCCAAACTTTTGTATGATGTATGATACATCCAAACAAATGTATGATCTGATTTACACAATAAGTTCAAATATAAATAATTTGGTGAAACTATATTGTAAGCAGCCTCGTGACGCGCTGCACTGACACTGGTTGGAGTAACCAGGGGCCACCAGGGGCCCTCCTGACTTTAACAGGCAGTCTGTGCCTTTTAGGTGAGGGGGGGACTTTGTAACATGAGTCGGGATGAAAACTGTGCGCTGGATCCGGCTGCCAGCGCAGATGCTGTTCGCCAAAGAGAGCGAGAGGAGGTACGATGGATCCCGTCCTACTGCTGCTCATCGTGGTCACATCTTTGCCATTTTGCCCGGCAGTCTTCACCGGGCCCCTCCAGCCGGAGATCTCCAATGGCACTTTCCATCACTTCTTTGTTCCGGACGGGGATTACGAGGAGACTGAAGACCCGGAGGACTGCCAGATGCTGTTTAAATTCTCAGATGTGTATCCATGCGGGGCCTCTGAAGAGAGGGACTCCGTGGTGCGGGACGACTTCATCATCACCAAGCTGCAGGCGGAGGACGCGGCGCGGCTGCTGGAGGGCATCGGCCGGACCGTGACGCACGACCTGGACGGGGAGGACAGCTACGGCAAGTTCCTCCAGCGGGAGATCTCCCAGATCGGCGAGGCTTTTTCAAACGTGGACAAGTCTCTGCTGGAGCTGGAGGTGAAGTTTAAACAAAGTCAAGAGACTGAGCTGAGAGAGGAGCAACAGCTGAACGGCTATGTCATGAAGCAAGTGAGTGACATCAGGGACGCTCTGAGGGGAACTACGGACATCTCGGTGGGACTTAAAGATAAACAAGAGCTGCTGTCTCTCATCATCCGCAGTCATGGCACCAGACTGAGCCGCCTGAAGACAGAGTATCTTCGTGTTGGCTGATAGTGGATAGCGTGTGTGTGTGTGTGTGTGTGTGTGTGTGTGTGTGTGTGTGTGTGTGTGTGTGTGTGTGTGAGAGAGAGAGAGGACCCTCCAGATCAACAAAGAACTGGAAAGTTCATTGTGGCTTATGAATATCCTTCTTTGGCATCTTGAATATGTCTGACCTTTGGTTATCCCTGCTTCTTGGAAATGAGCCATTAAGGGAGCTCTAACATCAACACATTCCTCTAAGTCAGGAGGGAAAATGGAAATGTGAACATAAATTATGTCTGCATGCCATGTGCCACCTCTGAGGAAGAGATTTATTCAAAGGAGAGTATGAAAATAAAAGCCCTTAAGTGGATTTGTCAGCCTACTTCCTAAACTAGCTGAATTTTTGTATTTATGGTATATTTACGTTGTTTAAACAATTTTAGGTTATTAATGAACAAATAATCGCTTAATATTCCTCACATATCTTAATTCCCCCTACAAGAGACGCCATATGTTTAAATGTATTTAACAATAAAATCAATGATTTTCTTTTTAATGTCATAAGTTTTCTTCATCCCTCACTTATTTGTCCTGAGACATACAATGCCATACTGTAAAAACATCCATCCTTTGAAGCTCGAGGTTTACATAAACAGTGAAAACCTCTGAAATCTGAACTTCTGATTTTCGGCAGCGGAAAGTGACCCACCTTCCTTGTCATGTATTTACGTCACCCCGTTTGTTGTTGGCACTACATGTGGCAGACTTGACTGACCCATCCAGTGGCCCTGGTTAATTGGCGTCTGATGTCTTTCACCGCCTCCCACTTCCATCTGGAAGTCATCTACTCAAGTATGAAATATGTTTGTCCGAACCAGCCACTGTTGTCACTGTCTACTTTTTTTGTCTGTTGTGATCTTTAACATTTGTGGTTAATATGAAATGTTTTGTGTAGAAATTCTGTGTTTTTTTCTGGGTGATGTCATTTTAAAACAAATAGACCTATAAACGCTTGTTCAAATCTCTAAAAGAAATACATCTTTGCTCTTCTTCAGACACAGTATTTGGGAGAAGAAAGTTGTTTTGAATTCCTGAAGGCATAAACTCTACCCCACAGGGTCACACACGCAAACTAATCTACTGTCGGGTTGATTTTATTTGCAATTCCTTGAATTCAATTTGCTGAATGCCTTTGTTAGTAATCTGTTTATTTTCAAACTTTAACGACCATTTAAAACATTCTTATTCCAGCTAACGTCTGCAACAACCACAAAGTTACTGCCATAAGCGTGCCCACTTTTTACAGAGATAATATCTCTGCAGATGTGAAGGAGCCAGATGGGCTGCTATGGGCACAACTGGGTGTGATTTCCTCTGTCTGGTTTTCCTCACAGTCCAGCTTCCCCAGTGGGACCCCTTTTTAAAAACAGCTCTCTGTGGCTCAGCACAGTCCCGGCCTACCCCGTCAAAAACCCAGAGCTGAAGGAGCTCCATGTGTAGAGAAACCCTATATGTCTGTATGGCTCTTAATTTCCAGGGGCACTGCACAGGGCGTCCAAGATTTGATTAAAAGATGTGGTTAAATTTCCACTGTGTAAGGAAAGGTAAAGTGGTTCACAAAAGCTCACATAAGCAAAGCACCTATTTTACTTAACTTGTCTTTTTTGGCTCAAATCGTTAATTCCACCTATAGAAAAATAATATTTCTGTAGACCGATTTCAGGTCTACATGCTTAGAAGAAGGCAGGCCAGAGTGTCGAGCACACTCTTACAAGAATGTATTCTCCTCACTGACATACAAACAAAGAAAGGTCAGGAATGCAGACCAGAGTTGACCTGAGAACAAACTGAACTCTCTTTTTGTAAAGTGCAAAGCTCCCAAACCACATGCCTCTGTGGCGTTATTATTAGAAACATGAGACTTATCTGAATACAGTACAACTGATACTACTATTATTATCACTGCAGTGAATACTCCTGTATATTGCAACCACTACTAATAGCATTACCATCCTTCAGCTACATCTGCCATGTTTTTGCTGACACTTTAGTGAGAATAGAAAAATATGACAAAATAATTTTAAGGTCCACTTACTAGCTTTTTCAGGAGAGGTTTTTAACCACATGTCATGGTCCTCACCAGTGGGTGCTCAAGTGTAGATTGAATTGACATCTTTAACAAATGTTACTTATGCAACAAAGCAAGATACTCGCTATAGTCTTACAGTTACTCAAACACAGTGGCAATGGTATATTCAGTATATTCAGATCAGCACAGTCTAGAAAATTCTGTTACAAGTAAAAACTAAAATATTACTTAATTAAAAGTACAAAAGCATAGCATCAAAATATACTCAAAGTACCAAAAGTGATATGATAGTACTTATTATGCATAGTGGCCCATTCATTTATTTATTTAGCTGACGCTTTTATCGAAAGCAACTTACAATTGCTATATATGTCAGAGGTCACAGGCCTCTGGAGCAACTAGGACTTAACTGTCTTGCTCAGGACTCATTTGCTATGTAAAGATTTAGTGGAATAATGACATCCTCAGCAGAGAAAGCCGTCCCGCTCCGTTTGAGTGTGTTGTCATCCAAGCTTCTCTGTTCTTTGTTTTAGCTGGTCTGGCCACATGTGCATCTTAGTACGTGTGAGTCCCTTGCTGCGAAGCTATGGCTTTCTTTTTTTTTTCTCATCTAACAAGTGAATATATGATTTATTTTGACCACACCAAAGTTGGTGATTGTTGGAACAGTGGAAAGACTGACACAGACGGTTTTGGGGAGTTTTATTTTCTTTCTTTCCAGTTTGAATGAAGTGTGCTTAATGATGACCCATGAGGTAAAAAAATAAAAATAATATTTTTTTTGTCTGATGATGAGTAAGAGCAATAAACGGCTGTTTCTGGTAAAGGGTCTTACTGTTTAACAAAAGGTGTATCTCTATAGGGATCTTTTCCATAAAGTTGTCATGTTACACTTTTAGTGGACATACTATTTGGAAGTGTCCCAAAGGATTGCACTGGAGTCATTGCAACCCATTTTGTGGCTGCCAGCTGAGCAGTAGAGCCAGGATTCTGTAAATTAAGGGTTTATTTAGATTAAATCAAAGTTGGTGATATTTGGAACAATGGAAAGACCAACAATGAATTTTGATGAGTTGTATTTAGTTTCTGTCTAGTTCTGCAATCTGCAAAGTAACAATGGAGTCTGATGGTCCGTAGTGCCCATTTGTTTTAGTCTGAGATGCTGGTGCTCTAGTGCAACATTTAATGGCAATGAATGGAGAAAAATAAAGTAGCCTACAATGGAATTGCTCATGTGAGCATGTGAGTGCACGATTAGACCTATCTGACAGCTGTGTTTAGCTTTGCAGAGTGAGTTTTTACATGCAAAAGATTGACTGAGCTTCTGAAATTGAATGCACTGCTAGACTTGAAACTAGTCAGGCCGTCTACAATATTAACGTGCACATATAGGACATGTAGGACGTTCTCCTCATTAAACACATATGCAGCTTGTGTCATTGTAATAAGGGAGAGTTTAGTGCAGTGCAACAACACACTGCAGAAGGAACCATTCTCCACAATGAGTACTGATATGTAAATAATTTTAATGCAAAAATACTTTTGTTTATTGATAAAACTAAAGAAATCTCATTTTATGTATTTTTATGGATTATTCGAGCGTGGTATTGATGATTTACTTAAGTAAAGAATGACTTCTGCCCCCTCTGCAGTTTGTACGGGCCATTCATGAGCAGTAAGCTGTGAGGAGATAATTGCAGAATATGGTAAAAGATTGTAATTGTTTAATACAGATCATCTTTCAGCATGTCAGAAAGTGTCGTTTTTTTCCATGTTTGTAATATACATTATATATTTTTTTATATCATGAAGTTATAATTATTGTAGACACAGTATCAATAGGCCAATATGGTTTTTACCAACAGGGATTTCTGTTGAGGCTGCAGCTGCACATAACTCAACAAAATAATAAATACAATTTGAGCAATACAATGGTAAGAGAAGATGCTAAGGAGAAGAGAAACCTCAAAAAAAGAGTGAAGACAAAATTTGAATGAGATGTCAGAAAGATTTAACTTCTCATAAATGTTGTGGGAAAGCAATTACAGCTCACAGTGGTTGGTATGTATGTTGTCAATGGGGGAAAAAAAACTTTTAATAGTAATCAATCACAATACAAGTGTAAATTTGTGCTGTTGTCAGATTAAAGTATACGATCAGAAAGCTTTGTTTTAATTATCTGGATTTTTTAGGGATCACTGGTGTTTATTAAAGGGAGTTTTATTTTACTGTAACGCACAACGGACGATTACTTCACTTTTTCTGTTTTATTTTATTTGGATAGTTTTATTTCTGTCCGTTTTTGTTCACTGACTCAAGTTCTGGACACTTGCATCTGCCCATTTAAGTGTTCAGAAGTGGTTGAATAAAACAGGCTTGCAGCATTAACAGCAATTTAAACAGCTCCTGGTTTTAAAATAACGCTATAAAGGTTTTGGCCTCTCTGCTTGCTGACATACAAGTGGAACTTGAGACGACCACAAAGAAGTTTATATGATATCTGTTCAGTGTGTTACACAGGCAAAAAAAAGTTTTGCAAGGCTGTTTTATTTTTAAAAATATTTGATGGGGTAAGACCTCAAGAACAACAAAACATTTCCCTCAAACACGGTTTGGTCTTATAGCTCATATTTTTCCTTGAATAAATACAAATGCATCCGCATACATACAATTCAAAATGTACACGTACATATCTTGTTTTGAATGAGTACATAATGATACACAGTTGCCCTTTGAAATGTGACGGTACACATCCATAGTTTGATCTTCAATACAGATGTCAAAGTTGTGCTATTGATCTTCTGCCAGTGTTTCTTTTTCTTCTTTTTTTCTTCTCAAACTAGCAGATTTTACAGGAAGAAAATGTGTATATATACGATTCTCCTCTTGAAGAGCAAGCAATAACACTGAACAGTTCATTCATAAAGAGGGACAGTAAAAAAGCACCAGAGGAACTGAAATCGTCTTCAGTCAAATGTCACCTCTTTTTTATTTAGAGCCAGTCTCCTGTGCTTTCTCTGTGCCAAGCTGTGTGGAGGCTCTCTCTTTCTGCTCTGAGTCCCTGGGTAAAACTGTCTCTAGAACAGGGCTCCTCACTGTTTCTGGATGAGACAGGTGTCTGCTGGATGTGCGACAGCCTGTCACACGCAGCCGTTCTCCTGTCTGGGCTTTTGCACCACAGGGGTGTGTGGTGGGTAGAGGGAAGGAGCGAGTGTACACAGGAAACCAGCCAGCAAAGTAAGGCCCAGTCCACCCCACGCACAGAACATGGACCAGCCATAACCATGACTGATGTCCTCTGGTATTCCAAACATGTAGCGAGGATAGCGGGACAGTTCAAAGTTGATCCCAGCCACACATGTGCAAAGGGAGATTATGCAGCATGTCCCTGCCAGAGAGGAAAAGGAAAATAAGTCCACTACTGCAGTCCATTTTCATCCTCTCTGATGCATCAGCTCACCACTCATTAACAAAGACCGGACTGCCCCTCTGTGGTGATTCAGGGTAGTGCTCTTTATGTCTAGTGCATCTTACCTCCCATGAGGAAGAGAAGTCCAGCGACATACTGCATCAAATCATGCTCCTTACAGCAGCCCAGCAGACCTATGATCCAGCCGAACAGGATGATGGCTATGGCCATGCCTACGAAACTGGCCGTCATCCTCTGGAGGTCTGCAAAGCGCACAAGAGAAGTGACAGTGTTTGTTGGGGCGATGCCAAGTTCCTCTACATTTATTCATCAGATTATGAATTGGCGCTTTGGGAACTCACGCAGCGCGTGCCACTCATCCTGCCTTATTGTCTTCGTCAGATTGATTGGCAGATTTCTGGGTAGCGCAGATGATGAGTAGTAGTATTTTATCTGTGTGCAGCGCGGAACCAATCCTGTGGATGTAAACAACACAAAGAGGATGACACATAAGCTCTGAGATGAGATGAAGAGGATCTCACAAGGCTCTCTGCTGCCACCCCCAACCCCCCAAAAAAGCACCCAACCCCCTTCCACCTCCACCCACCCATCCACCCACACCATTGTGGAGTAGCTTATTGTACGCATCTCGAGGCTTCTGTTACTACAGCTTATGTGTAGTGCTGGCAAATAACACAGCACGTCGACTGCATTGTAACTGTACTCCGTGTTATACTGCGTAGGCCTCGAGGGTCTGTGCGCAGCATCAGCACCTTGGATAACGCATTCGCGCACAAAGTATTCACTGACAGCGTCTCACACATAACAACCCAAATATAAAAAAACACATTATGGCTCAAATTATGACCAACAAAACCAAACCTTTAAAGATCAAATCCTCTGTCTCCAAGTCAAATCCCTCTCGGTGGCACTTTCTCCACAGTCCGGTGATGGTGGAGTTGTACTGCCGACTGCAGAGGGACTCCATGGCCGGGGCAGGAGACAAGAAGTGCCGCTTAGCCCGCAGCAGAATTTCGCCGCTGACACTTGAACCCCTTCTCTCCACATTTTTCTCCTTTGGTAACATGCGAAGTGGAAGGTTGTTGTTGGAGATGTAAATATAGCCGGGGTCGTTTCTTTTGTTTGAATAATTCTTGCAGCGCTCCCGGTGCCTCCTCGCGTCTGTCTCATACCAGTTGTCAGTGCTGATCGCCACTGCTATCAGTCCCAAAGCGCAAAATGCCAAAAAGAGACCTGCCGCGGTTAAAGTCCTCATAGCAGCCATGTTCCATGCGTATCTCGCCTCGGTGCCGTGATAATTCCACGGGACAGCGGGACTCCGCTCCTGGCTGCTGTTGTCAGTATTTGCAGTGGGGAGGAAATGCAGCAATACATGGAAATCTGAAATGCAGTTAAGTGCCTAAAGCCCTTATTTCTTTGATTTGTCAACCACAGACGAAAAGAGGTAAAATTCCGAGGTGGAAGATAAATAAATATGGGCCTTGATGAGCTATTTTGGTTGTCTCCTCTTTGCCTCTGAACTCAGTCTACCCTAGATACTGGTCAGTTCAACATTTCTTTCCAGTAGAGGGAGACAGAGCAAATATTTGAAAGCACAACAAGCCCCAGGCCTCCTCTCACAGTAAAACATGATCCGTAGGAAGAGATTGCCAAAGTTTGACAAAGTCATATAGATAAAGTGTCATCCCTCAGATTTTTATACCATCTCCTCTATCACCTCGGCTGCTGCTGTCTGGAGTGTCTGAAGTTATGAAACACTGAGAAAGGCCATATTAAACCCTACAGAGGGCCTCATTTTGTCTGTCTGGTGTACAGGAAATAATTTCATCACATCCAACAGATTGTCTCTGGTAACTTTCCATCTCAATAGGGCACAGGCATCAGAAATACAGTGGAATACTGTTTGGTTCAGAGTACAACTCTAGAGAAGACATCAAATTGTACGTATTTGAAAGAAAACGCCCACATAGCCACAAACAGCATCATATATGATTCATGTAGACCTATTGGTTTTTAGCTAATGTTGTCTACGTCTAGCAGAACAGATGTATACACGGTTGGATCTGGATTTCATGCTACACTTTTTGGGAAAAATAAAACACAAACAAGTCACAGGGACACAGTGGCTCCGGACATTTCAGTCATGTTTTCACTGGTTTCAATCTCATGGTCAGTACTTCCTCAATTTTAACCATAATGCCAAACTAAAAGAGGAACACACCCGAATCCAAACATCATTTCTGGTTTCAGCTCTTGTGTGCAGTAACTCTTAAAAAAATTCCTACATGAATATATGTTACTGGGGATTAGATGTGATTGCTAGTAAGACAGGTAAATCATATAGTTTCCTGCACAGCAAGTGTAGGAGAGCCACACATTTCTACATAATTATGAAGTGTTAGCTTAAATAACAATGTCATTTTATTTAGGTTTTCTCTTGTGTTTGGAATGAGTGCAGGATAAGAGTTGATATTGCTCTAAGGTCACTGCAACACTTCACTTGGCAAGGGGGGAAGTTGAAGCAAACAAGGGCATGACAATGAATATGTGTGATAACAAATGTCTATTCTAATAGTGTGACTTTGTGCACAAATACAGTTAGAGGCCTCTAAATTGCACAAAGTGGACAGGATATAAAAATCTGTTTTACTTGACCATAATTTGATTAATTATAGATGTACTGCAAGTGCTTATAGTCTACTCTCAAAAAAGGGGAATCACTATGACTTATTGTACAATTAAACCTCTTAAATATGCAAGAAATGGATGTAAATATAATCTGGCTTATACTGTATGTGACACTCAGCCATAAGGAACTAAATGATCATTTGAATTTGACAATTGGATGATACGAACGTAGAGTGTATAGGGTCCGGGCTTATTTCTCACTTTCAGTTCCCATTTGTATGGTGAAGTCAGAGCTCAGGGACGTTGCGTGTTTCTCTGTGAAGCAATAAGAAAAAGTTAACGTTGATCATAAGCTTAAAGAACCAAGAGTCTCATGCTGCCTTGTTTACATGATGGATAGCTATGTCATATCGACAGTAAGTGCCGCGGCTTTATTGTTTAATGTCTTTGATATTGTGACACTGAGAGGATAGTTTGTTCTAGGGTTTGTTCTGTTTCTACAATTGTTTCTCTAAAAGAAAAGGTTTTCTTGTAACCAAATTCTAGTGATCAAGGTGGAACTGTATTTAATGATTAATGTGATTACCTGAGAAGAAGTAGAAGACTTACCTTTGGGGGTTTGTTTGTGTTATAGAAGGACATGTGTATTTGTTTTCTCTGTGAAAAATGGAAAAGTAACCCATAACCCGTGTGTGTTGCTGCTGGAGACCTGGTCTGTTACTTGTAACATATTTTTTAAAAAAAAGGTAATCTAGGGTAACAACTAATAATCTTATTTAACTTAGTTGGCAGGACACAGAGACTCAAACTTGTACTTTCTATGTGACAAAATAATAATACCCCAGGCCTCGGAGGCAATCACACCAAATGAACCAGAGGATTATCGACCACCTGCAGAGCTGTACCCCTACCTCACTAATGTGGGGGAGATGTATGAAGGTGAGAAGGCTGGATTTAAACACTGAAAAGAGTCACTACACGACTGAGTGCTTAATACCCTCTGTCACTTTTCAGACCATAGATGGACCTTCCACTCTGAGCGTGTCCAGCCAACGGACTTTGAGAATTCTCCATTGAATCCCCTCACAGAGCTTCAGCCTGTTTCTCCGCAACAACTGATACAACCCTACCGCTACAGCAGTGAGTCTCTGCCCCTTCACCTGGACCCCCCACTCGGACCTCTCTCCGTGTCACCACAAGTAAGTTTATGTCTAGAAAGGAATGCACTGGTGTGAAAAGGCACAATCTCTTCTGTTCTTATTTGATTTGTAAATATAATTGATATGCAGTCATACTGATTAAATGATCAAGTGTGATTATATAAATGTACGTATATGTTATGTACATATTATATGTTCAACCACAACCACAACATCCTAAAGCAGAAAAATCTCCCTAAATATAATATGAGGTCAGTCTTGAATGTGATTTTATTATTGAACATGCAGTTGAGCATGAGTATGTATTTGCACTGATGAAAAGGCATTATGTCAAGTATTATTACATTATGTGATTTATAGAAGTCATATCAGTCACTATATTTTCTATGAGTCTGTGTAAGGATTAGAATAGGAGCTAAATAATACAAAGGACACTCCCAAAGAAAAACTTATTTTTGGCACTTATTTCACCTATTGTGAAGAAATCACAGTTTTCCAAAGCCCAAGTTGACTCATTCAAACTGCTCAGTTTATATAAAAGCTAAACATATTCTCTATACGCTCATAGAAGACAAAGAAAACCAGCAATTCACAATTAAGAAGCTGGAAACCTTTGTTTGTGTTTTTTCATAAAAAAATAATATTTAATCATTTAATCACCTAATCATTTTATCTCTAATGTTAATACAGATATGTGAATATACAAATGAATATACAATTGAATACTATAGGTAAAACATAGATTTCTTGGGACTAAATCTATTGCTGCCACCATAATAATAACACAATATATTTTAAGATATATTAATATATTATTAAAAAAAACATTATATATTCACATAATTCAAAATGTTAAAAGTTATCTCTACAAACAAAGCCGCCATATGTGGACAGTTGGGGATATTTTCACTGAGTTGTCATCTACACCATGTGGTCTTGCCGAGCATTGAATTCTATTTTGGCAGAGTTACTTCCTCTTTTAGTACAATGACAGTGTTTAAACGAAAATGTCAGACAGGGAATGATTGCAAAACAAAAGAAGGTGCAGCTCTATCACTTCTTTGTGTTAACTTGAACTATGACATGCTTTACATCTCTCCAAAAGATCCCATATTACACCCCAACTCTGTGCTACCAATACCAACACTCTGCTTCGCCTGGCCATTACTACTCGGAAGGGGAACAAAGAGGAATCAGTCCCCCGCTCGAGGTATCAGATGGGGAGGATGAATTTGAAGACCACAACAACTCCTCCTTCAGGAAAGACACTAGTGAGTATTTTCAATGCAATTGTTCTACTGAAGTCAAATCCTAATGTACTAAAAGTTGATAACTGCCAGACAAAACTGCTTTATGAATTCTCATATTTTCCAATCCAGACAACAAGAAGAAAATCCGCTTGTACCAGTTCCTCCTGGACCTGCTAAGAAACGGTGACATGAGTGACAGTATCTGGTGGGTGGACCAGGACAAGGGCATCTTCCAGTTCTCCACAAAACACAAAGAAGTTCTGGCCAGCCACTGGGGTATTCAGAAAGGAAACCGCAAAAAAATGACCTACCAAAAAATGGCTCGAGCTCTGAGGAACTATGGTAAAACTGGAGAGATTATAAAAGTAAAGAAGAAGCTAACCTACCAGTTCAGTGAGTTAGTGCTGAGGAACCTCTACTTACGTCAGCATCCTCACTGATGAGGGATCAAAGGTTGTCTTTCATAATGCTGAAATCACTAAACTAGCAAAGATTGTGTTTTACCTATTTGCAATTTCACTTAGTTTTTCTACCAAGTTTTCTTACCTATTTATTTGTGATGCCAGTGTACATCCTCTACGGCATTTGCTTCCATAAACTGCTTCATTTCATACTCAAATTATGTTTGTATGTTTATGTCTGTGCACAAAGATTAAAGGTTGATTAAAGATCAGGGACAGCTATAAAAAAAGAATGCTTTACATTACCCTTTTGTCATGAATGTGTGTCAATGAATGTTATGTTTAATTATTTCTGTCAAATTACTCAATTAAACTGAATTTACCATTAAACAACAGATCCCAACCCACTGTGCTTGGGTGCAAATTTCTATTTCGAATTCAATAGTCATAGACTCCACCTGATACAAACACTAATATGTAGTGTGTAGGCCTAAACAACTACAGAGTAAACACTGGCTGAGTCTCTAGCAGGATGAAGAGCACGATGAAACCTGCTGGGACTAACTACAGGAACCATAGTCTGAAAAAGACATAGTCCTGACAAAAAGAAAGTAGTGATAGATAGATAGATAGATAGATAGATAGATAGATAGATAGATAGATAGATAGATAGATAGATAGATAGATAGATAGATAGATAGATAGATAGATAGATAGATAGATAGATAGATAGATAGATAGATAGATAGATAGATAGATAGATAGGTAGATAGATAGATAGATAGATAGAGCTACGTTGTTTTGAAGCACAGGGTTCCATTGTGATTGATACTTCAATCCTGGGTTTTCCCCTGGTAGTTCCAGCTAAAAATTGTCACAAATGGTCATATTCACACCATTGTCTATGGTGTTTGTTGAAAAAAAGGGGCTGAAACAATATCTGGGAGCCTAATAGGCAATTATAGTGACAGTTACTTCATAATGATCTAACGCTCGGCTGTATTAACTTAACAATTTCTTAAAATAAATTAGGCCTACCTCACTAAATAAAGGGCAAACACATTTTGATGTGATTTGATGGCTTATTTAGCTTTACTAGAATACTTCTCAAGTTAGTCATTTTTAGTTTTTAGGGATTTTTTTTAAATATGCATCGCAAGTAGTAGCAAGTTTTTTCCCTTTATTGACAACAACAAATGTGCATACAGCAGACATGTGCTGCATAAAAGTATACAGATGAATTAGTCAACATAAAGCTGTAGAGGAACAGCATATGACCTAACAAAGCATCCAATACATTTAGAATGCATACAAAAAAAGATTGTTTCTTTTTAAAGGTTTCAATGTACTGTTACCGTAACATTTTCAAGTCTATGAGTTTAAGGTTTTTTAAAGAACTCTTTAAATTCGCATAGATATCCAGTGAAGTTGGGGAGAGTATTTGTAATTTTGCAATCATGTATATGGAATTTGCCATGTAAAATCAATAAATTTACAATGGCTTTGACATTACATTTATTATGTTAGAAATATATTATGTTCAAAAGACACAGCCCTGTGACTGCTGTGTAATCCTTCAGGTTTGTGGGATCCACTATATCCCAGGAGCCCAACACTGTCACCATCATCAAGAAGGCCCTGAGCTTCCTGAGCTTCCTGCGCCAGCTCAGGAAGCTCAACCTACCTAAGAAGCTGTTGATCCACTTTTACACAGCCATCATCCTCTGCACGTCCATCACTGTCTGGTTTGGATCTGCCTCCAAAAAGGACAGGAGCAGACTACAACAGACAGTCAGGACTGCAGAAAAAATCATTGGTGACAACTTACCCTGCATTCAGGACTGATACATTTCCAGGGTCAGGAAACATCACTGCTGATCCATCTCACCCCGGACACAACCTGTTCCAGCTTCTCCCCTCAGGCAGGCGCTACAGAGCAGTATGCCAGAACCAACAGACTCAGGAACAGTTTCTTCCCACAAGCAATCACTCTGATGAACATCTGACTTCTGACTCACGGTGTCAGGAACAATTCCTGTGCAATAACCCAGTAACTCTGCCTCTAATCAGACACCTGTTCACTGACTAGCACCTATTGTTTGTTCACCATTCACGCATTCTCTATTTCAGAGCTGTTCATACTGTTCATATTGTTATATTGTCATATTGTATATACTGTAGACCAAATCCACCTACCTCAAAGTACATAACACCTGCACATAATACTTACTTATTCCAGCCTTTGCACTATCCTCCATCGCACTGTGCACATGTGTACATGTATGCATATGTGTATGTGTACCTGTATGTCCATCTCCAACATGTAGGCCTACATTGAATTTATTATTGTATTGTTGTATAAGTAATCAACAATCATGAGTCAAATTCCTCGTATGAGTACACATACCTGGAAATAAAGCTGATTCTGATTCTGATATGCAAATACATTTTTACATTCAATTTTAACTTCGCTTTTATTTTGACACAGTCTTTCATACGAGTCTAAAAAGTAAGTGAATGGACACAGTGGAAAAACAGATGCAAAACCACATTTGAGTAGTACAGGGCTCTGGAGTAGTAGCCTTTTAAGTCCCGCCCCTAGAACAACTTCCTATGATGTCACTTTAACCAGCCAATCAGAGCACAGATGTTCTTTCGGTGAAAATTTCAAACGCCATCGAGTCGACAAACTACAACGGACAACTGGACAACAACGGCAGCCACACCAATGTTAATCAGATTTTTAAATTGAAAGGCCGTTTTGCGTTCAGGGAGATTGTTTTCTACCACATTTAAGCTGTCTTCGGTGGAAACATGAGAGTGAGGTTAGTAACCTAACATTTTTTAAATAATTAAAGCGTTAATTATTGACGGTAAAAGTGGTATAATCAATAGCAATCATACTTCCTGCTTAGCCTGTTGATTTTAGATAAAGCTAACTTAGCTTTAACGTTACTGCGAGCAGACATAGCTTGTGTCACGTTAGAACGGCCGTTTGGGTATGCTGCAATGAGTAATTTTGAATGGTAATTACATTTTCTATTAACCACATGCTACTCACGAGCTGGTAACGGAATTATTTAACGTTACAAGTAAGTTAACTTAATGCTACAGTACATCGTCGGGAAGCTAGCCAACGTTAGCTTGGTCAGTGGATATTGGGATTGCTGCATGTAATGTTAGCTCTCTGCTAAAACAGTGTCTGCTACCTGGGGTAACGTTAATACAGGGTTTGACTGGTGTTTAAACAGAACACTGACCCACTCAAACCATTGTTTTTCTTCCAGTGAAGTCCACGCAGCAGAATCTGTTGCCTACCTGAACAGAGCACTGTTCAAGTTGCAAGATATTTGGGAAGAAATCGGGATTCCAGAGGAGCAGCGACTACAGCGAACCAATGATGTACACAAGCACATCAAAGTGAGTCCCAAGTTATTATTTAATTGATTAAAAGTAGTTGTAGTAGTTGTTGGCCTTGCAGAGCTAAAAAACTGACACATTTTTGGTTCTCCTTGTCCTGCAGGGTTTGCTGGACCTAATGATTGCTGAAGAAGAGGAGCTCAAGAAAAGATTAGTGAAAAGCATACAGGCCTGTCTTAAGGACCTTAATCAATTGTGCAGTGAACTCCAGCTGCCCCCGTTTGAGGTAGAGTGTTGTTTAGAAATATGTGGTTGATCCTGTCTGGGGAAAAAATGCTAACCGTTTGGACTAACTTTCTGAATTTTTCTGAAGGAGGAGGAGGGCTGCACCATGTTGCAGATGGAGAAGAATTGCCGCACACGTCTAGAGGTGATGAAGGAACACAAGAAGCAGAGAATGCAAGAGCTCAAGGACCTCACTGGCAAAGACCGTGAGCTCTGCGATATTATGTGCACAACCCCATTTTGCATCGACCAGGACTCCATCCCATCACTGCAGCAACTAGAGACATATCGTGCCTACCTGGATAATCTGACCAAAGAGAAGGTGTTACAGGCTTTCTGATTTTCTTTATTACATACCTGCTTTTTTCTTATTAGGGTTGTGACCTGTGTTGTATTTTCAGGAACACCGTCATGATGAATTCATGAGTATTAAAAAGGAGATCATCGTATGCATGGATGATCTGGAGCAGAACCCAGAGACCAGTTTTGAGATGGATGTGATGTGTGAGGATGAGGAGGCATTTTGTCTGTCAAATGACAACATTGCTGCTCTTAAACTACTCCTCAGTCAGGTGATTTTGTGATACTTGCATCTAGATGATTGTTAATCTGACACGATGATTAAAAGTCCACAACACTGTATTATATTGTAATTGATTTATTATACATATATGTATTTATTTTTACTTTTATGCCTCCTTACAGTTAAAAGAACGCAAGGCTGAGAATGAGCTCCGTTGTTCAGCTTTCCGCACTAAGATCCAGGAGCTGTGGGAAAGACTTCAGATTCCCCAAGAGGAGAGAGAAGCCCTCTCTGAGCATATGGTCATGTCAAAGAAGAGAAACATTGAGGCAGTAAGAAATTTATGTTGTGTTCATTTACATGAATACATGATTTCAGACAATACAGTATGGTGGGTGTTGTTTCATCAAATACCTCCAAATTTTTAAAAATGTGCATTCTGTCTGTCCAGCTCCAGGCTGAGGTCCAGCGCCTACAGGTGCTGAAAATGCAAAGCATGAAAAGTGTCATTGAGGCCATCAGAGCTGAGATCGCACTTCTCTGGGAGAAGTGCTTCTACAGCCAAGAGCAGCAGCAAACTTTTGTTCCATATCATGATGGTGAATACCTGTTGTATATTGACAAAACCCTTACACTGAATAAATGCAGTCAATCATCATAGAGGGCGTGCGGGTCTTAGCGCTTGTTTTCTTTCCACAGATGATTTCACTGAAGAGCTTCTCAACCTGCACGAAGCTGAAGAAAGGACCCTGAAGAAGTATTACGAGGACCATAAAGAACTCTTTGAGGGAGTCACAAAATGGCAGGAGAACTGGACCTTGTACTTGGAACTTGATGTAAGTACTATCCTCATGAATTAAGTGGGGAAGTATTTAAAACAAACTTCTTGGTGTGGTAACGTGCGGATGTATGAACTTTTCTCTCAGAAAAAGGCCAATGACCCTTCAAGGTTCAACAACAGAGGTGGGAACCTCCTGAAGGAAGAGAAGCAAAGAACTGACCTGCAGAAAAGTTTGCCTAAGGTGAGGATATGTTTAAAAGTGAATATAGACATGTTCTGTCAGAGTAAATTCTATTGATGCAGTTTTCAACTCGTAATTAACTGTTAGTGGGGATACAAAAAGAAAACAATGTCAAATATTGCTGCATTCGTCATTTCCATGGACACAGTGAATAAACAAGGCTGCACAGATGCTGGGAAAAATTTAATTATTTAACCTTTTTCAACTTATTTACTGTTCTTCTACATAAAACAATATGGGGGAACAATGATTTATTCAATTTGTTAAGGGGAAATACTAAGTATAGGTAGCACCAGTTAGTTTACTTCCTCTTTGAGCAGAAATATTTGACAGTGGAAAGTCATCAACTTTCAGTGTAGGAGTGTGGACTAAATGGCCAGGCCATTATACATTGTCACAATGTACCATACATGTTAACAGTTACATTTTAAAACCATTTCTTTACATAATAAACATCTAGCTACTTGTATTTGGATGTCAAATATGGAAAATGTGTAATGTAAATGAGAGAAAAAAGCTCAACCTCAGCAAACCCTGAGGGGAGTGGAAACTGGAAAACAGCTGAGAGGTAGTTTGTTCATAACCAGTTTTGTCCAACAGATGGGAGATTTATTTTCCCAGTCTATTGCTGTGCACCAGTTATTGACATAGGAATGGCATTTTAGAAATTGGACTTTCATATAGTGTGCACTAAGAATCCACCCTCAACACTAAATTTTGACATCATGGCAACAAGGTAAAATGAGTGTTTCCTGTTTGTTCCAGCTGGAAAAGAGTCTGAAGGCCCAAATTGATGTTTGGGAGGAGGAGCATGGCAAGGAATTCCTGGTCAATGGACAGAAATTCCTTGAGTATGTGCAGCAGCAGTGGGATCAACACCACACTGAAAAGGAGAGAGAGAAACTGGAAAGGGTATGTTCATTTGATTTAAGTCTAAAATTTCTCTCTGATGAAAGTCAATATGACTACATCATTTTGTGTGTTTTGAAACAGCAACTGAAGAAAACTAAACAGACACAGGAGGATATGTTATATGGAACTGCTATGAGAACACCATCTAAAAGGCGGATAGCAGGGACTCCCACACCTGGGAAAGTTAGAAAGGTAAGATGTTGTTGCGGTTTTATTGTTATTGCATGTGCTGTGATACTGACTGCCTGGGTGAGTGAAGTTGACTCCCCCTCTTTCCTGTGTCTTAGCTCAATGGCACGTCCACCATCTCCACTCCTACCAGCTTCCTTAGTTCAGGCCTCAGTGGAACCATGTGCCAGTCCTCCATTCAGAAACCACCCCTGTCGGCCAGCAAGGTACGCTGTCTTCCTTCTGAGTCCACTGTTTATGGTAATGAGGTCAGACAGGGTGCAATATTGCCTCCATTTTTGTTTAACTTTCATATGGATGCTTGGTCAGGGCAGTTAAACACTCCTGAATTAATTACTTGTCAACAATTGAGTATACTCTGTGTCTCAAATATGTACTCAATGGAGCACAAATATCTTGATCAAAAGAAGATAAATATATAGTATTGTGTTCAAGACGCTTATATGTAAATTTCACATAGTCAAGCACATGTAAAGCCTGACTGTCAATGAAAGCCCCTGTATACTGTCACCTTGATGATTAGGAAATAGTCAGTGGATCTGCATGTCATTCAGAGGTAAGAAACAGCATAAATGAAGCATTGGAAAATTCTACCAAAAGCTGTTCTTGTAATACTTAGATGTTATAGCTTTGCAGGAGTGTACTGAAAATGGGTGGTGCTAGTTTTTCATAATTGTGTGGGGTTTTATGTTTCTTTATTTTCTACAACCATTATAATAGACTGTAATGAAGTAAAATAACAAGCTGGCAAAAAACACAACATCATTGTAGTTGGTCTTGTTGTAGGGTCTTGGCCTGCGAACCCCTGGACATGGAAAGACTCCCCGTGCAGTAGACCGAAACAAGGAAAACATCTCCCATCTTAATAGAAATACTCCAAGTGGCACGCTAAGGTCTCAGGATACTCAAGATCACACCTTCACCTTTAGCTCAATTGCCGGCTCCTATTCGGAATTTGCGGTAAATGCGGTTTTACATGTTTAGCCCCTGACTATAAAAGTCTACTTAAGTACAGTCTACTAAAGGAAGTAACTACGCTTTTCTGAATTACATCAAGACAAAACTCCCACAAAATTAAAAAGCCATAATTTGGTGTTGTGTTGGCTGTAGTACACCAGTTTAGGTAATTATCAAACCGCACCGTGCATACCTCTGCCAAGATGTTTTTTTAAAATTAAATGAATGAAATGAGCATCAAACTTTACATAGTGGGAGACTATACATACACACAATGTATACACATACCAGATTCTTATTTATTGCATTAGCTCATGAATGGTGAATCTTTCTGTATATCTTTTAAAAACTCCTTAAATACCAAGACTCAATATATAACAGTTCACCACTTTACATGACAAATATTTTCCAAAATTTACAAATACACTAGCATTTCATATTACCATGTCACCATGCTAACACTGTGTGAACCCACAAACATCAACTTGGATACTCAATCATTTGACTTTGTTAATAAGATGTGAAAGATGCTGACAGTGAACTTGGACTTTTCTTTACAGAGGGACCTCTCAAAGGCTTCTAAATCGGCTGTGAAGTCAGGAATGCTGAACTCCACCGTCAGTCAACAGTGATGAGTTAAAGCAGCTGCGCTGGAAGTCTTCCAGCTCAGCGGTATTTTGATGTTTTTGTGGATAACAGGGAACTTTATTGTAATCTCCTTTCAAAAAATGTAAATATTTAAATCTGTCAGAACATTTTGAGTCTCCATCGATCCTGTTTTCAATTTTCTTTCAGGGTTACTGCTGGAGCAATTTTCTCTGCTGTATGTATTTTCTGGTATTTCATATCTGTAGCAAGGCTGTTGTGGATTTTTATTGACATTTTTCTTTCGGGTGTATAGCCTTTTAATTGAATCATTAACCATATCTAGAGCACTACATTGTTTTAGTACTGTAGCAGTAAGCCAGTGCACCATGCTTTTCTTCTTCCAGCTGGAATGACAGCTGAATTTGCTCTTCAGAAACTAAATATTTTGAGTGCTTTTTTTAAAAAATCCAGCTGTAAATAAACGTTTTAAAAAAACGTTCATCCTTATTAAGTCTACCTATTTGTTGTCTTGTGTAATTTTGAATTATACCTGAATGTTTTTGTTGAGCCCTTTCTATGGTTTAGTTACAAAGCTTTTGTCCAAGTTAGAAGGCAGTATCTGTTAAGTTTTCAATATTGACCACATATTGTATCTTGAGTACATTTCACATATTGTAGTTGTAAAAATAATCCCTTTTCCATGTAGACTAGAAATTGAGGCTGCTCTGTTTTAAGCCATGTGTGCCATGAGTTCTTCCAGAGCCCTCTCGCGGTGATTTTCATGAACAAGCAGCACTTCTTTGATTGCACTTTGCTTGAAGCCCATCTCGTTAAACTGAGTCAAGAGGCGCAGGAACTCTGCAGCCTGAAATAGAATTTAAAGTAAGCAGTAATACATTTAGGTTTATGATAACATATGGCTGTGGTAAACGGTGATGAGCGGGAATCACCTTGCTCTCACAGTTCTGAAACATCTCCAAGGCCTCCTCCACCTGTGCTTCATCATAACCCAGCTCACACAGACGGTCGCTGGCCACCAGATATTTTAGGATCTGAAGAAATGATTTAAAAAAAAATTAGAAATGTATTCATGCCAGTTAAATATATATTTATAAGGGGTTTTAATTAGGCATGGACACTGGTGATAGACAGGTCACTTATAAGCTGTTATAATTTCATAAGACCTGCCAACTTGTGAACTCATAAATGGAAGAATCATTTTGCTAGTATATTTACTCTGCCAACTTGCTTATCTTTTTAGCTTTTGATCAGGAAGGAGTCCTCTCACTATTTGACCAGAGCCATTAATTACAAACATTTTGAATTTAAGCTTATTAATGTGTTTTAAATTTACAATTGGTTATCCAGCCTGAAGTTACTGAAGGCAACTCAAAAGTATTTTATTTAAGCATTGTCAGGGTTTATAAACCAATAAAGATAACTTCTACCAAGCCATGGAGGTACTTACTTTTTCTGGGCTGTGATAGCCTGTCTTCTGCAGAGCCAGAATAGCTGTGCGTAAAGGGTAGCCCCTCTCTGTGATGGTTTCAAGTAGCTCCCTCTCCTCCTGGCTGAGTGCCGACAGCAATTCTGCTGCTGAATCAAAGAAAACCCCAGGAGAGCCACCAGTCCTCAGGGTCTGATGATGGGAAGAACAGACAAAAATAGTGGGTTATGATAAAAAAAGTAAGTGGATAAGTGTAGGATAAAAATTGTTATCAAAGCCACTGACAGAAAAGAAATAACCTTCTGCCTGCGGTTTTTAACAACAGGCCCTGCAGAGGAGGGTCGCTGCTGCTGCAGCCTGCATGGAGAGGGACGAGCGGGTGGTGTGTTTTGGGAGTACTTCCTGCCCACAGAGCCCAGTGACCGCTGCCTCTTTTTGCTGTTCTTCTGCCCTTGAGGGATGGGGCTGGCCTGCTGTGACCTGTGCTGCTCTAGTGCTTGCAGAGGTTGTCTGCAGTCTTGGAGAGAAGAGCCTCTGTGGCCTCTGAGGCTCCGAGGTGAGTCAGGCTTACAGGGGTGAGTGGAAGGACCAAGGTGCATGTCTTTGACTCTGGTGAGTGGGTCTCTGGGTGCAGCACTCCGGGGCCGCTCTCTGCTCTTGATAGGGTGACTTGTGTCTTCAGTGGAGGAGCCTTCATTATCCTCGTTGTAACCATCTTCATCCTCAGAGTCAGATATGAGGAACTTGACAGTGCGATGGTGCAGCCAGCGAATGTCTGCAGAGTTCAGGCTGTAACTGCGGGGTCGAGGGCTCGGGGTCCATGAGTCACTGCTCCTGCGATTGGTCCTGCGACTCTCCTGAGGGCTGCTGAACATCAGCCAGTAGGGAGGGCAGGATGGAACCTGATGGACTGGCTGTTGTCCAGTTAAAATCCATTTCTCCAGATTGAATCCATACTACAGTAAAAATAAAAATTTAAGCCACAGACCTTTTGCACAGCAGAGACTTTGACTTGTCATTGCAGGGAAAGCATGGTGTTACTGATAATATTAACAATGGCTCTGTTATATTGAAGTGCCCTAATGTGCCAGCTTGCACAATAGCAGGACCGTGAAAACTGAAACAGTTAAATGGAATTCAGCCATTAATTGTATTATTTGCAGCTGTACTTTTCCTGCTGTCACATTCCAACATTCCAGCAAGTTTATCGCAAAAGGAAAAGACAAAAGCAGTGACCTGACACATACACACAGATCAATGTAACCTGTTCAGTGCAGCCCCAAAATACTTCCATTCCAATGAGAATAAAATAAAAATATTTGAAATACTAAACAACCCCCTAAACATGCATCCTGATTATCCTTCACTCCAGCTTCAAAATAACCATCGTGGATGTAAAATTTGCATTGTTTTTAAATATATATATTTTATAATGAAACTGGATCTATTGGACTCAAGTACTACAATTTCCCAACAATTTAACTGACTTATAACTAAGAGAAGAATCAGGTCTTGAACAGAAATTGCTTGAGAACCTGTAACATCTAAAAGCCACTGACTGAAACAGACCGCTGTGAGTGAATTGATCCCAGAAAGACATTCAACTTGAAAAAAAAGTGAATGTTCACTTGTATGTGTGACCTCAGTGTCTTGTAGTATCCGAAGGCAGTTTGGTATAGTGATGTCTGGAGCAGTTACAAGCTGCACTTCCTCCTCCAGTGGTCCCAGTAGGGTCTGAAATGGGATATCCTCCAGAGTGTTCATGTTGACCAACTCGTACCAGCAAATAACCTGCATCAGAAGAATCACATTAGAGTTTGAGTAATAGAATTAGATGTTCATTGCAATTGCATGAACACTTACTTTTGTCAGGTATTCTCTCTTACGTCCACAGCTCTCTGAAGTATTGACAGGTGTTTGGAGTAAATGACGCACAGACATCATCGTGCGTGATAAACCTCTTCATCACTAAGCCTCTGACATCACCTGAGGAGTTGTTTACCAATAATACCCTAGTCACCTGTTGTAACCTTCCTGCAGAGGGATAGTACTAATTAATTTGAATATTACAGTACTTATATATATTTACAAATATACCAGAGTAATACTAAGTATTCAAAAACAGCACGAACTGATACTTAACTGATACTCTATTAATACTATCATTACATTTATAAGATACAATGTATTATCATTTCCCCTCAATCTTTTTGTTGACTGCAGCTTTTCCATCTATATTTCTAAGTCACATTTCAGTCAGTGTGACTTTCAGTGTGGACTTTTGGAGCTCGTAGGGGGATTAGGGAAATGCTGAGGTATTTGGAAACAAAGAACTGCATAATACTTTCCAGTGATTAGCAGATTACATAAAGGTGACAGCACAGTGTGGAACAACACTGTGATGTCTATTGCATTCACTTTCTGTTTCACTGATTTGTTATGCGTTGACACTGTCTCAGAAACGTTGCGTCACACTGACTTTGGGAATCAATTGAAGTGTATCTTCTGGTCTGCCAACAAGTAAATAACAATTACAATTCTGTACAGAGATATACATTTTATTTATATAGTTTAAACAATCACAATAAATTTGAAATTCACAAACTAGGGGAGGTTACAGGTTCTGTAACAGACCTCTGAAAACAGAGAAAAGCAGTTTTGAAACTTAGCTGAAAGAAAAGGAAACTTAGAGCAAAAGGAGAACAGATCTAGTTTAATCTCATTTTATAGCACAAACAGCATTTTAAAGAGTACAGCAGCGTGGTTCAGTCAAAGAGCATTTAGGTGGAGGCTTGGTTACAGACAGGTGTATTAAAGAACCATTTAGTAACTGGATATTAAATCACTAAAAGGTGAGGTGAGTTTCCAACATTGGGGCACACACAAAGAAAAGTACCTGTGTTGTCCTGATGGGTGTCTGACAAAGCAGGTTTAGAACGGCAACCAGCCAACTGAGAGAGATTATCTGGTAATGATTTGAATCTGGACAATGACGCTTGAATTTGATTAAGGATATGATTATACTTCATGTACATATTGGATGATAGCTACTCCAAAACAAAACAGATTATTTTATTAACACTTCAAAAGTACCTGGCTAACCTTCTAATCCTGCTTTTAGGAGACAATCCTGTGATACAGAGGTCTGTAAATAAACACATATACATTCCCTAAAAAGTGGGCTAGAAGAAGCAAAACACTGAAAAATAACCATTCTGGCTGTTTAAAAAGGTCACCATTATTTGTCATCTGCTCTGTTAAGTGTGCTGGTGCGTTACACGCCACAATGTGTTTCCTAATTAGAGGTCATGTCATATAGACTGCTTACAAATGCTACCTAGCTCAACATTTACAGCCCAATATTACTATGAACACCATTATTACAATGGTGGTAAAGACGAAAACATCAAAGTACTGATATTCTCGTGGAATATTATGCCCTTATGATATAAGGCTTGACATGGTAACATCACTTTCTCAGCGCCCCACATGTACAGTATGATCCCATCATTTTTATTTGCTTTCCTTGCCATGACAGCCCATCACCACAAAAAGAAAACAAATTAACTAGCTACAAATCCTTTCATGAATAAAATTGCATTATCTTTATATAGATAAAATGTTAACAACCCCCAGAGATTGAAATATTTTATAGGTCCACCCTGCAAGTGCACCACTGGAGAATTAACATCTGATGCACAGTACTGAAGGTTGTGTCTTAACTTGTTCCACATGAAAACATTCTTCAGCGAGAACCAGCAGCCTTCGATACCTCTAATACAACGTGCAGAGCTTGGTTGCCATGGGCTATAATAGAACCCAGAGTTGGTATTCAAAGGTTCATAGTAATCTAATGATTTTAGAGACTGTCTTTAGGTGAAATGAGTGACATGAGGTTCAGTTTTTAGCAGCATCCGCCTGCCGAGGCCAGTTCTCCTCCTCTATGCCCGAGTCGTATTCCTCCTCTGCTGACTCCTTGGTTGGCGCTCTGAAATTCAAATGGAAACTCCAGTTCAGGTTTCAGACTACACAACACTAGAGACTCTGCGCGCTGGGCTTAAGGAATCGGATCTCTAACATGACATACATGGGGCACTGTCCTGTAAGCAGAGAGATACTGACCTGATATATCTGGGTTGCGATTTTCCTTGGACAACATCTTTGTCCAGCTCAACAGCCATGATGTCAGAGTGCGGCACCTCAAACATGGGCTCTAGGAGGAGCTTTTCCTATTAAAGAAACAATTAATTTTCAGAATCAGAATCCTTTATTGATCCGAGTCAAACATTTTTAAAAGGGAGGGAGAAGGGTGCATTATGTTCTCTGCATTTAACCTATCCTATTTAGGAGCAGTGGGCTGCCATCATGCAGCGTCCAGAAGCAGTTACAGGTTCAGGGCCTTGCTCTGGGGCTACTTCGGCAAAGGACCAGACTCGATCCGGCAGGTCGCCGGAAGCAGAGTCCTAACAGACTGAGCTAAGGCAGCCCCCAATAATGTGGTGTCTGAAGCCCTACCATCTGAGCAACACAGTCAGCCTAACATTAATTATTGCGTTATATCATTGTTACAAAAAGTAAAGTTTAAGTTTAAGACTGTTGGCTAAATCACATACCATGATGGATCTGAGTCCACGAGCACCAGTTTTTCTCTCCAAAGCCATCCTGGCTATGGCTCTCAAAGCATCTTGATTCACATTGAGTTCACACTGAAACAAAAATCATTGCAGATTAATTTAAATTGTAGATATTCAGTCATACAAGTATTAACAAATAGAAACAGCAATACACATCTCAGTTATTTTCCTGTACATCTCATACGAGGACAAAGATGGTGGGAGGTTTGGTGGGGGTATGTTGTTTCAGGTACCAGTTACACAATCTATTTTCCAGGAGTGACAGTTTAAACAGTAGATCTATGAGTTTGAAGGATTTTTAGAAAACAAACACTGCACAGTGGTTTATAATACCTTAAAATAGGATTTGACAACTCTGGAAAGTTATCACAGGGCAACTATTTTGTCTTTTGTTGTAACAATTTCAAGGTAAACAGCAACTCTACTGAGCAAACCCAGTGGTCCAATTGAAGTGAATGTGGGAGGAGGCTCTAAATTTTGTTTTTTTAAAAACACAGTGCTGTTGCCCCTCTGAACTCTGCTTAACTTTGTTCTGTAGTAGCTGCTATAACAGAGCCCTTACTTTATCCATGCTGAACAGAGCCTGGTACTGGGGAACCACGGCGTTGCGAGGTTCAGTCAATATACGGACTAGCGTTTCTTCATCCAGGCTGTGCAGTGGAACGACCACAGGAAGACGGCCAACAAACTCTGGGATCATTCCAAACTCGATCAGGTCCCTTGCCTCGACGTGCTTCAGCAGCCTGTCCTTCTCCTCTATCTCTGCCACAGTGTCCGTCTCACCGCTGGTGTTGGCCAAGTCTGCAGCAGCCGCTGCACGCCGCCCCGCCCCTTTCCCAGGTTGGAGGGAGTTCCAAAACCCAAATACTGAAGAGCCATTAAACATGAGGATTAAGTTAGAGGCAGGAACGATTCTCTGGCAGGACACATGTGCTGCGTTAAATTTACCTTTTCATTCTTTCTTCTGCTAATGATTCTGTCAAGTCCGTTGAAGGCACCGGATGCAACAAACAGGATGTTTGTTGTGTCTACCTGCACCGTTTCTCCTCTCAGTTTCCTGGAGTTTTTCTCAGGAACATTGACAACTGTGCCCTCCAGGAGTTTAAGCAAACCCTGACAGGAGAGGAGAAGGGGGAAAAAGGTCAATAACACAAGTCTAGGTCAACCAATATATGGGAAGGAAAGGACACAGTAAAACAAAACATGAAACCAGTTTCAGTAAATAAGTAAAATTTGCTGTCGTTTTTAAAAAAAAAAAAAAAATCCAAACTCTAGAAAATGTAATTCTGGTAGTTTCATTATGAGATGAATGCCTGTAAATAATTTGCATTTAAGTTTAATTACCTGCTGGACTCCCTCTCCTCCTACATCTCTCAGCTGATGGATTCCAGGCACACTGCCAATCTTATCAACCTCGTCCAGAAATACAATACCTGCACATGAAACATAAGGATAGGCAATTACAACACAGTCCCTGTGTGTGGAAAAGTAGACTTGGGATTTTAGCTTTCACTCTACTATATACTGCACACCCTTCACTTTGAGAAAACACTCTGTGGTTGCAGGGCAGTGGTAATCACCCTTGTAAAAACTACACTGATGTTTACTTTTGTTAATCCCAGTTTGATCCCATGTTTTTTTAAACCTCTTCCTGCTAGCCTCTTCCTTTACCATGTGAGGAATAGAAAATGGAAATGTGACATAACTGTGCAAATTTAAATAAGTTGTTGCTGCATAAAAAGTAACAAAAAAAACAATTTTATCTCTATAAGTGTAAAGTCTCAGAGTGGTTTTTCACATTTTTTCCAAACTAGATTTTTATGCCCCTGTTTGTATGTACACTGAAAGCAACTTAAAACCAGGGTCACATCCCCTGTATGTGAACACATACTTGACCAATAAAGCTGATTCTGAAACAACTTTTCAGTACTATTTTTGTCTGCAAGATTATCTTGGAATAAATTACAATGTTTTAAATCTTCAGTCACCTGCTTGCTGCTGTCAGATATTAAGGATAGAGGTCCTGTTCTCACCGTGTCATGACATTCATACTAGCTTGAATGAATGAGGATTTCTGCCTTCCATTTACAAGTGCATTGTTAAAAATTTAATGCCTTGTTGCCTAAATTTAATTAGGGATGCACAGTGTTTGGCCACCGAAATGAATCAGCCGAAAATGGTATCAGCCTAATAACTCAAAAGGCCAAATAAATTTTACCAAACAATTACGTTGACATGTCAGCAGTGTGGAAGCATTTTAATGTGTCCAAGAACGCAAAGACACACAAAAAAAAAAATCGCCATTTGCAGACACTGTTCTGCTGAACTGTCTCCTAGCACATCCACTCCATCTGTGGCTGACTTCTTAGAAAAAAAAATGGTCTGACCCGCTTTGAGTGTTTCTGTCACTTGTTAGTGAGAAGGCGATTAAGCTAGCTGTAGCTAATTTAGGAGTTCACAAGTATTCAAGCCTTCATGGTAAATCGAAACTGACCAGAGCAAGCTGACAGGCAGGTTAGTGACTTTATCTTGTCATTTTCTCTCTTTACAAAAACAAGTGTTGCAGTACGATACAAGAACATAACATCATTTAACAAACTGGGTCAGACTTGATGAATTTAGCGTGAGGATACACATGTGACAATGCCCGGTTTTCAAAATAAGGTGTCTATTCAGGAAGGAAATAAGATGAATTGGATTATATTCACATAAAGTATAAAGCATATTACATGTGTCCACTAAAAGTAAATGGACCCTCTTGTGCCTCCGACCCACCCACCTTAGTCTCTCCAAATCCGTTGGGAAACACTGAGTAAAAAGCACATTTTCACTATTGTAATGGTAAAAAAAAGGGCAAAATAAAAAACTTATTTGCTATTTTTTCCATTATTATTCAGTTTTTGCCAAGAATTTTCATTTCAGTGCATCCCTAAATTTAATCATTTGAACTCTGTGTGCACTGATGTAAGAAATAGCTGAAAACATGTGAGTATGTCATTCTTCAAAAGGCCTATTCAGATGTCATTTGTCCATCTTTGACTTAATGCCAAAAAATGTGTTACAGGATGGCTGTTTTGTGTTATATATTGTTGCAATTAGTTTTGATTCTTCAACAAACATATTGATACATATGGTGTTTGGTACATATGGTGCATTTTAACATGGGAAACTACACTGCTGTTAAATTTAGTCCTTCTGCCCACCTTGTTGAGCTTTCTCCACTGAGTAGTTGGCATCTTGCAACAGTTTGGCAATAACTGACTCAATGTCTTCTCCCACGTATCCAGCTTGAGTTAGTGTGGTACAATCGCAAATTGCAAAAGGAACATCCAGACAACGAGCCAGTGTCTGCGCCAACAATGTTTTTCCTGTAAAAAAATTACAGGAATGAGAATCATAGTTATAAAATTAACTGCATACCTGATTTGAGCGTCACTTAGCAATATTACATTTTTAGGACATTGTTCACACACACACCACACTAACCTGAGCCAGTGGGACCTAGAAGTATGATGTTGCTTTTTTCCAGTTTAATGTCAGTATGTGTGGAGTCCAGGACCTCCCCACCCCTCTTCTCTTGAGGTGCCTGCTGACTCGCCTGTTGCTGCATGGACGCTCCCAGAGCATTTCCATGAGGACTGATCCCTGCAATCTGCAGCAGTTCTGCAACACCAAGCAAAGCCACAGGGTGAGCTTTGTGACTGAGAAGTAAGAACTTCTCTAGGAACTGTATTTCATAAAATCACTATAAAGACCCAACTGAATGCTTTGTATTTGCACAGCTCAACACTTTAAAACAGCCCATCGCTACAGTGTATATGTGTTAAATTGTGCATGTTAACAGTTTCCATGTACGGACTAAAAATATGCATGCCTAGTCTGTGCCAGTGTGGAGTTACTAAGTGAGGAGAGCTGGACTGAAAATAGCAAAAGTACAGATGTGAATGTAGGTCACTGGGCAACCTTATTTTATTGTCTAGTCAGTTAAAGATTAATATGCATAATTTTACTGCTTCGGTTTCTGTAGCTCATTTGTATACATAAATAAACGTAAATAAACGTGCAATAATAAGTCACTGTATTTGTATTTCCTCCAATAACATGAATCATCAGGTGTCAATGAAATGTCTAGGTGAGATTTAAATGACTACTCATTTTATAATCCAATTCTTTAGTTTGAACAGGACTACAAATACATTACCAGAAATATCTGGAAGGCAAAGCGAGGCTCTGACTAAGGAGCCACAGAGGTCTGTAAATTTTGGCATTTGCGCAACTCATGAAAATAAAGACTGTTTGAGTGGTGTGACTTTTAAAGGTAACACACTAAGGAGGACCAATCACTTACTTGTGAATCTGTACTCATCCTCTCGTCTTCTCATCTCTAGCTCTACAGGGAGAGGACGAAAGTACTCAGATCAATGTTATCATTACTCCTTACCATTATGACATTATCAATACAGTCCTGCAAAAAACGCTTATACAGTCATGTGTGATAATTATTGAACAAATGCCAAATAATACAGATTATGATTCAAGAGGAGTTACAATTATATAGTAATAATCATTTATTTGTGATGATTTTATCAGAGTAAATGGCTCGATTGCACAATGTCTTAATGTGTAAAAGAGATACTGTGCTCTTAATTTTAATGCTTTAATCTGTCAACGTTGAACAATTGCAAGTGTATTTTTTGCAGCACTTGCATGTCAACAAATCTTTACTGCAAGTTGTGATCTTTAATTTTTCCATCTCCTATATATTTACTTTATCAGGAGCTTAATTAAAACTGCCTTGGTTTTAGATATACTATACTTCTATTTTTAAGTTTAGTTTAGAAATTGTGTTTTATTAATCCCAGAATCATATTTAAAAGACATACAATTCTTCTTAAATCACAGGCCCTCTTGCATGTCATCCCCCTTCACTCCCCATATTTCCCATCTGTCTCTGCTGCCCAGTATTGAATAAAGACATTCGTATTCACTACAGTGTTTTCTACATCTAAGACATTAGAAATTGTGTTTTCTAATGCAAAATTGGAACATAATTACATAAATAAGCAGCAGAATAAAGCAATATCTATTGAAAAGTAATACTGACCACGAGGAGTTAGAGAGGGCTGTTTCTCTGCTTCCACTTGCTGTCGACTCCCAGCAGGGATGTTGTTGTAAATACGCTTGTAGTGATTGTACACTGCAACTGCTAACACCTTTTTTGCGTAGGACTGGCCAACAACGAACTTGTCGAGGTAAGCATATATCTGGAAAGAAATAGTAATTTGTATTTCATACCTGTATAGAAGTATAATTGAGTATTACAACAGAATGTGTAACACTTCAATTAAAGTCATTTAAATGCATATTTTGACAACTGTGGTTCTTGCTTCTATTTCTCACCTTCTTAGGGGAAGGGGGAGGTTTCTGTGCAAAGGCCAGTTTCACAGCCTCTGCAGCAGATTCTGGCTCTTTGTTTAGCCCCTTCTTAGAGTCCGCTTCAGACAGAACCACGAAAAAGTGATGGCATTTCTCACATTTGACAAATCGTGTTGATGCTACAAAAGAACACACACACACACTTTTAATACCGAAACATTTTTATAACTAGTTTGAAATAATCTTTTGAGACATTTGTAGTTTAACAATTTTCCAAGGGTGCAGATCATTAAGCTGACTGACACGCAAATCAAAAATAACTGTTTAGTGCGAAAGGGATGCTCATACTGCTGAAATGCAGAAATGGACAAAATGGTCTCTTATAGGTTTCTGTTACATGAAAGTCACACATTGGTATCGACCTACAGGGAAACTTGACTGTTACATTTAGATGATATAATGCCAGTTGTGCTTTATTTCAAAAATAGTTACTGAAGAAATAGTGAATGAAGACTAAATTCAATTTCAAAGTTTAGCTGTTGGCAGAGCTGCACGGTCACTGCTAGAAGATAACTTGATCATCATGAGATGACAACACACTGCTGCGTCTATGCAGCAAATTTCCCTTACAGGGGAATAATAAAGTTCTATCTTATCTTAGATTATCTGGGCATTAGCAGACTGGCACGATGGATTGCAGTTCCATGACACCAAAACCTCAGTTTACTTGCAGGTCTTTATTTTGACAAAGTGTGCTGGGAAATTACATATGGGGATTGTTTATGGTTTAGTATTAATGTGCTATGTGCTTATTTTAGTTCACCACCACAGTTTGTACCACAAAAAAATGTGGAAGTTGGTTTAATGCTTTAATACAAAAATAAACCACATTTCAACACACCATTATTTAAAATAATAATATGTCCATCTGCTACACACTATACTGTAATTTCACACTTTGTTGTTTTTTTTAAATTCAACCACAGTACAAAACATTTTCCTCTGTATTTCTCTACTTCCTCATCAGTGTTTGATGGCATTCAACAATGTCAACCACAATTCTTCTACAGGTCATCTTCTCATTCACTTTTATCCAAAGTGACTTATAATTGCTATATATGTCAAAGGTCACATGTCTCTGGAGCAACTAAGGGTTAAGTGTCATGCTCTGGGACAAGACTGTTTTTTTTAAGCTCTGCAAACAACTGACTTCCTTGATTTAAAGTTTCCACATGCCATTTGCATCACATCAGAAAATTTGTTTTAGAAAACAGCTGTTGAAAATGTGGATGTGTTTACTCACATACAAAGGTCTCTACATGTGTGCAGGGATCTCCACATTTAGGGCAGCGTAGCTGGCTTCCCCCCTTGCCTGATCCTCCAGAGCCAGACTGTCTCTTTGCCTCACTGATGCTTTTCTGTGTGAACACGACTATGTCAGCGCAAGCATTGAATTACATTAAAACCATCAATGCCATGTACAAAGTCATGAGTAATACCATTGAAGAGAGCTACAAATGAGATTTATCCTCCCTGAGATTACCTTTCCACCATCACTTCCACCGTCCTTTGTTGTCCCATCTTTAGAGGCATAGCAGACAGCAGTCTCTGAAAACGACCTCACCCGTACCCGGGCAGGTACATGAGTTTCCCGAGATCCCTGACGACTCAGAGAAAAAAACTGGATCCGGGAGCAGGACAATCCTGTAACAACAGGACAATCCCTTTTGATTCCTAACAACACTGACTACATGTTATTTTCAGTGATTTTGTTTACCTATAAAACACATATCCTGAATCATAAATAGGCAACAAGCAAAATACAAATTTCATAACTGCTCTTACTTGACATGTGACTAGAGCTAGAACAAGCAAATCAACGGAAAATGTTTCTGCATGTAGTTTAGAAATCGATTTTACTGACTTTTAAAGCAAAAACACCAACATTTTATGGTTCCAGCACCTAAAATGTGATGATTTGCCTATTCTCCTTGAAATATAGACTAGTAATTGGAATATATTTGTGTTTTTGGCTGTTGGTCTGACAAAATCGAGACATCTGAAGATGTCACCTAGGGATGTGAGAAACTGATGTCCATTTTTCACAGTTTTGTTACATTTCAAAGACTAATCAATTAATTGAGAAAATAACCCGAAAATTAATAATAAAAATAACTGTTAGTTGCAGGCCTACATATATCACACACACACATCAGATAAGTCATAGCAACACCGCATATTATCAAGAGCAACAGTTGATAGTCAAGGGCATAAAGTCCATTTTATTTATATATGCTGTTGCAATATTCTATTGCACACTTTGCTTTTTTCATTGTGCGTTTTTGTCATTTTACAAGTGTGAAGGTCTGACGGGCTGATGGATTAACAACGTTAGCTAAGCTACGGCTGCTAAACGCTAAAAAGTGACTTTTCCACCTGCTATTGACAATAAAGACTTTCATAACAAACAGCGACCTGGGTTACATGCTAAAGCAAATAACGTTAACGTTAGCACAATGTCATGCAGCTTTAGCCGGCTGGCAGGGTGTGTACTTTCCCTTTCTTACCTCTGTGAGCAGTATTTAGGAACAACCTGGCAGCCGAAGTACATGGACAGGACATGACTCTTCTTTTGGCTCAAAATCCTGAAATTAAACGTAAAGTTAACACCGTGCACTGAGGGGTTGGGGGTTAGAGTAGCATACAGCTAACGTTAACACACTTCATAACTTCAACGTCACTGTTAGCATTAGCAACGCAGGTCACTTATACTGGTGAAGATGGACTACTGAATAAATCATCTTTAACACCACTTGACATAATAAACTGATTTATCGGGCCATCGCGGCTAAGTACATCGTGCTATCTTGCGCTACAATAATTAATTTCAATATAAACAATGTAGCCAGCTGCGCTCAATAACGTAAACAGGTATCGTTAACTGTTAGCTACTTAAGATAGGCCCAAGCCAGAGCTAACTAACGCAGCTGCCAGTGGAAATGAAAAACAATCCTGGCTGGACTGACAGCCAAATGTTGCAGTGTTTTACCCGGTGTGGACACAAGTCAGGCCCGCAAGCCAACCTAACTAGCCATAATGCTTAATTCTGACATTAGCTAAAGGGAAGGCAACATGTAACAAGCTTGCTAGTTTTACTCACAGGGCACGATGAAACCAGTCGCGTCTTGACAGCCTTTTTTGGATAAACAAATGTGCTAAGTCACTGCAGCTTTAAATCTCTTGTTTTACGTTGACGGGTCAGTGTGCCATGCTAATGTCACACTGCCTATTACATAAAGTGAGAAGCGTTGACTCCTTTAGGCCGCTGTTTCCCAGGTGGGACACGACCCAAAGTGATGTAACAGTTAACGCTTGCTGTTATGAACTAGGTCAGTTCCTCGGCTAACGTTAGCTACGTAGCCTACAGTAGATAGCGTTACTGATTTAATCAGTGTAAACGGTCTAAGTAATATGGAGGGCTCCCTTATATCTATGCAGGTCATAACTATCCAGACCTTTTGAGATCTACTAAACCACAGGAGGTGTTAACGAGGATGACTGCTGGTGTGTTCAAATGATTCACGTAATGTGCAGAATTCACAGAGGTATGGTGAAATCCTGTTGCGTTTGGGGGCTGTTCGTAAATGTGTAACGCTGTCTCGACCGGAAGAGTCAGACTATTGAATTTCTGGTCGCAAAAATAAAAAATGCTGTGTCGTTATTTTTGGGGCATATTTTTTGCTTGAGTTGCTCTTGGAATCACATGTTTTTCTGTAATTAACTTAAAATAAAATTCCAGTAGGCCTAGACATGAGCAGACCAAACGTATGGTGTTTACCTAAGTCTAAGAATAGGCCATAAAATTCCCTTTGGTGGTCACTCTGGGGGGAAGTGAAATAGAGGATTAACTCTTATAAATACCTGGGTAATGATGACTCCCAGACTTTTAAGCCCCATGTGCTGTACCTGGTGAAAAAAGCTCAGGCTAAAACTGGGTTTTTATGTTCAAAATAGGTTGTGTAAAATGTAAAAACAGCAACATGTTGCTGCCAGTTTTATCTGTTCTGGACTATGGTGATCTTTTAGTATATATGCAGAGCAGGGCAGAGTCCTCATATGGTTGACACAGCTTACCATGTGTCCTTGAAGTACATTACCAATTGCAAAGTTCTTGAAGTTTTGAAACACAATTGTTTCAAATTATTGTTAAATGCTTTTAAATCCAAAATGAAAGAATTAGATGCAGACTTCTTAATATGTATTTTTTTAATTGTGAAACTCAAAAATTACTCTTTTGAAATATAAGCTCACTATTCTTCTCTGTTATCTGTTTGTATCTATGTGTTTTTCATTTTATATGCTAAGTGACCCTTGGAAAAGAGATTCTTAATCTAAATGGGACTCTCCTGGTTAAATAAAGGTTATATACAGGGTGTGATTTGTGTAAATAACAGAGAAGGGATGTTTAGTTTTTTCATGATAATATGAAATGGTAGCTCACTATATAAACAATTATGTCTTTGGTACAATGTCCAAATTTCCCACTAGAATTCATCATGTTGTACAGTCATACATACATCCAATATTGTTATTTCTTGAAATCAACACATGTACATCAGTGGTCAGTAAAATTGATTTGACTAATGGGTCACACATTTCCTGCAAACAATATCCAGTGTGAACTATAAGCTAAACTTACTTCTGTATAAAAACATGTTAGTGTTTCAAGAAAGTCACATAAACTGAGATTTACTTTTAATTATTTTATTGCTGATTTTACAAGGTTTGTGGTTATCTTTAGGTCAGTTTGAGTTTAACTTTGCAGGTTTTTATACTGCTGTTGTCCCACATATACAAAAGCTTTTTGTTAGGATAATATGACAGCATAGCCAAGATGCCATTACCTGGTCTTAGATCAAAATTTGCATCCAGAGGACTCTCTTTCTTTAAATCAAAAGCATATGTAACTTTTCTGTCTTTGTCATCTGTAAAATATAACACCCCACATACAATGAAAGCATTTCCTGCTTTAGTTGTAGGGTAGTGAGTGTTTATGACTGACTCTACAGAGAATGTGTCAGGGTTAAGCTTCGCAGCCATCGTATTATCTTCTGTATCTGATGCAAAAATTACCCACAGTCCATTTTCATCCACAGCAAACTTGAAGTATGTCTTCGAGTTGCGGAAAAGATAAGTCAGGTTGTGATATCTGCTGTGTGCCATGATCAGAGTGTTTGTTCTCCCAGTGTTCAGGTTAAATCTGTAAAATATTGATTAAGTTAAGAAGCTGAGTACAAAAGCCACACATCACATGACACAGACAGCAAAAAAGGTCAGTATGGGTGAGTAACTAAGGCAATGACAAAGTGCTATAGTTAACACAAACACTTACTTTATAAGTGTGTTTGTTCCTGCTTTGTGAAAGTAAAGTGACAGCTTGTAAACAACGTGACCGCAGCCCTGAAAGAACCTGTTGATGTCTATTTTGTGGCCTGTATCCTGAAATGTGGAAATGTTCCTGTGCTCCTCCAAAAGTCGACCTGGGGAAGAAAAGTTTCAGTGTTGAATCCACAGTAACTCACTAATCTCTGTGAGTGAATGGTAGAGGTGCGGGTGCTATAAAAAATAAATAAATAAATTCACCTGAAAAATGCTCGGCCAGCCAGTATCGACCGTCATCCAGCTGGGACGCATCAGACATCCAGGCTCCAAAAGTGCTTTGCATTGAGGTGGTTTTCTCCGAACATTTAATATTTCTAATTTTGCACTCTAAATGAAAGATATGTACTTCAGTATTAGAATACATTAGCTAGCTAGATAGATAGATAGATAGATAGATAGATAGATAGATAGATAGATAGATAGATAGATAGATAGATAGATAGATAGATAGATAGATAGATAGATAGATAGATAGATAGATAGATAGATAGATAGATAGATAGATGAAAATGTTCTAACCACTTCTGGTCCGTTTCACATTTGTTGTCACATTGATCTTGTTGTTGGTCTGGAGTGGATATGAAGAGTCTAAAGAAAAAGGAAGAAGAAGAAAAGGGCTAATCTGTTTTTTTTCACATGGTGATAAGTGGTGGTCCCAAATTACACCACTGGTAATGTAAATATTGAACCTTGAATGTTTTTAAAGACGGTGGATGGGCTTTGAGAGACAAGAGAAATCTTATAAACTAAACGTAAATATGTCATTACTGAAACCAAATATGGCACACAAGACAGTTTCTTACCACTTTTCATGGGTGTATCAATAATGTTTCCGCTGTTATTGATGCCGTCCCTCTTTTGAGCCAGGTCTATAGAAAGTGGGGCTGTACATATATAGATAAATACATAGAGACACTAATGGTGTTATAGTACAGCATCTTAACTCAAAAGACAAAAGTAAATGTTTTTAGGTCACTGTTACTGTTACGTAGAGTGTTTCCTACCAGTTAATAATTTAATTGGTGCCTCTGTAACATTCTCTGTGTTGGTATCATTCAAGGTGTCGTGGCTGTAGTCTGCATGAACTGATACTGACTCTAGAAAAAAAAAGTTTTTAAAAGTTATATAATGTAATATAATATATTTAATCTGACAGTTACAGTAAGTCTTCCCACCACTCTACCAACTTACCGGATTCCACTCTTTTGTCTAGGAGTTTTTTAGAGTCAGTAACATTCAGTATGTTTCTGCTAACGGCTGGCTGTAGTGTTGGTGATTCTGCAGAAAGAAAGATGTGGATATCAGATGTTAAATATTTTCAGAACTTGATGTTAATCAATTCACAAACAAACACACACACATGTCATAAAAATAATAGACCTTACATAATGTATTGCTGTGTAATCTGTGTAATGTATTGCTCTAATTAAAGATTTAATCAGATGTTTAAGATGATTAGTAGGTTTTGAGGAAACAGAAAAAACACTTAAATTAAATGTGTGAATTTTTCAATACTGATAAATGCTGATACCAATAGACAGTTTCTCACCAGTTTTAATGGGTGTATCAATAAAGGCATCACTGCTTTGGTCCGCAGAAAGTGGGTCTGTAGAATGAAATGAAACATTATATATATAATGTTTGAAAGTTATAGTCACTTACTTTCATAATTCAAAACACAGTATTTCCCACCAGTTAATAATGTTATTGCTCCCTCTGTAATGTTCTCTGTACTGGAGTCATTCAGGGTGCCATGGATGTAGTCTTTATGAAGTGATACTGACTCTAGAAATGAAAAGAAAAAAGTAAAAAAAAAAAAATATATATATATATATATATATATATATATATATATATATATATATATATATATATATATATATATATATATATATATATATATATATATATATATATATATATAATCAAAATTTGGTCTGACAGTTGAGTCTTCCCACCACTCTAACGGTTGCTTACCAGTTTCTACTCTTTTGTCAAGGAGTTTTTTAGAGTCAGTAACATTCAGTATGTCTCTGCTATCAGCTGGATGTGGTGTTGGTGATTCTGCAGAAAGAAAGATGTGGATATCAGATGTTAAATATTTTCAGAACTTGATGTAATTAATTCACAAACAATCACACACATATCATGAAAATCATAAACCTTACATAATGTATTGCTGTGTAATCTGTCTAATGTATTGCTCTAATTAAAGATTTAATCAAGATGTTTAAGATGATGAGTAGGTTTTGAGGAAACATAAAAAACACTTAAATTAAATGTGTGAATTGTTCAATACTGATAAATGCTGACACCAATAGACAGTTTCTCACCAGTTTTAATGGGTGTATCAATAAAGGCATCACTGCTTTGGTCCGCAGAAAGTGGGTCTGTAGAATGAAATGAAACATTACATATACAATGTTTGAAAGTTATAGTCACTTACTTTCATAATTCAAAACACAGTATTTCCTACCAGTTAATAATGTTATTGCTCCCTCTGTAATGTTCTCTGTGCTGGAGTCATTCAGGGTGCCATGGATGTAGTCTTTATGAAGTGATACTGACTCTAGAAATGAAAAGAAAAAAGTTTTAAAAAGTGTGTATACATATATATATATATATATATATATATATATATATATATATATATATATATATATATATATATATATATTAGTGGTGGGTCGTTATCGGCGTTAACGGCTGCGTTAACGTGAGACTCTTATCGGGCTGACAAAAAAAATATCGCCGTTAATCTATTCTCAAAGTTGGGTTGGGAGCTGGGTCTATACTACGCAAGCTATGATGACTTTCACCTTGATATTTTAGCGCAGATGTATATCTAGCCGAATTGCACTGTAGGGGACGAGAACAAGTCTTGAACCTGTGTGTCTGCCTACTGTGAAATTACCACATCAAACGTGACGTGCTAACATGGATGCAGCTGTTGCTGCGTCACCTCGGAGGTCGGAGCTGGGAATGACGTCACACCCGAGTTGACGGCGTTCCAGTTACAACCTCGCTCGGCCAGCTGTTTGTTTACAACTAGCCAGGTTAGTTATTGATACGCCGGCTGATTAAAAACGCATTGTGCGGTATTTACTCACACTAACTGTAGCAACACGTCCACAGAGAGCTGTTGGACAGCACTTTGTGTACGAACATTTCTGAAGCCGCCGGTGTTGTGCCGAATTCTGCCTGCCTGCCGAGAATCGCATGCACCTCGCGGGTGCTAACGGTCATCTATGCTGAGAAAAGAGGTGGATGCAAATGTCGGCAGGGAGCCTACAAAATCTGATCTGCAGAATTATGCATCCATCTCTTTAGGTCCTTCAAACAGCTTTATCGCCACATATACTGAATGTCAAGGAATGGTCCTTCTAGCCTACAAAGTGTATTAAAATATTAAAGACTCTAAACGTTCATAAAATATATACTTCAAATCAATTTATCACCATTGATGAAGTCCACAAAGAATTTTACAGCATTTAAAAGCATTATTTGGAGGTGCATGCAATTCTCGGCAGGCAGGCAAAACTCGGCACAACACCTGGTTTGCACCTTGTGCAATGCGAAATTCCACCTAAACGCAAAGCACATCACACGCTACACACAAGTACATCTTATTGAACATGATTTATTTACATCACCAGTTATCATAGTAGAACAGCTTTCTCAAGCAGTTTGTGATGCATTTTGGAAACAGGAGATGAGCCCCTGGTCTAATGCGCCACCTGGCTTGAAACCTGACTTGAAACCCGTTCACACACATATTTTAAATGCCTTCGGCAGAATTCAAATGAGCCATTTTAATCTAGATTAATCTAGATTAAAAAAATTAATCTATGCCCACCCTAATATATATATATATATATATATATATATATATATATATATATATATATATATATATATATATATATATATATATATATATATATATATATATATATATATATACATATATATATAATTGCTTACCAGAGTGAGTAACATTCAGTATGTCTCTGCCACCAGCTGGATGTGGTGTTGGTGATTCTGCAGAAAGAAAAATGTGGATATCAGATGTTAAATATTTTCAGAACTTGATGTAATTAATTCACAAACAATCACACACATATCATGAAAACCATAAACCTTATATAATGTATTGCTGTGTATTAAAGCTTAAATTCAAGTTTACTCACCAGTTTTTGTCCATCTCTCTTTGCTAGTCAAATTTAGCTTTTTGTTGTTCACAGGTGAATATGAAGAGCCTTAAGAAATAATAACAATGACTAATTCATATTTTCTCATTTGTTAAAAAATAATATTTTAAGAGATGTATTGTAAGTAGTCCTACATTGCAAACTATTATAAAAACTTTAAAATTCACTTGAAGGTACCACACTAGAATTGTAGTCCCATACCTGTTTGAATATAAGGTAGCCAGTGTATGAATGTTGCTGGATGTTTGTTTTTTTTACATAACATAAGATGTAAGAAATACTATTCTTACCACTGCTAATTTGTTGACTCTTGGAATAAATAATTTCTCTAAATAAGTATGAGTAGGTTTTGAGGGAAGAGAAAAAACACTAAAACTAAATGTGTGAATTGTTCAATAAATGCTGATACCAATAGACAGTTTCTCTCCAGTTTTAACATTTGTATCTATGGGTCCACTGTGCATCACTGCTTTTGTCCACAGAGAGTGGGCGTGTAGAATGAAATGAAACATTATATATAATGTTTGAAAGTTATAGTCACTTGCTTTTCTCATAATTCAAAACACAGTATTTCCTACCAGTTAATAATGTTAGTGCTTCCTCTGTAATGTTCTCTCTGCTGGAGTCATTCAGGATGTCATGGATGTAGTCTTTATGAAGTGATACTGACTCTAGAAAAGAAAATGTATTGAATTTAACATCATTGTTCATATAATTAAAAAACAGTGTAATCGACACATCCTGCATTCAGTCTTGGTCCAGTAGTACTTTATTGAGAACCACTGAAAACCATTTTTTTTAAAGATTTGACCTGGGAATTTGTGCTAATGCTGGGTTTGGATCAATGCAAAAGTGAATTTTACTTTACTGTTTCCAGTGGAGGAAAGGTTACAAAGTACATCTACTCAAGTACTGTACTTGTACTTTGCTTAAGTATTTCAGTTTTATGCTCTGTATACTTCTTCATGACTACATTCAAGATGGACATATTGTAATTTTTACTCCACTAAATTTATTTCAGCCGTGGTTATGTGGTGAAGTCTTGTGGCCACACAAGTGGTTGCTTACCAGATTCCTTATCTGGGTTTTGAAGTTTCTCAGAGTCAGTGATATTTAAAACATCGCTGGCTTTATGAGCTGGATGTGGTGTTGGTAAAACTGTGGAAAGAAAGGTGAAATTTAATAAGAAGTTGAGATGAAATTTGTGTGTACAAACATTTCATAAATGAGTCCCAGCATCTCCTACCTGTTAGTAAGTTAATTACTGGCTCTGTAACAGTCTGTGAGCTGGTTTCAATCCTCGTGTCATCACCTCGTCCATAGTCTGGACGAGGTGATATTAACTCTATAGAAAATAAAACTGAATTTGAGTAAGGGTTAGGGTTAGGATTAGGGTCATGCATTTTTAAACTGAACCAGGTCATATAGTACATTCTGAATTTAAGCTGTGGAACAAATGCCACTGAAAATGGTTGATCAGTAGATTTTATATTTGTGCCTTCACCAAATACAGTATATTCAATTTGACTGTTTACCACTTTTCATGGATATATCATTAATGTTTCCGCTACCATTGAAGTTGTCACTGTTCTGATTCCGGTCTGGAGAAAGTAGCACTGTAGAATGAAGCGAGACATTATGTAAGATTTACAGATACTAATGGTGTTGGAGGGCAGTTCCTTTATTTGGGGTACAATTGACTTTTACTTATAATTTAAAACACAGCTAATACCAGTTAATAATTGAATTGGTGCCTCTGTAACATTGGTATCATTCAAGGTGTCAGGCCTGTAGTCTGTATGAACTGATACTGACTCTAGAAAAGACAAGAAAAAAGTACTGGGTCAAAAAATGCTTATTATCAAAATTAGATCTGACAATGAAGTCATCCCGCCACTCAAAATAGTTGCTTACCAGATTCCACACTTGTGTCTAGAAGTTTTTTAGAGTCAGTAACATTCAGTACATCTATGTTATCATCGGCTGGATGTGGTGTTGGTAATTCTGCAGAAAGAAAGGCGGGTTTCAAATAGAGGGGCTGGTACAGGCATCATACATGGTTTATCATCACATAACATAAAGATGAACCTCAAGCTCTAAGTCACAAACAGCCAGTTATTAATTCACGTAATTGTAGTAAATTTTGAATTTTATCCTCACCAGTCTGGTTAATTGTTGAGCTGCTGATATTTTTTGTGTCCGTTTCATTGAAGGCCTCCCGTGTCAGATTAGATGAATCTAAGTAGGTAGAGTAAGAGAAGAAATCTAAGGTTCCTTTTTGTGATGGTTTTTACTTTCAAACTTCAGCTTCTAATCATAAATAATAACAGTATGTATGTATGTATATGAAAAGTCAACATCAATAGCCTAAAAATAATAATCAACTATTACCAGCCTCAGTATTTTTAGACTCTATTTTAATTTGTAAAAATACAGAAAAAACCCAGCTCATCCGGTGTCAGACTCAATAAATAAAACACACACACACTCAGCCTGCTACCTTTTTTTTCTTGAAGAAGGTCTCTGACTGAAATCTCATTAATTAAAATGATTTTTGCAGAGATTTGAGTGAGCAGATGTTTTTTTACATTGAGACTCAATAAATTTTTAGGTCAAAAAAATGAATAAAGGATTCATTATTTCCCAACTAGAAGTACATTCCTGGTAGTGTGGCGATGCCTCTGACAAAGCATTATGATTTTCATGTTGGGGAATAATATTAATAAAGAATATAATTAAACAGTTAACAGAAAAAACATAAACATTTTTAAAAAGATACTTACTTTGGTGTCTGGTGAAAAGTTTTGTCTAGGGGAGGGTGACTTTGGATTTATTAGTGGTAAAATCCCAGCTACAACACCTATGTGGTCAGTTTTAATTGGTTAAAGTGGATTGTCATAGTGAGCCGACACATGTTACTCCACTGACCATAAGGGCAGATGGTGGGGAGGTGGATTACCCTCCATGACAAATTTCTGTGGATGTTTGGAGACTTTGTGACACAGCCTTGAAAACTGGTCACTACTGGAATGTAGTATAATAAACAACATGAATTAGACCACAGCCATCATTAGGAGGATACAACTTTAAACCTTACGAGTGAATCTACATGTTTGAGTGTTTGAGATGTCACTTTAAAACTTTTTTTTATTTGGCCTTGGTGTCATTTCTGGTGGGTTTTGGCTGTGAAAATGAAACATGCTGGTTCATTGTATACAATGACTCTGTGGACACATTCTCACCCATTAATGTGTCGGTCTGATGGAGGTGTTCTCTGACAGTCTTATTTCTCACTTCATTAGAATACCAAATAGGACAGGGTGGACCCGGTGGACCCGTTGGGCCTGGTGGACCTGGGGGGCCCCTTGGACCAGGAGGACCTTTAAATATACACACACAGTAGCTACAAGTCAGACATGTAAAACTGACCTAATTAACAATAATGCTGGTTAGTGACATTGGCTGTTTACATCAATAACAGAAAAAAACAGGAAAGCACAAATATGGATTACTATGTGAATTCTTGATATAATATTGTTCAATATTGTACTTTGACTTAAAGGAAACTTAAAAGTAAAGTGTTGAACAAAACATAATAGACATTTTGCTATTCTTGGAACCTCACCAGTAAGCTAAACAAGTCAAGTTGATCATGAAAATATGTTTAAAAAAACATATGTAACTCTTGTAAAATTAGGTGACAGAAGTGCTCCTGAGTAAATACTAGATGCAGTCTGTCTGGCTCTCTCTGTTAATCACATTATTTATATCAGGTTTAAATATGTTGTCATCTCTCACCCTCAGTGAGAATGTCATTGGAGGTCTCGCATTTCAGTCGGGGAGGCCCAGGGTCTCCTTTAGGTCCTGGTTCTCCTTTTTCACCAGGGGGACCTAGTCATTGACAGGTGTCGTCACTAGTTTGAACCACTTTGTCCACAGTGTTTCTCTGTGGCTCAGACTTTTCAGAGTAACAACAACAAATAAGCATGGTTCAGGTATGAACAGTCCAGTAAACATTATCCCACTAAAACATTAAATCTCCCGGGCATTTCTAATCTGGCAGCTATAGATAAATTCTTCTGCAGTGGGAATAGTGAGTAGGATTCTCGTGTTATGTAACGACGGCTGAACAAAGGACTGTTTGAAACTTGTAACTGACTTCTGTTAATGAGTTTATTTGTCTGTTCTGGTGCACACTTCATTCACTGTTGGGTGGAGGGGGTAGATTTCTAAGACACAACAGATCTCTCACCTCTTTTTCCGCGTCTCCCCTTAGGCCCAGGCACACCCTGTGGTCCCGGTGAACCAGCTCTACCAGGCAAACCTAACAGGCAAAAGAACTGCGAATGTACTATCAAATTAAACTTAGTTTAAGTAATTGATGCAGCTAATTAAAGTGGCTGTTTTACCTGGTGGTCCAGGTGGGCCTGGGAAGAAAATTAAAATATAAAATAGTTCACAAAATTAATACAGCAGAAGCACCAGCAACAATAAAAATTAAAGTGCTGGAATGGAGAATATTTATGGAGAATGGAGAACATAAGTGCACCTGTTAAACACATTGCTCTGGAGCTATTACACATCTCTATGAAGGCTTTGACCTGAAAGAGAGAAAATATAGTCAGTGCTCCAGCTTCTTGAATTTTAATGTTTGCTGGTTTTCTTAGTCTTCTACGATAGTAAATTGAATATCTTCAGGTTTGAGAATGTCGATCGGACAAAATAAGCAGTTTGAAGACGTTAGTTTGTGCTCTGGATACCTGTGTCAGGCATTTTCGCTATTTTTTGACATTTCATTGCTTACATGATTAATCAGTTAATACAGAAAATGATCAGAAGATTAACTGATAATGGTCTAACCGTTAGTTACAGCCCTAATTATATGTATCATTGATAACTGTGCTGTCCTCTCTGTGAGAAAAATATAGTAGGACCCTCTGAAGAAATGCCAGTTCCCAGCAGATGTGAGTACAGTTGAGGGAGGAGCAGGCAACAGTAACACTCAACTGCTCAAAGTATTAAAACATACAGTGGAAAACCAAACTTCTTCTTAATCTGTCCAACAGACTCTTGCAATTCTTTGCACTTGCACAAACATGCTTCTTATCCCAAAAGAGAAAGGAGAGGAAATGTTTCTATTAAAGATGACAGCAAGGAGTTGTTGATTGCTCCCCTGTTCGGTCTCATAAACATATATTGGCAAAAATCATAAACCTCTCTTTTAAAATATTTTACAGTACAGTAAACAGTCTGCAGTGTTCACAATTTCATGAAAGCCCACATTCAAGCATGTTGGTGTCTTACAGGAACCATGGAGTATGTCTTCAGCATCAGCATATCCTTCTGGTCTTGGCTTTGAGTTGGTTCTCCATCCCAGCTCCTTCTGCGACGGGGCTTCCTCAGCTCTCCAGCTTCTCCAGAGTCCATGGGCAGGATGCCGGCCTGTAACTTGCAGCTCTGTGACAGCACCTGCAGCCGCGCGTCCAAGCTGAGCAGCTCCTCCGTCAGCTCTTTCTGCCGAACCAGCAGGAACACAAAACCTGCTGAGCACAGGAGCAGCAGCACACACATCCCCAGCAGCAGCCCTTTCCACAACAGACAATTTCCACTCTTCTCCTTCATATTTGTGCCCTGTTTCCTGGTCCTCCGCTGCAGAGTGATATGGTCTCTGAAATTCACAAGCACACACAGCACATATCTGAACACCTGCCAGAAAACAGATAAGACGTCAGAGGGAAACTACGCTGTAAGCTGTTGCAGAGGAATAAACATGTCAAAATCTGTCTGTGACTACAGGGGGAACCACATGGTGAATTGTGCAACAACCCGCATCTGGGAAACAGTTAACATCTAATGGGCCTACTTGATTCAGAAGCAGCTTATGGACATATTTCCAGAATGACATATCCTACAGACAATGTAGTTCTTCTCATCATTCTGGTGCTCTTCCTGTCAATATTGTCACCAGTCTGTCCTACACAAAATTACATGGAAGTGGAATAAATAAGTTGTGAACAAGGGGAACATTCTTTGGATCTACAAAGAGCTTTCAGTGTGCTTTCAGTAAATGACTGTGGGTGTGTGGATGTGTGTGTGTGTGTGTGTGTGTGTGTGTGTGTGTGTGTGTGTGTGTGTGTACTGAAGTCTGCTGTTATAAATAAATGGGTTTTCATTGCATTATGCATTTCCAAATATAAAATAACAGTTGCATACTTTTTTCTCCACTTGTGTTGCTGCACACGGGACATTAAAGGCTCTCCTTTACCAAAAAGTTCTAATTATCAGGTTTAGTCTATACTACAAAGAGGAAAAGCAAGTTTTTCAGCCAACATGGGATACACGCTGCCACCCAAACCCCGAAATGTGAGGCTAACATCTTGATCAACAGCTATTCATCGGCTTGACGGTTGAAGGACAGCTCATTATAAGCACACAATCTCTGCATGAACATCAATTTCTTGTTTTTAATTCCCCATCAATAGTAATTTTTTTAAGTAGTGGAGCACTAACACCCATTTCTAAATAAAAATTTGAAAACTTTATGTTTTTAAATTATAAACATGATGTTTTGTCTTTCCCCTGTTTTCTTTTTTTTGAACTGCTGAGTAAATCCTTGTTCTCTTTTCCACAGGTCAGTCTGACCCAGTGGATTCATTTCCCCATGAAAAGCCTCCTCGGTTGATGAATTGGACAGTGGGGTTTCTTTCTTTTGAACAAAGCTAAATGTGAACTGAGCCCATCTAAAAAAAATGATGCAGAGTAGAGCCGATGAAAGACTTGCAGGTTTTGCATTCTTATGAATAAAAAACACTTAAGCTGCTTTGTGTTTTAGACATGCACTGTTATCTGGCCTGTTCAGTGTTCTGCTACGTAATAGTACTTGTAACCCCAAAGTGGCAGTGTTTCTAAGCAACCAGAAAAGTAAAGGCTTAACCAGGGATTTATAAACACTTGAATCCCTCTTTTTTTTGGTAGAAGAATGTTGATCATCTTTAAAACCAGTGGAGGAAGTGCAGCATCTCTTCAAACTGCACTCTCACTTGTCAGGAGTAGGACAGAAGGAGAAGGAGAGACGTAAGTATTATTCTTTGATCATTTGTTAATGGAGAATCTAATTATGCTCTTAATTATGCTCTATTTTTGTCTCTATTTTTGTTATATATATATAGATATATATATATCTATATATATATATATCTATGTCTCTCTCTCTCTATATATATATATATAGTTATGTATTCATTATGTAGTATACTAGCTAACACAGTCTCTATATTCTATAGAGACTGTGTTAGCTAGTGTACTGAAATGAAACATAACTTGTGAACTAAATAAACTGAACTCACATTTTCTGATTAATTATAATTCAACCTCATCATTTTAATTCTGTATCAGTCACTGTAATAATAATTGTGTAAACAGTCAAAGAGGGAAATACCTTTTCCAACTGACTCTACATCTTATCTTGGCATAATACCCTAATGTTACAATTATAATAAACTTGTAATAACATAACTGAAGAGGAAAATAATCTACCCTTAACCCTTAACCCTTAAACTGGTTGCAGTGAAATATTAGAAGTGAAATTGTATAACACTGTTGTGATACAAACAGCTATCCAAACAGTTCATCATTAAGCTGTATGTGGGTGTATTTTGGTTGTAATGTGTGGCAGTGCTACGTTACATCCCAGCACTGAAAGGAGAAAAGAATTACAAGGGGTGACAAGGACAGCTGTCCACAGATTAAGGTTCTCATAGCTGGTTTTAACAAATGGATGAGTTTGTTTTGTCTGCTGGTTAAAGGAGAGGGAAGCTTTGTGAGGACAGGTCACACACGGTAAGCCTGCTCAGGTGTGTGTTCATGGCTGAAGTTAGAAAGGGGATGCTGTCGCCGGAGACACTCACCATCAGCCACATGGTGGTTGACACAGTGTCTGAAGTCACTGCCCTTCTGCTGCTGCTGCTGCTACTGCTGCTCTTCACTGCCTGGAGCCAAACAAATCGGTCACATATACCAGGTAAGAGACTTCAGCTTCTGTTCTTTCACGTAACTTAGATTGATCACATGTACAAGTGACTGTAAGCGCAAGCAGGTAGAAGCAATAAAAATATCTGTTTTAAAGAGTTTCTTTCAAAGTGTTTTGACAGTAACTTTTCATAATAGGGGCAGGGAATTTAGAGTAAAAGTCTCTGCATCACTGTCACGGCTCTCAGGCCATGACAAAAGAAGGGAAATGCACACAGTCGTATTGGGAAGAACAAACAACCACATTTATTTAAAGAAATTGTAACAGAAAACATTAAGTAAAGGGCAATCAGTAGATCAGTCGTGTTAGTGAGTGGATGTGTAAAAGTGCAGTGCTGTCGGTGTTAAGTATCTAAACCAAACCAGACAAAAGAAACCATGTGGGGAAGAGCCAGCAATGGGACACAGGAATGGGGTCAGCTGATTCTAAATCCATCCTGGATGGACTGGACTGGGACCTACTATGCCTTAAATTATAACGGTTCCTTCCTGCCAGGTCCTTCCTTCTTGGCGGGACTCGGCCCCATCCTCTCCTACAGCAGATTTATCTGGACTGGGATAGGAACAGCGATCAACTACTACAACACCAAATATGGCAGCATCGTCCGGGTCTGGATTAACGGCGAGGAGACCATCATTCTGAGCAAGTAAGTCTTTTGAGATGAAACTCTTTATACTGACAGTTTACCCCATGAATCTGTAATAAGTCAGTGTCTGGCTACTCTTGTAGGTCTTCAGCGGTGTTTCATGTTCTGAGGAGCTCTTACTATACAGCCAGATTCGGGAGCAAAACAGGGCTGGAGTGTATTGGGATGGAAGGGAGGGGTATCATTTTCAACAGTGATGTCCTCCTCTGGAAAAAAGTGAGGACATATTTTTCTAAAGGTGAGATACCTTACACAGGAAGTATAGTAGCCTATTGTGGTGCCTTATTTCACCTCTCTATCTACACATATCTAATAAACTAACAAAAATAAGTCCAACTCCAGCAGATTGAAGTCTTCTAATAGCTGAAACACAGCTTCATTGTATTTAAATTCCTGCAATGTTTCTTGGTTGTTTTACAGCTCTGACAGGCCCTGGCCTCCAGAGGACAGTGGGAATCTGTGTGAGCTCCACAGCCAAACACCTGGACTGCCTGCAGGAGATGACTGACCCCTCGGGACACGTAGACGCACTCAATCTGCTGAGAGCCATTGTGGTGGATATCTCCAACAGGCTTTTTCTCAGAGTGCCGCTTAATGGTCAGCTGCATGTTCACTAACTGTACATTCTACACTCAAACTGTGTATTTTCTGCCAATAAATATTTTTAGTTAGTTCTTGCACTGACACCTGCAGCACCGGATTCTGTTTTCAGAAAAGGACTTGCTGATGAAAATCCACAACTACTTTGAGACCTGGCAAACAGTTCTAATAAAGCCCGATATTTTCTTCAAAATTGGATGGCTGTACAACAAGCACAAGAGAGCTGCGTAAGATCCCCACACATCACAGTAATTCATCTGATTTGTGATTTCTTTAGCTTAATCTTTGATTTGCTTTTGGTGACAACAGCCAAGAGCTGCAAGAAGCGATGGAGAGCCTTCTGGAAATTAAAAGAAAGATTATAAATGAGTCTGAGAAGTTGGATGACGATCTTGACTTTGCAACGGAGCTCATCTTTGCCCAGGTTTGTCTCTTTTGATAGATCTATACCAGATGTGTCACAGAGTTCTGCATACCTTCATGTTCTTTGTTAACAGAACATTGGAGAGCTTTCAGCAGATAATGTCAGGCAGTGCGTACTGGAGATGGTGATTGCAGCACCCGACACACTTTCTATCAGCCTCTTCTTCATGCTGATGCTGCTGAAACAAAACCCAGACGTAGAGCTGAGGATAGTGGAGGAGATGAACACTGTCTTGAGTAAGTGCATATGTTCGGTATTAATCTCAGTTTCCGACAGCTGTGACAGCTAAAAATGCAACAATTAATAGAATGATCTATGACTGCTGCATTTTTATTTACAGGTGAAAAAGGTGCTAAAGACATTGATTATCAAAGCTTGAAAGTGCTGGAAAGTTTCATCAATGAGTCTTTGAGGTTTCATCCTGTGGTTGATTTCACAATGCGAAAAGCTCTGGAAGATGACAACATCGAAGGCACTAAAATTAGAAAAGGAACCAACATCATTCTCAACATTGGCCTTATGCATAAGACTGAATTCTTCCCAAAACCCAACGAGTTCAGCCTGTCGAATTTTGACAAAACAGTAAGTCAGCTGAGTGTTGTGCAACATTATGTGGCTCTAGCAACAAAAAACAGGTCGGTCCTTACCTCCTCTGTTTGCCAGGTGCCCAGTCGTTACTTCCAGCCCTTCGGGGTGCGGCCCTCGCGCCTGCGTGGGCAAACACATCGCCATGGTGATGATGAAGGCAATCCTAGTCGCTCTGTTGTCTCGTTACACTGTATGTCCTCGCCAAGGCTGCACCCTCAACAGCATCAGGCAGACCAACAACCTGTCGCAGCAGCCTGTGGAGGACAAGCACAGCCTGGCCATGCGCTTTATCCCTCGAACAACACAACCTCAACGCAGTCAACACTGAGGCCGAGTGGTTACATATTGGTGGAAACTCCTTTGTATTGCCTCTGTTGAAGAATGTAACTGGTCCAATGAATCACTGGTCAAGATTGTACAAATATCCAAAATGACCCTCACAATCTCTGGTACTCTGGGTTTTCATACTTCTATATTTCTTAGTTTGTTTCAGACAGCAAGTTAACACAAAATTTCTGATGACACAGGAGATGTTCTGCCTACTTTGACATCACTGATATTTATCGAATACAGTAGGTTTAGAGCATGACTTTCTGGCCCATGGGATGCAGTATGGAAAACCATAGTGGACATGGATAGAGATTTGGTTTAGTCTTGAGACGTCACAAAATAATTACTATGGCAAAAAAATATGTATATCCTAATGTGGTGCAAACTTGCTTTTAAAACTGGGACTGAGAGAAACAGCTGCAGCTAGTTTTTAATTTTGTTAATCTGAGTTCAATCCCATTGATGAAGATGCTGTCATCATGTCACATATATATATTTTACATACAGTCTGTGTTGCCTTTAGCAGTATAGGGGTTACAGTATTAAACATCATCAAAGTTGGTATAATGAGTAAGAGTAAACGTCATGTTATAATTTTAGGAAACACAGGAATGTGTAAAATATTACATGTATATACATTAGTATGCCATATGATGATGATGTAAATCCAGGTCTAACCCATCATTCTTTACCATCTCATATTGTTTTCTCATGTTAAATCTATATAAAAAAAGGTTATGTTGATAACAGAAGGAGATTATTTCTTTTTAGGGTCAGGTTGCAAATCAAATGTTAGTGGGGTATTTTTTACAGTTGGTGTATGCTTAAACAATGTTCATTCTAAGGCTGTAACTAAAGATAATTTTCATTGTCGATTAATTGATTAGTTGTTTTGTCTTCAAAATGGTGAAGAATATCGATCAGTGTTTCCCAAAGATGCAGCCTCAAATGTCTTGTTTTGTCCACAACCCAAATATATCCAGCTTAATGTCATAGAGGAGTAATAAAACCAGAAAATATTCACATTTAAAAAGCTTTTTCTTAAAAAAATACTTGATTATCAAAATAGTTGGCAGTAAATTTAACTGTTGACAACTCGATAAATCGTTGCAACTCTAGTTCATTCAATAAAAATGTGATATATGTTTTTCCATGTAGCATTTAGTGGAAAGAATATCAGAAAATATTTTCTTTACTGTAATAATGTCTTTCTTTGCTTCATTTCCAGCACGTCTGTGTTATAGTTATTACAGACTTACATCATAGCATCGATTTCATGAATAATCACTGAGTCAAAATAAAGTGAATTTACATGTGTTGAATTTATTCATAAGTTAGCAGAATGTAGTGACAGGCACTCTAATAAACAAGGATTTTCTCTGCACCACAGGCACAAATCAAACACGCCACCTTGGCATTAGAACATAAGGCGTTGGGTTAAAGTTGAGTTTTAGACACATTGTTGGCTTCAAATCAAGATGCAGGCAAATACAAGAACAAACTTTCCCTTCAGGCTGAATTAAATAAAACAGGCCGAGACAAGATCTGGCACAGCTCAATCAAACAATAACATGAACAACAACGATTTTTTTTCCTTTCTTTCTTTCAGAGAAATCAATACAAAATATTTTCTGTAAGAATATAACTCCCAATAAATATGTTTTTAATACTGCATTGATACAAAAATATAACAATCAAAGACCACTAAAATCCACCTCTTACCCAAAACTGACAAACCAGAAACATGAGTGCATAGATAATTATATCACACAGAAGGCAGCATCTGCAAAACACGAGGGGAAACCATAATGATACATGGACAATATGGACAATCGCAGAGTGGAATCTTCATTGCTACATTTAAGACAATATTGTCTCATCATACATGTAAGAAATACGTGTAACGGCTGCAGTCGGAGGTTAGTGTCAGCATAATGTAATCCTTTAGAAACAGGGATGCAAACTCTTTGTTCCTTTTTTCTGCAGTTAAGACGAGCAGGTTCTTGAAAAGCAGCTCTCTGTTAATATTAGTTTTAAAGTATTTTAAATCCATCTCAGAATTCCTGTGCCTCTCACCTAATCAACCAATCCACTGCAAGAATGAGTTTTGTGTTATTCTTTCCATTTCGGTCAGTATCGACCAACTTGAAAAGAACCAAAAACTGTAGTTAATAACAGGAATGAAATGCTTTAAGATGCGAAATGAAAATGTAACTGATTTTCAAACAATCGCGTCACAAATTAGAAAACAGGACATACTCTCTTTCTAATTAAAAAATTACTGTAGAAATTCATGATTTTCCCATTGTACAGACATTATCATACTTAGTATTCAGTTCACTCACAAACAATGTTTCAACGACTGAAGTGTTCAAGTCATTATGGAGCCCTGTCATTATTTTAAGACATTTCAAGTGTTCATAATTAAACATCCACCGAAAGTAAAGAATGCAATGCTTTGGCCCTGAGGTTATTACCAGTCGTGACTTCCAAACAATTGTAATCCTGTGAATTATTCCACCCATTTAACTGTTAAAAATAAATGATCTGTGGACAAAAAAACCTAAACCTTGAAGTTATGAAGTATAACTTCATGTGGAAAAGATAAACACTGTAAAATAAAGATGAGAATGCTCAACCTCAGATGTTCTTGTTCTGCACTGTCTCCTGTTTTGCTCTGCACGATGTTGCTCTGTGTAGCTTCTTCTTCAGTGGTTGATGGTCAGGTGCTGCTCAGTGTGCTCCTGTAATGCTCTCTGGCAGTGGTAAATCAGGCAGTCAGGCAGGTCGGGGACTGGGGAGCGCAGCCACACAGCCAGCGTTCCCGCATTCACATGACAGTGCATCAGACATGGCTGATCCTGGAGGAGCCGGCAAGCTACAATACCTTCCTTACCTGTGGGGGAAAACAATAACAGTTACTGACTAATAGTGTAAAGTGAAATATTTCTAACTTTACCTTTACCTATGTAATGATTTTAATAACCAGGGACTGTGGATGCACATCTGCTTGATGCCCTATATACATTACATCGGTTACACTGCTTCTCCAATGTAAGATAAACAATAAACCACCGAAAACGTAATTGTTGGTATTAAGGCATACTTTATAAAGTTTTTATAATTTGCAATTAATAGCATTGTTACATTTTACCAATGCATGTATTAGTGTGTTTAGACCAGCAACAATCTATTAAAAAGAACAACTTTTAGGCTTTAATGTGGTATATGTCCTCCAGCGTAACTTCCCTTTTAGCTTAACGGATTATTACTGATCTGTTAAGCCATAATATCTAATTTATTAACATTAACAAAGGCATTAGTCACAACTTAGAAACACTTCACAAATATACCTTATTAGAAAATACCAAAGTAACTAATAACACTGTAAATGAGTGAAATACAAAAGCTTCACTTTAACTTTGACAAAATAATCTCAACATAAGTCCCACTTTTGAGGTGCAACTAATGATTATTTTCTTGATTAACCGATTAGTTGTCTATAAAAGGTCAGAAAATGGTGAAAACTGTCGATCACTCTTCCCAAAGGTCAAGATGACATCCTCAAATGTCTTGTTTTTTTTACTGTGACATAGGATTAATGAAAATATTAAAGAAGCTGAAATCAGAATTTTTACTTATTTTCTTAAAACATTACTCAAACCGATCAATTATCAAAACAGTTGGTGATTACCATGATAGTCAACAACTAACCAATTAATCATTACTGCTCTTGAAAAATACTGAATGTGTTGCATGGTGGATTTTTCGAATCGTTGTGGAGAGTCGGGTCAGGGCTCTGGGTTTGCCTTTACAGAATGAGCGTTAACAGCTCTAGTCCACTCAATATTTAATATTAATTTTATTTACGTGTAAAAAATGTATAGATGTGCGTATATATGTGAATGTTTGCACACATGTATGTGTGGATACATGTAGGGGCATGAACGTTTGTATATATGACCATATGTCTTGTATCTGTATGTTTTTACGATGAGAGATTAATATGTGAAAACAAAGATCACCATGGAGCACTTGAACAAATTAGTAAGTATCACATCAAGCCAGCGCTCGTTATAACACACAAGCATTAAATCATACATTTTGTTGGTTAAACAGCTCAGCTTTGCTGTTTTAGTTAGTTCACCTATGATTTCCACGACATGAAGCTGAAGTTTCTTCTTTAACACATTCAGAGTGGCTTTGAGAGGTTCAGGGCCATCGCTTATCAGTGTCAGGTTCTGCTTTGTATCATGAGAGAAGGCCAACCACATGGTGCCGTACTCCTCTGTGGACAGAGTCAAAGGTCTGAAGGAAACACATGCAATTACAGTAAGCAACTGAACGTCTCTCTGCGGCCATACTTGGAAAAAAGGAAGAAAATATTTCACCTGATGAAGCTGGTTAGAGGCAGTTTGTATGACAGCTGCACCGACTGAGGCGTCCCAACAGGCAACTCGTAAGATGCCATCCCAACCACTTCAACATGGACTGAGGGCCTCTTCACAGTCAGGGAATACTGACACACAGCTAGACTGTGGCTCACCACCTCCTGCACTGGACTGTCACACACACAGGACACCTGAAATAAACATTACAAGAAAATGCCCTTTAATATGAAAGACTAGTAAGGAGAGTATAAGACCTCACTAATACGTGTGTGCTCAATAATTACTTATTAGTACCTCAAGTTCATCTGAGTCAAGCTCTAGTAGTATCTGTTGAATGTCAGAGTCAGAGGAGTTGTAAATGAAAACAACAAACACTAAAGAATCCTCTTTCAGCACATGACAGGCTGAGAGATCTAGGATTTGGTTGGAGCACAGAGGAGTGATTTCTGAGTGGGATAGTCCAGAGAGCTCTGCAGGAAGATGAGAACTGAGACACAAGTCTTTAGGTGTGTCTGGATCTTCACATGGAGCATGATCAGCAGCTATGACAACACCATTATCCCTAATGAGAGGGGGTGTGCTTCCCTTTATGTTACTGTCAGTTAACTCTGCATCACAGGGGCCATTTGCAGTAGTGAAGCCCTGAGAGAGCTGGGGTGACTGTTTGGAGGGAGGAAGGGCCAGCTCTGAGGTCATGCTGGAGTCCAGGAGGTTGTTACACAGCAAGGTATCCACTGTACTGGGACAGGAGGCGAGGGAGTTGGATATTTGCTCGCTGGCGCCAGAGGACAAGCCCGGACTTTTGGCTTTTCTTCTGAATCGCTGAGGTGTTGGCTCAGATTTTCCCATCTGTTAAAGAAACGTTTTAGTTGCAACAGATGTATTTGTAGTAATGCAGGATGTATCTTTTGTTTTTATCAAAGTCACAGGTGAATTTTCACAATAAACTCTGCAACAGTGGCTGAGATTTACAGAAACAGTAGATGCTGAGTCGGTCAACAGGAAAACTATTTTCATAATCGATTAATCAGTTAAGCCATTTTCAAATGGAAATGTCCCAGCATTTTGTGGTCCCAGCATCAACTGTGAGGATTTGCTGCTTTCTTTGTCTTATGTGAAAATAACCTAAATATCTTTGAAATTTGGACTGTTGCTCGGGCTCAACTAGCAATGTGAAGATTTTCTGACATTTTATAGGCCGAGCAATTAATCAATCAATTGAGACATTTGCAGATTAATCTATAATGAAATACCAATACCAACTTTAATCCTGCTCCCCCTGTTGTATAGATGTATTTTTTTCCAATCAAGCAACAAGTGAGCGTTCAGGACTAACTTAACAGATTCTATATATATATATATATATATATCACCTGTCTGCAGCTCCTTCACAGTAAATGACTTCCAGCATATTGGAATTATAATATCAGACAGAGTTATCACACCATGCAGATTTACCTCATACGGTGCAGCCGTACCTTAAACAGATGAAGAAGAATTAAAAAGCTCACCAGACACACAGAGCTTTGAGAGCCCAGGCCGACAAACAACGAAGAGGCCAGCTGCTGTTTCTCTTGTTCAGGCTCAGGGGTTGGTATCGGAGTGGGGGTCTGGCTGTGTGAACTCTCAGCCTCTCTCTGCTGGCTGGGTGACCGGAGGGGACTGGGAACCTCAACCTGGGCAGCGTCCTCCGCAGGTTCTCTCTGCGCCAGGTAGCCATCCCTCCCCCACACCCTCTTCACACCATCCAGCTTCAGAGTGGTGGAGCTGAAACCAAAATCAAAAAGTATGAGTTCTAAATAAGCCATGCGTTTAATTCAGACAGCACAAGTGTGCATGTGGTGTCTACTTACCCTCCTTTATGCAAGACGTCTGTGCTATCGCCTGACAGACTGGAGCTCATGGACAACAGTGTAGGAGACTGTCTGTCGGTGATGTTGCAGGATGACATGCTGATGGGCAGGGACAGAGCATATGGCTCCAGGCTCAACGCTGACAAAACAAACAGAATAAATCAAAACAAGTCAGTGCGAATGCTGCCAAATATGCCACAGTCAATGACTTTTACCTTTTGCCTGAGCTAGTTCCTCCTGCCGTTGATGAGGAGGCTTGTATGGTGCGGCGCCAGCAGCCAGCGCCTCTGATACAAATCCATCCAAAAATGACAGAGAGGAATCCACCTGGAAACGACGACGACAACAACAGCAAGTTTAAACTTCTCCTTTAATGGGAATGAGAAGATCATTTGGGAAAGTTCCACAGGACTCAAAAAATCTTTGTTTTGCCACAATAGGCACATACATGACTAAATAAAATTTTTCACAACCAGAGCAAACATTTGTGTATTTATGATATGATTCTTGTTCTCTACTTGATTCACCCTGTATCCGATACTGAATGGAGTTCTATGGTAAACCCAACCCATTAGACTACTCTAGATTTAGACATGCTAAAACAGCTGCTTTGATTACAACTGAAATGATGAAGATGAATGATCCCCATTATTTCAATAAATACTCTGATAATCTAATTAACGATGTGTCATGGGAGGGCAAGTGTATGCAGGTTTTTCTTCCCAACCACCAGATAATGAGCTATTACTCTGCCAGCAAGTAAGAACTTCAAGGTGTCATTATGACCAAGAAAGCTGAGTTCTCCTGTTTCCTTGAATGCCAATAGAGGTACGGGCGTTTTAATCTTGGACTTCCTCTGGGTAGCCGGGCGGTGTGCTCTACATATCGCTGTCATCGAAAACTATGTTTCCAACAGTGAAGCTTGCATCTATAAATTTAAGTGCAGAGGATATTACGGGCAGGGATACATTTCTCAGTGTTTTAACAAACCCAGATATTCAGCTGTATTTATTTGAGTGCAGGTCCGAAGAAATGCAGTGGTGAGGCTGTGGTTGCATTAGCTGTGCAGGAGAACATGGCCGGTGGGGACCCTGCAGAACCTGAGCCGCCGGGAGTAAACACCACCAGGTGGCGCCTTTGCTCGTATTGCCCTCCGATGCCAAAAGAAACTGAATCATTCGGCTGTAAAGTTTTTGTTGGACTCCGAAACCCGAGAGTGAGAGTGATGCGAGTTAGGCTACTGTGCATGAAAGTTTTACTCCTCACTTGGAGAGAGTGCTGGAGACCTTTTTCAGGATCCCAAAGATAAACTGGAAAAGGCAACCAACACCAGCAGAGCAGAGGGGCTGATGAGTGTTTTTTGTTTTGGCCAAAAAAGTAATCACTATCTGGCTAGAATGGTTGCTCCCACAGGGTGGGGCGATGGAGAGAAGTTAAACGTGAAGCCTCATTTGAAACTAAATAACAAGAATAGTAGGTTGGATGCTGGTAACTGTTTTTTTCATGTTGCTTTTTGTGGAACTTTATACTGCAGCGCTAGCTCAGCTAGCGTTAGCTTTGTCGCTAACTGGAAGTCTGCTATGGGGGGGTATGCTGATTAGTTATACAAATATGGATCTATGCAATGTTACAACGATGCCTGTTTGTTTAACGAAAATGCAAATAAAGTGATTGGAGAAAAAAAAGTGCTATGGGGGCGTAGGCATTAGAAGCTCGCGTGCAGCGCATCCTGCTACATGTAGGCACAGCTCCGCAAGCAGGAGAACTCTGCTTTCTCACTTATTATAGCACGCACTGAGCAATTTATTTCTTTATTTCTACACTGACCATCAATACTGACTGGACATCCACATTAAATTTGGCCAAATGTCCCTTTAAACATCATTACTGTAATTCTGCAGCCCTGTGTGTTACCTCCAGGGGTTCCAGGCCAGTGTCTCGAGGTAGCACTCTGGCTTGGAGTTCAGAGTCTTGGCTGAGGTGCTGCAGCTCGTGAGCCCTCTGTCTCAGTACTGTGTCTAGGGAGCTGCTGTATGTTTCAGAAACCTCCTGAGCCGCAGAAACACCTGCGCCACCCTGACAGAGCTTGGCCATTGCCATGAGGACCCAGCTCTTTGTTTCACTGCTGGTGTTCTTCATGTCCAACAATTTGGCAAGCAGCCTTAGGACTGTAGCCGGTTCAAGTTCCTCCCTCAAATAGGAGTACTCACCGAGGACCTGTGCATGGTATAGAATGGGGAAACCTTTCTGTATTAAACATGCTATGCAGTAACATTTACTGCATGTATATTGCATAGTAATATTTGGAAAACATAATGTCATGCTTGCAACTTGTTTTGTGACTGTGTATTCTTACATCATTCCTGTAGAAATTCTCTATGATCTTCTATCTATGATGATTTTAGGCCACCAGGGAACCAGATGTATATTAAATTTACATTAGGATCTTGCTATAGTTATCTTTTAAACTCAGTTAGATCTGGCTGCACTGCAGACCTCTTAATTCCTCTGAACTAACTGAGACACAACAGCATGACTATGATTTTATTTTACTCTATTTTCCTGTTGTTATTCTTACTAATGTTGATTAAAATCCATTCTCTTACATTTTACTGTTCTTTTTTATTGCTGCAAATTATCCTACTTAGTTATACTAAATTATAGTAATTGGTAAAGTATATTTTTAAACTCAACATTGTATTCTTTCTTCTGCTTCTTGTTCTCAAAGTTATTATATAAGAATTATACAAACTGCTCATAATGCTCATTGTGCAAACAGCACTCACCCAGCTGATGACTTGGAGGAAACGTTGTGGCAGTTTGCCAGGCTCTCCTTGCAGCAGAAAAATATATGAATCCACAGCAAACAGCCTCAACTTCCTGTCTTCCTCCTCACTGTCGAATCCTGGGCCATTAGAGAAGAATTACTCCTAAATATCAGTATAGAACTACTGAACTGAAATATCACAACACAGGAACACTACAGATTAAGTTGAGTGTGTGGTTATCTCACCCTCAGACAGCAGTTTAAGGAAGCTGTTAGGGATGTCAGGCTGCATCATGTCTCCGCCTATTGAAAACACTGTGTTCATGGTCTCAATGAACCATTCATTGTCTGGTGCATATGTATAATAGTTTATAGGAAAAAAATCAATACAATAAATAGGAACAAGCAGGAGCAAGATTGGATTTCTGTTTTTCAACCCAGAACTAATTCAAATGTTGTGTTTAGCACAATTCTACCAACAGCTTTAGTATTGAGAAACTGAGAGACTCCGCAGCAGCTCAGCAGTCTAATATCGAATTATCGGTTGATGCAGGGTGCATGGAAAATTTAAGTGGACAGGACAGCACCCATCGTGGCAGTCTACCTATGAACAGGTTCAGCTAGCCAACAGGATAGTTACTGACCCAACCCATGTCATACATACTATCAGCTACTGCCGTCTGGGAGGAGGTTCAGAGTCAACTGTTGCAGGTTAAACAGAATAGATTAAATAGATTTAAAAACTAATTCATACCTGTGTCAATAAAACTTTTAGATAGCAGCAGGTAAGGGAAGCTTTTAGTGAAAACTTATTTATTTTTATAGAGACATCTCTGTACATAATGTGCTTGTATTTATTCATTAACACATTTGTATGTTTTATGTGTTACTTTTTCGCAGCTGCAGTACAGGTAAAAGCCCAAATCAAATTTTCCACTTTGCGGGAATATAAAGGTAATCTTGAATCTAAGCTTTAAACCACCAGTATAGGTCTACAGGAGAGTCCTAAATGTGTTTTAATGTTCCACTAATTAGCTCTGCAAACCTTGCATTCTAACAGGTTTTACTTTCTCTAAACTACATCTGTGTCAGAAGCAGGAAGATGTGACCCATTTAACTGTCAGAACCAAATGGCGTGTTTGTCAAGATTGTGAGCTTTTAATTTTAGAACAGAATTTCCAGTGTTTTTTGAATTTCCCCTTTGGTCTGTGTTTAAGTCCAAGCTGCAGTAAAGAAATACTGTAATTTTCAAGGTACTACTTCACCAACGTGATAAAGTTACTGTGCACAATAATTCAATCAAGTGGGTTGGGTTTTAAGTAAAATTTGCTTCTTGGATCAGTGAAGCAATTCCAGCAGACGTGGTTCTGGCTCATGTTTCAATATTTAGATCAGCTTAATGATATGACTGTGGTTCATTGTTGTAAGAATTTTTCAAATTTCCAGGTACAGTGGTCCATCAGAGCTGAGCGTTGTCTCCTGCTCATAGTACAATCTACACACTTGGAAGGATATTTTTCTGCCAGTTCTGCCACCTTCCCCACCAGATCAATGGTAGTGTAGTCATCTTTACTGATGCGCAAAAACTCCAGCATCTTCTCGACAATGACTGTGACATTCTGGCCGTTAGTGATCCGAAAGAGCAACTCCAGTGTCTACAATAAAACAGATAAGGCTCTGTAACACCGTAAACCCACAAGTTCAGGACATAAAATTCCGGACTACACCAGCATCTGCCTCACCTCACGCTTAATGATGAGGTCGGGGTGATCTAGACACTCTATGATGGTCATCTGATGCTGTAGGGCCAGTTTAGGATCCTGCTGGACCACGTAGGTGAGGGCCTTCAAGCCTACAGTAACACCAAAATAAACCGAGTTACCACAGTGAATATCTGAAATCTTGACTGTTAATGAAAAAATGGATTTAAATGAAAGGTTTTCTTTGGATCTTACCAAGATATTTGAGATTAATCTTCGTCGACAGAACAAAGTTGCCAATGCACTTTGCGGCTTTTTCCAAAAGTTCAGATTTGGGATTAATGGTGTAAATACATTTTACACACTCGTATAATATAGCTGAAAATTAAGAGACAGTTCAACAAATTGTTGAAGAAAGTACTAAAATGATTTCAAAATACAAAAGGTATATATATAAAAAAAAGGGAACCAAAAAAACCCACTGTACTTTAAATTTGACATACCATACGTAATGTTATGATTCATCTCTGCTCTTCGTAAAGACTCGTTGAGGACTTCATACATGATCTCACTTGTACTGTTAAACAATTAACAGATTTTGTAAATTTTACTTGCAAGGATTAAAGCATGGTACTCGATAATAGCAGAAACATCCAGTTCATCGAGGGGACAAAATAAGTCACAATTACCTCTGGTCATTTTTCCCAAGTAAGGATAGTATTCTGAGAAGCTGAATTTGCAGCCATGGAGCGGGAACACTATGATAGTTAAAATCCATGGCCAGTTTTCCCCCCACCACTTGCTTCAGTATGGTGACAAAACTTGCTGTAAGGTCCTTATAACCTTCTGGATTCTCCTGTAACCAAAGCAAAATATGTGACATGAGCAAATTCCACCACAGTAGATCAAACCAAGATGTCTGTAAAGTGTTTTCTCAATAAACGGTTAACATTGTGGTGAAGCTGTAACCTCAAATTACCTGGATCATCTGTAAGTAGATGTGCAGTGAAGCAGTCATGACACCAGGATCCTTGTCACACAGAGCTTTGCGGAACTTGTTGTGGATGTGTTGAACTTGATTCGGTGCTATTATATAGAATTTATACAGTGCCAGGACTGCTTTTCGTCGAATGATTTCTCTACAAATGTATTAGGAGAAACTCTTCATAATATTCAAGCAGATTTTCTAGGTTCATCTGAATAAATACACTTGGACACAAATAGGTAAATAATCAGACTGAACAGGCAAAGAGCATTTCTTACTTTGGGTGATTAAGTTTCTCCTCGACCAGAGGAAGGATTGCAGGAATCATATCTTTGGGGAACATCTGGCTGACGACAGTTAGAGCCATGCACACTTCAATAAGGTTTGTGCTCTGAAGATCCTGAAAACACAAAATATATCTTAACAACATCCCTTATTCAGACACCAGGGGCCTGATTATGGAGACTTCCAAAGTCTGAAATCCATGTTTCCTAACCGCATTTAGGAACACAAACAGTATGACGACATTTTAATTTCTTCCACGTATTAATGGGTATATAACAAATGCCAAGATGATTTATTTTGAATTTGATCCATTCAAATCTTTTTCCATGGTCAATAATTTGGAAGAAAACTTTCCAAAAAGGTGGGGGTGTCCTCTCCACCGACACGATTAATGCCTCAGACTCAGCGCTAAAGTTAAACATCCGTCTTTTCCATCATAGCTAGTTAGCTAATGATAAGTGAAGTGTGGCAGCTGTTTTCAAGGATACAGGAAGTCTTGTGTACGCTCTAAACACAGATATAGCTAGCTAGGATTTCTTGTGTTAAGATACGAGTTCTGAGATAGAACAAGACACAACCACGTTGAGTTTATGTTTATGCATTGCTTCTGTGATATGAAGGTTTTTCCTATGTTTGAAAATTAAGATAGGACAAGCAGTAAGGACAGGTTTCTCTAATGAGGCCCCAGATGATAAATGCTGTAAACACCTAACACCCACCTTTAATACAGTGTTCACAAGGAGAAGAAGCAGCTCATGACTTTCACTCAGAAACAAAGACACAGCCAGATAACCTGCAAATCACACACAAAGTACTTTTTGTCCAAAGTAGTTTAGGAAGACAGTGCAGTTGTTTCATAGCTCAGGTCAATGAAGTTGCTGTGATCACAAATGAAGGTTCTCAAAAAATCTCTACTTTAAAAGCTCAAAAAGCTTCTAATTATGCACTTTGTGTTTATCATTGGCCGAATACTGCAGAACCATAAGTTAAGGACGCTGAGGGAAGCTTTTCTAGCTCATAACAAAAAGTACATACCAACTCTTTTCTCCAGAGCAGTGCCTTGTTGAGCCAGTTTAATGGCATGAATGTAGCTGAATGAAGCCTCGTAGCCGAGCATTTCACAGTAGATGGCTCTCACCATGAGTTCCTTCATCTGCCTCTGAATTAGATTATGAGACAAGTAAGAAATAAACACATCCGTCATTTCAGACATAATTTGACCTATTTGAATAATCTGGTTTCTTGTGCAAGACCAAATTGGGAAAATTAGGAGAATTGTACCATGGAGGTGTTCGGGGAGGACACTTGTTCTTTGATAGCTGCTAGCTCACGTTGAATAAGTTTTTCCTCCTCCTGAAAAGGGGGAACACATTTAAAAGACAATAACATTAAACAGTGAGAAAACGCCTGCTAAGGTCGGCACTACCATGTTGTGTTTGCAGACCATAATTCAGCCCATGAACTACATATCAAGATCTTACAGAGAAGTGTGTGTCCAAGAATTTATTTCACCCATTATTTCAAAAAAGGTGAGAGACATTTATAGTCTTAATCATCATCTCTCTCCTCCGTGCCTCCACAGATGCTCTCCATCTCTTCTTGTGCTCCTTTGTCCCATAAATTCCAACTCGCCTCTTTCCGCTCTTTCTCCACTGTACATCTCCATGTGGTTTTTGGTCTTCCTCTATTCCTTCTCCCTTGTAGTGCTCAAGTCACAAGTATTGTTGCGGTTGTCTCTCAATGCATCTCACTTCTGCGCTCAGTGGCTTCATGTTTGCATGCTTCAATCAATTCCTTGGTACTCTTCCCAGTGGATTTGTTTAAGGCACTTAAACAACAAGCTCTTCTCAGAATGTTGTTAGATATCCAGACTTCTTTCTTTCTTTTTTTTTTTTTTTTTTTTTTACACCTTTTGATGTATGAACATAGACTACTGTAATGCACTGTTCTCATCATTAAGCATGTCTGCCCTTGATCGTCTGCAGGTAATCCATAATGCTGCTGCAAGGCTACTCTCTAGGACAAACTAATGAGATCTCTTGACTTGGCTCCCTGTCACTTATAGGATCCAGTTCAAAATTCTCACCATTACTTACAGAGCACTGTACAGTTAGGCTCCTGCAGGTGTGGCTGAACTACTACGCCTTTATTCATCAGCTTGCTCTCTTAGCGGTCTGTCCTGTTCACTCGCCTTAAAGACAGGTGGTGATCGAGCTTGTGAGACCCTTACGGTCTGCTGACTCTGTGGACGTTTTCAAAAGGCAGCAAAAGTCAGGTCCGCATCTGTGTATTTATTGTATGCTTTTACCACATACTGTTTACTTATCAAGTATCTTATTAGGAACTGTGTACTTATTATGTATATTTTTATTATAGGTATTGTATGTATTATGTATTTATATTAAATATTGTGTTTTTAGCTCACTTCCACATCACAAGGTATGGGTGGTCATTTTATCTTGTATGTTTTCGTTCTTGTATGCTAATGTTTTTGTGAAATACTTTGTGATTTATGTCTGTGAAAAGCTCTACACAAATGAAGTTTGCTTATTTACATTTATAGATTATTATAGTATTGCCCAAAAGAATGAGAATATCTAAATGCATTTCTTTTTGCTGTAAACCCTTTCTGATTGGTGCATTCACGTGTTTGTGGGATATGACAGAGTTAAAAATTGGCCGAAGAACAGAAGCAACAATCTTCCATTTTTTGCCTTCCAGGTTTAACTTGTTTGCAACACAGTTTGTGAATCCGAAACATACTGGGAGCTGACTAACATCTCGATGTCTGGCTCATCATAAGCTCATGAACGCACCAACAAGGACTCGGTTTTTTAAAAAGTCCCAGTTTTCACCTTTATTATTAGAATTATTTCAGCTGTATTACATATTGACACAACAGAAACGAGAGAGTGAATGTAAAGCAATCTTAAACTTAGCACAGTACTGTACTGGATACTTGGCACATAGCAAGAGGGTAAAACAACACACACACACCTTTATTTAAGTTAGCATAGGCAACTTAGCAAGCTACCAAATCATGAACAAATAGCAGATCTTATTTCAGCTAAGTTCCTGTTTTTAAGGACATACTCACATGTTTGGACGTCAGCTCAGTGATCCCTCTGATGAGGTTTCCTAGTTTTGAGGAGGAGGACAGTTTTGCAGATCCAGGCTGAGAGTCCAAAGACAGGAGGCTCGGCAGAGCTGTCAGGGTCTTCTCCACAACATCGCTCATTTTGGCAGCGAAAAGCGGCGCTTGGCAGCTGGCTTTTCTCTTTCAAAATACACTTATTAAATCATCTATCCATCCCAGTAATAGTTCGTTACACAGAGTCAGTGAAAGCTACCTGTTAAGCATTAAAAAAAGGATTACAAGAGGTAAAATGCGAGCTTGCCAGCGGCCATTGTTTTGATTCGACAGACTTGATGATGTCACTTCCGTCTGTATTTTGGAAACTTTATTGAAAACCTTAAACAAAAACAGCGGCTGCCTGGTCTGAATACCTCAGAAGATTGACAAGAAAGTAATTGTAAAACAATCAAAGAACAACAATGAGAAAGCGATGATATTCAAAACTCAGTTTATTATGTTTGTAATACTTAGATAAACAGTCCCTTGTATAACTGTACACTAAACTACATTAACATAATTACAGTAAATATGAAATTACAGCCATTGAACAACCGCAATAAAGGAGTACATTCTAAGAATTTAAAGGTGTTTTTATATATTAGCATTTGGATATCTAGTGGGGGACCACGGGTTGTCAGTGGTGAATGAATGTGCATACAGAACAGAAAGTGGCTTCCACAGGTGGAAGCAATCAGAGATTAAAGGGCAACCATATTTTAAAATTATATATGGAAAATCAACATCATCCTTTTTAGGTTTACCTGTAAATGTGCTTTTTTTCCTTTAGAATAATATTGGCAGGAGAGTTGTTGTCAAGAATGAACAAGGCTTGTTGGGCACACAATTAAAAATAAATGAATTTTCTGTCTATTTCCATATTTAATCAACTACAAATTGTACCTAACATTTAATGCCAATGCTCCTTCAACGGCAGACTAACTGATATTGATTCTTTTCTACAAGCCAATCTAATTTTCCTCACTTTACCCCATATTCCAACATTACTCATTGACAGAGAAGCAACAAAACCCAATGTTATCTTTCTCTTTTTTCAGTCTTTAACCTTAATGCTTCTCTTGCATTTGTGTTTTGTTTCCTTATTTCCCTTTTATTTCCATAGACAACATTCTTCCTTTACTCTTTGTGCAAAAAAACAAATTAAGTCCTTTATGTCACCATATATCAATACATCACTTTATTATGTCACTTCTATCCTAGACTGATGCTAGTCAGCACCAATGTTATTTTCTGCAATATACATTTTACATATTGAGTTGTAACCATAAGTAACCTACTACTTCTGTGCAATTTTCTTTCAATCATACAATAATACAAGCGTGCCGTTTGGTTAAATTACTCTCTTGAATATGTAAATCTACCTTGCCTATCAGACTGGAGTATATACAGTGCTATTGATATGCCCTATGTACAACCAAAACTGAGTCTATCTCTGTGATTGTACTCTAGCAAACAGAAACATTGGTGTGTCTTCAGGAAGTCTGTCTACCATTTAAACCTCTGTAGCCTCATCCTTAAGCCCAGATCTGGAAAAAAAAGAAACAGCAGACATTACAAGATATCACCAAAAAAGGTCACTGCAGACTGAAAAGACGTCAGGTCAGACAATAATAATCTCATACCCGAAGAGTGTGGTCCCAGGAACCTGTGCTGAAGGCCGTCCCGTCTGGAGAAACACGCAGTGTACTGACACGGTTCTCGTGTCCAAACAGAATAGAGACCCGTGTTCCTTTGAGAACATCCCAAACATTTATGGTGTAGTCGTTGTAGCCGCCAAAGAGTAGCCGCCCTGAAGGATTAAAAAATACATAAATGCTTTTAACAGCGTAACTCTAATATACAAAATAAATTATTTTAAGCAGATTTGACATTAACTGCTGTTTCTTGGAACCACCTGAATAATGCTGAAGGTGACAAAGTGTGAATTTCTTACCACTGAGAGAGAAGTCAACACTGGAGACCCCAAATATGATGCTCTCTTTGGAATAAATAGCCACTTCTCTGTCTGCCCTTAAGTCATACAGGCGGCACTGTAAAAAAGGTCAGTGTTTGAATTTTGAAGAAAAAGTTCAACATGTTTCCACTTGCATTTTGTGTGGTAAATATCTGATTACTTACTGTAGCATCATCTGAGCCAGATGCAAATGCATCTCCACTGGGATAGTATCTATAAAATAAAAGAAGAGCCATAGGAACAAATGATCTCTTAAAGCCTTTGTGACAGATTTGAATATAGCTGTCTTTTAGCGCCTCTTAGTGGTAGTATGAAAAGAAAACAGTGTGGCTGAGAATGGCAAGCAAAACGTAGATTGCGCCAGTTCTCACGTGTTTTTCTACAAGCAACAACATGGGCCTTCAGATTAATTTGAAAGATGTTAAAACACATAAAAAAACACATAGCAGATTTAAAATATCAGCACTTTTCTCACTGAATGATAAATTGAAAAATATGCTTATCTCTGCACTTACATCAGTACTCAATATTGACAGAGCTATTTGATCACTTACCGCACACTATTTATGTCTGATTCGTGAGTTTCAAAGGACTGAATACACTGTCCTGAACGCATGTCCCAGACGTTGGCCTTCTTATCACAGCCCTGCAATAATACACAATAACGCAAAATATATGAAATACTTCAGTGATGGTTAAGTAGACATAGACTGTCGTGAAAGCGGAGGAGGAAGAGGCGTCCTCACCCCTGAAACAAACGTGTTTCCAGTCTCGGAGGGGGCGAGGTCCAGACAGAGCACGTCTGCAGCGTGTCCATGGAAACTCTGCAACAGCTGCCCACTCTCAACATCCCATAATGCACACGTTCCATCCCCGCTGGATGTCAGGATCTTTAACACAAGCAGACAATGAGGAGGAAGAACAACGTCTGCTCTGAAGTTCAGTAAAAGTCTATATAGGTTAACACTCGGCTATAAATGGATTGTCTTCGCTGTCTGAAACATCATGTGACCAGGATACCAAACCAGTAACGCCTGGCTGCTGTGAATTATTAACAAAGAGAGGAAGCTCCTTTCACAGGAATATGGAAGGCAGTGATTTCTGATTAATAATGAGAGAGAAGCTGGGACGAATACAATGAGATGAAGCAGCTCTGGTTTGCAGAAAAATTGGCATTAAAATTGTGAGGAAAAACACTCAACTACTATCTCTACTAACATTTTACTAATTTTGTTTTGTCATTTTGTGGATGTTATTTGTATATGCTGAATATTCTTACCTGCATATCCGAGTTGGTGAAGCTACAGGCGGACAGGTAGTTTGTGTGCATGGCCACTGACTTCTTCTTGGCAGCCAAGTTTTCATTCTTGTCCAGAGACAGAGGATACACTGAGCATTTGTTGTCCAGGCCCCTGTGATAGAAAATAACCCCAGTTTGCCAAACAAAAACAACCTGAAAACCAAACAGATGCCACGCCACATTTGGATTATCACAAGTAGTAAGACACTCACCCACAAGCTACAGCACAGCCAGAGGGGGCATAGGCGCAGGCCATCACCCAGGTGCAAGGCATTGTCACAGCATGCTCCTAATAAACATCAAAAGACAAAGCTGTGTGAGCTGCGCCAGGACAGTGAGATGAATCACATTAGGCTAGATTAGAGCAGAGCAGTAAGCTGTAGGCTGTTAGACATTAAGGTTTTAACAGTTTGTCCAAAAATCAATCAACATTTTTAGACATTTCTGTGGCCAATCTTTAACAATGAGAGCAATTTCTGGTGTCCGTTTCCCTCCATCCTCAATCATCTTCATTCATTAAATTCACTGCACATTGTAGATATCCTGTTGACAATGAAATCCATTGTGCCCTATCTATTTGCCATGTCTAGTAGTTTTGATTTTCTACATGATATTTGGGAAAGGGACGTTCTCCTTAAAAGGTAAATGATTTTTCTATAATATGGTAACACTGGTAACATTCACAATAATTTAAAAACACTACATTCCAGCTTATATGACCTAATGATGATATTTATGATATTCATAAACAGTATTTTAGAAGCTATACACATGTATTTTTTTGCCTGTTAAAGTTTTTACTTATCTGAAACATGGGTCTAAGGACAGATGGTGCCGTGTGCTTGTTGAACAGACTGTAAAGCCCCTTGAGGCAAATTTGTGATTTGTAATATTAGGCTATATGACAAAAATTGTCCTTAGATATTCTTATCTTCAACGTGTTTTGTTTCTACTGTATTTTCATGTTCTTAATTAGTTAACATAACTTACTTACTGGTGTGTTGGTGTATTAATATTTAAATTACTTAAATGTTGCAGCTGGTAAATGTGTGGATAATTTGACTTCATTTGTATATACTTTATATAATATTTACTTTATATACCTTAATATCATAATAAATGTGTTGATTGTAATGTGTATTATTGATCTGAATCTGGAAAGTAAATAAAGTTGTCAGATAATTGGAGTAAAAAGTTACCTTGTTGGTAGTGAAAGCATCCCACACAATCACTTTCCCATCCTACATCAAGAAATTAGAAAACAATACAGTGTAAGCGACATTTATCCAGTTACAAACTGGCTTCTCTAATTAACTTCAAGATGGGGAAAAAACAGGAGCAGGAGCATCTGTGACCTGCGAGGAGCTGACGATCCTCCTCTTGTCCTTACACCAGTCCATACACAGAACTTTGTTCCCATGTCCCTTCAGAGTTCTTCGGGTCTTCATAACAAACTGACCCAGCCCCTCGACCTTCTCTGCCACCTGATGGACTGCAAATGTATGCATGCACGCACACACACAAACACAAACACACACACACGCACACACATTGTACAACACATTAAATCCTGTGTAGGCTACACCCTCCGTTCCTAGCAGCAATAAGGATTAGCCTACGCTAAATGGAGAAATATATTGAATTAATCTTTGATAAATCTGTCATGTACTCCATTAAGCAGTGTGAGCATCTCATAAAACATGCGTTACATATTAATATTAATAATAATTAATAGACTGTTTGTAGTTTTCCTTTCATTTTTAATGCCACATCTTTACTATTGCCATATTGCTGAGACATGATTGGGCAAAACCGCTACATGGAAGAAATTCAGATGGAAGCACCGGGCTGTAAAACAGGGGTGAAAACAAACATCCTGTCTGATCTGAGGTAACGTCAGGTCAAAAATCACTTTCCACAAATTCATTTCCCCGTAAAACTGGCAACATTTGAGCTCTCGCTAAAATACATTTGGCTGTAATGACATATTTGTCCCGTAACACTGTAAACGTAGAGGTGAATCGAGGCCTCTCCATTTTCAGCACTCACGCTCGACATCGTGCAGCTTCGCTCTCTCCTCCTCCAGCTTCGACTTCAGCGTCTCCGACTCCGTTTTGAGATGGGCCAGAGTCTCGTTCAGCTGTACCTCCTGTGTCGCCATTTCAGGGATTAGAGGGGATCTCATATATTTCCTTTGTGCAGGCAGCGATCGGCGGCGAAAAGGCTTAAAGCAGAGCTAACAGCTGATGCTGCTGTCATGACGTCAGAGGGAGAAGATGCTCCTCCAGTTTCCAGAAGAGGAGGAGGAGGAGGAGGATCCTGCATCCTGGTGATGCTGCAGGCTGCATCCTCAGCATCACAAAGGCCTCTCTAATCTACCGCTAAATAATGCATTCAACTTCCGCCGAAATGGAAAACACAATAGGCTACCGTTTGTGTGTAATGGAAAATTACAGCAGATTAATATGGCACTGTATCACTGATTTATTTCAACACAATGTGAAGCAAATAGCATCACATGAAATCGATGTTACAAGAAATATCCTATCCACATAATTGTCTGTTTTGGGTAAATGATTCAAAATACTGTTGAGTTTTACTGATTCCACTTTTCCATTCACATTAAAACACGGCCATGGCTACTGAGCTCTAAGGTCACGTCTTTAGTGTCTTTTTTTTGAGTTTTTGCAACCTAGGGGAAGTTTACATTCTACAGTTCAAATAAAATACACATGGTGGGTATTGAATTGGCAAATTTTTCAGTATTTTTAGACATGCTATATTTAAATCAGACAACTTTTAAGCAGCCCGAAACTCAATGAAATTCAGTTTGTAATGATATAAAACATAAAAGCAGCTAATTCTAACATTTGAGAATTTTCTGTGCACAGACTTATCAGTTAAGTGACTAATAAAATTGAAGGAATCAAATATGAAAATCCAAGCAATTATAAACGTTTTAGAGGCTTTCCTGTTGGAGGTTGTGTGTTGGGGACACATGATGTTTGTATTTCAAAATGATACCGGCCACAACCCTGAATTATAAATATATGGAGTACATTGTTTATTAAAGATGTTTACATATTTATATATACATTAAGATACAATCATAAACCACTGGACTATGAATCAGTCATTAGGAGTGTAAAGTCAAAGGCTGCAGTTGTCAGATCCTGGTTAGGAAACCCAGATGAAGGCTACTCGGGACCTGCAGCAGCTCCAGAGCCTGCGAGGACGGGCAGTAAGGAAACATGACCTGGAAACGATAGTCTAAGTCCAGCATCAGCTGTGTGGACCCTTCACGATCTTGTAGTAGGGACTGCAACAAGGAGCAGATTGGCATATTTAGTGAAGCACAAGTTTGGCAGGTGGATGAGCATTTCATGACATTGCACTGTATTTTAAATTAGAAAGGCTCATTGCTTTCAAATTTGAAAATGCACAACAGAGCTCACCTGAACTTTACGGACAAATGACGATGTCACCCTTTTCTCAAAATCATCAATGGGTGTGTAGGAGTTCAAAATCTTGACAATCTACAAAAGGGAATGTGGGTTTTGTTTCACAAGTGTGAATGTGGATTTCTTTAATATCAAAAATGCTGCATATGTGGCTTGAGTAAGGTACCTGAACAGGGTTTAGTTCAGGACATTGTTCAGCGATCTCCTTGGCATCATCATCAGTGGACTTGTTGACTTGTAGCAGCCAGGCGGCCTGAGACAACGGCCTCAAAGTGTCTATAGCATTAGAGCTTTGCAGATCCTTCTCCTTCAGCCATTCCTCAAGGTAACTAATGTTACACCTACAAACAGACAAGCTATGAATATTTTTTTGTGAAAAAAACAACAACTCTTATTCTCATTAAAACAACCACAGACCTGATTTGCATTCCTTTCCTGCATGAACACATATCTTTACGCAGCATGATGTTATTGAGGGTGGTCGCACCAACTAGGAAGAACAGTTGCTTGACAGCCTGTTTGATGAGGCCTTGCTCCATGCCGTGCTGGCTCATGGTGGAGTGGAAGTCAGTGAGCTGCTGAATGATGGAGGAGATGGTGTACGTCTCAGAGTCCTCGTAGATGCTGTTGGATCGTTTCCTGAAGCCCGTCGGCTTCATGCTAGAAATCCCCTGTAAACTTTCGTGCTCCAACATGCCGGGAACTGTTGGACGGGAAAGTAAAGCAGCGCGGTTTAGGTTGCTTATAAAGGTTGGCCACTATCAAAAGCTGCATGTGATAACGATGAACTTTGTAAAATACCAATTGCAGGAGCGATAGTCTTTTCCATGACCGTGATAAACTTATGGTAGATGTGGATGGCCAGGTCGCTGAGAATCTGTCTGTGTTCTGACAAATCAAAGTTCTTCAAGCAGTTCTTTTTCTGGCGAGGAGTATTTTGTTTCATGAACTCCTTTTGTAAACAGAAAGCAAAACAAGGGAATTTTCAAATATGCCTGTTATTGTCGACAGACAAAAACCATGACAGTGCAAGCAAGGTAAATACAGACCTCCTCTCCGCTGTACTGCTTCAGACAGTTCAGCAGCTGATACGTGTTTGATAGCCAAAATGAAAGCAACTCAAAGTCTTTAAGGTGACTCTGAAATAAAAAAGTCTTTCTTAAACTCTTTACAAATGTGACATTTTATTTTAATTGTGCAACTTTGATTTTAACCTTAGCCAGCTGTTTATCCTTTTCAGATAACATCACAAAGAGAAATTATCAAAGTAAACTAAACTGCTGCCAACATGATAGCGAACCTAATCTTAGATACGGTTATGAATAATAGCTTTTGGATTATATTCATTATTTATTTAACAAATCCACAGTGTACCAGACTGAGAATTAACCTCACCATGATGACCTTTTTGACAGCACCGATGGTCGCATTCATAAGAGACTTGAGTTTGGCTTCATCGTTCAGGTAGTCAGCGTGGCGGATGCACATGAAGAGGATGTGAGCCGGCAGACTGGGGATCATATTGACCGCCACGCCTTTGGGCTTCAGGTCTGTTAGTAGAAAGTTGCAAGTTTCATCTAGTTATTATTGTATTGTGCTCAAACCCAGAGGGCCAGAGATGATTTCCCAAGCATATAGATGGAGGAATGCAGACAAACTCACAAAATGAATGGTTTTAATGTAATAATAATGATTAATGATAATAATGATTATCTTAGACTAATAGAAATAACACAAAAGAAGAATACCCAGAATGATGTTTTGAATGAGCCTGGGTTCATCCTCTCTCTTGTACTCCAACATACCAAGGTAATCTTTGGGAATGGCAGGCGCAGACGTTTGCTTCACTGAGTGAGAAACATTAAAGTGATGAACATGGAGAAGTTATATTTATGTCACAAAGCAAAGTACAAGCCACAGTGCTACCTTTCTGTGATGCTTCAAGGCTCCTTATTTGATTCTGGAGTTTCTTTATTAATGTGTCTTTCTGGTCGAGCTGCTCTTCAAAGTCCTAAAAAGAAAAGCAGAATTCTGTCTTTCATGCAGACAAGACATGCATTCACACACTTGTACTGTAACCCTCTACTTATCCACACGCACCATATTCTCAGCAGTTAACCGTGAAGTCTCCTGTCTCAGTTTGCTCTTGACCTCGCTCTCCATCAGCTGCTGCCTCTTCAAGTGATCATTCTCCTCTTCCAGCTCCTCCACTCGGCCTTGCAGCTCCCTCTTCAACTCCTCCAGCTCTTCAGCTTTCTCTTCAAGGAGCCTAAAAAGCAAGAAAAATCAGGACGAATCAGAAATGATCATCACTTCTTTAATCAAGAAACAGACTCCAGTGTGAGTATTTTACCTGCGCTGTGCGCTCTCTTCGTTGATTTTCCTTTGAAGAACGTTAGTGATCTCCTCAGTTTTGTCTTTCGGGGCGACAGGGACAACATATAAACACAAGAACAAATAAAATACTAATCTCTAAAGAGCTTGTAGTTGGAAAATAAAGGCCCAGATCTACCTGCTAGTTCTCTGTTCTGTTCCTCTACATGGGCCTCCAATTCTTGTTTTTGTCTCTGCAGCTCTGAAACCTGCAGTTTAAGCTCCGGTATAACCTGTGGATCACATCAAACAAGGGAAAGCACAAAGCATGGCATGTTCTGCACCTCATCTAGCCCAAGAAATGAAATATGGATTGAAGAATGCAATAACGCACTGAGTTCTCACTGCTGAGCCTGGACACCTCTTGGCGAATATTCTCATTGACATTACTTTTCTCCTGGAACAGGTTTTGCAACTTGCTGTTCTCATTTTGAAGGTGGTCCACTTTCAATTTCAAGCCCTCCACTTGGGTCTCGTAGCTTTCCTTCTGCTCCCTTTGGTGGTTTTCCAGTATTCTGCCATTAAAAGGTGGAACCATGTCAAACAAGTGTACACAGGTTTGTCACGCAGGTACAAAACTGGACTGGTGAACAGTGATACTAAGTGAATGGATCGCTATGGTCAGTAAAAATAGACCTGGTAGCTTTCTGCAGGCCATCGAAGGCTTCCACCAAATCTTCAACTTCATAAATCTTCTCAGAGTTGTTTGGACTGAGCCTTCAGAGAAACAATGTTTGAGATTATAGTGAGAGATTGAACAACTATGGGAGTGAAAGGCAAAAACCAAAGATATTTGGATTACCCTAAAAGAACCTCCTCTTCAACAACACCACCAAGAAGTTGTCTCATAATCTCGTTCATTTTAGCTGCAGAAAAATATTCAGGCAACATCAGCAAACTACTGTCTTTATTCATGTATAAGTGTGTGTCATTTTCGTAGCTGAAGGTCTACAAGTGAAAGTCTGTACCTCTTGCTTGTTCCGAGTGTTGCTTCATCCTTCGGTCCATGCTATTTCTCTGATTTTGCAGGTTGCTGAGATCTCTGCGTAGCTCAGGAATGGCTTTAACATGTTTGGTGAGCTGGATAACCTGTTCCTGCAGATCAGAGTTCACCTGCTCCCCCTCCTCTAACTTTCTCTGCAGACTGACTCTCTCTTCTTTCAATCTCTTCATCTCCTCTTTCAGAGTTTCCACCTCCTTCTCATGGTCGTGCTTCTGGATGTCAATGTTGTTCTCTGCAACTCTGCCGAGAATCATCTCATCAACTAAAGTGAATAAGCTGAGCCTGAATTTGCTTTGGCTGAAAAAACATATTTGCTCCACTCATTGTAGATGAGGTAGATTGCACAATTCTATTACTTACTTTCTAAGTCTAGCTTCATATTCCTTCTCTTCCAGAAGATTCCTCTTTAGTTGATCAAAGCTCTCTGAAAAAGTGTAAAAGAAGTCAAAAATTTGGTAAAAATTACAATTTAGAGTATCACACAAAGGGAACTTCACTTCAACTACCTGCGGCCTTCTTGGTGGAAGCTTCAAATCTTTTTTCCAAGTTCTGTTTTTCAAGGCTTAATACATCTATTTCCTTTTGGAGCTGTGCAATTGTCTAGAGTGGAAATAAAAATGTTTTTTTAAAGGGCTCAAAGTCTGCTTCATAAACAAAATGCCACACAAAAAGACACAAACAACTGTATTCAATATTAAGCATCAACTTCAAGACTGACCAGGCTAGCGTCCTCTTTCGCTTTCTTCTCCCTTGCCTCCAAAGACGCATTCTGGTTGTTTGATTTTTCCAGCTGTGCTTCCAGACGCTGAAGTCTGTCCACGGTTTGAGAATTGGAGTTGGCCAGGCTTGTTAGTCTTTCCATCAATCCACGGTTCTCTTTGTTCTTTCAGGATAAAAGAGTTTCGGTTACATAAACTCTACATAAAAGCGACAGCTGAAGTTACCTTTGGAGCCATGATCACCTGCTCTTCAATCTTCTTTCTGAGCTGCTGCACCCTGTAGGAGAGCTGGACGTTAAGCACCAGCCGACGCATGGTTTGAAACCGGCGGCGTACCAGCCATGCCCTGGCATACTTTTGTAGAACCAGGGCTTTCTGTTCCTCCATCATCTGAGAATTAACAAAGACATCGCAGAGCATGAATCACTTGTGGTTACATTCTGTATTTCCATCATACTAAATAAGGGATTCATTAATTATTCTTCAGTTACAGACCTTCTTGTACCGTTTACGAGCCATCCAACCTCGTGTGAAGGCCTGGATTGTGATGGAGGCCAGACGGACGATCTGATAGATCTGCCTCATGCGGTAACCTCTCCAATGTCTCTGGAGCACCACTGTTGCCCAGCCCTGCTTCAGTGTTGCAGCACTCACCGTTTTCCTGCAGGTTTACAAACAAGACAAGCACATGTAAGAACCCTAACAGGTACAACAGAGGATGCAGAACAACAAAACTGTGAATGAACGACTCTAACCGGACTGTCCTCTTTCCACGGATATACTCTTGGAGGATGATGGCTGCCTCTCTCATGCGCAGGTACTTCCTCCTCTGGCTCCACCCGCGGACATGCTTCTGGATGTTCACGCAGGCTCCTCTCAGTCGGTCTAGGCGCAGCTTCTCGAGATAAGCTACCTGACCAGCTCGGAAGAAGATCTTTGTCCGGCCAAACTTGTACTGGTTGGGGTCCTAGAGATCAAACCATGATGCCAAAGTGACACACAAACATGCAGTGCACGTATGTTTGTGCGTCACAAATGCAAGACAATGTTGTATTTAAAGGGTGCAAAAGAGGCGGCTAACCTGAATCAACCTCTGCAGCACGTTCCTGCAGGTCTGCTTCTTGTCACTGAGGTCTGCCTCCTGATGTGACATTAGGATACTGTATCGGCTGTAAAACTCAATGTACGTCCACCTGCAAACAAAAAACATGTTTGCTATTATAACATGACAATATGCAGATGAGAATAATGTAATTTGGCTAATACAGAACAATCTAGTAATAGTGAATCACCTGGACGGATAGCTCTGTGCACTGATACGAATAGTTTCTAGGACTCCACAGGCTCGCAGTTGCTGCACCACTCTCCGGGAGTCATATCTCAAAAAACATGCAAACACTCCCTTAAACCAAAAACCAGGTGACACAGAGTGGATCATGTCAAACACAGTTTCATCAGTACTCACTCAAATGGGAGCTTTTCATCATTGGGCTTAATGCAGCGCACATAGTGAGGGGTGGTGGCATTCAGTGTTTCCATCAGTAAAGAGAGGGAGCTGCAGAACTACATTCAACCACAAAGTTCACGAGACAGGATATAAATACATTTACATCTACGTTTTATTGTATATACATAAGTAAATACTGAATATTATGTAAACTTCAAGGAGAGAGCTCAATCTCCAGTAAACATTTTCACCTTATCTCCCACTGAGGTTCTCAGCTGTTTATTGGCTGGTTTCACTCCAGGCCTGGCAGGCCTCACTTTGACACCTCTACTGTTCACAGTGTTTTGCTCCTCCTCTTGGAAAAAGTTGGCCAGAAAAGGAAACTGATAACAGTTGCAAGCAGAAGAAACATGTTAAAATGAAAAAAACAAACTATGCTGCTTGGACTGACCTTAAAGATATATGACATGACAAATTGAAAAATTAAAACTGAAAATAAAAAGGCCTTTAATTACCTTACTGCTTCTCATAATGTCAACCAGCTCTTCATAGAGAGTGTCTCTGTTCTTTTCAAGGAAACCTCTGCATTGATATTCCACCTGTTAATGGAAAAACTCACATAGTTGTAAATAAGGTTTCTGTCAGGTCTCCAAAAAGGATTAATAACGATAGTATGAGTATTTTTTGGTTAACCAGAAATGTGTTTTTAAGGATCACCAGACTACACCTTGTCTGCAAAGTGTTGAATCACAAATGCCTCATTTGATAGCCTAGGCTTCTCAAACAGAGGACTGGCATCTAGGTAGTTGAATAGCTTTTGCAGCCAGCTTTGATCGGTGCCCTGAGGAAACTGTGAAGTAAAAAAAAAAAGACATAAAAAAAACACAGTCAATGGGGGGATAAACTGAATTGAAAATATAAATTGCAAAAGTTCACATCACATCCAATCACTTACCAAACATTCTTCATCAAGCAAGTCAAGGATCCCCATCTTCGCTTCAATCAGGTCAATGACCGGTTGATTGTCATAGAAATCAATCAACGTCCATGGAATGTCCTCTTTCATGTACTCCTCTTGCTCCAGCTTGAACACATGCTGATTGAAAATAAGAACAACAAGAGAATAACCATCCAAGCTGATGAAGGGGTGTGTGCTATGTTTTGTAATGGTTTTGGACAGCGTTGATGCGTACCAAGTTAAACTGCTGTTGCAGCTTTTCATTTGCATAGTTGATACAAAACTGCTCAAAGCTGTTGACATCAAATGTTTCAAAGCTGTGGACAAAGGACATCAAGATCACATAAAAAATGACAGCTAAAGAGAAAAATGACAGCTAAAGCAGCTGAAGAAAAAAAGTGTTGTATCTGCATTACCCATAAATGTCCAGAACACCTATGAAAGCGTGTTGCTTCCCTGGAACCTGCAGTGCTGTGTTGATCCTGTTAATGATACAGTCAAACAGATGGGCATAGATCTGCTTGGCTAGGGCATCTCTGGCATTTACTGCCCGCTCCTTGGGCATCGGCTTCACCACCGTCTCAGCCACCAGAATGATCCTCCGATGGCACAGCCAACGCACCAACCCCTCTGCGCTCACACCCAGCAACTCACAGAAGACTACCAGGTGTGGATCACTGGGCTGGAACATATGTAAACAAAGTTTTGTATTGAACCAGGTTAATGTTTTAATGCCTAACCTCTCAAACAAAAAGCATTTTAACTTGGGAGGTTGAGACTGACAGCGACTGATGATTTGTCCCCGCCGTTGTTTCTGATTTCCACATTTCCCAAATGCAGAATGGCTGCCAAAACCTTGAACACATCTGATTGAAAGTCCTCCTTCAAACCTGGACAAGCAACAGTGAAGAAATTTATGCAAACTTAAAACTTTAAATATTAAAATCAAATTACAGTCTGACAGTGGAGGCAGTTGTTACCCAGCAGTGAGAAGGTCCGCCGGGTCTCTTCCATATCTTTCTTGTCATCTACACCTTCTATGGTGATCTCACCACCCATGCAGGTGTACTGGAACTTATCTGCACTCACTACAGATGAAAGGAATATATAATTAAGCACTCTCACAAATAAATACTCCCACAATACATATGTGTTTGACCCTCAGTACAAACACTCACACAGTCTTAGATTCTTGAACTCTGGCAGGTGAGCACAGGAACACATCTGGTAGAATATGTGATAGTTTCGCTCATTGTCTGCCTGAATAAAAGAAGAGGATCATTATTATGGACCAGATATATAAGAGCTTAGATATCTAAGATATCTTTGTCTCATATCCTACCTGAAAAATGACTCTGGATTTCTCTAAGAGATAGGTCCTCATGTTTGCTCCAATGATCTTGTACTTCCTGTCAAAGCTGATCTCTGTGTATTTCCCAAAACGGCTGCTGTTGTCATTCCTGGTGGTCTTTGCATTTCCTATTGCCTGAGAGAAAATCTCCTCAGGTCAGCAGGTCTCTTTTCAAGTTATCACAAAGGTATAAGTTGCCGTAATGTATGCATTTGAGTTTGTTTAACGTTGTCAAAGCACTGAAACATGTGTTGCCTTGTGAGCGGGACTCCTACTCCAGTAAAATTGTACCTCTGTTATTGGATTGGACGCCAACACTTTGTCTTCAACTCGAGTCTTACTTCCAGATTTGCTTACAACAGCAAAGTACCTCATAGCAAACCGAGCAGACACAGTTTTACCAGCTCCAGACTCACCACTGACAATGATCGACTGGTTCTTGTGGTTTCTGAGAATAAAGGGTATGCACACTGTTATTATGAACAGACAGTATTATTCAACTAACTGTGATTATTTCAGCTTTTATTTACCTGGCCATCTGTTTGTAAGCCTCCTCCGCTACAGCAAATATATGAGGGTCCATGTCTCCCATGTTCTGGCCTGAGTAAGCATGAATGATTGCATCTCCATAGATAGGAAGCTGTTTGTATGGATTCACTGCCACCAGTATGATACCTGAAAATAAGGAAACAGAACAGGCTCAGGAAGGAGCCCAACCTACACTTCAGTGCTTAAATTTAGTTTAAAAGTCAGATTTCAACAGTACCGCAGTAGGTATAGATGATTCTGGACTCCACAAATCGCACTTTAAGGTTATGCAGAACTGCAGGTTCATGCAGGTAGCTGAGAGCGGTGAGGTCGTTCTCCCCAACCAAGATGTCCGGGTTGCGAAGAGGAGGGAGTTCTGGTTTTGAAGTGTCAACAGGGTAGAAGTACTCCTTGATATTAATGATATAAAAGAGTCACAGGTTTGCTGTTGCTTTTTGCCATGATAAATCTGCTGCATGTGAAGGTTTTATTAGTTACATTTTACTTACAGTGCCATCTTCAAGAAGCAAATCAAGAACATTATTCCCAACATGAAAGTCTTTTATAATCTCGGCAGATTTCCACACATGTTCTTCATCTGGAATCCATACTCTGTTGTACTAATGGAGAAGATTTCAATGGTGACATGTTAACAGTTAATCAGAGTTTACTATAGAGCTATTAAAACATATAACACTGTAATTAAATGCTAACCCTTGTGAACATTAACTTACAATAAACTATGAGGACTGTCATTTTTTTTCATTATAGATCAATTAAAAACCGTATGTATACATAGCCTATAAATAAATTACACCAATTAATAGGTAAAACTTTATTAAAAGTAAACAGTCGATCATTTAGACTTTAAATTCCTTTAGTTAGCCTCCTCTACATCCCTGCAACTTGCCAGCGCCCTGACAAAGTTTCCATATGTCACTGTAAAACAACATCAAGGTATGATTGTTTCTATTGTAATAAAAGCAGGGAGCATTTATCTTACCTCGGTGTAAAGTTCCAACAAAGCCATGTTTATGCATTGCTGTTTTAACTACTCCTGTTGTCAGTATGTTTGTTTGCCACCTGTTGTTTCACTGTTCTTCACAGGTTACCAACGATTTTCCTCCCTGCCCCTCAACACTGTCCCATTTCCACCAATCAAGCTGGACAGAAACATACCGGATTTCCGGTCGTATTTTTTTTTCAAAATAATACTCTACTAAGTTAAACATCTTTCTTTAAAATCCTCGTAAATCCTCACTACATACAATAATATCCTTTAAATGTTTACCCAAGCTATCTGACAGTTTAACTTCTGCTTCGGGCTTCAATCAAGTATTTTGTTATATGTTATACTCTATTTGCTTGTTTTCTGATGTGATCCACAGACTGACTTGTCTATCGGACTTGACTGAAGCATTTCTTATATTTAGATACATTTTGTTACCATGATAAATACGTAAATATGTAAAGCATGGGGTCCTGAGATAAATATGAGGGTTCTGAGGTGACATAAGATAAAATGGAAAATGGAGAATAGACGACAAAGAAATCAAAATATAGCCTGTATAAATCATATCCCTGTAACACGTATCTCTAATACTCTTAAACTGATATGCTTATCTAAACGTCCTTCAAAGTAAACAATCGAAGAGGGAAGTTCTGAGGAAAAACTGAAAATCTCAGGTCCACAAAACGGCCATGTAGCCTGTGTACAATTAAACGTGGTAATTTTGTGAGGTCACAAGCCAAAAGGTTGGAACCAAATACTGTCGAGGCAAATTTGACTTTTTTTATTCTGAAAGCCCCACCACTAGTGTTTCGGGGATTTTTCGTGTCTTCCTGGTTGACTTGTCGCTCACCTGCCGCGGACTTTGACTGTGACTCCGCCCTCCCGTCTTGTGACAGCTTGACAGAGTGGGTGTGCTCGTTTGATCAAGGATTGTGACAACAAAAGAAACCGGATGCAGACCTCAGTCATCTCACCATATGTGAACGAATTTTAGCCCCTGCTTTACCACAAGTAGTCAGGCGAATATGTTAAAAAGTAAATATTTCGCCACCCTAAACCAACTTGATCCACAATATCACTGCACTTGAAAAACTGAGACAACAGTGGGAATGACTGTTACAGGAAGAATTCAACAAGGAAACAGACACATTCCTGGTACATACAGCTGAGAAGCTTCAAGCCAAGAGATTAATCATTTATGCATTTTAAGGCATTTTCATATGGTAAGAATTTGCAAATACAGAGCAGCCAGGAACATGGAGAGCTTAAAGATAACGTGCTCAAGCTGAATGGCTTGGTGAATCCAAATAAATTCAAGGATCCCCAAACTCCATGTCAAGGACTCACAAACAGAGCAAGTCTTTTGGATCAAGTCCATGTCAAGTCTCTCCCACAGTTCTTCCCCCAAATAAATGAGAATTAGCATGCATTATAATTTACCTTATTAAATAACTATCAAAGATACAAAAGCGAGGGTGTCAGTGTCAAGAAAGATATTACTAAACATAATTAATATCTTGTACATTTGTTGGGGACTCCCTGGGAGCAAAGAAAAGCTGCATGATCCATCTCCTCCATCACCTCCTGAGGTAGTGAAACTCTTTGTGCAGTGTTGTCAAGCACTTATTTAAACCATCTGACTGTAAAGCCAGCCTTTAATATGGCCGACAACATAAAGACTGGTTACATACATACTTGAATTATTTTCTGCTCGTTGTCCTGACATAAATACCATCGCCTGACATTAGTAGTTACAGAAATATAAAGTTACAGAAATATAGCAATTATCTATCCCAGTAATCAGAAACTTGTCATCACTTGCAGATGTTTTGATGTGAGAAGTAAAATGTCTTACCCCTGAATGCATTAACAAACCCCTGAATTCACAAAATACTATCAGCACCCGTATCAGAATTTCATTAGGTGGCAACGTGACGTTTAAAATACTTTTTGGCAGATTCACTGTTCATACTGTTCATAGTTATTACATCTTTGGCTATGCAGCACTGAGAAGCTAATACTGTAAATAGATGCATGTAAACAACATATTCTTAATCGGCTGCAGTACTGCTATCATTTAGTGAAAACATTACAACTGGTACAGACGTTGATATAAAAACAGTTTTAGGTGTTTTTACTCTGGTAAACAGAATTAAGAAAACAAAGTGTAAATGTCAGAGGTCACTGGTCTAGATGCGGGTGAGGAAGCCCAGATTGAGGCTAGCAGGGATCTGGATGGTCTCCAGAGCCACTGAGGAGGGCGTGAAGGGGAGGGTGATGGAAAAGATCTTCTTGGTGTCTATCATCAAGGTGGACGACTCAACTCTGTCTTTCAAAAGGTTCTAAAATGTAAAAAGAAATAAGCAGATATAGTTTTTAAAAAAGTTTGATAAAATATTACTAAACACCAAGTATAAAAGAGCACTCCACTGTCCACACAGCTACTCACTTTAATAGTTGTGATGAACGTTGTCGGGACTCGCTCTTCAAATTCAATGACTGGGGTGTACAAGGTCAACACTTTCACAATCTGCTGACACAAACAAACAATGACCAAAGCACTAGCAACATACCATGTCTACAGATTAAGAAGGCTGAACATTTACTGATGTTGGACCTGCGCTGTGGTGAGGGCGGTGCACATGGTGCAAATAGCTTGGGCGTCTGCCTCAGTCTTCTTCTTGGTCTGTAGAAGCTGTGCAGCCTGTACGAGAGGCTCCAGAGTCTCCTTTGCACCGCAGCATACCAGATCCTTCTCTGCCAGCCATTCCTCCAACTGCCAGACATTGTATCTGAAACCAGAGGTGATGGACAAACAATTCAGACCGAACAAAGTTACTTACAAGGTTGTCTTGCAACCTGACAGCTGTTCTGTGAAACCAGAGTAAGGTGGATGTTGACTAAGAAAACAATTTACTGCTATTGTGCAGTTATTCAAATATAAATGGACAAGATGTCATTCAGTGTCCAAGAGCCGGTTGTTCTATGGTGCAAGTTAATATGTCTGGGAAACCCTGTGTGCTGTAAATATGTTTGTGCATCATTATATCCAAGTCAAATTTCAAACCTGCTTCTAGACCTTAATACTGTCTTCAGATCAAATATTCTATATATGAAATGATATGAGAAAACAAATTAAAACATAAAATTCTGAATTAACACATCAAACTGGAACCAGCCCCTCTTAAGGCATTCCTCTGACCTGATCGATGCCTTTTATGAATCTTGAGAAAATAACGTGCACTGAGAAGCTCTGCCTACAGGTTTTATTGAACTTCCAGTACATAAAAGGGATTTATTTATTGGCAGCAGACAAATTATTTGTGTACCCTGTCTATAGTAACAGACAGTAGTGTATCTGGAGACTGGGAGGGAGAGCATGAGGAAATGGGACCAAGAAGCCTATTTTTTGACAGGTTCAAATAAAAACATATTGTTAATGGGTTTTTTGTGCTTAATGTAACTTTGATGCTGCTCAATAAAACTATTTACCAAACAAAACACTAAACATCAACCCTGACGTTTTTATTAAGCCAAATAATTTAAAACATTATCTGAGGTTTCTTTAGTTTAAAATATTATCTCCATCAGAATAAGATCTTCACTGCCACAATACTATGAAGAGGCATAATTATCTGCAGGTTTTATAACAATCACACCAGTGGCTGTCTGAGATAATGCCAGAGAAAGCTTGTTCGGCATAGGCAAGATTTGACACACCTCGATCCAGATGCTTCTGTCCCTCTCATGTTTCATTGCATAAAGTGTAATAACAACTGGCCAATGATCATTCTCTGCTGTACCTGATCTGCAGGCCTTTACTCCAGGAGCACATGTCCTTGCGCAGCAGCAGGTGGTTGAGTGTAACCGCACATATGATGTAAAACTGCTGCTTGACCACCTGTTTAATGAGGTCTGAGTCCATCCCATGCTGACACATGGTGGTGTGGAAGAGGCCAAGGCGCTGCAGAAGGGCTTCCACTGTAACAGCCCCCTGTGGGAAACTGGTGCTTCTCTTCCTCAGGCCTGTCGGTTTGGACCCTAAAACACCTTGTATGGCCTCGTGCTCCAGCATGCTTGCAACTAAGACACAAGTTGAGGGAAAATAAATTTCATGCCATTCTGTTATGGTCAGGCTTCTAATGTTAGCTATTGCGTATAGTGCAATTGTGTCCCCTCACCGATCAGGGGCTGCAGGATGTCCTCCATGCACTTGATGAGCTGACGGTAAATCTGGATGGCCAGGTCACTAAAAACTCGCTGATACTCTGACAGTTCAAAGTTGGTCAGGCAGTGCTCATTCTGCTTTGCGGTGTTCTGCATCATGACGACCTACAGCATAAAAATGTACAGGCATCCAGGTTGAATTTGGAATATGTACAACTGTAAACATAATTCCGTCATCAAAGCCTTCCTAAGCTTACCTCGTCTCCACTGTACTGCTTCATACAGTGCATTAATCTGCACGTATTGGCCAGCCAGAAGGACACCACCTCAAAATCATCCCCTCTCCTCTATAGAAAGTGTCAAAATTAATTCAACATAAAACACATCAGTCACTTTCTTTACACAGATCAAAGCGATATACTACACCTTAATGACCCCTTTGATGCTGCTGATGGTGGAATTGAGCAGAGTGCTGACTCTCTGATCATCGTTCACAATGTCAGCATATCGCAGGCACATGAAGATGATGTAAGCCGGAAGCCCGGGAATGAAGCTCACTGCTACACCACGAGGCTTCAGATCTGAGAAGATAACAACATTTCAAGGCAAAATCCACAAATATTGTATCTCTGCTATCTATGAGAGAATTATGTGCTTGAACAAAGCAGGTTTAACATGCCTGTGACCACATTCTTAAGCAAGCGGCTCTCGTCACCCTGCCTGTATTCCAACATGCCCTGGTACTCTTTTTCCTTGCGCGTGATGTTCACTGCTCTGACGGGAGCGTTTATCACAGGGGCATTATTCTTCTGTTGAGCACTCGCTAAATATGAAAGAGACACAATATGAGGAATCACAGGATGAATGCTGTGCTTCTGTCATCTAGAAAATAAACCGTATGAACACAGTCAGTGCCATGTGATTACCTTCAAAGTCTTCAACTTTCTTTACGTAAAGTTTAAGTTGTTTTTTCAACTTGCGTATGGTTTTGTCTTGTTTCTCTTGCTGCTCCAGGAGTTCCTAAAATTAAACATACTTGATTAGTGTGAATACCAAACTTTGCTACACAGCACAGAAGTGTTCACTTTTACAGTGAATTTGAAAGCACTGTAAATAGCAACATGGTGAGAATAATTTATCCCTTGTAGAAACTCTTAAAAAACCTTAAATAATTTCAATTTTTCAAAAGGTACAGATTCAACATTAGACATAGACAACTAACTGTTTATTTTGAAATAGCTCTGCATTACTATAAAATTATAGTTACACACAAGTAATAATACATCAATAAAAAGTAGAGCGACAGATCTGACAATCTGGACCCACCAGGTTCTCATTGGTGAGACGTGTGATCTCGTGGTTCAGGCTCGCCCCAATGCGGGCACCTTCGGGCAGGCTGAGGCTCTGGGTGAGCAGCTTCTGCTGTTGCTCCTTTTCTTTCTTCAACTTGTTCACCTCCTCCTGCAGCTTCTCACACTTCTCATTGTTAACACGCTCGTGCTCCTGCATCTGGCACTCCAGAAGTCTGGAGGATGGAGGGATAGTATTCAGTTCCATACAGCATGAACATGCTCACATGTACCAATCTTCTACACAATGGTATTTCAATACCTATTGGTCTCCTTCAAGCCTTCATAAGCCAGCCACAGCTCTCCATCTTCATTCAGTGTATGGATGTCAGCGGACCTGAGGACCACCATGACACAATTTAAATAGCACTTAACTGTAGCACATGATGGACTTTAACTGGAGTGGAAGACACGTGGACTTACCTGCCAACATTTTGAAATGAGGGACAGTCACTAAGATCTAATTTCACACCTCCCCCGAGTGCTGAGTCCTAGAGGTCATTTCATACGGGATAAATTATATCTAGGCATTGTCTGTTAAAACACTTAAATGAAATTCATGTAACAATGTGATGTTGTTTCTCACCTTATGTTTAAGAGCCTCTTGGCGTACCATGTGTGACCGGAGGAGCAGCACTTCCTCTTTTCGCATCTCCAGCTCCTCATTGGAAGAACTGAGTTGCTCCAGCAGTATGTTGTAGGGTTGAGAGCCGGGGGCAGGGGGCGCAAGTTTACTACTCTCATTGGTCAGAGACTTCCGCAGCTCATTTAGATCCTGCTTCAACTTCTTGTTCTCTGACTCCAGTTCTTGCCTCTGCATTAAGGCATTTAGAGAACCATAAACAAATCAAACATCTACAAATGAATGTTTGTTTCTATTGATTGTTGAGTATTTCAATGCAAATGTGAGTTAGAATAGAAAACTGTTTAAAGGTATCTCTTTTCTGTGATGTTAAAAAAAAAGATCTTGCCTGGACCTGACCAAGTCATACCTTTAGTGTTTCCAGGTCCAGTTCTGCCCTGCCAACAGTTCTCTGCTCCTCCACCTGCTTTTAGAAGAATATACACACAATATAAATATCAACCAAAAAATAACTCATCACTTATTGATATAACTCTTCTGTTCGTTGTGTAATTTTTATTTCACTATTAAGAAACATGACTGTTGTTTAAGTCCATACTTTTGCTTTTTCCTGTTGGGCTTCTTCTCTCTTATCCAGCTGCTGCCATAGTGACTGTTTTTCCTGCTCCAGTTCCTTAACTTTTCTCTGGAGCTTCAGAAGGACTGGCAGGTCCACTGTCAACTGGGTCTCGTCCTAACAAAACACAGCAGGCACTGGTTGTTGAATCCCTTCACAAATTATCTAGAATGCTGCACTAATAGGATTATAACACGGACAAGGCCAGACATTTTTCCCCCCACAACTGTTCCAAGGAATAAGAATCTAGTTCCTTGTAGGTACTCTGTAAATTCATTACCTCCGATATCAACACATATCTGGAAGCGCCTCTATTCTCCTTTTCCTGTGGCACTAATAAAATGTTTGCTGTAGGCTGCCATACATCTTTCTTAATAGCAACCTTACTATGAAAGAAATTATGTGATTCCAGGTCCCACCATGGCAAACTTTTTCCACCATGAAACCTGAGCTCCTTGTAACAAATTGTTTTCACACCACACAGCAGCTACTCTTTGTCAATAAAGAAAATCCTAATGTTTTACAGCCACCACTTTAAGTGTACACAGGATGCATACATTTTTAGGCAATTCTGATATGCACCATGATATTGTGCAGCTTTTTACATTACCTCTGTTTGTACCGAGCTGTCTTCTCCCTCAGTAGAGCCTAAGCTCTGACTAAACTCAGAGGAATTACTGCTATAGTTGGAGTCTGTCTTCTTGTGACCAGATTTGCTTGAGCTCTGGTTACAGGTAGAGAAGAAACATAGTCACATATATGCACACATACATACATATAATATGTAGTTACATGGGTTGGTACAGGTAACTGGTTTTCCGTGTACTCTCTACAACGTTATCACCCTGTCAAACGTTTTGCACAACTACTGAACTTCTCAACATAAATGATTCTGATTAGTTACACTATCTTCAAATTGCCATTTTGTTAAAATTCATAGATCAACATGTATCAAATGATAACTATTTTCACAATTTCAACACTGTGATGCCAAACAAAGTGTTCCTTACAATGCTGACATTCATCTCTTCCTTCAGGTCTCTATGCCGCTCCTCCAGATGCAGGTGTTCACTCAGCAGACTTTGGTAGCGAGTGCGCTCTTCAGCTAAGTCCTTCTCCATCTGTTCTGTATTCATGATGTTAGTTTTAATATCTGGGGGGGAAACAGTTTAGTTTAGTTATTAATCCTAAACACAGCCATTACTTAAGGACTGTGGATGTTTGAGGTGAACTGCTCAGTACCTGTTAACAGTTGGGCTTGTTCCAGGATTACTTTGTTCAGTTCATCTTTCTCGCTGCTCAGCAAGCTGTTCTTCATATTAAGCTGTTCCACCACCTGATTGTGAGAGGGGACAAAATCATGTGTTCTTCGTCTTTATTTGTTTCCGTTATGGTTTGACGTTCTACTAACTTAATGAATTGCTCTTTAGCATTTCGTTATGTCCTTCTGGAACTCAAATATTTACCAGTAAATTCTCAGTAAATCATTATACTCCATAGGCCACCATAGTTGATTTATGAAACTTTAAGTCCAAATATAGGACTGCTTTGTTCTTTCCTGAATGTTTTAGAAAAACAAACTTCTAGTGAAGTTGTCAGGCACTCAAGTGTGATACATTTAGATGAAGTGTAGTAGGCTTACTTGTTGCATCTGCTCCTTGTAGACCTTTGTCTGCTCTTCCAGGTCTTGTTTTTCTCTGCTGGTGTTTTCCAGCTCGTGCTGAACAAAGGAGAGCTGCTCCAGCAGCGAGGGAAGAGTCTCTGCCTTGGCTCTGGCCTCCTGCTCTGATCTACGCAGGTCTTCAATCTCTCTGCTCTGTTTCTCTCTCTCTACAGTCCAGGTCTTCTCCACCACATTCAGCCTCTCACTGAGCTCTCTGTTTTCTTTATGCTGCGGGGGGAGAACACACACACATGCTGTGCATGTGATACCAACAACTCCCAATGACCCAATATTTCTCCAAGAACTGTTTCTTTTTCTTATGGTAGATTTCAGAATAAACATCAGCCTAACACAGACAAAACTAGATATCCATGCTCACCTGCTCATTTATCTTGTGCTGCAACTGCAAGATCTTGTTCTCCATGCCAATGTTGAGCTTCTTGAAGTGCTCCACAGAGCGCGCCTCCACTTTCAGCTTCTTTAATTCCTTCTTGGCCCTTACGCGGCGTACACAACTCTGCAGCAGGATGATAGCTGCCACGGTGCGTCTATAATACTGTCTAGCCAGCCAGCCTTTTACCCATTTCTGAATGACTACAGCCTTTTGTTCAAACATCAACTGTGAAAATAAAAACAAATATATAATGTCAATTTATAAGTGAAATGGTAATGACAAGACCTGTGTTTAGTGTTAAGAAGAGGTATGGTGAAAATCCAAGTGCTTTGTGCACAACTTTTTGGATTTTTTCTTCAACTTGATTATTGTATTCTTTTCTATTATTATATTTCCTAAAACACAAGTGCTAACACATTTTTTAATAAAATAAACTGCATTAACACCACGTGTTTCAGTCCTACATATCCTAACTGTTGCCAGACCATTTCACAGTTTTAAACAAACAAACATTCAAACTGTTGCAGCTGATTTTCTGTTGCAGTGTGTGTCAATGACATCAGCGGACAGGAAGTAAACATGAACCCAAGCTGTTGCCTAGCAGTGTAATTCAGATTAAACTGTTGGTTTTAAACTTTTAATATAAGAGTGTAAATGAGGTCAGCAAAATATGAATTGATATTACTTACAGATTAAGAACCCTAAACAGCAATCAAGTTTTAGGAAGTGCAAAACAATCTGGTGTACTCTGTGTGCAGCTAAGGCGTCACTGCCTCAACAATGTTACTACCGGAACCTGGCACATCTGTGCTTCCTTTGAGCTGGGAAATTTTCCATATTATATTCAAGGGGCACCAATTCCTGTTTTCTTGGTGGCACCTGTTTTTGTTATTGTAGTATTCAACTATCTACTTGGACAAGAATTACCTTTAAAACCCTTTCAAACTAAAAAAAACAAAAAAACAACTCAAATATTTGGCAGGCAAGCTAAAATCAAGGCTGATATTAATGTTACTTTCTGGAATTACCTGGGAAATAATCTCATTTTGACTTACAGTAAAGAAGACCTTCCTAGGAATGATATGCATTTACCGTCTCCACATGTTTAGCAAGATTACCTTATAGTACTGCTTTTTAGCCATGTAGACCCTCAAGAAGCACTGAATAGTGATAGCTGCAGAGCGCTGTTGCTGGTAGCGTCTCCTGGTCACCCACATACGTACGTTCCGCTGAATGACAACAGCTGCTCTGGTTCTTCGCAGGAACTTCACATAACTGACAGGAGAAAAAAACAAACATATAGGAAATATGCTAGAGCAGCTAGGCATTGATAACCCGTCTGTCTTATTCTGCTGTTGTTTAACGTCGTCACTCACCAGCGTGCCTGGTGACCCCGTACATGTCTCTGTATGGTGACAGCAGATTCCCTCATCCTCAGGTACTTTTTGCGAGCCAGCCAGCAACGGATAGTCTTCTGGATGCGGACACAAGCCATTCGCAGCTTGTCAGAACGCAGCTTCTCAAGGTAAGCCACCTGACCTGCCCTGAAGAAGATCTTGGTTTTGCCAAACTGATACTTATCGTGGTCCTAGGAACAAAACAAGCAAATATAATATTTTAGTGGGTCTGTGAAAATTACATTTGTTTTGTCATTGACATTATGGGAATGCTTTTACACAATACCCATACCCTTATAAGTTTTTCCAGGAGATTTTTGCAGGTCTGTTTTATATCAGGAAGTACGTCCTTTTGCTTCATCAGGACCCGATAACGACTGAAGAATTCCTGATAGGTCCATCTACAATATTCATATAAATAAGACAACTTACATATGTATTATAAACATATATTTATGGGTCCAACAGCCTGTGGTCATGTACTGTTTCAGATGCTGTGGCTAATATGCTACCTAGATGGGAAGCCCGCTGCTGAGATCCGGATTGTTTCGAGGATGCCACACGCTCGAAGCTGCTGCACTGCCCTCACAGGGTCCAAGCTTTATGAAAGATAACATACATACGCCAGTTAAAAAGATGAGTGTACTACTCGTTCATGTGTGCTTGTTGTAGATAATCGTGTGAAACAGTAGAATGAAATCCTCCTCCTCACGTGAATGAAGCTTTATGGTCATTTGGCTTGATGCAGCGTACGTAGTGAGGAGTTGTAGCATTTAGTGTGTCCATCAGCAAATGCAGAGACTGTCGAAACTGAGTAAAACGCATGGAATTAAATCAATTGCAAAAAAACTCATATTTTGATTGATTGACTTAAAAATGATCTAACTGTACATTTTTGATGGTTATTTATTTCGTTAAAAGCAACTGAACCTGACTAGCCAAGGAAACCATTAAAATATAATTTTCCAAAACCTCTCCACATAATTGTTTTTAATTGATGTATTCTCCCCAGGTTTTTCATGAACGATGAGAACTGTTAACTGTATGACAAACCAAATGTTGCCTGCTCTTAATGCTCGTACCTGCAGTCCAACAGTCTTCTTGTTATCCCTCTGAGCCTGACCAGCTCTTCCAATGACACTGGTATTTTTGTTAGTAGAACTTGTTGCCTTGTCGTCATCCTCAAACAGCTTCAGCAGCAAATCAACCTGAAAAGATCACAGTGGATACAAAATTATCATTAAACAGCAGATGGCAGTGTTTTCAATCTGAAATTGAAAAAGTGAGTGCATTTCCTTCAATAGTTGTGGTTGAACAATTCTAGGGTGTGTGCCCACAGGGAGGAGGTGTTGACATTCAATATCTTTGACAGCCACAAAGACTGACTAACTGAAAGTGACATGGAAGAGAAAATATAATAAACTATTTATAAACTGTTCACCTTGCTCTTTTTCAACACATTTATCTGCTCCTCGTTGACAGTGTCCTTGTTTTTCTCCAAGAAACCTTGACACTGGTACTCCACCTAGGCACAAAGGACCAGGTCACACAGTGTTAGCTGATGGGTTCTGAGATTGCATTAAGGCCAATGCATTCTGCCCTTTTTGGTTTCCACGCAAACTGTGCAACCAAAGCCAGGTCAAACTTGATTGGTCAATACCACTTAGACTACATGACTACAGGACTTAGACTATAGACTATAGACAACTAACCAGAACACTTCTGATACCAAAATCTTGTCCCTTGCCTACAGATTCTGCATTCATATAAAGATATCTGTTTAAAGAGATTAGTGCTGCTCTTGAGGTTAAGGTACAGAATTTAGCAGACAATGTTATTGCAATTTCACACTTAACTCTCTTGGTATTCTTGTTAGGAAAACATGAGTCATCCGTCCAGTTGCTGACCACTGAGACACAATCTCACCTCAACATGACATACAACTGTGTTTTACCTTGTCAGCAAAGTGGTGGATGATGAAAGCTGTATTTGATAACCTGGGTTTATCAAAATGAGCATTCTGCTTCAGGAGGGTGTTGTACAGTTTCTGGGCCCATGTGTCATCAGAGCCTTTGGGCATCTATGGAAAGAGGAAGAGCTGACACATTAGTTAGTCATGGCCTTACTCATAACCTCCAAAACAGCATGGTGGAGATTCCTCCAGTGGAAAGTAGTTCAACAGAATTTTGGTAAAAGAAATAATAATAAAACTGGCATTTTACCTTGCATTCCTCATCCAGAAGGTCCAGGATACCCAGCTTGGCCTCAATGAGATTAATGCACGGCTGGTTGTCATAGAAGTCAATCAATGTCCAAGGGATCTCCTCTTTCATGTACTCCTCTTGCTCCAGTTTGAAGACATGCTGAAGGGAGTGATAGCTGAACATAATTTATGTGTACGGTATGTTTTGACTACAAACTAAATGCATTCAGCAGGAAAAGACGCATACCAGGTTGAACTGTTGTTGTAGCTTCTCATTGGCATAATTGATGCAAAACTGTTCAAAGCTGTTGACATCAAATGTTTCAAACCTGAGGAAAAGTACATGTTTAAATTAAAACAACTTGTCTGGTCATCCAGGGAACACAAAGGGAAAAACCACAAACCCGGAGATGAAAACATACCCGTAAATGTCAAGTACACCAATGAACGAGTGTTGTTTCACTGTAGATTTTAAGGCACTGTTAATACTGCCCACAATCCAGCTGAAGAGTCTGGCATAGATGTGTTTGGCTAAGGCATCTCGGCCATTGACCGCATTCATTTTGGAGAAAGACTTGAGAAAGGTTTCTGTGGTCGTCTTGAGTTTCCTGTGACATAACCAGTGGGCCATTTCTTCACAGGGTACCCCCATCAACTCACAAAACACCATCAGGTGGACATCATCTGGCTGCAAACACATGAACTTGATGATCTTATACATGTAAAGATCTACACATCCTAAATACAACATTCAAACACAAAATGAACCCAAGATACAACACGGGATACTCTCTTGTTGTGTATGAGGGTAATCAGTGTTTACCAAGATGCTGCTTCTGTCTGATGACTGATCTTTCACATCCACATTGCTAAGATGGAGAATAGCTGCCACAATTTGGTAAATTGCCATTTGATCACTTTCGCTGATCCCTACAATGAAATTAGAATAAATTATTATCATCTCAGGCGACCCAGAAACAAAACATGTCTATGTACATTACTGTCAATTCAACATGTAAAAGTAAACCGTACTGAAATGCAACCAACACTAACCTAACAGGGAGAAAGCCCGCCTGGTGTTGCGCATTTCTTTGGCATCATTCACTCCGTCTATGACTGGGCTCTCACCTTGGTTAGTACAGTGGAAGTCATCTGCGCAACCTTCAAACATTAATCATATACAATATTTTACTAAATAAATTCTCTGTCATAACTCCTGTTGCAACTGAATGATTTTAATTGTTTCTAAATCCTGACAACTGATCTTTTAGTGATTCTCATACCTAACTTGAAGGCTTTGAACTCTGGTAAATGTGAAGAGGCACACAGCTGGTAGAATATATGGTAGTTCCTTTCTCCATGGGCCTAAAAGTAGTGCAACCAGATGTAAAATGGGAACCAGGTAAATTACACAAGTACTGCAAACACATTCAGTAAAGCTGAACTGTAAGTGTGTGTGCACTGCCAGCATATTGCTAAACCCAGACTTAAAATGAAATCATGAAATTATGTCTTGAAAACAGACAGTTACATAATAAAACCCATTATGTGGCCATCTGTCAGAGTCAAGGACAAGGTTTAACTGTGCTCTGTTTATGTTGCTTATTATGTTGCTGAGACATACACATGCTACATATTACATGCATGTGACTGAGAGTGTGTACAATGAGAAAAAAAAAAATGGACAGAGCTACATTTTAAGTAGGCAGACACCTAAAGATATGCAGGTTTAATCCATACCAGTGAAATTTACCTGAAACACAACTCTAGACTTTTCCAGTAAGTAGGTTCTCATGTTAGCCCCAATTATCGAATGCTTCTTGTCAAACCCAATCTCAATGTACTTCCCAAAGCGACTGCTATTGTCATTCCTTGTTGTCTTGGCATTCCCAAGGGCCTAGGAAAAAAAAAAACACACAGAAGGCTTTCAGTAACCTTTGTTATTTCATAATTTTGTCTTTTCCCCCTGTAGTATTAAATGTTACCTCCATGATGGGATTAGAGGCAAGGACTCTCTCCTCAACATTGGTCTCACCAGAGGAGCAGCTAACTGTGGCAAAGTAACGCATAGCGTACTTAGCAGAGACAGTTTTGCCGGCTCCCGACTCACCACTTACTATGATGGACTGGTTTCTTTCATCTCTGTGCGACAATATGGGAAGAGATCCACACCAAATATTAGTTCAAACTTATTTAGAGTATCAGCATAAAAGGAAATTAACATTTAATTTCAAACCTGGCCATCTGTTTGTATGCTTCCTCTGCAACTGCAAATATATGGGGGTCCATGTCTCCCATGTTCTGCCCACTGTAGGCTTTGATGATGTCAGGTTCATAGAAGGGCAGGCTCTCATAAGGATTAATGGCAACCAGGACAATTCCTAAATACCACATAAAAAAAAAATTCAGTCTACTGAAACAATAGCCGTGTCTGACATGGATTCAAATTAACGGACAGTGCACCCTGAATAAAGTCGTTTTGTATACACTATCTATCCAAAATTCACTTTAGTGTGCGCTCCTTTAAGAGCAGTCTGTGCCACATTAATCAGCATAATGTACTGTAGATTATGTCAGAGTGTCCAGTGAGCTGGGTTTCAAAGTCTATAGTGATAGTGTGAGTCAGAGGAGATGAAGCTCATTACCACAGTAAGTGTAAATCAACCTGGAGTCGATAAAGCGCACTTTAAGGTTGTGTAGTACTGCAGGCTCGTGGAGGTAGCTGAGAGCTGTGAGGTCATTTTCCCCCACCAGGATGTTAGGGTTTCTTAGTGGTGGCAGGTTGTTGGTTCGGGGGTCAATTTTGTGTTCCACTACCTAGAAAGACACAAAAAGTTAGCTGTAAGTACCTAAGTATGAGCATTAAGACAGTAAATTGCTTTTATTTGAAAAAAAACTACTGAAGTTAGGACCACCACTGGAAAAAAAAGCAAAAATAGATGGTTAAGCAAAAAAAATCTTAGCATCAGTTCTACTTCATGTTGGAGCTAACTAGCAAAAACTGTGCTTGCCTTGTTCATGTTCACTCACGATAATACTTAGACCTTATTTCCATACCTGAAGTGCATGCCCAAACTTGACATCACAGCTGCAGGTAGCAACAGCGATTTCAGCCACACAGTTTTACATTTCCATCACTCAGTCCGTCAACTTTCAACCCTAGACATTACACTGGCTTCTTGTATTCAAAGTTTTGCAGAAATGTATAAAGAGGTACAAGGTGTTTGTGTTGCTGGGAATCTATGTGCATTTACCAAACATCACAGCTGTCTCGAATAATCCCACAGCACACAAGAGATTTATGTGGCTCCATTGCCAGTGTTCTTGCAGAAAAATGTGTGCATGGCTCTCTGACAGAACATCACACGCCCATTTCCACCTCAGTGCCTCTCACTGTGTGTGTGTCCTATTTGCCTGTCTCACCGTGCCATCCTCCAGCTGCAGAGTCAGCGTCAGGTCTCCAGGAGTGTAATCTTTGATAAGCTCTGCTGACTTCCACACTTCTGCTGCATCTGGGAGCCATACACGGGCATACTGATGGACAGGGGGGAAACCGGGTCAGAGCCACAGCTCTTACAGTAACACAGTATTTTACAAAACTACAGCAAAACAGCAGTGACATGCAACAAAAAATGGCAGTTGCTTTACTTGAAGTAAGCAGACAACAGTCATGCGTAACGTATAATGTAGAAGGACACGGGGTAGGTGTCAGACAAAATAAAAAACAAAAATTGAGATTTAAAAACCCTAAAAGCTGTTCAGTAAACACCTAAACGTGAGTCGCGATTAAAGCACTATTCTTGACAGATATAATTAACGATAGGTTCACTAACGTTAGCTTGAGAAAACCATTGAATGAGTTGGACAACCGACACTAATTCAACCCATAGCCTACCTTGGAGTAAAGTTCAGACGCTGCCATGTCTTACAAGTCGCTCAGTGAGCCCTCAGAAACTTTCTCTGCCTGCAGAGACACGATTAAACATTTTATTGACTTCTCAAAGCACAAAACCCCGAACTCTCCCTAGCTCCTCTCCTGTGCTCAGCCGGGAGGAGGACTCAACTGCTGCTCAACAGTTGTCACTTAGCTGCGCGTGCCCTGACAGGCTGGCCCCGACATGTCTTGTTCTTGTGCGTTTTGCGTGCCTCCCAGCGGCCAATAGCCTCAATCAAAGTCCTTATTAAAACGTATCCGGCTCACACCACCTGAAGACAAGCCTGGTGGTTTTGTCTACATCCACATCAGCAGCGGAGGAGGTATTCAGATACATTAAAACTAAAAGTACTAATACTACTGTAATCTGTAACAATACTTCATCACGGGTTAATCACGGGTAGGAAAATGGGCCCTCCGACTGACTATATATAATTAGATTGAACTGATTATATAATTAGATCATAATCAATGCATTAAAGTTTAAACAACATTATATTGCTGTAGCTGGGGCAGCTATTTTTTTAACTTTTGTATGGGTCTGCAACTAATGTTTATTTTTCATTATTACGGATTCAATTGTTACTTATTTTTTCCATTGTTTGGTTTGTAAAAAAAAAAAAAAAATTGTGACAAATGCAGGCACAATAACCCAGGGCCCAAAGTGAAACTTTCACAATGATTGTTTCGTCCAACCAATGCTCCAGACTTCAAAACTTAAAACATTAAACATTTTAAATTATTGTTAAATGATTGAACAAAATAGCTGCCAATTAATTTTCTGTCAACTAACTTCAATCAGTAGTTTCAGCTGTAGGCCACTTGTATATACTTTTGTGTAGTTTAAGATCTTGCAAAACATGATTTTTTTAAAAGCACAATATGTTGTGGGTGCAAAAACTAAAGCTGTGAAATAACTGTAGTGGAGAAAAATGCAAATTTACCTCTGTGAAGTAGTAGAAATGGCATGAAAACACAATGCTTTAGTAAAGTACATGTACCTCAAATGTGTTGTCGATTAAATATACTTAGTTACATTTCACCACTGGAATTTTCTTACCCTGGTCACAATGTCTTGAGGAGAATTTTATCAGGAATGAAAATTAAAAGGGAAAGGGGGTGTTAATGGACTGAACTTATCATTGTAGTTCATCACAATTTCATACATCCACCAACATAAAACATTAGTATTGCTGTACAAAAAAAGTGATTTGAGACTTGATAACCAGCATGCAATATACCTATGTTTATCATGGAATTAATATGAATTACAATGAGGACAAAACTAAAAATAATCTTAGCTCTCTAACATAAATCAGATGAATTTTAGATAGAAATTCAGTTAGAGAATTTCAATTTGAGTTTAAATTTCATAATATTCATTTGTCCCATTTCCCTTTTCTTTAAACATTTTATTATATAATTATGGACTGCTTATCCCGAGTACTGAAATGTAAATAGTTTACCATTTCCTTTGTCTCCTTAAAATTTAAAGTACTGGATAGAACTACCCTCCTCCCTCACTAGCTGGCTAAGGTCCTGCTCAAGTACTGTAGTAAGTAGACTTTATGTTGGAGTTAGTAAGCCATGAGAACTTCCATTTGAGAAATTTAATTTTACACCACTTGTGGTTACCTTAAATGTTGTAATAGATATAATGTAAATATCCCTCAATATTCATGTGAATATTTTAATAAATAGTGGCTAACATGTTATGAAATTACACCAACAGGCACACAATGGAGCCAATGGATGAAGGCATATTTTTATCCTCTTAGACTTCTACTTGTGTTACATAAAGTGAGCTCTCTTTAGTGCATGTAGTTTTACTATTTAGTAACATTTGAGTATACAAATAAAATCAAGGACACATTCAACTGAATAAGTGTACTGCTAAGATATTATGCAAAACTATTTTATTTACAAAACAAATGGCACAGTGTGACTGCACAGTAAATGCACATGCACACTCCAGACATGTCAAGGGAGTTTCTTCTCATAAAATCCTAAGTGATTCCAGTCAGACAGTGATGGATATTGTCAGGCAAAATTCACAACTAAGATTCTCACCAAGGGAGCAAATATTGCTCAAGAGAAACAACAGTTTGTTACTTTTAAGGCCATTTTAGAGGTCAGGATGAGATGGAGACCAGCAGCAAGTCTTTGCAAACCAATATCACTAACATGAAGTAAAATACAACTGGCTACAAAGAGTGTGTGATCTAATCTTCAGTACTATGAAAGCACAGAATCAAACAGCTTTACAGAGAGAGGAAGGGACACAATGATTAGAAAACAATAAACAAAGCAGGATTAGTTCACTTTTCACTATTTAAACAGACATGCCTCCATATGAGCAGGTGAGTACTCTTTTACTTTACACATACATCAATTTAAACTGATAATATCTTCTGTCTGTAGTCAAGTAGTCATAACTTTAAAGTATTTTTGTTTTTGTCATTAACATAGTAACATAGAACAAGATTAATTTGGGGTGATGAAAACAGATCTTCTGTGCAGGCTCTTCAGCTACTGTTTAATCAGTGTGGAGGCATATATCCTTAAAAGTGAAAATAAGATAGCACAAACATCCATTCAAATTTAGGAGTGTGATATCATGTTCATAAATCAATACTATTCAGTCTTTTGAGAAACATTTTCAGCTACTACTTTTTTGTATTTAACTCATTGCCAATTCAGTGTCTGACAGTTTTTTTCCTCTCAAGAGTTTGGCTTGGTGCATAACTTGTTCTTAGAGAATACATATGAAGGTGAGAAATCAACAAAACAAGTAAACAGCAGGTAGATATGCTGTGGGAGTTGGAATGGTAACAAAACAGTAATAATAAAACTATCAGCCTGCCAGTTTGCTGGCCACAATTGAAGTTTTTCTTTGAGGCAGGTCCTGTGGTGTTGGGATGTGGCCCCCTGTGATCTCAGTCTTCTCTGTTGGGGCTGATAGCAACTGTTTGTTCTTCATTTTTGCCTTGGCCATGTTGTAGTCACCAGAATCAAAATACTTGGGCTGGATAAACAAAAACATGTAGAGTGAGAATATTGTAAGACAAGTTTTATTCAAAATTAATACCTAGCCAAGTTTAGATATGAAACGCACCCCTTTCTGAAGTCTTTTCCTGAGGAGGTCTGAACCTCCGGGCTTGGCTCCAAGGTTAGGATACCTGGCCTTCAGTTTGGCCTCCTCTGCTTTCTCTGGACTGACTACTTTGTCCTCCATTTCCTATTGAAAGAGCACCGAGTGTATGGAAGATAAATGTACCCAGCTGACTTCAGGAAAACTGAAATTTGTTAAAATTGCATGACATTACCATGAAACAGCAATATATATTCTGACAACAGCAGCAGTTACAGCTAACGTTAGTATGGGTATCATTTGTTTCGTAATTTGCAGACGCCGCCATGAGGAAAACTGATGTTTGCACTAGCATTAATGTTGCCATTTAACTTAGCGTGTTTAGCTAACGTCACAGCATTTACAATTTTAGCTAAGCTATCAATCAATTTACAAGGGCTTGTGTAAACATAATCTTCGGTCCCCAAATAGCAGTGTTTTTTTTGTTTTGATTTACTAACGAACGGTCGTACCAAATTTCTTGGCGGTAGCATCATTGATTACGTTAGCCATAAGTTGCTATAGGCTAACTAGCTAGGTGCTAATTTAACAGATTCGACGTGTTAGCAACACTGGCTAACTACTGAAATTTGCAGTTCGTCGCTACAATTTACCTGCTGTTCCTCTGAAGTCCTCGTTCCGTCAGCCTCCTCGGACATAGCTGTGTAATGAATCCCTGTTCTGCTCACAAAGCTGTGGATGTGACCGTTCAACCAGCTCTACTGGAAGATGAAAAGGTGGTACTGTCAGTGACAAGGCGGGCGAGAGCAGCAGCCTGTCATGCACAACCTGTCCAGCAACAGGCCGGTGAATCGATCCCAGAGATGCAGATGTGAGAGAAAGGGACTATGGACTGCATATATCTTTATATACTGTCTACTGGGCTTATAACAAAATGTCAAGCTTTGATACTTTACTTCTATACACTATATTTGTATAATATATGAATGTTATCAATTCACGCCTTTATTCTTTGAAAGTGCATCAACACAAAATCCCCAGCTGTCTAATACCTTTAATATGTTGGAAATACAAAAATTGAGTGTCTTCAAATATGAACACTTCGCATTGAGAAATTAATAGTTCAGACTTTAAATACACTCACTGAGTCAGTAAAAATCTTAAAGTATAGTCTAAATTGTTAGCAGATTCATCTGAATATTTTTAGATGTACTTCTTTGGGCCTGGAAAATAAGTTATTTTTTCATAGCATTAATTGTAGTCTTGTCACCTGTCAAGTTTATGTTGTCATTGATGGTTAAGGCCAATCAAACCATCTTTTCACACTAGTCAAATCCTCTTAAGCTAAAGACTACAGACATTGTGCATCTAAGATATATTAAAATATAAATCATTTTTATAGCCTGTTATACCAGCACTGTTATAGAAAGGGAATTAAAATGGTTTGATAAACTTTTAAATTCATTTTGTGGCTGAAATGTTGTCTGTATTTTTGGTTGAATGAGTGACAGTTGTCGGAATGAACATGGCTTATACTACATGAGGTGCTTACATCATAAAAATATACATCATTTGTGTGCAGTGCAGCTAAGCATCAGCAAAACTCCACATGTAACAAAAGTAAAATGGCTTTCAGTTAGGGTCTTTGCTTTTAATTTAGCAAAGGTTACAGTAAGGTTAATGTCACAGAAAATAAACAAAATAAGAACATTACCCAAAAGATGTTTATTAATTTTTTGTTGGTTACCTTTCATCATTTTCTACATTTGTTATACATTATACTATGCAAAAGGATAGAGTGAATCTTAACAGTCCCAAATATCACTCAGAAGACAATATCTGGGAGACATGTGGTAAATTGCTGCAGCTTTGGAGGCAGATCTTTGTTTGGTCAATGCTTTCAGTCCTTGTACAGCAATTTAAAACTGAATGTATTACTGTGTCCATCATCATCCATTTAGAAATTTTAATTCCAAAACAGAAGTACTATATAAGTCAAGGTCAACTTGCTCAGGAGTTTCACTGCACAAACAAAACCCCCAGGGGTAAGAGATTAATTATCTTCATCCCCCATGTCCACATCTTCTTGTAACTTCTGCACCATTTTGTCTTCCATTTGTTTGGCCTTTCCTGTAAAAAAACAAACAAAGGCAAAATGTGAACAGTGCTGAAATCACAGACTAAGGGCATTCTTTATGCAGTATTATATTTATTCTGTCTGCAGCTGGATTGTCTTAATAAAAAAAAGAAGTTTCATCCAAATTGCTGTCCATCTCTATTGAGAGGCGCACAAACTAATCTCATTTTCATTATGTGTACATTGTTTACAGTATGTTCAGTGTATGAAGCTACATTGTCTTCTTCTGTACAGCAAGCCTATTATCACACTGGTCTGTACCTCTTACATGGATTAAAAAATGTCAACAATTAAAATTCCTTGCATATTATTTTGAAATTCTTGTATAACTTGGCAATTTGGAGATGCAAATAATTCTTACCTGCATGTGGTGCTTTGATAAGGTGAATATTTTTCTTCACTTCGGTGATGGCCTCTTCTTTCTCCAACTGTTTGCCCTTCTTTAATCTATAATTTGGAGACAAAAAACGTAAAGGTGAGGAAAACAGAGATTTCTTAATCCTGTCAATACCATGTTTCTCATATAAAAACATTAGATGACAGCTGTAAAAGATATGCCCAAGAATGATCGCTCACCTGTTCATGATAAATCTTGCCTGTCGTTTCAGTTTTATCTCCTCCACCCGCTTCATTGCCTCCACTGTAGAAATTCAAAGTAACATTTTTATTTCAGTTCAAAAATCAAATGACTACACATTTTCACAGCAAGTACATGTGAGAAATAAATGTATACATTACCTGTCTTGTCCCACAACTCCCTGTTATATTTAACAGGTATATTTCTGCGTTTCTCGAACTCCAAAGCATTATCCTGAAAGAGAGGATGTTTGTTAGATCAGCAACAGTAAAACAAAGTATCGATAATGTGGCACTTGATAGCCCTTTATATACTCTCACCACTGTCAACTCCTTTCCTGACGCCTTTCTGAATGCTTTGGTCCATCTTGTCTTTCTTGGGTTACGCTTTTTCTTGAAGTTCTTGATGCATTTTGATCTGCAGAATCTGAAAGTCTGCATTTATTTAAAAAGAATACAAATCATTTAGGGTTTAACTGAAGAAGAAAAACAATGTAGACCTGTAAAGAAGTTTTCTTGGCAGGAGGACAAAATGTATTTTGGATTTTGTAATTGAAAAGTTCTACAGAGTTAAGGTTCAAAATTTTAATATTTAGGGTTAAAGATTTTTACATTACAATTGATTACGTACTGTGGTCCAGTATGTAACAAGTAACTGCATCTGAAGAAGGTGTCAGAGGTAGTTTACAAAACAGTGCGTTTCCATTAAATAGTCTTTCCATCAGAGAGAACAGACAGCGTGTTTATGTTTCTACTGTAAAATGTCTCAGTACATATCTTGGTCACAGTTGTTCAGTAACAAAGGGATTATTTCTTATGTTAAGACCATTTATTGCATCAGATTTGTAAAAAAAAAAAAAAAAAGCTCCTTTTTTAATCGATATGCATTTTTTTCCGAATTCAACTTTGCTTTATTAGCAAGTCCACACTGCATTAAATAGAGTATTTTTAAAGCTGTACATTGTTAACAGCGTAAACATAATTATGAATACAAGAAAACAGCAACAAATGTTTACAATTTTGCAATAAGATTCAAAAACAGTAAACATACTTTTAGGTTATTAGCAACATTACTAGATAAAAATGGCATGTACTACTATGTATCATAACATTACAATGTTAAAAAAGATTAAAATAGATATACAAATTAAGTTATTAGCCCCTGAATAACAATTTGAAAGTTGAAAAAGGTCGCAGACACATCCTCAACAAACAGAAACTTCACAGAGATGTTATAGTTTCCAGGAGCAAGATTGTGTGACTGTTTATGATTTCACAGCGCACCTTCAGAGGGCGCATTTACTCCACAACCCAAACCCGAGGCCCTGCCACTTAAATGTCGGGGCTTCTCATATAATTTGATTCTTACCAACAGCTTGGAGTTCATTTCACACATTATAAAATCACCGTTACATGCTTCAATTTCACGTCGTGGATAACTGAACTACATAATTAGCACGTTTGATGTTTTATTAGTCTGCCAGCTATCAAAAATCCAAAAACCTCTCTTGATCCCACGTGAGTGAATACAACACGTTATGTTAGCAAGCTAACATTAGCCAGCTAGCTAACGTGCCAACACTGACAGCCAAACGAACAGTTGTTCAAGTTACAGGCAAAAAGACAGTATCATACCTTACAGTCGTTGCGTACAAACATTGCTCCATGTCCAGGGTACACAGGCCCCGAACAGAAATAACACTTTTCGATACGCATTTTCACAGCAGAAGTGCTGCGCTCGACGACTGACAAAAACAAGACCGACCCTTCTTCTTCTTCGTCCCTGTCAGCTGAAGCGTCTGTTGGAGATGTGCTGCCTCCTGCTGGACTCTCTGATACATTGACATAAAAGTTCAAATTAAATATAAAGGTAAAAAATAATGATTTGATTAATTAATTTTGTTAGATTAACAGTTGCATTAGATTTCACTTTTATGTCAGAACAGAAATGTTTAATTAGAAATAAACGTTTTATTTCATAATGGTGTATTTCATGACTGTGGTGTTGTCACACATCCATGTCAATTTTCCTTTCAGCCAATCATCATTGTTATTGTGAAAATAAAACTTATGAACAAATATTTCATAATAATGAGTTGAGTTTCAATAATATGTACAATTGAAACGTTTATGGTTCTTTCATATATTTTTCTTCCTGTGCTGTACTTCTTCTATCTCCTTACAATTCTCTTTTTTGTTGTTGATGGATTTGATTGCACTATTTCGTACTTCTTTCCCTACGTCACTGATGTCATACATGCCAATAGCTCTTACTAGTATTTATTGTTGCTCTAGTATCTATTGTCATTTGTAGATCTCTTAATGTATTGCTGCTTTTTTTAATGCCTGTTGTTCCTCAAATGTAAGTCACTTTGGACAAAAGCATCTGCCAAATGAGAAAATGTAAATGTTTCACTATTTATTCAAATGATTAACACTTAAGGGCACCATATTTTCCAACCTAATATTTATTAACCACTACAGTATGTCTCACAGCTTTCTTATTCTCCCTGCTTCCCTTTATCTCATACAGCTTGTGTCCATGGTGTTATCCCTTTACATGTGACTCTGTACAGATTATGAAGTCAAATATAGCTCTAAATATTTACACAGTGAATGAGCCGACACAACAGAATACTGGTTTCTCTTCAATGTGAAAAGGCTTAAAAATTGCAAGTAGAAGAGCCTCAGATGAAATCTTTACTTAATTTGCAGAATGTTTTTTATCACACAGAAAGCATGTGAGAAAAATGACAAGACATGTGAAAAGAAATCCTCAAAAGTTTAGTAAATGTAAAACTGTATCACTCCAGGTGAGGCTGTCTCTACTGCTCATTCACTCCTATTCTCAAACCCTGTACGATTGTTTATGACAATCTGTAACTGTACATAGTATACAGTGATTCAAAATATTCCATATCATCTTAACTTTTCAATAAATTTTTAAAAGGGAGTTTCATTTGCCCACAAACACACATACACACACTGATAAACCCAAGGAGACGAAATGTATTTTTCCAAGAACAATTTTATTATCTAGTATTTGTGATCATCTTGAGAGTATCAAAAAAGTCTGTTGCAACATTTCAACACTTAAAAAATTTGTTCTGTTGCTCACTTTGGTTTAAAAGATGTAGTTTGGTATTCAAAAGCAGACACATCAGAAAACCTTAAATAATAACAGTTAAGTCTACACTCTAAATCTACATTTGGCACCTGAGTTAAGTCAGCAAATTTATCCATGGCTTTCAAATGTACCTTTTATATTAATGCATTACATAGACAAACTATGAACTTGAAACCAGCCTTATTAATTTACTAAAATGTCACATTAAAATTGGGAAATGTTTTTGTTTACAACATTATTCTAAAAAGCCTTCTAAATTAAAATTTATGATAACCATGATAACCTATGGATCATTCAGGTGAAATCTCATGGGGATAAAAAAAGACAGCAGAACAGTTTATGACATCTCAAGCTTTTAAAATAAAATGTTAAAACGCCTTTCTAGCAATCGAAACTTTGGAAATCATATCACATTTATATGAAAATGATGTAAAGGAAAACCAAAGAAAATCACTAAATAACAGAGACTTAAAGTTTCTTTGGTTAGGATTATTTGTATTACAAAGATATAAAAATTGATTATGTTGCTCTTCACACGTAGGGTTTCCATGCTGATAGTCAGAATCCTTCATTGTCACACCTGGACAGGAAATATTATGGAGAAAAAAAGAGAATTCTTCCCCATACAGTAATAATGGTGAACGGTAACAGATGATTCTCTCCACAAAGAATACATATCATCATCTATCACTGGCAGGACACTGGATCGTTGGTCTTGTGTCAATAATTTCCACCTCATAGTACCAAGGATCAACTGAATGAAAAGCCATACCCATCTGAGGAAGAAGACAACTCTTTGGATAATAGCATCGGTGTCACCGCTGCATTAAGCAATGGTCTAGAAGGCAAATGGAACACAAGCCAGGGGGTCTTGCATTAAAGCTTTCACCAGAATAAAGCATCAAGAAAATGTACATTGAGAAAAGCATTCAAACCATTCTAAGGGAAATTTACATCATTGGCAAGAACAATATTTTGGCAAGCGCACCTTCAATAAACATCCACTATATTTTTGGTTGCCTTAGTATATCTATTGTATTATCAAAAACTCTTTGGGTACAATTTCTCCTGTCTTTGGATCTCACCTTCTATATTATGTAAAGCCCTTTCGATACTAAGGCCATGTTAAAGCTTTGAGTTCAGTGCACTGAAAATGCCAAATATTTTACGATAAAGCTCAAATAGTTTGACAATATCTAATGCACTTGTTATTTTCACAACATACACCATTCACAGAGAAACAATGTAAAATAAAAGCTCTTTCAACCGTGAAAATAAAAGGTCAGAGTTAGAAAAAACAAAACAAGGACCTCTGGTTAACAACGCTCCAACAGAGGTCACAAGACATGGCAATGAAATGTTTTCACCTTGTCCCTTGAGTCTGACATAATACTGCACAATATGTGGTGAAAAGGAGGTAGTAATGTATGTACAATAACAGAGGTAGATAATCAGTCCAAAGGGCTCGACTACACCCTCTGCTCCAGTGGAAAGTAATTAAATATAATGAAAATGTATCACAGTACATTTTCAACATTCTTTTAACATTCATCATGGGTGAGCTTTGGTTTAGAACAGACAACGGCAAACACAGAGAAACAGGTAGAAAGTTAAAAAAAGGAAATTAAATGTTATAAGAAACATTCATACAAAATCCTGAGGTAGATCCAAAGCAAAAGCACATATTCTCCATTGCAGCAGCTGGCTTCCTGATCCCTTGTGCCTCAGCAATAAAACGAGGGGCTCAACTCAGGAAGCAAACGAGGTAGAAGTGGCGTGGCTTTGGCAGCTGGAGAGCATATCCGGGCCAGGTGATGTCAAGAGCCGACTGCTTGGGACGTGTGCAGGGTTGGGTGAGAGCCCTCCGGGGTGCAGCAGAGCCGGGCAGCGTCGGGGGCGGAATTATGGAGAGGATGGCTCAGCATCTCCTCATATTCCACTTCAAATGACTGCTTCAGCTTAGCGACAGTGGTAACATCGTCCGGCCCAAAAGATTCAGGTCTGGAACCTTGGCTGGTCGAAGGGTTGCTCGACTCGTCGTTACTTTCTTCGTTGGAGTAGTGTCCAGAATCTCCTGTCTCTTGGCTGCCCTCGCTGGTGTGAGAGCTCTCCGAGTGAAAAGGTCCATAGATGATTTCGCGGGACGAAGGTGGCAGGGGCGCTGAACCTAAATGCTCCTCATACCTCAGAACAGTTTTGCCAGGCTCGTACAAGCTGGCTCTCCTCTCAAGCTGAGAAGATAGAGAAGATAATATTAAAATTAAGATTAAAAAAAAGAAAAGCTGACTGGCCAGAATAACAACACTTACATCACTTAGAGCTGGATTCCTGATCTCCCTCTTGAAGAGCAGCCACCTCTTGCTTTGATTCTTGCTGCTGACCGGACCGGCACTATTTATGACCACATGAGATCCACCCTGGAACAAATGAGAACAAATACATTTTTTTTATGCTCCCGTGCTCTTTTGAATATTAAACATGTAACTAAGTTCTACTTCTGAAACTAGCAGTCATCAGAAGATCATTCACCCTGTTTTGTTTGTCTCACCTTGGCATCTAGAAAGTGATCACTTATCATGGGTATAAGGACCTCAACATTCTCTGTATGGTGTTCACTGGGCAGGGACAACCCGCCATGTGGATCTTCAGCAGCTCCCACAGCAATGGCTTTGTGACTGGAGGATTTTCTATTATTCATACAAAAATAATGTAAACACATGTCAGAAACAAGCACATTGTTTATCTTTTATAATATAACTTTCAAATGTTTTTCATTATCCCAAATGATCATAATCAGTACCTTGGTCTGCCCTTGCTGATGAGGATTAAGGCACACATAACAATACAGGCCAAGGCGATGCTCACACCAACAATGATCCCCGTCATGGACCGCTGGTCTATGTGGTAGAGACCATCAGAGAACACTGGAAGATAAACAACACAGTTGTCAGATGGGAAATAATTACACATTAGCTACAATTATTTAAGATACAGAGCGAAAACACTGAATGAAAACATGAGTTATTTACTCTCACACACCTATAAACTGCTGTTTAACAAAGCTATTTAACAAACCTTCACATGCATCCATTGTTGTTTGCAAGAAAATGCTATAACAGATATTGCTGACTTACGCTTCCTAGTGGCTTGAGAGACTAATGATTATAAATCAATACTCTAAACAACAAAGTGTCACCTAACTGTAAAAATGCAGTTTTGTCAACAATACGTTCATTTAAGCTGAACTCAAATTAAGCCTAAGCGGCATCACAATTCAAGCTAAGTTAAGAACACTAACACCAGAGTATAGCTTTACTTTCATTTAATTATAAACTTACTGTCAATTACTAGCTTGATATAAAAAATGTATCAAACCTGTCCAGGTGAGACACCTCTATCATGTAGATCACTTGATGCTCACCTGTTGTCTCCGGAAAGTTGTCAGAGTGCCTGGGGTTCTTGCTACGGTGGGTGTTTTCACGCTTCAGTGCCAGCTCCACAATGTTAGAGAAAGGCCCGTCGCCGACCTGGTTGGAGGCACAGATTTTCACCAGGTAGACGTTCCCCAGCTCCAGCTTCTCCAGCAGGGCCATTGTATGACTTCCTGTAAACAGAAGCAGAAACACACCACAAGGATAAGAAATACAGAAAACTGATACAGATGCATTTTTAATGTTGCATAAATAACTGTACACAGCATGTACCATCTTTTAGAGCTCCCTAGGGTGACACACAACCCACTTCAACAAGTGATGAGAGAAGGTCCTTATGTGGTTGGTGATACATTTAACATTATCTAATGTATACGTAGCATATATGTAGATGAGTAACACTCAACAAAGCAAGATACATTGAAATGTTTCCTGAACAGCACTCCAATACTCATACTATGGGGGATAAAAAGTCTTAAAGTATATTTGGTTATATATTGTATATTTGCGCTTAATGGAATATTTTAAGTCTAATCTAATGTTCTGCTATTTACTGTATTCAGCTGCAAAAAGATTACTATAAGTGTTTGTAAGAGGTGAGGCTGGCACAAATATTTCCCCCATAATATTTTCTGCACTGACTTTACAGATAACATGATCCAGTGCACTACTCACCCTCCCTCTGCATTACTTGCCAGCGTCCAGCCAACCAGGCTTTCTGGGAAGCGTACAGGATGGTATAGTGTGTAACCACCACATTGGGCTCTGTGGGCTCTCTCCACGACACCAGGGCAGTGTCATCCTCGATCAGAGTTACTCGCACTCCTGCAGGTGGTTGACTAGGTGCTGTACACAGAGAAATCACATTCATAATACACAACACCTGCTGAGAAATATGCAATTATATGATTTGAGTTTGCATGGTCGAGCAAATTTTGGGATACACAGAAAGCACCATCAACGTGGCAAAAAGATGTTACGATGAGGTCCAATTTATTACCTGCTGGCAGAGTCTGATGGTAAACAACAGAGCTCCAGGGACTCGACATCTGGTCCACATGGAGACGCACAACAAACTCATAGCGAGTGTTTGGTTCCAAATTCTGAACAACCACACTCTGTTTTGCACTGTGGACATACAACATAATACACAATGATCCAGAGTTACTAACTGAATGAAATGTGCAACTGTACAGTAAGAATAAATTCCTATATCATTATTACAAACAGCCAATGAGGGCCAAAGCGCCACATCCACATATCTTAAATACTTATGCAACCAGACCAAAAATATCTTTAGGAGGCTTTATTTGTCATGCCAGAGGTAAAACAACTGTGGCTCTCAGCTTACATTTGTAGGTAGCGTATACCCGAGGCATTGTGGGTGCCTACAGGTGTACAACGGACTGTATAGCTAACAGCCTTTCCAGCGGGGAAAGCAGGACGACTCCAGCGCAGGGACACTGCAGATGAATTGTTGGCCAAGACAGTCACATGATCTGGAGGCGGAGGGGATGCTGCCAGTTGGTCTCTAGCCGCTGAAAGAGGCAAACAAAACGCATATTTTTATCACATTTGAGAAAATGTAATATGCCATTTCAAATTGTAAGACTTTAGAAGTGAACAACAGAGAAATGTACTTACACACACATCCCGGAGTACTAACTGTTTGGTCTGTCTGATAACCATCTCCAGCTTGACTGACAGCTAGAATCTTGACATGATACTTTCTCCTTGGATCTGGAATACAAATAATCACTTTTCAGCCATTTCTGCCCATGTTGCTAAAACTAAAAATGTAGGTTTGTCAAACTGACATTGTAATAAATGCACAGAGGAAATGAAAAGTCCAATGGGGCCAAGTATTTGGTTAATAATGCCAAAGATCACCATTAAAATACCAAAAGTGATGGTTCACAATAGAGCAGCATCTTTTAAAAAAAAAAAAAGCCAACCACATTAACAATGAGCTGCAGGAGGGAAAGTTTGTAGGTTATTACTAGCCATCCCTCATCCATGGTCAATGCATGGTCCCCTGAGTCACCCCAACCTCTCATTTATCATGTGTTGTCATCTGTAAAGAGCATGAGAAAGATCAACCAGCCCCAAGGCCCTGTAAATATGGTGACATGATCAATAAGCTATATGAAAAATATCACAACAAGATACTGCCTTTCCTTTTTTGAAAGCCTGTAAAGATTGTACAACTATGAAACTCTGTTAGCACTAGGTTGTGTTTTAAAACACAATACAAACAAATCACTAATTTGGGGGGCGGGTGGTGGGGCTACAGAGCTGAAATGAAATAAAATGTGATCTTGTTTGAATTGCACACTTAATAATATGGGACACAGACTGTATCAAATACTGGCTGAAAGACATCAGAAAGTCCATTGTGGTTTGGGGGATGGGAAGCCACCATTTAAAAATATGCAGTACAATTTTGTATTTTAACTTGAAAAGCTACCATAGCCATAGCTCCCTAATCAGGACGTTTTTTAGGGAGTGTTAAAATGTGTTTTATGCTTCCAGTGTGAAAGGTCGGCCTCTGTATTGACCAGTGAAGGCAGTGTGTCCAGGTTTGTTGTGGGGGCTGGGCCAGGCGCAGCGTTCAGCTGCTGGGATCCTAGGCCCATGGGACTTGGGGGGTTTGACTGGGGTCACCAGGTCAGGCCAAGATAGAACACAAGGAATCTGGGCGCAGGACTGTGGGATAGGAGCTGGGCCTCTTTTGTTCCCTCTTTCATGTGCATCCTATCGCCCCTGTGTTATAGCCTTAAACTTGGAGCAATTCAGAACGAAACGTGGCTCCAAAACAGAACTTATATTGAGATAATTGTTATGGAACCGATTACAGCAGCTTGTATAATTATCAAGAAAGAACCATATTGAAGAGTTTTACATTTTCAGTAATTTATTAATACAAAAGCATTTAAATTAAAAACAGTTACTAACAATCTACCTATATTTCTATAACAAAATTTTGGGTATAAACTGAGTAGGAACCACACTGCTTGAAGACTCACATCAAACAAAAGTATATTATTAACAGTTTTGATCAGACTGGCCCTGGCTCATATTGCATATAGATTGCTGTGGGTTATTTACATAGACAGCACAGATGACCAGTGGGGGCAGGGTCCTAATCCAGGACTGCTGTCTCACGGCTAGAGGTCAGTGGCTTGGTTCAGCTCCGACCAATTTCAGGGGCCTTTGTTTGTATGCTCCAGTGTCCAGCTAAAAGGGGGGTAGTGGCCAGGGTCTTACAGGGCAGGTCTGGCCCTGAACATGACACAATAGCCAGGGGTAATTATGCAAGCCGTGGAATGGGAAACGGTGGTGGGAGGGACATCTGGACCCCGACCTCTAACCCTGGGAGCATGATCTCACACAATACACAGCCAGACTGGAGAAGGCTGCTGGTTAAGCAAGAGGGTTCAGCCCATATTGATCAGGACAGAGGGTGAAAATGCAAATCCACCATCCAACTGCCCACTGAATTAAATTGGAAAATGTAAAAGACACCCATTTTAGTAAGAACCTATTGGTCACTCTCTGGTGCCTCTACACCAAACCATAGGTCTAAATGGTAGAAATGCACTAACAAGTTCAAATATGGATAGTGATTTTCATCAGTGAGTGTTTCACTCACCAAGGCCACTGATGGTGTAGGTATAGGTCTGAGCCTGCAGCTGGATGATGGGTTGCTCTGGTTGGCCTTCCTCATGGTAACACAGCCGATAACCCTGGATGGCCATAGGTCCTGGGGAGGTTTGCCAGTGTGCCACAATGGAGGTGCAGTTAAGCGGCTCAAGTCGAAGAGCAGGGGCTGAAGGCACTAGGAGGTAGAGGCAGCAGGCATGGGATCAATACAAACTCATTTTTAAAATACTGATGAACATAAAGGAAGACCAAACCTATGAACAACAATAAACAGCAGGACACTGGGTATACAAATCGATGCATGGATAAAAGACCATCATCATAAACACAATGGTTTTTTACCAATGCACATACAAATCTATTGTTCATTCACTAGTATCTGTGTTCAAGACCTTATCCTCCAATAAAAAAGTAAAAGTAAAGTCTATCGGCTGTGCTGCTCTACATCACCTAAATATATACCTAAACTTTTGAAAACAAGAAATACAGCTTTGTTGGACAAACAGCCTCCCCCAACACACCAGGCCATGAAAAGGGGCTATTCTTTCCCCCACATAGATGCCTGAGGCCCTCTCTTTATGACCCATGACTGAGGCCACTCTAACATCACTGACAGCGAAGGGCAAAGGTTCTGAGTAACCAACACAAAGACTGTGGGACAATGCTACAAGAGCAAACTCTAGTCATAAGCCAGCCACTCTACATGAGTGATCCTCCTGATATCACTTTGGAGCAACATGATTCTACCACTCCATAGCACAAACTTATTTTTTGCTTCTTACCCTACTGAAGATGCCTGTTTTTGACCCTAATAATAAATTCAATCACGCATGAAAACTTTGTCACAAATTAAATAAAGAAAACTGCTCTATACAACCAGGTGATTTTCAGGAAATTTTCAGCCGTCTGCAGGTTTACCTTTGCTACTGGAGATCTTGGGTGTACGGTGTGAGGTCCATGCAGAAGGCTCACACCAGCCCACACGAGTGGCTGCAGCCATGCGGAGCAGGTAAATAGTGTCAGGCTGCAGGCCCTCCAGCACATATTCGGTGCTGTTCTGAGGTACCTCCACAGAGGTGACAGTGTTGTCCGCTGCTGTACGATAGGATAGCCTGTATGCAGACACCCGACCACGGCTCAACTTGGCGGGCAGCGGCTGCCAGCTCACTTGGATATCTGTGGAGCTGTGGCTGGTCAAACTTAGCTCTGGGGTACGCAAAGGCACTGTGGAAAGACAAAGATTTAATTGACTCTGACCAAGTGATGAAGAATATCTTCAGAATACAAACACACTGGCAAAAAGCTAAACTGTCATATTCCTATTTATCATTCCCACAAATTTGCTCTTAGCGAGTAAGAAAATTGTGCAACAGCATGCCCATCCCCCTGATGTCCTCAAAATGTGCTCTGTACATATATCACTTGCAAGCATTTTAGCTTAACTACCAGAGTGATTTATTGCAAAGGAATGCTGGGAGTCTCAATGCTCTATGCCTACCATCCTCCAGGGTATGTTGACTGACTTGGTCTGACATACGACTGGCTCCCATTGGCATATAAGCCACAACGTAAAAGCTGTAGTTTCGAGCTGGCTCAAGGTCATCGATGATGTAACTGGTCGTGTCGTTGCCAATAACAACTTGGTATTCTTCGTTGTTTAGACCTGACATGCAACAGAGTATAAAGAACAGAAGTAGGTTAGGGTATAGGTTCAGATAATCTAAAAAAGAAGTGGTATCTATGAAAGGTTAACAGTCAGTGTTTTGAAAGGCTTGATGCTTGCAGATTCCCAATGTCACTCATCTTCTCATCTATTCATCTATGAACATATTTAATGCAAGCCACAGCCACATAGCTGCTTCCAGGCTTCTTAAAACAAATCTACTTAAATGTCTAAAACTTTGTTTACTACAAAGGCAGGCTTGACTTAGAGAGTTACATAACTGACATTTTAATTAAGTTAAGTTAAATATCTACTTAACCTTCAAAAGCTACACTGTCCCTTTAACTGCAAGCAGAATGAGCTGGGGAGTGGACAATAGACAGGCTAAGCCTGTTGTTATTTCAGCGAAGTTGCCATTCTGGGTTCTCCTTGACCTCTGCTCTGTGCAGCAACAACAGATGGCCTTCACCATGGAAAGTTGATCATATGTGAGAGGGTGAAATAGCTTATTGTGTTCACTTGCTGTCATCTTGCATCTTTTCACACCTTAAGCCTGTTGATCAGTTCTCAACAGATATTTTTAAGCTCAAATGAAAAACCTGAAACATAATGAAATGGGTCTTCATCTTGGTCTCACCTTCAGCCTTCATATAATGTATGGAGTAGGCAATGACTTTGTCTGCGTTGTAGAGGGGTCTTTCCCAGGCCAGCAAGATAGCAGAGCTTGAGATGGTCTCAGCATGGATATTTCTCGGAGCACTGGGCCTGTCCTCGGACATGACAACAATAAGGCGAGCCAAGGACAGCACAGAACCCTGTTCACTCTCTGCCATGCACTGATAGATGGCATCATCCTCAGGGATGATCTGGGTAATCACCAATTTACTGTGAAACAACAAAGAAAATATTAAATATTGGTGCTAACCAGACTCAATATTGTTAGATTAAGGCAGTACTTATATATGGTTGTCTGATTGTGACCATTATTCCTGTTGTGCAATACCTGTTGTACATCTTAATCCTTCCATTTAAGTGAACCTCTTCGCCATTCTTTAGCCAACTGATGCGTGGTGGGGGAACTCCCTCTGCTTGGCACATAAACCGGGCAGTGCCTGCTCTTGGACGGGTCTGGCTTTCAGGCCTCTCGACAATGGAGGGAGGCACTGAAACACAAATGTAAGAGAAAAGTGATTAAAACACTGTCTATTGCTAACAACACACAAAACAAAACACTGACTTATTCTCTGAATATAAAAATGAGTTCACTTGTGCAACAGCTCTAGTTGTTTTAAGGCATATTGAATATAAGAACATACAGGAGATGTGGTTTGAGAACCAATGCAATCTAAGAATTTACTGTACCTTGAACTGTGAGGTTGGCTGCAGCAATAGTGTAGTTGCGGGTTCCCGGGGTGGTGGCCCTGCAGAGGTAGACACCGCTGTGCTTGGAATTGACATCAGTAATGACCAGATTGCCACTGCCCAGCACTTTGGCGTTGTACACATCAATGGGTTTACTGTCAGCACGGCTCCAGGAGATGATGGGGCAGGGATTACCTGTGGCCACACACTCCAGCACCACAGTTTGGTGAAGGGAAACTGTGACATTCTGAGGTCCAGCAATGATTCTGGGCCTCTGAAGTGGTTTAGGGCCTGCACCTTAACAAGAAAAGGAAAACATTAAACAAATAAATTCAAAGTCCCCTATATAATATGATTGTTTAATGCTCTGTACCTTGGTTGACTGTCAGCGTGGCCTCTCTACTCTTCAAACGGCTACCGATGTTAGTTGCCACACATCGATACCGTCCAGCATCTTCCAGTTGTACATTGTGGATATGAAGGATTCCGTTGGGCAAAACAGTTATTCTAGGAACATACAAAGGCAGCATTAGGATCAAACTAGAGAGTATATTTGGACAGCAACAGAATTTAGGAGCTGTTTCTAGGTTACAAATACATGTGAAACACAAGTGGATTATATAAAAACTGTATGATGGTGTCTAAAAGAACTCAGAGATTGTATGTAGGCACCTGTCTGTCTGTAGCGGTAATGTGCTTTGGTTGAGCTCCCAGGTGATGGTGGCAGGAGGGCTGGAGGTGACTGCACAGGAGAATCGCGCCACTGAGCCCTCAGTCACCACCATAGGCACAGGATGCAACACAAACTCTGAGATACCTGTAGAGAAAATAAATAATCAGTAAAGGCTGGAAGTATCAGCAGCAGAACATTTCAACTGAAAGCCACCATATTAACTTATTATGAAATCAATTGATATTTGTTTTAGTACTGGGCTTACATTTTCTTTCACTTTTGGTAAAACATTATAGATTATGCATACAAAACCCTGACTTTGATGGATGTTAATTGATTATATGAAAGGAATTAATCTTTGTGAGACACCATCATCTTGCTTTTGAGAAGATGAGCTATCAGGTCCCATACTGACCAGCTGGTCCAATCAATGGATCAATTGAAGAATGACACTGAATGATGAATTATTATGGGCAATTCATTTTGCATAAGAAGAATTTCAAGCAATCACAAGGAAGAGAAATCAGGATCGACATGCTAGGCAAAATGTGCCATTTTGTCCATTTCATGGTGCACAAATCTTATAACTATGCATATGTAAATGTTAAACTCAGATCCAGCTATGTAGACAATGATTAAGTATAAAAATACTTGCTTTAAAATGACTAAAACAACTGTTCACAATTTGCTCTCATTCTGTTTTTCTGCATTCAAAAGGTCCTTCAATAATCACCACAAATAAGCAACCCCCAATCTGTACTTATCTCCAGGATTCGCTTTAAGATATGTAATGACTTTAATTCATTAATGTGATAATTCTCTCCCTCCCCCCTTACTCACAGGAAGGAAGTCAATATCATATTAAAGACAATCAATACCCTGTTCTCCCACTGAAACAACACATTTAAGGGCAGTCCTTTAATTAAAGTCAATGTCATCAATATTACACAGATTCACCTGTAGCCCTGCTTATGTGAAGTGCATTAGGGGGTTAGCTTAAACCAGGACCTTATGGATTGTTTGTGAATTATTCCTCTGAAATGGCGGTAGGATTTGGTTTGGGGTTCATAAATGACCAGATCCCATGCCAAAATACATTTACAATTATCTTCCAGTAGTGAGTATTATCATGAAGTTGGGAATCCATCTAATCTGTCTCCTCACTGATGAGGATCAAAAAAGGGCCTTGGCACCTGGTAAGAAGGTGAAAACAATATGTTGTTTACACTCCACTGAGAGAAAATAGACGTCTTCACTCTCGCTGGGATCAGTGATGTAGATGGTGGGTGTGGTCTGCACAGACTGATCTGCTAATATGGTCACCTCTGTTGTACAGAACAAATCAATGTCTAGGTCAAACAGCACAAAGGTTTCTCTAAAGAGGTCAAAGTTTGCTTCAACCCCCTGTCCATTCAATTTTAGCCCAAACTGCGAACCAGATTGAAGTCTTTTTACCAATAATCTACAAAAGAGAACCTTATGATTCTTATGTTGTTTATATCCTATGTCAAATGCTACAGTAGCAATAAATTATAATAGTAAAGCATATGTACTTGTTTTGCAAACACTGTGAGAAATATGGATATCTGACATCTCTATAAATCCAAGAGGTGCTAAAACTGGCTATGCGGCAGTCTCAGAACTACAAGGAAAATCCTTCCTGAATGTAATGTTTTGAAAGGATCAACACTACTAGTGGTATATCAGGCCCGTTCATTCACATGACAAACTGGCCTTTCTTTAACAAAAGTGCTCTGCTTGACAGGGCAACAGAGGGACTGATCCAGTGAAAGGGATTGTGGGCTGGGGGGGGAGAACAGCAGGGCAGCCAAGCCAGAGCAGGCCAGTGACATCACAAAGCCTTTCCCTGCTGACCCCTGACCCCCAGGAGCTCTGGACAGAAGGGGAGCACAGAGGAGGCCCATCCTCCACTCCCCGCCTACAGCTGACCAAAAACCTTTAACCCTTTAACTGACAAAGGCTGGACGCTGGTCTCAAACTTGACTTTTGAGGGGTTTTATGTAGTCATCTTTTAGAAAACTGATTTTTTTTCCAGCCCTTTAATAGATTGACAACTATCACAACCACATTGTCAGTGAAGATTTGGTGTGTTTCTAAGCCTATAACATTTATTTTCCTGAACATATTTCTATACTCATAAATTGCTTCCTGGGTGATAGTTGTATCTAGTTCTTAGTAGTTTTGTACTGTTGAGTAACATATTGCCCAAAACTTTTTATCCTCAGTGTCAGTGTCAAAATCAGTGTATTTCTGAAGGCCATGCTAGTTTCCATGACACCACTCATGGGATATCCCTTCTAAGACCAGTGAGAAGTGTCCATGGGAGACCAGGCCCATTGAATAGACACAGCTGTCCTGTCCACTGATATGTGGACAAACAAATGCCCTGAAAACCTAGCCTTTTCTTCTGGGGCAGTCAGGGTTACTCCAAACAAAGGCTAAAAGGCAAATGGCCTTTCAGAGATTCCTCTGTGTAGCAGACCATTCAGCAATTACACAGAGCCACAGTCTGCAGTGACAATGCAATGCCACTACCATCAGATAGAGCAAGATAAGGCTAATTCCTAACTTTTTGTCAATATTTCCTGAGTATTTTTATAAGTGTGCATGTGTTACTTTTCCTCAAAACAGGGAAAAGATAAAGTACTGAGACTCAGAGCTGAATATTTATGAGATTTTAGATTGACTCTATCTTTAACTGTCTCTTTAAATGATCATATAACTGGACTGACAGCTTTAAACTCAAACATGGCCAAGTCTGAACAACTCCTAATAACATGGAAATCCAGACTTTAGAGGTTTTTCCTCAGTAAAAGAAAAAAAGAGGGGTAGGTTACATCTGCTTCCCATCTCCAGGTTAATAACCCATGAACTTGGCATTCTAATGCCTTCACGTTGACTCCACAAAATGTATATCACCATATATCACACGTTTAACCCATCCTCATCTTGGTCCCAACAGTGGAAAACAAGAATAGCGTCCATGTCAACCCCAGAGAATTCCTTACACGCTGAGCTCCATACTTACTTGCGATAGTCAGACGTGATCTTTGGCTTAGGATAGCTCCATATTTGTTCTGGGACAGGCACTGGTAGAATCCTTCGTCAGATTCCTCCTTGGTATGCTTTATTTTTGGTATATACAAGGATCCGTTGGACAGAAACTGTATGTGCTCACTTTCTGCCAACCGAACTCCATTCTTTAGCCACTTGATGGTGACTGGAGGCTGCCCATGAGCCTGACAGTCCAAGACAGCAGGGTCCTTTGGTAGTAGAGTAACATCACTGGGCTCTGTGATGAAGGACAACTCGCTGAAACATAAAACACCTGGAGGAAACAATGGGACCATTAGTAAAGAGTTGATTATGTTTCTCAGTAATGCAAGACTACAGCTGTACAAGAATAACTATGACGTGTGGCCTGACAGACCACGTATCATGTACTACAGGAATATTAACTATATTGCTAAGCCCATATAGAATGATGTTTACAAACATTAATTTATTAGTACCGTATTGACACACACTCACACACATTAAAGGTCTGTCCTCACACAAATGTTAAAATATCACAGCTGTATTATGATGGTTACCATACGTTGGTGTATAATGTGCTATTCAGATAAAAAAACAAAAAAACATTTATCTTTCAGAAATAACGTTAATGAGGTATGACACGGTGTTTCATTACTTTATGCCACATATATCACCAGAAATGAAAGTATAGTCTCCGAAACAACTTAACAGTTAACTGACATTGATGACAGAGAAACACAGAACTAAAAGTATCCAGATAAAGTTGAACAACCTGTTTTGATAGCTCCACTTAGTTAATAAGTTAATACCTTAGTAAGTTAATACTTAAACATCTCTGTTTCAGAGAAAAGCGTTATAACGTTACTGGCAGTCAACGCGAACGTTACCTGCAATCAACAGTCCGTGCGCGGACAGCAAATAATGTGTTAATAACGATATAAAACATCTGTAACGTTAACAAAAAAAGGACACTTACTTGATAAAGGAAGAAACAAAACAAAAAGCAGCCATTGCTGGTGGACTTTCATCTTAAACTTCGCCATTTATCCGGATAGCTGTGACATTTTCCCCCACCGTGAGCCGCCGCTCTCCTGCGTGCCGTCCGTATCGTATATCCCCAAAATCACTTCTGCCAGCAGCGGAGGACCAACGGATCTACAGGGGTGCCCCACAACCCACACCCCTCCCTCTCACACATGCGCAGACGCACATGCCAGAAGCAAGCTGGGGTGAGTGTCTCAAACTGAGGTCCAGGGCCCCAGGGCTCACAGGAGGAACTGTCACAAAATGCAGAACTGGAAAACTTGATAGCAATTTAATTCATTGCACACATCACCTGCACAATAAGGTTACAAGGTTGTCACACCGCAACTCCCCCGTAGAGACGCTGCAAAAGCAATCAAATTTTATTTGGATCACTTTTCACCAAGACAGGTACACAAACTGCAAGTGTTGGGCATTTTGATCCATGTAAGTTACAACATCTGCTGCTGTATTTCTACCATTAAAAGCTGCCAGGTCCCTGCTGCCCCTCGACTGTGGTAATGTTTGCCTTTAGCCTACCTTGTGAGGAATCCCTCACCTAACACAGCCCAAGGTTGTCTCCTCCTCAGTTAGTGCATCAGAAATCACAACAACCATCCTACACAACGCAAACGTAACAAACTCAAAGTAACAGTGTATCACTTGCTTCCTGTTTGGCAGGCAGCGGAAAATAACATCTTTCTTGCCCTCCAAGGGAGCGTTTTCCTTGAAATGTGACATCACGTGAAAAACTAAATAAATATCCATACACCCAGGACATTCTGCAGTGAATTTTTTTGAATTTGCGTCTGGGGAGAAAGTAAACTGCAGCAGCAAGATGATAATATAGTTTCATCTTCCCATAAAAAAGTCTGACACTTGGAAAACAGTGTCCATCTTGGCTGTGCTTGATTGTTTATCTGACATGGTTATTTGAAATTGGCAGCAATGATTTTCTCAGAAGAGGGTCACATGTATAAGACTATTACCAAATGGGGTTGGTGTGTCCTACTAATGTGTCTTTATTTTTCACATTTGACTTAAATAACTAGGGATCTTAGCAAGTGCAGAGGACTGAACTCTAGCACTTAAACATGATCTGTAGTGTCTCCCTCTGGTATCCTTGAGTTTTGCGCTTTTGCATCTTACAAATACTTTGAATAACAGCCTACTGCACGTGTCTGTGTAGGTGTTAAGTGCTTTGTGTGACTGGATTGTTTTGTTGTGATGTTGCATAGATGTAATTTTTTCTAAGGTCTTTATCGTAAAACATATCTAGATATAAATGAGACTTCCTGAATCGTACCAAAGGTCTTGACACCGGTCCCGGTTCTGCTTAACTGCACCCTAAAAGTTCTGATCTTTCACACGCTTGCTATTTATGTACCTATAATATTCTGTTTCTCCGTGTTGTTATTTCACTACTGCTTCTGTATTTAACATATTTATTGTGTGTCTGCCTTTCCTGGAAGAGGGATCTCTCCTCTGTTGCTCTTCTGTCCCTTAGGTTTCTCCCTGTTTGAGGGGAGTTTTTCCTTGTCCAAAAGGAGGATCTAAGGAAGCAAGAGGAGGGGTGTTTTATAGTCTGACAAGCCCTCTGAAACAAACTAGTGATTTTTAGGCTGCATCGAAATAACCATGAAGACATACTTGAGAGTTTATTTTTTTCAGTAAAGGTAAATCTGAAATGCACATACATGTCAAGCTCTGATCAGGTCTACAGTCCACATCCATTCAGGACAGGAAAGGACAGGAAAGTTAGTGAATTATTATCAGTTACCAAAGGCCACTGATAATAAGATCACAGTGAACGGCATCTGCTTCCACCACCGAACCTTGTAATTCTGAGGAGATATTGATGGCTGCAAGTCAGCTGCCTAATTAATTCAGATATTGATCCAGCGACTGTGCCTTTTGACAATGACCCTCCCATCTCCCAGCCCTCATTCAATAGCAACACAATGGGCTTCAGCTGTGAGATCAGCAATGCTGTATCAGCAAAACACCCGTCCACTGAAACAGGTAAATGCAGTCGTCACTTTCAGACTGGGCAATGTGTTGTGCCTTCCAAAAGCTATAACTTGTTATTCTCAACAATATCTATGAATGGTTGTGCAATGATTTTAAGGGATCACTACCACAAACATGAATCTCAATACTTATCAATATCCACAATATCCAATCAAATGAGGAGAGATTAGTGTAATGATGTATTGATTAGAGCTAACTATTGATTTAACCATTTAAAGCCTTATAATTATAATTCAAGACTCAAAACCAACGGTCAGATTAATAGCATCCCGTAATGTGTTGACTCAATAGATTAGATTTTCAAATTATATTATTAATGATTTTATATTCAGGAGAAACACGTCCATCTAATGTTATGTTCTTGATCAGTAAATACACTTAGCCTATGTTGTATTTTATTGGTAATATATAGTTATTAAGTAGTTTTACTGTGTTCAGACAACATTTATCAGCTGGCAAACATGAAAACAAATGCTGATATTTTATTTCTCTGGAGGTGTGAAAAGCATGGCAAGATGCCAGGGCCTAAAATAAACAAATGAGTGAGTGAGTAATCTGTATTGCTGCTTCACTTTATCTATACTTTTACATTCTTTGGCTGCTGATATGTTGTATGCAACATATCCTGTATTGCTTGTGAAATCTGTCGACTCACGTTGCAAAATGTTGTGGTGTGGAGGTTGAGGTTACCGCTGGGCTCCACATGGCTTAAGGTTAGGCCATGATCAATAGGGTTAAGGTCATTAGCATGTTATGAATAACAGGAGGCCCTGGGAAAGCAGAGCAGCGGACCAACGAACTGGGCTCCAATTGGCTGGAGCTTGTCTCTAGTGGAGGCCACCCCCACACTGACCTTAGAGGTCAATTGAAGAGCTAATGACCTCTAACCTCAAGCCAAGAGCATGATGGAAAGGATTTGCATAGACCTGACTGCTAAAATATTAAAATGTTTCATGTTGTGACCAAAAACAAATAAACATCAGTATTTAGCATAAAGTTTGGAAAAATCAATACCCTCATGTCATAAACTGGGAATAGTTTGTACTGGAAATAGAACCTATATAGGTTTCTGTTCTAAAATTTTGCCGTTGACTACTGGCAATGACAATAAAAATAAAATACAAATAAAAATAGTTTCGCAAATAAATCAACCAACTTAACTAATAATGCCTAAAATTACACAGATATTCTTAAACTACAATGACTACTTACAGTTACTTTCCTTTATGCTTAGAAGCATATTTTTATCTACTGCAATAAAATACAAAATAACCAGCACATAAACACACAAGAACATTCTTTAAAAAAGTTTATTGGCTTTTAAAACCACTTTAAAAATCTCACCAGTGAGTACTTTCCATTGAAAAAAGAAACAACGCGTTTGCAATATTAACAAGCTACTGTACATTAAGCAGTACACCAGACAACACCACAGAGGAGGGTTTTTTTTTTACTGGTAGAAATGGACAAGATAGTCAAACAGAGTTGGTTCTGGGTCAGTCAAAGGTAAAGAATCAGAGTCACTGCTTGATGGAGCTCCTGTACTCATAAAGAGGTGCATTTCCTTCATTCAAATTCAAATATCAGTGCCTTATTGGTAAAGAAAAAACAAGAGAAAATGTTAAATTTCTTCAAAAATGCATTTTGCAAACAAGAATATGTAAAATTGACAGAAAACAGTCATTAACAAATAGAACAACATTAACTTAGTAAACAGCACACAACAAAAGTAATGTAACTTATGAAACTAGCACTGCCAGTCTGGTTAACAGAACCTGCCCAAATCACAGAAGACAGTGGTTACCAAGAATACAAAGTACAACAGAAGTCATCACACATGCGTGCGTACAATCATTTATCAACATAATGAGCATGTAGGTTTTAAAAGGTTATTTAACTTTTTTCCCTCAATGCTTTATATTCTCATGTATGAGAATGAGTAAGAAATGTGTATCTCACTGAGATTAATGCACATTTTGCTACAAGACAATTAGTCATTTTCTGACAGTTAATTTCCCTACTCATCTTTGTCATAAAAAAATTTTTTTTTCTTTTTTTTGTGGGCATCCATCATTACATTTGTCCATAAAGATCTGGCAAAGCCATGTGTCATAAAAATTTAGTGCAATAATGTGAACCTCCAAAGTTTGTTGAAACATGAGTAATCGTTTTTTTCCAGTGTCTGCTGAAAGGCTTTGAGCACAATGTCTGTCACAGAGATGTTTGCAACCAGCTAACAGTATCACAACTTTTTTTCTCAATATACCATGCTATTGATCCTGCTCAAAGCACACATCACTTCTGCAACCGCAGAGACCTATTATCTTTGAACAGAAAAAAAGGAAAATAAAATCAGCAAGCGAGACCAGACAGCATTACTTTTACGACACACTGAGCCAGAAATGTAACACACAACATACAGTATCTTGCCGACTATAGATCTGTTAAGCTTTTTTTTCTTTTTAAATGGCACATACTTAGCTAGAATAATGGCCATAATATAGTGTCTTGATACATCAAATCTCTATGTATCTATTCTATTTACAGATGGAGCTTAAACATGACTTATACAACATTGACAATAGCCAAAAACTCAAGCAAGCATCCTACTGTATCACAAAGCCTACCTGGCTAGCAGTGATGGTTTCAACATGCTTTCAGGTCCATGGTTACCTATAAAACATAGGACAGTGACCATTTCACAAATTTACATACTGTACATAAGATATATGCGACTTAATCCTTTTTCTCAAACGCAATAACACGTTATATCTCCGAGGCTGCCCGTTTCCCGTTGTTGTTAATGTGTACAAGGAGTGTCTATGTGTGTAATAATCTCTTATGTTATTCAAACAGATCATCTTTGGTATGGAAATAAGGCTGGATTCTCTGCGAACATAATAATTTCTTTACCTCTTGATCTCAAGATGACATCAAAACATACATGTCAACCTCTAGCCTTCTATGTAACTAAGCCTTCTCCATACCATTGATATTCTTATCCAAGCCGGGAGTATAGCATGCCAAAAAAAATCTCATGACTGAAAGTGTGCCTGCCATGGTTTTCATGAAATGACAGCATATTAAATTCCTCTAAATCCATTGCTGATAAGGGCACACACAGTGTAGTTGTTAGCCTATACACTACGCATCTATATTGTAACACAGCAAAATAAAAACAATAAGAAATAGTACTGAAAATATCAGAGTAACAGCTGCCTTGATATGACGAAGCTCTGGATGGTTCAGAAGATTCTTAACATTATACTATATACAGTCTCTCTAAAGATGGCATAAGGCCTTGGACTTTGGGAATAAGGCAGCCAGTTGTTAATTCCTTTCAATGTATAGTCCACAAAGTGGCCTGAATTCCCATCTTCTCCCCACTGATTCATCTACTCCCTTTATAAGATATTAAACAGTACAAGAAGTATAGGCTTTAAGAAAATTTCACTCTTGGACAATGCTCAGATGTGAATCAGTTTCCACTGATTTGGTTTATGATAAAGTATAAAGATTATGTCATAAATTCAGCACCTGGTAACATAAGATGCTACCCTTTTTAATATTCAGATATGGCAGGCAGATGTACTACAACTATTATGTGCATATACTAAAATCCCAATATCGTCTCCATTTGGTTGAACTTGAACTGCACACTTAAAACAGTATACAACTGTATCTGTTTTTTGGTCTTTTGTGCCAAATTTCCTAGCCATCTCACTTTCATTAAGGGTGGGGTATCCAATTCATGGGAAATTCAATACCACGATAACTACCATGATATAGGGCGAACAACGACACAGCAAGTAACATAACTACCATTAGCTAAGTTGTGAGTTAGCAAACTGCAGCTGTGAAGCTGACAAGACGAGAGGACGAGACGTTCCCAGAGCTAGCATACCAGCTCCAGACAACGATATTCACAACTCTCCTGCTACTATGGCTCACGTCGAAAAGCATCTCTTTGCAAACCCGGCACATAAATTACGGGTGGAAAGGCTGGAACAGCGTTGTGCGGTGGGGTCTGAGCCACTTTGTTTCCCATTTACAGAGTAAATTTACTGTGTACAAACACCAGATTTTTTTCAGCGCACACACAGGACTGACAGCTAGCAGACCAAGAAGATATATTTGCTGAACTATACATGATGTGTATTGGATTAGAATCGCATACCCCACCTTTAAGTGTTTGTTAAATACAAATATTGCATTATTGATTGGTTATAACATGGAAGATTATGTTTCTCTTAATGTTCATCCCATACAAACCTGCTCTTTGCAAGTGCATGCTTCCATCAAGTACTCTTTTTAACTTGTAATGCTTACTTTTCTAATTTTAGATGAGGGAGAAACTGGTTAAGTACTGAAACTCTGGGTGACAAATGGAAAAGGAGAGAAGTAACTAAACGTCAGTAGGAGAGATTTTCTGGTAAGCCTGGCACTTTTAACAGAACGGATGGCAAAGTCCAGACAAATCCCAACAAACTATAGTTTAAAAACAGATATACTACATACGCACCAAACAAACAACAGATAAACAGAAATCATACAGAATAAAAGATAACATTAGCCCAGCATCTCTACTGTAGTAGGCTGGTCTTTGCTTTCTAGCCAGTCAAAACCAGAGTTCACAGTATCACTGCATATCTGCTGAAACAGCGGGTCGTTCTTCAGTTCTTCCAGTGTTGAGTCTTCATATTGTTCCTGCTGTTGATTAGGATCAAACAACAGGTTGGCGTCCAACGTGTTAAGGTCAGTGATGCTACTGGACAGATCTGAGGTCAGTCTAATGTCATTTGAGAAGTCAGACGCCACGGCGTTGAGTTCCGAAGCTACCTGACCCACCAACTGGGAACTGGGGTTGAGGCCATCATCCCCCAACAAGTCCTTGACAGTGTTGTTGAAATCCAGCTGTTGTTGCTCATCCTCCACCTCCTGCTGCTGTGTGCTCTGGAGGAGCAGCTGCGGTTGTGTCTGCACAGGATTTTCCTGGAGCTGCTGCTGCTGGTCTTGCTCACCAGGACCCGCTTGTGCTTGGCTGTCCCCAGTGGAGAAGCTCACCTGTTCTCCACTGCCAGTGGTGAGGTAGCCATGCTGCTGGAGCTCAAAGGCAGCAGGGCTGGAGCTAACAGGCAGCTGGGTCTGGTGAGCAGTTCCTCCAGCAAAGCCAGGAGTGGTCTCCAGTATCTGTGTGAGGTTCATACGGGCCGTGTAGTTAGAGGGGAGGTTGTTTATGCCTAGGCCACGGACAGAATCATCCCCATCAGCTTCCATCTTGCTAAGAAGAACATTGGTGATTTTGGCGGCGTTACTCTGACCCTGCACAGGCAGCATCTCACTCTGCATCATGATATTCAAAGGTACAGATTGGCTACGTTGGACCATACTGTGGACAGAGCTGACCGTCTGGTTGCTGGACAGAATGTTGAGTACCTCAGAGGTGAGGGGGGAGTTAAAGGGTGAAACAACAGCTCGGGTTGTGGTGGTATTTGTGGTGGTGCTTGGAGGGCCGGTGTTACCACTGAAATTTCTCTGGCGCACTGCAGGGCTAACACTGCGGCAACGGAAAGTACTGGACGCAGATGAGGTTGATGCCTTGTTGTCTAACGGTGCAGGCACAGCAAAACTCTCCTGTTTAGTGGGAGTAGTTACACCTGTTACCAGCTGCTGTTGCTGCTGCTGCTGTTGTTGTTGTTGCTGCTGTTGTTGCTGCACTGGGGAAATGGGGGTCAAACGTCCAAAGTGAGCAGAATCCTGTCTCGACTGAGCCTGAAATGACTGGCCGGGAATTGCAAAGGCATGTGGCTTACGAAACTGGTCATCTACCAGGTCTTGGTAGCTGGGTAGAATGCCAATGCTATGGTTGGACAAAGGGCCTGCAGAGTTGCTGTTGTAGCGGTTGTTGATCCACTCTAGTTTGGCTTTATCAGGGTGTGTTGCCATTGGCCTCTGCATGGGCTTCACAGGGCTGCTGGAGACGATGCTGGCGTCATGATAACCTGTAATGCTTGAGTTTATAGGCGTGAATGCAAAAGGGTTCCTGCACTCCACCGGGCTTGGGGGGACGCTACTGCTGCAGTTGGACAAGGGTGTGCTGATTGGGGTGTGGCGACCCATAGCTCCATCCACAGGGGTGATGGGAGCCATGCGAGAGCAAGGGCTCTCTCTCGTCAAGCTGTGCCCAAGCGTCATTTCAGAAGTGGGGGTGGGTGTCGGGGTTGGAGTGGGTGTTGGAGTGGGAGTTTGGACAGGAGTGGTACTGCTGTGGGCAGAGTGGTAGAAGGTAGTGCCAGCCTGGTGAGCATTAAGGATAGAGCCTTGATTGCTGGCTGACTGGCCTTGTAAAGACACGTCAACACAGCTATTGAACAGACCCTTCAGCTTCATCTGCTCCTCCATTTGGACTAGCTCCTCAACAATACTGTCCTGGGTCATGTCATCATCATTGAACGGGAAGTAGTCCATGTTGGGCTGAGAACCTGCAAAGTCAACCATCTCCTGCGTGAGGGTGAGCTGGCCTGAGCTCTCAGGGGGTTGAGCTATAATGGAAAGTTGGTCAGTAGGGGCTTGTTTGTGATCTGCTGGTATCTGCTGAGCAAACGCCTGCTTCCGAAGCTCATCAAGCTGTCCCTCCTCCCATATTGTGCTCTTTAAGTCACTCATCACAGAGGCTTCGTGTGCTCCTGAGTTGGCTGGTATGATCTGCTGTAGCAACGCCTGGTCAGATGTGTTGTTTCCAGCTGCTCCAGTGCTGGTATCAGTGCTCAGTGAATGGTCTTCACGTTTCACTACCAAGGCCTGGGGTTTGACAACAGTCTGGGAGCCCTCAGTGTGTGTGATGGGCGAGTCAGAGAGTGCAAGGATCTGTGTGGGCCCTATGGAGGTGTGTTTCACAGTCACTTTGCAGGGGGCACTATCAGGTCTGGCAGGGGTGCCCGGTCTGGGGATCCTCTTCACTGCAGCACTGACTCCAGGTTTGGGATTGTCAACTACAGACAGTGGCTGCTGGGAAATAAACACCCTCTTCACTGGAATCACATGGGACTCCCCGCTCGAGCCTGTGCGCTTCCTGGGGCTCTTGGTATCTGAGCAGGGATCCTTCAATGTTGGGGTAACAGTGGAGGAGCCGTTGGATGACATGTTGGAGTTCTGATTATCAACAGTCAAGTACAAAGTACTGTCATGGCAGTTACTGTTATTGCTGTCCTGACTCCCAGCTACAGCTACCGATGTGGGAGGGGGTGTGGGGTCACTCTTTATCCTTGCCCCTTTGTCTGGTCCCGGAGAACACTTAACCAGGAAGCTTGGCTCACTGGCAGCCCTGAACTTAGCCACTCTTTCATCTTTGGCCCCAACAGCAGTTTTCTCTGTGTCATTTCCAGCTTCACACAACACTTTGGTGTCAGTGGAGAGGTTTGGGGTGGAGACTGGGACACCGGGTCTGATTGCAGGAGACTGAGGGGCAACCAAGCTCACAACATGTGGCTGCAGGGAATCGTCCGAAGCAGCTATGGTACTCACACCCGCCGAGGCTGGACGCACAGTTGCACTGCTGCTGCTGGGAGCCAGGGCAATGGCTGTCATCTTCACCACGTTGACCGAGCTGACGTGCGGGGTGGGCATCACAGTTTTTATGGGGCTGTTGGTGATGAGCAAGGTGGGGGGTGAGCGCAGCGTGATGGCACTGGTGGCAGAGGGCTTGGGCAATATTTGGGCGTACCGTGTACCGTGTCGTGCCAGCCGATCACCCACAGGACTAGCAGAGATATTTTGGGGAGTTTTGGGGGACTGTTTAAGAGACTGAGTGACCACTTGGAAGTTCACAGGCAACACTTTCCCCTCCGCTGTCCCTACAGGGCTGGGAGAGGTCATTAACTGCCTGCTTCTTTGTACCTGGGAGAAGAACAGTTAGAATTTAAAATTACGTTTAGGCACATTAACAATAACATATCCGTGCGTAATAAGTGGGAGAAATTCTGCCACATACCGTGACCGGGCTTGGGACAGCTGCTACTACGATGCCTATGGTCGGCTGAGGGGAGAGCAGAGCAGGGCTGCCACAAGGGATGGTTGGGCCGGGGGTACTGGCCTCCGTTCTCTTGATCTGGGACTCACTGGGGAGGGGTGAGTGGAGCTTCTGCTCCTGCTGCTTCTTCTGGATCTTACGCTGCAGTTGCTGCTTTGCATCAACAGAGGGAGAGGGCAGGGTCTTCACTTGGGGCTGGAAAGAGTTTGCCTCAGCTGTGGGCACAAACGCAGAGGCTGGGGTTGGCGTCTTCATTCCTGTTGAGAGAAGAAAGAAAACATAGAATTATAAATAGCAAGGATACAGTGTCAGTAAGAGCAAGTAAATTCAAACCAGGCGTGGTTAATAGCAACAGTTTCAGTAGTCCTGGACTTACTGATCACATAGTATTTAAAACTTGCAGAAACAGTTTAACATTTAAAACCTTAAAACATATAACTGGAAAATCTTCCTATTTTCATTGCTAATCATAAACCATATTGCCCAGCCTTAATGTCACCATCTCAATTATCAGCAAACCAGTGAACTTGGTATACAAGATGGGTTTAATCTTTTCTGTTTAGTGGGAGTAAGGTATGTAATTTTCACTGATTTTACAGTTTTTAAAAATATGTAAGTGAGGACAAAATGGCAACATGAATTGTTGATTCCTTTTGAGGAAACAGAAGAATTGTCCTCACTGTTGGGAGTAACATTTGGCTACATTTTCATGGTGTACTCAGTGTGATAATACATTTTCCTAGTATACATAATTTATTTCTAGCGTCTTTCAAATTCTAGAGAGTGCACAAAAAGTGACGTGCAGACCTGGGGAAGCATTTTTCAGTTCCCTGAAATTATTGATAATCAGATCGAACAACTTGTTTACCATTGTCTATGTTTAATAAAGTTAATATCTTGTCTTATCTTATCTTATGTTTATTATCCATACACTCACAGATAACAGTAAAAGTATCATCCCAGCAGATCAGCAGACAGCTTTACCTGTGGGTGTTCCGGTCATAACAGTGAGTGCAGCCATGGACTTAGTACCAATGTAGTGGCTATTGAGCAGGAAGCGGGCCAGGTCCTCCACGTTGTCAAACTGACGACTCAGGACCTTTTGGGCCCACTCGCACACCAGTCCACAGGCTGCAGATCTCATTTCATCTTCAGCTCTCGGGGACTGGCCCGACGACTCCATCAGCTCACACTACAGTCAGACAGAAAAGAACAGCAGGTGGATGAGCATCAGACCGTTAAACTAGTGTATGTTTTTAAAGTGTTTGCAGTGTAACTTACCCCATCACCAGATTTCTGCAGATCCAGGTTGGGTAAGGATGGCATGTGAACAAAAGCTTTCTTCCTTAACCCACTATAACAGTATGTGAGAAGGAGTTAAGGTGTCTGAAACATATTCACTATAAATGTGGAAATCTATATAATATGCCAAGTTATGATTTTGTGTCTAGTCTATTCCTCTTATCATTTTTAGGACCAATCAATAAGTTAAATCTACCAGAAATTAAACTGAGGTGAAGTAAAGTAATTTTAAGAAACACCTCACAGCCAAATAACAGCTTTTCAGCTCTCTGCAAACGACTCCCACTATTGGCCTGCAACAGTCCTCAGGCAATAGTGGTTTTATTTTTAAGATGAACTTACCACAGGGCACTGTGTTTCTGCACTGACAAAATGCATAAATAAACCATAGTTGTGTTTTTGTGGAATCTATTTTAGTAGTTTTTAGAAACTTATTATTTTAGAAGGCTGAATTTTTCAGTTGTACATTGTTTATATTGTATGCCTCTTCCTGTGCATTATTCATATTGTTAATAATAAAATGAAACAGCATTTGCATTAGTCTTGATGAGAAAAATTCACAACACTGTGCTGAACACAGAACTAGGAATTCATTCTGCAAGCAACATGGGCAATAAATCACCAGCTCAATTTTTTTGTCTTTTTAGACAAATAAAGTTGTTAACAGCCGAATATTATTTAGCTGAAACTGTCTATCAAGCAATTTGCAAAACAACATTGCTAATAATGTGATTGAATTTCACTGGGCAAAATAAGCCACAAGGTTTTAAACTTCATTCATAGTTATAATGTAAAGATTTTGTGCATAATAGCTGCCATTTTAGACAATAGTTTAGTATGTTCTTTTAAAGTCACTCATTGCCAGAATTAAAAAAAATATTTTCTCTCTTTCTTCAAATCGTGGCACCTGAATGGCGCCACTACATACTTGCTATAGGCAAACAACATCAAGTAATGAACAGTTTGAAGACTGTGTGGACAGCATAAAGAGGAGCACAGCAAAATAAAACACAGGAAGACAGGAGGAATTAAAGGATATTTGGATTTGCCCCTCATGCCCAGTCGACGTGCCTTCATGTTAGGAAAGACATTCTTCATGATCTTTCCAAAGTCTGCGGCACTCAGTGGGTTGTAGCCGAGATTGTCACAATAGCTCCTGCAAGAGAAGAGAACCCGCCATTAGACTATGTGGTAATACATTACATACTGTATATTAGTGCCATCTTCTGTTCCTCTTTACCTCCCCTGACCCCTCAAACTCACTTGTATTCATCATACACCTCTTGCTTTGGGAGAGAAGTCTCTGGGTGCTCTTCTAGGTGATTCCGTATCCAGTTGAATGCATACATCTGTTGAGTACGGCTTGACGACATGGAACTCTGATCACTGAAATTAGTACATAAAAAAAAAATCTGGTGAGGCAGTGTCCTTGACTTGTATGCATCATTTCTTGTTAATACAGAAACTTTAATACCATATTCCAGGAGTGGAGGACCCCCTCTCATTCTCAGTCCAAATGGGCAGAATTGGGGGGTTGGGGTGATGAATAGATATGGGGAAACAAATGAAACACAGACAGCTAGGTATAGCAGGAATCTACATACATCAGTGGTTTGCTTCATAATGATTATCAACCATACAGCTGAAAAATGAATGATAAATTTCGTATGAAGAAAAAAAACCCACCAGTGACCAACGATCCCCCCCCTAAAAAAAGATGTCACAAAGCAAAAATAAAACTTGAAATTTAACATAATTTTTAGGACCTATCGGCCTAAACTGTGTTTGGGTATCAGCAGCCAGTGGACAGTGACTTGAATATTTGACAAGCAATGAGACAAGAGTGCCAATAATGTAATGAGAGCCATAACAAAGCAGCCGTGTGTGTGAGTGTGTGTGTGTGTGTGAGAGAGAGAGGGAGACAAAAAAAGGACAAAAGAGCAAAGTGAAAAACTTGAGTCAAGTGTGTGTCTGTGACATACCTTTTATCATTGCCACTGCTGGGACCAGAAGGCAACTTCAGGTAGAGGTAGAGTTTTTCGATGTCTGTAAACTTCTCAACATCTTGCTGTAAACATAAAAATAAAACAAAGTAAACTGCAGTCTGGTAGTATACAGCTTTTACATTTTCCCCAAACAGAATCTTTAAATGTATGCTCCATGGCAGTAATTTCAAATAGAGAATGAAAAAAGAACTCATCATTGATCAAAAGACTCAAATCAGGCCTAATAGTTCAGTCTATTCAGGACAAATAGGTAGAAAATGTATGCTATCTGGTTCCAAATTTAGCGGCAATTAAAAAAAAAAACTACACAGGTATGACAGCTGCACTCCTTACTATTGTTTCCAAACCAACTGCTTTTCAATTGGGTTCTAAGAATGGACTCATCTTACCTCTTCCTTTTCTATTTGCCTCTTTGTTGCTAGGGGAACGAATACTTGAATGAATGAGGTGAGAGCTGTCAGCCAATGAGCAGTGAATGAAATTGCTATTTACTACACTCCATTGCCACAAGCAGAAGAGTGAATTACCTGTCTGAGTTCCTGCTCTGCTTACACCACGGGTGGATGTTTCTGGCATTAGCATGTATACTGCTAAGCTAGGCAACCTCAGATGATGCACAAATTCCTTTTTAAAAATTGCATCCATACATGCAGGAATAAAGCAGCTTTTTTGTTAAGAGTCTACTTTTTTATAACTTTACGGGCAATGTGATAATATATAATGTTGGACAATTTAAATCTGGCAAGATTGTGCCATCAAGTTACACTGTATTAGCTATCCCTGTCTCTGGTTGCATTATGGATTTATAGAACAAATCTTGCGATGTGATGAAGTATTTTGATATGCTAGGTATTTAGTTCACTGGATAATCCAAAAGACAGACACAATATTCAATATTTCCCCCAAATGTATTGATGTCATGATGTACATGGACATATTGAAATACACTGGATTTTTTTTACACACCAAAAAAAATGAATCCATTGTATATTGCAAAAAAATTGGATGTACGTGTGTTTACAAACCAATCTAATGCACACTACTGTTACTATGACAAATAAAACTTCAATACAGAACATATTTTAATGTCATTATTATAAAAAAAAAATTGTATTTGTGGTTATGTAAATATTAGGTAAGCACATTTAAGCATCGTGGTTTCATTTGCGTAATTTATACATTTAGTAGGACAACTAAGCCACTTCATTGGGCTATAACCAAACATACATTTATATATTCTTTGTTAACAAAAGCTAAGCTGCACACCTGTTCTTACGAATGATCAATTAACAGATATATGTGACTTTTTTATAATAAGGGGGTGGTAGAAGGTCTATTTACAAAGGTGTTCACATATTTAAGAGTTCATTCTGATACTCACCAATATGCTGTCCACTTTTGATTGTACAGATTTGCTACAATGAGAAAGAGAGCAAAAGCCAGAAATGTGAATAAATATGACTCAGACTGAAATAACACTGATACATGCAAGACTATCTTATTTCATTAAGTTATTTTTTATTTCCCATTGCTATTGCCGTGATATTAATTTATCATCTACCACTGTAGTATTTTCATATATTATTTAAAATATCCTTATTTATGATAGACAGTCATATGTGCTGAAACATGTACTGCGGCAATGAAAGCAAGATGTGATATTTTTGTTATCTATATCCACTAAGAAATAATGCTGTACAGTGGCTTCAGTTATAGATTTAATTAAAAAATTACTGAATGTACTTTTAGACTATCAATCTACACACATTAAACCATAATCCAAAAGCAAAAACAGGTTTAAAAATCCTTTTCAAATAAAAAAAAAAGAAATCTCATTTACATAAGATTACAGAGCCTTTATTCAGGACCTTGTGAAAGCAACGTTGGCAGAAATTACATGCTGTCTTCCTGGAAGACCTTAAATGCAGTCAGGTTGAATGTAGAGCGTCAGTAAACCACTATCTTCAGGTCTCTCCACAGATGTATTTTGGGGTTTAAGTCAAAGCTTGAGCTGAGCCACTCAGAGACTTCCCAAGCCACTCCAATGTTGTTTTGGCTGTGTGCTTAAGATTTTTGTCATGCTGAATGGTAAACCATCACCTTCGCATGACCAGCTTTAGGAAGAGTCCTGGTGTTTCTGTACTACTTAGACTTCACAATGCTGGAACCCACTGTGCTCTTGTGAAATGGTTTTACACCCTCGCCCAGACATATGCCTCGACACCAATTGATCATTGAGGACTGTGGATTCGTTTTTGGTTTGAAAAGCCCTGTGAATTGCGAGACCATCTAAAATCATCTTCAATCATTTGAATTTGCCATAGAAGAACAACTATTAAGCTCCTGACTGTGACCTTGTTGACTCATTTACTACTCACTATACAGTGGGCCCCTTTATAGTTTACTGTAGAGTCAGTTGTAAATTGAGATTTTGACACAAGCTATCCTCCTATTGGTGTAGTGTTGCACCGTTACAATTTTTCTGTAAAACGCTGTGGGGGGTTGCTGCAGTGTCCATGCCTTGTTCAATTGGGCTTGAAAAATTGGTTCCACCACTTATTACTGATAAGTAATAACATTAAAAATGGCTCCGTTCTATTTAATTTTCCTAGCTAGCCAGAGGAGTGTGACAGTATGGACAATAACAGGACCCGGGAATTGATCATCATTCATTGTATTATTTACAGCTGCTTTTTTATAATGAATACATAATAAAAAGTTTCTTGCAGAAAGAATTTTTAAAAAGTCATCTTTTAGTATTTTTAGGGCATTACATAGCGTATTCATTTCAAATTCAAAATTAGGACACAAATCATATGGTGGACTATTTGATGTGGTAGGGGCTTAAAGGGGATTTCAGACAAGGCCTTATCAATGATAATCAGGCACACCAAAGGATATGTAAATGAGAGATTTAATTTTCTGAAATGTTTAATTAATTTGCACAAAAAAACCCTCTAAAACATGTTTTCACTTTGTCATTGTGTGTAGATTGACTGCAAAAAGCTGCTTTAATTTGAAATTATAACTATAAACTGTCTGAACTCTTCCCAACGCCACCGTACATTGTGTAATAACAAGTAAGTAGATAAAGGTAAGAAAATCTTTTTTAGATTTTAATCATAATGTACTGGCTGGTGACTGCTATTCAAATAGAAATAAGTGAGTAAAGCCACGGTAGAAAACACACATGTAAAACCTAAGCCGTTATCTTCTATTGTCATTAACAGCATTAAATCAGTGTGACTGTCTCAGAGGAGCCGCCTGCTTTGACACCTGTCATCCTGAGCATCAGCACCATCGGTGGGTTTGGTGTCATCTATCACATGGCCTCCTATGGCTTGATGCTAATGATTATAGCTACTGCTGCTGTAAGTAACGCGACATTACCGTGTTATTAATGCACAAACAGGTAGCGGGCACCGTAGCTTCCCTCCCTGCTGTCGCATTTCGGTTAAATATGTCCGGTTAGCTCGGGAGCACTCATGTTATTTCAAGCCGCTTTGTGCAGCACACAGCCTCACTGCCACTCCAGAAGCTAGATATGCTAATTACGAGGCTTCGGCTAGCTAAAAGGACAGTGTGGCTGCTTGAGGATCATTTCCATCCTTACCAAATTGAATTCTTTATTTTGAACTGTAACGCGTTTGCCTCGGGCCCCTGGAGTCCTGGCACCAGCGCTGGAAGAGAGCCTAATCCCGAGGCAGGCTTCTGACCAGGTTGTTGTTGATCATCAGCCATCACGGTGGAGGGGTGGTGGGGGAGCTTTAACAAGTAGGCCTCATCCCCGGCTGTGCACTGCACCGGACCCACCACCGCTGCTGGAGCGGCTCAGTCAGCTAGGACAGCCCGCTGAATCCACCACAGAGCATGGCTACAAACACTGTGATCTGACCCTCGCAAAATACAAAACTAAACAAAAAATACCGCCCGGGAATACAAAAGGCATTTCGCAGAGGTCTCTCTCCTCTGCCGCAAATAGCACGCCTGCAGCAGCCAGCAGCAGCTACAGACGAGCTGCCTGCGTCAAGGTACACGTACGTAGCGCAGACGAGCCCGGAAGTTAAGAGGGAGTTAGCCTTCGACATAAAAGAATGACATTTGCCAGGTTTAGAGGATATGTTCACAGTCTGAAAACAATACTCCCATGCCCAGATGTTTATATAGTTTCTGCTGTTCATACTCTCCCTTCCTAACATGCTTACAACGGAAGTACTCCTAATAGGGGGGAAAATCCACAGTCCTTGCTCTGTGCAAAAATGTATTCCAAAGGTAATCTGAAGTTAAATGACTCTGAATAAATCAAAACAAGTGGGTGTCTTCCACAGTAACAGCCTTTTTCAGACAGAATAAACTCTTTGTGTTTTACGCAGACAGTGTTTCCCTGAGGATAGTAACACTAGAGGGGATTTTGTGCCGCAGAAGACTCATATTATCTTCAGATAAACGTTACTTACCCTTACACTGGAAGCACCCATTCTTTGTAAGAGATACTCACAAGGCATACAGGGAACAGAAATAATAGTAGAAGTTGATAAAGTAGAGAATATATAAAAATGTGAGAAAATAGTAATAAATGATAAGTGTGGATATTTACAGTATTATACAGTATTAACAAAGGTGTAATGATAAATAGCAACATAGAGCAGTATTGTACAGTATTGACAAACTTGTAATGGTAAATAGCAGAAGAGATCTTTTAGGTAGGATCACAGCAAGCAAAAACATGTGGGCATGGGAGTATTGTGTTAAGACAGACTTGATGTTAAACCTACACAGAGTATTTGAATTTGTTACACTTCAATAAAAGCGATTACGTCAAACTAATTCCCACATAGGAAACCTTGGGCATTTGGTTGGGCGATATTTCTACATTTCAGAGGAAAATATTGTACTTTTTCTCCTCTATATTTTGTTTAACAGATGTAGCCTAGATAAACTACCACTAATTAGAAAATCAATCTGTAAATATTCAGATAATCACTTAAACATTCTCAATGATTCTATCTCTTCCTTTCTGGTCTTCTATTGTATTTAATTGAAACTTGCTGGGTTACCCTGTGGTGGTCAGATTAAAGAAGCAACTATAACATGGAGATTTTTTACAGTTTTCTATAGAACAAACAATTAAGTGAGAATTGTAATAGTAGATTAATTGATAATAACAATAATCATTTGTTGCAGTCCCTCTTAGATTTGTACAAACTTATAAAATAAGAGGCATCAGATGCATGAGATTCGCTCCTCCTCGACCAGCTATAAAATTAGAATGCTGTTACGCATGAATGCATTAATAATAATCTAATATCATGTTATAGCGAATATTTTAATATCAAATCATATAATACTGACAGGATCCAGTCTTGCCTTTATAATTTTAAAATACATTGTATTAATAGTGCTTGCTGACTATTAATACTATTACTACTAATAAAGATTATTGCACAAGTAAATCCTATGGTTTGCTTCTTCTGCCACTGGGTGTGCACATGCAGAATTATATCTGAACATAGACACCATTAGTGTCAAAGTGTGTTGGGATGTGGCAGCTCTGGCAAATCCCAAATACTCTCAATAAAATGTAATTTCTGTACTATTCTGTTCTCTCTGTGTTTTGTATGCTATAGTTTGCTGTGCTGTGCACTAATGTTATATGTGACTGGAAAAGGACAAGAGAGAGAGGCTGGTTGGATGACATTTCAGGCAAACATGATTAATTTCACCAACTTTATGCTAATTAACCTTATGCTTATGCAACCAATACTACCAGGATGTAAAGATCCTGCAGGAACCAAATTCAGAATCTAAATGTTCAAATCATGTCAAACAAGGACTGTTTCAAAGCAGAGTTGAAATAATTAGTTGTGTAAGTCCATTTAGTTACTTTTTCGAGCAAATAACATAGCATTATGTTATCTTATGCTATCGTAACTTATCTTACTGTATCTTGAGTTATATACGGTTGTAAACTGAATATCTTTGGTTTGACAAAACATTTTAATATGTTATCTTGGACATTTTATAGACAAAAAAATTAAGATCTATTTGAAAGTAAATCATTGCATTTCATTTTCACTGGAAAAATAAATAAAAAGGAAAGAATTTATTGATAAATGAATGCATCCTTGTCCCGTTGTTTTCTAAACGTGTGCATGTCATTTTAACAGAGTTTTAATTTTTAAATCCTGACAGGGGTTTCATTGTGTCTCGTGTAACTTGACGCTGGCTTGTGCGCTGCAGCCCCGCTGTCAGTCGGCAGGGGCGCTGCTGCAGGAAGCTGGTTGATCAGATAGTGACAATGACGGGTAAACAGCCAGTATGATATCACCTCACCATGTAAACCGGTCATTTACCAGCGCGTGCAATAATCTCGATATCTACCAGAATGTTTCTATCAAATAATGATCTGATCTGATCACACTCTCGCTCAAGAAACGCTGAAACACCAAACAGGCTTCACAGACAGATTTTTCCAAGATTTGTCTTTGCTCATAACACAGCTTACTATTTTTTCCTTCAGCTGAAACTTGAGACACAGCTGGCAGAAAAAATAACCTGAGAGGATGAATTGGATGGAGACTGTCTGTACCAGATATATAAATATCACTTAATGTCACATCACTAAACCAGCTGTAAATTACACACATGTCCAGTTAGTTTTAAGATACTTACTATTTTTAACTTGCAAATAATTAGCAATGGTCTATATATGCCCTTCATGAAAATATTAACGTCAAAACTGAAAAATAATGGAGCCACCAGGTCAAGAAAAACAAGACCCAAATAAATTCTTTCATCATGATTTATTTTATGCTGCCATCTGTTGATGGAAACAGGTAATGTTACTCTACTGCTCCACTGACACCATGGTCATGAAACATAATGCAAGACAGCAATAGACTCAGACACACATGGGAAAGGCATGTATGTGCAAGTATACAGTAACTTCTCAAGATAAGAATATCAGGAACAAGAAAAAGTAGGGCCACGTGGGTTCTGTTTGTTTGCAGGGCTTGACGTTGTTCTGCTTCAGTTTAGTTTGCACTTGTTGATTTATTGTCTCTTAGCACAGTATGTGACTGCCTTTGTATTCGTTCTTTGCAGTGACTACACCTTTTTTCACTACACATAATTTGATAATGTCATGACATGATCTGAAGAATCAGAGTCCCAAGTCAGACGGTATACAAAAAATAGTTGACTATTCTTGTTGACTACCTTATCTCACTCTTACAGAGCTAAGTGTGTGTGGGTGCGGGAATATCTCTGCAGGCACTAATGTTTTACAATATTGTAGCCCCTATGTATTTTGGATAGCTGTCTCAGTTTTTGTGACAGCACCTGTGAAACATTTTGGCCAATATAAATGTTTCACTGACATATAATGATGGCAAACATATGCACTCTTAAACACCGATACAGTGTAAACACAAGAATGGTAAGCTTTACATTTTTGCAGCGTTTTCAGTAATTTGACCATGAATGATATAAATAAAAGGAAACATATAAAAAATGCTTGTTATCAAAAAGAGATACACGATGTACTAAAAACTAAGTATTTGCAGATTAATAACCCTGGAATATTTTAGAACGAGGTAAATGTATTGGGTCCCCCAATATGTCATTATTTCCTTTAAATGTATGTTGGAAAATGTAGCCATCGTATTTTCAAAGAGTAAAAAAGAAGAGCAGCTTTGTAAAATTGTAGGATTATGTTGGTAATTTTAGTGTGAAAGACAAAGATGCAAATGGCTGGGAACAGGAATTGTAAAACATGTTCTCATATACTTAACAGGCGAATGCTTCACTTATGATCAGATGACCAAAGTGTCTCCTATTTATTGCTGGTGTAATTTGATTAAATAGATCTTTGCTTCAGCATTTAGATAGTCCTGACACTTTCTCCGTCAGTCCACAACGCATCACACACATCCATCAAACCCTGTCATTTGCTGGCTTGTTAACAACACCGGAGGTGTGGAACAGTGACACTTCATCTAAATCTCAAGAAAATGTTGTTTCCTTGTTAGTCATTGTTTTCTCACTCTATTTTTGACCTTCGGTTGCTGGCTATTCTGGACTGATTTATTTCACTGTCAATCTCCTGTCACTTCTGATTTGGGTTGGAAGATCTCATGTCAGCAGTCTTTGCCCTTGCTCATTCCTCCGAATGTTAAGATTTACACAACACTCCTCCAAAAGTTGCTGCCATTTTTATGGATATCTTAAATACACGTAACAATTGTAACGATTTACAATGTCTCTTCACTGTAGCCCACTTAGTTCTGAGTGTCGGATTACGTTGCTTAATTATTAAATCAATCGATCTAACACAAAATATGACTTTTTAGATGAAATATTTCATATTATGCTGTGCAGTATTTACCAAACACATGTAGGTTAATTTAAAGGAAAATTCTCCCTAATACTTAATATACTTAAAATATGAATAAATATTTCAAAATTCAGAGAAATATATAAAGATAAAGCAGACAAGGACCATCCAGTCTGGATGAAGAGCCAAACAGTGTTTTATTTTTTCAGATCATATTATTTCACTAGAAAGTCATTAAAGTTAATGCACATTTAGTTGTTATAGCTTAAAATATAGTAGGTAGGCACTTATTGCCCTCAGACACCACTCATTTTGTTTGTTGTGGAGTTTTGATTTCATGACATGCTCCCTGGAAATTGAGCAGGTCACACATTAGACTGGCAGTGTCTTAAAGCCACCCATCTCCTCCTTGCATGTTACGCTGAATGTGGGACATCGAGGTCACCGCGGTGGAGAGGTCGGTGAGTCTGGCCCTCACGTGCGCCGTGTAGCCATGGCTGCTCCAATCCTCTTACAACCCCCACTTCTTCTAGCACTCAGGCCAGACTATAAGATCAGCTCGCTGTGGTCAGGTCTTATCCCACAGATACAGTAGATCCTCAATACGGTGTCACGCCAGCAGGTATCAAACACCACAGCCAACCCTCTGACCTCAGTATAGTAGGGCTGTTTGCTTTTAAAATGCATTCACTGATATGTCTTCTAAAGGGAATTAATTACATATTTGCTGTATGAACTGTTTTGGCATAAACAAAATACTGTTTTGGAAATTTACAATGCCAAACATTTAAACTTTGTTTTTTTTACAATACTGGCAAATGAGGAGTTTGAGGTTGAGTTGTCTTTTTCAAGGCTGACATATTCTCATCACAGTGACATCACACAGTCGATGTACATAATACAAACCAAACCATTTTTATTTGTATGGTAAAGCACTGCTCAGCACTACTACTAATTTAGGTGCTCAAGCACTCGTCCAAATGATAAGAAAGTAAATAGAGCTGAAATGATTTGTCGATAAGCTCATCGATTAACTGGCAAATATTTTGTTAATACATCAATTGTTTCAATCATGTTTTAAGCAAAAATACCAAACATTTCATCATTCCAGCTGTTAAATTGTAAGGGTTTACTTCTTTTTCGTTATCCATGATAGAAAACTGATTAGCTTTGTGTTTTGGATGATTTTTTGTTTATGTTTTTTAGGAACTTTGGGTTATGTTAAATAACAACAGGAATTTATAGTATCTCCTGAAATTATACGGGTTTGATTAATTGAAAATTAATTTAAATTAATAATGAAACGGATTGTTAGGTATAACCCTAAAAGTAAACAAAGGTATTGTCATGTTTCTGTAAAAGTGGAACCTAGTATTAGGGTGGAGTCCTGTAACACTGTGAGAGGCAAAAGTATTCACTGTGTGCTTGCAGGTGGGAAGATAGTTTAGTCATTTTACCCCGCAAAACTATTAACAGATCCCAAAATAACAGTGGTGAGGCTTTTGTTCACTTTTCTTTGGGTTTATCAGTTCAGCAGGGTGAAATGTTGGGAGTCCCTGGCTTTGACGTCACTTACACCACCTATCCCAGACCGGGCTGTTATTGCAGATTTTACACAGTGTATTTTTTCCCCCTCCTCCTTGTTCTTGGCGCCTGTGGAAGAGCGGATGGGAAATTCTGATGTCATCAACCTTGGCACAGCAGGACAGAGGAGCATGCAGACCCTCAGGGTGCCACGATTGGTGCCCATGTGTTTGTGCCCTGTAGATGGTGAAATAGATGGTGTGGTGTGCCCGCCTGTGCTGCACCTGCGTCCCAGCATGCTGATTGATCAGTTTGGTCATGTGGAATGTCACCATCTGCTCCCCTGTCCCACTCACCCCTTCTTGTGTGAATGCCAATCACTGGCAGGAAGATAGTTATTTAAGCCATGTCAAATCAGACGCATGACGATGAGCAATATGCCAACAACACTTGAAATGTGTGTTGCAGGCATCGTATGCACAACAGCATATCTTACAGTAAAAGGACAACTGTGACTTCAGACTGCAAAGGGGTATATCTTTTACTTTTGTTCCTATTGGTTAGCCATGTCAATATAATTGTTTCCCCTTACAGAATAGAATTTGTGCAACTCGCTTACATATTCTCCAAAAATTGAATTTGATAATTGAGCCCTGCAATGATTGCTTGAGTGTGTTTGTATTTGTTTGCATATAAAAGTCTTTCTGTTTCCTGTTTTTTCATTTGGAGCACAGCTCCTTATTTATTTCTCCTCCATCCCCTTCGTTTGCTCTTTTTTGGCCTCTTAATGGCCAACAACGTATCAGGGGGCCATCAGTAGTGACATTCTTCATTGTAGAGCGTCATAACCAATGACATTTCAACCATGGGAAAATAAAGATATGCAAATTTGAACTCATTAACATTTGCATTACCTGTTTGAATAATCGCACTCCTGACAAGACTGCAATTAACTAAGATTGATGCAAAGTTCAGGGTTAGGGGACTGTATATATTTGCTCTTGGATCATTTACCCAAGATGCGTGTGTGTGTGTGTGTGTGTGTGTGTGTGTGTGTTATGCATGCTTAGTGTGTCAGATAGGGAAACTGATTTCTGTCAGAGGAAAAGGTCATTCAGTAGCCACTGGTGTTCCTAGATTTTTGTTTTATTCATTTTTGCCTTAAGACACACACATTAAGAACATTGCATCTTTATTACCCGTATCTTAACTTAAAAAGAGAAAAATTATCTTTCTCAGATGCTGTTTCTAAAAAAAGAAAGAAAGAAGGAAAGGTCCACAAATCATTGTTCTGATGGAGATGAAGACACTGACCTCCTAACCCAGTTTACACTTGCGTGGATAGTCAGGATTAGACTTTGACTTTAAGGAGACCGCACGGACAACACAGCTCACCTTCAGACAGATTTAAAACAGCAGACAATACTTTGTTTTTCTGCTCTCAGATCAGTTTGTAACAGTTTCTACCAACAGCAAACACTGGTCTCATTATTGTGGTCCTGTTGTCATATCAGTTTTCTCATTGTTAAGGAGTGCATAGCTTGCTTAACAAGATCAGTTCTTTAAATGCAAATATATGTGGATGATTTTTAAAATACACAAACTGTACATTAAAAGTCATACATGGGGAAACTATAGCTCACATTTAGTTACAGATTTAAATATGAATAGATGTTATGGAATATTCCAAAGCATTGTTGGTTTGGCCACATTACACACAGTCCGATTTGGCTTCAGTGCAAATACTGGAGGGTTAGTAAGACAATGTTTTTAAGATAAAGACTTCTCTGGGAATTATTTGACTGAATTCTTGTCTTTGTAGGGACAAAATGCCTTGAGATGGCATTGTGGCTCACTCCAATGTTTTCCCTCTGTGGTGACACATATTTATGTAACATACAGAGAATACTGCACAAAACACTACTGTTGTTACTGATTAGTTTGTTTGCACATGTAGTGGGTCATTGCCAATTTCAGCACCAGGGCAGCAGACAGTGGATTTTACCTCACGCAGGAAGTCTAGCTGTTTAGGTGGTTAGCACATCACCCAGACAGACTACTGTAAAAATAACCTTTAACCCAGCCTCTGAAGAAGCTCGCCATGCCACACGTGCCTACTCACTAATACTTTGTTCTATTTGTAAATGTAGGTCAGACAGGAGTGTGGTATCCTCTGTTTACTGGAAACCTTTACCTGGCTAACAGGAGATGATCTTTATGGTGTCATCACTCCTTGATGGAGGGATTTCTGAGCTTGCTAGCATGTGATTTTAAACTATAGGAATAGGAATAGGATTACAGCTGAACAACAACATTCATAGCCCACATTGGTAATGGCTTTTTTCCCCTCTTTACTCTGGTGTGGTCAAGGTGTTTGGTCATAAGTGGGTGGGGAATTCCCTGATTCCAATTTTCAGTTAAAAAAAGGTTCCTGAATAGTGAACAAAACACTAAACACTACAGCCGGATCATGATTATTCAATAACAGCATTTTCTAGAATAAATATAAAAATGGATGCTCATAACGCTCTGGACTAAGCTTGTACTATAGTAATAACATCAACACTTGGCCACCCCTCTCGTCTGCATGGAATGGTCCAGCCCTTATTTGCATAAGTTGTCTGCGGGTAGCTGCATGACCAGCAGGGGTGGTTAGGGGAAGGAGTGCATGTGGACTACATACACATGAGTAGTGACACGAACGGAGGAGCTGTGTGTGGACTGTATTGTGATCTTGGAGTCTTGCACTGAACCCGACAAGAGTTATGTACTGTGCTCATTCTGTCTCTGGCACAGGCAACAACTCATTGATGTATTGCTACAACATGAAACCAGTGAGTACATTTCTTCTATTTATATTTTATATTCCAGATGAGATGTGACACTGTCAGTGTGTTTGGTGATGATGCTGTTGTACTCTTAGTTGTCTCCTCAGATGTTCTGTTTGTTTGTTGACTTACACAAGGAAACACTTAGTTTTGAGCTTTGTTTGAACAGTGTGTTCTCTAACTGGCATTAACCAAAATCCTGTATAAAAGTTATAAGAGTGTTATAATTTAACATTTTTCTCAGTTGGATGTACCTTTTAGTGAGGCATTGTAGAGTTGGTGGGGATGTTTTCTAGTCTGCACAGAGCATTTGTTGGGATATAAGTTTGTTTCATCTGGCTGGTTTGCATGTGCGTATTTGAGAGGTCATGCCTATAGTTTTTTGGCTGAATGTGTCATTGTCACTTCCTTGAAGAGTACGGACAGTGTATGATGCGTTTTCTTGTTTGAAACTTCTAGTGGATGCATCTTGCAACTTGAGTTAATGCAGAAACTGAGAGTATGTGTAATATTTCAGGGTAAAGAATCTATCTCAGTGAATTGTCCATTTGTCACTAGTTTGTTTGTTTGCTTATTTGGTTTCCCAATAATAGCATTTAAACCAAGTTCACATTAGAATGCAATTCACTGACTTTAAAAATCATGATTACCCTCAAATCACACAACTTACAACACTTCCACAAGCACAGCACCTAAAATAATGCCAGCAGTCAGTTAGCTCACACAATAACACCTCACTCACTTGTGGTTTCAGTTTGACAAACTCGTGTTAAAATACACCGGTGATACTCTTGCTTCCTGTTAGCTAAGCACCATGTAGTCAAGCCTAGCAGCAGAAAACATCTTGACATGAAGCAGATTGCTGCTATTTCTATTTGATTTAACCCTGCTATGTTGGAGCAGTCCCTCCACTGCTGCAGCCATTATCAAAGGCAGCTTTGATCTCTGTGAGACTAACCATATCCAGACATCGTGGATCACAGAGGCAGAAAATTGGTTGCATGTGGCTGGAGTTGGCCATGGTGGAGCACAGCATAGGCCCTGAATAGCAAGTTGATATTTCACTCATCTAGCATGATAATGCTGTGTGTATTTACAATAGAAATCAAGTGTAGCTGTTTTTTCTGTACAAGTTTTGTGCATTTTTGGATTAAGATAAATTTAGAAATGCAACTAATAGATTGTCAAAAGAGACACATGCTGAAAATTATTATTTCACACAAATATGAAGGTTTTATAGTATTTCAATTCTCTCTTAGCTGTGGTCTTTACTGAAAAAAAGTCCCTTATCATTTGTGATACAATGATTGATGGTTCCTAAATCAATGCTATGCTTAAAGAGGATACCATGGTGACGGCCTCTCTCTAGCGGGGGCCAGAGAGGGCGTGCTGGGGCGGGGGTGTGACCATTATTAACGGGTCGCCTGCTATGCTGATGGTAAGGAGGACAATTGGCTTTATCCTTCGCCATATGCTGCCCATGGCGGCTCAGACGGGCCCAGTGTCGGCAGGGGCTCCTCTGTTTGGCCTAGCCCACAATCACCATGGGACTCATGCCAGCCAGGGTCACGGCTGCGTGTGTGTGTGCGCGTACTTATGTGCGTGTGTGTGTGTGTGAGTGTGCGTACACAAGCATACTCAAGAGAGTCTTTAATAGCCTGCTTTACAGAACTTGTCGTCCGGGTAACTGACACCCCATTGATGCTGTGCAGGGAGGTTTATTTTCATTTCCTGGGGCACATCAAAGCAATCGAGGGAGGTGCAGGTGCAGCCCAGACCTCTTGGTGTGTTTGAGTGAGTGAGCATGTGTTGGTGTGTTTTGTGTGCATATGTGCAGTTTCTAGCCTTGTGCTTTATATACAATAAAAAGAAATCAGCCAAAGGTGTCTTTAGTTTAATTCTTAGATCTGTTTGCTATTAACAATATTTATAGTTTCCTACAGAAGGGAATCATTAGGGTAAGACTCAGTTCTCGTTTGGTTTCTTTTTGAGGACAAAGTATGGAGAAGGCCTGTAATTTAATTTTATTTGGAAAAGCCAGCCCAACCTGATCATGATTAGGGCAGGGATTTCTCATGGTGAATGGTTCCTAAATCCGGATGAGGAGGTGCATGGATCTGCAGCTTATGGATTATCGCAATAGCTCTAAGTGTGCATCAGCTCTCTGCTTTGTTTTTGTAATATTGTTGCTTCAGCTCATGCTCACAGTATTCACACATTTGTGTCAGTAAGATTATCTTGAGTAATACAGACACATAGAAAATCATTGTTTTGTGTACAGAATGTTATGATTCAAAGTTGTTTTCTGACAATGTCTTAAATAAGCTCTTCTCTTTAGGTTTATGGGCAGTCTCCCACTAATGACGACATCAACCACAACTCATCTTTACATCTATCCAACAAGGCCCCCAGCAATGTGTTCGCAAGCACCTTCTTTGGTGAGCTCAAACAATCCAAAATAAATCATCAGTCAATGAATTATCAGTCACCATTAACTGTAATGAGAACATTTTGCTTTGGTTGAGTGTTCAGTCAAACCTGTTGTCCCTTTATTATGGTGGTACCTACATGCAAGGACATATAAAACTATACTAAATGAGTTTTCAGGGACACCGAAGTCAAGCCATCAGGTTCAAGCATAATCAAACAAACTTATCCCATGAGCACACCAATGACCTGCTTTTGCTTCTTACATTTCTATATGGTCAACAATGAAATGTTAGTAACTGTGCTGGCCTTCTCTTAGTGTATTTTCAAGGTTCAAGGTTCAATTTGTTCATCCATAAAATCATGGAAATTACAGTGCTCCATCTTAATCAAACAATGCTGATAGTAGAGCATAAGAAGTAGATACCCATGAAATAAAACAATACATAAAACAATCAAAATATTAATCAAACTAAAAGTCTAAGCCATGTGTACAGCTCAGCTTTGTGCAACATGCATTAAAGCAGCATGTTAACATACTCGTAATGACTGATGCTGATGTTTAGCAGGTATCATTTTTTATACTGCGTGAACCATCTCATTTCATCGTGTTAACATGCTAACATTTCTAATTAGCACAAAACACAAAGTGCAGCTGAGGCTGATGGTAATGTCATTAGTTTTGCAGGTATTTGGTCATAAAACAAAGTAGTTAAAATTTTGAATGATGGTGCTAGATAAAAAGTCATCCATTAGTCTTGGGGATAAAATAACAATTCAAACAATGGCACGAAGGCTACAATTTAGCTTGGATTGGACTATTATTATTCCTGGCACTTTTAATATCACTATATGTCATATCCTGTATATTATAATGTTTTATTGCTCTAGTTTTACTGTGTAAGTAGTGTCTTGTTGTTGTATTTTAACCTGTGAAGCACCTTGGTCAACCTTGGTTGTTTTAAGTGTGCTATATAAATAAAATTGATATTGATATTGGATTAAAATTACAGTTTACTTATGTTTAATGTTTAATAATTCTTTAAAGAGCCTTTAAAAACTGGGCATTTCCTATTATTCTCCAAGTTCAGATAAAGATGGCTACGTTGGCTATATAAATGAACATTGTCCAGCCTTTGAGTGATTGATAAGGCTTCATTGTTTCCAGAGAGGCTGCTGTAGAGCTCCATGATTTGGCTGGCTGCTTGAGATGCTGATTCATTGCAGGCTATAACATATCCTTATCCATTTTAGAAGGGACGAGCAATTCGCCCGACATCTGGAATGCTGTAAATGGATTGAACCAGCAGGGCTATGAAGGTGCGCTGGGAGCAGCCACAACCCACCAAACACAGTCGGGAAGCTACAGCAACCTGCCACCACCGCACAATCACCTGGTGAGATTTATCTACAGGACCCTGGATGTTGACAGCATAGCACTTTTAAACCCCTGTGGATTAAATGTGTGTTTGTGTACTGTTCAGGACTACTCTCCACATTCAGTGATGACTGCTGATATGAACAGGGGTCTCCCACCAATGTCCACTTTTCACCGCAACAATCCAGGATCCCGCACACCGTCAATCAACACCTCAGAGAATTCAACAGGTGAGGAAATGTAGAAAATAATCTTCACTGTTTATTTCATCTCAGGTTTGTCTGATCTTTATTGTAATATTTTACAATGATTTTTTTTCATTCTCAGGAAGCCAGAGAAATGTGTCAGGAGGGTCACAGACAGGAGATACCTTGGGCAAAGCTCTGGCCTCTGTACGTATGCACCACCTTAATCCCATTAGACCGGCTCATCTATGCCCTCTTATGTTCAAACAGTCACACCAGAGCATAAAACCAATCCCTGTGAGCCCCAGCAGTATATTGCAGAAGGAGAATAGTTGTTCATCCCTGGCAGTAACAGACAAATGCATATTAAAAAAAGGGCTACTCTTTTGCTGCGGGACTTTTTATTGGCTGCTGACTAGTAAAATGACCAGAATTGATGAGTTTAGTTCAGGTTACGAGCCTACTCCAAAGGCTGTGGCAGCAGCTGTAAAATCTTGTGGAGAAATGACAAGTTGTGGCTTTTAAAATGATCAATGCCCCCCCCACCCCCCACCCCCCGTTCTCTCCCTGTCTGCTGCCAGATTTATTCCCCCGATCACACCAGCAGCAGCTTCCCCTCCAGTTCATCCACACCAGTGAGGTCTCCGTCCCCGCTGCCAAACGCAGCTGAACCTGCAGGTAAACTGGAGTGACACGTGCTTCCCAGAATGAAATATTATTTACCCCATTATTGATGTTTTTCTCCAACACATGATCTAATTTGGTTGTTTTCTTACGCTCAGGTACCAACATGTGGCCTCGGAGTTCAGTTCAGGCACCAGTCTCACCACACTATGAGTCTTCACTTATATCACTGGTAAAGACCTCGTTTGATATCACATCCCTGTAGTTTAGATTATGTTTTGTGTCATATAGAGAAAATGAAGGGATGGTTATATAAAGAAATTATAATGAAACTTATGATGGCATTGCAGCTACTATAATAAAGAAGAAAATAAAAAATAATGACAAGTAAAATGTATTCAATATAAAAATACTATTAATATTAATACTATCAAATTTCAAAACAATCATTCAATCAACAATCAAGTACATGCCTTAAAAGTGTATTCCAACAAATAATCAACGGTAAAATGTATACACGCATTAGTATGTATCATTATGAATGAATGGATCATTATGAAAATTCCATTATAATAATAATAATAATAATTAATATTATTTGTTTAATGTACCACTGTAAGGCTCACAGCAAAAAAGAGTAGCTTAGCAACAAACATCCAGAAGAGACTGTAAAAGACTACAAATTAAGGAAACCGGAAGAAAAGAAATACTTACAGTTTGTACTGTAAGTGTACTGTACAAGAAACATTAAATTAATAGTTTGATATTTTGGAAAATACGCTCATTTGCTGTCTTTAGGTGACTAATATAAGGATACAGCCAACAGCCGGTTAGCTTAGCTTAGCATAAAGACTGGAAACAGAGTGAAAACAGCTAGCCTGGCTCTGTCCAAAAGTGACAAAATCTGGCTCCCAGCACAGATCCCACATGGTCGCTAATTTACATATTACATATTGTTTGTTTAAAGTGTAAGAATAACAAGTTGCAATTTTATACATGTGTTTGACTGGTTGCCTGACAGCCTCGTGGTCATGAAAAGACCACAAGAAGTCACTGCACCCTGCCAAGAAATAGAGCCAGGCTAGCTGTTTCCCTCTGTTTCCTGTCTTTATGCTAAGTTAAACAGCTGTTGGCTGTAGCGTCATATTTAACGCACAGACATGAGTCTGGTGTCGAAGAAAGCCTAAAACATAGAACTATTAATTTAAGGTTTCAAGTAAAAACTGTGACCGTTGTGAATTTTGAATGTTTTTGTCAAAACCGAGCACCAAAAGCAGCTGGTTTTGTGATTTGTGAAACCAAATGTCCATTATTTAACTCTGAGGACATAAAAAACTGCAAAATGCCACAGAAAAACTTTTAACAATGAACAATTTAAACTTTTTGTCACTTGGTGTTTGCAGTCGCAGGTGGAGGACCGACTGGACAGGCTTGATGATGTCATCCACGTCCTGAGGAACCACGCTGTGGGCCCCACGGCCGGTCTGCCCACTGACACCCACAGCCTGCTGAACGAGAACCACCACAGCAACCTGGGATCTGCCACCACTCTACCCATCACCTGTCACACTCCAGCCATGGTTAACAACCATTATTACTTTGAAGTATTTAAGGAAGGACAGGGTATCGTGTATGGAAATTCCATGTTGTGTGTGTGCTGGAATTTAGTTTCAGGAATTTTCCAACCACTATGTCTGCATGTTTTCCTCATGTAAAGGTTGTTGTCCTTGAAATAGGAAACTGAGCACAATGGGAGAGCGATGTGACGCGTCACCCTTGTATGGAGAGCGTACAGTATGTGCGGACTCTTAATTCCACTGTGGTGCGTTGGGGGATGCCTGCATCGTGCACTTCCATTCCAGCATGTTTCCCTTCCAGCAGACCAGGGGATTTTGGCCCAGCTGGAGTGGAAGTATATGCAGGGGACAGGGGTTTTTAGTCTAATCCTTTGGGGGAGGGGGTATTAAATTCTCTCACTTTTATTTTTTCCAAATGATGTGTCGGTCAGAAGTGAATCGTTCCTGAAGAGAATTAGTGGTATGTTTAGGGAGTATATAGTAGTTTTAAGAGAAGGATTAAGATGGTCTGAGATTAAATTAATTCTGTAGAGCGAGAGATCTAGCACAGTGTTACGCCAGAGATGAGGGGGCAGATGTTGGGTTTGTGACTTATTTATCATTGGTTGGAGAGTTGTATACTATACACGACTGAGCCAGGCTCACTGTCTTATGAATACATGAATATTGATCTTACCTCATCCCTTTTTTGGTATCATAAAGGTTGAAGCTGTCAATATGAACAACAACCACTCAGCTTTCCAGAGCCGCACACAAAATGGCCACCCCTACCCAGCCAGACAGAGGGCTGCACTTCAGCCCATGCAAGGCGGAGGCAGAGGCAAGTCCTTCCCCTCATCTATCCGCTCCTTTATCTGCACGTTTGAAGCTTTGAACTGTTAGGACTTAAGAGATGTCACAGTTTAATTTTTTTTCATTTTGTGTGATCTCCCACAGGAGGTCTGGGAGTTCAGGGCAATCTGGAGCTGAAGACGGAGAGCGGAGAAAGAGAAGAGATGATGCACACCAATCACAGCCACAGCTCGGACAGCCAGAGATCAGATGAGGAGAGTGAACACAAAACACAAGGAGAAAACAGGTAAACTGTCCCACTTTTCTCTGAGTTGAAGATTTCAGAACATAAGTACCACTCAAAGGCCAGTATTAGAGCTTTGGTTCTATTCAGTTTCACTAATTTAAAATACTGTCAAACCTCCTGCTGTGAAGGGCAGCTGTGTCCAGGGAAGCCTATTTAGCTTTGCCTCATATTTCTTGTTCATGTCGGATTAGGTTGCAGTGAATTAAATGAAGAAAAAGAGGAGCTGCCAGGATAAACAGTACATGATGAAGCTATCAACGATATAAAGTTGTACTTTGGTAGCAGGGTTTTAAAAATTCCCCAATACACAAACGGGACCAAAATAAGTCTTTTTACAGTATATTTATTTTCATTATCGATTAATCTGCTTTTTATTTTTCAATTAATCATTTCTAAAATAGAGAAAAATGCCTGTTACAAGTTCCCAGAGGCCAGGGTGATATCAACAAATTGCTTGTTTTGTCTGGCCATCAGTTCAAAACCCAAAGATATTCAAATTACAACAATATAAAACTGAGAAAAGCAGCAAATCGTCACATTTTAGTAGCTGGAAATAGGGAGTGTTAATTAATCGTTTATCAGAATAGTCGCGATTAATTTCCTGTTTATCAATTATTTAGCAAATTGAGTCACTGGGAAAATGTGCATTTATTAAGTCAGTGTCAGTGATTCAAACCCAGACTGTACATGTTGAAAATCTAACAGATTCATTAGTGTCAGTCCTGTTGTCTCTTAATTTCTAAGGTCACTTCAGGACAAACCTCTTCATGACATCCGCTCGGATGCCTGAATGCATGGTTTCTTTTTATTTAGACCTATAATCTTGTTGAGGGAAATTGATGTTGACATACATGGATGACCCTCCAGCTCTACTGGACTTTTTTGTTTGTTCTGGTTTCTTATTAAAACTGAACGAGACAATGATTTAAAAGAAACATTTATTGGTATGTGACTAAAAGTGAATCTCTTGACTGTGCGCCTGATCACATGAGCTTGTTCTCAACGTACTATGTAAGCCCCTTTCACAGAACAAATGAGGGTATACTGTATCTGATGACCTCTGGAGGCTCAATAACATGAAGTCAGCTCATTGACCAGCAGAGGGCAGAGAAATCCACAGTATATCTCAACATGGTCCTCTTACGTGTGATCCACTGAAACTTTCACTTAGATCCACTTAAGCTTGAATATCAAAGCATAAATCTGATAAAAATGTAAACTGACCAGTGTTTTCTCACACTTTGTTGATGTTGTAGTATCCATGAGGATGAGGACCTGAGCCCAGAGCAGAAGGCCGAACGTGAGCGGGAGAGGAGGATGGCCAACAACGCCCGTGAACGTCTGCGCGTGCGGGACATCAACGAGGCCTTTAAGGAGCTGGGTCACATGTGTCAGCTGCACCTGAAGAGTGAGAAGCCACAGACCAAGCTGCTGGTGCTGCACCAGGCCGTGGCAGTGATTCTCAGCTTGGAACAACAAGTCAGAGGTCAGTACATCGCTGCTGAGAGCTGAGCTGCGCAGGCTGCATGTCCTCGTCTCTGATGATCCCACCTCAGAGGGAGTTGCAAAGATGTCTCTCTGTCAAGTAAAATAAGTAGAGAGTGAAAATAAAAAGGGAGAATGTGAAAATGAGAAGCCTACAAGTAGAGGTTAGTGTAGGAAAGTAACCAGTCTAAACATCTTTTCAGCAACAGTTTATCCAGAGTAAAATGTCTACACACCACTATGTTTCCCAGCTTGTCGCTAACTTTATCTGTCAGCTTTTTGATTCTGGACAGTAGTAGTGTACGGTGGATTTTTAGAGCATTTTCACCAAAAACAGCTGCAGCTAAAAATTACACTGATGAGAGCTGAGAGAGTGAACCAAAACATTAAAGTTGTGAACGGTAAAATCAAAACAATGAACTAAAGATGCTAAAACATTCCACAGAGCTGAGAAGAATTGAGTGTGGTAAAAAGCATCTGTGGGTTCATTTGATCCATTGTTAATACACTAATATGAGTTAGAGCAGCATGAAAGCCCATCTGAGTCTATTTTTTGCAAAAGACAATTCGTTTATGAAACACTAAGATTAAAATGGCAGCCAAACCAGAATTCATGAGGTGTATTCCAATAGTTTCCCCAGAACTAAAATACAGTAATTGCATCATACAGGGGATGGAAATTAATAATATCCATGTACTACCACACACATTCAGTTTCTAACTCATTCTTTGTTGAATCCCACAGAGAGGAACCTGAACCCGAAGGCAGCGTGTCTGCGGAGGAGAGAGGAAGAGAAGGCGTCTGCAGTCATGACAGATCCACAGTCCATGCATCTTTCGTTCCATCCCAGTCTGACAGACCCAGCAAACCCCATGGGCCACCTCTGAGCATCTGATAATAACTACATCAAACCCCACATCAAGTATGTAACAATAACAGTTTTTTAATCAGTGATAAACTTTAACCATTTTGCGAAATGATATAGAAAATATAGAAAATATATTTTTCTTTCAAAAATGTGGTTGAAAAGTTTGCTTTAAAGTACATTCCAAATTTATTAATAATATTCATATAAAAAGGTTTGATCTTGTCATTACCTTTGACGTCTCTGTATCTTTGACATCCAGATGTTGAGTGAATAGCATTCCAGGAGCATCCAGCTGTTTTTGGACGTCCAGCATTTCTTCTTAATTCGGACCAGAGCAGAGGGGTCGACCTCTCTCTTCACAAAGTGTGATGCAGTTGAACAATCATCTCCTCCTCGCCCGAACGGACTTCTAACTTTGTGCCTAAACTTTACTTGTAAAAGACAAATGCATTGTAAGCTGCAGATGTTTTGTACATATTTTGTATATTTATTGATTATCTGTCTGTTTGAATATATATCTGAAAGGATGAAACCCAGTAGTGATGAGGCGTCATCTGCAGTTTGATTTAGGCAGAGCCAGATAAGTTTCTGAATGACTTTTACAGTGTATAACTATTTACCATGTACACTTGTGATTTCGACTGAACTCAGAGGATTGATATTCCCACATTTGTGTGTTCAGAAAATGGATTTCATTTGTCCTGTGGTGTGTGTGTGTGTGTGTGTGTGTGTGTGTGTGTGTGTGTGTGTGTGTGTGTGTGTGTGTGTGTGTGTGTGTTTGAGTCAGTATTGCAGGAGTTTGACCATTCTGTGAATGAACAGATCTCCGAGAATGTTCTTTAACATGTGGGCATCATCTGTTATTTGTACATTTGTTACAGATTTGTGTAATAGCACTGTTAACAAGATTACATTTAATGATACACTGGTGGACAGAGTCCCTCTTCTTCACAGTGTAATTATTGCTCTTCAGATGTAGTCAAAGCTCTTTGCATGTTTGAATTTTTAATAGAAGATTTTAGCTTTTTTCTAAGTTATGTAACTTATCTTTTATACAAATATTGTGAATTTCATAATGTATCTATTTACTTTTGTCACTCTGATTTTACACAAGAAACCCCTTTGTGTGCAGTTTAACTAGACATAGCCACATTTCATGCTCTGAGCAATACAGTATTACAGAATAATTGATGTCTGTTTGATTATCACACTGCTGAACAAATAATCAACAATAATCTGAGATACTCCTATCATAACATGTACAGTATGTGTACAGTTTCAAGTAGCCTACAGGCATGTGTCAAATGATAATGTAGCAATAAATGTCCTTTTTCAAATAATTTGAGTCTGCATGTTCTATAATATACATATTTTACAAGGGTAAAGCACAATGCACACACACCTACTGTATAATAGTACAGTGATGAAATAAGCAAAACCTTACTCAAGTAAAAGTAGCAATACAACAATGTATATCTACTCCATTAGAAGTAAAACCCCTGCAGTTCAAAGTGCACTTAAGGAAAAGTACATCAATTTCACCTGCAAAATTTTCTTAAAAGTATCAAAAGTAAAAGTTCGTTTGGAAGTCTATATTCAAATTTATCTCTGACACGTTGGGGACAGTCATAGAGCCTGAGGCCACAATCTCCGTATTCAGCATTGTGCCGCAGCATTTTCACTTAAATCAAAACAACAAAAGCCTCATAGCATTTACTACTCTTTTGGATCGACGGCAGATACTGCTTAAATGGAAAGACAAATCCCCTCCAACTTTTAAAATGTGGCTCATTGATCTTTTATACAATCTGACCATGGAAAAAATAAGGTATGCTACAGCAGGCTGTGCCTACAAATTTTTTGATATCTGGCAACTGGTTCTGGACCAAATTAGGAAGGTGGATCCCTCTCTAATCTCAATTTCAGAGGAGTAACATATTTTACGTACTTGTGCTTTCTTTTCTAAAACATATTAATGATTTGTTTTCTTTGCAAATTAATATTTGTATTGGTGCAACAGGTGGGGATTGTTCTTGGGTGGGTTGGTTAACATAAAAAGAAAATGTATCGTAAAGTGTATCTTATGTTTGATAAGATGTTCAATAAAAAGTCTGAACAAAAAAAAGTAAAAGTTTGTGCCCCTTTTACAGACAAATGGTCATATATTACATCATTTAGATAATCATAGATAATTATTGTTGTAAGGGGCCAGGTGCACTTCATTTTAGTTACTTTATACAGTTCTGTGGTTTAATCCAGTGGTCGGACCCCTCCAAAGGGTCACAACACATATCTGGGAAGTAACATTATTATTGAGGGTGGGAAAGGTAAACACATTCTGAGTAGAATCAAAATAATGTGAAGTAAGAAACTAATGAAGTAAGGTTCCAAAAGAGTTTTGGAGTTGTTTGCAGTTGCTCATAACAAAAACAGAAAACACAGCTTAGAATTCATGCATTTCGTAAAGCCTAAGCTAACATTACAAACTACATAAAAGGAACAGTTTTCACAAACTTGCTGTTAAACGCTGCAGATTTAGGCCTACAATATCAAAAAAATGCCGTGATGGAGGTCGCAGTATTGGCCAAGAAGGTTTAAACAAATAGTTTACGTGGAGAAAATGTGTGAAAAATAACTCCAATGAATAACCAGTTTTTTTTCATCATTCATGCGCTCCCTGCATTTAAGATGCCTTAAATAACTGTTTCCCCCAATTGGTTTCTGAATGGAAGCCCTTCTATATGTGGGGAACTTACTGGCATTTTGGGGGCTCAAACCTGTGACGTTATGTACACATGGTAAGCATCTTAATGGGCTTACAGAATGAAACCCTTAAATGTTACAGGATTACTGTAGCCATTTCCCCTGTGTGTTGTGTGATAAGTGGTCCTGTATTGTTGTAATAAATATAAGTTTCTTATACAGTCTTATATTAAATCATTTTAGGCACTTAGCAGCAGCTGGTTTGAATATCTGACACAGAGCAGGCAGTGAACGCCTCTCTGATCGCGTTCGGGCGGAGGCTGGACTGTCTGAGCGGACAGAGGAGGAGGAGGAGGAGGAGGAGGAGGATCTGTTCAGCGCTCAGACTGCATGGACACACAGCGGGTAAGTTTCAGCTCAAATCGATGTCTTTACAGTAGGCTACATTTTTCCTTTAAATAAGAAACACGATATTGCTTCTGTTGTGACTTGTGGTGTGGCCTATTGTGGTGCTCATTTGACTTTAGGGATCTTAAGGTAGGCTTTTAACCCCCCCCACCTTCACTTTATCTATGAGTATCCTGTATGGGTAATACTTAGATGGAACTACTTGTTTTCTGTGATATTTTGCGTACATGTGCCTTCATGTAATGTATCTTTTCCTAACTGTAGCCTATTAGTTTAAAGCTAACAGCGTGAGGCGAAGTTTCTCTGGTAGGCTAAAGTTACCCTAAGACCGGATAAACTCAGATCCGCAGCAGATCATTTTCATAGCCTGCCTCCATGTGATTCACTGATAGACTGTAAAACTTGAATTTTACTCAACAAAGTGTAACGTCACAAAAGACAGGAGTTTGGAAAAGCATAGGAAAGTGATTTGGACAATTATTTGATGACTTTCAAATACAGCAGTTAATAAAGGGGTTATAGGGTGTAATAAAAGGCGTTAATGGTTAAAAAATAATTTACTAATGTATTTGAGAACAATTACAAGCTATTTATGAGAACGTCATTGGGTTTGCCAGGTTGTAAAATCCTCCTCTTTGCTTACCAACTACCTTATGGTAATTAGCCGATGTTAATAACATGCTGGAGGAGGGTTATCTACCATCTGGCAAACCAAAAATTGTTCTTGTAAATGGCTTAGCTGATCTATAAAGAATTAGTAAATTATTTGTAATATTAACAAAGCCATTAAAAACTCTTTAAGAGGTGCCTTATTAGAAAGTGGTACTAATATTTTTTTCCAAACTCAATTATTATTATAAATGAGCTGCAATCTGTTGTATTATTAATTAAAGTGACCACACTCAGGATTAGTTTTGTTTTGTCTTCTGCACAACACCTCTTGTGTTCTTGTGTTTCAGCCGCACAGTACCATATTTATTGACACACATTTTCCTCAAGTGTTACACCATGAAGTGGGTGACGACACCTCGGAGACCTCGGCCAATCGTAGTCGTCATGCAGTTGGCTCAGCTTTGGCTGCACAATAGTACACTGTCATGAACACACAGAAGGAGCTCTTATCATTGAATATCAGCCTCTTGTCAGTGTCCATTTATTCTGTCTTTACGTTGGCTAAGTGCAGCCTGACTAGTTTTTAAATCCCATGCAGGGTCAGTGTCCATCACAGCTTTTTTCACGGGTTCATTTTTAACAAACCGGGTTTGTTTTTTCACCAGTTCATCTGTTAATCCAGCGGAGTCACGATGGAGTCTCACAGACTGAGCAGCTCTCCAGACATTAGGATACAGAGGAGCTACACGCAGCAACACAGTCCCAGAGGCAGCCAGGACAACTTGTTTGGAGTCAGGGTGCAGATCCAAGGAATTAAAGGTCAGCCCTACGTGGTTCTGAACAGTTCTGGCCAAGAGAGCCACCGGGACATCTCTGTCATTACTCACAAGGCAGGCATGGTGAGGATGTCTGCGGATGAAAGACACTCTCCATCTGGGTCACAGAGGACTGCAACCACCTTGTTTCATTATCAGCAACATCCAGAGATTCTGAGACCTTACGACCCTGAAAGTAATAACCTGAACCTGGTCATTCCTTCAGCAGCTTCAGTCGCTCAACCTGGACAGCTTAACGCTGGCCTTCTTCCTGAGACAAACCAGACTGCTGATGTGAACAAGCCCAGGATCCCTCTGCCTGCTGAGTGCACAGAGGAAGACCAGAGTGAGGTGGCCCAGAACAAGTCACCTCCCTCAGGTCGACAGCTCCCTGCAAGGTCCCCAAACTCTGTGGAGACAGATTCCATCTTATCTGTAGGGAAGCTAATAAGCCAGTTCAACAGCAACCAGCGGAGGGGAAGGGGGGGCCCAAGGAACAGGTTAGACCCAGAGCAGTGTCGAAGGTCACGCAGCGTGGACAGTGGTCGAACCTCAGACTCTTCGTCGTCACCCTCTTACTCCAGCAAAGCCTTGTCTCTGAAGGGCATCAGGGGCGAGACCACAGGTGGGATATATCCTCCTGGATCAGCCAGGGCTCAACTCCTCAGCGGAGAAGCCTCTTTGACGAGCACAAGGGAGGAGAACAAGCCCAGCACACTGCTTAAAGGACATGGAAAAGAGACGATATCTCCTCAGGCTGCAAAATTATTTCACAGAGCAGAGAAACCCTTCATCTCCAGATCATGTAGTGACCAGACTGATGAATCTGATGAAAGAGATACACAGGTAAAGAGATTTGTGCTATAGTACAGTTAGTAATTTAAAACAGTGTATTTATTTGCTATCCTCTAACCAGGTCACTCCTGATCTTCTGAAAGGACAGCAAGAAGTCTCAGTAGACTCAACTAAAGACACAGCAAAACAAATACTGTTCAGCTACCTCAAGGATGGGTAAGTGCCATTCAGTCAGTGTATTTTTAATTAAAGGAATAGTTTGAAATTTTGGGAAATTTAGTTATTTGCTTTCTTGCTAAGAGATAGATGAGAAGAGTGATACCACTGTATTGTCTGTATCTAAAATATGAAGCTACAGCCAGCAGCTAGCTTAGCTTATGGCACCTTTTAAACACCCAAAGTGCTTTACATGAGCTGAAGCAACTCATTGGTACAACATTTCACAGCACAATAAAAAATAAAGTGAAATCAGGGGGTAACAGCTAGCATGAGTCTGCAAAGGTAAAAAAATACATGCGCCTGTAAAGCTCACATTAACACCTAAAATTTCCATTGTTTGATTCATAAAGTGTAGAAATGATAAGTGCTTTTACAAGGGGTTGATAGTTTTGAACTCTATCTTGGCCAGGAGCACTAACTTCCTGGAGTCAAACAAACAAAATATAACATGTGAGCTTTAGAGGTGCTGGTAAGTGGATTTTCCAAATATCAAACTAATAACTTTATAAATGAGTTTGCATTTGTACTCAATAACTGTAAGTGTTAAAACATTTTTTCTTTAACCGTACAGCCACCTTTTGGTTATAAGCTTGTGGTTGTGATCATGTAATGTAGTCAGATAAAGGGGTACTGCTCCAGCTGTGTGAGCACATTCAGCAGTCAGGAATGCAGAGAGGGAACTTGCTTTCCACTGATAAAATAACTTCTTCGCATGGAAAGTTTTTAAGATCCATCAGTTGCTTTTGTAAAAATATGTGCTGGAGTTTAATAAAAAAAATCTCTAATATTTGTTTAGCAACTGACTAAATTTCATTTTTATCATTACACCCTTTCAGTACTGTAGGTGTGTTAGTGAAATATTTTTCTTGCTTCTCAGGACGACTGATGATGACTCCATCACTGAGAGGAAAGTCACCCTGCTGCTTGAGAGGATCGACAAGGTCAAGTGGAAGACTGCGGAGAATGTGGAGGAGGAGGAGAAAGTGCGTGTTGGGATGAGATGTTTGCAAGTGTTGATCACTGTTCAGCATGATTTAATATGTTTATCTAAAAACTGACAATGCTGTGTTATTGGACATTTCCTTTTCCACATGTGCAGAATTATGCAGCTGGGTTGAAGCTTTTGAAGGAGAAACAGAAAGCACTGGAGGAAGAAGTGTCTGAATTAAAGCAAAAACTGGAAACCGAAATTAAGGTGTGGTGCAGTCCCATACTGCTATATTCACCTCTAAAACACTTACTTCCTATTCCTGTGACTGATGATGTTCGTTTTTGTTGTTGTTGTGTTGTGCAGAATGAAAAGACTCTTGCCAAGGCTTGTGAAAAGGCCAGAACAGAGAAGAAGAAACTTCAGGAAGAGTTGGCCAAAAGTCAGAAAGAGCTCTGCGAACTCAGGGACAGGCTGGCTGACATCGAGGCGGAACTGCAGTCTACCAAACAGGAGTAAGGAGCTGGTCTCCTACTCATTTAACAGTTTACAAATAGTATCAGCTAAAAGAGGGCTGCCATAGAGAAAAGTGTATCATTTTAAACCCTTGAAATCGAGTGCGATACTCAGAAAGTGTCAGATTGATGCTAAAAAGCAAAACTATAACTACATCACACACTGTAGTTTTCCTCTATTATTGGCTAGCTAGTTTTTAGCTTCCGGGAGTCACTACTCCCAGCCAAGAAATTGTCCGGCACATGTTTTTGTGTGGATTAACAAATGAAACATAACAGTAGAGCTTTAGAGATGCTGGGAGGTGATTTTTTTACCTTTGACCAGAGCCAGGCTAGCTGTTTACCCCTGTGTCTAGCATTTATGCCAATCTAAGTTAAGCTAAGCAAAGCTAGCTTCATTTTTATCAAACAAAGTGAGAATGGGATCAGTCTTCTCATCTAACTTTCAGGAAGATTGCGAATAAGCGTTCTCCCCAAAATGTCAAACTATCACTTTAAATGTTTCCAATAGGTCTCTAATGTTGCAAGAAACTGTGTCAGAAAGTTCTGTGTTTTCCAGGGATAGCAAATGGAACAAACAAATAGAATACCAACGCATTTTAGCTCAATGCTATGCTCCACTTTCTTCAACTGAGCTTCTGCTCATACTGTAGTTAATGATTGATAAGCTGATGAGGTTCATTTGCCCAAAAGCAGAGTCAAGTGTGTCTGCAAGTGTGCAACATCAAACATCCTTGTATTGTTAATCCTATCAAGCACCTTTCTAAAAATGTAAAGCAGGGTGAGCAGGCTTCTTTCCTTGAAATAAAATACGAAACGTCTTTCCTTATGTTTGTATGTTGTCAGGCTGACTCTGATGAAAGCAGAGAGAGGGAGGTCCAAGACGGAGATGAAAGACCTCCAGCAGCAGCTCTCTGAGATGCATGATGAGCTGGACCAGGCCAAGAAGGCAGAGGTGATAAACACAGAGAAAGAAGTACTTCTGAAGGTAAGTGAAACCACATGCTCAAGATACACGTCACAAATCAATCGCAGCTGTAAAGCTCCTTCACTAGACTCGAGGCAGTGATGTTGTACTTTGGTGTATGTGTGTCAGGACTTGGCCGAGCTGCGTATGGACTTTCAGGAGATGCTGCAGGTGAAGGAGGAGCAGGAGGAGGTGCTGCGCCGTAAGGAGAGGGAGCTCAGTGCCCTAAAGGGGGCGCTCAAAGAGGAGGTGGAGACTCATGACAACTATATGGCTGCTCTGAAGGATGAATATGAAAACGAGCTGCAAAAGCTGCTCAGGGATTTAGAGCTGGTTAAAGAGGTAACAGAGAAGACATGCGTTTCTACAATTTCTCTTTATTTCCAAAAGCTAAACGTGGTTTGTTTTGCCTCTCATGTTCATCATTTGTTATTCCATCCTGTCTACCAGAGCAATGTGCTGCTGGGTCAAGAGAAGGTGGAAGCAGAGGAGGACAGAGGTGCAGCTAAGGTGCAGCTGAAGGAGCTGACCCAGGAGAGAGATCAGCTGAGAAGAAAAGTGCAGGAGCAGAAAAACAAGGTGGATCAGCTGAGTCAGGCAATCCAGGAGTGTAAAACCACAGAGAGGCTGCTGGACCAGAGAGCAAACCAGCTGGAGGTGGGAGACTAGGAAACATGATTTTTTTTACCAGCATTTATTATACTGATGTGCTCTATTAAATATATTTTACTATTAACTATATTAACTATTTTTTCCATCGTTCCCCAGATGGAAAAGCAGCAGGTTGAGGAAGCGCTGAAAGATGTGAGGAGGAATGAGGAAGAGATCTGTCAGTCTAACCAGTCACTGCTCACTCGCTTGGAGGATGTACAGGTAAAGCGAGGTTGCTGTTAGCTTTAAAAGAAAGCTTGGTGGTGTCCTGGTGGCCTAGTGGTCGAAGATGCATGCCAAGTAACTGCAAAGTCCTGTGTTTCATGCCATCCCCTCTCCCTTCCCGTGCTTCATGTCTCTCTACACTGTGAACGATCAAATAAAGCCAAAATCAAAAAAGACAAATGGCTTGAATGACAGATATCAGGACATTTTATAGCCCCATGCTTGGAAACTCACAGCCTCCCACTTTCTTCTGTTTTCTTTTTTTTGTCCAGGGTAAGTTGACCAAACTAAATCATGAGCAGAGGGATCTGAAGGAGAAGCTGAAGGAAGAGAGGAAGCAAAAAGAGGAGCTGTGGAAGACAAAAACTGAACTGGAGGATGAGAGGAGGCTGCAGGACAGGGCTGTGGAGCAGCTACAAAGGAAGGTGAGAGGTGGACCTGGACTATTTATTGGGCCCTATGGAAAAATCCAGCTTTTTTTATCTGGAGTCAAATGACCTGAAAATCAGCTATCTTGACCATGAAGCCACATGAGATCCACAGAAACAGCTCATATTTCTTGTGATTGGATTAAATGCATTATGGCTAATTTCCTTATAACTAAAGAGGTCCACTTATCTCATCTAAGACACACTCTTTGTTTCTGTCTCTGCTCAGATGAATAGCATCATGGAGGAGTGTGAGGCAACTACAGATGTACTTCAGAACCAGGTCGATGAGGCCAGAGAGAAGAATCAGAGGGAGTTGGACGAGTTGACGGAGACAGCTGCAGGAAAAGGGAACAGAGCTGGAGAAATCCCGACAGGCGGCCCAAAAACTGCAGGAAGAGGTGTGGTACGCATTGTCTCTCTGATTCATCAGCATGTGGGTTCAACTTAGTTCAGTCTGTAGTCACCGAGAAAATCAAATAAAAACTCAACACCAGCATGAAAAGGAGTTACGTTCCTTTTTTTCAGTATATTTTGGACTGAGCTGGTGCAAACAGGATCCTAAAACATGTTTTAAAATGCTGTGTGAGATTAAACAGAAACAAAAAAGAGTAGTCTCTCAGATGTGTTACCAAATATGAATACTATACTATTTGCCTGTTAAATAATGTCTGACTGAGTGCCCAATAGCAGACGTTACATGTTACCTTATCTTACAACAATGTGTGTTTGTTCTGTGATCTGTTATGTGTGCAGCTGATTCCTCTGGAGGAGGATCTACGTCGGTGTCGCAGGGAGCAGCAAGAGGCCCAGCTTAGGGCCCAGCAGCTGGAGCAGAGGGTGGAGGAGCTGGAGGAGAGGAACACAGCCACGGTGGGAGAGCGAGAGCGGCAGGTCAAACTCATGGAGGTAAACGTCTCAACATAAATGAAGTGGAGTAATTCAGCAATTTAGTGTTGGACTTCCATAATGTTGGGGGGACAAAACTGATGCCATCCCCTGTATGCAATGCAAGGTTTGTGTTACAGATTTGTGGCCTCCATGCCCAAAGCCACCAAAGTCATTATACAACTGTTTTCACAGGTGGAGCATGACTATCCTTTAAGTACCTTTAAGAGTAAAATCAGCGGAGCCCCCTTAAAGATGCTGGCAGATGAATAACATGCATCCAAAAACTAGTTATAGTCCCCTCCAAAAGTAAGGCAGATTCCTTTGTTTTAGTTGTTCACCAAAGACATTTGGGTTTAAGATCAAAAGATGAGTATGAGACAAGAGTTCAGAATTTCAGCTTTTAATTCCTGGCATTCACATCTAGATGTGTTAAACAACTCAGGACATACCACCATTTGTTTGAACCCACGCATTTTTCAAGTGAGCAAAACTATTGGAACAGTGACCGACAGATGTTTCCTGTTGCCCAGGTGTTGCCTTTTAGGTTGATTGTCCAAACATGAAATAGCTCTGCACGACTAGTTTAAGTTTTAATCCTTGGTTCAAACCTATAAAGACGGCATTTTCTGTTAATGAGGATAAACCAACATTAAGACCATAGAGCTGTCTATGGGAGGAAAACATATATTTATATATGCTTGCTACAATCAAATATGTTGATTATTAGGAACTTTCAATTAGAAACAACAGTTCATCAAAGGTTTTGAGGTGTTTAGCAGTTCAGGTTGAAGTATTTGCACTCACTTATTCCTGTGAACTATAAGGGTGCTGAAAAGAGCTCTGGTAACAACATCTGACAGCTCAGCGTAGTTTGTCTTGCTGATGACATAGTGACACCAGTATGTTGACACTGCGTATCGTCCGAGGAAGCTCATGTTTACTGTACAAAGTTATCAGACCTGTCCTGTGTTCTCAGGAATCTTCCTTCACTCTTTCCTCCCTTTCCAGTGTCAAACGCTCGCAAACATTCATCACTATAGATAATCTTTTTTCAAATGTTATAATCTTTGACTTACTGAATTTTTTCCCCACAGTTGTCTTCATATATTATTACCCATTGTTATTTTTTAAAATTTTAGGCCGTTTTCTAACCACAGCCTCATTCATCACGTCCTCTGTATGTAAACATGACAGCGTCATGCAATACATATTTACTTAATGGTGGTTTGACAGTTTTTTTATGCTTTCCCTCTCCTCTCAGGGACGTATCAGTCAACTAGAAGCAGATCTTAATGATGAGCGCAGCAGTGCTGACCGCCTGATGGAACGATTAGACAAAACCAAAGAGCAGGCAGGTTTACTCCCTCACTATCTTTGCTTTTTTTCCTGTCTGCTCACATTCATAAATTTCCCCGACTGTGAAAATATGACAGAATTATGCCACGTCTCAAGTTTGAACACCCAGCCCTACATCTGTTTTTATCATAAACAAAGTGGGCTGGGGGGGCTGAGGGCTGAGTACTTATGTTTCTGCTCAGACACTGAAAGCTGCTGACTGGTGTTTCCAGCCTGGCTGTGAAACAAGTTTTGTTTTTGTTTCTTAACGTTCACTTTGCCCTGAATCATGACTGAACCCCACTGACTTCATATATATTTCTTAATCTCTGAGCCTCACATCCTCGGTGTGCCTGTAAAAGTAGGCCACCATTCATGGGAGAAAACTGATGCAGACTAATTGACACAAAACACTATTTTGGGCACAGTGCAAAACAAAAACAGCTAACTATTGTGAGCAGCTATTCACACTCCCTTCACTGGGCCTCTGGATTTTATTAGAGAGCCTTTAGATCTGATGTGGCTGCTCAGACTAGACAGCATTTCCTCTGACTTTAGGAATTGGTGGTGCCCTTTCTACGGCATTGTTTTCAGTCAATATGGAAGGTAGTACATGTGAAATGCAAGAGCATATTTAGAAATTGGCATAAAGAATTAGTTTGTGGTTCAGCACACACTCGTCTTACGCTTGTTAACTTACTAAACATTTACGATATGTTATATATTATGACTAATTGCCGGTGGTGGAAGAAGTATTCAGATCCTGTACCAAAACAGTACCAGTACACACTGTAACAATAATTAATTTCAAGTCTTAGCAGCAAATGTCTGTACATATTGTATATGTGAAGTTAAGACAGTGGTTTCTAATCTAAGGGTTGGGGCACTCCGAAGGGTCAAAGTTCTGATGCACACATTTCTGCTCATATTTTGGACTTTTGACTGAATGTTTTGGATAATTATACCTCTTTGAGCCTCGAACAGTTATTTAAATAAACCCATCGTCTTTGGTGGAACTCATAAATAACTGAAAAATGAAAAGAGACTCCAACTAGACACTGCTCTTTTCTAAGAGGCAACAGGACAAAAAGGTTGTTTTAATCTTTAACAATGTGTTTAATTAATTTTTCTTTATTTAAAATCTTAATCTTTGCAATAACTCATAACTATGTCTGCCAGATAAATGTAGTGGAGTAGAAGTACAATACTGACGTACAACTATCTAAAAAAAATCAGCACCTGAGTAACTGCACTCAGTGACTTTCCACTACTGCTGAATGCTAAAAACTAAAACCTGTGTTTCTGTGTGACAGATGGATCAGATGAGGAACGAGCTGATGCAGGAGAGAGCAGTCAGGCAGGACCTGGAGTGTGACAAGATAAGCCTGGAGAGACAGGTACTGACCCCTGACCTCACACAATGCCTGGAAAGCCAACCAGGAAGTTAAAGTAGCTGTCCACTGACAACAAAAACATCCTCAGTCAGAGGATATATGTATATATATACATACATACATATATATATACATACATACATACATACATATACATACATATATATATACATACATACATATACATACATATATATATATATACATACATACATATACATACATATATATATATACATACATACATATACATATATATATACATACATACATATATATACATATATATATACATACATATATATACATATATATATATACATACATACATATACATATATATATACATACATATACATATATATATACATACATACATACATATATATATATATATATATATATATATATATATATATATATATATATATATATATATATATATATATATATATTTTTTTTTTTTTTAATTAATTGTGTTGTTTACACCCCTCTGTATTTGTGTCACAACACTCAACACCTCTTTAATAATTTACTCCTTGAACTGTTTCTCCATCATGATCATAATACTCACCCAGTTCTATTTTCAAAAGTTCCTCAGTTGGACCAAAACAAAGCTAGCAACAGTAGCCATAACAGGACAGTACTGATCCCTTAGGTGCAATACATATTAAAGCCCTCCCGCTAACTACCTACCGAGAAACTTATTCAACCCTAGACTGAACGCAGTTACTTACAGTGGGTAATTATGCACTTTCCAAAACACAAGACAGCTCTACTGCTCACAATATGCACAACTGACCAAAACTAAGCAATAAACCCTGCAGGAACCTCGATCAAACTAACCAAGTCCATGTATACACAGACACAAACTGATCTCAATCACGACCAACATCCAAAACGCTGGACTGTGAAGCTTCCCAAAACTGGTACTTAGCAGCCTTAAAACAGACTACCAACTCAAGGTACAAGGTTGTTTATTAGTCATTATACAGCACAAGACTGCATAACAAAATTAAGTTTGTAGTTCCTTCATGCTACTCACACAACAAATAAGTGTAGGCCTATATTAAGTCATTAAGTCGATCTAGAACTAATCCACTCTCTATCCTCCTCTTAAGACAAGCCCCAAACCTTTACTAGGGCATATTAGTGTTGGAGAGGCACATAACTGACACAAACAGGCCTAGATTGAGCCTAACCGGCAGAGTACAACAAGCTTCTAACTTGGCATCGGAAAAATTTACCAGACAAAGAAAATGGATGACAACCCCTCTCGGCCATTTTTTTCCACAAGCTATCTCAACAGGATGTGACAAAAGACAGAGACCACACATAGTCTGTAAATAACACAGTATGAAGTACCTGTGTGAGTGCTGAGACATATGTGTTTGAGTGTGAAACACAAAGTACACACACAACAACGTCACTCAGCAGGCCAAAGGAAGAGAGTGAGAGGGTCTTGCAGGTCTGATTTATAGCCTCCTGAACCCAGCCTGCTCAGGTGTGTTGCATCCCTGACAAGGTCTCAGCTCCACCCACCAAATTCCTGGATTAAAAGTGAATAAACACAGCAACAAGGAAGAACTGTGTATCGCACCATCTGCCTGCATGTGTTCATGCACGAGAACAAACAAAACTGGGACCCACTCATAAAAACATTTCTCCATAGCACCACTACTGGTAAAAAAACTTCTCCAGGGTTCCCTTAAAGTTTTGTCTAATTTATGACATTCTCCTGTTTCATTTCTTCTGTCAGAATAAAGACATGAAGAGCAGAGTGACTCATCTGGAAGCATCACAGAAGACCAACCAGGATTCACTCGTCTCCAAGCTTAACAGCCGCATCCAGGAGCTTGAGGAAAGGTTGCAAGGAGAAGAGAGGTGAGCACCTGCACATTAAATAATGACCTTATAACATTAAACATTTGCAGACATAAACGTAAACAGTATACATAGGTGAAAGATAACACTTAGAAGACACTTTGGATAATGGCTCCATCAGATACTTGACGGTAGCTGTCGAGCAGTGAACCCACTCATATCACTTTCACTGTGGTTGTAAGAGTGAGAGTATCTCTGGTCCAAACACACTAGGATGGTATTGAGTTACAGGAAGTTGCAGCAGCGATGTGATCTCTTGGTTCTTTTGCCCTCAGAGACAACAACAACCTGCAACAAGCGAACCGCAGGCTGGAGCGCAAGGTGAAGGAGATGAAGATGCAGGCGGACGAGGAACATGTCAACCTGCAGAGCCAGAGAGACCAGGTAGACACGTCTTTTAACCACAAAGTTGTCAAGTTTTCGGGAGAAGCAGACTTGACTTGTGATTCAATATCTCACTTCTGTGAACTCTGCAGCTGACTCAGAGACTGAAGACGGCGAAGAGGCAGATGGATGAGGCGGAGGAGGAGATCGAGCGTCTGGAACATGCTAAAAAGAAGCTGCAGAGAGAACTGGATGAGCAGATCGAGGCCAATGAGCAGTTTCATGGCCAACTGAGCGCACTGCGGAATGAGATGAGGTGACCACTGAGTTTCTTTGTTTAATGTAAATCAAATCACATTGTTTTTTAACTCTAGTAATTGTATGTATGTATATATATATATATATATATATATATATATATATATATATATATATATATATATATATATATATATATATATATTGTTTTTTGCATTAATAGGCGTAAGAGGAAATCACCTCCTTTGATTAAGGTTGTGGAGGACGACGTGAACAATATGGATGACTTTGGATCTGACTGACTGACGTGTGAATGCTGCAAAATTGTTTCTGGACTTTCTGAAGAGCCGTTGGACTTACTGTGAAGAATCACTGATATCATAATTCAACATAATTCTATTAACAGCTCAGGTGTGATTTCATAATATTCCAGTTGTGAATAGCATGGCACTTGCCAAGGCTGACCTCTTGTGGCAACATATGTAACTACAGTATCTGACAAACTGATGTTTTACAGTGCAACAGAGAAACTGGCTTCAAACTTATTTACGTTTACTCAAATTGATTAATTTGTTCCCTAAGTTATTCATTTTTTTGGTGTGAGTTAATATGGTGCAAACTGTAAATCTTAAACTAATGAATAAATGTATTAAAATGCAATCCCAACATTTTCTCATGTTTATACACCTCCATAAACTCTCAAAAATCTTCATCTAAATCCAGCTGTTCCGAATTTGCCTGTAACTGTGAAGTGGTGGTAGATGTCTGAGTTTTATATCTGATGTTTCTGGATTAATGTTACTGCTGCATTAATGTGTATGTCACATTTTACTGTCGTAGATGTTTATGGTTGAACTAATTTTAACTACTTTAAACCCTGTTGTTAGTTGCTAGTTTATTCTACAACCTGTGCTGTGGGAATCACATATATCTAAAAATTCAACTTTTCATGAGGTCAGAAAAACAGCCCCGTTTTCAGTTTTGTGAAGATGCATTTTCCAGCTAATCCGAGGGTATAGAGTAAATTGTTAATTTAGCTCAAGAAGTGGGAGAAATTTCTCAATACATAAAGGAACACTTCAAACGTTTAGTTTATAAGAAGATACATGGTTTTCACTGGACATATAAAAAACTGTAATCTGAAAAGTAACTAGTAACTAGAGCTGTCAGACAAATGTAGTGGAGTAAAGGTTACAATATATACAATATTGACAATACATGGAAACACACAAAAGTAAAGTAAATCAAACTTGTACTTAGGGACAGTACTTGAGTGAGTACTTAGTTACATGCCACCACTGATGACTACACACACACAAAGAAAATCTGATTTGAATTGGTGTTTAATGAAGTACAAATCACACCTGTCTATCACTCTGCCTGTCGTCTGCTATGAAACTCTTTGTGTTGACGTGGCTGACAAGAGCAGTGTGGTGGTTGTACAAATGGATCAATGTTCTGCGCTGAATGGCTGCGGTGGGGTAGAGGTGGAGATTTGACATGAGAGCTCTGATCAACTCTGGAGGTTCACACTGCTGAACATTTGGGAGTTTTAATAGCATTTCGCACAGTGATACATGGAAATACAACAAAAGCCAAGCATGAGGCAACACTGTGCTCTCAAACATGGAATACTCAAGGAATTCCTGGCAGAATTCCTGGGGACCTTTGTCTTGGTTGTAAGTAGCATTTTGTATTATATACATATTCTTTCTTACTTTACACGATATATTTGCCTAAAAATTTGTTTCAAGTCTGAGATCTCGTTTGATGTTGAGCTCCAGACTGCTCTAGCTTATGTTGAGCTGTTCTTGTTCCATATCCATCCTTCATTATATTATCTTAGAAAAGAGATTTGAGTCAACTGAACAGATGCCAGTGAAAAAACTGTTGTTCTCTTCCTCTCTGTCAGTTGTTTGGCTGTGGCTCAGTCGCTCAGACCACCCTCAGTCGGAACACCCTGGGTGAGCCTCTCACTGTCCACATTGGCTTCTCTGTAGGGCTGATGATGGCAGCGTATGTGGCTGGTGGAGTGTCAGGTAAATGTGATTCTTATTTCTGCATCAAGTTATTTATTTCCACTCAGGCAGAACTTTTCTCACATGAACCGCCACACCCCACTCACAGTGGCTGAGATGGTACAGCATGTGCAATACAATTTAATGAATACTTGTTAATGGATGTTGCTGAGATCAGTTTCCTATTCTACTGGGTATTGGCACCCTCTCAAATCATCTGAAAAACATAATTAGTTTTAATAATATAGTTGTTGTTTGCATATTCAGCTTCTTTGTTTCATTTGATCTGCTGCTTTGCACTACAGACAGTAGTTAATATAGACAACCTGTGCCAGAATATATAAACAGTCTGACACAGCTCGCTTGTATCTGTTGTAATGAAAATGTTGTTACCAGTGAGGCTTGCAGCTTGTCATAATATAACTTTACGGCTTCCTCTCCAGCCATGTGCCACCTCCATGGCTCTAGTGTCAGCAGGAACGTGCCAGCTTTCTGTCCAGATTCAATGAATGAGGTCTGACCATTGATTTGTTAGTGCTAGTGCACAGCCTCTCTGGGGTCATACATAACCCTGGGCACTAAATGTCCTACAAACTCCATTGATCATAGGCTACGTTCATCTGTCTCTGACAGAGACCAGACTCTGTCCAAACGAGACTGCTTGCCTCATCTGAGCAGCAGCTTCTTCCAATTTTACATCAAAAGGACCAATAGATTACATTATAGAAAACATAAAAGACAGATTGCCAACTGATTTTTAATATGCTTTTAAACAATTAAAACTGGCAGGATGTAAGCACAGTTTGATGAAAAAAAACGTAATGGAATAAAGCTCCCTTTTGTTTGTTTTTTGACTTATAGGTTCTAATATGTGACCATTATTCTAATTGTGAACATACATAACAAAACCCTGCAACGCCCCAGGCGCCGCTCCCCTTCTGCTGCCCCTTGTAAATGTGATGGCTTCGCTAATGATGGAGAGGATATTATGGTGGCCAGCCACCCCCACCCACTGCGCCCCTCTCTCACTCTCTGCTTTGTCCTCTGTCCCAGGGGGCCATGTGAACCCTGCAGTGTCTCTGGCCATGGTGATTCTGGGCAAACTGAAGATCTGGAAGTTTCCCTTCTATGTCATCGCTCAGTTTCTCGGAGCTTTTGCTGGAGCTGCTGCAGTCTTCGGGTTATACTATGGTGAATACACCTATGCTTTATTCCCTATGCTTTATTTGTTAATGATCTCCAGAAACTTAGATCTTCCCAAACTTGAAAAAAAACTCTAATAACTCTTCATTCTCACAGCCACAGTAAAAAATACCTCAGCTACATGGTCCCAGCTTCATATATGAGATAATAATGGATCCCTGTGCAAAGTTACAATTATGTATTTGTACTCCTCACAGATGCTTTCATGGACTTCACCAGTGGGATTCTGTCAGTCACGGGAATCAATGCAACAGGTCACATCTTTGCTTCCTACCCTGCAAGACACCTGTCGATCCTCGGCGGCTTCATCGATCAGGTGAGCTCTGTGCACTGTGACCCAATGACCTACCCTCTACTGTGCATTGCTACTCCCATTCAGTCTCTAAATACTGCAAAGTCTGACAAATGTAGCTAATGCAAAATTGATTGCCCTGTTTAGTCTGCGAACACCCCCTCTTTTGCTTAGTTTTGGGTCTAATGACCCATTTCCTGGCATTCACTAGAAGGTCAAATCTATACATAACACCATTTTCCGTCTTTTTAGTCGGTGCAGCGACCCAAAAATAACACGTCTACCAGCTTAAAACTACATCAGGTGAACCAGATAAGTCTAATCAGTGTGACAGTGCTTATGTTAATGTTTCCTTTTGAATATCTGTGTAACAGTGGTTTTGAACAGGTTGTGGTCCCTAAATACTTTTTATTTAAATAATTAATGGCAGTTAAAACCTAGATTTGAAACATTAACATCAGACTTACTTGTTTTAATGATATATATCTATATGATATATAGATATGATATAAAAAAAGGTGATATTAATGTTGCCTACTCAATACAGCCAATACAGGTTGATTCTAGGCATTATATTTATTTTTAAAATATATAATATTTACACAAAGACATTCACATACACTCAGATTGACATAAATTTAAGGTTAACAGAAACGTTTGCAGGAGAGGTAGGAAGCTACCAGCTTCTCTTTTAAAAACGCTAGGCGATATAAATAATCAGGAAAAACAAAATCAATCAACGCTGTAATTGTACCTGCCTAAACTCTGCAGTTTATCAAACAAATGGCGTTCTGCTCCTGCAGGTGGTGGGGACGGGTATGCTGGTATTGTGCATCCTGGCTATCATTGATGATGAAAACACTGGAGCCCCTAAAGGTGTGCAGCCACTGGCTATTGGTCTGATCATTATGGCCATTGGTGTGTCCATGGGACTGAACTGTGGCTACCCCCTCAACCCTGCCAGAGACCTGGGACCCCGACTGTTTACAGCTGTAGCAGGATGGGGCATGGAGGTCTTCAGGTATACTGTACCAGTTTTCAATCAAATACACTATTAATGCTATCATACTCTGTGTGGGTCTTTTGGCAATGATCAGACTTGTCCTTTTTAAAAAACAGTTTGATTTATTAGTTGTAATGTCATATGAGATAATGTTGAGCCAGGGAAAGCGAGAACTATAAAGAAATATGGCATAAATATATGTTACATCTGAAGAGAACTGTAATTTTATCAACCTATATGGTTAACTCAATAATTTTAGTGTTAGACTTTGGATTGTATGTGTAAAATGTTACATGTGGATCAATCAATTGTAATCTAGCTAAAAGTCCATAGTGGCAGAATGTGACTTGCTATTTTTGAGAGAGAACCAAAGCAAATGTTATTGCTTCATTTTCCGAAAATCAATGTTTATTTGTTTGTAATGTTGTGATATGTGATATTGGTTATATAAAGACACACATCCCATCTTTAATAACAAATTAATTCAATCCAATAATAAATTGAGACAGTTTAAATTATGACACATACACACACACACACACACACATATATATATATGCCTGCCTGGTGAGCTGCTGACATGAACCACGCTGTTATATAATGTCACATGCACTTAACAGATGCAGTCGATGCTTGTGAATGATCCAGGGACCTGCAGTGGCCTCTATGCCTGCTGCTTGTGAGACTGCCAGAGACATATCGAACTCTTTCCACTTATTCCTTTCCATGCTTACCTTTAGCACTGCAGACAACTGGTGGTGGATCCCTGTGGCAGGGCCCATGGTGGGGGGCGTGGTCGCAGCCATCATCTACTACCTGCTCATTGAGTTGCACCACCACCGTGACGAGCCTGAGAAGCCCCACGAGGAGGAGGACGACGAGGAAGAAGAGGAGGACGAGGATATCAGTCTGAAGGACAAATATGAGATGATCACCATGAGCTAAAAAAAACAACAATAACCTCCAGGACTAGCTGGTCAGAATCCGCTGTTTTAATGTCAGTCAGGTGAAGAACAATCCGGCACAGCTTCGATCTGTAAGGACAGGTTTCCTCTTGCTAGCGCTCTCTTTGGCAAATGCGTTAATAGTAGGATAAGCTGTAACTCTTCTGCTTGACTTTATGCTCTACAGAGACAAGCTTTTCAGCTCAGTGTTTACAACATTAAGAGCATTCATGGGTAAAAATATTTAGGAAAATAAATTAGGGAATGTTTTAGATAGAAAAACTGCAGCTAAATAAGCACTGCGGATATTGGTTTGGTCTGTGATGTGGGTAGAAATACACAAAACAAGCAAAAAGTTGCACCTCCTTTGTCAAATACTGAACCCACCATCCAAACCAATACTTTTTATGTTTCATAAACACAAACCCAGCCCTATGTGCTTCACATTGTTATGATTTTCACATATATGTTGTAAATACTGTATTATAGATATTAGATGCAAAATACCCTTTGCTATATTCACTTGTAAACGATTGGTACTGGATTAATAATTTTACATGCCAGTTACTTTTATGTTTGCTCCAGCTTTCTTCAGTGGTTGTGATGACATTATCTGTATATTGAATTAAAACCTTTTGGGATTTTTTTTGGTTCTAACTTGTAATTCTTTTCTTCTTTTGCGAAACTCCTATTTATTATTAATATTTGTATTTAACTCCGTGTTGTTTTGTCTACATTAAAGTTTCTACAAATAACAATTTCATAATAGATATTTCACTTCAGGGGCTTGTATCACATACTGCATCATCTATTACATTCATCACTGAAAATTGCAGTTAAGGTGACGGAGTTTGTTGATGTAATGTTCCTCTCGGCATTTACACCATTACCAAATATATATCTACGTCCCTTAAATTGTTGCGTAGGCCTTAATAGACAATGTAATAATGTGAAAGAGGACAGTAACAGCAGACATGAATCTCACCAGCAGTGCAACTACATTTATTAGGCCTAAGATTGAACACCTTCAGTGACACAAGAGATGAATCATTTGCGTTCAGTTGTTAGGATTGCAGAGGATGATTAAACCACACAGTGTCAGCTCAGAGCATTACTCAATGATCCCCTCCAGACTCCACAAATGATTAAAAAAAATCTCATTGAAAAATCCAGAAACTATGAACTTGTGGATGTTTTTCATTTCAAACGTTTAACTACCAGAGACTGAAAAGGTTTTAAATTTCCACATCACACCTGTATATGTTGCATATTGAAGCATGATCAACTCCCAAACAAGTTGTGATGTCATAAACTCATATGCACACCTTATAGAAGAGAAACTTTCACCCTTGAGTAGAATTTAAAAACATGCATCTAGTGTCAAACAAATTTAATAAAGTGTCACTGTCTTATATTATTATACATATTGCATTATTAGATTATGTTCTAGTAGCATTTTACCATTATATTTGGTAATTTTATATAATGTTAAGCAGCTTAATCCATAACAAATCTCTATATTTAGAGGCTGATCAAATGTGTCTAAAATCTAAACTGGCAAAGTAATTACTATAGCTGTCATATATAAAGTGGAGTCAAAAGAATGGAGTAGAAGTATACAGTTGCATACATGTACAGTATATACTCAAGGAGAGTACAAGTACATCAAAATTGTACTTAAGTTAATGTACTTTAAAAAGCAAGTTCTGAATTGCCTTCAAATACACTCCACTCTTCATACTAAGTGTCAGAGACAGGGTGAGGGTCACTGTCTGACACCAGGGCCGAGCCATTCTGGAAGAGAAAACAGTACAAGAGTACCAGTACAAGAAGCCACCACATCCTCATAGTGGAGAGGTATCAGACACCAGCCTGAGGGTCAAAGTAAAGCTTATCATGTACGCATTGCATGATTGCATTCATAGAGCAAACAGGAAAATCAGTTTGTATGGACTCACAGGCTGCTCAATAACGATACACGTGCGTGTGATTCTCGTCTCTCACCTATGAGCCAGGCTTTGAATGATGTGGGGGACAACATTACTGTGCTGATTTAGCACTGACGGTCTTCTCACCATAAAAAACAGTCTTCTGAGAACGTCGTCTGTAAGAGTGCATTTGTGTGAAATCACATAGATACACTGAATAAGTTCAATATGAGAAAAGCTCCTTCCCCAAAGCAGCTGATACCTTCAGTTAAACTGATATATTAATATTTTGTTGTCTAAATGTTGCTTGAAAATGCTTGATTTGATAATAACAGCTGGCAGCACATTATAAGGATTAGTGACTTTCATTTCATTAGACATACTAACCATGCTACTTAACTATAATCTACGAAGACTGACTGAGGGAGACTTGAAAATCTAGTGGACATTATCAGACACTGGACAATGAACTGGGAGTTATATTCTTTGCTACCACTGTGTTTCCATTCTTTGCTTTGCAGTGTTCAGGGTCAGCTGCTCACTGGAGTCAGTGTTAGCTGCCACTCAGTTCAGTCTGGGTGTCACTCACCAGGCCGGTGCCACTTTTACAATCACGCTTTGTCACTGCACGGAGAGACAAAAGGTGCTGCTCGCTTACCGGCTGTGACATCAGCTCCTTGCTGGGAGCTGAAAGTCTAAATGTAGCATACTAACCACGGTTAGAAACACTGTCCTCTCTGCTAGGACACTGTTTCAGGCAAGAAGTGACATCAGCTTGAAGAGAACTGTGAGAAAATGGTTAGCAGCATCAGTAATAACAAAAACAATATAAACTTCGTAGAACACAACTCAGCGCCTGCATTATCTAGAAAATATTGAACCTAAACTCTTGTTGTGGGTGACCGCGTTCGTTCATGTCACAGCCAGGGACTGCAGCTGAGGATCTGCATTGAAAATCAATAGTAGGCCACATTCCATTGCATGTGCAAATGCCTGCTTCCAGGATTTGATATACACTTTCCAATGGTTGTTACATCATCAAACACACTCATGAGGAAAGAGTCGTCAATAGGCATAGGCAATTAATATTAATGCGTGTGACAAACACATGAAATAAACTGCTTAGCTGTGCAGGACATTACAGCCCGCTGTCATGTGAGTAAGGAAAATGAGTGCTAAATTCACTCTAATAAATAGAGCATTACTGAGCCCACACATTATTTGGAGTTCCTTGGCTAAAGTTGTAAACGACGGCTGTAGTACACTTTGATGGAAACAAATGAGAGGCTGCGTGTGACTTTGTGGTGCTGATGTTGGTGACTCAGAGGCTGCTCTAAAACCTTCACCCACAGCAGCAGGTGCTCCCTCTGCTGTGGACGCCCCTCTACTGCACTCTAGTGAACAAAGTACTTCACAGGAACTGTATTTCCACAGTACATTTTAAATTAAGGATACAGGTTACACAGCCGCAACACTAGAGGAAATTAAGGCAGGTCATCAAGCAAATATCTAACATTTGTTAAGTTCATCTGAATACAATATAATCAATCCTAAAATCCCCTTTTCTGACCCCACGCTTCATGATCATGCAGAATTCAAAAGATAGAACATAAAAAACAAAACATGAAAATGATATAACTCTGACACATCCCTTAGTATTAATAATATCTGATTCCTTCATGAAAAAAGCTGGCCATATTCATACATACTGTGCACTAATCCAGGTAAAACACGGTATCAACAGGGGTAGCCGAGTGATTTAAAATTATATATCAATAAAATTGGGGGAGTTGCGAGAAACAGATTACATTTATAATAAGGATTTATTGAGGCTGCCTTTCAGTTGGAGACCTTCAGGTATCAACAGGAAAAAAGTGAACATAGTATCTAGATAAAGATGATGCTGATGGGTGAAGGTCTCTGATTAAAGGCCTGCCCCAGCAAATGAATATTGCAGACTGTAGCGTGCAGATGTTTTTCCTATACTTTTTACTGAGTCTGTAAAATGGTCAAAATAAAAGCAGAACATGTTTAGATATTTTAACTTTCAGTGATTAGAATAGGTAGGTACAAGGTCCAAAAACACTGGCACTTGTACTTCCCAGTCTTCTTAAAGAGCATTCCTTCCTGTTAACACCAGCGTGTGAAACATGCTTTGTGTTGTACATTTTTAAGCTGCTGAGTGGTGCATTAAAACTCTGTATGCACGCACGCACGCTCGCACACACACACACACACACACACACACACACACCTAAAACAGCAGCAAAGGAATAGACAAAGCCAGAGAGCACACATTACAGACAGTAAACAGGGGTCTATTTTATTTTGAACGAGTCTTTTAATTAATGCATTTCAAGTACTCCAAAATTACATCTCTTTGCACAATACAATTTGAAATCTTTTTTTTTAGTAAAAATGTTCAAAGTGAACAAAAATTTCCGATACTGTATAAAACACAGTGAACATTAAAATCAGACAGTAGTATTACTTTTTAATCTTGTGTTCTTTCGGCCTACATCACCTACTACATTTCAAATCAATTTGGACATTTTCAGTGCACGTTTATCTAAAAACTTCTTTTTTTTTACCAAGACTACGAAATTAAAAGAAAGTAAATTTACAGGCATTATTCTTCTGCTCTTCTACCCAAACCATGCCACAGGATAACAAAGACAAAAATGAGAATGTCACATTAACTCCATCACCCTGAATTGTTTTTACCATTGATGGTGGTGGAGAAAGGTACCATAAGCAAACTCCATTTCAACTAGCACATATAAGAACATAAATAACTTAGAAGAAAGGAAGGTTTGTCACATATGAACATCTCTGAACAACTTACTCTGGAATTTGAATACAAAAAATGAAACGGATGTATCAAAATGTAATTCTCATTTTCAAATGAAATGCAAATTTTTCGAAGTACTGTACAAGTTTACATGTAAATTCTCTAGGCTTCACAGGTGAGATCCAGCCTAGAAGATGACGTTTAAAAAGAGCTCCATTTGTACAGACATGAGAAGTTACAGCAACCGCCGACCTGCCTAATTCATCTGCCACGTGAAATGAACCGTTGACTGTGAGACACATTGTTCTCAATGTCCCCTCCAGAGCACATGTGTGATTATTACAACCATCAGGACAGTGTTATATTTATATTAGTTGTGGTTAGTATTGCATGCATTCAAAAATAAAAATGGCAGGATAAAATTAGGACAGAGCACAAACAAAAACTGCCTTTACTGAAAATATAATGCAAAATACCCAAGGCTTCTTTTGTTGTCGTCTGTGCCAAACTTTTCACCCACTAGTCAATCCGTGAGTGAAATGTTTCGCGCAGTAAATAAATCCTGGGATTTTGCACACACAACATATCATGACCACTTTATCATATCCTCTCGGTTAGTGTTATCATGCCATCACTTTCCAAAATGCCCCTCATGCTCTGCTGCAGCGAGGGGAGGAAGAAAACACCTGAGATCACAACTCCTTCATTTGTTCCATTTAAAGTGGCTCCAGAAACTTTACAGGTGCGTCCTGTATTTTATAAAACCTGTGCACAAAGATCAGCTGTATAAAGTTTTATGGCACGCTGATGTAAACTCACACTGAGGCCTGCACTCATGAGCTCTTAAGGGGATTCAGTCCATGATAGAATCTGATCAGGAGAAAACTGCAAGTGAGTTTTAAAATAAAAAACTTAATATCAAAACAGCCGCTTGTCTCCTGTGAAACTAGTGAACACACTGAGGAATATGTGAAAAGTGTGACAATACTGCTGCATTACACTGCTCTGTCCACTTGTTGTAGGACAAACATTAGTACCTGTCAAAGTAAATAGTGTTGAGTGACATACAAATATTACAGACCTTGGTCAATTAATAGTCACATTTAATAAATGTGTCTGCATGCCCACATTGAAATGTTCTTAGATTCGCTATCTGAAGAATAATAGAATGATTTAATCTTACAATTTCTTTTTTTTGTACATCCACACCGGAGTCATTTTTAAATTTATTTCCACACTCATGTAAACTAACTGTAAAATAACACACTCTCACTTCTAAACTAAGCCACAGCAGCCTTTCACTTTCCCTCGTCTTCATATCTGAACAGGTAGAATCATCATCAGCTTCAGTTAGTGGTTATTCATTTTCCAAAATCAAAAACAAAATAGGTAAAACAAAAAAATAACGAGATGATCTCCCCTTTCTGTTTCCATGACTCTTTACCTCCTTCGGCTTGTTACACAACATGAGCAAAATATAATGTTAGCTAGACAAAAAAAAAGATGAAAAATGAGACCTTGAACATGAAGGCCTGAAAAGTGGAATATTGTGACCTTGTTGTTCGAAATTCAAAATCTAGCAATCTATCATTAGTGAAAGAGATCCACCTGATTGGACGACTGTGAAGAGTACTTGATGGCGTCAAATCCCCAACAACAACGTCCAAGGAACTCATCACAACCATCACGCCTTCAATTATGTGTTAAGAGTCCTGAGAGCACTAACCGAAAAATAAAGAAAAAAAGTGAAGAATTACACATTTACAGTAGAAGAAATAGTTTGTTTTCACTTATGATACACTAAATATGTACAGTCACATGCAGAAGACTGTCTGCACGAGAGACCGGAGCCTGTGTCTTTTGCCGTTTGACATGTGTAAATCACAAAAGTGCCGCAAATCCCCACTGAGTGTCTCTCAATCCTGGCAAGAATGGCGAAAAGAAAAGCACGAAACAATTCACCAGCAGCCACGGGCTTGTCACTCAAGAAGATGTTGCAATAAAAAAAAAAAAAAAAACAAAACACATCACAGAATGTACTAAAGCTACACATGATTCCTTAACTCCTTGGCACTCCTTAAAAAAAAAAGAAAAGAAGAAAAAAAGGGTGGAAAAAGATGCTTGATCGCACTGCATTGGAAATGGCTGATGGTCGAGTCCACTCCACAAAGAGCCAATCGAGTTGCTAGATAGTGTTTTCTCTTTTTCACGTGTCTGTTTTGTCTGTAGATGGAGGATATGGTGATGACTAACAACCATGTCAGGCTTTTCTTTGGATGGAGTGACGCTTTTGTTTCCCACTGTAGGCACAAGGAGGAGCCAAGGCATTGGGGGGTGGGGGGGATGCGGGGTCTCAGCGTCTCATCTGGCCCATCTGATAGTTCTCTCTGGGCTGACGGTGGTGCCTCTGGGGCTGTGCCTGCCGCTGAGGCTGCCTCTGGGGTTGCCGCTGGCCGCCGTGCCCGTGCTGGTGGGGGTGCTGAGACTGGTGCTGCACCTGGGAGTTAGCGTGCTGCTGCGCTCGCCGCCTTTTCAAAGTGCCTGTTAGGATAAAAGCAGTTTATTGAGCTTGTTGAAAGACACAGTGGCTTTACACCAAACTGAACCGCACCTAGTGACACTACTGGTGCCTACAGTGTGATAACCACAATCTTCTTCACTGCATGTTAGAGTCTAACAAAATTGTGGTTGCAGTCTGTGTCCTCTGTGTGTACGACTTCAATTTGGAGGCACGTCAAGTAACATGATGAAAGTGTAGTGAACCGTAGCACTACAACGTAAACAACGTAAAAAAAATTAAACAGCTGACACACATTATCAACTTGCAGTATCCTTCTGCACGCTCTCAAGCTTTAAATAAATGTAGCAAAACTATAAAACATCAGATGCATCCAAAAACCTCAAAGATGAGAAGGTGAAATGCAACTATGCACAAGGAGCGTTAAGCTAGCTTGCCGGTGTATTCTTAATCACGTTGTGTCATATTCAAACTGGTTGGTGTGTAAACATAGATTATAGCAACAGTCACATTTTGGCAATATGGCCCAAAATTTTTGACAGTAACCGAAAAGACACAGCCCTTTTCTGTTGCTCAAGCTCTTAATCGGCCAGTAGACCTGACATTGTGACAGAGGACAACCATTTCTCACTCACTTGTCATCTTTCATCAGCCCAAAAATCGCACAGGGTATAGAGGCCTTAAACAGTATGGCAATAATCGTTTAATGGAATTTCCATACTGAATAACTTGAGTTGCAATGGGTAAAATACAAGAAAAAAAAAAGAAAGAAAATCAATCATATGACATTGTTCACATTCACAGGCAGTGGTGTATAGGTATGGGGTTAACAAAGCACACAGTGAGGTGATTAAAGTCACTTTATTTTGGTTGCAAGACTGCATTCCAGCCTGTACAAACATGGCAGGTTATAGTATAATTTTGGCCTAATTAAAAAAAAAAAACTTAAGTTCAATGCTAAATAACTGCTTTCAGGAAAGAGCTTCAAACACAGTGACCATTGTAATCCTTACTAAAGATTGCATTTGATTTTATTCCACTGCAAATTCATATCTAGTAACAATTTGATCACAAATCTATTAAGGCACACCAGATACTGTAATTTCAGTATTTGATATTAAGACTTGATCAACATACCTAGAGTTCTGGCTAATGTTTTTATTAGCCGAGGCATGTAAACATATTTTTCTATGCAGGTGCCTTAACGGATGTAACAACTAGGACATTTTAATTTCAAGGGATGGATACAATAACACAGACATCAAGCAATGTTATGATTAATTTGCTTTGTAAATCTCTGGACTCACCTGGAAGTGGTTTGGGAGGGGGAAGTTTAGGGTTACTGCTTGGTGTGTGCACACTACAGATCTTAATGAAGCCAGCCATGAGCATGATGAGGGCAATACCCATCAATAACACTGCCCACCAATGGGCCTAGAGAAGAGAATGAAGCACAATAAATACCAAAAACACCTCATAATAACAACTAATCAGAATCAAGAAGCTGATACGTACCACAATCCACTCTGCAATGTTCTCATAGAGCTCTGGGTTGAAGATGGCCTTCTTCAGCCTGGCCAGGGGCCCGTCTGCATCCACCAGGCGGCACTTCATGAACACGTCGCAGTAGCCCTTGAAGTCATTGCAAGGTGAGCCGGCTGGCAGCGTGGTCACTTTCTTATTGAAGAAACGAGCCAGACGCTCTGATCCTGTGCTGCTGCACGTGTTGGGATTCACTGTGGAGGTGAGCCACAGACGGTCAACACAATTCAAATGACAAAGACAAAATCTCAAAGCCCGTTTTATTTTTGAAAAACAAAATGTTTAAAAGGTGGGGGTAAATGACTCACTCTTCTCCATGCAGCACACGTGGCAAAGCTCAGTCTCGTCCTTGCCATCTTGGCTGGCACAGGTGCACGCCTCAAGCCCATACTTTTCACAGATGGAACCAGAACAGCCCTGCGGGGGAGGAGCATGTGGACAGGCGAGATCAGACACTGACTGGTATGAATATATAGTTGCTATAACAACCAGTTCTTCCAGGTGTTAAGTCTTCAGCCACTCACCCCGTTGAGGCAGACTTGAGTCTCTCCGTGGCAGGCGGTGAAGTTAGCCTTGGGTTCAGATGTGGGGCACTGGGCGCTGACTCCGTTACACATGCCCTGGTGAGCGCACTCTGACTCCTCCCGGCACTTCTCATTACGACCCTTGTAAGAGCACTCCTGAGTACAACAAGGACCCTGGCTGGGACTGGTGAGGGAAAGAAGTGTTCAGTCAAGAATGATCACAAATGAGCCGAAAGATCTTCCTAATGAAGCAACAATATGGTCAAGTTAACAAAAATGGAAGAATAACATCCACATCTACCTGCAGACTTTGTTGGGCTTTAATTTGCACTTCTTGTTGTCAGCCTGGTTGGCATCATAGCAGCACTGGTCCCTGCACTGATCACTGTAGCCGCAGTCACACTCCTCTCCTGGCTCCACCAGGCCGTTTCCACAGATGGGCTGGCCAGACTCTGTTTGGGGAAGGAAAAATAAACACTGAGTCTGGTCCCCAAAAAGTGAAATATTTAGTTTCATACTCTGACTTCTTGTAGTGAGGGCTTAACGAGTATGAGAAATCAGACATTTACCGTGAAAACTGTGTCATTATAAAACCAAACAAATATTGTTCTGAAGAGAATAAGTTGCTGCAATAAACTGGGAATCAAAGTGTTCCCTCGAGAGAGCTCAATGCAACATTAAACTCAAACAGACAATCGTTTGTTTGAGGAAAGTCAAAAATATAAAGCGGTACGGATGTACCCAGTTTTTGAAAGCATACACACAAAATCTAACATTTCCCAGTCATAACAGCTAAGACGGATATGCATGAGACTTCGAACAACAGCATGTGGAGAAGAGATTAAGTTTTTTTAGGCATGCCAATCATATGGTTAAGTAACTGAGTGACTTTAAAAAAATGTTTTTGCTATGCCACTGATTTGACATTGGTATTAAGCTTGGCGTTTTTTCAAACAGAAAAAAAGATCATAAACCAACTATAACTTTCACAATATGCCAAGTACTGTCAGCAAAAATAACACTGGACTAATTTCAAGATTGCTTTTCAAAGCTAATACCAGCCAAAATGTTGTTGGCATCTCCATTTGCCCGAATGAATTCACTAATTAGGGGAAATAGGGTTAAGCTCTCCCACACTCATCATGACAGGGAAAGCAGAATACGAATAATGTGGTGTGAAACTACAAAACCTCAAGCCGGACAGTGAAGATGTAGCTACAACCAGTGAAACGTACGCACCGACAAAGCAGTTGCTTCTCTTTTTTTCCAGGACCTGGCTGATGTTGCGCACGCTGCAGATGGAGAACTTATTATTGTTGAGCTTGTCTCCTGATGTAGCTCTTGCATACATGATATAATTGCCCTTCTCCTTCTTGTCTTGGCTCTTGGATTCTCCTGGGGTGCATTCAGATCCTGAGTCGTGCTGAGAAAAACGGGAAAAGAAAAGAAAAAAATCCCAGGTTAAAAGAAGGGACAAAGTGTACAGGCCTAATAAATTCATTCTATCCGTGCATAAATGTGGCACAGCTAAGTAACTCACCGGGGAGCCAAAGTTGTGTCCTACTTCATGTGCAAACGTGATATGGGAGACTTTTGGAGGTACGTGGGAGGCATAGTTCTGTACAGTGATTATACCAGTGTTGAGAGACTTCTTTTTGCCATCCGAGTACAGCTTGCTTTTTTCACAGATGCCTCCGGAGCTCCCTGGGAATGGAAAGAACAAGCTGGAACAAACCTTCCAAACCAGAGCTACAAAAAATTAAGGATTGTGCTCATTAAAGAGGGGGGATCTGATTATTGCCATGATAATGTTTCAATTAATGTCCACATGACATAATGCCTTACTTTTAAAACATAATGAGGCTGATTTATCAACCTGTTTACAGTACATGTTAAATTAAAAAATGTTTTATTCTCGCCAGCGGGAGACACATAACCTCCCCACAGTTAATTGAAGAATTCAACAGTGCAATATTTTAAACTTCAAATTAAGAATGTAGCACAGAAAACATCTTAGTTGCTATTTCACTTTACCACATCAGTAACAGAGTGCAACCAAACCTTGGGGAATCATCACATCTGCATATTGTCTGTGTTGATATTTGAAGCTGCAGTTGGTTCTCATAACAGTCTGAATCAATCAGTATTTGTAATCCCAAATACCACTGACACTTTTTCTTGTTGTAGCTGCAATGTACAATCCAGATAAGTACAATTAACTTATACTGTAAATTAGGAATGCTTTCCTAGAATAATCTCATATTCAACCAAGATTGGGTGTCTCTAATGATAATCTTCCTACAACCCAGAACAGAGAATACGACGTGTTGTCTACTGGTTTAAAAACGTTCTGGATATATTAATATGTTGCTTTAAAAAAAAAAAAAATAGGGCAGATTTTTTTGCAATTGCTGATCACAAATGACACACCGACAGTACCTGAAGGGGCTCCCACCCAGGCCAAACCCAACACCCCGTCATCAAAGTCTCTGTCAGTGAAAACATAAGCCAAGCAGTAGTCATCATGGTTCTGCTCCGAGTTCAGCTCCAGGAACTTCTCAACCCCGATGTTGGCAAAGCGGAACGGGTTGGACCTGTCCCTCTCATCGTTGGTGGTGTTTATCTACACAAGAGGGTGATGATGAGCTCAGAGGGAAGAAGTAGAAAATTCTAAAATGTAAACTTTAAATAAATAAATAAACACCAGACTTACCCTGATCCTTTTCACCATGAAGCTGATGTTGCGAATGCCCATGAAGTCTGTGCCCTGATAGATGGCATCAATAGCCTTGACATGACTGGAGATCTGAAAGAGTAAGACATAGAGAGAAAAGCTTCAACCACCAGTGTCGAGACACACTGACAGACTCAATCCAAACTGTGTGCAACCAAAAACAGGGAAATATAGCTCTCATTTTTCTGCATAACTGTCAAATTGTTTAAACAACTGTGATTTTGTTTGTGCCAAATCCGTGGGTTGACCAATGTTTGACTAGTTAATACAACATCCAAAATTAGCCCCGTTTAATTGTTTCATGTTTTATTTGAGAAATAGTTTACCATTTTGTGAATTTTATTTATGGGCTTTCTTGCTGGGGGTTAGATGAGACGATTTATTTCACTTATTTCACTCATTTAAACTGTACATATGAAACCAGGCAGCCAGTTAGCATAGCTTAGCATAAAAGCTTAGAAAGAGAAAGAGCTTTATTGCCAAGTATTTTTTTTTACATGTATGAGGAATTTGCTTTGGAGATAAGGTGCTACACTAAAGACTGGAAATGTGGGGAAACAGCTAGCATGGCCCTGTCCAAAGGTGACAAAATACAAATACATGCACCTCTAAAGCTCATTAACTGACATACCATATTTTGTGTAATATTAAAGTGAATATCCATATTTTAAGAAAAGTCAAAATATTCATTAAACGTATTGTATTTCCAGGGGAATTATACTTTCATGGTCACTGGCTATTTGTTGCTATTTGTTCTTGAAGTTTTAAATTTCAAAACAAAAAAAGGCATTATTGCAACCCTAATTTAGATTTAGCTGTCTGTTCTATGCTGTATTGTAAGTATTATGACCCTCCGCTTGCAGTGAGTAAGATGTGTATTTTTTCCAATGCTAACTAGCCTTTATACTCTCTCCAACATTGCCAGCCACATACCCAACATCCTGACTATGTAAATCAAACTCCACCAGCACCACAATAGCATGTGTCAAGTGAATGACAGTGATTGTGTATCACCTGAGCAATGACAGCCTCTCTGGTCTTGTAGTATTTGTAGAAGAGGTGGTCAGTCTGAATGAAGAGCTGGCAGGTGTTTTTCTCAGCCTGGGCCATCCTCTTCTTCCTCAGCAACACAGGGTCATTAGAGCCCACCTCAGGGTGGAACTCCTGATGTGAGCAACACAGGAGTAGGAGAGTTAAATAAAACATATATAGCATTTTCAAAACTGTGGCTAAATAAGTAATGCCCAGTATTTTTAGGCATTGGTTTTTCAGCTGCAGTATGTTCATGAAGCGGAACTCTGCTGAGGAACATGTACTGTATGTGTCACATACAGGTGCTGGTCATATAATTAGAATATCATCAAAAAGTTGATTTATTTCAGTAATTCCATTCAAAAAGTGAAACTTGGATATTATATTCATTCATTACACACAGACTGATAAATTTTTAATGTGTATTTCATTTAATTGTGATGATTAAAACTGACAACTATTGATCCCAAATGAAATACTACTACTGAAATCCCAAATTCAGTATCTCTCAAAATTAGAATATTACTTAAAACCAATACAAAAAAAGATTTTTAGAAATGTTGGCCAACTGAAAAGTATGAACATGAAAAGTATGAGCATGTACAGCACTCAATACTTAGTTGGGGCTCCTTTTGCCTGAATTACTGCAGCAATGCTGTGTGGCATGGAGTCGATCAGTCTGTGGCATTGCTCAGGTGTTAGGAGAGCCAAGGTTGCTCTGATAGTGGCCTTCAGCTCTTCTGCATTGTTGGGTCTGGCGTATCGCATCTTCCTCTTCACAATACCCCATAGATTTTCTATAGGGTTAAGGTCAGGCGAGTTTGCTGGCCAATTAAGAGGAGGGATACCATGGTCCTTAAACCAGGTACTGGTAGCTTTGGCACTGTGTGCAGGTGCAAGTCCTGGAAAATGAAATCTGTATCTCCATAAAGTTGGTCAGCAGCAGGAAGCATGAAGTGCTCTAAAACTTCCTGGTAGATGGCTGCGTTGAACTTGGACCTCAGAAAACACAGTGGACCAACACCAGCAGATGACATGGCACCCCAAACCATCACTGACTGGAAACTTTACACTGGACTTCAAGCAACATGGACTGTGTGCCTCTCCTCTCTTCCTCCAGACTCTGGGACCTTGACTTCCAAAAGAAAGGCAAAATTTACTTTCATCAGAGAACATAACTTTGGATCACTCAGCAGCAGTCCAGTCCTTTTTGTGTTTAGCCCAGGCGAGATGCTGTGTCTTCTCCAAGAGTGGCTTGACACAAGGAATGCGACAGCTGAAACCCATGTCTTGCATACATCTGTGCGTGGTGGTTCTTGAAGCACTGACTCCCGCTGCAGTCCACTCTTTGTGAATCTCCCCCACATTTTTGAATGGGTTTTGTTTCACAATCCTCTCCAGGGTGCGGTTATCCCTATTGCTTGTACACTTTTTTTCTACCACATCTTTTCCTTCCCTTCGCCTCTCTGTTAATGTGCTTGGACACAGAGCTCTGTGAACAGCCAGCCTCTTTAGCAATGACCTTTTGTGTCTTGCCCTCCTTGTGCAAGGTGTCAATGGTCGTCTTTTGGACAGCTGTCAACTCAGCAGTCTTTCCCATGATAGTGTAGCCTTCAGAACTAGACTGAGAGACCATTTAAAGGCCTTTGCAGGTGTTTTGAGTTAATTAGCTGATTTGTGTGTGTCACCAGGTGTGTTCAATATTGAATCCTTTTCACAATATTCAAATTTTCTGAGATACTGATTTTGGGGTTTTCATTAGTTGTCAGTTATAATCACCAAAATTAAAAGGAATGAACACTTGAAATATATCAGTCTGTGTGGAATGAATGTATACATTATACAAGTTTCACTTTTTGAATGGAATTACTGAAATAAATCAACTTTTTGATGATATTCTAATTATATGACCAGCACCTGTATTTGGGAAACAAGTAATAGGAACAAAAGCACACACATGTCCAATTTAAAAAATGTTTGGTTTGGGAAACACATAGTAGAAAAATATTGTCTGTCTTAGAAAAAATAGGCATAAGTTGAGAAAAGGGTTAAAAATCTTTTGAGTCAGGGTTAATTATGTTTGACTAGTCAACAATACACTGATACTATTTTTATGCCAGTACCACGAAGCAAGTTCAACATACCCAGGATATCATTTTGTTATCCGGCTTCACTAACCCTAACATCTATCATTGAGATAAGCGGTACCACGAAGCTGATTATCAAATGGATAACAGACTGGGGAGCAAATTAAAATATGAAACACATTTCAACGCATTAAGTACGTTTAATGTAAAAACCTGTACAACAGCCTAAGGCTTTCAGTCTCTGTAGGATGATGTCGCTATAGCCTACAAACGTTTCTCCACATCACCGCAGCAAACATGAAAGCAGCCTATGAAACAGTCTGTGGGATTTCCTACAGATGGTGATGTCATTTTCCAAGAGAGCTGTAGGCGGCGTTTTCAAAGAGTTGATCTCTTATCTGGAACATAACCTGCTCTGGAGCAGGTTAGTCATTCAGCGTAAGTTACTATGGCAATTTACCCCAGTAAGAAGTGAACCACCGCTGTGGTACTGAATACCCAGGGATAACCCCGAAGTTACTGTGATAACCTCAAATCCTGCTTCATGGTACAGGCCTCTAGTTTTAAGCTACCCTTTAAATTTCAAAAAGGAAACCAGGCATCAGCGCATACAACCCTTAATTTAAGTGAAGTATAAAACTTTCAGCAAAAAAAAGAAAAGAATTCGTGCCATTGAGGGGATGCTACTAATCACTTGTGTAGACATCTATCAATTGAGCTGAGAGAGGCTGTTCTCACCAGTCAACATAACTTCAAACTGCACGCAAAGATTTAACAAAAAGGCATCCATGCATATCTTTGACCCTGACTAAGTAGGACAATTTTAATTGTTTCCCTAAACCCAAATTATCCCCTTTAATAGATTCTGTAAGGGTTTACTATGGTGTTACTATAGTGTGAGGGGGAAGTTCACCTTGGGTGGCTTCTCTACGGCAGAGGCTTGGTACCTCTTCATCCTTTCAAACACTGAGCTATCAGCACAGCCTCCCTCTGGGCCGTACTTGTGCGGGTAGTCTGAGTGAGAGAGTGAGACACAACACTGTTAGGATTATGGGAGACAATGTTAGCTACTTAACCCCCTGAGTCACTCTATTTCTGGCACTATTCATGATCAGCTAATGGATGTACTTACACGCCACTTGAGCCTAGCTTTGCTATGTGAGCTGCTACTTTCCTGTCATTCTCATTAGCGATTCCGTTCACATTTCTGTTTAATTTGCCCCTCAGCAACATACTATTTGTACACACGATTTCAAATTAGGGGGTGCCAGTGTAGTGATATAAGCTTGGTGCTTACTATAAGTACCAACATTGTAAAGGCTGCTAAAATGAGCCAGTAGCCTGAGAGAAAGATCATGTTACTCAGATAATGAGCACCCTGGGCTGCTCTGCTCCCTGGAGGGAGATCACACCAGTCTGCTTCCTTCAGCTCAGCTGCCCTAACCATGCACTTTCCCGATCACACATTTACATAAGCATGCATCCAATTACACACATACGATGATCACAAGGAAATTGTTGGTCAATGTATTTGACCACAAGTTGCTAGGGACTCACGTATGTCGTCTTCGTGGTAGATGACTGAGTGGAAGGGCACGTCTTTGGCCCCCAGATATCTTTCAGCAGGCTCCACGTAGTAGGTGCCGTGGTAGCTCTGAATGAAGCCCTCAAACTTACCATCCACAATGGAGCCATGAGTCAGGGTACCTTTCTCACCTGGGAATCCAAATTACAGTCATAGGTGTCAGGCAAGATCAGGAAATTATCTTTCAGGAAAACCTAAAAACACAATTTGAAAAATGCCTTGGACAGCATTACTGCAGTGATGCTAGGGTTGGACGATGTCTAGAATGAAAATCGGGATGGATGATATCATCAGGAGCGCGGGGGGGCAGCAGTCGTCTTATGTGCATGTGTTCTCGCACAGACTTCACTCTGTAAAATTGGTAGACTATTAACTTATGTTACAAGTCGCGGTGGATATTTTACACAGAGTGCAGATGTTGGTTTCAGTTGTTTGATAGGCTACGTCCTAATTAAGCTGATGTGCGGCTCACCTGCTGCTGTGATAACGGATAGTGGGTGGAAATATACGGGAAAAAGTCTCAATCTTTTAGGCGACTTTATAAAACATACTGATGGAGAAAATGGAGCAGACGGGGGTGAAGCTTTCACAGGGTGGTGTAATGTGAAAATTTATGTGATGTCTCACAGCCATCGCCGATTGGACGATCGTCTATCGGCCCCACCCTAAGCGATACATTAAAACAAAAACATTCAAATGAGAATGGGAGGTTCTTACCGTATATTTCTCCAGTATATATATGTGAGGTATCAAATGGAATTTCTTTTCCTGAAACCTCCACCTTCAGATCTTGGGCAAACAAGTTGGTATCCCTCTTCATTCGTAAATTAAAATGCCTGAAAACAAAGAAATGAAACTATAGGCAATAGAAAAACAAAAGGACATTTGAATGTGATGAACATCGGAGTCTGTTTCAGTGATGTCCTAAAAGTGATATTATTTATGTCACAGAGTGTAAGCCTATGGATTTGGGTATAGATCCCTATTTGGCCTCACTTTGGGAGGTAAGCAATATTCACCCAGCCTTTGAAAAAAAAAGGAAAATGCAAATGGCAGGAGAAAAAAGGGTGAAAGGAAGGGCATGTTTTGGCAGAGAGAAAACATCTAAGCAGTTTTCTGTTGCGGAAAGGGAACTGCAGTCTTCATCTTGTAAGAGAGGGAGCAGAAAATTAGGACATCTTGAAACAATGTGAAACAATGCAGTTTTTTTGATCAAACATATGGCAGAGAAACCAAGATGTTACAGTAAACCTTGGGTTTCATGTAACACCTACACAGTGCTCTTATTGTATGCTCGTATTGTGTGTAAGTCACAGCTATGTAGGCCAGCACACAGTAGTTAAATTAACTGCAAGAAAAAGGACACATTTGTAAACTTTAGATCAGAAAATGATGGTCAAACTTAACATGATGGCACACAAGCCTGGTCTTGTGTGTATGTGTGTACCGAACCACATTTGTTTTCTGTTACGACATAATCTCAGGGGGAAAATGTGAATTAAAATTCTACCTGAGAACACATTCTTGCACAAAACCAGCAAGCAGAAGGTAGATGGGGTGCTGCAAATTAAATGTAAGAATGTAAGCTGTGTCTCATGCTTAGTCATGAAATAAAGGAAGTTGAAAGCAAAAGAAGCTGATACATTCTTGCTTTTCAAAAGGAACAGACATCTTCCTTCATTGTGTTTGTTTGCACAGCTCTTATAATCTTCCTTCCTATTAAGGAGCATCAGAGTCTGGGAACAGCAGGCCCTGCTACAGGCAGGACGATAAACAGCCTTTGCCAAGCTCCCAGCCAGATGGTCTTGACTTTGTCATGGAGAGTGTTTCTATCAAACACCGCCTCTTCAAAATGCTGGATGGAAGAACCATCACGGACTATATGTAGCCGCTCATACATCTATGTACATCCATCCATCCACTATACCTTCAGGGGGTTCCCACCCAGGTATCAAGCAGACAGACACACCCTGGTAACACTTGATCCTTCACTGGGCTAACTAACATACACACAAACACATTAACAGTTTTACCCAACCTGCCTGTGTTTAGATTGTGGCAGGAAATCCGACCACAAGGCTAGGGCTGCATCTACCAATCAATTTTGCTATTGATTAATCTGCCGATTAATTTACAATTATCTAGTCCAAACTCATGTCTTCAAATAGCTTGTTGTTTATGACCAAATGTCCCAAGTCCAAAATTATCAGTTTACTGTCACATTAGAAAAATAAACACAGCAAATCCTCACAAATGTGAACTTGGAAATAAGCAAATGTCTGGTATATTTGCTTATTTCCAGCTTCACAGTTGAAAACTGGAAAATAGCTTAAGCAATTAATCCATTTTCAAAACAGTTGCTAGTTAATTTCCTGTCAATCGATCAATGTATTCATTGTTTTAGCTCTAATAAAGACCATAGAAACTACGTAGTAAGATCCAAGGCTGAAATTTAAAATCTACCTTCACCAAGCAGCCAATGTGACGCCCTTGAGCGGGTCTTTAATTTCATACAACAGTATTAAATGTAAACCTTTTTCAATCACACTGCAAATCTGTGGTACAGCTGACCTCCACCTTTAAATCATAAACATTGTAGGCATATGGGATGAGCTTTAAGAACCTATAAACCCCACAGGTAAATAAACAGATAGATGAGGAGACATAAAAATAGACAGAGCTGCAGACAGAATTTCCCTTCAGGATAATATCTGGAAAAACTGACAAACCTTCCATGGGCATGAAAATCTAAATGAAGGAACTTGTCTTCATGAGAGAGTGCCCTCTTGGCTCTCTGATGCTTGCTGTCCACAAGCTCCGTTTCGTAAGACAGGCCTTCATAGTGACGGATGTACTTGTTCAGGGGATTTCTATAGTGTCCTGTGTGAAAAGAACAGAGGAACTCCTGTTATCAGCAAAAACAGAAAATGCAAGCCTTATGAAACTTAATGAAATGCAGAGCCTTATAGAATCACAGTAAATGACAGCACAGCACTCCCAGGTGGATGGGAGGGATGGATGCAATATTAGTGTCATTCATTCTAGGTTGTGTATGTACGTACTATACAGAACTGGACGAAAAATAAAGTGTGCATATAGATGTGCTCATTATACAGAAATATAAGAAGATTATAAAAGGTAACATAAAAATAAAACCTACATATAAATGTGCACAACCAAATGTTGGGGGAAAAAATAATAACATCCAAGTCCATATGTTTGTAACTGCCTTGGTACCACAGCGCATCTGTCACACTTAATATTCTTAGTAGATAAAATAAAACACTTGTTTTGTATTCTTGGCAATCTATTTCAAGCATTAGATATTCTCTTTAAAGGTAAAGTATAATATCTGTGTGTTACAGTAAATAACTGAGGCATGGTCCATGTTAGGATTATTTAGGTGCCCAAGAAAATGGTTGATCAGGCAGACATTCGATAAGCAGGATTAAAATGATGGAAATTACCAGCAAACCAGCATAGTCTGTCTTTTAAAATTCAGCCGCTAAAATCTATTTAAGTCAAAATGATGCCAGTTTTGGAGCTGTGCTCAACAATAGCCCCCAGCATCACAGAAGTATTATTTCGCCACCAGAAGAGTGGGTGGTGGGCTCGAAGGAAAAGAGATTCTCGAGCACCTCCACCCATTTCAACAGCTGCTTCACACTCAACAGCAGTATGACAAACTCCATTTTAAGAAAACACAGTACTCTTGTTTAAGCCATTTAAGCCCTTCTGAAAGTCACTTTTTTTTCAATGTTTAGACAGTAAACTGAACATAATCTTTAAGATCAGATATTTGCCCCACAACATATACACCAAAAGAAAGTATTTTCAGTAAATACAGTGTAATTAGTACTGTCTGCCAGGTAATTAAGGTTGACTAGTGCGTCATAAATTACAGGATTCACTGTAAATATAAGAAAGATGGTTAAGTAGACCAGAGATGGGTAAGTAGACCAGGCTTCAGCCAGTACTCTGTTCATGTGCAGTATGAAATATTTAAGTGCCAAGATTAAATTTTTCATTGAGGTGACTATGAGAAGTGAAGGCCATGACTATTCTGAAATATATTCATTTCTACAGGCTTACTATAACGCAATCAACACTGAGCAAACACAAATATGTCCGATTCCAAGGTGCTCATACAAAACCTGCACAGAAAACCACAAGACTGATAAATACTGCGCGGTGAATCGCAGACACATGCTTCTTTTATTTTAATTTTACCACGCGGCCCTATAATGTGAAAAAGTTTTGACTGCGACTTTTGACAGTTTGACAAGGGATCAATATTTTAATTTAAAAAATGTTCTGATCGCCAAACATAAACATGGAAGTGAATGTGGTTCCTAAGTAGCGTTAGCTAATTAACTTAGTGGTAAGTTATACGATTAAAAAGCACAGTAGCAGTAAATTGCAGGTGTATGACGCCAAAGATGGATCACAAGTACAACACACGGGAGACGAAAGCAATTTCGTTCCCCAAATACTAAAAATCACACAGACGAATTATTGTCAAAACAATGAATCCAGTTATTTCGGCGAACAGTAACGTTAACTTACGTTAAATTAGAGAACAGCGATAACGGCACAAGACATTGACTAGTGACAACAGTCAACAAAAGCATGCCAGCAAACCTGAAAACTTGTGTCATATAAAATATAATCGCTGACACCGCGCAGACAACATCATGTCAGTGGCTAAATGTATTATTTTCGACAGAAATCTTAACGTTAGCGGCTAAAGTGTTAGCTAGCACAAAGCTAACGGTCCGTTAACACAGTCGGCATCCCCGTCTTCTCATAACAATGGCTCTCGGCGCTATTCGCACGATAACAACAAAACCGAGCCAAGCCTGACAATAAAAACGGTGACAACACACACAAATAACTCAGCAACATCGGTTTAGTTCAATCAGCTGCACGAATCCAAGTAAGCTTTTGCAGTATATGTCATTTGTTAGCTTGAAGTAATACGGCAAAAAGGGTGCAGTCCTCTTCATAACAAGCAGGCCCTGCTGATCCCTCCTGTTAGCTAACGGGCTATCATCCTTTCTGCTCCTCTCAGCCGCTGCTTCACGGATTCACCACAACTTGTAAGGTTATCTCAGCGAATGCTTCACTCACCTTGGGTGTGGTTTAGCAAGTAAACGAAGAGGAAAACTTTAAGAAGAAGCATATCTGACAAATCCATTGTTAGAGCATTGATACCGTTTTCACTTTATTGTCCTACTTAGATAGGCGCAGACGCCCTGTGTTTATTGCACCTTCCTCTATCGCCCCCTCTCTCCGGCGTCATGACATCAGACGCAGAGCAACTTGGCATCCCTTCCCCCAAATGCCTCTATGATACAGGCCTCCATACATTACAATACATTCACAGCACTAACTATGCCTGATATAATGTCATGTATGCAAAGTCTACTTGTTTTTCCACCATTACAGGCACATTCGAAAACAAGAAAATAAGAACAAAGTTGTTTTTTAATATTTAAGTGTCCACACCATAAAAGTCGTTACATTTTTTACACACCAAGAGAGTTCAGTGAAAATGTCTTTGGAATCATTACATATTGTTTTTACAGATAAAACATATTGTTGATTAATCAATCAACTTGTTTGATAACCATTATAATAAATCTAATTAATTGTTTTAAGTTTGTACAAACAGAATTTCTTTTTACAACCCTGATGTAAAATGACAATTAAATGACCTTGAATCATTGGGTAATTTTTAAACAAAAATCCTAACACATTCCCAAGTTCCAGCTTCATCAATTGTGAGAATTTGCTGCCTTTCCTTCTCATATGTGATGGTTTTCCTAAGCTGAATCATTAGTTAAGGGAGTTTTGGACTGTTGGTTGGGCGAAACAAGCAATGTGATGATGATGGCATTTTTAATATTTTCTGTGACATTTTATATACAATTCATCAATAAATGGATAAAACAAACAACTAATAAAGGAAATAATAATTTATTTGCAGCCCTTATTTTATTGCTAATATTTGTTTCTTGATACCCAACTCATGCAATGTTTTTTTCCTGGTAGAGTAATGGCAAAACAGCATATTTATATGTATATTTTCACTGTAATTATGTGCAAGACAAACTCATAGAGCCGTCATTCAATTCATCAGCAGCCAACTAAATGTTTTCGTTGCTTGGCAACCCAAGATCCTGAAAATATAGTGTTGCCCAAGAAAAGGAAACACTATCAATTTGGTGCCTGGTTAGTGTTTTCTGTCATGCATCAGCTCTAATTATCTGTAGGCTACTTCTAGTTGTGGCAGCTTTCAGTGATAATCTTCATCTCATGATGCACTTCTTCCTGTTGAAGGCAGAGGTTTCCCTGATGATAATGCCACATGTCACAAGGCACACTCCTTGCTGTGACATTCCCTACACTCAGATAGGATTAAGTTTGTGATGTATGAAAGATAAATTGAATTTATGAAATAAACATCAACACCTGTCCTAGAGGACCAGAATCTGAAAAAAGCACCCAGATAATTGTTTGCTTTTGACCACACTCTGATTAATTAGCAGCAAAGTCTTATCAGTCAGTGCTTCTGTGTCTGTTTATTCCAGGCGAGCTCCTCTGGCTCCAGTAGCCACCACGTGACACACCTCCACATCAGCCCCAAGTTTCTGCAGCTCATCCAGCCAGATCTGTTGCTTCTGGGACAGCCGGTCACTGGGGCCCTTCACCTCCACCAGCTACAACAAGACCTCACATGTTAAATTCCGCGGTGCAGAATAAACCATGTATCCAGAGTTAAAATGAAATGAAAAATATCAAATTCAAAGAACCAGGATGTGATGGGATCTCACCTTGTAGCTGTTGTTTGAGGTGTTCCACACCACCAGATCAGGCAAACCTCCACGGCAGTGTCTATAGTCTTTGGACATTCGTGCTATTACCCCACCTAAGAAGGCTCCACCCATGCATGACACGAGAGACTGCAAACAGAGTAGTACCACATTAGTACCTACAGTAACACATGTAGACAAAACATCTAATCCTAGTTATATATCATAATGTATTAAGGCATAATTTGCATTATCTTTCCAAGTAGAACTAGAAATGTGAGGAAAACACTGCTGTACATTTTTAACATTTATATATTATGTAATATGATCACAGCTGCAACAATCAGTCAATTAATGGAATTAATGGAAAGAACATTAATTATTTTGGTGACTAATAAATGGTGTCAGTTTAAGAAAAAATGTCAAACATTTGCTTGTATCAGCTTCTAAAATAAAAGGATTTGCTACTTTTCTTTATCATTTATAAATCTTTGGGATTTGGATTGTTGGTTGGATAAAAGAAGCAATTTGAAGACTTTAGCACTTTGGTCTATGGGAAATTGTGACGAAGATTTTTGAAAATATTTTGACATATAGTAAAGTTATTAAACGTATCTGCAAATTAATTGATAATGAAAATAATCATTAGTTGCAGCCCTAAATGTAATTAGTATAGAGAGATATTAATTTAACAACATGTTCTTTAGGTCGTAGAGAGTGGTGATCTTGTTCTGGATAGCATTATTTTGGGGTTGGGGATAATGGGGTTGGAAAAACATTAGAAACACCTCAGTATAATGAAGTAACATCACTGCAAACTAAAACCTTAATACTAAACATATTAAATCAAAATGTCGCTGACTTTGTCAATCAGATCTCATCATCTTTGAAAAGGTAGAATTCATGGCTGAGCTGTTGTATTGAATTGCATTTGATTTTACAGCTGTACCTAATAAAGTGGCCATTGATTGTGTATTTAGAAGAGTGACAGTAAATACCTGTGCCTGTTGAAGGGATGAGAAACGCTCCCAGTTGACCAATGAACACACTTTCCCCTCGTGGGAGGTCCACACATCTACCAACATGTCATGCAGAGTCGCCACTGAAGCCTCGCTGAGTAACTGCACACGAGAGTCGATCGCCTCTTTTCTGTTCTCATAGAAACAGTCGGTGTAAAGATCCAGCGGACATGTCTGTGAGAAGACGGAACGATGAGTTAAACCGATATAGATGCACAGATTTCCCACCAATGTTGAATACATTGACCTTACTTTACCTGGTACGGATTTCTGAAAACATCTGGAATACCCTCCATAAAAACGATGTCCCAGAGCAGAAGTGCAAACAATGTTGAGAATGTTGAGCCTTCTCCATGGATCCCTATTACATTAACAATGGCAATGTAATGTTAAGGTGATGAAAGGATACTGAAATATTTTTAATAGGTAAAGCAAAATGGCTTACCTTGGTCAAAGCCTTGTTGGCGGTAATGTGCTAAAGACAGCTCTTCCACAGAGCAGATTACAGTGGCATTAGCACTCTCTTCCCCCTCTCTATTTGCTGGTAAAAGAAACATAGATTTCCCAGTGCCCCCCTCATGAGGGAAAAGCTGTCCTCGAATGGTTACCTACAGACAAAGTTTGAATACTAATTCATTAATATATTATTTTACACACACCTAACTGTCATCAGTATTCTCCCAAAACCCCAAATACTGACGTGTTGTGCTGGACTCACATGTTTGACATCTTGGACTTCAATAGCGGGCAGGTCTTTTAATTGCAGGCGATACTTCTTGAAGCTGGCAGATTCTTTCATCCTAACAGCTCTCTGATGAAGAGAGAGTTCATGCCCAGTCCGCACCAGAGGGTCTGACAGCCCATCTCTGATTGCACAAATAGCCTAGAAACAACGGGGAAAGACCGCGGTCAAACAAATAAAAACACAACAACTATTACTGAGCACAACGTCACAAGAAGAGATAAATGCTGAAGATGTCAGACAGAGGTGAATGACACCACAGATGCTGGTGCTCACTTGCTCGGGTTTTTTCAGATGCTGGTGAAGGTTTAGTGCCAGTCTGTCCCACCATCGCCAGCGGCTATCAGGACAGTAAACAGACTGCAACAGTAAGAACCGCAGCTCCTCTACTGCTTCCTGTAACACAAAAGTAAACCCATAACATCTTATCAAAGACACTTCATGAGTACTTGAATTTGTGTGAGAGTCCGAGTGGATAAGGCCAGAAAACCTCATAGCGACGTAGCCTCTGCAAGATCTCCACTCCTCTGGACAAGATGCGAGTGTAAGCCCATCCCGTGGTGAAGCTGCGCAGGAACACAGGTAGCTCCTCCTGGTGACTAATCCAACACAATGATAACGTTAACATTAAACAATATCCAGAGACTGAGTATTTAGAGAGAAGCAAATAAGTAGATTTATGTCACCTAAGGTCATGGTTTTTCCTCAGTTCCTGCCAGGCACTTTTGGCAGCAGTGTAAAGCTCCATGGCCTCTTCCCACTGACCTCCTTGCATAGCTGAGACTACCTCTTGCAGCTCTCGCATGGAGGCTTCATATCTGGCATGATGGATGGAATCATGAGTATTCATTCCTGGCTGTCCTGCATATATGAAATGCCATAAACACAATTGAATTCTTTGGCAGACCCTTACCTGATAAGATCCTCTCTGTCCCTGAACACCTTGGATGCACGCTGCACTGTGTAGTCTGGGAAGGCCAGACGTCCTGAGTTGACCAGCAGGATGGTGAAGAGCTGGTTCTGCCCACCAGCCGCCATCTCCTCCTCATCCATGGTGTCCGTCAGAGAGAAGAGCAGAAGGATACGAGAGAAGACAGCCCGGGGACCAAGACACAGACGCACACAGAAACCTGCAAGCTGCTTTGCCCTTTAAAGTTAGAGAGAACAATGAAACAAATAAACTATTACTGGGAATGTCTGTGAAGATTCTCAGTCATCCAGGTCATTGTTATCCATAGTTACTATTGTGAATGAACAGAATGTGTTTGATCATTGTACCTTTTGAGGATGACGGCCCCAATGTTGTTTTGTGCAGAGGTCAGAGAGAAGAGGGATTTTTGCCTGCTCAGACGGAGAAGTCCATCCACTAGCTGCTGTTTCTGAGTCCCAGAATTGCCCAGATGGAACGTCTTAGCCAGAGCTTTGAGTTCAGGAGCAGGCAAGAGATCCAGAGCCTCGCCTAACTCCTGGAGGTCATTCTCTTTGATATTGAAAAAAAGATTTGGAGAACATCAACAAAAGAAAACCTTGGAGTGATGACATACATATTTTATTATATATGCTTTTTTTGTATACCACTTTTCAAAACAATGTTACAAAGTGCTTCTCTAAAAACAAACAAAAAACATTAATATGGTAAAAATGACGGGTATAATACAAATTAGAAGTTAAAACTGACATAGCATTTAAAGATCAATAGCTGCTGCAGCTGGTGTAGGTAATGTTGGAGAAACTAGCGAGAGACAGCCAAAAAAAAAAAAATCACGCCCCCTTCAATAAGGCCTCATTTGGGCTAAATGAAATGATTGGCTGTGCTTATTACAGTCCTGCAACAGCCACAGATACTGGACCCCAATAATTAATCAACAATAATCCAAGAGGTTTTCATTAACTCTCCTAAACATGCTCCAAAATGTCAAAATATATGTAATGTACCTGTCTGTAGAAAACCACCTTGAACCAGCTCCTCAGCAACAGGTCCCAGATCACTGCAAATCTCTTCATAATCCAGTTTATTTACTTGGAGCCACTTCAGTTTCCTTTGAAAGAGTCTCACATAGAGCTTTTGCCCCATGACTTTGAGAGGAAAAATACATGTGAGTGATGATGCTTTACTTACATTAAATAACAGTGACTGATTGATACTTCGACATACCTGAGAGATTCTCAAATGCGTGCACAAATGACATATCACGCTGGTCAAACAATGCCCTGTCATCCTCATTCTCCAGCACAGCTTGTAGTACGGTCCGGAAGTTACGGAGGTAATAGGGAAGCCGTGGGGGGTGGCAGATCTCAGCAGCCTGGTCACTAGTGCAGTTCTCGGAACCAGAAACTGGCAGTGAATCACTAATGATCGCTGCAGCACTTTTCTCATATGTTTCCTCTGAAATCAGGGGGGGGTCACAAGTAGTAGTAGAAGGTACCTCAGCTTTAAGCTGGGGTGTATCAGTTGCCTCTGCTATACTGACAATAGAAAACACTTCCTCTGTCTCTCGGCTGCTCCCCTCATATTTTGCTTTTTTTCTGACACCAGACACCCTACCAGTAGAAGTTGTTTCCTTTTTTCTCTTTGCCAGTTTGGAGGAAGAAGCATGCAGCTTGGGAGAAAGCAGTTTTTGCACAGTCTCTGATTTAGATGCTTTGTCTTCAAGATGGTGTCTTTTATCTGGACATGACAGATTTTCCACAGCTGGTAGTGGGTCTGCACTGGTTGTTGTCACACAGTCGTTATTGTCTCCTAAAGTCTCAATCAGAAGATTTTCTTTCTGTGAGTGGCTGCCGAGTGTCTCAGAAGAATATATCTCCTTTTCAGGATACGTTGGTGCATGTTTATTATCTGGCTGTGTCCTCTCTGGTCCCTTATGAGATTTTCTAGATAACTTGGAGGAGAGGGTTCCCAGGTCAATCGTCCTGACTACGCTTTTACGGTTTATCTCCCGTGGTGCCTGCTGAAAGTTAGTCTTTTTGAAATAAGGGCTGGTATGGGTCTTTTTGACCTCTTGTTCTCTGTTTGGACCCGGATTTGGGGACTTCTGGGGATTCCTTCTGGGTGACAGCTGGATGCTTGGCACAACACTATTACTTGCTGAGGCGGCACTGCTGTCTCCTCTCTCAAAGTTCTGACATTGCAAATCAATGTGATCATTGATCTTGAATCTTGGTACCAACTGGCCACACAGGGGGCAGGCCAGCTTGGGTGGAGGCTGGCTGCTGAAGAACGACGTGATTGGAGTTGTGGCGGCTGTACTGGCAGCAATCCCAGCTTTGGCATCGGCTTTCTTCTTGCTCTTGGACAAACACAAACTTCGCTTGAGTTTGTCTTTGGTGGCTCTCTCAGACATGGTGCTGGCGGAAGAGGTGCTGCTTGATGAAAACCGCGTTTTTTAGAAGCTTTTCTTGCTGCATACTCTGAGGAGAATTATAGCTTTGGACAGTGTCGATAATGCTGTTTAGCTGCCTTAAATGCTAACTTAACCCAGAAAGAAACACTTCATTTTAAACTGTCACATAATTGTAGCTTTTGTGACGATTAGAAAACCGTCAAAAACATTAACGTTAATATAAAGACAGCCAACGGTTCGAACACATAAGCTAACCTACCGGTGACAGAAGGGCTGCACGATAACAACAATCCCGCTTCTCAGGCTTAACCAGCGGAGCGCCGAATACCTTTTAGGGTGAAATAATCGATTACAATTACATCGATAATTTATACCTTAATGCAAAAGGCCAAGGTAAAATAAACGTTGTTTAAAATGTAGAATATTTGTGTATATTTAAAAAAAAAAAAAATTAAGTAAATGATACCAAATACGATTTACCGTCTTTACATCCTAAATGACACCTTGGCGCGCTGTTAAATATCTGGGCTATAAGAAATAAATATTGTTTAACTGATTTAAACTAATATGATCTGGGTTGGTTATTTAGACGTATGTTTTACTACGTACTAAAATATGCCTCTCACTGTTATTTGTTGGGAGAACAGAGCAGTGAGCACATGATGGGGGTGTATTTTCTACACAGGTTCCTGGGCTGCTGTGCGGCTTTTATTCAAAAATCACCATTCCGGAGAGCAATCTGATCTGATCAGCACACGGGCATTTTCACAAGGAGGGCCGCCGACAGGACTGATGTTGGTAAGTGCCACGCGGAATTTTCCAAATATAGGCCCACATGTAAAAAAAAACAAAAACAAACACATTTTGTAGAGATGCATAAAGGCCTGATGTGGCTTCCGATAGCAGGGCTGACGACAATGCTGGATGTGCTCTGGTACAACACCAGCCCACAAGCTTGGTTGTCAGCATGGTGCAGTCTCGATGCTTCAAATCAAGGTCGATGTGAATTGCACCAGCAGGATAATATTGCTTACAGATGGTGAAAACAGCAGTGCGTGTATGTATATGTGCGTGTGCATGCGTGAAGGGAATCGGCTCTATCACCGCGTGCTATTTGCGCAGGAAAATATCCGATTATTTTATCGATATGTAGGCAGATGGGAATGCGGCGTACACTTGTGGGGAAACCGGAGCAACCACAATAACCACTCCTGCAGCTGCGGCAAAAGTTCGGTGTAATGGGTAAAATGCCACCAAAAATACGCCAAGGGCAGGGCGTGAAATCTTTAATGCCGATACTCAATCCAAGCCTATTATGAAGCTTATTGTTTTTAATTAACACTTCAGCACCATGGAGAGGTCAAGATTGGTCCGCGTGTTGTAGTACGGAGGGGGTAGGGGGAGATTAGGCTTTTTTTCTCATAATAATCTCAGTTGCACTATCATCTGATCAAATCTGTGAACGTAGGGATTTATTGTGTTTAGTGTGTTAAAGCGTTTTCTAGTTCAGCCACGAGCTTAGACGGTTCATATTCAGATGAGGGTGTTGACATGGTTTGACTGGGCGGGTCTCTATCATATCTCAGGGGGTATTTGTATTTGGCTTTTCATTTTTTAAAAATAACAAATATATGACTCGAATCAACTGATAAATGTGTAACACGGTATGTAAAATTCATAGGATTAGTGTTTATTTTGTTGAATGGACTTACTCTTAATATCCATTTGTTGAACTATTATTTCAGACAATCTGACAATTAGTTTCTTCAGAATAAGGTTTAATGCCAAGTAAAGGAATATGCTTTGGTACATTGGTGCATAACATTAACTATTGTAAGAAAGAAGAAAAATGATACTGCAAAAGTCAAGAATTATACATAAAGTCATAAAGTAGACATTTACAGTACAAAATATATTTAAACAAATATGTAAAATATAACTGTTTTTCAAAATGAGAAGACCTGGATGGTATTTAAAATGAAGAGGATGTAATGTCTAAATGTTCAAAACACTAAGTAAAAAAGTTTTGCAAAAATGTGCAAAAAGGCAGAAACAATAAGAAATGCACTGAGTCTGATGAGGAGACTTTGCGTTAATGTGACACCAATAAAACAAGACAGTGCACAACAACACAGTGAGGAAGTCACCCTGTATCATGTGTGTCTTGATTAATCAATTCATTATGTGGTCTACAGAATATTTAGAAAAATATTTTTTTAAATGCCTATCATATTTTCCAAAAGCACAAGAGTTGACAATTTTTAGTTGCATTTTTAGTCTGACCAACAGTCCAAAACTCAAAGATGTTCAAGTGACCATCATAGAAATTTCTGTCAATCAACAAACTGATTAAGCAATGGATCAATTCAGCTCTCTATAGTGCTTTATGAACTTGTTTGATTCAGTGTAACTGTTTTGTGATTTGTAGCTTTTCTTTTTTTTTGGTTGCTGTTTGGCTCCTTAAACAACTAAAAAAATCATGAAAGCGACAAAGACTGCAAATACATTTTCCACGAGCTGTGTTTACATTTTTACGGAACTTATCTTTTAATTGGCAAGTACATAGGATGTTGTGTTGTGGCTAAGTCCAGGGCAAACATCCATTCATAGATGCTTTTTAGATGTCAAAACAATGATGTACTATTTCATAAAAGGTCTCCTCAGAGGACACAAGTCATGGATCATAAATCTGGCTCCCACACTAAACACCGTATATAAATGTTTCAGCGATGAGTTTGTAAATGAGGGAACACTTTGAGTGGAATAGGTAACAATGATTTTATATAACAAAAACATCACACGCTACTGGCCTGACTCACTTGCAGTTCTGCAGGATGTCAAGGGAAATTAGAGCAGACACAACAAAACAAGATGACAGATAACAAACAACGTCAGCAGTCACCACATATAAAAGGACTGAGATGGCACGTGTGGTAGAAGTAATAAATGGATCTACATTATTATGACTTTAATAAGTGGCTTCTGTTTTTTCTTGAAGTAGGGATAGTTTCTGTGTTCGTTTGAAGTGTGAAATAGAGACATCTGCTCTGATATAAAGATACAGAATCTCATTCCAAATGTTTGTGTAAGTGTGCAAAAGAATCTTTGATCATATGATGTTTGAATCTGGAATGGTGTGAAGTGCTTCAGAGATGCTCTGGGAATGTTTTGTTGGGTTGTATTGCTAAAGCTTGCAAGGTAAACAAGCGAAAAAGGTTGTATTACAGCTGAAAAGGAATCATATTGGCTAAATGATGTGTGTATTTATAGAAGAAAGAGCGGTAGTTTGGTTCTACATTTTGTTGGTTCCAGTGAAGAAATTTGATTTGTGTAAATTCTCTTATAAAACATAAAATTTGTCTAGTGATTTATTTGAATAAAAGGCAGTAACAGAGTATGAATGTGCTGTTGAAGTTATCAAGTGAAAATTTACAGAGAGCAAAATGCAAGCATCTCAGGAATCTAATTTTGCTTATCTATTAATGTTCACAGGGTTGAGGGTAGTGGGTTTACAGGGCCGGTTATGGCTCATGGAAAGAGGCCAGGAACCATTTCCAAAATATTGGCTCTCAGCCCTCCACCGTGCCCCGGTCCAGAACTCACTAAAAAGAGCCAAGAAGAGCAGCAAGGTTTGGTGAAGGAGGCGTCTGAGCAACCACCGTGTACTTTGAAGGATGATAACAATGACCAGTTGACTCCTCCTGTCCCTGCAAACCACTTTTACATGAGTTGTGACCCTAGTCCTGAGGACATGGAAGACACCTGCTCTGAGTATGACAACGTGGGCTCTGATGTTGAGCAGGACTATGATCAGGTGCTTCATTTAAACAGAGAGGGCATTGTGGACATGAGGTACTACAAACAGTACTGTCCCGAGGATGCTGGCTATATAAAGCATGCAGTAGGTGATGATATTAATGAGAACAGCAGTGCTGCTGACCAGTTGCCTCCCAGGCTTCGTCATGGTGCAGAAGTATTCGAGGGATCACAATCAGACACTAAGCCTTACAAGACAGGCCGTCGCTTTAGGTCGCATTGTGCTCCGACTGCTGGGGATGAAGCAGAGAGGGAGGTGGAAAAGGGCCAGGAGAACAGGTTCTTCTTCAGTGACGGAGACGAGATAGAAGAGGTGCTGGATGGGGCTAAATTTATAGAGGATTTAGAGGAGACAGAGAACAGTGTTCAAGCACTTTATCAGGACAATGAGAATGAAAGAATTAAAAAGGGAAGTGATGAAAAAAGGGAAAGAGAAGATGACACTCGAGTCGCAAGAAACCATAATATACCAGGAGCCAATAAGAAGTGTGAGTCGTCTCACATGGGTTCAAAAGAGAAAGAAAGGCAGGGCAAAGGCCGAGGGAGGAGGGGAACAGGAGAGGACACTGAGCATATTGTCTCTGGCATGAAAGGATGCACGACCAACAGCTCTGAACAGCGTCCAAAGACATTGTCAAAGGACGGCAAAAAAGCTGCTGTGCGGACCAAAGCTAGGTCTGGTTCCAGTAAGCAACATCCCCCTCCACCACCTCGTCGTTCACATGCTCAGTCTCCTGCCGACACCCAGAAAGCCCAGCTTCATAGAGAGACTCCTCCTGTTCCCAGACCTATTCCCCCGTCTGCTAACAGCCTGGAGAGCGAACCTAGGGTTATCAAACCATCCCTGGCTACTCATCACACACCGGAGCAACAGAGGGAGCCTCTTGAGGAGAGGCAAACACGGCCAGAGAAACCTCAGCAGGTAACCAATGCAAAAAGGCCAGGTCTTTGTCAGATCTCATCCCCTGTGGCCTGTGTTTGTTGGTGTTTCTGTGCAATCTACCAGCACTGTGTCCCAGAGAGAATTAAGTAAGATTTGAATTGCAGTACGTGCTTTGCCACAAATAGTCTTTGTCACCTTTTCCCTATTGGATTATTATCTACAAAGGACAGCAAGAAACATTTCAAACAAGGCTTGCCTAAGTTAAAGAAGATGTTTGTATACAACAGGGTGAGAAGCCAAGCTCAGCTGTAATAGCTGAGGACGTGCCAGAGCAGCCAAGGGGGCGTCAGTGTCCAGAGCTCGTCCCTGCAGAGGAGAGCAACACAGCCAAGGTAAATACTTATTACACAATAGCAGGATTCAGCCAATATCTGATCTGTCAAAGATGTGAGTTTTTGCTAACAAACAGTCGTTTTACATTGTTCAGTATTCTCACTAAAGTTTGGAGAATGCTTCTGTAATATATATGTGTCAAAATACTTGCAAATATTTGCTGTGATAATTAATGGCTGACATGACTTCTCAAGTATTATTACCATAAAAATGTTTTCCACTGGAGTCTAACTTACTGATATGTGAACTTATTTCAAAGAAAACACAAGAAGCCGCTGCTTTCCCCAGCTTTGAGGATGGTAATCGTCTCATAATACTCCCTAACATTTCATAGCTTTCTTTGCTGGACATTACAGTGTTTTTCACTGAGAGCCTTATTGTTTTGCTGCTTAGTCCCAGGTCCCTGTGAGCCAGAAGATCTTATTGATGGGATCATCTTTGCTGCTAACTACCTTGGCTGCACTCAGGTGTTGTCTGATAAAAATCCATCCAAGTCTGTCCGCATGTCCCAGGCCCATGAAGCTGTTAGTCGTATTAAGGTATTCCTTCTCTTCATGGACGTTTGTTAGCATCTATGGTTCGATTTTTTGAAAGTTCAAATCTGCCAAAGAGGTTACTTTAAAATTTCTTCCCGTTTCTTTGTCTCAAAAAAGTAGGAACAGATTTCATTTCCTTGTTTACAGGAGAAATCATTTAGGATTTGGTGGTTACCTTGATCTTGGATTTTTGCCATTAGACAAGTTGCTTATAACGCTCCTGCCACCACAGAGATACTGACTTTTTTCAGGTTTAAGACACAAAATTGATGTTTTGGGGTAGAAGAGCAAGGCACTTGTTCAGCATTGGCAGAAGCTTGTGCTCCCAAAGTGACTATTACTTTGGATTTCAACAAATGAACAGAAACGCATGTGTACGTGTATTGGCAGCTGACTTAGGCTACTTATGGGTAAACAGCAGTGTCATTTCTTTACCACACAGTGGAGCTGTTGCATACCTTTTATGCTTACCTGCCCATGTTAGTGTTCTGATAAAGAGCTGAAAGTTTGCACTGTGAGATTAAAGTACAGAAATATAAAATGTCTGATTAAAACAATTTGTTATTTTTTTAACAGAGCCAAGATGAAGACTCTCAAATGATGACAGAAGTGGACCTGTTTATCTCCACTAAAGCTGTGAAAGTGCTGAATGCTGACACACAGGTTAGTAACTGTTGTGTGTTGATTCAGTTTCCCTTCTGTGTTTAACCATTTTTAGTGAATCTATCTCAGACATAGTGAGTTATGATTAACATTATTTTTGCTCCACATAGGAGACAATGATGGACAGTGCCTTGCGTACCATCTCCTATATTGCCGACATTGGCAGTATTGTGGTTCTGATGGCACGGAGGCGCATGTGTCAGGCCTCATCAGAGGATTTCTCAGAATCCCCCGACAGTGACGGGAAGAGTCAGTACAGGATGATCTGCTATGTTTTTGAGTCAGAGGATGTAAGTGTTTAACTCTACAGTTTTTGTATTGCATTTATACTTTAGTTTTGTTTTAGATATTTGTTTTCCTGGTCACTTAAACCACTGTGAGTAGTTTTCCCCAAACACTCCAATTTCCACAGGCACAGCTCATTGCACAGTCCATTGGTCAGGCGTTTAGTGTGGCCTACAGAGAGTTCCTGCGAGCCAATGGCATCAACCCGACTGACTTGAGCCAGAAACAATACAGCGACATCATCAATTCCCAAGAAATGTACCACGACGACCTCATCCATTTCTCTAACTCAGACAACTGTAAAGAGGTGCGACATTCAGTTGAATTCTGGATAATGAATAATGGATTTCACTTAACATAAATGGCTGTTCAGGAATCCCACAAATCATCTAAACCCTGACATGTCTATTTAAATTCAAAATGTGCTTGAGAAGTATTAAGAAATCCTTTTTTGTGTGTCCCAGCTGTATGTGGAGAAGCAGAAAGGGGAGAGCCTTGGTGTGGTGATTGTTGAGTCTGGTTGGGGCTCCATTCTGCCCACAGTCATCCTGGCCAGTATGCTGAACAGCGGCCCTGCAGCTCGCTCTGGAAAACTCAGTGTTGGGGACCAGATTATGTCCATAAATGACACCAGCCTAGTGGGACTGCCACTTGCCACCTGTCAGGGCATCATCAAGGTACAGAGCATATCAGGCACCTCCAGTAACTGTTAACACATGTTCAGTGATCATTCAGTCCTCACTAAGGAAATGTTTTAATCAGAAGGTGGCAGTGGGTGGCAACAGATGGATCTGAGTGTCTTTGTAAGACCTGTAATGGACTGGTGTCCTGTAGGTTGTCCCCCTGTTTTCTACTCATTGCACACTGAGAGAGACTACAGCCTCGGATGACCTTCAAAAGGATTATGTGGATGAACAAAACACATGAATGAATAAACATTTGAGTGAATCATGAAACCATCCTAAGTGAGTTATTCCATCCACACAATCATGCAATAACACAATGAAACATTCTCAACAAACAGTAATGGACTAGGCTGGAGATTTTCATTAGTCCATCTCTCAGTTCATTTTGACTCTCAGCAGCCAGTGTGTGGTCCTCAGCCCAAAGCCCTTTGGTTTCTACTGAAATATGTAAGTTTAAAAAAGGTCATAAATATATACTTTTGTTTGAAAAATAGGCTAAATACCCCGCGACTCTGTACGCAGGATAAGCGGTTGACGATGGATGGATGGATGAAATAGGCTAAATAATTTTCTTTTAGTTAGCAAAACCGCAACGATTATTTTTTTTTTAATTATTGGGACACCGATGAAGCTTTATGGCACAGAGGAATAAGCTTGTGGCTTCAGCTAATACTTGTCAGTGGGATACATTCATTGTTTCGGACAGTGAGAAACTTTATTTAAAATGACTAACGCTAATGTGTTTTTCTGTTTTTTGTGGACACGGTTCAGGGTCTGAAGAATCAGGTGAAGGTAAAGCTGAGTATTGTGAGCTGCCCTCCTGTCACCACTGTCCTCATCAAGAGACCTGATCTCAAGTTCCAGCTTGGTTTCAGTGTGCAGAATGGCATTGTGAGTAAGCCCTTAATATGAAGCGCGACAACTTTAGGTTGAGGCTCAAAATGAATGGTTGCCAACTTCTGAAGAGCGCCACTTTTGTTTTGAAAGAGTGAGGATTGTGCTGTACACTACGCATATAGTGCGACATAGTGAGACATATAGTGTCTTTTTCACATCCTCAGATCTGCAGTCTGATGCGAGGTGGCATAGCTGAGCGAGGAGGTGTTCGCGTTGGACACAGAATCATTGAAATAAATGGTCAGAGTGTTGTTGCCATGGCGCATGAGAAGATTGTTCAAACCCTGTCTATCTCAGTGGGTGAGGTAAGCACTCCTCATGCCACAAGATGGCAATTTTCACTGATTACTGCACCACACAAATCACTGTACCATGCAGGCCTTTTAAAGATATACAGATTACTTCAGTTTTACGTAGAGTGGAACCAGTCCCAGATTGTTGGAAACATAAAGGACTACAGCACTCATTTAATCAATAACTAAAATCAATAAACCTTGGTAAAAAGGTAAAACCTAAATATTTTAAATCTCTATGGAGAAGCAGATAAATTATAAGTATAGCAGATGAAGGATGATTGAGAAAACGTATTTCTTCATGGTCAGTTCGACAAATTAAAGTTCATGTCCTTACCTACACAAAAATGGATGCTGTGTTTTAAAAGAACAGTTTGACATTTGAGGAATACACTTATTCGCCTTCTCCTTGAGGGTTAAATGAGAAGTTCGACACCACTGTCATGTCTGTGCCATAAATATGAAGCTACCATCAGCAGCTGTTAGCTTAGCATTTTATTCATTTACATAGCAAAATTCATTCACAAAAGTTATGTCATTGCACTTTTCATATGAGCACGTCTGCAGCGTACTTGTTGTAATATCATAAACAAAGACACAACCCACTTTGAGCAAGCGCCCCGCTTCACTGGAAAGGATAGACTCAGTTTTAGAAGATAAGATAAGATAAGGCAGACTCTAATGTCATGAGGTAAATTTGTCTGACACATACAGTATGCTGTTAAAATACAATAACATAGTACGTAGACAATCTGTCACTCACACACATGCAGACACACAATACGTTTACATTACAAGCACAGATTTTCCGTCAACCAACAAATTGCTTGTCGTTCAACATTGTCGTAGTCATACTAATGGTGTACATTGTATGCGCAGTCCGAGTAAGCAGCCTCATTAATATGGGTATCATATAATGTGTATGTGATTGACAGGAGTTCTTAGAGTGTTTGAGCCTGCGCTGAAGTGTCTGCCTGAGTGTAGACGATTGTACTGAGGGTGGAGTACATGGGTGGGGTTTCCTACCACTGGCTCATTTATTTTCCAAGAGCTGTAACTTCCTTGTGTCTCTGCTGGATGACTATAAGGAAGTAGCAGTAGGAATTCCACTGTTCAAGGAAATAGTCTGACACATAACCCTAAAACAACATTGTGTTGTTTTTACACTGGTTGTTGTGGTTGTTAAACAAAGAAGATATAACCAGTGTTCACATAAGAACAATTTATTAACTTTGGATGTTGGCTTGCTGTTTGCCCGTGTTTCCAGTCTTAATGCCAAGATAAGCAGCTGCCTGGAGCTTCATTTTTGTCGTTCAAATATGTTTGGTGTCAATTTTCTCATCTAACTCTCTGCAAGAGAGTGAATGAATTTTTTTTCCTGAAATGTCAAACTATTAATTTGATTTGTAGATTCAAGCCAAAGTAATAAATCTGTTTCTTACAGACAATAGTTTACTATCAAGCCTACAAATTGCTTAATTTATGGCCAAGGAAAGCTTTTTTATCAACCATTCTTGGTCTGCTTCATTACTTACACATTTCACCAGCTGTTAACATACTGTGAAATTGTATTTGTGTGTTTTCCCAGTTTCTTCTTACCTCTATTAAATCTATAAAAAGTTTGTAAAATTATTTGTCAAAAATGGATCCAAGGTCTCGTCTGTCTCTGGAATAAATTAGTCCCAGATTCATGTGCTTATGTACCTCTATAAATGGGCTCTTTGAGTTGACAGTGTAATTTTCCCCGCTGCTCTCATCTCTGTCTGTCTGCCAGATCAACATGAAGACGATGCCTGCTGTGATGTTCAGACTGCTGACAGGACAGGAGACACCTATCTACATATAGAGGCCCTGCATGGATCAGCCCACTGTTGTTCTGCATGTCTGGCTGTGTGGAGGTGATGGACACATGATGGACAAGTGGCTCAGTGGGACAAGGAAAATTTATTTTTCTATCATTTTGTTTTTTTCGGCCTCTTGTTGCAATGCTGTAAAGAACATCCAGTTCTCATTTTCAGGTTTTATCTTGAATTACATTGTCATAATGGCCTTACAATGTGAATACTCTGTCTGTAGTACTGTATGTGCGTTTCTGGTGTGTGAAGAGAAGTAGCTTTATGGTCATGATTATTTTCTTATGAAGAGATAAATTAGTACATTTATTTTTTATTTAGTCATTTTTATAATGTCTATGGAGTTTAAAAATGTACTTCTACTGTAAATACATTGGATTACTCAAGGACTTGGTTGGGAAGGCCATATTACTCTTACAGTATATGCATGTTATCGTGAAGAATTACCAGGGATTCATTCTCAATCTGACAATACTCTATTACATTAAGTATTAAAAGAAGACAATAATATGCTGTACAAAGGCACCAAACTATGTGTATTATGGTGATACTGAAGGCCAAAGACATACCTACTTTTCAAAGACATACAGTATGGGTGATCAGTACCTTTACCAGAGCGTACAGTACAAAAATGTATTAAAATATACATTTCTGAATGAATGTAATGTTATAACACACTAAGAATGCTATATCACTGCTTGATGTTTGTTTTGTTTTTATTTTAGAAAACATAGAAAAGTACATTAGCTTGGATTAGAGATGAATCAACTGTACTCAACCAAGCAGTTTGGTATTCATTCTTCATCTCGTGTTTTCACATTTATTTGGATCTCAAAAGCTGTGAAAGAAGGATACTTCAACCGATGACGCCACTCAGAAACTATACTAATTAAAACACATGTTGTTGCCATGGCAAAATGCATGCATAGCAAGAAATCCTAAAGCGGCTATCAAACATCAAAGTAATCAATATCAGTTATTACATAACATTTGTATTGTCTCACCTTTAATTGCTAATGAAAAAAGAGTTCAACAATGACCGATCTACATTCCATATTGTTCAGTGTATGTACACATACTGTATGGATCCCATACATTTATAATTTTCTACTTACTACTACTGGAGCATGACAATGAACTTTACAACTATTTACAGTTAAATCAATTATAACACTTAGACACTCACATAGATAATAAACATTAATAATAAACAGTTTTGAAATTAGACACTCTCATCTGTAACATATTCAGCAAAAATATCTTCAAGTATTTTCTGGAAAAGCGCCCTGAGGGAAACCTGGATGGCTTCATATATGTTCCTAAAACACAGAAACAAAATATAAAATGTCAATAAGCAGCAACAGCAGGAATAATATCCTTAAATGATATAGGGACATATCACAAAGTGCAGCACTCTGGATTCAGGATGTATATGCTGTGGTGGCCATAACAGCAGTGATCCATTTTATTATAGTCTTGCATCCTTATTTATACTGCATTGGTCACATTGCTCAAATGTCCTAAAGTAGAACTGAATATGTATTTTGAAACAATAAATGTATATCAAAGTCAAGTTTTCCAACAAATTCATGAAAAAACAATGAATAATGTACTGTTGCTGCTTGTAAATAAATGACAAATCAATTTACAAGCAGCAAAATGTTACTTTGATGGTTGAAAGGAAGTACTTCCCTCTGGGTGTCACCAACTTACCGCCTTGACATTTGATGTCATTGGTAAAGTTGTCACTTCATCAAGGAAAACTGAATTCAGGTACCCCTCCCCATAAGATCTGTCCTCATCTTCATAACTGTCGACACCAATGCTGAAAGCCTCGTTCATCTTCTCTGGTATCATGACGTTTAACATCACCACCAGAATCCCAATGAGGGAGCACAGCACACCTGGACAAAATGTCAGTTAGTAGAAATCACCACCCTTCAGGTCTTGTATGCCAGTTTAATGAACAAAACATATGAATTGAATGTGCAGCCTCTTTTCACCTGTAGCCAGAGCCAGCCAGAATGAATGGCTGTAATCGGTTTCAAAGGAGTCACTTCCTATGGAAAAAACACACTGTGGCGAATTCATGATGGTGGAGAAGGAGGCTATGGCGAAGAAGATGAAGCCAGCGGTGGCCATCATCATGTACCCAGCATACAGAATGACCGGCATGGAGAGGAGGATATTGGCAAGCATCCAGCAGCAAAATGCCGTCCTGTGAAAGTGTGCAAACAATTTAATGTTGGTTACTTTTAACAAACGTCATCTGAAACTGATAGCATATTAATATTAATACCAAACTGTAAGCAGTGATGTTACCAGAGGGTTGCAGAGGCGTATCGTCCAGAATATCTGTACTGAAAGATAAGTCCACATGGGCTGCTGAGGGTGAATTTCTCAGCGATGTACAGGATGGGGTTGGGTAAGCCTTTCTCCAGAGCTTCCTCATACTCTTTTTCAATAGTGTTGTGCCAGCTGAACATCTCATTGTAGTCAATGGTCTCATTGAACTGTACAAGAGGATTCCCTTAGAGAGAAAAGAAGGGCAAATTTATGTACATGCATTATGACAAAATGACAATTCATTTACAAGATAGATTTAAAATATATATATATATAACTGTAGAGCAAGGATACTGACATGTTATCCCACAAACTGGAATTGTAGTTTTTAGTATTTATGACAGAACTTCGTCCAGAATATTTGATCAGACTGTTAAGCCAATGCCTAAATCAGTGATCTAGCTGGCAGTACAGTGTGTTATATTAAATCTACACATGACAACAGCAACTGTGACTCACCCTTTAGTGTGACATTAATGCCGTACAGTCCAACGTGCAAGCCGATTTCAGCGTTAACCACTGCATTGCTGAAAGACTTGTAGGTGGCATTAGTGGTCACTCTGGCCTCAGCCCAGTTGTCTGTAAAGTTGAGCGCTGCAGAGGAGGAACATAGAGGTGAATGATGTTGGCAAGAAAAGTCAAATTTGTTACTTATTCAACAACAGCGATAAGAACATAAAACTCACCCACTATCACTGCACCTATGAACAAGCTGATAATTATTCTAAACATCCAGAACAGCCTCTGAAAGGAAGAGAAACAGCAGAATTAAAATCAGTTCAAGGCGCCGCACACACACACACACATATATATATTACATCTGGTTTATGCGTACATCCCCTTCCCCCTAGTGAGCTGGGACGTAATATATATATATATAATGTTGTCATAATTTTGCACTTTAAAAAAAAAGTCAACCCCAGAGGGAGACAACAATTATGAGGTTTTGTGACATGACTGCAGTGAGTAAATAGTTTATCTTATGGGTTGCACTCACCGACTTCCCTCGTATCCCTGGCAGAATGAGAAGGAGACTGACTACTAGCACAAGGAAGACCAGGATAATAGTTAGCAAGCTGCTATTGAAGATGAAGGAGGTCCTTTGTAGAGGGTAGAATGGGTAAATGTCATCGTAGAAAGTCATCTTAGCTCCGGATCTTACGGACACGGCTGAGACTAGACTAGTGCAACAGAGAAGACAGTGTTAGTGGTTGGGTTCTCAATTTCCTCCAGATGCACAGATAGCAGCTCTTGTTCCTTGAAGTAGATAAAGGATTGGGCATTTTACTGCTGTATAACATGGCACATGATTAAGCAAAATCATGTCTAACTTGTCATACAACATTCCCTGGCACTTTACCTTTACTGGAAGATATAAATGCATTTGTATACAGCACAAAGTCATGCAATTCTATACATCCACTTCAGTCAGTGTAATGTAAATAAGTGGTCCTGACTTAGCCCCATCTTGATTGTAATGCATTAATTTGAATCTGAATGAGAAGAAAAGCTTCACATAAAACTAATCAATCAAACAGAGAGAAAATTTCAAAACTCAAAGATTTTTCTTACCCAAAAGTTGAAAGATGAGGAGTGAAGATGTGAGAGTGAACTGTCAATGGTGAGGAAACATACACTTCTTTTATACCCTTGCCCTTTCTGTCACTGGGGAGGAGGATGCATTGACCGGAATCCTGTGGAAAAGAGGTGTGACCCAGACATGATGGCCATTCACATTTGGGCAACACAGGTCACAAGCAGTTTGTGATAAGGTGTGCAACACATGTTGGCTTTAGTAGTTCACCATCCCTCACCTGTACCACTTCTGCACTGCATTTCAGCCTCTACAGTGGGTAAGACTAAACTATTTCATCTTCTCTCATCAAATGCAAAGTGATAGAGGAAATAGGGTATTGACTACGAATGTCCACTGTTTACATTCATGACAAATAGGAACAGTGCTCCCAGACTTCCAGACTTTTTTCTAATCACTACTAAACCACAAAGTAGGCTTTATTGCTTGGGTATATAACAGAAATACAGCAGTAAATGTCAGTTACCTTTACTTTGTCTTTTCAGAAGTCCTTCGCTCCTCTTGGCTGCGGACTGAGCCGAGGAGCATCTCTCGCATCAATGGATTTGCGTAAACGGATTTGGAGTATCTGTGCAGCGGTTGGCTTGGTGCTCTGTGTCAGTGAACGTAAGTAGACAGCAGTTAGCAACTTCATAGTCAGAGTCACTTAACTGAGTCAACTGAGACATTTACAGTAAGAAACTCTGTTTAAATCTCGACATGTCTTGAACAGATTCACGCTGTGAAATAACCTGGGAGGTTCCGCGTTTTGACGGCTGGTACAACAGTTTGGGATATCCCCGACGCGGAGCTGTTGGTAAGTCATAGAGCTGCCAAAGAGTGCAGCAGCGGCAGCAGCATTAGCGCAGCCTGCCAACACACCTGGACACCGCTCTGTGTTTGTGCCCGCGCAGGTTCTCACCTTGTGCGCCTCGTGCCCGCGCATTACCAGGACGGAGTCTACCAGCCGGTCCAGGAGCCACAGCTGCCAAACCCCCGTGGACTGAGCAGCCTGCTGACCGCGGGGCCCTCCGGTCTTCCCTCAGCACGTAACCAGACCGTGCTCTCTCTGTTCTTTGGTAAATATATAATGCCTGCTGTGCCACTGAAGTGCAAAAATGAATAAATATGTCCAAACGTGAAATACAAACTGACCCAAACTGAATTTTTGTAGTGAGGATGATGATTTTCCTACCCAAATAACTTATCGATTTTAATATTATTATTATTAAAGGTGAAATTAAGTCAGATGTGGCCTTTAAAGATGCAATTGGGAGACATTAAAACAATATGTCAAGATACCCATCTGATGATCCATCTAATAATTTACATTTATTCATTTAGCTTACGCTTTTATCCAAAGTGACTTACAATTGCTATACATTGTCAGAGGTTGTATGCGTCTGGGGCAACGAGGGGTTAAGTGTCTTGCTTGACACATTAGTGGATGGGTCACAGGGGGGGATTAAACCTGGGTCTCTCACACCAAAGGTATAGTCTTATCCATTGCGCCATCACCACCCCACCCAAGTAATGACTTTTAAACATTTTTACTTCTCAGGTTATCATGTGACTTTTGAAATTTTTGACTCAAGAACTCCTGGGTGTCCACCTGAGTTCATGAACATCCCAGTCCCAAAAGGTGACCCTGTCTTTGACCCTACTGCCACCGGAAAGGTCCTGCTGCCCTTTCAGAGAGGACCTTGGGACAAAGAGTCCGGCCAGAGTCCCAGTAACCCTCGCACACAGGTGCTGATTAGTAACTGTTTCAATATAAAGTAACACATTTGTTAATGTTTTCGCCAAACTGCAGCCTCCAGAAACAATCAGTAAATGTGAACAGTAAGTTAATAAATGTACTGTAACAGTTCAGGCACTTCTGGAGGTAAGCATTCAATTGTGTTACCCTACATTTCCCTTTCCTGTGCCACAATTTGAGAAAACCTAATACAACACATGCAGGTGAACTGGGTGACAGCATGGATTGATGGCAGCTCCATCTATGGCCCCTCCACATCTTGGTCTGACTCCCTGAGAAGCTTCTCTGGAGGGCTCTTGTCTTCAGGCTCTGAGTTGAACATGCCAAATCAGGAATCAGGACGTGATTTCATGTGGAGTGCCGCTGACCCCTCTACAGGCGATCATGGACCCTATGGTCTCTATGGTGAGATAGCCCAGATGGGAGATTTATATCATCGGGGCTTTTATAGATATGCCAGCGGAGCTGTTAGTTGCAGACAGTGCACTAAACTGACTCCTACAGTATGTCATTGATTAAAGGGACATTTCAATCAAAAGCTCAGTCACACGTACATTCATTTCCTTCTTACCTGTAGTGCAGTACATCCAACAAACAATCATAGTTAAATGTGATTTATTGAAGAGATGTTGGGTGGTGCCCAAAGCAGTGGAGCTCAGTCATATTAAATATTTGGCCTTTCAAGCCTCCAAACATAAAGGTAATAAATAATGGTAAAAACATAATAGATCTTAGCAAATCACACCAAAACTATCTGAATGTATGTATCTCACTAAGATTGAGTATGTTTTATTGTGTGTTTGGCTTATTTTACCCTGGTCTGCTTTGATCAGGGTTGCAGCTTGCAAGTCTGAGTCACGAGAGGTCCTGCCTGACGTGTGACTCTTTAATTATTGTGTAAATGGCTTGTCACACTCACCACAGTAAATCCCTCTCTCTATAGCATAGAGGATGCCGTTCAGGAGTCATGAAACCAGTGTTTTGTTGCTTGTGTTGTTAAAGGTGTCTAGTTATTATCTGATTATCTGGGGTGGAGGCGGAGAATCTTCTCCTGTTGTCACTGCACTGTTGTCATGTTCTTAAAAACAAACAAATTATCAACCAAATTACCAAATTATTGGTCCATTAGTGTTCAGAGATCCTCATCAATAATTGAAATGGGATTGTGACACTACAAACATAATGTGGAGAATATTTGTGAATTTTGGTGCAGTTTTCCGTACAAAAAGAAAACGTTGCATACAGCCTATTTTCTGTTTATTGATTTGCAGCTATGTTGATGTTAACTCACATGATGGAATAGCAGAATTCCCTATAATTTGTGCCATTTTCTGTGTCTAGAGTTGGGAAATGCCTGGGCCAATGAGAACATGTTCACGGCAGCAGAGGGGATTATCTGGTTTCGCTACCACAATTACATAGCCTCCAAACTGCATGAGGAACACCCAGAGTGGGCAGACGAAAAGCTGTTTCAAAACGCCAGGAAGACCGTTGTGGCCACATTCCAGGTAGAAGGAAAGTCTCCATGTAATCCACATGCTGCACAGGCACTGATTTAATTTGCACTCTGGAAAGAGCAAGGTTGCATCAACACCCGGTGGTCGTGATTTAATGGATAAATTAATGGTTTAATCGCAAATGCATCATCTCTTAATTGTTTGATTAGTCAATTCTGTTTGCAAGAACTGTCTTGAACAACAATTAGTGACTTTTTCTACTATCTTCTACTCTTACAAAAGTTAATGAAACTATTTGGTAAATGGACTGTACTTGTTTATCTCATATTTCTAGTCTTCCGACCACTCAAAGCACTTTGCACGTCACATTCACACACTGATGGCAGTGGCTACCATGCAAAGTGTCTACTGTTCATTGAAAGGAAACTAATCATTCGCACACACTCACACACAGGAACATTTTGGTATTCAGTATCTTGCCCAAAGACACTTCAACATGCAGGCTTTAGAATCAAATATGATTTTTGGTCATATCAAAAAATCACAAAAAAAGTTTTCTATCTATCAAAACTATCCACAAACAAGGATGAAAAGACAATTAAAAAATATATTCTCAGGATGTATTATCATCAACCTCCATGCAACAAGTTCAGTTTTCATGTGGATTCAAAAAGGCTGCAATAATGTTTATCCCTCCTATTTTTCCACATAGAATATTGCTCTCTACGAATGGCTGCCTGGATATCTTGGAAACAAAGCTCTGCCTCCTTACCCAGGTAAGACTCAGCCAGGGTGCGTGTGCGTACAAGTGGAGGGGAACAGGTAATGCACTGATGACCACAAGCCGCGGTGAGGTGAGCTATCGTTGGTGGTTTTTGACAAATATGTGCTCCGTCAGCAAAGCATCGCCCTGAATCTCCTTCTTCTGCTGAACAAGCACCCTCAGCTGAAGAAAGTTAAAGGGACAATGATCTGATGACCCCATCACGATAATTTTCACTCTTTATTTTCATAGCTGTGCTGTGTTTGTTGCCTCACTTTGACCATTTGGATGATTTTAAGTTTACTTTTTGTTATTTTGTTTTCCTTTTATTGTTTGGTATTATATTCTGATTTATGTGTTTACAGGTTACCAGAAGTTTGTTGACCCAGGGATCTCTCCTGAGTTTCAGACTGCTGCCATACGATTTGGCATCACTATGGCCCCACCTGGTGTTTACATGAGGTATTATTATGTTTTATCCCCCACCTACCCATTCTCAGCAACTCTCACTGTCAGCTGTGAACAGAGTCGGACACCATCCAAATGAGAGTATTTACAAACTGTTTGAAATAAAACCCTCCACATTGGCTCTCCTTTTTCCTCCAGAAATAGAACCTGCCATTTTCAGAAGGTTGTCAACATAGATGGCAGCTTATCACCAGCAATGCGTCTTTGTAACAGCTTTTGGAAACGTCAGGTACATCATGAATTTCAGATTTTTGGTGGTCTCTTTTAATACTGTATGTGTTTATACCTCTTCTCCAACCACTGATACAGTTTAGTTTCTTTTTAATTTCATTTCTTTTAAGAAGTAGTATAATGATTTTTTTAAAAATGAGGGCAGGTGGTAAAGTCACACAATTGTTTTCTTATGGAGACAGTGGAAAAGTACAGAAGCAGAACATCAGAGAAGCTCTGGCAGGATTTGAGCTTTATGGCTTTAGAGGCAGGAAAATAAACCAGTGTGCGTCCATAAGGACAAATGAGGCCATTTGTAGAAATGTTCTGCCATTATTTTAATTGCAAATCACTTAACATGTATTTCTGTAGAGAAAAGCAAAGATTGTGGGGTTTAAAACTAGCATATTTTAAAACAGTATGTCTCTGATAAAGTTATGTGTTTCATTGTAAAGTTAGTGCCTGCACAATGAATATTAGGGATAACTGTGTTGATGGTTTCTTTACAAATTACCTCTCCAAAGAATTGCTTTAGAATGCCTCTACTTTAAGACTAAAATGTGCTTGCGAATTTTGAATGGCCAACAATTAGCTAGAAGAGATATATGTTATGTATTAATCTGTATAAATAATATATGCTTCTGTCATTGCGTTTCCAGAGAGTTAATGTGACGACTAGCCAGGATGTAGATGCCCTCCTCATGGGCATGGCTTCCCAGATTGCAGAGAGAGAAGACAATATTGTTGTGGAGGACCTGAGAGGTGTGATAATCCTTCTTATTCAATGCCTGTATCAGAAATGAGAAACAAGTTTATTGCCAGTCAAATATATACAAGAGAGAACAAGAGAAAATACCACAAAAAGTCGAGCAATCATGAAAATAAGATGGAAATGTTCAATAAAATAACATACATGTAAATTAAATACATATCACTCATTAATGCTGACTCTGCTCTGGTCTGATTGCACCCTGACAGACTTCATGTATGGACCCCTAAGGTTTACCCGGTCAGATCTGGTGGCCATGACCATCCAAAGAGGAAGAGACTTTGGCCTTCGTAGTTACACTGAGGTCAGAAAAGCGCTGGATCTGCCTCCAATCAACACTTTTGAAGACATAAATCCTGAGCTCACGAGCACCAACCCACAGGTAAAAACTTTAAAAACTTTAAAAACATTTATTTTAACAAAGAAGGATCAAACCTGAACTGCTCAAAAGGTTTAACAGTAGTCTTGTGTACTGATGTGCATCTTGTGTTCTGCTCAAACAGTTGCTGCGCAATGTTGCAGAACTGTATAACAGAGACATCTCAAAACTGGAGCTCTTCCCTGGAGGACTGTTGGAGTCTCTCGATGGTCCAGGTCCAGTTTTCTCCGCCATAATCCTGGACCAGTTTGAACGCATCAGAAATGGGGACCGCTTCTGGTTCGAAAATAAACAGAATGGGTAACTATAGTAAATAGAAATAGCCATCAGAGTATCAAATTTTATTGTGTGAAGTACTGAATTTCATATTACTCTGTGTGAAAATAACACCCATCCACATGTGTGCTTTGGGGTGTTTTTCAGTTTGTTCACAGATGAGGAAATCAAGGTGATCCGCAATGTGACCTTTCATGATGTCCTTGTTGCAGTCACAAGTGCAGAAGCCACTGATATACAGAAAAACGTGTTCTTCTGGAAGGATGGTAAAAATGTGTCTCTTATATTTAAATCACAAACAAACAAGGATTTCTTTCAGTGATATGATATATAAACTATTGACAAAAATGGTTCTCTCAATTGCCTTAGGTGATCCTTGTCCGCAACCCACACAGCTGAAGACATCAATGCTCCATCCTTGCACTAATGTTACCAAACTTAATTACTTTGATGGGAGTAAAGCTGGCTTTGGGATAACCGTCACTGTTCTTTTCCTCTTTCCTGTTGGTCAGTATAATACTAAAAAGCCATTTCTTAGTTTGTTTTATTGTAAAACTGACAATCAGGGGTGTTTGTTTTTGCTTTCACAGTTAGTTTACTAGTGGCCTGGATGGTGGCGTATCTCCGCAAGTATAGGTACAGGAAGTTCCAGAGTGGAAAACAACCTGGTGACAGAACAAATCAGCCATCTGTGGGAATCACTGGTATGAAATCTGAGGGGCTTAATAACATAATATCTGTAAGTCAGGCTTTACAACTGACTCACTATCAGTTGCTCATAAACATCAGCTGACTATCAGCAGCAATGATTTACTGCTACGCTGGCCTTCAGCAACCATTATGTCTGTTTGTAATTGTAATTGTTTGTAATTGTAATTAGTGGGAGAGCTGTGTACAGCTCTCCCACTTTTGTTCTCTTCACTCTTTATTATTATATATACCCCCTGTTTTTTGGCATCTAACTAGTGCTGAACCGTTCGTCCTAGAAACTTCGTTCCAATTTCAAATTGTGCATCTTCTTCGTGGGAGGGGTGCTATTACTTTTGTGCCCGATATCTGTTATGCTTGATTTTATATTAATATTTTTATGATCAAAAAATGAATGGGTTCCTATGGGAGCAAAGTTCTTCACCTTCCCAACTTTAAGAGCTTAGTGCTCCAGCATATGTGCAGCTAGAAACTCAGTTAGAGCTGTAAATTGTAGAAAACATGTTGATCTTTTAAAGTTGTATTTGGTGTTTGCTAAAAAAATGTTTAGTTTAGGAGCTATGCCCTTCCAAAGTGAAGGTTTAAACAGCTTTTAGCAGACGTTAGAGTGTGTCATGTGACCATGTTAGAGGGGAGAGAGGAGGATTTTTCAGACCAGAATTTTTTTTAAAACTGCTGCTACTCGTGCATATTTATCTCTACAAGCACAAAAAAGGCACCAAAATGATGCCACATGCCTTTTCTCCCTCAAAATGTCAAAATCCTGCTCAGTGGACGTTTAGTTTTTTATCTCTGAAGCTTAATTGATTGGAAAGTCTCAGTCCTGTCTCATTGACTCCCTGTTGTAGCTGCAGGCTGAGTTCTCCCCCTGTCACTAATTCTTTAACTTGCTGTATCTTCCTCCCTGTTTGGAGTTTGGACACAAGAAGTACATTTTTGTGCTCAGCAACTCAAGCCCTAACTAAAAAGTGCAAAATGTTAGCTGTAAAGCTTTTAGTATTAAGCAAACACACTTTTGTATCAACAACACATCAAATAGTTTCATCACAACCAGGCTGGCTGGTGGTGCAGTTAGTTAGTGATCAGTCTGTGGAGCTGAACATTCACTCCAATTGTGGGTTCAAATCCTGCAGCTGGCACCAGTGTTCGCTGGTTTCAGCTTTCAACACCTGTAGCCTATAGTGTTTGAACTTAATGATAAACTAAATATGGTGATTTATATCTCTGAGTGTTTTTTTATCTCAAAATGTTAGCTGTAAAGCTTTTAGTATTAAGCAAACACACTTTTGTATCAACAACAAATCAAATTGTTTGACGACAACCAGGCTGGCTGGTGGTGGAGTTAGTTAGTGATCAGTCTGTGGAGCTGAACCTTCACTCCAATCGTGGGTTTGAATCCTGCAATATGGTGACCACACACATACCGCCGCAGCGGTAGCAATCGCAAAAAAAAAGCTCACAGCTCTCCCACGCATTTTCTTAAGGAAATGCACATTCTAGTTGTAAAACTGAGTTCATTACATTAATTTAAGTGTGAATCTGGGACCCAGTGATAGTAACGATAGTATTGATTTATATTAAGTTAGCTACAAAACATGAAACACTAGACAAGCTGAACTCAACTGATAATCAGTTATTCACAGGTGACAGTGAAACCAAAAGGTAGTTTATTTTCTTTACTGCTGGTAGTTCCTGTTATTTGACACTTGTCTTCACCATAAACCAGAAACCAGTTTTGTGCCTCTTCTAATTCTACTTTCTCTGTCCAGCCTATGAGTGGCAGGGCCATAAAAAACCTCTGCATCCTGTCAGTGTGGAAGTCAATGAGAGAAGGATGCTACAGGTCTCCGATATATCTGGATCTGCAAACCGCTGCCTCAACCTGAGTAACCAGGACTACCTAGATGTCCTTCTCTCCAGTGACCGTCACCAGAAAGCTCTGCTGCTCAAAGTATCAAAAGAGTATGACCTGGTGAGTAGCAGGGAATCGGAGGGGTGGTTTACATCTCCAGGCTCTTGATGTGAAATAGCAGCTGAAGTTTGATTCAAGTTGTAAGGGGAAACATTTTTTAAAATGTTGCTGCTGGTGCATCTTATGTAAGCATTACAATCAAATTCTGTGTTCACATTTAAGATTGTTGCAGTTTAAGCACATTAAGCTTGCATTGAAGTTGCTTTTACTCTATGCTTCTACTCCAATCGTTGATGCAAGCATGATTCTGCAGATGTATCTATCTACACCACTTTCTATCTCCCTCCAATCCTATTAATCTCCTCCTGATGCTTCCTGTTTGCGGATCCAGACACTGTTTTTTGATGACGAGAGCAAACGTGCAGCATTTGTCAAGCACCTGCACTCGGGGGAGACAGAAACCAGGCAGGAGATTAGAGTGAAGGAGATGAGAGAGGTGGAACTGCTGAAGGAGGCTTTAACAAAAGAGCAGAGGGAAAAGATTGTGGAAACTTTCATTCGACACGCTTTCTCTAAGGTACTTTCAGCCTGTGGATGTTTACCTCATCCTCTGCTCTGTTATGGCAGCAGCTTAAAGCTCAGCCACAAAATGTTGTCAATACTTGTTTGAGGTCAAATTAGGTCTGACCTCCCGCTAAAAGAACTAATTGTTGGTCTTGATGGTTACCTCATCTGTGATGGACATACAGTAACCTCAGTTAACGTCAGTGATATTACTAATGACACATATAGTATAGTGACATATAATGACGCTGTCCCTCTGGTGCACAGGTCTTGGAAATAGAGAAGTGCGACGCTGGGGACATGAGTGGCATTTCCCACAAGAAAGCCAGAGAGGTTCTCCAGTGCGAACTGACAGCGGCTGAGTTTGCTGATGCACTGGGACTCAAGTCTGACTCCTTATTCGTGGACTCCATGTTCACACTAGCTGATAAAGACGGAAACGGTTACCTCTCCTTCCAAGAGTTTCTTGATGTTTTGGTTATCTTTATGAAAGGTAAAATGCATGACAAAATACTTTAGCTTTTCTAGGTGTGCTGTCATCAAATCAATACATAACAAGTACATCTAAAAATGCCTAAATAAAAAAGCAGCTATTGGTGGATTTGGATTAATAGAACAAAACTGATGCTAAAATATGTGTGATTATGTACATATATATTTGTATTTTTCCTGCTAAAAACTGTATTTCCAGAACTTAAGGGTAAGTGGAAAAGCATTTAGACCATCATGGGAAATGTTTCTACTGACTCTAACAATAAATTAGCTGCCCTCTAGGGGTGATCTAACGTAGTGTCCAGCTGCAAATGGAAAATAAATTAAAAGTAAATAAATAAATAAATCAAGTAAAGAAAATTCCATTTCATGAAAGATTTTATAGATTGTGGATCTAGACAACTTGGAAAGAGCAATGGACTACGGTACAGTACATGTCTGATATCCAACAAAAAGTTGATGTCATAAACCAATAACTTCCTACATTTTGTCATTGTGATATGTGTACATATTCAGGGTCTCCAGAGGAAAAATCAAAACTGATGTTCTCCATGAATGACATTGATGGAAATGGTTTCTTATCAAAAGAAGAATTTGCCAGGATGCTCAGGTGTGATCAGTGTTTCTTTTTTTCATCTTAGTGTCTTTTTTTTGTCTGTAATTCATCTTCACCGTTTTGATGTGTTGCAGGTCTTTTATTGAAGTCTCCAACTGCGCTCTGTCAAAGAGCCAAGTCGAGGACGGCATCAAGGCCATGATGCAGGCCGCAGGCTTTGATGACAAGGAGAAAGTCACATGGGAGGACTTCCATTTCCTCCTGCGGGACCATGAGAAGGAGCTGCAGTTTGCCCAACTAAATGTTAAAGGTTAGAGAAAGCTTTGCCTAAAAAGATCTTTTTTGTAAAATCCTAATTTCTCTGACCTTATTTGATAAAATAGTGCCTCTGCTGTGCGTGTAGGGATGGAGAAACAGGGGAAGAAGAAGATTAGTCGAGACCAGAGAGTGTCCTTCATCTGTCCAGCAAACAGGTACAAGGGCTGTGATCACTCATCCAGACCACAAATATTACAACTGTTGCTTGTCACTGTAATTAAAAACAGTGATCCACTGTAGCTTTTTCATTTATATATCCCTAGTGACAATTGTTGACCAGCTTATAATTGTTTAAATTTTTTGTTTGCAGCTGCATCAAGACACAAGGACAGGAGATCCGCAGACGGAAAAAGTTTGTTCCTTGTTTTAGTTTTTCTTCTCCTCACTTTCTTAACGGTATTTACTGAAAACTATCTCCAGTTTTAAAACGACCTCTTGAGGTTCCATTTGCAAGCATTTTATATGATGTAACCACTCTTTAGTCCCTCCAATTATAAAGGCTTTACAGTACAGGCTTTGCCCTCCTAGTCAAAAACTCCACAGCTAAATGACTGAGTAAAGACTATCTACTGAATAAAGTCTAATGGAATTGAATATTTTCAGGTCAGTTGTCAACACTCCAAATGTTTATGTAAAGCCCAAGCGTGAGCAGTACATAAGAAACCCAGTCCAGCAGAAGATCCAGCAGTTCAAACGTTTCATTGAGAATTATCGCCGTCATATCGTCTGCCTCCTCATTGTTTACGGCATCACAGCTGGCGTGACTCTTGAAAGATGTTACTGTGAGTAGAAATCGTTCTTGTCCTTGTTCTGATTCTTCTTTGTGTCATGATAACTTATTATAGTCTTCTTTAGCATCATACCTTCCTGGTTAGTGTGAGCCTTTCTGAAACAAACCTCTGGAACTGATTAAAAACCTTGTTTGCAGACTACAGTTTGCAGGCCGTCTCCACGGGCATCCCTGAGACTTCACTGGTGGGCATCATATTTTCCCGTGGCTCAGCAGCTGCCATCTCCTTTCTGTTTCCCTACATGCTCCTCACTGTGTGTCGCAACCTCATCACGCTGTTCCGAGAGACCTTCCTCAACCGATACATCCCCTTTGACGCAGCCATCGATTTCCATCGCTTAATGGCCATGACTGCCATCATCCTTTCAAGTTGGTAGACCGGCGCACAAAGTGTTACATAAATTATAGTAGAGAGAAATTACGAAAAGTTAAGTTTTGATGACTTCACCTGTTGAAATTGTATTTACGCTCACTCCCATTTCTGTTCTGACTGTAGTTGTTCATAGTTTGGGCCATGTGGTCAACGTCTACATCTTCTCCATCAGCAACCTCAACATCCTGTCTTGTCTATTCCCAAAAGTCTTTTCCAACAATGGGTAATGTTTGAAATAGCTGCCTGATTTGATCAGATATTTGTACACTTCGCCAGGAGATATGTCAGCTAATTTACGGTGTGTTTTCATTTTAGGTCTGAACTTCCTCAGAAGTGGTCGTGGTGGTTCTTTCAAACTGTTCCAGGTATCATAAGAAAACTGATGTTTGACCTTGAGTGCTACATGGACTGCTTGTTTTATTGTATTATGCTGTAATTATTTTTGCTCTGCTTCCTTTTCTTAGGAATCACTGGTATCTTGCTTCTTCTTGTTTTTGCATTTATGTATGTTTTTGCAACACACTATTTCCGTCGCATCAGTTTTCGTGGGTTTTGGATCACACATTACCTCTACGTTGTTGTTTACATTCTAGTGAGTAATTTTCTGACTTCAAAATACACCAAAAACATTCTGCAGTCAGGTGGCTTACATAACGAGAGGCAGTTTCATGAAAGTGTGGTGTTGACTTTGTTTTCATCCAACAGACAGTTGTTCATGGCAGTTTTGCCCTGCTCCAAGAGCCCCGTTTCCACATCTACTTAATTCCACCTGCACTGCTTTTCCTGCTGGACAAACTGATCAGTTTGAGCAGGAAGAAGTTGGAGATCCCAGTGGTCAGAGCTGAGCTGCTGCCTTCAGGTGAAAATCACCATGGAGTATTTTAAATGTCTCCTTATTCTCTGTGTCTCCCTGATTTAAGTACTTGCTAATGAAATTCACAGTTTTCACTGAAATAGCTTGATGTTTGTGCACACTCTGCATTCGAGTTCACACATCCCTTGGCTGTCCTGACTGTAGGTGTGACGCACCTGGAGTTCAAGCGACCACAAGGCTTTGTGTACCGTTCAGGCCAGTGGGTTCGCATTGCGTGCCTAATGTTGGGCACAGATGAGTACCACCCATTCACACTGACATCAGCCCCCCACGAAGAGACCTTGAGTCTACACATCCGTGCTGTTGGGCCCTGGACAAGCCGGCTCCGAGAGCTTTACACTGACGAAAGCCTGGTTGAGCTCGGAGCCTATCCAAAGGCAGGTTAAAGCATTATTTGTGTATGTGTTAGTAATAGTTTCATCTGGGTCTCCATTTTTTTCATGACACTGACTTATATTATTTATTCAATCCTAAGTTGTACTTGGATGGCCCGTTTGGTGAGGGCCATCAGGAGTGGACTGACTTTGAGGTGTCTGTTCTTGTGGGCGGAGGAATTGGAGTCACCCCATTTGCCTCTATCCTCAAAGACCTGGTGTTCAAGTCCTCCATCAAGTCCAAGATTCAGTGTAAAAAGGTGCTGCGTACACTTGCAGTACAATTTGAATGTCTTGAATCTCTACCTGAGGCATGATTTATATGTGGAAGAAGCTCACTCTACAAACACTCTCTTGAAGGTGTACTTCATCTGGGTGACACGGACACAACGTCAGTTTGAGTGGGTGTCAGACATCATCAGGGAGGTGGAGGAGTTGGACACCCAGGACCTAGTCTCAGTCCACACTTACATCACTCAGGTGGCCGAAAAGTTTGACCTCCGCACCACCATGCTGGTGAGATCTTCAGTTTGTTTTACTGTTGACTTAGAAATATGTGCCTTGTACATTACAGGTATAATAAGTATGGCTTATTAATAATAAGCTTGGCGTCAGTAGGGAAGATTACCACTGCTACATCTGTATGGTAAATATGAACCTACAGCCCGCTAAAAGCAGGTTTAGCATAGCTTAATTGAGCTTAGCATAAAGACTGAAAACAAGGAGATCAGCAAGCCTGGCTGTGTCCACAGATAACAAAACAACTAGCACCACTAAAGCTCACCAATTTACATCTTATGTCTTGTTTTTTTTAATCCATACATAAACTAGAATTTTTCCATTTTGTCCAGTCAAGCTACAATAAGCTAACTAAGCTCAGTATTTAGCATGCGGATATGAGAGTGTTATTGATCTTTTGATTTAACTTTCAGGAGGAAAGCAAATAGCATATTTCCCCAAACTATTCCTTTAATATTAATTAAATTCAAACAACTAATGATCACTCACCACTGTCTTTGCAATGTGTTGACAGTACGTGTGTGAGCGACACTTTCAGAAGGTGTGGAACCGCAGTCTTTTCACTGGCCTCCGGTCCGTCACCCACTTTGGCCGTCCACCCTTTGTGTCCTTTTTCAGCTCACTGCAGGAAGTTCACCCCGGGGTCAGTCTTTCCATCCATCATTGTACCTTGTGTTTGTCTGAAACTTTTCCCAGCACACCATCCTGGACAAAATAAATTAATCTCTTTAATGTTTGTTTTTTTCTGTAGGTGGATAAAATTGGTGTATTCAGCTGTGGACCACCAGGACTGACCAAGAATGTAGAGAAAGCTTGCCAGCAGATGAACAAGAGGGATCAGGCCCATTTTATGCATCACTATGAGAACTTCTAATTTGTCTTCTGCATTGGAAATAATGGTTACAGAAGGAACAAAGAGCCACTTTATGCTCGAGAATACAAGTTATTGCAGCAGATAATTACAAATACTTTTCTACACAAAATCACAGTCGGTGTGGGAAGTTTTGATTTTATGTCTTGAAATGTGTTTTCTTCTTTACATCATTATTCTATAATCATGAATATTATTAACATTTAAATCAAATCAGTCAACAAGGAGACATAAAATAGATAGGAGAGATAAAATATTTTTTTAATTGTTGTGCATCATGTGAGTTTATATTTGCTGTTTTACTGTCAGTGTTTGTGATTTTACTGTTTTTTATATAACAATGTAGGATTGATTTTATATTATTAATTGTGCTTTTGTGTGAACTATCTCGATCAAATAAATTAACATTTTAGTTACTGATTTGCATCAATGACATGTCAGTAGTAAGCATCCTAAAACCCAGAAAGACACTCAGCTCATAGATACAGCATTACAGTAGCTTCAGATTTGTTAGTTGAGCGACAAGCCAGACAGCTTCTCCACCTAGAGAAAGATTAAGGGATAAAAACATTTTCCTTGGTGCCACATGAATTTATGAATTATATTATCATTACTGATCAGTATTTCTCTTGAATATTACTCTCTGACAAACTGTACATCTCAGTGAGTGCTGTCACAAATGCTACTTTACTTTAAAATGTACAGAGTCAGTTGAATCAGCTTTGGAACAATGAATCCAGAGAAATCTGAAGGAAGAGGTGTAGGACACCAGAGAGGAGGAGGAGGAGAAGGAGGAGGAAACACAGTTTGGAGAGAGGTAAGAAGTGAAGGAAGTGGAACAGTAGGAGTTAGAGGAGGTGAAGGGGCAGGAGGAAGGTGAGGAGCAGGAGTAGGGCGGGGGGAAGGAAGGAGGAGGAATAGGGAGGTGAAGGATGTAAAGAAGGAGGTGGTGGAGGTACAGGTGGAGAACAAGAATCTCTGACCTGTCCCAGACCAAAGACAAGACGTAGGGGCATAATGATTTGTTGTTTGGTGTGTTGTACTGTACAGTACACTAAGGAATAAAAAATGTATAATTTTTTTTTGTGTTCATCATGTGAGAAGTGTTTTTCTGTCAGGATTGGTGTATGGTGAGCAGGTTGGAGGATCCAAACGCAGGTTACAGAGCAGGTTCAGTTCAGAAAGGTTTTTTAACACAAAGCGTGCACACTAGTGGCTGAGTTCAGTGAATCCAGCATAGTAAAACAGAGTAATCCCATGGAAAATCCATAGCCAGGGAGGAATGAGCAGACAAAGGATGTCACACAACATGAGACTCAGAACTACAGGCTTCACACTGCAAAGACCGGAAAAAGATTAAGGGAAAAAACAAGCAAGCATACAGTTAACAAGCAGGGCAGGAGCAACACAGGCGACAGAGATGACACTAACGAGACATGTGCAGGCAGAGAGACAGAAACTAACAGTTTGCAAGACACAAGGCAAGAATTTAACAGGAACACAGAACACAAGCAGACAGATCACAAATAATGCATATAAACTACAACCAACAGGGAAAATAGACTGATCTGGGATCAGACAGAAAACAGAGCAGTCATGGCAAAACAACAACACAGAAGTATGCAGACCAGGAGTGAAAAATAAGGCATGAACTAAGGCACAGGACTAGGAACTAAGACACAGAACTAAAATGCAGGATTAAATAGTAGGACAAGAAAACAGAATGAGCACCAACACAAAAATTCCCCACAAGAATGAGCAAGGCAAAACAGTAGAACACAAGACAACAGACAGACTAAAACGACTAAGAATTAACAAAACTGAGCAGACAGGCACACAGTGTGACATTCTCAGGGGGAGAATTGCAAGCAACATTACTTCTAACCAGTTTTTGTAGTATTGTTTTGAATTTAGTGTGTAAAACTGTGTAATATTATATGTGTTTTTGAGGGTTTTTGTGTCACGTCTGAAGGCAAAGTTTGGTTTTTCGGCAAGATTAAATGGTTTTGAGTGGAGTTAGGTAGCCGTATCTGGCTTACTGTTTTCTATGCTTCATGTTTTTTATTGTCATTCATTGAACTCTGTGTTGTTTATTCTTGGTTGATGTAAAGCACTTTGGACACCTGTTTGCTGCTGTAAAGTGCTATAGAAATAAATGACATATCTGTGTCAAATTGAAACTCTACTATCAAAACCTAACATTCCTTTGTCAAAATGTAACTCTGGTGACAAAATGACACATACTTGCATCATATGCATACACTTTCAGATCAGGGGGATCACACTAGTCTACTTTATATAAAACACTGCAGTCTTTGATTTTCACTGTTTATTTAGAAGGCATATCTTCAGGAGGCACATTTTCAAACAACCAAAAAAGCAAATAGGCCTACTCAATATTGTACATTGCAGCACTGTACATTAGAGTAACATGAATTCAGATAAAGCAAAAAATATGTAATACAGTTTTTTTCTGAATGCTTAAACCCTTAAAAAAAATCTTATAGCACAATTTCTTAAACTATTACTAATTATTCATTGATAGATTTATTTACATTTGAAATATGAGTTAATTCTTTAGATTGAGTTATCACCTTTTGGAGGTAAAATACAGTGGTGGGCTGAATGTACCACAGGGTGTGAGGATTGTACTTAAAGTTGTGACAGCTGTAAGTTTGTTTCAGAAAATGTGCCAAATCAATTGAGAAAAACTGGAATGGTGTAGAGCAATGGCCGAAACACCGTAATTCTGGTAGCAACATGACTGCACAAACAAAAGTCTTCTGGCTCAGTGTATTTGTCTGACTTTGGTCAGTTTGTTTTTTCAGCAATATTGAATGGTTTTGAGAGGAGAGCTTCATTTTGACCTGAAAATAGGATGTTTGGGGAATTGGGTGAGAAGTTATATATTTGTCTTTAGAGTTTGCTTTAGAGAAGAGAAAAATAGTTTCAAGAAATGTGTTTAAGCAATTGAATGTAAAATAAAAGCGAACTGATCAGAAATAGAATGTAAACACTGTTAATGTTGTAAATGTCTATTGTTGCTACAAATGGCTGATTTGTAATAGATAATCTACTTAGGCATACAGAGGCCTATTATCAGCAACCATCAGCAGCCCTGTGTTCCAATGGCAATCTGTGTTTGCTAAACAAAGTTTATCATTTAAAAAGGCTGACTGATCATAAGAAAACCCTTTTTGCAATCATGCCACCACAATTAAAAACAGATGTGCTGATTAAAGACGCAACTTTCTTCTGAAACTCGTCAGTCTATTCTTGTTTTGAGAAATAAAGGCTATTCCATGCGAGATATTGCCAAGAAACTAAAGAAGTCATATAATGCTGTGTACTAATTCCTTCACAGAACAGTGCAAACTGGCTCCCTCCAGAATGGAAAAAGCAGTGGAGGCCCCAGTGCACAACTGAGCAAGAGGACAAATACATTAGAGAAGGTCTAATTTGAGAAACAGACACCTCACAGGTCCTCAGCTGGCAGTGTCATTAAATAGTACCCAGAAAAACACCAGTCTCAGCGTCAACAGTGAGGAGGCGACTCCGTAGTGCTGGCCTTCTAGGCAGCGTTGCAAAGAAAAAATCATAAAAAGAAAAGATGAAGTCCTAATCTTTTCTTTTTATTGTCCTGTCCCTGATATGGCTCCTTCTTGAGATCATCATATGTCCACCATCACCCCTCCCTCAGGTACATCATATAAACGCTGATATCTTTCAACAGGGTAACAAATCGCTCTCTATCACGTCTAAATTTAGACGTGCCCAGATTTTAAGGAAATGGCCTCTGGCCTGGAACTTTTTCAACCGGCTGTTTCCTGGTATGATTAATTATCTAACACCACAACAAGCAATGGGGAAGGGTTTGTGTGTGTGATGCCTGGTTAACTCAGTATGTTTCACAACCTTATCTAAATGAGAACACTGCTAAGCACTCACTAGAAATATGACACACAGTCCTTTTTTACTAATATAAACACTCATTATATTTTATCCCTCTTTACCATCTATCCTTCAATAGTCTTAACTCTATGTTACTTAAAGATATTTCCATCCATCAATTATGTACACCTGCTTAAACGTGCAGAGATTGTGTATGTGTGTGTGTGTGTGTGTGTGTGAGGGGGTGTGTATAACTGATTTAATGAGGAAACACACAACCACTCACTCACATTTCAGAGATATTTAGTCAACCAACCAACTCAAAACATATCATGCCATTTACATCAAGCTGATGTAAATACAGTTTTTCCATTACACAGGGTAGTTCTACTGGAATGCCCTGCTCTATTTATACACTTGTCAGCTGCCAAGTTCTACCAGTCTGATCCGGTTGAGGGTATTTTGGACCTAGACTAATGGTGCATCCCGTTTGACTTGGGAAGTCGGAATATCCAAGTTCTAAGTTGGAAATTTCAACTGGAGCAGCCTCTTGAGTCAGAAAGAAAAAAGGAGCAATACTGATGCAGCAAATCATATCATTATTTGTATACAACACTAACCTGGTGTCTACATTATCCACAATGCAAACAGACCACTGACAATTTGATCGGAGATTATGGTGTTAAGCTAGTAGTGGCTTATGTAGCCTTGAACCGTTAGCCTGAAGCAAAAATGAGTGAGCTACAGAAGTCTAGTAAGCTGTGTTCTTTCCAACTCTACACTCCAAGATTTTCTTTTCCCTTTTCTAACTTGTAGTCTTTGGACCCAAAGTGATGCTGCCTTAAGTGACATCACTTGAGGCATTTTTATAATACTTTATATACAGCACTTTCTGGAGGCACCAACTGCTTTATGCATCTTTTTTCTCATATGCAGTAGTACTCCCTAAGACCTGTAAACTTGATGTGTCAAATTGATGGGGTTGCTTTTAAAGACATAGCCTTTCATGTAATACAGATTTGCAGTTTTTTCTGATGGCTTAAGCACATTTTTTGTAACTATTGGCTATTTTTGCAAAACTCTACACACAAATAAGAAAACCCTTCACCAAATCTGTTAGGATTTGAATTTTGTGCTGTTGTTTTTCCTGTGTTTATTTGATATTGTCTTGGTTTAGAGTTTTGTAGTCTTGTTTATTATTTTGGTTCTTTCATTTTAGTCTTCTTAGTAACTGTCTTAGTCCTTAGTCTTTTGTCTCCATGTTAAGTATAGTCTTGTCACCTGTTTGGTTCCGTCTCTGTCTGTGTTCTGTTTTTGCTGTCTTTGTGTTTTTACTTTGGTTGATCTGTCCTTGTGAATTTTACTTCCTGTTTTATTTTGTTAACCTCCTGTACCTGTTGTCCTCGTCTAGCTTCACTTGATTACCTGATGTGTCTCAGCTGTGCTTCTCTCCCCTGTTGTCTCTCTGCTTGCTTGTCTCTTTAGTCCTGATTCCCCTCACCTGTGTTGCTCCCGCCCCACTCGTTAGCCCCTGTGTGTATATATTGTCTTCAGTTCTCTTCAGTTCTCTTTGTGTGTGTGTGTGTGTGTGTGTGTGTGTGCGCGCGCGCGCGCGCGTGTGTGTCGTCTTTATGGGAGGGCCTGTCTTGTTTGCATCGTCCGTTGTTCCGCACTTTCCTGACTGTTTGGGTTTATTCTTTGGTTTGTACTTTGTTCTTGGATATTCACCGTTTGGATTATGTTTTTGTTTGGAGTACTTTTTAGTTTGGACATTTCCACTGAGCTCCCAGTGTAAGCCTGTTTAGTTTTTTGAGTTTAAATAAATCTTTGATTAACTGCACCCTCCACACCTCATCTACATCTGCATTTGGGTCCACACCTCCGCCTTCAGCACTCTACCATTACCCCTGACAAAATCAGCAAAACATTGTAATTCTCTTGCAAAAACTGATAAACCTTGCTTAACTCTTCAAACCTTTGTAAAAATGGTATTTTTGTATCAACACAAGTCATCACATTAATAAGCACACAATGCGCCAACTACACACTTGAATGTATGAATAAAAAACACATCTGGCTTTTGCTTTCTCCGTGCACAAGGTAGGCTATGTCAGTTTGAGGTCATACGTTTGTCCAAACTTTAAGTAGTGGTGTTTATTTACACACATCAAAACAAACACAAGTATTTTTTTCCAAGTCAAAACACAAAATAGTAATTTCACTGAAAAAAACAAAAAAAACCAAATCAGTCCACATTGTGTTGTCTCTCTGAGTCTGGCCACAAGATTTCGTTTACATCACATGCAATGTCCTCTAGTCCAAGGCACCGGGGAAAATATCTTCTGGCATGCTGTATCCAGGCCTGACATGTTGCCTGGTCAATATCCCCACATGCCTCCTCCATTGCCTGTAAAAGGGCTATGCGTTGATGGGGATGACGGTCATAGACCTTCCAGTGCCAGGCAGAAAAGAACTCTTCAATTGGATTCAAGAATGGAGAGTATGGGGGGAGGTTGAGTACAGTGAAGAGTGGGTGATATGGAAACCAGTTGCGGACCAAAGCAGCCCTATGGAAACTGACATTGTCCCATATGATGACGTATTTGGTCTGCTCTGGTCTCTGAACATTAGTGAGAATGTCATGAAAGGTGTCCAGGAATGTAATCTTCTGTGCAGTGTTATATGGGCCTAGGGTTGCATGATGGTGAACAATCTGGAAGTCTAGCAATTCTGTAAAGTAACAATTTCAGTATTTTTACATGTATGGTATTGTTGTGTTTCTCATTAGAGTATGGCAGTGCTAGCATCATAGGCTGAACCTGTTGGCCAGCTTCCCTCAGGGTCATTCCATGGTTGATTACATGGTCCACTATTGTAGCTCTGATGTAATCAGTAATTATATTTCTTACCCTTCTTACCCTTCCTCTTCCCCCTCCTCGTCCTCCTCTTGCACCTCCTTGTCCTCTTCCTCTAACTTCACCTCCTTGTCCTTCTCGTCCTCTCCCTCTCGTTTCTTCACCTCCGCGTCCTCTTCCTCCTCCTCTTCCTCCTACTTCTTCACCTCCACGTCCTCTTCCTCGTGAAGTGAAGTGAACTAATTATCTAAAACAGTTTTCACATGTGACAGTGTGCCAGACACTTGGCAAAATAGTGTAAATAATAGCCATGCATGTGTATAGTTTTGCTAGGAGTGTGTTGATCATTTGGGAATTGAGTGTAAGGCAGTGAGTTGTGTTTACAGTTCTGCAAAAAGAGTGCGGTGCAGTGGATTATACCTACAGTTTTGCAAAGTGTGTGTTACAAAAATGCAAACTGAGCTCAAAGCAGTGTTTTTTTTATGTAATAATAGTTTTAGAAATTGTGCTATAAGAATCACGGTTAGGGTTTAAGCATTCAGAAAAACCTGTAATCACGGTCTGACCACTTTGTGTGTGAATCCACAGTCTTCTGATTGGTAATCCATAATTGGTATGGTATGAAGATAAATCTTCTTAAGTTTTAGTTTGTTTAGCAATGTTGGGAATCTGTGGGTCATGCTAGGCAGGTTTCTTCATACAATAGACACATAATCCCTGTTGTAGATATAAATCTTGACACTGAAGCTTTCTGTTTCAGTTCAGGAGAGTTTGATGAACAAAGAAATGTTTTGTCTGTTTAAGTGTTGTCAGTAATCTCCCTTAAATAATGTGGCATTAATACAGTCGCACATGAATGAAAATACATGGTTACTTCCTTATACCTGCATACTTACTTCACATGCAAATATTTAATAAATGATCATCACTCAAAGTCAAGAGGCATATTAATGTAAATGTATCAGAATTATTCTTCAGAACACAGAAAACTACACTCTGTATCTTACATATGATAATTATGATAATGATTATGACATAATTATATCTTGTATTATCTTTAGTATGTTTTTTCTGTTCTTATCCACTGTTCTTTTGTGCAATGACTCAATTTTCCATCATCATAATTTCATTAAACTAATCTAATCCAACATGATATCCCTTTTTGTTCTCTAAAATTAAGATTTGGTCAGGGTGGTGGCTCAGGTGGTTCACAAAAGTATGAATTACTAGCAGTGTCGTTTGCTCAAAGCTGAATGACATCCATTTACACAAACAGTGTGATCACATTCCTTTTCTCTCACTCAACCCCTTGCTTCTTGTTACATAAAGAATATTGTCTATTGTATTGTAATTATAGAAGCAGACACTTGTTAAGTGGCACGTACCACTCCTGAATTGTTCATTTCCTTGCCTTGCCACACTGACCTTCTTGCCAACATGTGTGATCTGGCATGGTGCTGAAAGCAAGTTAAACAGAATCTGAGTCATGCAGTCAATAATTGGCTTACATAACAGTATGAGTCAACTTCTAAGAAATAATAACAATTTCAATTTTCAGTAAGTGCCCATCTGCCACTATTGAGAAAACTGATAAGAGCACAAATGATCAGCAGGAAGATCAATAATGTCCCTGTCAGGCGCATAATGGGCGTGTAAATAGGAGCGCCTCATTTAAACAACAGCCTACTATTAGGCTTTGAAGTTATTAAACATTACAGATCACCATATTACTGATTAGTGGTAATTCCTTTGTTTATTTTACTACTGAAGGAAGAAGCTACAAAAACACTGAAGCTGGGAATACATTTTTATGCTGGTTAACCATTGTCTTAAACTTTACATAAAACATTTTAAAAGTTTGCTCAGTACATAACAAACTCAATCACAAAGAAAGTTCTGTTGTCATTTTCTGTCAATTCCAGGGAACAGGAAAATGAGGGTAAACTAATTTCAACTTAAGCTATCTCTATACCTAGTCATAACTAGCTAGAGTGCAGTCACTCAGTTTGTTTAATCATTTTATAGTTCTTTTGAATTCTTCATGCTGTTTTTTTATATTATGGTTGGCCTGTAACAATTTCTATGGTAAGGTCAGATTCAGGGGTTAAGACAGTTTAGACCAAATATGTCGCTACCTGGTTTTGGCTTTAGGACAGTTTTTTAAATTCAGATAATACCTTCAGCTCAGGACCAACAGTCCCAGCTGCCATCTACGTGCAAGGGAAATAATAGCTACTCCAATTTAAAACTTGGTGTTTTGAAAACTGTTTTTATAGGCTTAATAGTTCAGGACAAGCTACAACAAGCTGAATTTAATGATATTTTTATTTGGAGGTTAGTGTGAAACAAAGATACAATTATTAAACTCTTCTAATAATTGTATTCACGCCACAAAGACAACAGGGCTTTAACGCAGACAGAAAACTTTGTGTAACCATCTTCTTCATTTTGAGTTTTCTTCCCTCAGGTCGTAGATTTAGAGTGTCACCATTCAAGTGCAATGGGTGCAAAAACTCTTTTGTGCAAATCACCCTGCTAAATTGTCTTAGGTAACCTCACATTTTAGAGATTGTTTTATGTTTTTATGATGTTTTTAGTGTACTGTATATACTGGTCATAATTTTGTATTTTTTTGTTTGTTTTTTGTTCTTATGTTTTTTATTTGATCTTTGTATGTTTTATTGTCTGCTTCACTGCAAGTCAAGTTTCCAACTTGGGACAATGTTCTCAATGACAAAAAAATATTAATGAGAATGGTACCCAGGGCTGAAACTTTGGACACCCCACGAGAAATATTTACTGTTTCTGAACAGTAAGTGGCCTATTAGGTAGGAGAGACCCAGTTCAAAGGGGGACCAACTACTAAATGTTAGTGCTTTATTAATAAAGAAGTAAGTAGTAATATAATGGGTTTTTCCTATAGCTAGGTCTTTATATGTCTGAATTAAGGTTGTTTATGATGAATGTTGAAGAGAAATGATGATGATTAATCCCTTATAAATCGTGTGGTACACTCTAGTTAGCTCAGTGAGGTCTGAAAGGACTGCTGGCCAGTAGAAAAAAAACAATGCAGGGGTAAGTATTTCCTTGGCAGTTTGTTTCATGTGTGTTAAACAAGCACTTAAACAGTTATTTGAAACATACGCTCACACTTTTATGATATTTGCAATGTTAAGGAATACTTGGGCAATAAAGGATACTTGGTTAACATGGAAACAGAAAACAAACTTCCTTTTTTGTTTGATTTTTTTTTGTACATGGGCTAACCATGGCAAACTGATAGAAAGGAGGTGACCACAAATGAGAGAACAATGAGTCACAAGCAATCATAAGAATGTACTTAAGGGCCAAGTTTAACTTCTGTGTTCTGTGTTCAGCACTTTTCGTGGAATGTACGTTATGCAATGTGGATCCTTGGTGCTGTAATCTTCCACTCTCACTATTATGTATTTTTGTATATTCTATGAATAATAGTTAGTAATACAGCATAATACTATATATATAACGGATAATCAAGTCTAACCAAATTAAAAAGTTAGAGAATAGGTTCAAAACAGCACTTTCATGCCAACAAAACAGTTTTTAGTCACTGTTATCAGTCCCCATTTCCAGACTGATCCTTTATAAAGCAACTAATGAAAGATGAGGACGGGGTTTTCTGTCCTAGTTTTTCTCCACTGCAGCTCATCAAGGAAATGCTGTATTTCTAAATAAAATAAAAAACCTTTGTTATTAAATATAGTTTAGTTCACATGTACGCCGAATGTCATTGTGCAGTGGACTGAAAAATGTTCAGGAACACAGTAAAAATACTGTACATGAACAGAATGATTCAGTTTTAATAACTGTATATGATTATAATATGACTGCATAAGATAATTTATTGGTTTTTCTGTTTAATACATGAACTTTGGAGCAAGTGAGCAGAGTTCATTTCATTAGGAGGAGAAATAAGTAAACCCAATAGCAATATGTACTGTCTGAACCACCATTTATGGTATTTAACAATAAACAATTTCAATTTCAGTTTGCTTTATTGGCATAGCATTTGTAATAGTGTATAAAACAAGAAAACAGTAAGGAATATGATGCAGGTATAGATAGAAAATAATTATAACATAAATAGATTATGATCAACAGTGAACATTGAAAAAAATCATTCTATACCTTGTAGATTTGCATTAGATTTATGGATATGTCATTAAAACAGTGTTTTGCCCTCATTTTGCCCTTCATTCAGGTTACCTTTTTTGATGTTCTGTCAGTTATATTTCTCTGTTGAGGGATCTGACCATTAGCAGCTCACACCGGACTGTGGCTCTGACGCTGACAGCTCGATCTGATGAGCTGCCACATTTCGTCACATGATTTACTGTATTTCTGATAGACACTGATCAAATGGCACCCTCTTCTGGTAGTAAGTAAGAGTAGGCCATCCTCCATCATTTTACACAGCAGCTGGATAAAATGTGATTCAAGGTCACGCTGGTTTGTGCTACAAAACAGATTTTCAGCACAGTGCATTAAACTCCCCTTTAAATGCCCTTGTTCCATTCTATTATATGTTAATTCTTCATCTCAATGCAAGCCTGACATCTCAATGTAACGGGTCAATGCCCATGACAAAATGTTTCAATCTTGCTTTAATCAGGTGTCACATTCACAGCAGTAACCAGAAGGTGAGTTGTTGGAGAGCTGAGCAGTGGACTACTGAATGGAGCAGTTGGAGGTGAAACGCCTTGCTTAGGGGCAGCTTAAAAGTAAGTTTATTAGACATCACACAGATTTTACAAGATGGGTAGTGGGCTAGGACTTCACAAGCCTTCTTTTGTAACTCCCTGATGATGTTTAGGCAAGTCAGCATTACCCCAGATAACTGTAGAGTCTATGATACGGTTGTTCTAAATGATCTTCGGGGAACTCACAGAAAAGGCAAACTAGTTAGACACATTTTTAATTAAAGGGGGAATATGGTGATTAGATGACTTAAACGTTTGATCCTCCAATAAGACAGGCAAAATATAACACGTTGCTGGATGTTTGCGCAGTGGTGAGCAGTTTGCATTGGTGTACTTATGAGTCTAAGTAATCTTCTTAGTGTTAGTAAGTACCCAGCTAGAAACCAGCTACTGTCCAGATTGTCTCTTCCTGCCCCAGATAAACGACCCAGACAACAACAAAGAGAAACTCGAGGAACTATGTGACATGGTTGCTTTGCTTGCAAAATATGCACCTCCGCTCATTTGGGAACTGTGTTGACAGGGCTGTGGAAGAAGTTTTGGTGGGTCTCCTAAACTTGAAGATGTTTGGCAGCGGCACCAAGAAGTGGTTTGTGAAGAAGCAGAAGAGGCAGCATCAGAGGTCTGGCAGGAGGCCATGCACCAGGAAGAAGAAGAGATGGGCAGCTAAGATACTCAAACAGCACCGACAAAAGATCTTGAGGGAGCTGGACGTCAACACCGTACTTCCCTACCTAGTGTATGATAAGGTTTTCTCATTGGGGGAGTACAAGGAAATACTGGGACAGGAGTCCAGCAAGAAACGGACAGAGATATTCTTGGACCATCTGTCCTCGAAGGGGCCTGCTGCATTCTGCTCATTCTGCTCTGTTTTGGAGGAAGTGTGTCCCCACCTGCTAACCTGCTTTCTGTTGGATGTAGAAGGTACAGCCATTAATTATCCACTAATTACATTAATAACTACTTACACAAAAAATAAAGGTCATAGAAAGCTGTGTGTTCCCGTGCTAATGTTCTCTGAAAAATGTTTCAGTGTGCATTTCAAAGAAAAGAGCAATCACAGTTCATCGATTTGAAGCTGCTTTTTCCACTTATTTGTCCAGTATTTTCACCTATCTTACCTTGCATTGAATTTTCTGTGAGGAATTGAAGACAAAAAAATAATATAAAGGGAAGAAAATTACTTTGCAGTAAGCCAGCGCCACGTACTAATAGTCAGCAAAAATAGCTTCTTAAATCTGGATGGCTGAAGGGATTACTGAGCCGCCAGCGCTCCTAACTAGCCTCTGACAACATATGGCCTCAACGTGGCTCCAGTCTGCTGGGCCTTATCTGTGCTGCACTATTCCAAATCAATAGGCTTTGCTTAAATTTGCATAAAACTGAGTACAAGAAAATAACTCGCATTTACAGTGCAGGAAGCGTCTGTATCTGAGGCTAACATCCCACAACTGAGAACTTGCATAAATTTACAGAGCCATAAAAAAGTGGCTAATATACTAATCTGTTTCCACAGATGGTGCTCCAGGGCGGGAGAGGAAAGGGGGCCTCCCTGTGCCCCCAAACAGCCCAGGAGAACAACCTCTGTGCTCCCCTCCCATGTACACTGACCCTGTGTTTGACACCAGGTGAGAACCACTTTACATTTCAGTGATACTGTGTAAGAGCCTGGCATCGAGAGTGATTTAGATTTCTGCTGGGTTACGTAATGTTCCTTAAAGTTGTTACCATACCACATTAGATAAACCTTGGAGATGAGGTTCAATCTGAGGCTTCTGGAGTTTGTTGGAGGTTTGGCCAACAGCACAAATATGCTTTCATTTAAATTTCACTTTCATAGTCTTTGATGAGTCTAAATGTTTTAGATCCTTTTGATGACAATCACAAGGCCTGGCAAATTATTGTTTTGATGGGGGTTGATTACATCTAGAAAATTACATCTATTTCATATTGCTTTGCACGGTAGCATGTGTGCAAAATGTGGTTGTTAACAGTGTTTGTTTATTTGTGTTCTCTTGTTTTATGCTGCTTTGCACAGCGGCATGTCCTGAATGCTGGATGTTGCCATTGCATAAATATTTTGCTGTTGTTCTGCATGATTTCTTCATGCTTATTTTGTTGATTTGTTGTCATACTGTGTCAATTTTTCTTACTTGTATGTCTTAACCTGATGCTGCATTGGTTTTAGAACATCTGGCCAAAGGACTGCAGCTGAACATTAGTTGGCAGGCTAACACTGGTACATTTACAGAAATGTTGATTAATGTGTCTTGTCCTTGTATTATGTGTATGTATTATATTGTAAATGTATTAAGAAATGAGGACATGATTGTGATTAAACAGCCTTCTTATCAAAACACCAAAAGGGGGAATATTTTTTGGAAGAATGGTTCCAGAGTCTTATAAAATCTCTGCCAAGGAGCATTAAAACAGTAGCTTGTGGTGCCACTTTACTTTATATGTTTTTTCCTGTAGTTTGAGTAATCTGGCAGAGATTATTGTACCCAAGTGAGGGCTTTTGTAGCACTATATTCATAGCTCAAAATGGTGATACTTAACTGCGTACAAAATACAGAAAAGAGGGGCATAAAATGACATCTGCTACGTTCTTTTTTTGTATGAGAGTGGCCGGACCGGACTTCACTAGTGCAGAGTCCTGCGAGGCTGCTTTTGTCACTGTGCCAGGGCCTGTGAATGCATCATGACTGAGTGATGGTGTCCTTCTGGGTGTGTGTGGACCCCTGGAGAATACCCTCGGCCCAGCTAACACAGCGTGTGGAGGGAGGGGAGAGACAGCGAACAGTAGATAGTGTGTATATGTGTGTGAGAGTGGGTGGGTGTTTGCTTGGATGTGGTGCCTGAAGTGACGGGACAGACAAGCTGATATGCTCCCTAGACCGTTAAGAAGGCCTCTTAAATGTATGACAGCTAAGTCAGCATGGAGACAGCTATCCCAGTGGTCTGGCCCTGGGCACTGACACACACGCAGACAGGCTGACAGAAACAGACCAACACACACAACACAGCATAGCAGCACACACAGCCAGAATGGTCACAGAGGCTCCACAAGAGATGCAGTACGCTAAGAAGGCAATGTAAGTCCTCTTGAAATGTAATTTTACCGTTAGATGCTTTATTTGTATGCCAAGGACTCTTGAGTACAGCTGTATGTGATGATGCTCAATCAATTCTCACATCTCTCATATATATCTGTCGGTGTTAGGAAAGGCAAAACATAGGGAGGATGTATGTGTTGCTCTTGTTTTTCATGTATCCTTGATGTCCTGCTTACGTGTTACATGTTAACACAGGCTAATTCAGATGCTGTGAGTAAATCAAATGGCAGGCAAGGTTGACTGCATGTATATCTAGATAAAAATGGCGTAATCTTTTGTTTATTCACTCTTAGGAGAAGTAGGACAGAAACTGCCTCAAGTTATAGATGCTTGGCTTCAGAATTTGTGTGCCAGCATGTGTCCCTGTGTGACAAGAGTGAAGCATGTTTGCAGCCGTGCTTGTTAAATATGTGGAAACAACCTGGGTAATATTTTCCTTGTGGTGAACTGTATCTCCACATGAAGTCATGTGTGTTGTTGTTGTTGTTTGTTTTTTCACCCTTCTGAAATGCACACTTTCTCTGATCCACAGCAGAAGAGTGGATTGATTGTCAGCTGTGTGGGTTCAAAGAGACACTGTGTTTATTAGTTTGGCTTTTCATGTCTGCCTCTGGTCAGTATCCTGCTGACTGAGAGTGAACATGCAGCATTTAATCACATCTCTGGGTTTAAAGGTCACCAATGACCTGTGTATCACTGTAAGGGCATCCAGTTTAAGAAGCTGTTATCTTCCAAATTGCTTTCATGGGACTGTTGTGGTTTTTTAAAACAGTATATAAAACCTCTCAAGCAGTCATCTCAGTCTGCTCTCTCAAATAAAAGTGCTGATTTAGGTGCATTGAATGCATGATTATGCAGAAATATTGATTGGATAACTGGCTTTTTTAAAAATGCAGGATATATCACTTTCTCCCACAGAGGATGTGTGTGTGTGTCTGTGTGTGTGTGTGTGTGTGTGTGTGTGTGTGTGTGTGTGTGTGTGTGTGTGTGTGTGTGAGAGAGAGAGAGAGGATGCGTTGGCCATGTGTTTGAATCTGTGGCCTTATATGTATATGTGAGGCTGCAGCGATGATGTAAGTCATGGTGCCTTCATCCATAAGTGGAGAAAATGAGATGCTGGCAGGTTGAGAAGGAGGTGGTGGAGGAGGAGAGGAGAGATTAGCTGTAGCTGTGAGGTTATGCTTCTCTGTGGTGATGACTCACCTCACAGCACATAGAGGAAGCACTGCGACAGCACTGAGGTGTGACTGTGTGTGTACGTGTGTTTCATTACTCTTGTTCTTCTTGGTGCAGTGCATTCATGTGAAGAGGACTTTTTCTGTAAACTTCTCCTCTTTGTTTGGTGCAAAAGTAATAAATCACGGTGTTACAGCGGTAGTGGTTCTTACGGCTTTCGTCCAGGTTTGTCTCCTCTGGGAGCAGCCTCTGAGTCCTACAAACCAGCTTTGATTTAGCTGTACAGAGTAAAGTGGACAAGAGTGTCTAAGGACACAAGAAAGAAGGGCAGCCCTGTCTGTCCTATTTATGTGCTGGGAAAAAAGTACTTTAGTGTGTTATTAGCGCACACATGTGCCTGTGCGTCTCTGTGTGAGTGTGCTTGTGTTGGTGTGTGTGAGTGTGCAGCGTACAATAAAAGAAGTCAGCAGTGGGTTCTCATGTGAGAAGGGTAATGATGGGGCAGGCTGCTCTGAGCTATTACCGTGAAGATGTAGAAGGGGGGATGCCAATGTGAAATCAAAATGCTGCAGTGGAGTGTGCATGGGTATGCAGTGGGCTTCAGATTGCAGCACAACCACTGACCCACTGCTGTCTCAATGCTTCCCCACTGACACACTACTACTGGTTCCCATAAACAGTCCTTATAATGAGTGTGACTATGAAAGAAAGAGAGCGAACGAGGCTTGGTGTACGCGCGTGTGTGTGCCTGATAATGATGACCCGTAGTGTCTGATTATTCAGGAGCACTATCTGAATGGCGTCCTAGTCAATGGGAGGTGACAGAGTGCACTGCTGGTAGGATTGTTGAAGCGCAGCTCTGCTCTGATTATTGCATTAGCGGTGTATTAGTTGAGTGTTGACTTGATTCAAGAGGCTGACAGGAAGCAGAAATGTCACAGCCGAGACTCAATGTAAACATTTTCTGTATGTGAAAACTAATGAACCTACAAGGAATTATATCCCAAGTCTGCAGCTACTTTCGGTTTTACAGAGCTTTATAGTAAGTTTCAGCTACTTTTTTACCTAGACACAGACTATAGCTGGTGAACATAAAGCGGAGAATTTAGCAGCTAAAGATCCAGATTTTTCTCTCAAGTATTGGTGGAGACCAAAACAGAGGTAAAAGAGAGTGAGTATTTGACTTACATTAATCAGTTGACAATATTGCTCCGTAACTGCTGGATGTGTAACTAAGCAATTGTTTGCTAAAATGTTTACCATATAAAGTTAAAAGGTGATGGTTTGTAAAGGTTGTGAATACAAACTGTTTCTGCTGCCCACGGGTGGCCAAAATAATAGTTTAAAATCCTCTAGAAATTAAAAAACTGCTTGCAAACTCAATTTTGTAAACGAACCAAACCAAAGTCCTGTTTATGTGTTTAATTATTATGTACACTTAAGGTCAGGAAACCCCCACTAAAAAAACTGTGCTGTTTCCTTTATACATATTCTGTTTCGAACCCAGAGATCTGTGTAGAATCTGCACTTGTTAAGTGTATACATGTATATTTAAAGTGTACTGTTATTGCTTATGTCAAAATTTAAAAAATGTTTTTAATTTCAGTGCACAGATTTTATATGACATCTTAGCAAAAGGTACTGCATGGAAGTATTTTTGGACATATGAGCACTAGATGAATTAAGGTTCCTTTAATGCCCTGAAGGGTTTTCTGCTTCCAGTCACCCAGAAGTAACTAACTGGCAACCACAAAAAGAGCTGTTGTAGAAAGGGCCTGGTGTTCATTCTCTGTGTATTATATTAGGTTTTGTTGAAAATGTAAGTTATAAAATACCTAAAGATATTGATTTTATAAATGGGGACATTTATCATTGATTTAACACTTCCAAATTAATTTAATCAGATGTTTCATTTTACAAAACCTCCCACTGTAGTGTATTTAAAATGCAGTCCCATGTTTACTCTGCGCTTGCCAAAAAGAAGTTTACTCAGTTAGTACTGTAGGTTAGCATGATACACACAGTGTGGCGGATACTTCCATCCATGGAGCATTACAGTGTTGTGGGTGCATACATTTTTAGCAACAACGGCCACAGAGGGATTCGCTCCCCTGACACTGGCAGTGTCAGCGCCATGCTCTGCCTGTTCAGCTGTATGGTGGAAATCTTCTGTAGGACACAACAGTTGCTGAAGTTCATTTTCAGGATGTGCTTCAGTCTGATTTTTCCTTGACACAATTCCTTGATAATAATTCCTTTATCACATAATGCTTATAACAACTATTTTTTTTTCTATTAGTAGTGTTATTATTTTGCTCATGAAAGATAAATATAAGATCCTCAGCCTCCTTTGTCTGGCCTCTGCTGACCTCTTGTACTGTTTAACGTGTTTGTTTAAGTCTGTCTGGTCTAGTGAGAGTAGTGCACTCCTCTACTCAGGTGAGAAGGCTTCTCTCTCCTCTAAGACTTTAAAGTCTAGACTAATCGACTTACTGAAGCTTATAATGGCGCCAGTGTGTCAGTCTATTGACCGAAAAACAACCCACGCCAGTCTCTGTTTGCTACTAATGACAGGTGGTGTGGGCACAGTTCACTGAGAGAGAGCTGCTGTGTACTGCACCTACAAACAAACACTCACAGACATTGTGTAATCAGCAGCAAAACTGAGAAACTACTATTTTATTCTTTCTGATATTTGGTCAGCTGTCAGCACCACCAAATCATATTTAAGCCTACAAAAGTCAACGGTTTTCAACACAACCTAAGTGGGAAACAGACAGTGACAATATAATCCCATTATGAATTATAGTAAATCCAATATAAATGTAATAAATCTATTAAAAGTTCAATAAAATATGTACAAGATGTATCGCCAGTGGAAAAGTCCAATAAAATTAGTTCAGTAAAATAAGCCAATTAATATGTCCCATAGCAGCTGTTCACATCCAGATAGGGTAGGGAGGGGTAAACTGGCAGACATGAAGCTGGTAATTTTGGCATCATTTTCATCCTTGCTCACCCATCCAGTGGATTTCTAGAATTAAAAAAGGTGATTGCATACATTCATTCTGGACATTCACATTTGCTGTGATCATTCCAGTGACAATCTTATTCATTGTAATTGAGAGGCCATGTTTGAACGACAACTTGCAGTTGCAGTTAGTACCTGTGAGTGAGAAAGCTAACTACGCCAGAATTTTAAGGTTAAGATTAATGACCAAGGCCTTTAATAATAACTTTTTATTAACGTTTTTATTGTTACAATTGGTCTTTAAGTTCTTCAACTTTGCTGTTACATTCACAGCACTCTGTTTTGTGACAAAGTTGCCTCTGTATCTAATGAGCTTGGTTCATCATTGACCTCGGAAATATCACCTTGATGAAAAAATCTTAGCACAGTGTTCACTTACTGGAAATATAGCAAGCTTTCTTATGGCCGTCATCAGCATAGACTTTAGACTTTATAGACTTTACTCCAAATAGGGATGGGGATCAATACACGGTTCTAAAAGGACCTGGTTCCAAAATTTCTTAAAACCCAAAAATCTTTAAGGTCTGACCTTATCGATACAGCTATCAAGATTAGTGGGTCCTATAATGTAACGTTATGTCTCAAGCGTCAAATCTGGTTATCCACGATGGATAAGAAAGCTAATGTTTGAAATGATGGCACCGAATCGTGGTATTAAACAGGCCTAGGACTGTTTATCATCAGGCTGTAGCCTCAGCTGCTCTCTGTTGCCTCCTACCTACACGCTCAGCGGCCAGCATAGAGAGTGGCTGCTCTGTCGCAGTACAGATGGTGAAGTTAAGTTAGCTCCAAACTACTCGCGTTTCCAACAGCTATGCTCATTACTGTAAGTACGTACAATAAAACCTTCCCGAGTAAAACGACAAGTTTGTCAATACACCAGTCTGTAAGGTAAATTATCTCTGTCATCAGTCTGTCATCCTGTATGTTTTATTCAAGCATGGCTAACATTAACTTGGCACTTAGCCAAAAGTTAAAAACAAGCTAAATAGAAAGCTATCTGTCTGTAGCATAGACCGGTCTGTATCAGGTCTGTAATCTTAAAATCTGGATCATTGTTAAAAACTCAGCTGCTGGCTGAGACAAACCAACCACTCCTCCTCCCACCAGGTAATGTTACCTGCAGACAGTGAATAACAGCAGGGAGGACGAGGAGGAGAAGACTGATACAGACTGATGTCTGAGTTTTTATTCTTTATAAAGGTCACTCACTATTGTGATGCCACATATTTGCTTTATATAGTGACATTGCTGTTATAAACATTAATGTTGCTGCTATAGAAACAACATTTAGCTGTAGTTAAAATATTAAATTCTGATCATTTTAAAACAGGCAGTTAATATGCACACTTCAATATTTGTTTATTCATTGCAAGCATAGACTTTATATAAAAATTGCATTTGTCACTTCAATATTAAACAATGTTATCGCACATTGAATATTTTCCTCATACCGTGCAAGCCTATCTCATGACCGTTGGGTTTGGTCTTATCAAATAACCGTCACCAAATAATAATAAAGTGTCGATAGTGGTATCGATAAAGAATAAGATCATTAAGCAGTCTCAATAAGGGTATCAATATCAATAAAAATTAATGATCCCTATCCCTATACTCCAAAAACACAAAATATCTGGGATTGAAATTGATGAGTTTGCTGTATTTGCTGATGAAGGACACAAAATATGTTTGAAAGCTCATGAAAATATCCAGTAAGTGGATCTGGATTAAAAAAACCTTTTTTTCAAACTATACACAGTATATTTTTAAGTTTCTATTTTTTAAAATATATTTTAAGTTCTATTCAAGTGTCCCAGGAAGCCATGACAAGTGGGTGTTTACGCTTGGCTGAGTTGAAAAAGTTGATGTATTGCTAAATGCAAAATGTTAAAACAGACTTAGCAAATAACTTACATGAATAGTGTGACTTAAATATCCACTGTCTTCCAGTGGAGTGACGAAAAATGGCAGCTGGAAAAAACATCAGATCTATGTGGAGACTGTAGCTTCAAACATAAACGTCATATTTCTATTATGTTTTTCTACATTTATTTGTTTCGTTTGAGGTTTAACCAGCTCTTTAATCGTGTCCTCTTCTTCCTCTGTGTTTTAATGTCACCCAATTGGAGAATTAGTGCCACCAACTGTTTATGTCAATGAACCGAAACCATGATTCATTTTATTTACACCTGTGCTTTTCCCACTGTGACATGTCAAAATGTCTTTTTGCAGAACAGGATGTACTCACAAAACACCCCCCACCCCCCCAAAAAGGAGTGGGAGGTTCTAGTTGCGCCCCTGTAAGTCATTAGGCTACTGCTTCCAGGAAGGGCGGTGTAACACAAAGATGCTCGACTTTCTAAATAAACGTTAACAAGTAATTAAAGAGAAACGGTGGACTTCCTAAACAGATGCTACAACGGAGCACCTCCAAATGAATCGGTCCCTTGCCTCCCCCCTCCCTCCCTCCCTCCCTCCCTCCCTCCCTCCCTCCCTCCCATCCCCTCCTCCCTCTTCCCCCTCGCCTCTCCCTCCTCCCCTCCCTCACAGTCGCTCCCCTCTGACTACACTGTACACACACTCTCTCCCCTACCTCACACACACGGACGCCTGGACGCTGCAGCGTTTTTAAGAGAGTGTTTCCAGCCCCGGATAGGAGGGAGGAGGCAGGAGGAAGGAGATCATGTCCAAATCCTGACCGTATTAAAAAGAAAAAAACAGACACACACAAAAAACTACTAATCGAATGGATCGGCGATCTGTTTGCGGGCGCTAAAACACGGTCAGAGTGTCATTGCAGACATGGGTCGCAGCAGTACGGCACCTTTCGCACAGCTCCTTGGGGAGTGTTTTCACTGTCAGTTCTTCAGCGCTGGAAATGGCGTTGTGATGCTGAGCATGGAAGACGCAGCGGAGGCGGATGCCAGGGAATAAAGAAATATATGATCACCTGTGCTTTTCTTTGGGTTGGATTTTTAGTAGCGGTGGACAGTACCATGGTGAATTACCAGAAATACATTACTGTAATGCAGCTGGCTCTGGGGGTGACCGCCTCCAACAAAGAACATTGTCTTCCACCCAGGAAGCGTATGTGGTGAGTATGAATCTTGGTGCGGATGATGATGGTGATGATGATGCAGGTTGGGGGAATAAAAGGGGGGCTGCCATGAGCGCGAGCTGCCGCCTCCCACATCTTCTCAAATGATGAGCGGGTCACGGAGCGGGCGCACGCCCGCTCACTCTCCAAAATGACATAATATTCCCTTCAGCCACTGCAGCCGGTCTGCACCATGTTGCCATCCTCACAAACCTATAGTGTGGTCGATACACAAGTAGGTAGCCTAACTACTCCGCATGCTGTGAGTTTGTGTGCGCGCGAGCCACTGTGCGCGCGAATGTGTGACACCAAGTCCAGTGGCTCTGGCTGTGTCCTTCCCCCCTCTCCATCAGTTTGTAAAGTTGAATGCGTAGGGATGATGTCATAGCCTCATCATTGTTTCTTTGCCTCCAACTTCATGTACTTTAATGTATTATGTGGCCTCCACTGCATCGCTGTTGTCCCTGGAAATATCATCTTCAAGCTAACCATGTGTTAAACCATCATCTTTCCTCCTCAAACCACTTCTATCTTATCCCCACCGCAGTCATTACTAATTAATAAAATGTAAAGCATGACACATGATCCTCTCCTGTTTTTATTTCCTGTGCTGCAGTCAGGCCTCTGTACACCTCTCACTGCCATATCTATTAAACATTTTCTACCCATACTCGGCTCTCAGCATGTGTGTTTGTTGTCTCTCCACCCATTCAGTGTCCTCATTACTCTGTGTGCCTGTATGCTACAGTATATTGCAGTGACCACATCTCACTCTCTCTCTGTGTGTTTCTCCTCCTGCGGCCTTGTTCATTTGTTTACTTCAAGACAGTCCTCCCTCTTTCATTCCTTTTCCTCACGGTAAGCAGATTGCTGCCGAAGCTGCAATGTGTGTGACATAGTATCCCTAATTACAGCCGGATTACCATCTTGTTTGAAAGCAAATCTGGTTAATTAGGAGTCAATAGGCTCAATGGCACTCTGATAGCAAGTGTCTCACACAAACTCGAGATGTATCACACGGCGTGGATCATTTACCCACATAATGCAGTTACATTGGCATGCCTCCAGTGTGGGACAGGCTCAACTATTATCATTACCTCCTTAAAGCCAACCTGAACCATTTCCTAAACCATTTCTGTGACTGAAGCGAGGACAAAACACTGATGTTGAAAATCTCTGAGCCTCATATTGTCTGGAAAAAGATTATCATGATCAAAGGAGATTTACAGACATTCACACAACCTGAATTTTATTACTCGTGAAATTATCTTGAAATGCAAACATGACCGCTCTATCGTGTTGATGATTATCTCTGTCTCTTTGGCTAATCATATTCGTCAGTCGTCCTCTTACTAGCCTAATTGCCCCCCTTAGAGAAGACAAGGGATATCACTGAGACAAAGTTCTCCTTTCATGTTTCTTCAGTTGTTGTTGTTTTGATAGTTACATCTCCATATTTAAGCACATTTTGGGGGGATCTTCTTGTGTCATCTACAGCCGAGCACTGCTACAAAAAGCTAAAATAGTTATGTAACTCTTACAGTAAACTCTGACCTTGTTTAACTGAATATTTTTTCCAGCTTGCATTTCCTGCCAGTGAAAAGCAGAATGCTCTTGTGCTATGTTTTATTCCAGCTTTCATTAATCCCCGTACTGTAATTAGACTTGAAATGTGTGCTAGTTGTGTAATGTATCACACTAAATAGCATGTCTTCATTTTTCTGTCAAAAGTCAAATTATTGTTATGAAACAATGCAGTGCAGACTTTTCAAACAATTCTACAGACTTGGTAGTTACTGTGATGTCAAATTTTAAGGGGTTTGCTAATTTGTATAGTTGCCAATTCGCTAATTCTGTAATATTGTACAGAACCTATAAGAAATGAAAACTAAAGTTTGCCACGATCGGTGGGTAAACTAGCTGAAATGTAGAAATGTATTCTGAGACTGTAGGTCATGAAGGCTATTTATAAATTGTCATCAATAAAGTAGACCTACTACATTATTTATATTTAAGGCGGTAAAACCTGCAAAAACTACTGGTTGGCTCTTTAAGTTTAAAAAATTAGAGCATCGCTTCTATAAAAAACAGAAAAGGCTCATATTTCCTTTGTCGAGCTTATATTATTTTAATTCAATATTATCAAGTCCATAACATATAGAGTTTCTGATATTCATTATTGTTATTGTCATCATCAGTAAAAGTAGTAGAAGTAAAAACAATAGCTGTAGTTTCAAGTATAGTAGTAATAACAGTATTTGTGATGAAACTATTCAACTGCCTTCCTTGTGGCTCAAGCTGCCATATACTGTTTACAGAACGTGTTGTACATTTGAGTTGCAATTATTCCGTTCCTTTCTCATCCTTCTCGACTGTGTATTAAACAAGAAAATACAACAAAACAAACAAGAAGCGTTTACAGATCTTTTTGTCTTATGAGTCAATTTGAACAAAAGTGTCCACTTGAATGTGCTGTAATGTAATGTTACATAGTGTAACATTACATTTGATATTTTATCAGACATTTCTGTCTAAATAGACCCTGTAAAACATGCCAGTGTCTGTCCACCTGACTGAAATGCAGTATGGTAACATTGTCAACTAGAAAGCATAACTTAATCAACAAAATAGATGGGTTTCAGGCTTATGAGTCCTGCTGTAAGTTTTCTCAATTCTAATAAGTACACATCACATTTATAAGACATGAAGCACAAAAAAAGATTGTTATAATGATAAAAGTGTGGCGTAACCGTAAGCCCGAGGTTGTAGTTCTTTATATTTGTGTCGTAATTCATATTCTTACAAGGCATTGTTAAAAGAAAATCTTCTCTCTCACAGTATTTTGGACACAAATGCTCTGATAGTTTTCCCACAAATTATATTGATATCTTGATTAAAGTGGCTTTTTAGATCAATAATGCTCTACGCTCAATAACACCGGAGGCCCCCTCTCAGAAATGTAAAAAAAAAAAAAACATTAAAAAAAACAATCCAGAAACATACTACTAGAGCTGAAATTCTTGTTTGAAAATGAATGCATTCATAATAATTGATTAGTCCTTGTGAAAGTCCTTGTGAAAGTGAAAATAGCAATGATTTTCTGGTTAAAGCTTCTAAAATGTGATAATTAGCTGGTTTTCTCTTTGGTATCATGAAATTAAAAAAAGCCTCTTACAGATCTGATAACTAGTGATCACCTTCATCATTTTTTTATTCCTGGAAGGAACAATTAATTGATTAATAAACAAATCAATAGATTAATTGACTTTTTAAAATATATTTAGTCACCTACATAAACACAATTGTTTTTTCATTTTTTTCAGCTCTATATACTACATGTTAAGGATACTTGCAGATCATATTTCCGCCATTCAAACATTATTTAGCACACAGATGTATGACAGGATGTGACATCACTGAAAGACACACCAGTTTAAACAGAAGAAAAGGCTTCACTGCATTCGAATACAGAAATTAAGTATCCTGTTTTTAAGGTTCTTCTTTATGTAACTGCTGCGTTAATTCTATCCCATTTCTGGTCAAACGGTCAGAGCTGTTTCCTGCTCTGCTGATCTCCCAGCGTGTGGTGGTGAGATTACACACTGCTCTGCCTGAACACTTACACTATCCACCGAGTAGAGGCTGTGAGAGCCATGTGCATCACACATTCTCTCCAAATTAGAGGAGGCACAGCTCCATTGAATAGCAGCAGCATCAGCAGCAGCTCTCTAAATTAGGATTAGTCTTAGCAAACAGATGTTCCTCTTGCCTGCAGTCTTAAAAAACCATTCCCCCCTGCACAGAGCATAAGATTAGCATTAACCTGGCTTAATGAACTTTACACTCTGTTGCAGGCCCGCAGGGATAATACAACAAGTCTATTGTGTTTATGTAATGTTTTGTCTTATTTTTAAACCTGTATGTTTCCTCCAAAAAAGAAAACAGAAGCAGACGGATAGTGTGGTTACAGCGTAGAGATAACTACTAGGCTGGGACTGATGTTGAATTAGATTGTGTGTCTTTTACAGTGTATGTGTGTGTCTTTATGTGTTTTATTGTGTGTGTACACTGGACACTGGTCAGGATTGCTTTCCTTGTTAAATGCTATATTAGCAGTGGCCAAGATGAGAGGAATGAAGCGTAACATTGCCTATTGACCTGCTGATTAAGCAGTAACCATTATTGCTTGAACCTCCAGGTGACTGAGAGATGGGGGAACAGAGGGGCGGCATAAAGTCCTGCAACTCAAACATGTTTGTGTGTGCCTCATCCTTTCTTTGCAATAGCATCACACATCTGCTTGACCTTACCTTATGTGTGACCTACATGATTACACTCAGTAGCGGGCAAGGTGGGCCATCAAGGGTCTTTGACATCGATCTTATATTGCATTTGCAATATGGAATTTTTTTTTTGAAATGGATTTTTCTTTGATCACAAGATTGCAAAAGGTCACTGACTCCAAAACAGTCAGATCACGGTCAAACAGATGTTCACTGTATTGTGAACTCGCCACAGAGCTGGCTGCCTAAACAAAAGAGAAAATAGGCGTCTATTTTGCCCATCACTGATCAAGATAATGTATTCTCATTCTTTGCACTCTGAAAAGTGTGCAAAGAATGTTTCAGATCTGAAATCTGAAATCAACATAGAAGAAAAATTATAAGAAAATCATACACCGCCCTTTCAGTGATATTGTATATATGTCATATAACTAGCTCAGTCAGATTGTATTTTGCATTTTATATTTTGTTCTCTACTTTAATGATGGTACTTACAGGAACATTTTGAGAAATGCTCATTTTCTTTCTTGCTTTTCTTTCTTGGACATGTCTGTCAATTAAACAAATATTGGAAACATAGGGATCAGCTAGTCTGGCTGTGTCCAAAGTTAATAAGATCTGCTTACCAGCAACCCTGAAGCTCACGAATTTACAAATTACATCTTATTTGTTAAAGTTGTACAAAAAACAGTACACGGGCATTAATGCCGAAAATTATTCTAAAAATTCTATAAAAGCAGTGATAAAACTCTTGGAAGTCACTGCACCTGGCTAAGAAATAGTCAACTGTCAGTTATTGTACTAATTACACAAATAAGACATAATGTGTTCATTAGTGAGCTTTAGAAGTAACGTATTCTCACTCCCAACTTGTCACATACTGCACATAACCTAGATCAAGACCACTTGCCGTCACTTTATAACACCCTGGGTAGCCCTTTCCCGTTGTTTTTGCACGTGTAGGGACAGTCAATTTAGTAATACGTTGTGAAATGGCACGCCGTTAATGTTCTGAAACAACACAATTTGTTTAGGTTTAGGCAACAATACTACTTGGTTAGGTTTAGGAAAACATTGTTTGGTTTCAAATAACTACATTACCTACTTAAATAACATAACTTAACTAAAAACAATCAATGTTAAATTTTTGCCTTACAGGGGCAACAAACACCAGTCTCCTTTGTAAAAGTCCTGTTTCTTGCTTGCCCATACACCCCAACCAACACCTTTTTCAGACTTTTCTGTTATTTATATATTACACCTACTTTTAGTGCTTAAAAATGATGCAAAAGATTTCCCGCAGTGCGTTGAGCTATGACCCTAAAGGGCTCCCCAGTGCACTACAAACTGACACCGAAGGGTCTTGACTATGCGTCCATATGTCACGACTTGGGAGTGAGAACGGGCAATTAAAGGTGCTAGTAGGAAGATTTTTCTACCTTTCAGAGCCAGGCCAGCTGTTTCTCCCGTTTCTAATCAAATGTAATCTCATCATACCCTTCATGTCTGTACATGAACAGATGTAGCTTCATATTTAGCGTACAGACATGCAAGTGGACATGCAAGTGGTATACATCTGCTCATCTAACTCTCGGCAAGAAATAATATAATGTGCTAATATGCACATTTCCCTAAATGTAAAAGTAAAAAGGTAAATCAAATCAAGGGTCACATGCCTAATGCATCCTTAGTTTAAAATGTATATATATATATATATATATATATATATATATATCTTATCCCCTCAAGTGAAACCCATTATAAGCTACCTGCATATTTGATAGAGAAGAAGAATTCATCACACAAGCGATGTGAAATCATTCACCACTCATAATATCTGAGTCGGCACAGTTGCTGGCACTATGTTACATTCTGCCTTCTTGGCCTGAAGTGTTTTGGCTGAAATCCATTTCAGAATCAACATCCAAGAAATGAGCCTACGAATGCGCAGGGCTGCACCGGGCCTGTGATACAGTCCAAGCAGCTTTTCTCATTAGTCATGTTTGCTCTATTGTTTATGAGAACAACCTGAGGTTGCTTGTAATTGACTGCACATATTGCAGAATGCCGTTATGTTTCCAGCCAGTAAGCACCTTACACTGCTTCGGGCAACTATTGAATTAATGCAAAGAGAAAGTGGAATGTGATGTTCTCTTTCCTTCCATCCTCTAGTCTCTTCTAATTTCCCATACAGAGTTTCCAAACCTTGGGAGCTCCTCTGGGCCTGCTGCTGAGCATGCTAATGGACATCTACTTCCCCTGAGTAAACAGGATTTTCCCTCATTGAATATTGTGTTAGGTAAATCCTCATTTAGAGTGACTGTCTCCATGTCACTGAGAGAAAGGACTGAAGAGAAGAAGAGGAGGCAGTGACAATAGTACCAATTGGATCTACACTGTGTTATATGAGCACTACTTTCACTTTATACATCAGTGATAAGCCATCAAGAATAACTTTTGGGTTATTAGCTGGTGTTTCCTCCAGCAGGACACTTATTTTGCCTTTTAAAATAGTTCTTTAGTTAATTAGTTAATAGATGATTTTCCTTCTGGAGAAAATGTGCAGATATTTAGACCAAAATCAACTGATTAACTATTTTTATAGCTCTAGAGTTGATGGCTCGTTAGAAAGTGTGAAATCCACACACCTGCCAGAGAGATTTTTCACAACCTAGCAATGTAAAAGTTATTCTTAAGTGCAAAAATTGACTTATTGACCATTAATAAAGCCATTGGTCACAAAATATAAATCCTTTCTAAAGGGTACCTTATTGGTGGCAAGATAATATGTACGCTTAACATATAGGAGTTGGAAGTAGCTGGTCTGAAAAGGTAACCCACTTGATGGATTGATAAACTAAATTCAGTTCAGTTCAGCTTTATTCATCCCTATGGGGGCAATTAATTTTCTGGCAAACACAGCACATTACACAGCAATTAAGCAACGAACATGCTATCACAAAAGAAATGAGAGGCAGAGCGTTTAAGTGTGGCCAGCAGGGTTCCAACGGTGCTGATTAAGTATGTCATTTGTGAAGGGTAAAACATTTCCTGAGAGTATTGGTGATGGGTCAGCCAAGTGTGCTTCATGCCCACATCTCACCATGACCCAGCTACAATTTGGCTGTTGTGGTCCACAGAGCTGCACAGGCCCTCTGTGTTTGAAGCTGCAGTGTTTCCTGAGCTTGAACCAGATCCCCTACAGGGCCTCTGTGACATTAAATCCAATTATAGATTTCTTTAAATGCCAACGGGAGACCGTGGCCTTTTGAAGAGCAGAAACGTGACCACTGTGTTGTTCCTCCCCGTCTTTAGTCTTTCCTGTGGCACTTTGTCCTGCTGTGATACAACCATGCTGGATGTGTACTTACTTGCCCTGATGCGGTGCTGTTGTTTTTCTTTGTCCCCTTCCCCCCGCTCCCTCCGTGCTGACCCTCAGGATACATCCCAGCCCGACCGCTGGCTCCATCACAGCAGCCTCCTCAGTGAGCACCATTCAGGGCAAACCATCACTCCGCCGCATCAAGGGCCGCATTCACAGAAGCAAGAGTCTGGACAGCATTGATCTACTTGACTCCAATGTAAGTAAACTGAAAGGCCATAGTACTCAAAAAGGTTTCAGCTGTAAGGAGTCTTGTAGGAATTATGCAGGTATTGTGCAGGACAATGAAAAGCCTGTGTCTGCCTCTGTATATGATTGATATGTGAAAGAAACTACAGACATTGAATTGTTTAGATGTCTAAAAATGTATTCAACCATTCAACACATTGAACACAAAGAAGTTATACAAACCAAGTTAGGATTCTCTTGTCTTCTGGTACAAACACAAAAGACACAATGACAAAACACAATCATTTGGCACCAGGGGCTCTTTGCAAAAATTGCTAACGCTGCTCACACACAAATCGCAAATTGCAAATAATTTAACAAGTCCTTCAGGGCTGTTGCATTCTCATGTATGGGCTGTAAGTTTGGACTTTGTGACATGCGTGTAAGTGACGTGTAAAAAATAAACGAATAAGAAAATAATGTTGATAATTGCAGTTTGCATGTTGCAAATTTGGTGAAGCAGACCTTCGACTCAAATTTGCAGTGTAGCGTTTATGATATCAGTATCTCTGGAGCAGTCATGAAATGGTCTTGTTGCACCACAGTCCAAAAATATCATCTACATTTGCACTGTAGGAACTTGTTCCTGTGTCAGGTCAATACATTCCCTTGATTGGAACAGAATTGTTTGACATTTTGGGAAATACACTTGTCACTTAACACTTTGTTTTTTGTTCATGCCAAACAAATGAGATTTAATATAAATGTGTGAATTTTAGGGGTGCTGTTCGGCAGATTACCTTTGGAGAGAGCCAGGCTAAGTGGTATCAATCTTTTCATAATACTCAACAAAGAGAATAAGTTTCCCAAAATGTTAAACCATTCCTTTAATGTGTAACACAAATGTGTTTACTTCCACATTTAATCCTAGAAGGAAAATCTGAATTTCACCACTAGCAGAGTTTGATATTTAAGCTTGTTTAATTTTGACTACTCAGCCTTTTACAACCTGTTCTAAGATGAAAAAAAGGCAAGGAGGCAGATGACATTTTGCATTCAACAGTGGCCACAAATAACAATTGACACTTTAATATTATGTCAAATGATACCTGTTCAGATTAACCACATGAGTTTCTAAAAAGAAATTTGATTTGAGCATCATTTTATTCATAAATATTTTATCCATCTTCACATTCGGAGAAGAAGTGTCTCAACTCTTAAATGCTTCAAAATGTTCCAAAGTGCTGGAGGTGAAACTCTGTCTTGTACCCTTGCTGAGTGTTTTTAGATACCAAATGCATATTCATTCACAAAGTAGTGTTTTAAATTCAGGGCTCTGGTGTGCATACATCAAAGCAGAGGCAGTTGTAATGCACACATGTACCGTGTAGGTTCTAGACAGAGCAGTAGACTGCTGGAGGCTTCAGCCTCAGGGGAATTATATCGTGTTGACAGCTCAGACATGATCTGACTATGAATTCAGCTCAAACACTCCATCTCATTAAAGGATAGTACAAAACCATTGAGCTGGTTGAATTATTGATTATTGATGAGTGTTGGCATGCAATTGTAACATATGCATTTTGAGAACATGAGAATTTTAAATGGCTATAAGATACATTTATCTTTAACTCATGTATAAGTAAAGCCTCTCAGCTTAGTTGTGCTGTGTGTCACAGTCAGAGAGCTTTGAGCCACTGTCTGACATGCCCATTTATTAACGAGACTACAGACATGCTTGCGGCTCTATGAGGCTGCATGCTAACATGCTTACAATGAGAGTGCTGACAGGCTGATGTTGGGCAATTGTGATGTTTACAATATTAAATTAAATTATTAGAGTTCATGCTGAGGGTGTCATCAGTGTCTGAACATGAGTTCATGGCAATCTATGTTTTCAAGACATTTCACTCAAAGCCATACATGTCAACCACATGGTGGCACTTGAAGAAAAGTTAGGAAATTACAAAAGTCTTTCAGATTTTCCTCTGAGCAACATGTATCATTGTATCAAAGTCTATGGCAACACATCTACTAGTTGCTGAGATACAGTATTTCATTAAAAGGCAAACATGTCAACCTGCTGGTGGGTATAGATAAAAAATCAGGGGATCACCAGTAATTACAGCAGGATTCATCCCGTGGAGACCACTAAGTCTGTACAGAATTTCATGGCAAACCCATTCAACAGATGTGTTCAACATTTCCATCCCTAAATGCTATCTAACTCACACGACTAAAAACTGTGAAGATATTACAGCTCAGAGAATTTGGCCACGCTTATCTTCTCACTCAAAAAACAAATTGTCATGACTGACTGAACAAAAGACCTACATTTCAAAAGTAATTACAAAATCACCATTCAGTTCCCATCTAGTAAACCTTACAGCGATATGCTGGAGGTGGATGCTTTTAGGCTGTGATTGACAGATTAGTGGTGGCCTTGATTTTGAGCCATACACAGCAATCATAAGCCTTCATCTGAATGGAAAAGGCAGTGTGGCGTTTCTGTATTCTCATATCCTCTCCTGCTCTGTAAGTCACTGAGAGTGACTAACCACATCGCTGTCATTTGTCTTTATGGCCTGCCACTCAGCGGACGCTTACACTGGCTCATGTGGACACTATCTCACCAGAGACTGAGAGCTATGCTATGGGCTCCTGGCCTTTCCACAGTATATTTCTTTTGTACAGGCTGTGTGAGCTCTAGAGGAAAAGTTGCTGACTTGCCCAAACTCAAATGCAGCTGATGGAAGTAACGGTCCGCCTTACAGTGAGTGATGAGACTGCAGGATGCTGAGCTGAAGAGCAGCTTCCATTGCATCCTGCTAAAATGTCACAACAGACACAACACTGCCTTTGAGCTGTTGGATGATCTGCAGTCGCTGTCTGACACAAAATCTCACCTGACTGGCTGTTTCAACAGAAAACTGAACATATTAATCAACTGAGTGTATGAATTTAGGTCCATAACTATCAATGCCCATTAGCGTAGCGCTAAATAATCAATAGTAGTTAAGACTTTGTTTATATCGATTGCTTCTTTTGATTGCTTTTCTCTCTTGATAGTCAGGGGAGGACTTTGGCCCCTGGCCCACTCTCGCTGTCATTTGTGTTGGCAAGCATCACACTTGTTCACAGAAAGCTTGAATCAGATTTTAGTGCTAAGGCTGCAGAAAGCACAACAGTGATAGAGGGGGGGTAAACTACAGTCTTTTATGCACCCGATGCCTTTGTGTATAGCATGACTTATTTTTCTGCGTTCATCAACAACACCTCATCCAATTTCAAAGCAGCAGCGTTTACAGTATTTCTTAATGCTTTAGGGAGATGCATTAGTCCATCTGTTATAGTATTACACAAAGTCTTACTCATTTTATTATTTACACCCCTAATCTCTTGTATCCAACCACTTTGGAACCTGTATTTGTTTTTCTAAAAAAAGACAACCTCATGGATGAATGAAATAGGGAGGGTTGCCTTTTCCAGAAAATATGGTGGCTATGCGTGTTTTATATTCTAAATATGCAGCTTATTCTTGTGTGCATATTTCATCAGGACAACGGGAAATCATCTTTTACACACAAAAAAACCTGCACTGTATACCTGGTGCAGTGTGGATGCTAAACTGAGGTTGCTTTTTCTGTTTCATGTGCCTTGATTTTGGGAAAGATGTTGTTTTTAATGCTGTATTTTTCCTGCCCTCTCAGCTGTTTTGGGAAATATTAAAGGAATGTTTGCTGCAGAGGCTATAACCAGGTGAGTTGCACAGAGTGTATCAGCAGGAGCAGATGCAACTAAGCTAAGATGAAAAGTGCAATTAAATGAATTACTCCTTAACAGATCAGGATCAGTCACCAACTGGGCCTTGAGCTTTGCCTTGGTCAAAGTCTTAATCTCTTATTAGTTCTGCTTGCCCCATTCCACTTCCAAAATCCCATCCTTGGCTGCAGTCTGTTGTGGACACAGGCACTCCCATCCCAACCCAACAAAAAAAAAAAAAACAGCGTAAGCATTTATTCGCTGCTCAGTCTTCAGAAAGTGCTGCAGATGCATTTACGGAGAGAGCAACTGCAGCTGAATTAACCAATCTGCATATTGAGGGCCTGTTAGAGGGAGATTGTTCCCGTGTGATGAAAGTGTGGAGGTCCACAGAGGGCCAAACCAGAGTGAGATGCACCACAAGGGCTGTTGAAAGAAACAGAGGGAGGGAGAAACAGAGCATGGGGGGTGGGCGCAGGAGATTTATCACGACTAACACTGTAGGAGGCCTTATTGGAAGGAGAAGAGGGTTGATGATGGGAGGCACTGTGATTGGGTCAGCAGCTGATTTTCTCTAGGTGAGACAGGTCTCTTATGTAACAACAGAGCTGAATGGATGCATTTTTCTTGTCCAATAGGTGTTAGGCACTAGGGGATAGTAGGAGATGATGGAGGTGGTTGTATGTGACACTAAGGCAGAGTTGGCCATGTGTGATGCGTGTGAAGGTTGCATGTGTGGTCCCACAGGCTGTGTGGAGGGCATGGCAGATGTTGAGTGTATTTCTGGAGGCTGTGACTCAGGACCAAGGCCTGTCTCTGTGTCCTCTCATGGGACATATGGCAGGTCACTGTAGGCACTCTGCACTGTGTGCATCTAATACAATCATGTCACACATCTTGTAGCAACATGTTGACTTTACAGGCTCTGCAGCAGTGATTTGTAACATTTTTACAACTTGCTTTTGAAATTACAGCTTTGTACATGCAAAATGTTTTAAACTGGATAATTAATGATGTTGTTAAATGTTAATCATACATTAGTATAATGTACTACTAATGTACTCTATAATGTATGATTACTAAATGTTTTTCATGGTGACTGTTCTGCTTTTATAATCTATTGATAAGCCAAGATGCCCTAAAAAGGATTTCCTGTAGTTCTCAGCAACACAATTGGATCAAAAAACAGTCTTGTATATTCTTTGAAGATGCTGGGTGAAGATTATAAACAGCAGAGGCCTTGGTTGTCAGTGGAAGATTTGAAGAATATGACTCGTGCTTCTGAATTGTTTTTATGGCCGGGCTCGTGTCCCTCATATACAACAAATCATTTCAAGAGAGAAGACTCAAACCCACATAAATCCCAACAACTCTATTGACTTTCCTGCCTGATTTACCACAGGAGGACCTGGAGGCCTGGACAGTAAGCACCATCAGCAGCTGACGATGAGTGAATATGTAGCACTAAACACACAGTATTTTCCAATCCAAAAAACATAGTCTGGATCTATTAATACCACCATAACAAGCTTTCAATATAATTTCAGCATATTTTCAAGGAGGGCTGGATGTTCATCTCATTTTCCCCGTTTAAGCACTTGAATGTGGGGTCAAGTGAAGGACGACCAGCAGGATGATGTAATGTTTGTAGGAATCAAGATGGTGGCCCTGGTGGAGAAGTCAAGCATTAAGAATGAAAAACTGGGAAGGTTGTTCTAAGACAACTTAATCAATCACACAGTTTGATGTTCACAGTTTTGGACGCTCTGTAGATTACATTGTCTGCTGACTGATTATCACGAGAAGAACACATTCTGTTTTCCTGGAGGCAATATTTTGTATTTATCTAATGTAACTAAAATGAGATTTAACAGGCAGCAAATATGCCTTGGATGTACGCCAGGTTTACCTGGCGCGGTTCACCCCCTCAAATCGGAATTCTAATATAAGAAAACATCCAGTTATGGACACATCTTTGTTAACGTTCTGAGAATCATTGAAGAACTGTGTTGTTCAATAATTATTAATTCTTTATTAGCGCTGCACTTTCTTTTAATATGAATCTATTAATCTATCATTCATCTCTATAAAATGTAGAAAAGGCCCATTATTGTCCAAGCAGTAGTTCAAGACCCAAAGTTATTCAATTTACAGTAATGTTAAGAAGCTGGTAGAAGCAAATGTTTTTCTTTTTTGCTTGAAAAGTGACTCAGAGGATTACTTGACTTGTCGATTAACTAATTAATTGACTTATCAGCAATAATAATGCCATAATTCAGTGACAGTCTATCCTTCATTCAACGAGAGCTGAAATCAGGCACCATGCAGTCGGTACTGCATGAAAGCTTATTATCATTGCCATATTTTCAATTCAAAGCTTGTGGAATTTACCACAATGCATGAGAGCACCATTTATGGTCAAAGAAAAAGACACAAACATAACAAATAATTATTATATTAATTTGAGAATGAATGAAAGGTAGAAGTGTGGTTGCATTTTGTGGATTTAGAAGTGTGTGTGTGTGTGTGTGTGTGTGTGTGTGTGTGTGTGTGTGTGTGTGTGTGTGTGTGTGTGTGTGTGTGTGTGTGTGTGTGTGTCACACTGCCTGTCGTGTTGCTGGACATGGTAGGATGTGTGTTGATGCCCAGGGAGGCACCATATGCTGTTTAGACTCAGGAGCATCCCATCACAGCAGACCCATGGGTGAACAAGCCCAACTCCTTCTTGTGTCTCCCTCCAGCAGTTCACCAGCCAGCATGGGGTGAAATCACGCAGCTCCACTCTTCTCACGCTTGTTGACACGCCATCAAAAACAACAATTCTTCATATAGATTTCTTCATGCAAGGTTCAAGACAGTCATCCTCCACGCAGAAAATTAGTGTTCAGCTGAAGTCCTGCAGAGGGCAGAGTTTTACTACCTAAACGTAGCCTACATGAGCACAGGGAAACATCCATGTTTGTATAGCTGACGTATTAGAGACAGGAGGTGTTGGATGTGCAGTTGGGATGTTGGGTTAACTTTCATATGTGGTGATAGAAAATTTTGTAGTAGTTGCTAAGATATATTTTATTATTAAAAACAGTAGGCAGCGCAGCCACTAGAACAGGAGGGCTAGTGATGCTGATGGGATTGGTGAAGTAAAGCAGGCAAACAGACAACCCCCACTCATCTGATGTATTGCACAGGGGGCAACCTTGCACTATTTCCTCTTTTAAAAGAAAATAATTGTGGTTTGGTATTTTTTCCTGATTGGATTTATCAATGAGTCAGCCTGTAGTTGCGATAAAATTATTTTCCAGTTGAATTGAGAAGCAGCGGAGATTTATAGTATTGTCTGGCTTCTTTCCGCAGTGCGGTAAATTACCCCTGGGTGATTTTTCTCCCTTTTTCTCTCCTGTCTCTATTACCCCATTACCTGTCCTCCACAATACCCCTTCGGTCTGGTCCAAAGGGAACACCTGATCCCACACCACCAAGGCCTCTAATTGCTTTACTCCCATCATGAGCGAGGTTGCTCTCTTGGGAAAAAACCATGAATAGACAACCTCTTATGAATCAAAACTAATTTAATAAAAAAACAGTCACTTCATTAATAATTTAACCAGCAGTTTTCATCAGGGGTCACACTGTCTACTGTGATTCCACTCTGATTGTAATGGTATTTTATATGATGTGGTTTTGAACAACACTGTACGTTTTAGACAAGTAGTCTATGGGTCCCTAGGCGAGAGTATTTCTGGTTAATTAACATAGATAATTAATCTGCCGTCGGCATTTCCAGCTGTCTGTGAAATCACAATTGGATTGATCAGGATGCTGCTGCTTTAAAAGCTTTAACTCCCCCGAAGGAGTTCAGCTTCACAGTTTGCACTGCAATCTATGAACCGGTGTTCAAAAACACAATAATTTCACTCACCATTTTGCTGCTGAAGACCTCTCTGCCATATACGAGTCCACATTAACTGATTGGAATTGTTCATCTTTATTAGCATTAGGGCTCCCCTCCTGGGATAAAGATACTTAGGCGATTGCTTCTTTGCAACTGTACATGATGCTGTAGTTTGATCCAGAGAGGATTTGGATGTTGGTGGCGTGTTGTCACATGATCCACAGGGCTGGGGATGTGAGGTCATCTCGTGTCACCTGATATGTCTGAGCTCTCAGCTGTTGGTGGGAAAAATGAGCTGGAGATTATAGGTTCATTTGGGCAATCTTGAAAAATATGTATTTCCTCCTTGGTACATGGGTTCTGATTTTAGCTTTGAATTTTATGAATCAGTAAATCCAGATTTGTGCTTTGTCAATCACATCCTGTGTGCTCACAGTGTCCGATGGTAGCTCAACACCATTATGTCACTTTTCTTACCATTTAATACCTTTAATTCAACACATCAACTTTAAAGGTATTAAAGTCAGTGTGTTGTTTTGTTTTTTAACGATGACTGTGAAATTGAGTATTTATGGGGCAACATTTTTGTCACAGTGCAATACTGTACATGAATGCGAGCACAAATAAATACTGTAAGCACACATAGTTATGAGACTGAAATGGTTTGGGTGCTGTGAACATCTTTCAGTAGACTGAATTCGATCATTTTAGGCTGATTTAGTTATTTCATTGCAGCATTTCCAAAAATGTCAAACACGCACCTCCTGGAAGCCATTGTCAATTCACTTGTTATTAATATATAGAAACTATTAATGTCATTTGAACTACAGGGAAGTAAACCACAAAATGACAAAATGAGTCATCTGCAAAATTTGTTGTTTAATCGCTTTAGTTGGCCCTTGTATAAAAGCTGAGTACCTAAAAGCCCAAAGACCAAAGCTGGCTGCATCATTATCATCAAAATTGATACACGTATTCTAATGCAGAATCTCAATGTCATGCTCAAGATGAAATATGGCATATGTATTATTTGTAGGACAGCTGTAAAAACAGCTGGGAACAAGCTGGACAAAGTTCAGGAGGCTGCAGCTCTCCTGCACATTTCAGCTGCATTTTACTGCTGTACATCCTCCACTCTGCCTCACAGAGGTCACACTTCAATCCTCTATAAAGCATCTTTTGATAAGTGTTTTTTTTAACTGCTGACTTTACAAGATACCTCATGCATGCTTCATCATGGACCCCTATCTCTTTCTTCGGCACCGAATTCGCTGCCCAACATAATCGTGGAGGTGTTATGAAACCTTGTGTAAGACATTTCTGTCCTGAAATAACGGGTTGGCTGTCAAGTCAGTGTGCTGCTTCCTCATGTTAGAGGTCAGTGATATTAACAGAGGACCACAAAGAAATACAAGCCTCTGTACAATAAGCCAGCACACCCCATTACAAGATTACATTGATGCACCACATTGATGATTTGTAAAACTGCACAACAAGATAAGAAGCACAAAGTTTTGAGTATCATGTTGCAGCTTTGGCAATATGGAGTCACAAAATATCATTATTTTTTTCTCATGCTGCAATTGGACAAATGCATTCATTTTCCTCTGCTGCAGTGCTATGTTTAACGCCTGTCATGTAATTTTATAGCTGCAGTCATTAAAGCTCACAGATAGCCACGCCAACCTTTGCCTAGTAGGCTGTTTTCCTGACCTGTACGGCTGAGAGGTGACTCACTCACCGTCAGGGGCAGTGCACTCTAAAAGCCAACCTGCTGTGAATTGCTAATTTGCTTTCCCACTCTTCGTGATTTGTTCGTGCAGTCATACTCTAGTTTAGATCCTGTCTGTGTGTCTAAATGTGCTGATGGGAGAGAGGGGCTGCATAATTCTGTTGCACGGCATGCAAAAACTCCCTCTGTGCTGTTGGAGCCAGTGATGCAAACACTGTCGTAGCATTAACAGAGGGTATTTCAAGGGCTTCAACAGCGATACATTAAGCAGCATAAGCTCATGTCAGAGCCAATTTAGTAACATGCAGACAGTAAAAAAAGTTTACATTCATGCAGTTCCAGAGGGGGATTACATGTTTCTGCTTCAATACTTTAGCTACTACGTTAATGCATGATGATAACTAATGATGACATCTGATGACATCATTCATGCTCAGTGACATATACTATCCTAAAATATTTGCTTGTTATCACCATAAATGGACTCAACAAAACTATAGATGTGCAGGTCACACATACATTTTTTGCCCTTGTTTATATAATTCCTATGACCTTGTCCAACTCGCGTTCTTCCATTGAAGATGAACCCCCCCCCACCACCACCTTCTTCTTCTTCTGATCCTCCAATGGAATCTGCAGCAAGTCTCCTTACGTCAGCAACATTGCAGGACCTCTGTGCTCCTCCAGCATTACATTCAGCCCTATCTTCTCCTATGCTCATTAGTGCCAGAGGTAGAGGTGACAAGAGCGGTCACATAATCTCAAAGTGATAAAAATGCACAACAGAAGGTGCTGCAGAGAATTAGGTACTTATGGAAAAGACAGCACAAAAACTAAAGTGCAGGCAATAGAGTCTTAAGAGTGAGGTTTGGTGCAGTGCACAATTTACATTCTACTGTATATTGATTAAATCTGTATACCCCATGGGAAGGAGTATTGAGCATCGTGACTGTGGTGGAGGGTGGATTTTAGTTCTATCCTCTGCATTTTAAATGGCTTTATGCAGCATGTCATTACTACTTAAGTAGCCTACCTCAGCTTTCCCTGTAAAGAGTTTGTGTTTGCTGTAGTTAAAAGTGTTACCCAAATAGATTTCTTCACACCGTCTTTTGCATTCAGAGCAATATAACATTGATGTAAAATATCTTCCACATCAAGGGCCTCTAATCTACATCCTTGAAAGCACATTTTGCAGAAAGCAATTTGAAATAAATAGCTGTTTATCATGATTATGCACATATACACACAGAGCGGCATGAAGGATAAACCATCTTGTCCTTGTCCAGTCTTTTGTTTCAAATGATGCCTAATCAATAAAACCACTCATTTTTTAAGTGTGATCTGTCAAATCAATATTAAGGCTGACTTAACATGTAAATGTAATTTAAAAGTGTCATGGAAAGTCTTGGTTTAAACACTAAAAGCAAATACTGCTCAACATTTGGTTGAGATGTATTGTGCAAACAGTCTCCTTACTTTATGAAATAAAGCTAAAATTATAATATAAAGAATCATTTTAAACAACCCTCTCTTTAGGTGGATATGGGCAGCTTAACTCTGAGTGCAAACATAGCTCTCAAGAGCTCTCATCCTATCATCGATTTGTTAGCTCTCTGTTTGATCCGGATGCTTGTTAAAAGCTCTTAAGATAAAATGTAACTCCTTACGTCACATGCAACATAAAGCTTGCAACGAATTGTGTGTACAAAGATCTGTAAGAACTACTGCAGTCTACCTGTAGAAGTCTGCTGCACCGCTGGTGCAATAGGGAAGTCATGCTACCTGTAACAGGAAGTTGTTCTGGTAGCACATGCAAATTTCAAACAGAGATAACTATTTTTAAGATGGTATTGTGTTTGAGTGTTGCCACATTGCGTTGCTGCAGTACCAGCACCAGGTTATCTTAAACAGTATAATCTGTTAGGTTTTTATGAGCATATATATTTATAGGAAAATTGTTAAGACCTAAATAAAAATGTAAATCCATTTTAAGATTTAGCTACCTATTATTGGTGTTTTTGTGGAGGCTAAAATGGGGCAATAAAAAAGGCCCCTTTTAGCAGCTAAACATACCATTATACATAGATACATAGTACATACTATTTTTTCCTTTGCTTTAGGCCTGTATTAAACTTATTTGATTCCTTATCAATCGATAAATTAAAATTAGATTGGTCGAATTACTTTGTGAAAACTAATACCTTACTAATACCTTGTAAAATAACGTTGTAGCATTCCTATCACATAGTTAATAGAAAATGTATGGATGATATTCATGTATTGGGACTGATCTGTGATAATAATTTTAGGTTTAGTATTTTGGGTGTTTTCCTTATTAATTGATGTATTTGAAAAAGATGACAGGTAGATAACAGTCGCATCCATCCATCCTATTGTATTATTCACCAGGACCTGCTACAGTCTAATCGGTGTATTTTTACCCTCAACGACCGTTTGTTCGGTCTGTACGGTGAAATAACTCTTAATGCGGCTGCTGCTGCTGCTGCTGTGGACAGCCTCTCTGCATCCCACCGACCCTCATCATCTCCTCCCCCGCGGACAAACTGGAATGGTTTCTTCCAGGCGAACCTGTCACTGTCACCGCGGCGGTGACGGCAGCCGAAGTGTGAGAACAGAGGGGGGAGAAGGAAAGGCTTCATCCACAGCCTGCCATTGCAGTGCGGCGGCTGCTGCTCTGGAGCCACACCAGGAAGACCTTTCCACTCCTTTTCTGTAAGATTTTTACAAGCACGCCGTGAAGACCATTGCTGTATTGCGAAGGTGATTGGGTTTCTTCGTTTATCCGTGAGTGCGTTATTTGGGAGAGTGTGTTTCGCTGTAGCCGCAGGAGCTGACTGGATGTGTGTCCCTCTGCGGGTACGAGCGAGCGATAACGGTGCAAGCCGAGGTAACCTAGCTACCTCAATGCTAGCAAACGGCATCTGTGCTAAGTGGGTAGCTAGTTGCCCAGCATGCTAACGTTATCTTCTAATTGAATGCATGAAAAACGATGTCCGCTGCCCTCATTATTGTGGGAGCGTGCGTAAGCGGTTATATTAAGTCACAAAGTGCCTTGCGGTCGAACTGTCATCAAGCGGGCGGGTTGTTCCCACGTCAAGTGCGCGGAGGGTCCAGGTACCGTTAGCTGGGATGAGCTAGCCTAGCTGCTGGAACAAAATGTCGGCCAGCTAGGGTTTTATTTGACCAACAAGGTGTAAAGGGGGCACACGATTCATTGAGTGTCAGACTGCAAGAGGCAAGGAGGGAGTGGTGTGGTGAGGTCAGCAGCTAGAAATATCACATCGGTTCTCTAAATTAAACGGAAGGTCATGCGGTGGCTCATCTTGTTTTGATGGTCCGGTTGTAAAACCAACCTGGAGGAAGCTAGGTAGCAGTTGGCTAACGTTAGCTTGTTTGCTGGCTTTAGTTTGGTGCTGGGATAAGTTACCTGCTTGCCTGTCTTGTACATTTTGTCCAGCTGTCATAGTAATGTGTTGTGAAATGTGTGTGGGGGCTTTCCCGTGGGCTGCAATCAGTGTTTGGTTTAGGTCGTCAAAGCAAACCATGTAACTATTTTCATTTCCAAACCAACGGATGGACTGCTGCTGATATGTACTAAAAGCACCTGTTGCATATTGAAAACGCTGGACAGCATCGTTTTGTCGATTATCATCGTCTTTTCAGTTTACATTTGCTGCTTATCAGAACTTCAGCGGGTGTATGGACAGGTGACTTTACCCTGTTTGGACATAGTACACTGGCCATTCTCGTTTATCTGGTGTGCAAAAGTATAAATAAAAATATATAAAAAGAGACACACAAGTAGATGACATTATCGGGAAATAAATAAAGCAGACCTCTGCCTGGTTGGCCAACACATCTCACAACATTTTTTTAGATTGCATATTATATGTCATCAATAGTAATGGCCAAAATATCAGGTGTTAAATATGTTCTTAATGTTGATCACATGTTTTGAGATTGTATGAGGTAGATTCATAGTTTTCCCTGATTTGTCTTGGATAACAGGCATAAGATTTAAAGGTAGCTTCCAAAAGACTTATTTAAAGCATACAGAAATATTACATTTATGGAGCATGTATGTAAGTATAACATAAGTATGATGATTCATTACTGCACATCTCAGCATTGGACTGACTAAGAGCATGGGCCTATGACTTAAATATGTCATCACTGGCCTCATGATAGTAATGTGAATAATATAACATGAAATGACAGCTGGGCAGGACAACAGATTTGTCACATGAAGTAGCGGAGGCACAATACAGATATTTGTGGCAGCCATTACATTTTTTATTGCACAATTAAATGGGCTGTTTTGTGAATAATTCAGATGGCAGTGTTGTGCAGGGGATGTTTCTGGCAAGCATGTTGCCTGAGACGAAGATAACATCCAGTTTCTCAAGGGCAGCCATACATGTTGGCCTGTAAATCATGTTGCCCTAAGCTGTCATGGGAACGGCAGTCATCTGAGCCATTGTGGTTTTGGAAGGACAAATGTATCAGATATTTTGCCTACTTAAGGTAAATTTGACTGCAGTTTTGTAGTCCTGTGTTTGTAGAAACCTGGTAGAAATGTATCTAGTCACTGGTTATAACATAACCTGCTGTAATATTGTTAACAGGATGTGTTGACACATGGTGAACCTTGGAGAAACTAAACTATATTTTTAAACATTAGCTTTGCATTGGCTTTATTTATTTATATAAAAAGATCAAAGTAGATGGCCTAAGGTACCTGTTTGAAGAGATTAATGATGTGTAGAGAGAGAGAGAGAGAATGGTGGGACACTGAAGATGTAGCGTGTGTTTCAGAGTTGGTGCTAGCCTGAAGGTGCCACTCGACTAAAAAGGAAAATAATTTAGTGAGTTAGCCTGCACTGTCCTTAAGTACTATATCTCTGCTTATACCATGGATTATTTTGTATAATTGGTATCATTATGATATTTTTGTCCACTGAGAGGTGTGTGACTTTAAGACTTTTGAGCTAATAGATCTAGTCCTTTTTTCAATTTAGGAGGATTTTCTGTTCTGCATTGCTGCCCAGTTTGATCCCTTCTCCCTTTCCAGTGTTACTGTGCATGTTATTCAGTGTGGCTTTATTAGCATAAGATAAACTACAATGCAGCTGGTGCCATAGGAGTGTTTTTTTAAATGCCAACCTAAAATTCACACCTCATCATGTAATGTTGGTCTGTAATAATATTTTTTGTATTTTCATTTTTGTCAATCCTCGCAACCAACTGTGTCAATGGACAAAATATAATTCAAAAGTAGATTGTTCTACACATACTGATGAGGCATCAATTACATTTTGTGGGGGTCTGCTTTAAATAGTTGAAGAACTCTCTTCTTTTGCATACATATTCTTACCTCAGTTTTAGGCTACTTTTAAGAGATACTGTGTGTTGTTGGGGAGTTGATTGATAGGTGCTGTGGCCATTGAAAGGTCATTGCTCTGATACATGGCCAAGGTAAGACTTCCTAGCAAACACCTCTTAAAAAATATGACATTGAAGTCCATGTTCCCATGGTACAGTAAGTCTCTGTCCTAACAAATTGTACCTTTACATTATAGTTATAGCTCCAGTTATACTGAAGCTTGCTTTGATAAATCAAGTCCATCGTAAATCCCTATTTGAAAGGGGTGTGGAATTATCAGGATGAAGAGGCTTGCAAAATCTCTCATCAATCACATTTCAGCATGAACCTCCTTTTTCTTACAGTGCAGACACGTCCCTTATCATTACTGCTTTTCATTGGCTCCGCCGTCCTCATTTCAATCACTGCGACGGGGAGGAGGCGGGGTGCAGGTCAGTGGCTCAGCTTATCAGCAAATTCCTGCCCTCTTATGTGCTCTGTGTGGGAAACTGATAACTTCCACTGGGCTGATTGAGTTCAGGAGCTGATTTCCTGGTCTATGTATTCAGAACACACACAGGCTCTGGTTATGATCACTGACTCCAGCTGAGGAGTCTGGAAATCCCTGAGAGCGAGTATCAAAGGTTTGAATTGAAACTTTTTTTACCCCCAATTATGGTGTTTAGTGAAAAACCCAAATCAGATTCTTAATTTTTATTTTCATTTTTGCTTGTATACTTTTCTTAAGAAAAACAAGGAATTAGATATTTTTACTTAAAGCAACAATATTTAGTTTCATTTTCATAATCACAGTGTATCAAATGACAGTGTGGAAAATATCTGACCTTGTGCAAGGGGTTGCTTTATAGTAAGTTTCAACTCATTGTTTGCTTGTCTGGCCCACAGCTTTACTGTTTTGGTTCTCTCTCAAGTCTCATAGCATTGTTTTCAGCTGCAGCAGGCAGCGGTTTTCAGTGAATAAGCTCTAAAAACCACCTGTAAACTACCTGCTCAGCACCAGAGAGCAGACACACAGTTTGGAGCATTTATCAGCTAAAAAGTCAGATATTTTCTTCATGAGTGGGTGGAGACCAAAAACAGAGTTAGAAGAGAGTAAATATTGGACTAACATTTACAGAGTGGACTGAAACACGACACGTGTGAATGAAAGATAATGTGACTCTGTAACTGCTGGATGCACAAATTAGAAGCTGTTTGCTAACATGTTAGTCATATCAACTTCAAAGGTATTGATGGTGCTGCCCCAAAGTGGCCAAAATGCAGTGGGATAAAATATGATTAAAAGACTGGTCAGACTGGATTTTAAGAATTTTTTTTTTTTTCTTCACAACACGACTTGGATATGACAAAAGGAAACAGAAGAAGACACAAGATGTGTCTTATCTCATGATGAATCTCTACCAGGGCTACACTGTTGGACAGAAAAGCACACCACTCATGTCAGCATCAATATTATGACAGCTAATGTTGTAATAACAGCTCATTATCAAACCATCTAAACACAAATCTGAACTGAACACTTGTTAATAACAGTGTTGACAGTCAGCCTCAATGTTTAGCACATCAAATAAGGTTTGCCTGCTGGCTTCCTCCATTTTGGAAACTAAAAACCCAATCATTGGTGTTTTAAGTACTTTGGCAGTGTTAGCTCTCATGTCTGTGCAAAGCAGCTTCAACAGGTTTCGTTCGGTGTGTTAAAGCCGTCACAGAGACATTTTATTCAATGTTTTATGACCATTTGCTACATGGACTGCCTATGAGAGTTGTCTTGCTCAGAAGTTTTCGCCACTCTAGTCTTTTTCCACAGAGGTGACCACTTAATGTGTGGGATAACTTTGACTTCTAAATGTTATTTAAATATTTATTTAGATTAAAGAAATGACAAAAAGAATTTAAAGATGCAAGTCAAAAGTTTTAATGTAAGTTTTGATCTATTTTCAGGTCAAAATGTGTGTTGTGTTATAGAAATAAAAATACAAGCAAAAATTGCAAAAAATATCACTGATATTTTTTCTGTTAAAATATGCTACAACTCCAATTTCAGTAATAAAAATGCCTTTGTTTGATTGAACAGAAAAGCTATGGCTCAAGTATCCATGAAACACAAAATGTAACAGAACACTGTAACAAACAAGACATCACTCTTCTCTATTTCAGAGCTGTTCATACCGTTCATATTGTATAGTATAGTACATAATACCCGCACATAATACTTATTTATTCCAGCATCCTTTCCACTATGCGTGTATGTGCACCTGGATATTCTGATTCTGATTCAATTTACAGCTGCTGCTAAACACGCTACACAACAGTAGAATGAGCTTCAGAGCTTAGTGAGTCCAGCTGTCTGAAGCATGATCACTGTATTCTTGATAGTTGAAGTTGTCAAGTAGGAAAATGTGCAGGGGGGAATAAGGATAGATTGCGCTAAGGAGGAATCGCAGACTGCAATCACACCTCTGCGTTGTTTATTCATGAATAAAGTACTCTTAAAGAAGATATAGTGGCTGAACTGCTGATTTGTAGCGATTAGCAGCTTGTGTTCTTTACATGCCTCTTTTCGTTGATGTAGAAATAATTAATTTAGAGGTTGGTAGGCAGAAGGTGGTGGAGAGAGCAAACTATGTGAGGAATCTGTCACCACTCCCAGGCTCTGCTCTGTGGGATGTAAATTTAACTCGTCCCCTTTGCCAGCAGTGACTGAGTGTCTGTCAAGCTTGTCCAACTCGATCATTATCCTGACTGATAAGTGGGATGTCATGACCCACATGGCCTTGGTTTGGTGTTATATTCTACGATGATCATGAATCTGGGCTAGGTATTTGTAAAAATGCATTGTGAATTCCTTTCAACCTTGAATGCTTCTTTTTGTCAGATTGTGAGTTCACCATATCAGAGGTTGGCAAACCTGGGTGGTTTCTCGTTTTGGTATATTTATTTTATTTTTATCTTCCTTCCCTTCATGGCATTTTGTGTATTTGTTTTATATTTTCGGTGAGAGCCATTTTGTCTTTCACAGTCTCAGACAAATCTGTAACAACACATGTAAATCCACTCTCTACTCAGTCGCCCATTTACTTTATCTGGTTGCACAGTGCGTCCATATTAGTGGTCACTGCTGGTTTACCTGCTCATAGAGAACAGGAAAAGACAGAGTATGCAAATGATGCCCTTACATGCAGCAGTATCTGCAGCGATAACAGTCTCATAAATGTCAGGAACAGTCAGTCTTTTAGAGGTAGTAAAGGATGTTTATGTGTATAATGTTGAATAGATGGTTTATAGTTTAATGTTGAACTAAGCACCCTGCGGTAACCTTCCAGTCATGCAGTGCCAGTAAGATGAAGTGTTCAGTGAAACATTGCCACATATTTGTCTGATATAGAAGTGCAGTAGCTATTGTCTCCCCAGTCTTCTCAACGTGATCTGGAACAAAAGTTGCAATGTAAAAAGAAGGCTAGGCCCGTCCTTTAAAAACAGCTCTGTCTACCATGTATTTCCTATTGGAGGTGAGGAAAAGTGCAGTCCTTCATAGACAACAAGGAGTGCCTCAGTGGTGGTGGATGAGCACATAGTGCAGATGCTTGAAGTTGCCTTAGGATTAATCCACATGTTTGTGCAACCATGCAGTTTGTTACAGTAACAGTAATGTGGTCAAATGATTCAGCCACTAAAACAAATATAAATGCTTTTGACCAGTTGTCTTACTATGTCCTCTAAATGTTTGATTGGAAACAAACATTGTCCTTGATTTCGTTGGCCTTTGTGTCACAAACTGCACTCTAGTAAACTATTTTCTGAATAATTTTAGTGATTGCCTCTTGTTAATAATGATCTAATGGACCTACATGTTCACAAATTGAAAGCATTATTATAACTTTTTCTGTTGTAATAATGAACATTTGCTGCAGGGAATGTTAAGTGCAGACTGTTAGGTTAAATTTCCCATAAAATTGTTGATCTTATTGAACTTCTTTGCAAAATACATGACTAGGCTGGTGACATGCGACCTTCCTCAATGTACTTGGGATGTTACACAAGTCACATGTGCCTCTTTGCTGTCATCTCAGCATACCTCCACCTTGGTTTTATTTTTGTCTGCTTTATTAACAACCTGTTCATTTTAGCAAAAGTTTGTGTTAGAGGTGAGGTTTAACAGTTATTGTGTAGATTACATCTTCAGCTGCAGTAAGAAAATACAAAGTATAATGTAGTCACGCATTGTCTTTGGTGTCAGTTTGATGGTCAGTAATCCACTATGAGCATAATTTATGCAGGCAATGCAGCACACCTGGCAAAGAGGGGCGTAATTATATCCCACATGCAAAGAGAACTGATGAATTCTGCTCTGGTTCAAAACGGCACCTCAGGGGTTAATTCCGATACAGCAGTTTACACTGCGGATGGATGTTTCGCTAGTACAGAGGAGTCCCATGCTGTAGCGGAACTGCAGATCCCGCACAGATTGCTGCCAAGCTGGAGGGGATTTGCTTCGATCCCACCAGCGTGTTAAGGAGAGAGTTGGAGGGAGGCATACATTTTGAAGGAAGATGTTGGGAGAGTACACAGACCCGTGTGGGGCAGAGGAAGCGTTGGGGTGTAGCTGCCGGGTGTGTTTCATAACCCCTCACCTGTGGTCGTAATTTTGGTGGTTCCAGAGCTAAGGAAAGAGAAAAGAAAGGAAGGTGGGGGCGAGTCCCTCCCAGCACTGACTGGTGCGGTTATGCACTGAGGCTGCTGATGTGTGTCTGCAGGAATCTCCTGCTGGAATTACTGAGGGACTAGCTGGAGGTTGGAGACGCTTTTGTCTGTGTCCTTTGTAGAGACCAGGATGAACAGATGTAAGTAGCTCTGATCTTCTCTGCATTCAGTTTTATTTGAATACTTAATCAACAAACCACAGAGACCCAGGAAATTAGGTAGAAGTTTGTTTTGCTGTAGCCTTAAAAAAATGCATGCGTGTCTTTTGTGGTTTTAATTGTAGGTAATTAAGTTTTATATGGGAGCTAATAGGTTTCATCTCTTGACCTTCCTATCACTTGTGCATTGCTGCATCTTTCCTGCTATCCCCCCCACTTAGAGATCCAAAGTACGGTGTCTAACCATATTGTATGTGCAGAGTGTCACTTATCTCTCAAGGGACCATGTATGGTGCTAATGCATGGGCCCTCATTAGCATGAACATGTTCTCCGAGGCAGTGGAATTTTAGCAGTTGTCAGCACTGCCCAGCACATTGTTTTCAATTCCTGGGAGTGATCAATCATCTTATTCTACTTGTTTGCTGCTTCACTGCCAGCAGCCACAGTGGAGTGCGATCCTGTTGTTGTTTTCTGTCTGTGGCCGCAGTGCAACTTGAACAGTGTCCTGAAAGCATCCTTGTTTGGATTTAGCAGTTTGTTCATTGCTGGCAAGCTCATCTTTGCGTCAGTGCCGTTCCAAGTTTGATTTAACGATTGTAAGGGAAATGAGAGATGTTTCTTTTCCTGCTGGAGACTGAATCTCATTTGGCTTTATTGCTGCTCTTATTACTTGGGGACCCATCTGTAGTTTGACTGTGGAAGCTCATTTGAGTCCCAAATAAGGATACTCCAGAGGGGGACAAATGGTGTCTTCTCTCAAACTGATACTAGAAATAGAATTTGTACAAAAAATAAATGAATAAATAAAGAGTTGTGATGAGATGTGGTTTTCTGTATCCTTCAATGCATTATACCATTATTATGCACTTAAAAAGTAATTTTCCTGAGTTGGTTGAGTTTCAGCCAATCAGCACAACTATCAGCTGTATTCATTACCAAGACATTAGGCATCCTTTATTGTAATACAGGTTTAAATAGCCACATTTTCACTGCACTGGCACTGTAAAGGTTTTGTGAAAATGATCTACCTCTCTCAGACAAATCCAACAAAATGGGGACTAGAGAGAAAGTAAATGTATTTTCCATGCTGTATTGCATCGTTTGTTTCAGTCAGTCCCTGGCATTTAATATAACAAGAGGTTATTAAATGTTCTCCAGTGTTCATGCTGCAAGTTTCCCTTAAATCACTCTGTTGCAGCATCACAACGGCAGAATTAATGAGAGCTATTTTTAGCTACTCTTGTCCCAGAGCGGTCAAAATTGAATACGGTTCTGCCTCAGCCCTAAACCATACTACAGCAGAAAATCTTTTCTCTTAGTCAGAGAATTGAACACCCCACCATATTGCCTCAGTTTCCTCTTTAAAAGAAATATGATTTTGTTTTTCTGCTGAATGGAGAGTTGGGGAGCCAGCACTCTTTAATTTTAATGGTACTCCAAAGTGAATACAAAATGAAAGACCGTCTTATCTTCCCTCTGTGTGGGTTGTGTAAGGTTAGTACTGTGATGACTCATTGTATATTAAGGATTTTTTGCCCAAACAGAGATATTCTGCTTTGCAATATGTATGTCTTTATCAAACCTGTGTCGCAAGGCAGTGGCCTACACCAGTTAGGGAATTCACATTTCAGGTAGAGGGGTTGGCAGTTTTCTGTTTTTGTGGTGGCTACAGTGCAAAGTTAGGAAAGGGGAAAAAAGAGGGCAGAGATGAGATGCTTGGCTTGCAATGCAACCCCAAAGATCAGCTCCTTTCACTATTTTTCCAGCCAAATTGATATTTGGAATTGTAAAAACTGCCAGAAGACAGGTACAAAGTGCCAAAGTGGCTGGTAGACTTGCCAACAGTGGCCAAAATTTGCTAATATTCCATTTTACTTGATTCAGATGGCGCTGCCAGATCACACGAGTGCTTGTTTTTGTCATTGCTTCTTTTTCTTTCACTGGCGTATATATAAGGTTTTATTTTTGGCTACAAATGTCTGCCTCAAATATTAGCAATATTGCCCATATTTGGCACTGTACTTGCAATTAACTGATTTTGGATTTGAAAGAAGTAGTCAATTACTCATTAAGTCAATCAACAGATTGATTATTTATCATGTTTAAGCAAAACTGTTCACTATTTACAGCTTTTCAAACATGAATATTTTTCAGTTATTATAGTCAGCTATGATGGAAAATCTGTTTGTGTTTGGACTGTTGGTTAGACAACACATTTACTCTAAGTATGGCAACTTGGGCTCTGGAAAATTGTGATGGATCTGCCAGTTATTTTAGTGATTAATTGTTTGGTCTATGAAATGTAAGCAAATAGTAATAAAGAGCCCTTGGAGATGTTTTCATTTAAAGCTGCTTTTATTTGTCAGTTATTCGATCAGTCGACAGAAAATGAATCTGCAGCTATAACATTTTTAAGCAAAAATACAAACAATTATCTGGTTGCGTCATTCTCAATGTGAGTGTTTGCTTGTTTTGTCTGTTCTATGTAATTGAAAACTGAAAATCTTGGGATTTTGGACTGTTTTTTGGACAAAACAATACAATCGGTGATGTCAGCAAGGACTGTGGTGGAAGCAGCAAGTTGTTGACATAAATGCTCAAAACATTATTAGCAGTAAATGAATAATCAATCAAAATAGTATCAGAGCACATTTCATGGAAAATACTTATTAGTTGATGCCTTAAAATATATGCAGAACCACAGTGGGCTTATTGAATAATTGCGTCGTTACCATTTGTGTATTGACTCCACACGGCCCATTTTGACCGCTAGATATCCTGTCCTTTTCTCCACTCAGCTGTGTGATCCATCTGTGTTGTAGTCCATCTGTGTTGTAGTGCTGGCTCCCAAGTTGCCTGGTTGTAATCCCCCAAGCTTGACCCAACCAACGCGGTGTGTCTCCACTCTGGAGCAGGCTGCCAGCCCTGGCTCTGGCTTGTGGTAGCTTCTGTTGGCACCAGTTGTTTGTGGCCATAAAGGGCTTGCACAACAGTGCCACAAAAACTCATCAGTCACTGGATGCTGACGCAACATTAGTACACAGAACCAACACAGAGTCGACTCAAGCAATGAGACACTATTTTCTTTTCTTTCTTTGATGTTTACATGAATTTTAAAGAGTAGTGTCTTGGGCTCTGATATTGGCTTGGTTGTGAGACTAAATACAAAATGCTATGTAGATACAGTATTTTTTGTTTTATTGTTGTGCAAATCATTTGTTGTTTATCTTTGTTAATTCCTTTATAGAACGGCACTTTTGAGGCGTTGTAAAAAAACAAAGCTTTTCTTTCTCAATTAATTCAGCTGTGTCTCTTTTAAACCTCCCACAGTTGGGAGGAACCTTCAGACACGGCCTGAAAATGTCAGGCCACTTGAACAACACCACACTGTTCCCCCCTCTGTTACCAGAGCAACAAGCTCTGCAGGAGGAGAAAGCAAAATTACATCCCTTCAAAGTGAAAGGTGTGTGTGGGAAAGGATGAGATGCACACTGCAGGACCCTGCTAAATCTGCCCTCCTCCTTAATTCTGTTTAGTTTTTACTCCATTTTACATTCCTCCTGTTTTGCACCATTTGGGATTTTACATACCATTAATTTTTATGGTGATTTATTTGTATTGGAGCAGAAACATTAAGCATTCTCTAATCGTATTTTCCAGTCAACAAAATCACATTTTTCCACAACCCTGCTGCAACACAGGACCTAAACATTATACACCTGTGTGTGTGCGCATGTTTGTGTTATGCTGCGTAAATGCCTGTAAAAAAATTCTCAAAGTAGGAATCTCAACTGGAAACAAGTGCCTCCTATATCTTTGCAGTTTAGTGGCAAACCATCTATAAATTTAGACGTAAATGTCAGAGTTTTTCGCATCAGCCTTTCCGCAGTGCTGATCAAGAACACACGGGCATAAATCCTCCCCTCTAAAGAGTAAAGTTTCCAGTGAGAATCCATGCCATTCCTGTTTTCAGTCTTGTTAATATTCAGATGTGTTTTGTTTCTCACTCAAGTGCGAGTGTATTCAATGTAAAAGGCCACGGGGGGAGCTCCCCTGTTCAAACTTTTGTTCACCCTCCTTGTGTGAGTCCCACCATAAGCTGCTTGAGAAGTCTGTGACTATTGCTGCCAAGCTGAGAACGTCTGGGGCCACTTGTGGTGACTTATTCAGCTGCCTGTATTCCCAGACACTAGCTAACGTTTGGCACTTGGCCGACAGGTTACGACTAACATAAGGACAATGTGTTGAAGGAAGCCTGGGTGGTAAAACAATAAACAGGACAGCTTTTTTATCATACAGTAACAAAACTGACCTAATTTACTTTAAAATTGAGAAGTTACTTTTTAAATATTTTGCCTGAACATTTAAGCATCATTATCACTTTTGGGAACTTGATAGATGTACCATTAGCAGGTTGTCATGCTGACGTGGCGCATATTAATCTTCAGAATGAAGCTGGAATGACACTCGATACATGTTTTGTGTTTGAAGCTGCTAACAAGTTGGCAATGATGTCAGCTGAGGGTCCATGCACCGGAACTGATGCTGCTTTTAATGTACAATTCGTCTCCCTTCGCTCATGTGCCATCACACTTTAATGTGCCGCAACATGAGATCGCTCTTCCCAATGATGTCTCTGCATAAGTGGCTGTGCCGTAAGCATTGGAGGTGTCAAAGAAATTACCAGCAAAGCAGGAGAGAAATGTGTGACAGTCTCACCTATTATGGTCAAAAACCTAGGATCAATTTACATGACAAATGGGGGTTATTGCATTAGGTGCTGTGATGTGGGTTGTAATTTGCCCCAAAGGGAATGGACCTAAGAGTATTTTATATGCAGTCATTGAATGTCTAATGTGTCGTGAGATTGTGGTGGAGGTGAAATGATATAGAACAAGAGATAAGATAAGAAGTGAGCGGTGGGGCGCAGCGGACAGTGCCGACCTAACAGCTGCAGGAGTCGACCTTCATCTTATCCTCTCTGGTTGTTAATGTGACGGAGGGTGTGTTTTAATTTCAAAGACTTACTGACAGTGAGGCGGCGTTGTATCCAGCAGGGTTTTTATCATTGCATTCAAAGCACTGTAAACATGGGACGTCATACCTCATACTACTACTATAAAGGGGAGTATGTTGACATTGTGTCGTCTGTTTGGCAATGTGTGAGTGCACTACAAATAAAACCAAGCAAATAAGTGTAAAACTTGAAACAAACTCAATAACCTGCTGGGTGCAGCCCTGTGTGTGTGTGTCTGTATATTGGCTGTGACAATCTTATTACATTTTGTGAAGAGCCCAGAAACATTGGGACTGCTTCCTTCTTTTAATAGAAACCCTTAGTCAAATAGCAGGAATGAAGTGGAAATAGGCTTCAGTCAAATATTATTTTCAAAATGTGTAGGGAGATTTTTGTACTTTTTTGAAGTGCTTGCTTTTGTATGCTCTTAACATCCTTTTACTTGTAGTGCAGGAGTGATGCATCATAACTAATCACGCATCATCTCAACTCAAGATAGTGTTCAGTATACTGCAGAAGGATTTGTTTAACTTACACGTTACAAAGGCAGTTATATTGTGCTGATAACATCTACGCTGTTCACTTGAAAAGCTGATGATGGACCATCCTGCAGGCTTGGATAAAGGTTAAATTCACAGTTCCGGTGGAAACCTGCTGTGTACATCTGTTTCAGGAGAAAACAACACTGAAAACTTTTTACACTTGAAATGACTATTTTTGCACGGTCTGTGACTTATTGTTTTCAGCAGAAACAGGTTTTAGACCTAGGGTAAGTGTTAAATCGATTAAGAATGATTTGCAGCTGTAGCGAAGATTTTAAATGACTTTGACCAAGGGCGTTGTTTTACCCAAGGAAATTTTGGCAGAACACATGACTTTCTTGTTGACTGAATCTGTTTGTGTCCCTTTTTGTCATAAGATGATGAGACTGACAGTATGTCCAGTTGCCTTGCTCTGACTATTTGGATTTAAACTCTGTTGAATCTCTTGCTTTAATCACATTATACTGTATGTCTGTCTTCCAGAGCGCAGCAATGGAGGAGACTGTCATTTGGGAACAGCACACAGTAACACTACACAGGGTAGGTATCTGTAATCCTCCCTCTGATGCTCAGCTACAACGTGCCCTAGTACCAGTATCACTCTGCCCTGCTTGTTTTGCTGTCTTTGCTTCCATCCTCCAGTCTCCGCATTTTTCTTCCCACCTATTTTCAGGATCCCATCATTTAGGAAGTGTGCTCACTATGTACACAGTTGCAGGTGCAACAGACAAAACAAAGGATTATTAAAGAGCTTTTCTTTTGCAGGATTCTCTAAACGTCCACAAAATGGCAGTTTGTGCGTGTTTTTACATACAAACTACACAGAAGAAGCCAACTTGCTTCAGCTGTGCTTGCTGGCAGTGGAAAAACACTTTAATTTTATATGTCTGTTGAATGTAAGCAACAATGTATGACTAATGTATACTTTGTAATAATGTGTATTTGGTTCATGAAACCGTCTGAACAAACTGGTTCAATGGCATATCTATAAGCAGGTGATAATTCTTGTCAGTCAGCCGTGTCTGTGTCCAGGTCTTTTTATGTTATGTTGGGTATGTTGGTCCACGCAGACAGGTAAATCAACATCCTAATCTATTTTTCTTTTTGTGCAGGCACCAGGGTTTGGCTTCGGGATAGCCATATCAGGAGGTCGGGATAACCCTCATTTTCAGAGCGGCGAGACCTCCATTGTCATCTCGGATGTACTGAAAGGAGGCCCAGCAGAAGGCCTACTGCAGTAAGATTTAGTTCCATTATTGGCAGCCGGGTCAGATTTCTAGTTATTAGTATTAAATTACCCCGCCTGCTACAGAAAGACTCCGACATGTCTGTTATCTCTGTACCCTCTCTCCAGGGAAAATGACAGAGTCGTTATGGTCAATGCTGTCTCCATGGACAATGTGGAGCACGCGTATGCAGTCCAGCAGCTTCGTAAAAGTGGGAAAATTGCCAAAATTGTGAGTGTCAACATTCCATTATGAATTCTAGTAGAAAACTTAAGTAATTTGTGTATCAAGGTTTTGAGCATCAAGGGAGTGATTGATTCATCTTACTGTCATTCCGGCTGATCTCATATCTTATTTCCTTTGGCCAGACAATCAGACGGAAGAGGAAGGTGCATGTCCCCATGGGCCGCCTAGGGGAGAGGGAAACGATGTCAGAGCATGATGAGGAGGAGGACAGCTATGATGAAGAGATATACGAGACACGGAGTGGACGCAGCGGCGCTTACAGCGGTGTGGGCGGGGCCATGGGTAGGCGCAGCGGGCGGAGCAGCGGGCGAAGGGACAGGGAGCGTGAACGTAGCGGCTCGCGGGAGAGGAGTCTCTCCCCGCGCTCAGACCGCCGCTCACACAACCTGCCCCCACGTCCGGCCAAGGTCACACTTGTCAAGTCCCGCAAAAATGAAGGTGAGGCTCACAAAGTCGGGGATAAAAAAAAAGGAGGAAAGGAAGTTTCTTTCTGTGGTAATCAAGGAAAACACCTGCCATTTTATTTACCCTGCTGTTATCAGACAGCCAGACTTTTAGAAGACAATAAGACCTCCAGATCAGCATTGGTCAACTGCCAGAGTCAACAGAACTTGCCAGCCATAGCAAAATCCAAGTTAACTCAAGTAAATCTAAGTAAAAGAGCAATTAATCTTCTTTAATCAGTACTGTTAATCCCAGTGGGAGTAGCGGCTTGACAGCAAAGTGTGGTCAGTGTGGTGTGGTCATGTGAACTCTGTGCTAACATCGTTTTTGTTGCTGTCGTTCACTTTGTAAGCAGAATATGGCCTGCGCCTGGCCAGCCACATCTTTGTCAAGGACATTTCCCCAGAGAGCCTGGCAGCCAGGGACGGCAACATCCAGGAAGGGGATGTTGTACTGAAGGTGAGGGACGGGGAGGGAGGGAGACAAGAAGCCTGGTGAATATTTGATATGTAAATATCATAAAATATTAAACAAAAAGGAAAATATTGAAAATGTAGCCATATTTTCTTTTTTCTGCTTTTGCTTTGATGGAGATAGAGAAAGAAGAACTGATACTGCGCTGGGCTTACTCACTGTACTGCTGTACTAACCCCTGTGTTTTTTTACACAAATGTTGCAGAACAGCACATACAGCTCGATCTCTTTGAATGTAGCTCAGTTCTGTCACTTTTTGGGGAAAAGTAGCTCTGCGTGCATAACAGGTGCTTTTTGAACTACAATTATGCAGAATCAATCATTCCACACATCCAGCCTTCCCACACGTCATTCCACTTTCTCTGTGCCAATGTCAGCACTTAAGAAATTAAATGTTAATCAAATGATTATAGGATAGCATTGTCAAATGGTACAATTTAATACTGTACTGCCCATTCTGAAGCATGGCTGTGTGTAATTGTTCCTCGTTAGTCTGCCTCTCATAGCATTACAAATTGATTTCACCCTGACAAACATAATCAGTGATTCAGTTAAATTGCATCTGATCTTGGGCCTTTCAAGATAATGCATTTGAAGCCTAAACTTAACTTATCATATGACCATTTTATAGAAATAAAGACATCTTTATTAGATTTTTCTTCTTTCGAATTGAAATGATCTGGTTGTTCTTTGTCATGTCATGGCAAGTAGCTTCTGTTTCTGATTCTCTCAGATCAATGGCACAGTGACAGAGAACCTCTCCCTAATAGACGCGAAGAAGCTGATAGAAAGGTCAAAGGGCAAGCTAAAAATGGTTGTTCAGAGGGACGACAGGGCGACCCTGCTGAACATCCCTGACCTCGATGACAGCATTGCTTCAGCCAACGCCTCCGACAGAGACGGTGAGAGTGGTGACGGTGGGGTGCAGCTTAAAAGGCAGACTTGTCAGTGTTTATTTCAGACTGCAATTGTTGAACACTGGCTCTTTATCTTGATCAGACATTTCAGATATCCATTCTATGGCATCCGACCATTCCAATCGATCGCATGACAGACATCGTAGCAGCCGCTCCCGCTCTCCAGACAGACGATCTGAACCCTCGGACCACTCCAGACACTCGCCCCCACAAATCAGCAATGGCAGGTAAAGATTGTTCGTCCACAAAGTTATGTTTTAGGCTTTTAGCTGCCATGAAAGAAGCACAACACGGGTATAAGTGTAAAATTAAATTCTTTTGTCATTTTCATGTGGATTAATTCAGTTTTGGTACTTTATTTCTGCTGCTTTATCTCCAGTTGATTTAAGCACCAACAATAATTCAGATTCCATAGATGTCTCAGTAGAGTTCATATTATTTGACCTCAAACTGATAGACAGCAGTGGTCAGTTACCACCAACCAATACAAACAAGATTAGATTAACTTAAACAACCAAGTCTGTGATTGAAAAGGAATTGTTTTTCATAAAATTAATGAAGAGCTGAAACAATTAATCAGTTACCCCATCAACAGAAAAATAATCTGGTAATTGACTAATTGTGTCTTAAAGTAATACTAATTGTTTCTTGAAAGTAACCTTTCAAGCATAGATATAATACATCCCCCCAGTTCCAGCTTATGCATTTTTGTTGTTGTCTTATTTGATATTAAACTGAGAACTTTTGGGTTTGGGATTTTTTTTTGTTTGTCTTTGGTTCAGGGAAAACAAGCAATTTCACAACATCACTTCTAGAAATTGTTGTGAAAGTTTACTATCTTCTGATGTTTTTAAGGCAAAACAATTAATCGAGATAGTAAACAGGATCAATAGTTTAAATGATTGTTAATTTCAGCCCTGTATTAATATTAAAACAGCTGCTGTGTTACTGATCTTGTCGTAATATCTGTGCTTCTATCTTTCAGTTTGTTAAGACAGGCTTGTTTTGTTTTTTGGTTGTGAAGGACTTTCGATTTTATGTTTGGGTTAATACCAGCCATCAGCCCATTCAGCACTTCTTTGACTGTAATCTTGTTTGAAGGTACCTCATTAATTCTTCATTTAAACTCAATAGAGCACCAGAGTTTTTGCCCTTTCACTCTGCTTATTGACCCAAGAAAATAATAAAAGTAAACTGTTAAACTGCAAAAGAGTCAATCTTGGTCAAAATTAGGGTTGAGAACCAGGTCAAAACTTTGCTCTGGTTTTTTGTCCCTGCTCAACCTATATTACTGTGTGTCCTCTACCATTTTGAACAAATAATTTTTGATACATTAGTTTCAAAAACTGCAAAATTATATGATGTGGCAACTTGATAAGTTTTAAACATGATCTTGTACACCAAATGCAGGAAATCTGCAGCAGTGCTCATGAGTATCACTGTTAATTAGATGTGTCTGCCCTTTTTATTCCCTTTATACTTCAACAGCTGGAGAATACCGTAAGTTTGACACCATTACCCCACATGAGTAGTACTTAAAGTAGCGGTAGTGAGATCCTGCATAGATTTAATGTAGATTAAAAGACAAGTATAAGTCTAGTTTTAGGTGTTAGGACTTTTGCAAACAACTCTAAACTCATTTTTGTAATAGGGAAATTGTGAATTTGTGTCAGTGTTTAGTCTAACAACAAATTATTACTAAATGGAACATTGCTGAAGTGGAGTTATACAACATAAATTATTCAGTGACACGTCTTGTTTTGACTAGAGATGACAGAGCCCTGTGAAAGTGTCACAGGATCCCTGTGCCTCTTGAATGTTTTGGTGGGCAAACTCCATGTTTGGCACAAGTACAATGTGGCTGCAACATTGAAGGAACAAAAGGCCATCACCAGCTATGAATGCCAACTGTCTTCCTTTTTACATGTGGCTGAGCTATGATCTTTCTGTCTTTATGACTGTGGATGCTTGGCTTGATTATGCTGTCTTTTTTTGTTGTTGAAGAGATTATATTTTTGTGTAATATTCACAATTTTGTATGTTACGAGGCCGAAAGAAAGAAGTGTATTAATTTACTTATGACACATCTAGGCTAGGCTTAAGTAATTAATTTACGAACTTATTTTAATTAACAGGAAATAGATGCTGGGACAGGATGTTATTGTTTATCTGAAACTGATCTGTGACCTGTGACATTTTCTCTCCGTTCAGGAAGTTGGCAGTTAAAAGTTGGGCCTCCACTAGGATAGGCTGAAAAAGACATTTGTTCCTCCAGTTCAAACTGGGTTCTTTTTATGGTTACTTGGTCGCTCAGCCTGTGAATAAAGCCATGTTTTGCCAGTAAAGTTGTGCCAGTGAGCAGCCATGTGACCATGAGTTTGGAGCCAGAGCCATAAACCAGTGCCACTGGGCTGCCTGCTTTGCTTACTTCTGTTCCCTTTTGATTTCTCATTTAAAACATATCGGCATTTATCAAAACACAGGGAAATTCTGCCATTACAACTATCTGACTCGTAATTGGACAGGGTCAAAGTGTATCACAGCTTTACTGTTTTAAAACTGCCATCGAAGTCAAACCTTTGCTGGGCTAAAGCCAGTGCCACACATTGAAATTCACATAGAGGACAGAATCCACTCTGACACCTCAGATAAGCTGCTCTAAAAATAGAGCACAAAAGAGTGGAAAGACAAAGTGGTGACCTTCAGGACCAAGACGCAGCCTCAGACTCTGTTTCTTTCAAATGTTTTTCTTTTTTCATCCAGTGTGTGTCCCCTGTAGTCAGGAGGAAGTTTCATACTGTCTACGCTTTGTATTGAGTGGTGTATGGCCTTGGTATTGTTGCGTGTAGTCAAGATGTTGTGAGCTTAAAGCTCTCTGGTTGCCTCCAAGCTCTACATCTCCACAATACACTATTTATAATGTCATGTATTCCTTTTCTAAAGATAAATCGTAAAAGAGCATCTATTTTTGTCTGCAGTCACAGAAGTCGTGACGATGAACGTATCTCCAAGCCGTCTTCAACACCAGCGAAGCTAGCAGAGGAACTTCCTCTGCCCAAACCGAAGGAGTCGGCTATTGCTAGAGAGGAGAAGCAGCTGCCTCCGCTCCCAGGTCAGTGATATAACAATCAGCCATTAAACCAGATCACTGTGTGTAAGTGCAAGACAAATTATTTGTTAATTAGAAGGTTATACATAGACATGTTTGCACACCCATAATTTGTGTCTTTGTATCCATACCTGTGAGCAAAGAACCCATGCTAGCTTGGGTTTCCCTGTCCATCATAAGCAGTGAACATTAAATGACTTAATGATAGTAAAATTAAATCTTGTTTGAACCAGTCATTTTTGCCCTTTTTAAAAGCACAACTACCAAAAGTTAGATCCAGACGCCTGCTGAGCCTGGCTGAGTTTGCCTGGAGCCAAGTGAAAATAAACCGTATGAGTTGATCGAGTCTGACGTTCCTCTCCAGCCTGCAGAACCATGCTGTCTTTCTGTTTGACCTCCCTGCTCAGGACGCTGCGTGCCTTGAGTGTGTGTGTGCGTTTGATAATACTTTGACTGTGTGTGGTTTTGAAGAGTTGTTTTTTTCATTGGTGCACTTGTTCACAGTTTAACATATCCATCTGCAATTTTGTTGTGATAGTGTTTCAGGGCAGTATGTCTTTGTTTTTAAACATGTTCAATGCAGTTTAATATGTTCATGATCTGTCTGCATTAATAACATGAGTTTGTTCGCGTGGTTTGTTCAGAGCCCAAGCCGGTGTATGCTCAGCCTGGACAGCCAGATGTAGACCTGCCAGTCAGTCCCTCCGATGCCCCTGTGCCAAGCGCTGCCCATGACGATAGCATCCTACGGTAACTGTATAATATGTCATACCATCAAATGTTAAAGTCTTCATTAAAAACTACAAAACCAAGACTACTATGTGACCTTTGTGAGCCCCTCCGTAATTTTCTGTGTATTTAAAAAAAAAAAAAAGGAGGTAACGATAAGGGAGGGATTTTTTCATATAACAAAAGCACATCTTGGAACAGGAGTTGACAAAATGCTCCTGTGCACATCCTGCTCTCAGCTATAAATACAAAGCAGGACTTTTTAGAGATTTCAGTAGTGTTAAGAAATATGTATTTGTTGAACATATTTCTTTGCTGCCAAGTTGACTGAGCAGCTTAGAATATGATGGGATGCACAACTATCTGTAGCAAAATGATTTCGACATATTCAACTGTTGTACTGGAGTGTGTCCTGCTTTTTAAAGCAAGCTCACTAAAGACAATGTGGAAAAAGTCCAAACAAAATAGAAACCTGGCTGACATCCAAGTGTCACTTAACTATTCATAAAATGAAGTTGCACTGGAAAGAGGGAAATGTCATCAGATGGTGTCATGTCAAAGAAAATCAGCTCAACTTGTGTCTTTTATTCCCTATCCTCAGGCCAAGTATGAAGCTGGTGAAGTTCAAGAAGGGTGAGAGTGTGGGGCTGCGGCTGGCTGGGGGGAATGACGTGGGCATCTTCGTAGCTGGAGTGCTGGAGGATAGCCCAGCTGCCAAGGAGGGCCTGGAGGAGGGCGACCAAATTCTCAGGGTGAGATACTTGATTTTTAACACAAATGTATAAACTCACTGCTGAAATCCAGTGGTTGTTTTTGAATTGAAGAGTTGCTTTCAAAATGAGATTGCAAAAAGATATATGTCCAAAACTTATCTCTTCTTCTTTAATAAAAAGGATAATTTCTAACAATGGATACCTGATAGTGTCTGTAAACAAGGTTTTGCCTTTGTTTAATTCATGGTTTTACACACTGACTGCTCCAAAATTCTTGTACCTACAGGTTGGTCTCTTAGCAATGGCCCCAAGAGAGCACACACAAAAACTGTGTTTCCTCTCGCTGTGTTTGTCCCATTTCCTCAAAGCAATATATCTTGCTGTTTGTACCTCGTCTTCCTTTCTCCAAGTATAATGAGGAATGGCTTGAGTTCTTGTAGTGCAGTAAAACCTGCAGTTACCCAGGCAGTTCTGAGAACAGAAAGAGCTATGTAAACCTTTATCTAAACAGAGATATTTAGACTCTCTGCCATGTATACTGTGAACAATGAAGCCTACTCTTTAACTTAAACTTAAAAGTCCTTAAAGGTGTTTTGTACAAAGCATAAAGCAGTAACCTCTGTGTTCCCAAATTCCAGGTAAATAATGTAGATTTTGCAAACATAATCCGAGAGGAGGCGGTGCTGTTTCTCCTTGACCTTCCTAAGGGTGAGGAGGTTACCATTCTGGCCCAGAAGAAGAAAGATGGTAAGTGAAGTGAGTAAGGAGATGAGGAAAGAGATGAATTTCTATTGGTCACATTGGCGCGGTGTTAATGAGTCACTGCTCTTTCCTGTTCAGTTTATCGGCGGATCGTGGAGTCTGATGTTGGCGACTCCTTCTACATCCGGACACACTTTGAATATGAGAAGGAATCTCCGTATGGGTTAAGCTTTAACAAGGGGGAGGTGTTCCGTGTGGTCGACACCCTCTACAACGGCAAGCTGGGCTCCTGGCTGGCTATTCGCATCGGCAAGAACCACCAAGAGGTGGAGAGGGGCATCATCCCCAACAAAAACAGGTGACAGCACACTGATGGACGTATGTATCTTGTGACGTGTTATCTCAAAGAAAGGGTGACATGGAGTAGCTGGATAAATGTTTGTCACAACAGTAGACAGTCAGGTCCCGTATTTGTACAAATTTTGTTTTAGTTATAAGTGCCATGTGTCCTAAGGTTTTGGCAGTGTTGATGTTAGCTATGCCAACTTTATAACCTATCCATTCGCTTGTGTTACATTAAGAACTGTCTCTGTCTTTCTTCCATTTGTCAACAGAGCGGAGCAACTCTCCAGCGTTCAATACACTCTCCCCAAAACAGCTGGGGGCGACAGGGCTGACTTCTGGAGGTTTCGTGGGCTTCGCAGCTCAAAGAGGAACCTGAGGAAGAGTAGAGAGGACCTCTCTTCCCAGCCTGTCCAAACAAAGTTTCCAGCTTATGAAAGAGTTGTACTGAGAGAGGGTGAGGAATCTGACCATGTCTGCTACCTTATATGTCAAAGTGAGACTAAAGCTGCGTTCTGAGTCTGATATTTTTTTTTGTTGTTGTTGTTCAGCTGGTTTCCTGAGACCTGTGGTGATATTTGGGCCCATCGCTGATGTTGCTCGAGAAAAACTCTCCAGAGAAGAGCCAGATCTTTTTGAGCTTGCAAGTATGTTTGTATGCTTTATATTGAAGACAGCATCCTGTTCGCACACAGAAATGTTTTCTACATAAATCCCTCCAACCTTGTGTCCAGAAAGTGAACCGAGAGATGCAGGAACAGACCAGCGTAGTTCAGGAATCATTCGTCTTCACACCATCAAGCAGATCATTGACAGAGTGCGTATGCCTGCTTTCATCAAATAAAATGCATTGTAGTTTTTAGGCTATTTCATCACAGGTATATTTTTCATCCCTAATCTTTCTTGTCTTTATCTCATGAAGGACAAACATGCTGTGCTGGACATTACCCCAAACGCTGTGGATAGGCTGAACTATGCTCAGTGGTATCCGATTGTAGTCTTCCTAAATCCCGATAATAAGCAGGGTGTGAAGAACATGAGGACCCGACTTTGTCCAGAGTCCAGGAAGAGCGCCAGGAAGCTCTATGAGAGAGCCATCAAACTGAGGAAGAATAATCACCACCTGTTCACCAGTGAGTGGGCAGAGAGTGTTTAAAATGTACATTGTATCTTTTACATGTTTTATTCTTGTTGAAGTGATTGTGACTCTAAAATATTCTCTTAGCCACCATCAACTTGAACAACATGAATGACGGCTGGTATGGCGCTTTGAAAGAAACCATCCAGCAACAGCAGAACCAGTTGGTGTGGGTATCAGAGGGCAAGGTGAGAGATGGACCTGTTAGGTTTTGTCATTCCATTTCATAGAACAATATCTTTTGAGTCCTGTTAGTCTGACTAAGCAACACAATGATCATTTCTCTGCTCTGCTCAGGCGGATGGCACTACAGAGGATGACTTGGATATTCATGATGACCGTCTGTCCTACCTGTCTGCGCCGGGTAGTGAATACTCCATGTATAGCACAGACAGCCGCCACACATCTGACTATGAGGACACAGACACAGAGGGTGGAGCTTATACAGACCAGGAACTAGACGAGACTTTGAACGACGAGGTGGGTCTGCCCACGGAGCCTGCCATCACCCGCTCTTCCGAGCCTGTGCGAGAAGACCCTCCTGTAATTCAGGACACCCCTGGTTACCCTGGATACCAGCACCCTGTGCAGCCTGACCCAGCCAGTCGCATAGACCCAGCTGGGTTCAAGATGGCCGTTCCGCAACAGGTAAAGTTCATACCTAGCGTTGCATGCAGGCCACCGCAGACTGCGCCCATCAGAAATGGATGTATGGCTAAAAGTATATGACTGCAAGACAGAGCAATAGCTCCTTTGTGTTCAGTGTTGCGTCCTGACCTTTATTAAGCTTAGATGGCCTTTGCTAAGTAAAATAGTATGTTTTAGAAGCTACGGGTATTTTATCTATTCTAACCAACCACATTTTGGCAAGTGCATTCTCTGGTTGGGTGTAAAACTGATTGTAAGGAGGAAGATCATGCTGTTGGGGTGAGCTGTACTTTGTGTGCCCTTCGCAGGCTGTGTTATAAATGTCTCTTAACAATACTTCACAGCAAGATGAGGCTGCTCTGCCCATGCCCTCGTTGCCTCCGACGGTGGTAGCGCCCCCTGCTGTTGAGCAGCCTGTACAGCTAGAGGGTATGCACCTAGAGGAGCCGCCTGCTGCAGCCGCAGCTCCTCAGGCTGACTCACTTAGCAGCCCCAGCCCTGCCCCTGAGCTTATTCAGCCCCCACCACCACCACATGAACCCCACCCGTCTGGACCACCTGGTCCAGAACCAAAGGTACCCGCTGTTTCACCAGCCACTCGGACCGGGCCTGGGCCCCAGCCTGCTGTTTTAACTGCCTGTCTTCTCGCACATGCTTTCCACTCGCTCTCTGCATGACATGCCCACACTGTGTGACTCACTGAGCCCACTGTGTGCCTCTGGCTCCCAGAGAAAATGTGCGACAGAGTAGTCCACATGCACCACAGTGGGCTGGGAGACCAGAACGACTGGTACATCTGAGTCTTTGACCAGGGTGAAGACATCCACAACCAGCCCTAACTGTTGCCTCTTACTTCCTTTGCATGGCTCCTAATGTTTTTTGGGTTCCTTTCAGCTTTAACTCTCTTCTGTAGAAGAACAATAGTAGCACTTACAGTGGCATCGTAGTGGTAGATGTGTCGTCTGTTGTAGTGCCAGTAGTTTGACGTTGCATTAGACGCAAACTGAATGTTGGTTGCATGATGAAAGCTAACCTGCAGACAGTACTCTCTGTAATGATTTCCATCAAGCAATTCTTCCTATGTTAAAAAACAAACTTACATCAGCACACTGCATTGGGTCTTCAGTTTAGTAGTTTTGTCCTGAGTAGATGCCAACATATCAACCTTCTTCCATAGGAAGTACCCTAACTAAATTTGCTGTCTACAGGCTACACATCATATGTTTGAAATGAGGCCTTTCAGAAATGTGCAAATTGCTGCTGTTAGTTCACTATTTATAAAATGTGTTCATGTGTAAAACCCAGTTGTGTTCATGGATTATTATCATTCTTGAGAGGCATCTTGTCAAACAGGCATTCAGAACTGTTTTTGAATACTTGACAAAGGTTTGCTTGTGTAATTGCACTTTGAATTGACATTTGTTTAATTAAATGGTAGAAGGATTTATTTTCTAATGATTTGGTTAATGTGACTCATGTTCAGTTCCTCAAGGTTTCAGTCTATTTCCCAGTACTGAACTCAATCTTGTAGTTCTCCTTAATTTGTTGTTGAGAAAGCATTTTTTCCCAGACTGCTTTCTGTCCTTCAACTTGATGGTTGTTAAAAGCTCAAAATGATGACAGTGTGATAGATGTATTGATTTAGTGTTGTTTCTTCACAGATGTACAAGAAAGATCTGTACAACATGGAGGACCCTGTGCGAATCAACCATGGCCTGAAGCAGTCTATGAGCTACAGTCACCAGCCGTCGTATCAGGACAAACAGCCATACCGCGAATACGACCACCCGCCTTACGGATACGATGGAGGCGGCTACACAGAACCAAAGCCTCACAACACTGACTCACACCTGCACTACGACAACCGTGTGCCTCATTACAATGAACAGTGGCCCCCATATGACCAGCAGACCTCGTCCTCCCAGCCTGCAGGGTACCAGCCGGGCCACCAGCAACCCATGGGCTACAACCCCCGGTCCCCCTACGAGGACGCACCAGGGAGGGACTACAGCCCCCCTCAGCCACGATACGATGAGGCCCCACCAGTGGGCTACGATGGCAGGCCCCGCCACAGTAAACCTGGGCCCATTCGTTACGATGAACCCCGGCCCCCGCCCCCAGCTGGCTATGATGCACGTTCACCCTATGAGGCAGAACCTCACAGCTTCCCCATTAATTCACCTCGATCGCCAGAGCCCCCAAAGCAGTATTACGGTGACTCTGGTCTGAGGCCCGCCTACATTCCTGGGCCTCCAACCCGGGGCTATAAGCCAGGAATGCATGAGCCTATAATGAACACTGAACCCATAATTCCACCTCCTAAACCAGAGACCCTGACCTCCCCAGGTGAGCCAGCGATCACTCCGGGCTCCAAACCCCTCCCACCTCCGCCCCGGGAAGACCTAGATGAGGACCCGGCCATGAAACCACAGTCGGTGCTTAACAGAGTCAAGATGTTTGAGAATAAACGGTCTGTTTCTATGGACAGGGCTAAAGAAGGAGAGTCGGCAGCACTCAGGGTAAGTTCCTGACAGAAGTGCGCCACTATCACCTCAATGGGTCAAACATTTTATGCCACAGGTGTGACTGTATGTAGGTGGTAGAGCTGCTTTGAGATGTCAGGTCATAGATATGTATGTATGTGCATGCAATTCATTCATGTGAGAAAAAATCTGGATCAGATGCAAGATAAGATGATCTCTCTTTGCTTTTCAGCCTGCAGATGTTCCTAAACCTGTGAGTACACCTGGCCCAGTCCTCAAAGCCAATTCCCTCAGCAACCTGGAGCAGGAGAAGTCCACCTATAGGTATGTAGACCTCATTACAGCACAGCAGGCTGCAGAGTAGGTGGGTGAAGGACAACCCTCAGATCCTTGCAAAGGCGTCTTGGAATTAAAATATTGTTGTTTGAGCTCCACCTAGTGGACACAGGTCACTCTGTAAGCAAGCCATACACTAGTGTGGTTTGCAAAGTGTCAACCAGAACTACTAGTTCTGCATGCTAGCAGGATTATTAGGAACCTCATTGTTCCCTGCTTTGAGAGCTTATTGCCGCTCTGAGCTATTAGCCCTACCTGGGATATCTTGGGATTGCTAAAATGTGTATTTCTTTTTGGAAATCTTTGTATTTTGTTTTGGAAAAGCACTAATAACACATTCATATATAGTATTGATAATGCTGCAAGTAGACATTAGCTTAGATACTACAAAGGGTTGAAGAGCAGGGGAGAATCCAACCTTTAAATTGAAATCAGTATTTCATTGACTCATCTTCAAATGAGCACACTGTTTCAAATATCATACGTGAGATGTCTTTCAAAACCATGTCCCTGCTCTTAAAATCTCTGCAGCTGTTTAACTTGTTTACTTTTACTTTTTCTGCAGGGCTCCTGAGCCACAGAAGCCCCATACAAAACCTCTGGACGATGTAGTGCGTTCCAACCACTATGACCCAGATGAGGATGAGGAGTACTACAGGAAACAGTTGTCCTACTTTGATCGCCGTAGCTTCGACAGCAAGGCTATGGGCCAACCCAGTCCTGGCATCAACCGCTTCCATGATCTGCCCAAACCAGCTCAGCTGTCCTACCCATACACTAGGTATCACAACACACCTCATGCCAGCAGTTTTGGCTGATGCACAGAATTCATGAGCTCTTAAGTCACAGCAGCTTCAGAATTATTTTTTTTTGTGTCTACCCCCTGCAGAGTCGAGTCTGCAGAGAAGGTGAGTCCAGTGGAGAAAAGATATGAGCCCCTGCCCCAAATCAGCCCATCCTCACAGTATGGGCCGGCTGCGCGGCATTCCACCCAGCACACTGCCCAAGCTCAGCCCTATTGACGGTAAGCTCTCAGCACATTATGCTAATCTGCCAAGTAGTTGTTCTTCAAAATTTACGCCCGGTCTAGGGGCCCAGACGCAACACGAAACAACCCCATCTTCTCCAAGTCCCAAGGAGCCACATGAGCACAACATAGACTAATAAGAAATAGTGAATTTATTTATAACAGATGAAAAACAAGTAAGGATAAACTAGGTTACTTCAGGGTGAGCCAAGGCCAACGTATCAAACAAAACACCTCTAACTAGAAATCAGCACTAACCTGTCAAACAAACAAAAATCAACCACAAGCAACTAACCTCCCTGACTATAATAAACAAGAGAAAAAGAAGAGAACAGAACTGGTGGCCCACCCCTACTTAGACAAGATCAGACTGAGCAACCAATCATCTGTCACAAGCTGGAACCGCCGCCCTCAATCCCCCGCCAAGCAGAGACGGAATCCACCAATCCCTCTGATGTTGTGGCACAGACCTATTTACATAATAAACAGAAGAGGTGGCAATAACACTGGATGTAGGCATATTGTAAAGTTCACAACTTATGTTACAACCCCAAGTTGCTTTTTAATGTCCATGCATGCACGAACACAAAACTCAAAGTTATTCAGTTTTAAATTTACCATCACATAAGAAAAATAAATACTGTAAAAATTCTCAAATTTAATGAGCTGGGACAAAGGGTTGTAGGCATTTTTGTTTTAAAAAATCTCAATAGTAATTGACTAATAATCACTGTGAACAAAATATCATTGGAATTTGAAACAAACATTTGTTATCTTGGGCATAAGGATTATGTTGTTTAACTATACTGTTTTATTGTTCTAACTATAAATAAAATGAAAACCTTATCCACACAAGTACAAAGATTTAATAGTTTGACGAAGACTGTCTTTAAGTGATGGTAATCTTCATACGTTTACAGGTAACTCCATACCTGAGCCATTAAGCTCACCCAATCCTAAACCTGAGCTGGTAGCTCTCAGGCCAGCCAGCAGGGACGAACCAACACCAGGAGGTTATTTGCCTCCGATGCGCCTCCCAGACAAATCCCCAGTCAATGGCACTGATGCAGCACCCCCAAAGACACTGGGCGCTCCCCCTCCAACTAGCTATAACCGCTATGTCCCCAAGCCGTATACCAGCTCTGCCCGGCCCTATGAACGTAAGTTTGAAAGCCCCAAGTTCAACCACAACCTGCTGCCCAACGACACACAGGTGAAGACTGACCTCCTCAGTAAGCCCAGTGTGGTGAGCAACAGCGGTGGGAAGCCTCTGCTGTCACCGCAGCCCCTGGATCACGACAGTGGCCTGGACACCTTCACACGCACTATGGACAACAGGCCCAAATACCAGCACAATAACATCAACGCCATCCCCAAGGCCATCCCTGTGAGGTAAATGCCTACATTTTCATGTCCAACTGCAGCAGTAAGTTCTCTCAGGGTAATTAATGAACTGCTGAAAGACAGAAAGAGAATTGTTTGTTCAAAGAGGGGTTGTTCACGTGTCCTCTGCCCTGCATTATTCTTTGCCCACGCTATTTTGACTAATGATGCTGACTTCTGTGCTCAGCCCCAGCACGCTGGACGATGACGATGAGGATGAAGGGCACACAGTGGTGGCCACTGCCCGCGGGATCTTCAACTGTAACGGAGGGGTCCTGAGCTCCATCGAGACGGGTGTCAGCATCATCATCCCCCAGGGTGCCATCCCAGAGAGTGTGGAGCAGGAAATTTACTTCAAGGTGTGCCGGGACAACAGCATCCTGCCCCCACTCGACAAGGAGAAAGGTCAGTCCTGGAGTTTCTTTATATCTTAAATATATCAATGTCAAGGAACAGTCACTACCTCTGAGAGGAAAAAAGTGCCAATGTATTTTTAGATATAAAGTAGCCAAAGTTAACAAGCAACAAAAAGCAACAAACAAGTTTTTTGTTTTAGAGCTAAAATTTAGGTGCATATGTGACCTTTTTTAAAATATTTGCAACAACAGTAGAAAGCTTCTGCTAAACTTTTTTATTTGAATAATTGTAGATTGGTTTATACATGTGCGATAAACGTGCAGTTTATAGACTACATATCTTTATGGAAAGTATTAACGAGATAGAACAGGTAATAAATGGCTGATTTACAGGCCAGACGGTGGCGACACAGCTCTTAAATAAAATTACATCCATGCCAGCAGTTATATTTAGAGAGAATTAACATTTAGCACCTGGGGAGCCTGCTAATTAAATTAACCTTCCAGGTCAGTTAACAGTTAATTCTTATGAAAGGCTGGCAGCAGACGCCATTTTGTCTCTTGATTGGGTAATAGATAATCCTACGTACTGATTTATTCCTGCATGTTCAGTTTGTGGAATCTAAATCTTTTTATCTGTGCAGGAGAAACGCTGCTAAGTCCGCTGGTGATGTGTGGCCCTCATGGACTCAAGTTCCTGAAGCCGGTGGAGCTGCGCTTACCTCACTGTGCGTCTATGACCCCTGATGGTTGGTCTTTTGCTCTAAAATCCTCCGACTCCTCGTCGGGTACGCTGTCCCCTCTCTGTCCTTTTGGGGTCTGTGGGCTGGCTTTGGTGCTTAGAGAGGAGAGTTTCTTGGTGTCTGAGTTATTTAATCATCTCATCTGTTTTTCAATATTCCCCTCACTCCTTCTTCATGCGTGTGCTGTGTGGAGATGTATGTTGTTTTCATGTTTAATATTACTTGCACCACTACAACACTGCTGGAGCTGAAACATTAAGTAGATAAATTGATATGAGTGACTTTACAGAAAATAAATAATTCTACTTAATAGTAATTAAGTAGTTTAAAAGTTATTAAGTATTTTTTCATGCAGAAATGCCAAACATGACTTAGTTTCAGCTCCTCAGTTGTTGCTTTTTTTTTCTTCATCTTATGTGATTTGACTGTTAATCGGACAAAACAAGCAATTTTAAGACTTTGCACCAGTGTACGCATTAACTATTCTTCTGGTGGTGGATTCAGTTGTTCATAATAAAACACATAAACAAATAACCTTTATGTTTTCTCCAAAATGGCAACAGGGTCAAACACATCTCAAAATAAGAAAGTGCTCCAGGTTAAGCTACTGGACAGAGCTTTGTTATACAAACAATATCCAACTAAAAATATACTGCAGTATTAAGTACGTTACACAAGACACTCGATGTAACCGTGTTTCCCATGAATGACAGTGTAACTGTGGTGGAGCCATGGAAGTTATATTTATAGAATACATTACCCTGCTTCTAGTAGGTTATTTCTTATCTCACCATATTACTTCTACTTAATTCTCCACCTTATTTTAGTGTTTACTCACAAACTGCGATAATCCGCTCACCTTGCCTTTCCCTTCAGTCACACAAACACGCACACACAGAAGTCAAGTCTGTGTGTGGTAACACTGTTTATTTTGGCCTTACAGGTGTGACAAATTGCAAGCTTTGTGTCTTCACAGGATGGGGATGTGAGACTTATCAGCCTTGGTCATCTCTAGTTTACATTCAAACTGCATATTCATATGTAAAAACTGTTATATGATTCCTGTTCTGCCCCCTCCCATTGATGTTTTTTCCTGTCCTGTAATGAAAAGTGAAATTGACTCCCATCCTGCAGGAATCCCACTGGAATCCCGTGAACCACAGGATTCCTGAATAAATGTCAGCCTCTTGTTTACATCTGACCACCAAAAACTGCGACTATTTCTATGAGAACAGGCAGAGAGGCAGATCAGGCGCATGTCTGGAATGCCCTTTTTTATGTAACTGGATTCCAGCTATTTCGGTGGCATATAAATTCATCTACAAAATAACTGAGTTAACATTAGTGGTCTGTTTTTCTATTGCCGATATTTAAAGAGCAACTTTATTATCCTCCACATTATAACAATATATATTTAATGCTAGCCAGAAGTGGCTTAGGTTAAATTTGCGATGATTAAGATGAAAGAAATGTGTCAACATTTAGAAAAGACAATGGTAACAGAGGAAATTTAGGGCTTTTTTTTTCTTTTTCACCACCTCCCCAAACTCACAAGGGGGAGCGGCATAATCGTTCCACAGCATCCACACTGATGAGGCTAGCTACATTCTGTGCTTATCTTGTAACCGCAGGCATCTGGCCGATGACAATTATCTCAAAATGCCAGATAATCGGCCCGATTAATCGGTTTATAACTAATTAACATTCATTAAATTAACATGAACTAATCACAAACTCATGGTGCGCAAAATGAGTTAATTTCCTGCATTCAGTCATCAGTTGTTGGAACCTATGTGTTAATGTTTTTCTGCATTTCAAAGAGGAATGGACCTCCAACAGCTGACGTCATGTCTCTATTTCCTGCAGGTGATCCCAAAACCTGGCAGAACAAATCTCTCCCTGGAGACCCAAACTACCTGGTGGGTGCAAACTGTGTGTCTGTGCTCATTGACCACTTCTGAAGAGGGCAACAGCTGGCCTGTTAACTGAATGTGATAAACAGGGGACCTCAGTTGCCCCTGCCGTGCTCCCTCCACCGTAGCGGGGTGCACAATGCTCGATGAAGTATGAACTTGATACTCTCAATGTTGTTTACTGTGCCCACAATTTCAAAGAATGAGGAGAAAAAAATAAATAAAACACAAGGAGAGTCCAGCATCCCCAAGGCTGTACTCTTGTTTTTTCTTTAGTTTTTTTCGGTGCTTTCAAGGCTTGCAAAAAATAAAGATTAAAACAAGTTATTTAAACAAAGGAACTGAAGTTGGAATGCATGACCAGTGCCACAGACTGAATAATCTCGTTTTGACATTTTTAGCTAATTTTGTAAAAGGTCAGAGCTGTGCAAGAAAAAGGAGAATTTTGGAAACTCGTTTAATATTGCAATGGGACTTTTTGCGTACTGTAAAAAATAAAAATAATTATAAATAAAAAAACTCACAAACAGCAAAGTTGGTATATGCAAAACTTTTGTTTGTGAGTTCTGTGGTCATGCGTTTCACTCTGGAAGGATCTCGAAGGACTTAAGAAATGCTGACTCATTAAGGAAGAAGTATGTGTCATAAAGATGGAAAAAAAATTGAAGAATGACGGTTAAGTATTAGTATGAGACACCCGTTTGTTCTGACGGGGCTCTCTCTCTCTCTTTAAAAACTGATGTTTTGTAGCAATGTTTTACCGTAGATAAATATACTGACTTGATTTTACAAACTCCTGCTGTCTAGAGATCTATGCATGTGCTATGACTCAGGTCCAGAAGCCTGCTACTACTAAGTTCAACACATGAAAATCCCATCGTACACTGCAAGCAGTGATGCCTTATCTGCATATTAACTTTTCAGTGAAACTTTACAACATCGGATCCTTCAGTTATAGCAATCACTACGGAAGAAAAAGTTGTCTCTGCATTTTCTCATAAACAGTGAACTTGGATTTAGCACACGAGAATAATTGAGGCTGATGAAAAGGTATGCTTTCTTTTACTGCTATGCATATGAAGTCTGAGGAAATACAAAAAGCTAGAAGATGTTTAAAATTGTGGCTGTACATATTGCTAGTATATGGCCTTGGTTCTCTGTAAATGAACTTTTGTACATCTTTGTTATTTTGTATAAAAGAGAAAACATTTGTTAAAAAAGAGAAAGCGGTAACATTGGTTATGTTTGTATTCCGGTTATACTCCTGAGCCTTGGAACTGACATAAGCAGTAATAAGTCCGACTTTTCTACCAACATATACAAACACTACTTAAGGCATTTTTAACAGTCAGAAAACTTTTTATTCTTATTTACAAAATAGAGAAGTGCTTGGTTTAAATGATTTTAAAAGATGTACTTGAGGGGGTCTGCTGTGAAGAGTGGTCCCTTCCTTTATTTGTGATACTGGATGCTGTATTGTGTGCCCTGAAATGTATTTTTGTACTAATAGACAATTTATTATGGCACATCAGTACTATTTTCTTTTGATATGATAACACTGCTTCAACCCAACACTAGTTTATTTTCCCGTGTGGCTGACATTCTTTTTATTTATTTTGATTTTTCTTCTGTTCAACTTTTGGTTATTCCTTTGCGACACATTTCTAAGTATACCACTGTATTAATAAATAAATTCATTTTTAAAGTAACTGCTCCTTGGATCAGTGTGCTGTGTTGATCTAAACATCCAGATGTTTTACATACTGACACACCCTGACTGTTTTTCTGCCCAAAGGATTCCTTTGTGGATTGTGAAGTTGTCGACTGGATTTTTTGGATTACTCTGCATACACAAATGTAAATCCAGTGCAGACAGTCTTAAAGATTAACAGTGGCATGCATCCTGTTTCTTCGCTAACCACAATTGCACTTTATGTTCTTTACAAATGAATTTCCTAGTGTGGTTTTTCTTAATCCAATCTTTTCTAGTTCACCAGCTTCATTAAATCCGAAATAAATTCCTTTTTCTGAAAGATCCCCTCTAGACATGTTTTCAGACACTCAGTTACCAGTTTTTTTAGATTACTTTAGTTTTAGCTAGTTGTACCTAATACAACAGTCCTGCACTAAATCATGAAGGTTATAATGTTCAGTTGTTTTAGTGAAGTGCTGATTCAACCATAGTCATTGTGGAGGATGCTGTTTCTGGTGCTGTTGAACTGAATTGCTTATACAGGCAGGGTACGAATTTAACTTTTTTCTACACCCACTTAATGGCTAGTGAATGTTCAACACTCAATTGATTAGCATTGTTTTTTTGGCTGGTGAATGAAGGAAATATACCAGCCACTTGCATATTTTAACAGCATTTGGCTGGTGCTAATTTTGTTCCCTGCTGACAGGTGTTCGTTATTTATCCTACCCTCATTGATATAAATGGAAAGGACAATATGATAGCAACACCTTTTATTATAACGCAATACAATTCAAACAGCTTGAGTCAACACACCTTTAAAACAACAAACGTTGAACATTATAGCCTTCATCAGTTGACAACTGAATGTATAACGTTAATCTTTAAATAATGTGTCTGATATGGTTTTTGAAACAAAAAAAAGTTCAGTCAAAATCACATCCTCCCTACTCCTCCCTTTAAATCCTAAAATCTGAATAGAAAAATACACATCATTTAGATACAAGATGTGTCTTACTTCACACATTCTCAGTATGTGTTTGCTGGAGGTTTAAAAGTTTCCCACATCGCTGAAATTTAAGATTAGCACAGAAAAACATTGTCAGCAAATGAAGATGAAAACAGCCTTCTGGTGTCAAACTCTGCTCATATGTCATTCTGCACAGTGAAAGTCAAACATCCAAGTGACATTACTATAACACGTCTTTATCTTGTTTGGTTTTCTGAAACCAGCTGATTTCCCCTGTTTCACATTTTTGCAGCGTTTGTCATATGACTCAACATGTGACTAAGTCCGAGTATCATATTATGTCAAAGGTTGTGCTGTGCCATTCACCTCACCAGAGTCAGAAAGCTGACTCTAACAAGCTGAAACAAGAGTACATTATGGAGCCTTCTAGAGCAACAGCATCCAAACACTGTCCTTATAGCTGTAATCTAACAGTATGTGTTAGTATTGCACACAAGCTGATAGGACTGCATGTACATAACATCTGTACAAAGGTTCACTGATAAACCCAACGATTTGTACATTGTGACTTTAGTCCAGTGCAAATAAAAGACATACCTGTGTTTCACATACTGTCAGCATTATGAAATACACTGCAGAGATTCCCAGTAGTTCTGTTAATTATAAAAAAAATGGTCTTATGTAATGTTTCAGTCAGTCCCTGAGATTAGTTTACTGTTAAAAAGGTCCATGAATGTGCTGTTACTTCTGTGCTGTTAGTTTCTGTTAGAGTTTTATTTCCCTAGAACTGATTGCTTTGTAAATCTCCTCGGTCAGGGGAATGTAGGTCTTTTTCTCAGGATCCAAAAAGTATAAAGGATCTTTGATGTGAGCTGGGCTGAATCCCTCCTCCACCAGCTTCACTTTCTTCATCTTGAATGTCCCCGTCATCTCCAGGCAGGGCTACAAAACAGATATAGTGAATTTTCAGAAATCACTTTTGGCCAGCTTAAGCTCAGTCAGGAGAGCACACCTCCCTGCCCATCCATATGCAGACATGGAAAGCCAGAGGCAGAGAGAGCAGCAGGAAAGACACCCCCCCCAGGGTACAAAACAGAACAGGCATCAATGCAACAAAAATGACATTCATTATTTTAGACAGACTGTGAAAGAGGAGCTGGGGTGGCAACATACAAGCAGTAGTGTTGTAGTACTTGGGACCGGTCTTGGTCTTAAGACCAGTCCTAAGACTACTTTTTGATGGTCTTGGTCTCGTCTCGGACTCAACTGCATTTGTACTCGGTCTTGTCTCGGTCTCGGACATTGAGGACTAGGGATTTTATTTCAATACCAGTCAAGACCATAACTTTGTATATATCAATAAACTGTTTTTGCATTGTCTGATTTGTGAACATCCTAACTTTGACTGGAAGTAAAACATATTCCTTCAAATGAAACTAGTAACCCTAATTAATGACTGTCATGATATCGTTCCACACTTTATTGCATGCCATGCAATGCAGAGAACTGGTCTTGGTCTTGACCCAGTCTCGCCCTCCCTTGGTCTCGACTGCTCTCAGCCCCTTTCAGTCTTGGTTTTGTCTCGGTCTCGATAAACTCTGGTCTTGGTCTTGACTACATCACTAACAAGCAGCTTGCAAAGGAAGCAGCAACTGTATGCTGTCATCTTGTATGGAATTGCCAATCAATGCTACGAGGGGAATCAGCTGAGCTGTCAGCTGATGTGACTGGGATTGTGAACTGAGCTTGACTGTGGTGCCTGTCTGAACTAATGCTATGCTTTTTAACAGCAGAGCAACACACTAGGGCTGCACCGTCACAGAACAACATTATTTTCATTATCAGTGGCCTTTTAAATTCAGATTTCGGATACAGTACATTCAATCAGTCACTCTAAGGCAGCTGACTCAGTTTTACAGGTTTTTACAGATGTACAGGTTTTAATTTTGGGAAACGAAGAGCATTTAAGGTACTGAGTCGCTATCGTATCAACTGAGAGGTTCAACAAAAATTATGTGAAAATAATATAAATGTGTATGATTTATCAATGATTAAATTGTTTATCATGCTTTCCATAATGGTGATATGCACACAAAGCTTTCAACTGCTGCTTTACAATGCACCAACGCAATAATTACCTATAATTTCCTTGACAGAGACATGATACTTTTTGATAAATATTACTGTTACATAAAAATGTGAACTTTTAAACTCAATAAATAGCTGATTTCCGTCTTAAATAAAGCTTAAATACTGAGAGCGCACGGTAATAACTGTAGTGAGGGGGACAACAATGCTCAGTTCTATGTTCCACCTGACACGAGTGCCCCAAGGCTGCAGGTGCATAAAGTAACAGAAGGGCAGAGACACTGTTTGTTTTTTTCTTGTTTTTACCTGAATCCTGATGAATCGGGGTCTTGCGTAAGCTGGGAGGTAGTTGACAACCTGCTTGTAGGTGCCAGAACAGTCGAAATCTTCTCCTTCTTTTAAAATGACAGCTGCCATGCCGATTCGTCCCTCGTGACCTGATCAGTCAATTCAATTATATACATACAGAAAATATTAAAAAGCACAGAATGCAGTTTTTACGTTCATCATCTGTACTTACTATAAGATCTGTAAAATGTGGCATAACATTTAGGCAGGACCATTTCTGAAGTCAGTGTTCCTACCTTCAACTTTAACACCATAGACATTTGCCTCTAAAATGCAATGAGCCATTGTGAGAATGTCGGCAACCTCCGACGTGGCAACATTCTCTCCTTTCCATCTGTAACAAACAAGCGAAGAAACACATAAAAGTCAAACGGAAATCTTGTGCAACGCATCATCCCCCTTAAGGCACTGACTAGCATCAAAGTTAGACAGATGTGTTTGCAAAGAACTGAGCACATGATGTATCAATTAATCCAAAAATGAAATTATGGAGTTTAACTATAACTATTTTATAATGTGAAAATAAGATCATTTGCCACTTTAAATTTCTACAGTATGTCTGCTGTCTTCATCTAATCCATTCATACTGAAACACCTGAACAAAAGGACAACAGTCACAAAATGATCACAACTTGCCTGAAAGTGTCGCCAACTCGATCCTGAAAGTACACAAAGTTTTCATGATCAAACCGAAGCAAATCTCCAGTGTTGAAGTACAGGTCACCCTTTTTCAATACGTCACGAAGCCTCTTCTTCTCAGTCTGTTGTTGGTTGCCAGCATACCCAACAAAGGGAGACCTCTGAGTAATCCTTCCCACCAAAAGTCCCGTCTCACCTGACAAAAAGACACATGACGTGGGTCCATCACAGACCCAAGGTGACGTCTTGAGGTTGCTTATTTTTTCCAACAAGCCAAAGTTTCACCTGTAATATAGACTCACCTCTGGTTGCCTCGATGCACAGACCCTCAGAGTTCCTGACAGGCTCTTCTTTCTCAATGTCAAACTTGATCAAAATGTAGGGGAAGAAAAACTGGAGAGAAGACAGAAAACATTAAAATGTGTATTGTTTGTGAATACTCTTACAGCCTACTTTTGAGCTGAGTTTAGCTTTGCTGATTTAATAAGACTAATCTACATTCATGCTAGCAGCTCTGTGAGTCTGTACTGACAGCCGGGATTTGAGCTAAATGCTAATATGCTCACAATGACAAAACTATGTAATGTTTACCACGGTCACCATCTTAATTTAGCGTGTTAGCATGTTAACATTTGCAAGGAAGTACAAAACACAATGCGCAGCTGCAGCCAACGGAACGTCATAATCCACGGTTTTGGACAAACTAAAAATTGGACCTGATGGTGGAAGAAATTTGAAGAATCACAAACATAATTACAACTCATCTTGAGGGGGAACATACCAAATTTGATGGTAATCCACCCAATAGTTGTTGAGACATTTCATTTAAAAACAAAAATGCCAACCACGTGCTTGCAGAAGAGCAAACACTGGGCATGTTCCTCTACTCACCTTGTGGACTAAATTCACTCGACCCACTGCACCAATCTTGGACGTGTAATTGATGAAACCGATGTTTCCTTCTGTAGCAGCATACAACTCTCTGACTTTAATGTCCCCGAACCGACTCAAAAACTCAGACCAAATGTCAGTTCGGACTCCGTTTCCGATGGCAATCCTCACTCTGTGGTTCTTCTCATTGTCTTTCTGCAAAGAATGAAGTTTACTCGCATAGAAAATAGAGGCATGCAACGCTTTACATGTTCCACCAGAACAATATTTCATTAATTTACTTAGTTCATTAGTTGATCAAGATTCCTTTTACCTTGGGCGTGTTGCAGAGGTAACGCATCGTTTCACCAATGTACTGCATCACTGTCACATTATACTTCCTGCAGTCGTCCCAGAACTGAGAGGCAGAGAACTTTCTTCTCAGAAAAACGGTTAAACCTGCATTTAACATCATATAACACAGCCATTATCTTACTGTGAACATATATATTAAATTCTTAAGTACCCAAACCAGGTGTGTAAATGCTTTTGTTCTTATATTCATGAGAGAATTTAGAGGATTATTACCTCTCTCGATGGCTCCGGCCATCCCGATGAGGAGGCCTGCACTGTGATAGAGAGGCAGATTGATGTAGAAGATGTCCTCTGATGTGACTCCACTTATTGCTTGGATAAAGGAGGCGGCCCAAACCCTCTCATGAGTGACAACGGCTGCTTTAGGCAAACCTTCCAAGGTCAAAGAATAATAAATCATCTCAGTTTCTTTAATACAGCTGGTTAGTATTAGATACATGCAGTTTTTAAAGGAAAAGTGGGTTTCAAAACAGAGACTTCTCAACCCACTCCCTGCAATAAGATCCACTCTGCGGTCTATTCATAGACATATGTTCAAACAGCCATACTTCCTTTAAAGCTGCTCTAATATTTGTGTATTATGAAAGGGGTTGATTATGGGACGTCCCACAAAGAATTCTCACACAATTCCGCTCACTGTTTTGGTTTTGCGTCCTGCAACTTTACAGTCACCTGTTTCTTAATCCAGGATAAAAGCATAGCCAAATCAGTTCTCACACGACCCTGCAGACTTTACAAGCTGCCAAATGGCAAATTTGTGTTTTACTCCATGCAGACCACAGCCCAAAATACAAACTTTCTACAGCCACCTTTCCAGTCCACAGTGTTTCATATTAAAGTTTTGTTTTTGTTTTTTTTGTTTTTCTTTGGGGGGGGGGCATTATTTTAACATTATCAGAATCTGTTGATCAAACTAATGTCTCTGTCCCTAAACAAGGTCTGAGTGTGTCAATGCTGATTTCTTTGATGTACTGATTCAATAAATACATCCAATGCTAGAACATTGTGTGGGAAGATAAGGCTCCTCTACTACACACCTACGTAAGAAACACAGAGCGTGCATCTTTTTTCCTAACCTGCAAGTATTTATCATTTTATTTCAAAACAATAGAAAAATGTTAAAACATCGGACAATCTTACTATCTCACATATATGAACCGTCAGGTTCTTCAGCAGAGTTTCTGCTCCCATTGAGTAGGTTAAGAAGGTCTACTGCTAGCCACCCAAAAGGAATCGAATTTATTGAATATTTCTTGAACATTTATTATATTGTTATTGAAAAAAATTATATTGCGATAATCATTGTTATTGTCCAGTCCTAACCTTCATTAGAATTTATTGTAGGACTGTTGTAATAGACTGCATTAGTTTTGGCTCGTTGTACCTAATGAAAAGTGTATTTTCCACGGCTGTGAGTGTAGACTTTCACTTTGTCAGTTTCAGTTTCCTGGTGTACCTGTGGTGCCTGACGTGTAGATGTACAGAGCAGTGCTCCTGATGTTGACGTTGGCTCTGAGGTCCCAGGACAACGGCTGATCTGATGCCTGGGAGATCTTGTCAGACAAAGTCTTGATGCCCTGGATGCTGCAGGACTCTGACAGGAGGTACACACTGATACCCTGCTCTCTCAGCACTGGTAAAACTTCCTCCACAGCATCCTGCAGCTCTGCAAGTATAAAAAAGCATTCAGCTCCGCACAACATGTCAGAGCCCTCTGTTGAGCAATGCAGCACATGTAGGCCTGTGTCATGTTACCTCACCAGTATAACACATGGTGCAGCCAGTCCAGGCCAAATATATGCATTACTCAGTAGTGAAACTTCAAAATTAGTGTAGAAAAACAAGTTTTCATTCTGCAGTGTTTCCTCAAATAAACTCAGGAATGATGGTAGAGCTCACTGACTGAAACCATGTGAGAAAAGAAGTAGTTAAAACTTTGTTCCTCATAACATTTGCTGGGGAAGCTGTTGGGTAATGACGCCATATGAAATGTCCTAAAATATTTCTAGCAAAAAACCTTTTCTGACCTATATTCTAATAAATGTTTACAGGTTTAATAATGATACTGATTTCAAAACAGAGTTTAGTTAGAATGGACAGAGCAGATAAGAAATAAAACATATTTCATTTTGTTAACTTGTGTTATCTAAGACAGACAAGTTGGAATGAATCCTTTTTATCCTGTGAGATTATGACCAGGAGATCATTCAATATGATCAGTTGTTGTTTTTGCATATAATAATTACACTACGAAACAATAAAACTTTGATGAAATTTTCCTATCAATATATTGTGGTTCATGCTTCTTGTGTAAATGTTTGAGAAGTGAAATGATAAAACAAATAGAACACACGATAACACAACATATATATAACTTTTTATCATGTTCATTTTGTCTCTACGCCATATCCTTTAGTGCAGGCTTAAACAAACTAATCATTAACCACCTGTAGTCAGTAATCAGTGGTGAGAGTTATTCACCCCCACTAACCCGTACTTGCTAGCAATATGTGGCCTAATATTTGATCTGAAAATTTAAAGGAAGTTCTGTTTGTGTTGTAATCTATTGGTGGAAGATCAACTCAACAGTCCTGTTCAGTGTTTTTAAACATTTTTTCCATTAGCAGCATTTTAATATTCTAGCTGGTTTAAGTGATGCTTGATAACTACTTTTAGTAGTGAGTAGTTTAATCTACTGCAACCAGGGTTGAATAACCAATCCAAGCAACATGGGCATTGGGCAACTGCCCTGGGGCCCAGGTTTACTGTGAAGGCTCCTGAAGGTCAATGTGTGCATAAATGATGCACAAGTGGGAGGAACCGGAGTCATTTAGGGCAAAAGTCCATATTATGGCCCCTAAGCAGGTCACTCCAGTCCTGATAGCAAAGCACCATGTTCTTTACATGAAACCATCTGGAGAAGTTAAGAGGAAAAATTTCTTTTTGATAGAACTGCTAACAACTCAGTTATTTAGACTTGAAAAGGACCTAGACTGGACACTGCTACTTTAAATAAAAAGCCCAAAAGTGTGGAAACCAATGGTTTATTCTTTAACTATTGTTTTATAAGCTGATGTGCTTGCACAATATTAGATGTGAACGTAACTACACCTGTCAAACTAATTTAGTGGAGTAAAATATTTCCCTCTGAACTGCAGTGAAGTAGAATAATAAAAACAACGTTATATTTAAATACTCAAGTAATGTACTAATACCTCAAAATAGTAGCCTACATAAGTACAGTATTTAAGTAAATGTCCCTATACCAACTGGTTGCACAAAATGGCAAACTCCAAGTACCAGTGTCTGAAAATTGTACTTTGAACTTGGCACTTCAATAGAAGTAAGCATGCTCTTGGAATCATGGTGGACACCAAGAGGACAGACAGACCCCAGCTCTTCTTCTCTGACATCTCAATGGATCTTACCTGGAGAGGCGATGATCACTTTGGCCCCGCAGCAGGAGAAACAGTGCAACAGAGACTTGGATCTAATGTTGAAGTTGAGCAGAGCAGCCGGACATCCCAGCTTGGCCAAACCGAGCCAAGTCCACACGAAACTGGGCTCGTTGGGCAGGAACAGGGCGACCGCGTCCCCTTCCTTCAGCCGGGCTTCAGCCTGCAGAGCTCTAGCCACCCTGTTGCTCTGTTTATTCACTTCGCCATAAGAATATTCTCGACCTTCAAAGTGCAGAAAGGTCTTACTGGGATGCCTCTTCGCCTTATCTAAGAAGCAGTCCAAGATGCTGTAAAAGGGCTTGATTTTCTTGTATTTTGTGAGCCTGGCGCCGAGTTTAATGCTCCTCAGGATGTAGACGCAGTCCTCGCCCAAGTATGGGAAAAGTGTCTTGAGGAATGGGAAGGACAGAATAGCCAGTCCGGCTACAATGGTGAACCAGATGAACATGTTGCAGAGCGCACTACGCAGGCGGCATCTGTCAGAGTGTCTCACAGCAGGTAGGAAAAATGCAGCTCAGTGATACTTATGACAATGTTCACCCCCTCTGCTCGGGGCGGTGCTCAGTTCTGACCCGCTCACCCCTCCTTCATTCCTGTCGAAAGTTTTCCAGTTGCCAGATCCGGTATTTCCACACGCACTCTGCTTTGTACGCTCATTTCCATTCATAATTATGTGATTCTCGTGGTGTTATCCTCCTGTTACGCCGCACAGTCTCCTTCTATTGCGCAAGTTCTTGAAACAAGTGTGTAAACAAGACAAACATGAATGGAGGGCCAATGCGTTTCAACCTGCGACACCTCCAGGTTGTGACAGTTAACTGCAGTTTATTTTCTTGTCTTTTTCTTAAAACGACGAAGTGCCATTATGAAGATGAAGATTGACAAAAGTAATAGCCTAAACCCCTACAGAAACTCTGCAAATGGAAGCCGTTATTATAAATCACCATCATGTGGTGGGCGTGCACTCCTAAAACTGGACTGTATTTGTCTGCTGATTAATGGGGAGGAGCATAGCTACAACACACACCCTTTTCATATAGAGTCTATGAACACACCACACACACCCCTTTTGTTTCTATGCTGAAGCACATTCTGTTCAGTTTTTGAGAGTCTGCCAGAGCTGTTGATCTATCTGTGTAGTCATTTTTAATGCAACAGTTTAGTGTCCCATAATGTGCTGATCGAAGGTCCAATGTTCTTGAGATTCCTTTTTGACACAGGTGTCCCATTGTTGGAAAAGGGTGGCAACTAATGATCACCTTCATTACTATGAAATCAGTTTTACTTTTTAATAAAAGTGTTAGGTCTACAAAATGTCAAACATTATGGGGAAAATGCCCATTACAGTTTCTAAGAAGAACCCACTGTCTTTGGTTTGTCTGAATTGATTTAAACTTGACTGCTATGAGACTTGATTGGTAGAGACTTAACTATACCCCAAAGACTTGCCTGACTTGAGAATACAAAGAGAACATGAAAGTGTTGACCTGGTGAAATCCCAAAATAAAAGACTTGAGATATCACTATTTTTAATAATATAATGATCAAAAGTGTTTGAGATGTTGCCCTTTTGCCACATGACATAATGTTTTTTGTGGCGCACCAAGGGTTTCTAGATTTAGTTCTTAATCTAGTTGCTTTATCATGCTCTGATATTTCGCTTAAAAGAAAAAAACATTGGTAATTAACTTACACTAATGACACCTGTAAAGCTGTGTTTGTACTAATGGTTTCGGTTATTCAGTGCCTAAATTGTCAGTGCATCATACATATATTTCACACTGGACTGATGCGATTAACAGACTGTCATCACATCCCTAAAGCTACTCCACTGGCAGTGTTTAAAATCACACACAGGGAAACTGCAAAAGCCAAGAGGCAAATTACAAATAGATACACAACAACACTGCCAGAAAGATACAAGACATTTGGTTAACATCAAAACCATGGCCTAAAAGTGACCATGAAGTTAAACCCACACATGAGGAGGGCAAAGATGCGCCACAGATGTCCATTAAAAAACACCTTAACGTAATAATGGTGTTTGGTTCATATAGCATTAGGTTGCACATTTTTTTAATAATAAAACTCCAAACTTTCCGATGCTCTTGTCAACATCAGTGACCCGGTGGTTAGTGAGGTATTTCCCCCCACCTGACTTCAGTCCCCATGTTTGTCAAGGTCTCCTTAATGCTGATGATCCCACCGTCAGCTCTAGGGGGCAACACAGTCAACACAGGTCACCCTGCACCGAAACACAGCGTGAAAGGAGAGCTTCTATCCCAGGAGCTGGTGGGTTGTATTGATCAGAAACACTATGCAATGTTTTAAAAGGAGATTTCAATAAGATTTATTTACGGCACATGAAGAACACACATCACTATTCGCCATGTAATAACAAACTTGTCAAATGTCATTATTTGCAGTAAAATACTTTTGTGGAACTTTTTTTAGAAGTTACAGGAGCTACAACTTGAACTGAACTTTGAACTGTACATATTTAACAATGCCTTAACAAGCTGTGGGTTTAGATGGCAACCACTGATTTCAGTCGCTAGCTCCAAAAGACCTCAATAACAAGCAACTGCAATACTTTACTTGTTTTATTTAAGTAGAAACAAGATGAATTTGTTTAAAACTATGTAGATCAATAATGGAAGCCTTTTATTCATTTCCTATAACATAAAAATTTAATACATTGATCAGAAAATCAGATCTGTGAAAAAGTTATTCCCCTCAAACAGTTAAGCCCTGAAAAGAGGGAGGGACGTAACAGCAGTCATTCAACAGTCAGACAAGAAGTAATCTTTTGTGTGCAAGGCAGAGATTTCAGCTCCTACACTAGAAAGAGAAGAGCCTTGAAGGACCAGAATGACAAATAGCAAGAAGTTGTTTTGACAACAGCTCCCAGTTTCCTCAACTGGAAAAACTTGCTTTTTTGCACTAAGTGAAGCTATACTACTTCTTTAGTTCTTTAGTTTACATGCGTCTATGTCAATCTCACATCTCAGTGCAACATGTTCTTTCGAGGAGAATTAAAGTCATTTAGTTATATTAACGAAACCAGTGGTAGAAGTACAAAAGCAGATACATAAAGAGGCAACAAAAGCCACTTCAAATTTTGATCTTCCCTGATGTAACTGAATAGAATATGTCCAGCGTAAGTGGGACATAATTCTTGACGTTTTCATCCAAAAAGTAGAGTGGGTCTGTTACTTGATTTGGGTTGAAGCCCTCCTCCACCAGCTTCAACTTCAAATACTTGAATGTGCCTGTAATGTCCAAGGAGTTCTGCAACCAGCACAGAAGAGTACAATGATGCTCTCGACACGAAGGCTGAAACTGTCAAAATTCTTTGTACATACATACATACATCCATACATACATACACACCTCTATCTATCACTGAAGTAAACATACCTGAATCCTCACAAAACGTGGTCTTGCGTAGGGTGGCAGGAAGATTTCGACATGTTTAAAAACACCTTTAGAGTCAAACTTCTGTCCTTCATTCAATGTTATAGCAGCCATTCCAGCTCTCCCCTCCTGACCTGGAAAAAAAGTTGAAGAATAATTTGATCAGAAGACAATAGTATACTGATGTAAAGCATTGAAGACTAGGGTTTACTAGTCATGAGGAGTTCTGCTGTGGCTCTCGAGGATCTTTGTCAAGATGAAATAACCCTGATGATGTCATAAAGATATTAAAAGACCCTCAGATACTAATTTTTATCGGAAATGTAAGATCCAGTGTATTTGGAGTTTGACACATACTGGGGACTTAAGGCTGGGGTATGCTTGAAACAAGCTAGTTCATAGAACATTTAGTCTAACCACCATCAAAAGAAAAAGGTCTCAAAGCTGCTCTCAATATCTTCACTTAAAGGGAGGGACAAAAAGCTTGCCACCACAGAGAAAAGCAAAACATTTTATAGTACAACACAAAAAAGGTTATTAATGGATTCTTCTCCTTTGTCTTACCTGTTATGAGGGATAATTATGTTCTACGTTCTGTAACTACAGAACTGCTTTCATAATTTTGTGTTTTGATGTAAACACAAAGTATAATGCTGCCATGGATTCAGAGAGTTACACTGTGGGCTTGAGCCCACTTGTGCCCCACCTATCTAAAGCTATGTTTTTGCAAATTGGCACAATTAAAAGCATGCCAAATTAGCTATTAACAATTCCTGTTTGCAATGTACCCATATGGATAACTATCACTGAAGACAACTTATTGTTTATTTACCCATCTCCTGTATGTAAAGCTTGTTTTTGTGAGTAGCATAAAGGGACCTACAACTTAATCTTGTTGAATAACCCTGTGTTCTAAAATGATAAGTGAATCTATCTTGTACTGACAAAAAATTGATGATTTTCAGGCAAGTTCAGGAGTTATGAAGGAGATATACTGATATCCCTGTAAAGCAGGGGTGGCCAAACCTTTTCTGCTTTTCTGTAATCTTCAGCATTCATTCACTATCTTTGTTTAATCAACTGAGGTAAATGTTATCATCAAGTAATTATCCATCATTGTAGGAAAAGTTTAATTTAACAGTGACATCTGGTGTTTTAAAAAGGGTGTGCAACGTCTGATGAATTACTGTTGAACAGTGCAATTTATTAGGAATAAGCTGAAAGCTGAAATTCTAGTTTATTTACTTTTATTTAAAATTCATCATGGGCTTTAGTTTAATAATAATAATAATAAAGTTGGTCACCCTTTTTGGAAAGCACATTAAATCAAATATATGACATTTCATGTCTCTGTGTCAAGATTTGACTCAAGTAGTTAAATTTTTGTCAGGTGAAAATCAGGTTAAAGTATTTTCAATACTTTCATGAACTGTGTGTCACAGCTGCTACTGCTGACCGGTGTAAGTGAATCATCAGGACAAACTACAATAACAGACTTCTTGTTTTCAGAATGCCTGCATGCCCCTGTGTCTATCACATTATGCAGTATCTTTGCACCTGCTCCTCTTCCTCAGTCTGGTCTCATGGGGACAAAAACTAAAAACCTTGTCTACTCGTAAAGTAGAATATTTTGGTCAAAGTGTGTGACCAGGGCAGTGATGACAACTGACCGACGAAGTGCAAATACCTCTTGGAAATGGGGGCGAGTTGCATGATACCCAAGTTTAAGTTGTGCCATTTTACTAAAAAACATGGTGGACTACTTGTAAGCAAGGCGTCTGGTTAATGGTAAACAGATCCATCCAAACTTTTGTTCCCTTGTTAATGACCTTTGATTTCCATACATATCCAGACTGAAATCACAAGCAAAACAGTCTAGTTAGTGCCTGACTTATTCCACATTTTCATCTTGTAGTAGCATTTTATTGTTCTAGTTCCACAGACGGACCATCTGAGTGAAAATATTTACTGACTACGTTGAGGAGGACCACCTGAACACTCCTTTAAACAACTAGCTGACACAATGTAATATACGATACTGAGGCTTTAAAGGGAGACTGGATGTGTCCTTCAGATCTTGACACAAGAAGGCTGCATTTCCTTTGTCTAAGAAATTGCTCAGGCCTTAGAGTTTCTCTAAGCTACTCTATCTCAGTTCATTTCAGTCATAAAATAATCAAAGCACATTAACCCAACATCAGTGTAAACGACACTATCAACATGATGTTCAGTTTGGACTCGTTCACTCGCTCTGGGCCTTAGAGAGGAAATAATCTTTAGTCAATTTGTCGAGGGACAGATTTTCATAATTAATAATAATGGTAAAAGTAAATAATAATGGAAAAAGTAATTTTCTCTTGCACCCGATATACTCTAGTTACAGCCTCTCCAATATCTTTGTTTTGTGTTATAGGTAAGTGATGTTGGACTATATTGCTTGGACAAAAAATAAATAAATAAAATACATTGGGGTTTAGGACATTTTATACACTAAGTGATTAATCAAGAAAATAGCTGTTAGTTGCAGCTTTAGCTTACATCACTGTTTCTGCTCACACTTTGCTGCTGTGGTTGTTACAAAGAAAAAAAAAGAACAAAGAAGATATACAGTGAAAATTACCTGGCACTTTAACTCCATACACGTTGGCTTCTTTAATGCCATCAGCCAGTAAGATGATGTCAGCCACCTCAGCTGTAGCCACGTTCTCTCCTTTCCATCTATTCACAAAATTTAAAAAAATTTAAAGCTGTGCACATGCAGGACTTTAAGCTTCACTTTAAATTAAGTGACTGAAAATGAAGATGAACTCACCTGAAAGTGTCCCCAACTCGATCATGAAAGTAAACAAAATTATCTTCATCGACACGTAGCAGGTCACCAGTGTTGAAATACACGTCTCCTTTCTTGAAGACATTATGCAGCCTCTTCTTCTCAGTTTGCTGCAGGTCTCTCATATAACCATGGAATGGAGCGTGCGCTGATATTTCAGATACCAGAAGTCCAGGCTCACCTGCAGAGAGTTAATAGAGGGGGGATCATCTTTGGCGCAAGGTAGGTTTATTTGTATAGCGCAATTTAACAACAAGGCAATTCAAAGTGCTCCACACAAAACACAAAAGTAACATAGGGAAATATCTTTCCCTAACTTTAAAAAATAATTTAAGTGGATTTACAGTGGATGCATGGCTGAGGGCGGTGCATTTATTATTTGTTTAGTGGGCAGGTCTGTCTACTGCGCTGAAGGACTGGAGGAGGTCCTATACTATACTGTGTCCTCAATGGTAATCACAGCCCTGGTATTAACGCACCTTTGGCAACCTCTATGCAGAAACCAGAAGAATTCCTCACAGGCTTTCCTTCATCTATGTCGTATTTGATCAGAGCATATGAAAAAAACCTCTGCAAGATAAAAACAAAACATTGTTGATTAATAGCTTTTATTTACTCACATTAACATAATGTGGAATGATATTTACTCTGTAGAGGAAGGTGTCTCGCCCAACAGCTCCTATCTTGCCGCTGTAATTCATCAGACCAATATTCGCTTCTGTTGCTCCATAAAACTCTCTGATTTGAATGTTTCCAAACCTGCTTATGAAGTCCCTCCAAACATCTGCCCTGATCCCATTGCCTACCGCCAGTCTTACTTTGTGGGTTCGATCGTTGAGTTTCTGTTGAGGAAAAAAATAGGACCAGAATAGTTCTTTATTGTTTTATTTTGGGTGACCTTTAATGTGACAGTAGCATTAGAGCTGTGTCCTGCAGTTCATACCTTTGGTGTGTTGCAGAGGTAACGCATAACTTCACCTATGTACTGTATGACAGTGACGTTATATTTTCTGCAGTCGTCCCAGAACTGAGATGCAGAAAATTTGCTCCTCAAAGCCACTGTGATACCTACACACCCAAACAACAAATGTGTACACACACACGGTTTGAAATCAGTGCATTAAAGCACCAAATGTGTATCAATTCGCAGCTCAAAATTGTCCCTACCTTTCTAAAAACAGTATATTAAATGTATATTATAGTTTAAAACTAAATATTTTATGTCCTCTGTAAAAATAATGTTCTTGGGTTTATATGGCATGCTAATGTACTTAATGTTTTGGTATTTTCCATTTGATTTGCTGAAAATAAGAACATAGAATGACACTAGCCTAATCCCTCATGCTGTTAAAACTTTCCAATCAAAGTTTATCAAATATATATATTCAATGTGCAGTTGTGCACATACCCCTCTCAATGGCTGCGAGGACACCCAAAAAGCCACTGCTGTGATAGAGAGGGAGGCTAATATATAACACGTCTTTGGAGTTCACTCCTATTTGACTCAAAAACAAAGAGAAGGTCCAAAGTTTGGAATGAGTGACCACTGCTGCTTTAGGGAAACCTGTCAAAGAAAAGAAAGAAGTACATGTAGGTATTGTTTCGTTTACTGCTGAATCCTTAATACTTAAAAGTAGCTTACCTGTTGTCCCTGATGTGTAAATGTAGGCTGCTGGACTCTGCAAGGTTAAATATGCCCTTAAATTCTTTGGTATGGGCTCAGAGGAGGCCTGGCTCATTTTCTCTTTGAAACTCTTCACACCTGCAGTTCTGCATCTGTCGGCCAGGATGAAAACAGCAACCTGCTGCTCTAACAGACTGGGCAGCACCTCCTCCACAGCACCCTGTAACTCTGGAAATAAAACCTAATGAACATGTTTTCTTTTCAAACTAAATACTTAAAGATAAAGTATATATTATTACAAAAAGGTATCTTATCTTCAGCAGTAACTGTCAGTGTTTTACTATATATGATACTGGATTGATATTTTACTGCTATATTTGTTTAAGGTTGTGCTAATTAATAACTACTTCATACTGTTGGGTAGTTTAATCTACAGCAATGCATCATTTTCTATAACATCACAATTGTAGCGTCACTGTCCTGTGAGAACCAAGTCTATCTAAGAGTTCAACTTTCCATTAGCTCAGAAAAACAACCACTTTCAGTTTTGTGACGATGCATTTCTACCTGTTTTTCTTGTATCTTTATTTTTATGCACCAAAATACCAAAACCAAACAAACCAACTCTGATTCTATAAAAATGACTAATTCTTCAGTAATTTTACATTAGGGAGCTTTCACAGTTTCCATGGTTCAGGGAGCCTCTGCCAATGGTTTTAGGCTAACTTCAGTTTCTTGTTAAAAACAAAGGGTGTCACCAGGAGTCACTCGTAGGGATCCTTTTCATAATGTTGTTAGACACCTCGTATAACAATCTGAGCTTGTGTGTGGCAAAAAGAAGCACTTTTTGTGGACAAAATCTAAAATTAGTAAGCAAGTGAAGAGGAACATGACTGCTGCCATGGCCTTTGAGATGCCCCACAACTTGGAGAGTGATGATTCTGATGCAGAATCTGAGATGGAAAGCGACAGTGAGCTTTCCTGAGTGAAAGGAAACATTTCATCCTCACTGAAGTGTGTGTGAAAGTCCCCCCCCCCAAGGAAAAAGAGGTGGCTGCTTTCATTGGAGACAGTGGATCTAGATATACCATTCAGGCTTATGTTCCTGGTGAGCACCGCAGCCCTGTCCTGTGTTGTGCTGCCCAGGCTATTCATATTCTGCTGGTCCCATTATTTTTATGCCGTTATTGTTCTAGGCCCTCCCAAACCAGTGCATGCTCGAGCCAAATGGATCAGTCAGTCTGCCCTTAAAGTCATCTCAGCTGGAGACGGCTGTTCACAAGGGGAAGGACTGAAGCTGCTGGCCCACTGCCTTACAGGCCAAGACCACCCTGGTTGGCACATTGGGTAATATCAAAGCATGAGTTGCCCTCCTTCCTCAAAAGAGCAAGCGGCGCTGTTCAACACTAAAGGTGCCAAAATGTGCTGATGCGACACTTGCCATATGCTAGAGAAAGCCGAGGATGAATGTGTGCAATCTGAGATCCGTGCACACATTCATGGGCATCACCAATGGGCTGAAGGTGATAAATTACATACTATAATAATACTAAGTATGGCGTGGATGTCCTAGATAAGATGGCAAGGGTGTATTGTGAAAGGCAGTAAACATAGATGGCCAGTGGCTGTATTTTATAATATCCTTGACCTGTCTGGGATCAATTATGCCCACATCGTCTTCAAGCAAAATATGAGGAAGATCATCCAGCAACAGGCAAAGGAGCTGAGAGCAGAGTTCATGTAGGGGAAAAGGGCAGCATGTCACAATTTGCCATGTGGTCAGACAGGTACAGATCAAGGACCCAAATGCAGACATGCAAGTAGCGGAAGTTCCTTGTAGAAAATAAAAACTCACAGGCGGTGCCAAACAAAATCCCAAATGTAGATGTTCACAAAACCAGGTAGACCCAAAAGGCAGAGAAATCACAGAGGCAACTAAAAGTTTAAAATTCACAAACACAAGCATCAACAATAACCCTTGTTCTGGCAAGAGAGGAGCAACTCAAAGTCCACAGTTAGCAAGCATATAATGCCAGACAGGTAAAGTGTCAAGAACAGAATCAAAGTCCAAAACTCCACAGGGCAGTTATAATATGGACAGGATGGCAGACAGATTTACACAATTCGACAACAACGGACCAGCAAGGACAGAACAGAAATGACAGATCAATTGTAGTTTAATATCAGTACTAGCACAATCTTTATTGCTGGTGATTTGTACATGCAAGTCTGCATAGAGGAAGCAGTTCGATTTGCTTCTCATATAAATTGCCCTTCATGATAGGAATAATAAAGTCTATGTCATTAACAGCCATAATTCAATCTAAATGAACATATCAAACTGGATTATTTTAATATAGTCTGTAATTTCAAGCTGAGGTAAGCTGCTGTCCAGCATCCAGTACAGACAGGGAGGTGTTTTTTATTTTATTCATTTCATAATGATGATTTTGTGAGAAAATAATTTGTGTTTGAATTTCTGTCATTAAGAAATATTTCATTGTCTTTTTTTTGTTCTGGTAAAAAGAGCAAGAGAGACAGAGAAATATCCACATGCTCCCTAGAATGATACTTGCTGTTCACCTTCTTTACTGGGACAGGGAGGCTACAGTTATGGGCAGACTGGGCTGCTGTTGACTCATCTGTAGTAGTTTGCTAAAAGGGGCAGGGACAAAGATGTAATATGAATATCTTGCTAAAATTTTCCCTGCAGTTATTAAATGTTGATAAAATGTAGTCTAACACTATTCTGTGACTAGCTAGCTTATTTCACTGTGGACAAAGAGGCATAGCCTACACCTTATTCGGCAGAACAGATGTTGTAGGCTACCTGCCGAGACTCTTTGAGCATTACTAATTAGCGTTACCACCCGCGAGGTGCATGCAAATAGCTTGAGTTACTTGAGTTTTTTGACAATGCACATTTATTTCGTCTATATTTAAATTGCATTGCGTGTTTTCTTTTTGTGCAAATAAACATTTCTCATAGCATTTTCATTTGTTAGTGAACATTTCTCATTTTTCTGATAATATTCAACAAATTAGGCCTATGCTTTTAAAAAGTGATGGGGACAAAATCAGCCATTTCAAAAAGTTGGGGTGGCGATCGTCCTCAGCGTCCCGAGTGTAAATGGCCTACATAAATAAAGCTTACAAGACGTTTAACCTACATTTCGTGTTTTACCACTCAGTAAGTTATGTGAATACCTCGTACCGCTGGAGAGAGCAGACACAAATGCAAACCTCACCTTCAGCTGCGACCAGAGCTGTGGCTCCGCTGCAGGTGAAGCAGTGTAACAGGGACTTGGATCTGATGTTGTAGTTGAGGAAAGAAGCGGAACATCCGATCTTCAACAAACCTAGCCACAGCCACAGAAACATCGGCTCATTTCCCAGAAACAGCGCGACCGTGTCGCCTACTTTAACGACTCCACTCTGAAGGAAAACTCTTGCAGCTTTGTTGCTGAGATCGTCCGCGTGCTGGTAGGTGAAAGTGTCATCTTTAAAATGAATGAAAGACTTCTGCGGGTGAGCCTTTACCGCGTCTAAAAAACGGTCCAGGATGAAGTAATTAGTCTGTGCATATTTTAGGACAAGGCGCCTTATTTTTAATCTATTATACACGATTTGGACATCCTGGAAAAAGTAAGTATGGCGGAATAAAAAGACAAGAACAATTGTGACACACGCAGTGGCAAACAATATCCAGGTGAGCATGTTTGTCTGAGAAGAAGTGTAATCACAAGCATGTGGGAGTCTGTGTCAAGCCACGTTTTATACATCTGGAGAAAAAGAGGCTGGAGCTAAAACGTAATGTAGGAGCGCAGACGCAGTGATATAAAGGGTCAGAAAATGCAAACTTGGCAACAGAAAAGGAGTCATTGTAGTTTAAGAAGTGTGTTACCCTTTAACGTGCACATTTTCTCATTCATTACGTTTCTGAATGTACTTTTTTTCTTTACAGCACATCATGTTGGTCAAAGTGAGATTTGGTGAAAGTCAGAAGTATGTTAAAGTTGCCAAAACTGAAGAGGGCTATGAAGAGTACAATACATTTCTTCAGAAAGATACGTCTTCCTTTTTTTATTCATTACATTGAAGTCATCAGTTACTAAAATGTCTATTCCATTTACAATAGGACTGTAATCTGGTTATATTGCCCCACCCACCAAGTTGTGTATATTATGTTGGCCAGTAATAATTTCTGGTCAAGCAGTCCAAATATAGAATCTAAAATGCAGAAAAAGAAAAACACTGCAAACTGCTCAGAATCCAATTGTTAAAATTTTAAAATACTAATAATAATGGGAACTGTGCTGTGTTTTTCTTTCTATTCCTAAATCTAATATTCTCTCAGTCATAGAAAAGTTAGGTCTTCCAATGCAGACCGAGCTGCATGTCACAGATGAATCTGGGGCAGAAGTGGATGCGGATGTGTTTGAGGAGCTTTTACAAGCAGGGAATCTTACCATCGATGTGTGCACAGAAAATTCTACAGGCAAGACTTTGCTCCGTTAGAGTGTTTGTTTTTCAAAGTTCACTTGATCTGGACTAGCCTGTTGTCCCCTAATATGCAGGGTGGTTGTCAAGCCTAAAATAAGTTGTTAGAGGGTCTTGAGCAAAAAATAGTATTTAAAACTGTGTATGTTTCTTTTAAATGTCTTGCAGTTTGTGCTTCATCAAGATCTCTCACATTCATCATCAGAGTCGCTTGTGTCCAACACGTCATCCTCTGTGGCGTCTGATTCATCAGATGCAACAGTGATTCTTGATAGAAACAATTCATATAAAAGAACCCACACTGAGCGGGAATCAGCAAAAGAGGTATTGGGGAATTTCAGTAATAAATGAAATTAGTTATTAATCCTCAAACACAAATATTCTGTAGAAGAGCTGTGGTTTTATTGCAGGAATGTCTAACATGATGATGATGACTACCTTTGTGATTCTTCTTCATCTTTTAGATGGTGAGAGACGTTCTCCAGCCTAAGCCGGGGGAGAAAAAATCTTGCACGAATATGACAAAACAAAGACATAGACGGATACTACACGGCAACAGATGGTAAACCTCCTGGTTGCAGACATGATGGAAGGACATTGGTAAGTATTAAATGTTCAACTTGATGCTAATCATATTTCCATCCATCCATTGTCAACCGCGTATCCTGCGCACAGGGTCGCGGGGGGGCTGGAGCCTATCCCAGCTGACATTGGGCGAAAGGCGGGGTACACCCTGGACAGACAACCACTCACACTCACACCTAAGGACAATTGAGAGACACCAATTAACCTAGCCTGCATGTCTTTGGATGGTGGGAGGAAGTCGGAGTACCCACGTGGACACGGAGAGAACATGCAAACCCCACACAGAAAGGCCGGGGCAACCGGGGTTTGAACTAATCATATTTCCACAGTCATATATTATTAGGGGATTTAGTTGTCCATTCTGTTGATTAAAAGGGTGTGTAACTATGTCATAGAGCCCTGTTCTCTAGTTTAAAAGCAGGTTGTTGTGGTCTCCTATTGCAATAACACAATATTAAGGGTTCGTAATCTGATTTGTGTCAGTAATAATTAAACACAACTTTATAAAGATCAAACAGAACTTTGAATATGAGAGAGTAAAGCTTATAGAGAAAACAAATGTTGTCTCACAAGTAAAATGTATAAATTAAGACTAATCTATAATAAGCCGGGCAGCACAAATGAGAGAGATGGAAGCGTACCCACAAAGCCAACAGCGGGGACAAAAGTGTGATGAGTTGGGGAAAAAGCAGGGGAAAACAACAGGACATACAAAAACGTAAAAGATCACATAGTAACACACACTGTTACAATAACAATACTGTAGTTAATACAAATACACAAATATTTTTTGATTTAAATTTAACTTTTTAGATGATAGTTTTTCCCTCACAATTTTATTCTTATTCCAAGTCTTATTTTTGCATATTTATAAAGTTTTGTTTGATAGGCATTAAGTCCATATTTTTATCCCTCTTGAAGGGGGAAAAAGCTTAAAAAATAATATATTTTCTACTTTTAAAGAAGAATACCACCAACCCATGTATGAACAAAATATGCTGTTGGCATCATCACTCTATTTCCCAACCTTAGCGATCCATACTCTGGAAACGGATATGCACGTTTTTTTAATTAAAGGCTTATATTGCAATATATGAAAAGAATGTGTATGTTTTTAATTTCTTCTAATGTTGCCATGTGGTGATGTGACCCCTGTGTTGCATACTTTTGTTCTTTTTGGGTTTTACAGGAACACTACTATGATGCAGAGAGTGGGGTCTGGCTACTTGGCTTGGAGGATAAAGACCGTCCAGCATAACAATGCAGTTTCTCGACATCCCCGGCTTGGTAAGAAAGACATACCCTTGATCAGATTATTTTTGAAGGGAACAATTATGACTCCATATACTTTCAGTATCAAGGACTTAAGGTGTTTCTTCTGTAGATTGACCAAGATTTCACTATGATGATTGGAGAAGAGGTTTCCAGCAGATTTCTGGCAAAATGGCCAGCGTACTTCAAACCCAGGCTCCTGGCAGACTGCAAGAACCGGACTTCAAATGAGCATGTTGAAGAACTCTTTTCTGCGCAGCAAAACTCAAATGAGTTTGGTAAGTGTGCCTCATTCTTCCTTCCTTTACATTTACACGACAGATTCTTATCTTCTTACCTTAAGTGTTGTCTTTGGCATAATCTGTAATTTTTTAAATAATATTTTAAGATATAAATGTTTCTGAAAATCTTACACTTTATACTACTTTGCTCCTAGGCTGGGACAGTGACCTGTCAAGCATTCTACTGCTGGTTCACCAGCTCCCCACTACCTTAAAAGGCCACAAGAATTGTGCTAAAATCAGCTCACATCAAGCTGTCAACCATGTGGTGAGATATCTCAAGGTATTCCATGTTTAATGTTCTTCATCCAGTTGTTCTCATACTGCTGCTGCTTGTGTTTCATAACTTATATTAATATTTTCTGTCTGTGTTTGTCACAGATTGGAGCAAGTGTAGAGACCTTCCTAGGAAGCGTGGAAACAGGACAGCCCTTCCTCCTCTGTGCTGGTGAACAGAAGAACAACATTCAGAGGTTCTATGTCATCGTTGACCAGAAGGCCATCCCTTGCAAGGCACAAACATCACTGACAGCTTTCGGTGAGCTTTTCAAGGCACACTTCATCTTCGGTGTTAACTACCACGAATCCCTCAACAGCTTCTACACATTCATCCAAACCACTGTTTTTAACATCGATGTGGGAAGTGCCAAGGAAAGTCCCAGAGTAAAGGAGCTCAGAGCAAGGCTGTTGCACAATAAATAATAATAATAATAATAATAATAATAATAATAATAATAATAATAATAATAATAATAATAATAATAATAATAATAATAAAATACTTATGCAAATATGCTGATATGTTTTATTTGTAAGGTACACCAGAAAAGTTCTGCATTGCTTTGTCAACATTTGAGACTTCACCATGGATTATAGCCAGGAAAGACATTACGTTTGAAATTTAGACAACCGGGATGTTCTTTATCAATTTGTACCTATTCAGGGTTCAAAAAAACATCTTGTTCGTTTGCACAAGGACACATGTTCACCAAATACTATTGACAGTGTGGACTCTCAACATGAAGGTGATGAGCCTTCAAGTTCTCAGGCAGTCTGTACAGATACTACAGTAACTAGCCGGATTACTGTTGACAAGCATTACTTGTTAAACCTGTGTGGATCTGTTATAGCATAATTGCAAGCATCAGGTGTTGCTGAGAGCACTCTCCAAGCAATGGTAGGGTCAATGGAAGAGCTTGTAAATGACATTCATAAGCAAACAAGAGAAGCTGTTCTCAGCTGTACTTCAGAGATTCAAGCAACCGATTTGGGAAAAAAAAGGTGGAAAATTGTTTTGATCAATTGAAAAATCCTTTCTCAGTCTTAAATACAGCACCCAAACGACAGAATTTCTTTGAGGAAAAGTGGGAAATAGTTGAACCTGTAGAACATGTTCTTGGGGTGCGTTTTGATTTGCGATCGGACAACAGAAGTATACAATCAGATCCCTGTAACAGATAAATTTGTGTATGTACCCATCTTGGGAATCCTGAAATCTATGTTTTAAGAATAGTGATTTATGTGAAAGTTTCCTGTAGGTCAAGCAACATAAAGGTGTTTATAAAAATTTATGTGATGGTTCATACTTCAAAAATAATGATTTGTTTTCCCTGCAAAAACATGCTCTACAGATTCAACTTTATTATGATGATTTTGAGACGGCAAATCCCTTGGGTTCAAAGAAAAGGATACACAAGCTTGGTTGCATTTACTTTATATTGAGGAACCTGCCTCCAAAATGAATTTCTGTACTGATGAATATTCATGTTGTGGCACTTTTCCATTCATAAGACCTGAAGAAATACGGATTTGATGAAATACTAAAGCCTCTCATTGATGTTAAAACACTAGAAACGTAAGGAATGCAGGTACCTTTCTCAGACTCACCATTGCAAATGACTGTTATTCAAGTAACAGGTGAAAATCTAGATTTGCATGAGTTGTTTGGTGTGATTGAATTCTACAGTGCAACATGTTTTTTGTTTAACTACAAAGGAAGCGTTACAATCCGTCTTGATTTTTCGTACAAAAGAAATTCATGCAGAATTCTTCATGTATGTTGCATAAAGTTTGAGGCCAAACATATTTTTTTAAAATAATGTGTTAAAAATTTCAAAAATATCACAAAAACCTTGGTAAAACAACACCAGAGACAGTTAGCTTATCACTGGGAGAATTTTAATTTTCAGAGATTTTTAGTTTGGTCCATTGAGGAAAGAAATGATCGATAGCTTGGAGGTGAGAATTTAGGTGCTAAGTTTCATGTGAGTGCATTTTCTGATGTGTCAACAACTAATTGGGTGAAAAACTTTGGAACTGAGTACCAAATTGGTATGTTTGTTTGTATTACAATAGGTATGGAAATTCCTGTGTTCAGAAAGGTCACAAATATCATTATTAATGAAGATCAAGCTTTTATTTTGACTACCAGAGTTGACACACTTTATTTTGATGACCACTTTAATGCATATTGTATTTAGGAGAGAGCTGATTCCTTCTCTGTTATTTCTATTGATGAGTTGATTTCTTACAGCCTGTATGACAAACAGTTTTCTAATGAGATGGACGAAAAAACATATGTAGTGCCGCATTGCCATTTTGTGTGACCTGTGTCAGAGGATTGGTTGTCCATTGTTAATGTAAAGCCAATGCTTTATTGTGGATGGTGTGCTTTATTTAATACAGTTTCACTTGAATTACAATGTCCCTGTTTTCGTCTGTTTTGTAAAATATTTTACTGTGTGGTAGGGCGTGGGGGGGTTAAATTGATTCCCTATAGTATTAGAAATCAAAACAGATTAATCAATCACAACTAGACCCGCCCTTAAGCCTCCCCTGCTTTCTGATCTATTTTCCTCTAAATGGTCTGCAGTCCTTAAGGGGCACACAAAATATGAACACCAACTTTTGATTCACCCATCCATCATCAACTGCTTATCCTGCATACAGGGTCGCGGAGGGCTGGAGCCAATCCCAGCTGACACTGGGCGAAAGGCTGGGTCCACACTGGACAGGTCGCCAATCCATGCAATCCAACTAATCAATTTTTGATTAGTTTACAAAAGAAAGGCCATGTAAACACTTCTCACAAACATGTGATATGGGCAGAGTTTATTGTTGTGATAAATGTATTTAGTCTTCAAAACTTAGTTACCAGTTTATTTGGTACATCTAGCTAAATATAATGCAGTCTAGTCCAACATTTCTGCAATAAATTCTCCCTTCATAAAAATGATAATGTTCAGTTTGTATTGCAACTGTGTGATCCTTTTACAGCCACTTCAGATGAGGCCACTTCTGTCTGCAATTGAAGGGCTGAAACCCATTAGATTTACTGCTGAAAAAAAATAAACATTCAGCCATGCAACAACACTATTTCAGGATACATCTAACCGAAATGTCTTTGAAGCTTGAGGAAACTCGCTCAGGTACACTTGAGAGGACAGATCTAGTGTTTTCCATACATTCATTTATTTGTGGTGGCAGCCACAATATCAACACCTGTCGGTCATGATATCGTAGTGTATCGTAATGTAGTATGCAGAAATTAAATGTATTTTTAAGTTAAGGTTTACTTAAAAATATTATTACCACTACTAGAAGTTTAAGTTTAAGGTAATCAGTTTCAACATTTTTTTTTGAGTATTCTCAATTTATATGGGTTTTAGTGCGTTTGCTGAGTTTACTCGTTGGGTTTCCTTCTTCTATGATAGAAGAACATGAAGCTGAGAGCTTACCTTATTTTCATTATTGATTCATGTCCCAAATATTTTCTATATTAATTAATTGAAGCCCAGTGTGATCTACAGGGAACAGGTGTATTTGGGGGACATTTTTGGCATACGTTTTCTTTTTTTTTTGTTGATGATGATCAACTTAAGCCTAATCGTTTTAGCTCAACTCTAGCTGAAAGGATGGCTGCTTAAAGTGGTCACATTATGCTCATTTTCAGGTTCATCATTTTATTTAGGGGTTGTACCAGAACAGGTTTACATGGTAATCTCAAAGTTGTACATTGTTGTAAACTAATTGTTGCTGGCTGAGACAAACATCCTCTCCTCTCCAGCAGCGTAATCTTATAACCTGCAGGCAGTGAATACCAGAAGCAGCAGAGGGAGGAGGAGGAGCACTGATAGTGACTGACATCTCTTCAGTTCTTCAGTCTCAACTTCACAGTATTTTGATGTCAGGAATATTTTTCTGACATATTAGATATATTTCCAGTGAAATATTAGTAACTTTGCTTTTGGAAACATTACTATTGCTGCTCTAGAACTACTTAAATTGAAAATATAAATAGACTGTTTTGAATTTCTGTTTTTGTTTAATATCATATCCACCCCTACGCCTGGTTTGTAGCTTCACCCTGTCTTTGGGAGGATGAAAGAAATCACAGTTCAAATCCCTTCAATAAAATCAGTCTTGTTATGTTGTGATTATTTTTTACAGCACTTGGAAAATGTGAGGGATTTCTTCAGGACATGCTTACTTCATCAGTAAATATTTTTTGTGATGATGTGAAAATACATAGTTTTAGTCAAACACATTTTCATGAGGGAGAACCCCCCCCCCACGCCCAAATTACAGCACAGTCACAGAATACAGCCTCCAGAAACGTAAAGAAAAATCAGGCCAATTTTTTAGGTAACACTTCATGTTTGTCAGAATTTGCTGGAGAGATTCAGCTCTTAAAACAAACTAATTATTCTTATTAGTTTGAAAATAGGATAAGATTTATTAAAATGAATTAAAGCCATTTCTAAAAACACATTTACAATTTATGCACAACATATCTCAATAACGTGATATAAAATATTTCAAAATATAAAAAGACAGAATCACTGGTCTCTAAATCCTTCTGATCCCAGAGAGAGAGAAGAGAACACAAAAGTGACATAAGCGTTGCACAAGCAACACAGCCTGTTCTTGTAAAGCTGCCTATCTCTGATTCAGGGTTAAGAACAGCAGAGCTACGGCTATTGACCTGAAAACATTTCAACATTTTCTTTGAAAAACACTTTCAGACCAATCCAAGTTTACCCAAAATTGGCGGTTTGGTCAGTGCAACAAGTAGGGAAACATTTACAGGTAACTTGAAATGTGAAAAGGAGTGTGAGAGGCCAAAAGAAACAAATATTTACAGAACCTGTTTTGCTGTTTAAGTGTGAGGTATGCCTGAAGTGAGAGATTATCAGGCATCATAAAGCATTAACGCAATCATTTGCCAAAGCTTGGGAAATATGCCCACTCACTTTCTTGTCGAGTGTCAAATGAAAAGACTGATACAATGTCTGTATGATAAATAGGAAGCCACCAACAGCAGACAGTTAGCTTAGCAAAAAGACTGAAACGGGAAAACAGCTCTCTGAACGAGATTTAATTTGCTAGCTAGTGAGATTTAAAAGGTGGATTTTATTACCTTTGGACACAGCCAGGCTAGCGTTTTTCCTGTTTACAGTTTTTATGCTAAGCTAAGCTAACTGGCTTCTGGCTGTAGCCTTATGCTGAGTGTACAGACCTGAGAATGGTACCGATCTTTTTAACTCACAAAAAGAAAGCTAGTTGTTTCCCAATATATCCCAACTATTCCTTTAACAATGTTAAACGCAACACAAAAACACACTGTAGGCAACGGTTCTACATCATGTAAACTTTACACACTATTAAAAGCACTATTTGGTCAGCTGACTGAAATTGTTCAGTTCCAAGTTCCTCTCTCTACTTCACTTTGTTATTTTTCTTGGTAGAACGGACTGTCGAAACCGCTGTCCTGCTGCCGCTGTCTCAACTCAGAAAACAGAGGCCTAGAACAAACTCCATGTTGCTTCTCACCCTCAGAGCCGGGGGTGGGCTCTCTGTGTGTGCTCATCTTTGCATGGTGGAAGTTCAAGGTCTGGGTATGAGGTGTCTTCTTGGCAATTTCATTATAAACAGTCATGTCAGAAACATCCGGGGTGAGGCCACCAAACTCTGCTAAGTCACTGGCAGATGCAGCTGAGACAGAAAACGGCTTCACTGGTTCTACTTTCTTCCCCGAGTAGGAAAGTGTGGAGACCTGCAAGCCCGTGTCAGAGTCACTACTGGTCATGCTCCAGTCTGTCCGCTTCTCATCTCGAACAGGAGCCTCCTGGATGAGAAACGGTTTGCTCTGGCGCCCTGAGTTGACGCAATTGTCTGCTTTGCTGGAGTCAACTCCCTGCAGGTACAGCTCCCTGCTTTTACTCCTCACAGAAGAACTGACAAAATCCACCTGGGACGGAGAACCTATCTCTTGAGGTTTGTAAGAGCGGAGGTTAGTGTGTGCAGCAGTTTGGTTTTTCAGCCCTGCACCCATGGAGGCCTCCTTCCCAGATGCAGAAATGTCCTGGTGACTTAAAGGTTTAGTTCTTGCTTCTGCGGTTGGTTTCTGCTCTGAATCAGCACAAGTCTTTTCCCTGTGGGGTCTCTCCTCTGGCCTGATGTCAGGAAGCTCAGTTAATGTTGACAGGTTCTTACTTAAACCTGTGTGTCTACCTGGAGGGCAGTCAACTGTGGACAGAGCCATCAAACAACCTGTCAATACAAACCACTGATTCACACCACATTGATATTTTTAAACAAACAAAGCAGTTTTGTACAACATGACTCACTCTGTAGACTGTAATTCTTTCCAGATTTATTTTTGATAGGTGTCTCCAGCACTTTAGCCATCGCTGCCAACTTGCTTGCAGCATTCATTATTTTCTTTTCAGCCCTGCAAAAGACAGGAGGATCAATGCAATTAGTCTGAGAAGTCATGCTGAAGCAAGTAAACAAGTTTAGGACAATTATGGCCTCTTGCCCTGTAGTCTTTCCCCCATCCTCCAGTATCTCCTGCAGACAGGTCAGATAATAGCGCCGCATCTTTCTCACAGTGTCCTGCCTCTCCCTCTGCACCTCCACGCGGATCATCTCTGCTGCTCGCTCCCGACTCTCCTGGAGGTAACGCAGCATGTCTCCTGCCATTAAAAAAAACCCCAGCAATTGTGATCTCTGCTTTTCAACTGGGACATGCACAAGAAAAATACTTGAGTTCCCTGAAAACTGAATATAAACCCAGGTACTCTGAAAATCAGCATTATTACCAACCTCTGATCTTTTCTACAGTCATCAGGTATTGCTGCTTCATCTCCTCCAGGCCTTGCTGAAGATTCTGTTGCTGCTCAGAATTCCTGTAGGCAAAAACAATTCATGAGTTGCCATCATTTTAATAAAATTTGTTGTTCATTAGCTACTATTATCACTATGCTACTAACAGCATGCTAATCATGGAGCTTACAATAAAGGAAATCCATATATTAAATAAAAGCCTTTTGCAATAGTAGAAGTTTTATTAATAGTTTCACTGAACACATAGTAGAACTTACATTGCTATTATCTATTGAATTCAGGTTTTATGAATAAAAAAAGATCTGTAGAACTACCATCTGAACTAATGTACATTGTTTTTAGACAGTAACCAAACAGCTAACGCTGGTGTATTTTTTGTCATTTTAAAATAAGTACTTTGTTTTGCACACAATAAAGACAAAAAAGTTTAAGGAATTTGTTTTTAAAATGTTTAAACATTAGGCTTCATACTACTTGGGTTATTTTTCCCTTTATATTAGAAATTAACCATGTAAATAGTTTTTATATTGATGAGAAATATATTTGATACTATGTGACACACACATAAAGGAGGGCATGTTGCATGAAAAATATGATCAGTATAAACAATATTTAATTTCATTGGACAAGAAACAAGAAAAGACAGGAGAAGAGAAAAACAGCACCAACCTTGAGGACTCTTTGGCTCTCTTCATGTCCTCTAGCTGCTGCAGATGTTCCTCTTTTGCATTTTGTAAGCTGCTTTCATACTGATCTACAATAAACAGTGTTATAGACCATCAACACAGATACTGCATAGGCTGAGTAAATCCATTTTATGACATTTAAAATACATTAAATACCTTTCAGATTCTGCATTGCAGTTTTGTGCTCCCGTACGCTGTGCTGGAGTTGACGACAGGCTTTCTCTAAGTGTCTCTGGAGCTCCTGGTTCTTCTTCTGCAGCTTACTTACAGTCTCAGAGCACTCCTTTCTGCAACGAGCCTGCTCCTTCCTCTGGGACAAAGAGCCTGGAAACAGAGTACAGTTATCGCTATGTAAACTTGTTAGCACTATCACACTATCTTCTAATCAAAATAGATTTTTTTATACAATGCCCTGCTGAGTGAAGAGATTACAAGAGCAAATTACATACTTTGCATTTTGTTGATTGCTCTCTCATGCTGTTGCTGTGTTTCTTTTAATATGTGACTTAGTCTCTCCTCACTTATCTGTGGGGGCAAGAATGAAACCATAAAGGCTTTAAACAAATTAGAAACATTTTACCTCATAAAATAGACACAATTCAGACAAATCATAATTGAACGCTACAGCATTTAATCATAGCAGTACTTCTTGTGATAAAGGAAAAGGAAAAGGAAAGGCTGTCCACACACTGACCTGCACTTGCAGGTTGAAGTGAAACGTTGCATTAGTAAAATCTTGGGAGCTTACAAATTTCAGTGTTGGATGCATATTTCCTTTATTGCTGTTTTTTGACCACATAACATGACCTTCCTTTTTTGCTTTGTGTAGTTCTTTTGCAAGAACACTCTAACCTTTGCCTTCTGCAGACTCTGCAGTACATGAATCATTCTGCATACCAGAGTGTCAGTTAGGGTTGGCTTCTTGAGATCATCAATTGGCGATCTGATGTTGCAGCATGCCAGTGAAATGCCAGCATGGAAGAAATAGGCTTACTAACTTTAAGAGAAACCACCAGAAACATCCATGAATGCACAGTACAGTGTTTCCCTCAGAAAGAATTACTAGGTGTGTAAATCGCTTCCCGTGTGAAAAGGCCTTTACCGTGTGGTGGCGCCCAGCACGGTCTGTTTCAGAAAGAAGGCAAAATATGAGGGGAGCAGCAGAGACACAGAGGAGGTGTTTTCTAGTTAGAGTATAGCAGAGCCAAGTACCTCAGCTTAAAGCTACTACTACTATTTGTGACCCCCCTCTGAGTTCAGAGGAAACATATGGGAGAAGTGCTGCAGCTGTCATTACTGATTCACTACCAGAGTCTGGTTCCAAGAACAGCACTAGTGACCAGGCTGCTGAGAACTCCCACAGCTTCCCTATGTAACTTTCGGACTGTATTACAGGATGTGCTGGTAGGGTTGGACAATCTTCTCTATTTTCTCATAGTCTGATCAGTTACTTGAGATCTGATTGCCAGAGAGGGGATTCCTTGCAGCATGCAAGTAAAATGCCAGTATGGAAGAAATAGGCTTATTGGCTATTTAAGAGAAGGCTTATTTAAGAGAAACCACCAGAAACAACTGTAAATGCACACAAAAGGCCTTTACCATGTGGTGGCACCACGCACGGGGGGAAGATGAAGTAGCTATCGACTAGCAGCTATGTACAGTGTGCTAAGAAAGCAAGAGAGAGAGGAGTGAATCTAAGCACTGCATGCAGCTCCACAATTATGATTTTACTCATATTAAATAGTATATAGTATGTGGGGTTGATAATGTGGCATGGCATGGCATGTCGTCACAAATAAATCAATAAATGGGAAACACTGCTGTGTGGTGCAGATTCTAGGGACAGTTTTTATGTAATCTTAGCTCTGATAGTGAGATAGTTAAAATCGGCTAAATATCGACGCATGAAAATCGGTGATCGTCCCTTCAATCATCAACAGTCCAGTCGCCAATCAGTACAAGCCTAGTGCCAGTTCTACATGATTAACAGATAAAATGTCTTACTTCATCTTTTAGACAACAGACAATCCAATCACAACTCACTTTCTTCCACTCTGTCTTGGCTTGAGATACTGCTCTGCTGACTATGTCTTTGCAGGACGTTTGGATGATGTGCGTCATTGTGCCCTCTGATGTGGCCCAGCTGGTCCTCCTGATGTCTTCAGTGCCCTGCTGATCTGTTTTGGGATCTCTGAGAAGTTGTGCCTGGACTTCTGCCAGAGCAGTCTGAAGCTCTGCTAGTAATTCGCCTCTCATCTGCTGTCTCCGGGCCTGCTCCTTCTCCGCATGCTGACATCTCCACTCCTCCTCTCGGGCCCTCAGCGTCTGCTGTAGCTTGGCCTCCATCTGCAAGAGGAGCTCCTTTTTCTGGAGGGCCAAGTCCTCTCTGGCCTGCTGCAAAGCCTCCTCCAGCTTTTTGCGCTGCTCTTGCAGTTTGGTTTGGTGCACCTGCTCACTGCGGACCTGCATGGCAGAGATCTCTTGTTGTTTGTCTCGGTTCCAGGCTGCTTTAGCTCCAGCCAACTCAGCCTTCAGTAGGGCTGTTTGCTCTCTCCTCACTTGCTCTAGCTGAGTCTGGAGAGCTGCCACCTCCTCTTGGAGCTCCTCCATCCTCTGCGTTCCAGAGCTCTGCTTTTCCAACTGGTTCTTGTGCTTCTTATGCCACTGTTCCTTTGCCTCCGTCAAGGCCTGGGATATCTGACGCATTCAAATTAAAATATAAATGATCAGAATACAAAAGCCAGTTGACAGCAGTGAAAAATTTAACTCACAAAAGAAAACCTTTTCATACCCTTTGTTCTGTGCATTTTTCTTGTACTTCTTCCCATTTCTCCCTCTCCGTTTGTAGAGAGGCTTGGTATTCTGGTAATGAAGTCAAATCCTCAATCCACCGATTGTAGGCCCTTGTTACCGCACCTTCAACCTGAAATCCAACACAGTTATGTCCACTACTAAATGTGTCAACACCTAATGAAGGCAAATAGCTGAAAATGTCTGGGCAATAGGGAATGCAATGTATTTTTAATGGACAACTAATTGATTTGATGATTTTGAGGGATGAATCAGATAAAACGTGTATTAAAAAAACTGAGGAGAAAAAAAAAAGTAAAACAACACACCCTTAGCAAGTCTAGTGGCCCTGGACTGATTCCAATTGGTGCCACTCATCACTTTGCTAACTAGCATAAGTATTAAAAAACCAAAAAACAAACATTGACCTGTTTGGCCATGTCCTCCAGGTGTTTCTCATGTAGCTCTCTCTGGGTTTGTTTCCTTGCTTCCTCCACAGCTTTGCGTTTGACTTTGTCAGCTTCCAGTTGCAGCTCCAGTTTCTGGGCACTGAGCCTGGAGTCCAGTTCCTCAACAGTAACTGTCACACTGCTGGCCTCAGTCTCATCTGCCTGACAGATAGCCTCAGCAGTCTCCCTGTGTTTCTCTCTCCTAGCCTCCTCCAGCTTCTGGAGCCAGGTCTTCTCTATCTGCACAGAAGCAGTAAAAACTTTCAGGTCTGACATAAAATCGCCATCAGGGAGTGGAGGGAGCTGGATAGGGATTACAGAAAATTATACCTTTTGTAGTTCCTCCTTCCAAGCAGCCTTGGCCACGGCTACCTGCAGCTGGATCTCGGTCTCCTTTTCTTTCGACCAGAGAGCTTTGAGCTGGTTTATTGAAGCCTGATGCTGAGCCTCGAGCTCAGCACGCAGCTTCTCCATAGCTGTACCACTCTCCTCTCTCATGTTTTGCTGGGAATGAGAACCAAATCATACATCACTCTCAGTCCACTTTTTATTTGTATTCAATGTTGGATACAGGCAACGCCATTGCTGAGAAACAGACTTGTGCAATATAGTGTGTAGCAATTCAGTAAACAAAATGTAGAAAATACTGAAAGCTTTGCATCCCAGATGACTCAACACATACAAAATCAGTACAAAAGTAAATAATAATAAATAACTTACTAATACGAATCAACACAGTTACGTCATTTATAGATTTGCCGAGCTTAAGAAATACTTCCAACTGCTTCTGATATTACATACCTCATTTTCCCTGATCAAAGCCTCCTCCTTCATCCTGTTGCGTACGCTTTCTTCAAGCATGTCCTTTTCCTTGCAGATAGATATGTAACATTCTTGCACAGCCAACAGCTTATTATTGGCCTCAGACAGCTGGGTCCTGTGAAGAAGTATCGTAATTGAGCTGAAATGTTTTCCAGAAAATTATGATTTTCAGTGGACTGGTGCAGGGGACTTACTGTAACTGTTGGACCTGCTGTTGGTGCTGGGCAGTCAGTTGTTCAACAAGACCATCGTGTTCCAGCATGAGCTCCGTTCTGATCCGGTTCACGACATCGTCCCTATACTGCTGATGAATACGCTCAGATCTCCATAGACAGAAACGTATTTATAAAAACACACTATGGTCATTTAAAAGTAAAGAAAACATTTAATATAATCTTATTTTCTTCCTCTGTGTCTTACCTCTCAGCTGCCTCCTGCTTCTCTTGGTCCAATTCCTGGATCATCTCCCTCATCTTGGTGCAAAGCTCAGAGTTAGCAGACTTCACCTTTTCCTCAGTCTGTTTCAGCTCCTTATTCTTCTTTTCTAAGACCTAGAGTTTGGATAGACCACATCTTTCGTTATTTTTTTCTTATAGTCTAAAAATAAAAAGAACATCATTAATTTGACGGTAAACTACAACCAACCTCCACTTGTTCCTGCAAGTGTCGATTGTCTTCTTGTAGTCTCATCAACTCTTTCTGAGGAGCTCCGCTTATTTCCACATGTTTCATCTGGCTTGTCTCTCTGACCTGTGAACACAGATGCAGTTTTTTATGATCATTGTTTGCATTCGAGCCATTTAATCTCTTACATTTGATTTATGCGCTGTCTTACACTTGTACCACATCATTTACGAGAGCTTTGATGACATTTGTTTCTTTTTAGGCCACCACAACTGAAGAGTGTTGGCAAGGAACATGCAAGAATATAATACTTTAATCCTTTCAGGTCTGTAGGTTTTAATAGGTTTGTTATCTTGTCTGATGCTTTTCATATTTCTGTTTTTATCAGTAAGAAATCAGAAGTCTGAGTAATAGCTACCAGTGTGGACAGGTATAGTGTTAAATGCTTTGCTCAGCAGTGCAATATTATTGCTTGTGTCTGGTCATGTAGAGGGGAGTCCTCACCGAAGAACTGAGCTTGGCTTCATCATACTGGGTCTGGAGCTCTTTCACTCGACCCTGAGAGAGCTGGAGCTCCTCCTGCAGCTGACTGATCTTCGCCCGCTTCCCCTTCAGACTACCCAGGCATCGCTGCATCTCCACTCGCAGCAGTTGCAACGCTTCATCTTTGGGCAGCTTGGAGTCTGACAGGTGAGCCAGGGCAGTACTGACCAAACAGTAGGGAAAGTTTGATTTAGATGGTTATTGATGGAAGTGGTGACAATGAAGTAGAAATATTGCAAGTTGACAAGGTTGCACAGTATATAGAAGCACTCATGGCACAAAGACAGTGCAGCAAGACGAGATGAGAATGAAACTGTTCTATAATGATGGTGTACCTGTGAAGCATGCCATTTTTCCTGTTTGTTTTCTTTAATCCTAAATCCACACAGGATTCAGACAGCTGGTTCTCCCAGTCACTGCTCAGGTCTAGTGCAATAACACCATGTTTCACAGCAGATTCATACATCGTGATCTGCTCCTTCAAATCGGCTAGATCCTCCTTCAGGATAAATTTTTAAAAATTAAAGGTTTAATCTTTTTTGGGGAGTTATAACATTTTGAGAGTGGTTCCATTCAGGGGCAGAAAAATCAGAGAGCAAACCTGTAAGACTTTGTTCATGTTTTCACTCAGGGCCTTGGCTGATTGAGCTTGTTGTAGTTTGATTTGCATCTGAGTCGTCTCCTGCACTGAACCTGAAGAAAACAGAACCGCAACAGAAAAGAAAAGATGATTTGGAATTGAACGAATTAAAAATAAAACACACCTGCAGAGAAGTTTCTCATTCGTGTTCTGTAAATTCTTCTCAAATCAGTTTTTAAGCGCACAAAAGCCATAAAATGTGGTAGCAATCCACATTCATCCCTTCACTCACTTGTCTGCAGCAGCTTGGCACATTGTTGTTGACTCTCCTCCAGACGCTGCGTGAGGGCGTTAACGACTCTGGCTCTCTCCAGTTGCTCTTCTTCTCTCTGGCGCTCCAGCTGCTTCACCTGCTCTCGTAAGCTCTGACCAATATCAATCTGGAACCAACAAAAAAGAAACAACACAGGATTTTACTATGTCTGCATGTTACTATAACACTAAAAATATCTGGACATCTGTCTGAATTTAAAAGTATTCGTAGTGAATAGCTTTGCCATTGCTGCGTCCTGTAACGGTAACACTACAGACCTGTTCGTTCAGAGCCTGAGAGGTAGAGTCTAGTTTCTGCTGCAGTGTCAACAGTGCAGACTCATGCTGCTCCTTTATGACAGTGAGGTCTCTGTCATGCTGCTCCCGCGTTCTGGACAACGTGTCAGAACGACACAGCTCCAACATCTGCTGCTTCATGCTGTCCACTGCAGCCTCTGCCACCCTTTGCTTCTTCATGTTCTGCAAACAAAGTAAAATTGTGTAAGTGTGAGTCTCACCTCCTCTCTCAGCAACGATCCGCACAAACACACAGCCTGGAGCTAATGGAGCAGGTCAGTGTTGATCGCACAAGTTGACCATGATTTTGCCTGTTACTGTAAGTAAGTGCAGCAAAACCAGCAGCACTGGTAAACAGCTGATAGTGCATCAGTACAATTAGCAGGAATGTGTACAATTCGATATTTTAATCTGCTCTGTCTCATCCACTGCAGCTGTGTTTTGGTTTTACATGAGCATGTGCTACATACCTTAAAATTTAGCAAATCCTTGTAAACTCAGCTGCTTGTTTAGACAAACTAGCTCCTCTCTTCCAGAAACAGCAGAGGGAGGAGGAGGTGGAACGACCGATAGGGACTGATGTCTTCTCATTCTAAACTTCACTCAGTATTTTTATGTCAGGAATATAGTTTATTTTACATGTTCCATTTGTTTCCTGTGAGATATTGATTTTATATTGTTACTTTACTTTTGTTGCTTCTCTGAAAACAGTCAGTTATAATAAAATATTAAATTTGATTACTGTTCTGAATGTATTCTTTTTAAATAACATATTTTAAAGGCAATTATTTAGTAATGAAAAACTAATAAGACTACAGATAAAGAACAGAGCCAATAAATGTATAAATAAAATCTTAATATCAAATAAATGCAATAGAAATGGCAGCAGATAAAGACAAAGTTTATGATAATTTATCACGCATAGTTAACAAGTCCATCTCTGGGATGGATCTCTAATTCATTTAATTTACTATTTATAGAGATTAAACATGACAATTAAGTTTAATAATATTTTTTTTTTAAGTTTTGAGTTGGAGTTTGTGGAATTTTGACGCCAAGATTAAAAATTTTACAGCAAATGTATATCAGTCATCGGTCTAATTGGTTACTAAAAATCGCGATCGGCCCGGAAAAAAACATATCGGTCGATCCATAGTGTGAGCTGCACGTGTGTAAAAGATAGATAGGGGGAAGGATGTATACTTTTGAGCACATTTTTAGGTAGTGCATCTGAATCTCTTTGTTTTATTTTATTTATTTAACCTTTATTTAACCAGATGATCTCAATGAGATTAAAACCTCTTTAAAAACTTATCAGGCTTCTCAAAGTGCCATTTTAGTCTTAAGTCCTGAGAATTCATGAAATTTACTCCTACTTTTAAACTTAGGGATAAAAGCAAGTTATCAAATTTCTCAAAGCTAAGAATCACTCTTACTCTCCCAGTTATTTAAGACGTCTCGAGAAGTCTCTCAAGTGGTTAGGAGTTGCCAGTAGGGCCTTGTGATGGCACTGTGGAGACAGAGACATGTTGAGAGGAGAAGAAGAATTTTGACAACGCGCAGTTAATAAGTAGAGGCCAGACAGCGCAGGCATAACCTTAGTCAGAGAGTTGGTGAGGGACGTCATCTCACCACTGACTTACGCAGTAATGCGTTTTCAGTTAAACTGAAGGTGGTGATGACACTTTGTTTATTTGCCACAGGACAAACACAGCAATCTGATGATTTTGGCCGTCACAACCATCAAAAAGCCAATGCGTTTCATCGACTTCCCAATAACACCCACGTAATCCGACAGACGGAAACACGGTTCATGCAAATAGCTGGCAATACAGGAGCACTATAGGCGCATTTAATGGCGCTCATATAAAGATAAACTTTTTAATGTTTTATTTATTAATGTGTAGGCCTATATCATAATGCATTATCTTCGAAATTCTTTGTTGTTAAATGTGTGTTGAATATAAACTCCTCTGAGAAATTTCACCATTCACTGTGGATTTATCTGGGAATATTCTTAAATAAGGAAATCAGTGATTGATCCTTGGCAACATCATCATCCAAAATCCTGTTTGTGGCACAGCAAAGTGTCGTGAATCAGCAGTAAGACTGAGTCTTAAGATTTAGTCCTACACTTCACTCAAAGTAGGACTATGATGCTTGATAACTAACTTTTAAGCACAGCTTTGAGCCAAGAATTTTTTTTACTCTTAAGTCAGTTCTTAGCAGTGTTCTTATGAGTAATTCTGAGAAGCTTGATAAATATGGGCCTTGGCCAAAATGGCAGCATATTAACAGTGTACAGTTACAAATATGAACACCAAGTACACGCACAACAAAAAGGAACATTTAACAAGACCCTTAAGATACATAAACAAACAACATTAGACTACTTAAAGTACAATTTATACATACTGTAGGTTTAAAGGATTTAGTTATTTTAAAAGCAGTGACAACAATTTAGTTTGGTCTGTTTGAGAACACATTACATAACATTTCAGTGAGGCATTTACATTATTATATATCAGAGTTTTTTTATGCTGTAAAGCTGACACTGCTATTTAATATATTAAATAAATCCTGTAAAATATGACTTATTATCATTTGTGTGTGAGCTGTGAAGAATAAATAAAGTACTTATCTATCTATCCATCTATTGTCTTTCATAGGTTATTATTTTTTTATACTAGTTTCTTAGTTACAGACAACCTGTCTCCTATTTTGCTTAAAATAATTAAGATGGTGAGAAGGAGGAAAACAGTGGTGTGTACCAGCACAGAACTTACCTCCTGGTCTCTTTCAGTAAGGACTTGTATTTGCTGCTCCATTGCCCTCAACTTGGTTTGCATTTGAACCTCTCTTTCCTTGGCCTCTTCAACCAATCGACTCGATTCCTTTAGACTTACTGCAAGCCCATCCTTTTCATCTATTGATGGCGAAAACAAATGGTATTATGTTAATACAGCACATCCAGTAACACAAAACTACAAAGAGCCACAAGGGCATATATAGTAAAGACAACCTATTTTATTTTCTTCTATCAATCTCAATCTTTGCTATAGCTTGACAGACAACCAGCCCTTTGGCTAGTGACAACCAGCCGTTTGACTGGTCTATCAGCAAAAACAAACACAAGGGTCAGACATAGTGAAAAAAAAATGTTACAACTCTTCACAGTGGCATAGAGTGGGTGATTTAATTCCACCATCTAGTTATTTGTTTAATTTCCGCATGATCTTTAATGTTAGCTTTTAAATGTATGGAAAAGACAACAATAAATCATAACATGCAACAACATTAAATCCCAATCCTTAAACTGTCACAAAATCAGTAATCCCATTACTTGGGATATGGACTATGTACTGCAATAAAGTGAACTGCAATTCCCACACCTCATATTGAAAGGAAAAACTGTGAAAAATACCTTTGACTATTGCAAACTGATGCTCGAGATATCTCATATTACGCCTTGAATCCTCCATCTTTCGTTCCAAGTCTTCAATTTGCCTCTGCTGAGCCTTGTTTAAAATCTGCAGCTGGGCAAGCTGTTCCCTCTCAGCAGTTTCTGAAGTATATTCAACACATCAATCACTTACCCCTTATTTAAAAACAGTGTGAAGAATTTTCAGCATTGTCATTTGAAAGGGTGAACATGATACAATAACACTTTAGGCCTCCTGTTTCACAGTGATAAACTGCCACAATAGTAAAACAAGGCTCGCCGTCTTTACATACTGATGGACAATAAAATCTAAAGGGTTGAATATTAAGGCTATCACATCGACTTACCAATGTTAATAAAAATACATTTTACCTGTAATCTGGCTGCATGACAGAGGAATATAATAATAGGCATAAGAAGCTAATTGTTTTTATTTCGGATTTGTGAACTTAGTGTTTTACATCAAACAGTAGTCCAGGTATATTTGTTTTGTCTGGAGGCTGATGAATTGCAACAATAACAAAAACATTGCCGCTCTAAAATAATACTGTTAAACTGTGATAAGGCTCATGATATCTGTAATTCATATGGCTGGCACATGGACATATTCAGCACATAATTTTTAATCAGTCTGTCTCAGTTAAACAACCCATTTTTTGGATTAACGTCCACACATCAACTAAAGTGGAGCAGATGAGAGTTTGGTGTATTTCCCAATGGCACTTTGCATTTTAACTGTTGTAAACAACAAAACACTATTTAAGATTCAGATTATTGACTTGGATAAATCTGTTCAGCTAAATTGACTAAGATCACTTGTCAACTTTTACAGTACTGTGATTTTCATGTCACTGTACAACTGTGCAATTAATCCACCAACCAAATCAAGCCTTTAAGACTCACGTTGTGTCGAGTCAAGGAATTCTCTTTGCAGACGGTCAAGTTGACTTTCTTGGTTAGTGGCCTGTGAGTTAAACATCTTTGGCTGATGGGCAGGATGGTGAGAATTGTAGCTGGCCTTGTACTGATCCACAACTCTGTCCCCTATTCCAGAGTTTAAATCCTAAAGATCAAAAAAGTTGCACACTTAAAATGCAATCCCTTTCTCAAACACACAATCAAATTGTACAGCTCATTTGAAATAAAACAGACAGCAAGCCTATTTAATCCAGGGTGATCCTTTAAGAGACAGGAGCAAAAATCACTGCAATGAACCAACAATAACTCTGTTGATGTTTTCATGGGCTGCAATGACAAGTACACATAAACCTCCACTCACTTGACAATGGTTTCTGTCGTTGTTGTGGTCCCGGAAGTTTAGGTTGTCTCTTCTTCCTACTTCTCCATTATACACTACAGCGTTATTAGTGCCTTGAGGGTATGATTTAGAGTCATACTTATCGGCAGAGAAATCATTTGTCTCTGTGGAGTTCTCTGTGCCTATGCTGGTGTATGTGTAGTCTCCCTGGGTAAACTGGTGATCCTGTGGCTGCTGGTTCCAGGTGTGAGGCAGAGGTTGACTTTGAGGATGACTCCGATGTCCATTGATCGGAGCAGATCCATCCTCATAAGCGTACTCATCATGAGTATGTTGATCATAGTCAACTTCATAGTTCTTCAGGGAGACATTAACAGTAATAGTGATTTTTCTTTCCTTTAAAAGTTCAGAAGACAAAATCAATGAAAACAAACTGACAACCAACCTGTTCATGAGAGGTTGGCCTTGGATGAGCTGACCACTGCTGAGTCCATGTGGACTGTGGGCTGAGTGGAGAGGGCAAAAAAGCTAAATTACTGCGCTGCAATCAAGTTTGTCTGATTGTATTGAACCACACTCAAGTTCTGTGAATCTCAGACTACTAATGTTTCAAGAGCAACATGTGCATTACCTGTTGCCAGTGTTTTTATTGCTGCAGGTAGAGTACTCCAGCTCTAGGGAGGAGTCTCTGCTGTCCTCCAGCATGTCATCGGGCAGGCTGTGAGCAATTTCTGCAGCTGCAGAAAAATAGCACATGGAAATGAGTCACCTCGGTTGCTCAGCAACCAGATTATAAAGTAACACAGTTGGGAAAAAACAGCACAGAGAAGCAATCACTGACAGCCTGAGAAACAGAATGTGTCAGGGCTGCATTTGTAAATGGATTAAATCAAAATTCTATTGTCTCAAGAGGAAAAAGGCTCAGTGTAGCTGATAAAAACATTTTGCATAGGTTTTAGTGTTCGATTATTTTGTTCTTGTATGTGTCATTTATAAGCATGTATTAAACATCATCGATTAATCATTAAGTAATTTATCAGGCAAACTTTCCGAACATTCACTGGTTTAAGATCCTTAAATGTTAGGATTTGCTACTGTTAGGTTTTCAGATTAATCCGCAATCAAGGTAATACTCTAATTATACTTTTGGTCAAGACAATCAAACACGAACTGAGAAACAAAACACTGACCAACTTTTCTTTTTCAGTCAAAACATCTTAGCTCTTAATGACACAAAAACAACGAGGCAAATTCTCCACTGCCTCTGCAACAGGTTGACTAGTCTTGTTTTACAACTAGCCATTTGTGATTTACAAGAAGAGCCAGCTGGACTTACTTCCCACAAGGACCGTTGAATATTCCTCAAATCCTCCACTGTGTCCACAACCGAAGGACCCATATTATTCGACTTACACATTTAACAAAGATTTAAGAGGCACGTCTGTGTCAGCTGTGAAGCCACATGGTAATCCTAGCAGAGAATACCTTCTGTGTGAAACATCCAACAGCCTGGCATGTTGTCAGCTCCCTGCAGTACTAGTGTATTTGCTCCCAAAGAACTCCATTGTTTAGACAAAACATATAGCAAGGTTAACTGGAGCAGAAACATTCCAATTACTGGTGGCAAACATTTTTCCACTTGACTAACTTGCATATAATACATAGGCTATACCAAAGAAGAAAAATCCATTCTCAAGATAAATATTATTGCAAAGCGCCAATTCTTCTGTAGCTCACTGGTAAAACATCTTGTGAACGTTTCTTCATGCTCGCTCTGTTTGGTACAAGTGGGTTCAAGCACAGTAACCTAAATAGAGAGAAAATAGGGAAACCACGGGGCAGAGCTAGTTTCAGCGTGACACACCTGGAAGACGTCTTTTCCTTGAGCCAATAATAGGTCAGGTTAATGGCGCAACAGATTGTAGGCGGGAGTAATAAAACAGCCTGCCTGTCTAACTGAAACAGGCCAGTCAAACCTCGACTGCTTCCCCGAGCAACAACAACACTAGGAAAAACACATAAGCCCTGACAAATGTGATGCTCAAAAAGGTGCATGAATATTTTTGTTAATATATCAATGTGATGATATGCATAAGCACTGAACACATGGGGTATTATAATTGTGTAATCACTTAAGTAGAGACAAGTAATGCTAAAGAGTGCTATATACCAAAGGCTACTGTTTAATAATTGAAGCATACCCGGGGTGTCTTTTGGCACATTATATGTTGGATAATGTATGCCTGACAATACGCACAATCAAGAAACCAACAGAGCACAAGTAATCAGAGTACCATGAACAAAATCACACTGGCAAGTGACACAAGAAAGTCCAACAACTGAACACAAACGTTATCCCAATAACTTCACAGTATCTTATAAGTTACCTCTTGCTCTCTTGCATAGTCCTCTTGGTCGTATTCTTCTTCTTCATGCTGGGTTTGAAGAGCAGCACTGTCAAAATCAATAGACATGATGCAGAGCCTGTTGATGCAGGGTGATGTTCTGCGGGGAAGTGCAAAAAGAAACGTATGAGGACACATCACAAACAGCCAGGAACAATGTTTGTAACATGTTTGATGTTGGCGTTAAATTACTTATAGCATGATCAACGATAACTTAGCTAACAGTAACGTTACAATTTAGACAACAGTTAGTCAAAACAGACATAGGCTATAACGTCAGCTTACCAGTTGGAATAAATGAGAAAGACGCTTCTTTTGGTGTTTTGCGTATTCCTTTACTTATACAGTAAGTTACGTGGCGTTATTAAATGCTGGCTACATTAAGCTATTGTTTACATTACAAAGCAATGAAGCTAGCTAACAAGAGGCACCGTTAACCTGGGCATGTTATTAGCTTGCCTTAGCAACAATCAATCGGGAAAAAATGGTCTGGCCGTGAAAATCTTAGAACAAATACTTTCGATCAAAGATGTAGATTCATAAGAAGTTTAACGAAGATTTGCATGTATTTTGGCCAAGCAGTAAACTTTCCGAGGATCAAAGCTAGCTAACTCCGTCTAGCCGGTCGGATCGGACGTCCTCTTTAAGAGCCGCAGACTCACCCACTTTGAAAAGTCGCGCGCATTAGCAGCGCCAAACCATTGCGAGGCTGAACAACAAATGCACACGGACTACGTGCGTCTTATCTCCCTATAACTGATATTATTTCATCAACAGACGCATATACGAGTTTGGTTTAATAGCCATTCTCTGTAACAAAACATGCACGGTACAAGCTAGTTTGTAAACATTATTGTTCTTGCTACCAACCCCGGAAATGAGAAGCCAAGCACGCCTCCATGGTAACAGTTTCTCTAGATTTATGGGAAATGTAGTCGCATTTCCTTGGCATCATCTCGAGTGGTCTGAATCAAAATTTTACTTGTCAAAACTGAAATGAAAAGCTACAACTTAGAAACGTGCGGATATGCTTAATTGGTTATTACTAAAAAATATGTGAAGCTAAAATAAAACATTTTTAAAAACCAGCATATGCCCAGGGTGTCATTTGTGAAAAAAACAAAGAGGGTTGCATTTGCAGAAATATTTTAATTGGCGACCTTTTTTCTTATTTAACCCAAAAAGTAGTCTATCTTGAACTTATAGAATCTGCATAGAATCTGCTGCACTGATCTTGCTCATAAACGGTGTGAAAGGTCTTGGCCTAGTGGCCATACACCTATTTTTTTCATTTCTTTATTTATTTGAAAGGGGACAGTGTACATTAATCAACATATAGACAGTGTAAATGTACCCGAGTTAGCTAAAAGGTACTAATTTTCATCGGTAGTCCCCCAGCCAGGTGTAAAAAAGGCAGCCTTAAAAGTAATCACAGGTATAAAATCACAACATAAAATTACATACAAAACATTATGGTTAAGAAATACAGTTCATGTAAAATAATTAATATACTAATAATATAATAATATTATACTATATATTGAGTATTGCAGGTTAAAAAAAATCTAGTATTTTGTGTGTTTCTCATGCAATAACTGGAATAAAATAGGTGGAAGGTAGATTTATTAATCATTTCACCACAATTAGGCTTACAACTTTTTTTTTACTCATACCTTCAAAGACAGTAGGGGGTGTGTTCATACCATACCCTTCTGTGTGCTTTCTAATAAGAGAGACATATATTAGGCTACACTGTTGTTGTACACTCTCATCTCTCATTTAAATGTATAAGATATAAAGACAATGTTATGTTAAAAATAAAAAATGTGTACATTTTACTGTATTTATTATTTTTTAAACATTTATTCACAGCACAACACCAGTCATACAATATAGGATAAATCGGTAACCTCTGTAAGCTATATCCCATTCAATATAAAGTACCCTGTGAGGTCTTGTAAAGACAGATCATGTAAAGAAAAATCATTCTAAAGTAAAAGAAATCTTAGCTTTTTATTTATATTAATCTGTAATGACGATGTTAGTTGGGGGGAATTGAAGAAACCTGGGTTTGGAAGTCTAATCATTTGATTTCTAGATTTGAAATTTACCTCGAATTTTTAAATAAAAAGGTATGCTGTTGTGACGTCTTTTCGTCCCCTTTGAGTGGTTGAACCCATGGTGGAACCACGCCTCCGTCCTTCCACTTCCGTGTTTTTGCCGCTGCAGACTCAACTGTTTCAGAGTCAGCTCATGTCCAACAAACACGTCCTTTACCATAGGAATATTGAGCCGAACTCTGACCTCAGTTCAGCGGTTTGGCTTCCGGGATCCTCTTGTGACAGTCAGCTGATCGCGTCGTGGCCAGGATACGAAAAGACACTGAGCTCCGCTGACTGGCAACAAGAAGTAGCCTATATTTATACTGTTCTTTAAACTGTCAGAAATGGCCACACACCCACCCAAGTTAAAGACTGCGATTTCTGCCAATGAAAGGTGAGTAGCAGTAAGATGTGCTGAATTTCAGTGAGTCAGAGGAGCGAGAAAACAAATGTGGAGCAAACTCTCTCTGATATGCTACTTCATGTCTTCATTTGCAATCTTTTACAGGCTGCAAAACTTGAAAAATACTTTTGAAACAAAGTATGGAGAATCTCCACTCTTCTATGCATATGCACCTGGAAGGGTAAACCTAATAGGTAACTTAATTTTATTAGTTTTTTTTTTACTTATAGTAGTTAATAGCATATTGGTGCTGATGTTGCTTTATTTGCCTCTGATACAATGAACACCCAAGAACAAAAATAAGAAAAAAAATGATTAGTTGCTCAATGCTAAAAATGTTTGTAAGAAATGTTAGACTTATGGTTTCTGCTAATAAAACAATGTGCAGGGTCCTCCTTAATGTCTGTACTGTACTGTAGAAAGTGAGTTCACTCTGCTAATAAATGAAACATTTGAGAGAAGTTAATTTAACAGAAGGAAAATAATCAATTTAAAGATATTGAATATCAGAGATCTGTAGTTTAAGTCCACAAATATTTGTGCTAAATCCATGTCAATTAGTCTCATCATTTGTCAACTGTCTCATATTTAACAGGAGAGCATATCGATTACTGTGGTTATTCTGTTCTTCCAATGGCTATTGAACCAAACATCCTCGCAGCCATCTCAGTGAACAACTCAGGGAAAATCAGTCTGGCCAACACAAATCCTCAGTACAAGTAAGACTCAAACGCTTTATGACCACTACTGAATTTTTACAACGTGCTTGTGTAATTGTATATGTACAGCACCATCAACATGTTTTCAGTATGCTTATCATCTGACGTTTCAGGGATTTCACTGTGTCGTGTTCAGGGGACATCGCCATAGACAGAGAGAATCCAAAGTGGCATTATTATTTTCTCTGTGGAGTAAAAGGTATTCAGGTAAGAAACATATTTAGTTCTACTTTACAATGGAGTATTTTATACAATACTGTAGTAAAGCGATATTTTCCCTAAATAATGGTAATGGTATTAACCTTCCTGCTTTGTATCTTACAGGAGAAGTTTGGGATTGCACATTTAGCCGGGATGTCATGTGTCGTAGATGGAACCATTCCTCCGAGCTCTGGCCTGTCCAGTTCTAGTGCCTTAGTTTGTTGTGCCGGGCTTGTAACAATGGAGGCAAATCAAAAGTCCCTCACAAAGGTAAGATGCTTTACAATACAAGCATTTCATTTCAGAACACTGTAGTCACATTAGAGCCCGACCGAGGTGGGATTTTTTTAGACCAATTTTGAAATCAGTTATCCCTAACATTTTTATGTATGGTTATGGTTATGAAACCTCACCAAGATAACATGACATAATGCAGTTAAAAATATACTTTGATTATTATTATTATTATTATCATTATTATTATTATTATTATTATTATTTATTGTTAAAATGTTATAAATTGTACTTTGAACTAGGGTTGGGCCGATAGACGATGCCATTGTCCATCGGCGATGGTTGACAGACGTCACAGTGTTGAGCATGCATCGTGATTGTAAAACCCCGCCCCCCTGGCAAAAAAAATCTTAATCTTTCACATTATACCGCCATGTGAAAGCAGGTTTTAATCACAACGAACATTATTATTTTAAATTTTAAATATGCTTTGCACCTTCCTCGGAATTCTCTTCTCCCCACACTCAGACACAGAAGAGGCCTACACCTCAGGTAAACGCAGGTTTGCTCCGCCTCTCTCTGTCTCACAGTGTGAGCACCCAGGTCATGGCTGACCATCGGACTGTACAGTGTGAGCACCTAAATTGTGAGCTTTGTCTTTACGTTTTGCTTTGTGGTGTTCCAAACACATGGGTTGCCAACAGGGGAGTTGTGGACAAACTATGCAACGACAACACTCATAACATGATTGAAGACGCCGTCTTCCGTTTCTTTTTTAATTGTCATTTATCTGGTTGAAAATACTGATACAAATTTATCTCAATTAGCTCTTATTTGTCTATAATAACAGCATAACAAGTCATCGGTCAGGCTCTAATTCACATAGGAAAAAATGCTGTATGCATTTCTGTAAGCAACTTTTGAAAAATGTAAATATCAGATGTGACTCATGACGTCAAAACTAACCCATAATGCGCTTCACTTTTATGTCAGTAATCAATAGTTAGAGAAGGTTTGTCAATTTCAAATGGGTCAATTTAGTCCTTTTCTCATTATACTCTGTAATCCTCCAGGTGGCGTTGGCTGAGATATGTGCCAAATGTGAGCGCTACATTGGCACAGAAGGAGGGGGAATGGACCAGTCCATCTCATTCCTGGCAGAGAGAGGAACTGTATGTAGTTTTCATTTCAGTGCATTTTGTCAAACAAGTGGCACAAGTTGATCAGGGTCATTTGTTCCTCCAAACCAATCTTTACACTAAGAACATAGAAGAAGAATAATGGTTTGTTTCAAGTGTTCTATGTAGTCAAGAGTTAACACTTGTTTTATTGTTGATTTATTGTCAGGCAAAGCTGATCGAGTTCCAGCCTCTGCGGGCCACTGATGTGAAGCTGCCAGATGGGGCCGTGTTTGTGATCTCCAACTGCTGTGTGGAGATGAACAAAGCTGCTTCTTCTCACTTCAACATCCGAGTAGTGGAGTGTCGAATCGCCACAAAGGTACGGTGATGTACAGAGATTCTCAACTTGATTCTGGGGGTCAAAGGATGATTTATGGAACAGGAAAAATATTATAAATGTTATTACTGTGTCTCTGCATTTATTTTTTTTATTGATTGATTTGCTTTTGTGAAATGGTCTTAAACTCTCACATTTAAATTAATTATTCAGACAAACTACAAGAGGTAAAACAATCATTTTGGTTGTACCATCATTACACTACATATTGAATGTACATTCTGTGATGGTAGTCTTTGTTTTAAGGGGTCACAAGCCAAAAAGACTTCATACAAGAGTCTGTCAATATAAATATTTGGTCCATAAACCGGCATGTACAGTTCCTTTTCTATGTCAACCTAAGACTTGGTTTAGAACTCCTGGAGTGGAGAGAATCATGAGAACTGACTACTACCACAGAAATGTGGAACTTTTGCACCATCTGGCATTTCTCGTAGACTTACTCTGAATATGTCTTTCCTCCCTTGTTGCCGCATTGGACTAAAATAACCTGCGGTTGTGGTCACAACATTTTTTGCAAGTACAATCAGTAAAACATTTTTGTAAGTTTTTGAATATTACAATTGTTATTTATTTTGTGGATTTACCATGTAGTGTACAGTGCTGCAACTAATGATCGTTTTCATTGCATCAATATAATGATTATTTTCTCAATTAACTGATTCTTTTTTGGTCTATTAAATGTCAGAAAATGATGTAAAAATGTTGATTAGTGCTCCCCAAAGCCTAAGATGAAGTCCTCAAATGTTTCATTTTGAAACATGAAAGTGTTGTTTCCTTAGTGGTTATCCCAATTATTGACTTGATCTTCAGCATATATTTTTAAATATCAAAATAGTATATAGAGAGGGGTATAACATCTCATCCTCCATTATGAGGATCAATATCAACTAACTTGTGTGTGAGTAAAAACTTTGTAATATTTCATCGAAGTGGATTAAAAATGTCGTGGCGGGTATGAATTCAGATGCTGGCCCAGGCGCGGGGCCTAGACTCGGGCGGGTTGCTGAAGTTGTCCCAGGTTCAGACTGCGCTGAAAGCCTCCCTGGAGGAGATGCTGGCTCTGGTGGACGAGGTGTTGCATCCTGAGCCGTACACCCGAGAGGAGATCTGCAAGGTACTGGGAATCACCTGCGAGCAGTTTTCCACAGAGCTGCTGAGCGCTAACACTCAGCATGGTGAGCAACAGTATCTGTGTATTTTTATACCATAATGTGGAAGCAATTGGTTAAGTAGTAGATTAGTAGTTTTAAAGGTTAAACAATTGCAATTTTGATAATGGATTAGTTGGAAGTCAGTTATCTTGTAAAATTATCCAAGAAATGCTTAAATCTATATTGTAGTAGTTAAAAATAATTAATTAATATAATAATAATGATTATTATTATTAATTAATTAATTAATAAACAATAATTATTGGGTAGCATCACCCAGGTGTCTGTGGACATCAACACAACCAAGCAGAAAGTCTGGCAGGAGCAGATGGAGGACATGACAATCTGCCTCTTTTCCTCTCTCAGTGACACATTTCAAGCTGCACCAGCGAGCCACCCATGTATACGGTGAGGCTGCGCGGGTGCTGCGGTTTAAGAGCGTGTGCGACTCTGAACCTGCCGAATCCATACGGCTACTGGGAGAGCTGATGAACCAGAGCCATGCAAGCTGCAGAGACCTGTACGAGTGCAGCTGCCCCGAACTGGATCAGCTAGTGGACATCTGTCTGTACGTAGTCTGACTTCACTGACTGCTATTACAGATTTAGACATTTTATCCTATTCTGCCCTGAGACGGATTTAAACTCAGGACAGAATGGGACAAAATATCTGACCAATAAAAAATTGGCTCAACTTGTACTTTCTGTTGGTATACATTCTAATTCATGGTATACAAACATAAAAAAGATTCACTATACTTGCACCCTGAGATTTTAATCAAACTGCAACTTTAAACATGACTCTACCAATTAATACTTTTAATTTCCTGTGACCATCTCCTCAATTTCCTGTGTGCATTGAATTATGGGAGAATAGTGTAAAATAGTTTAGTGTATATACAGTACACTGAACACACATACACTGGCATCTACACACACACACATATATATTTATATGTCTTAAATATATGTATTTATTATCTGTAATAAATATAGCCCATGTGTATCATATACAGTGGATTCAGGAATATTGTCTTTACCACTTATCCGAAGATCAGCAATTTAATCCCCGGCTCCTCCACTCTGCATGTCAATGCGTCCTTGGGCAAGATACTGAACCCCAAATTGCTTCCGCTGTATGATCAATGTGTATGAGTGTGCATGAATGGTATGTTTTTCTCTGATGAGCAGTTTGCACCTTGGATGGGAATTTCTGCCATCAGTGTATGAATGCGTGTGAAATGGGTGAATGTGACATGTAGTGTAAAGCACTTTGAGTGGTCAGAGGACTAGAAAGGCATTATACAAGTACAGTCCAAGTACTATTTGCCATTTACCATGATAAGATAATTATTTTTGACCATGCTCCTTTACCGTCTCTTCAATGTTCCCTCCTCCCTCACACATTCACATTCTTCCTACATGTATGATCACATGAAGGCTGGTGTTGGAGTACTGTACTTAACCGCCTCTTCTTCTTTCTCTTGCTTACAGGAAGTCGGGGGCTGTGGGCTCCCGGCTGACAGGAGCAGGTTGGGGCGGCTGTGCTGTCTCCATGGTTCCCAGTGAGAAGGTGGAGTCTTTTTTACAAGCAGTGAGGAAGGCCTACTACCTCCCTGATCCACGAAGAGCAGCGATGGAAAAACAGAGTTTGTTTGTGTCAAAGCCGGGAGGGGGAGCTGCAATTTTCCTCGAGGAGTGAAATGCATCATCCGTGTCTGTTTTTGCCGCTATCATTCAATTTCAAATACACTGCTGCGGGTAAATAAATGACATTTTTTACACTTACAATTGAGGCAGAAGGGACATAAATATGACCAATAATAATAATACAAAATGTAAACCTTACTTCTGTCTTCCATTTTACCTCTTTACTCTTACAAATTATTCTGGAATTTAAGGACCAAACAGTGGTGAATTATTTCATATAAAGGGAATATGCTTTGCTTTTTGAGTTAAAACATGTTTTGTTTTTTAATCACGAGTTAATCATGGGTTTTTGTAATATGTTGATTTTGTATTGCTACTTCACAATCTGTTTATATCAGAAAAGAAAGGATGACAAACTAATAAACAATAATTTTTATTTGTGCTGTTGTATAAAATCCAGACATCCTTTTTTAAAACATTTATACATGAACATAATGTAGTTAACAAGGGCAAAAATAAAGACTTAAATGTGCTGAATATTTTACCAGTGCATTTAGTAAGAACAATCACTGGAACAGCATTACTGAGACGTGTTTCTTCCTGTTTGTGTTGTATTAAAGGCGTGTGAGCCAAAGGGAAATCAGGGTAAGAAGTCCTGATTGTAAGATCACACACTAGCGTTGAGCTTTTGCACAGGATTCATTTTCACTTCATTAGAGAGCGGTGATGTTGGAGGCTCAGCGGTCTAAGGCACATGTTACTGTACTGTGCTGAATATAACTGCAGCATTTTGCAATTAATTCTGTTCAGGGACTTTTATCACATCATATCTCTCCCAGACAGTTTTCTTTGTGACTCCTTCTGGTAGACAAAACAGGGGATATGATTGTTGTTGGTTTAAAGCTATTTTCCATTGTATTTAATGTTTTATTCATCCTCTTTATTTTGGGAAGCAGCCTCAGAACCAAATTGAAACAGACATTATGCTAGGAGTTTGATAATGATGATTCAAATGTTGTACAGCAGCTGCCCATGTTTAGTGAGGGATGAACCTGTATTATAAAGATGATTTTTCTTTAGAGGATATCAGATTCAAGCACTGTATTCAAGTTTAACACATTTCTTATCAAATGGAAAAGATGGATTATCTTTACTGTGAAATGAGCAAGGCAGGAAATACAGATTAGAATACTCAGAATTACGGCATTAAAAGTTCCATATGGCAAAATATGGAGTCAGTTAAATAATTATCAGTCATTTAGCTGACTAAATATATTTAAATCAATAATTAAGTTGTGCTTATCATCATATTCAGCAGTTTTACATCAACTTTAACAGAAAAAACTTACATTTTAGCACTTTGGATGTAGGTTGAAAGGAGAGTTTCAATGCATAGGTTTTACAGACGTAAGTCTATTAATAAATGTTTCGTACTGGTGCTCAGGGCTAACTTTATTTTTGCTAATTGTTATTCATAAATGTTGATAGATAATTGTGCACCAACCACTTAAAGATTAAATTGGATCAGTTGATTCAAGACTACAAATATTTCTTTAACTTTGGCAAGTCATGCATAATGTTGTCCTAAAATATACCTGCTGTTGTCAGGCTGAGTTTGCACATTAAACAAATGTCTTGCATGATAAAGATTAAAAAGTTTCCATGATCTTTTTTCAATCAGCTGGCTTTTTTGGAAATGGCTCTTCCTAATAATCCTGTTTTTATTTGCCTTTAACATCCAACAAATGATTCACATACTAACAAAAAATGAGGTACAACAACTACTAGGTTGTTGCATTTGAGCATAAATTCACTCAAATGAAGGACACTAATACCTTGTGCTTGGTCTATGGGATCCATGCATATGGTCTCCTATACTGTATACAGTATCTGTTTAGCCAGAGGTCAAGTTCAGTCAGTGTGCTCTTACTCTGGAGTCTGTTTTGCTCTGTTGTCATTGTCTGGTGCTCCTGTGCTTTTATCAGAGATGTAAGAGACTTCATTCTTTCTCTTTAACACATTTTCTATCCAGTTGGAGCCGTGTGGTGGTCTTTCAGGGGAGCAAGCAGAAGACACTATGCTCGTCCTCATGTTTTTTGCCTGAGGTAATCAGCTCTCCGTAGCCCTGTTGGTGGGAGAAGGCATAGGCAGAGCGGCGAGAGCTCGTCCTGCGTACTCGCCTCAGATTCCGCTCCTGAGGTCGTTCCCTCTTCCTGGACTGTTGTAGATGACGAACCTGCCAAAATACAGCAGTGGTGGAAGAAGTTCTTAGATCCTTTACTTAAGTAAACACACCAATACCACAATAATCCATTACAAGTTGATGTTTAGCATTGAAAATCCTAAGTAAAATTACATAGTATTATCACAAAAATGTATGAAAATATGAAAAGTGAAAGTACTCATTCTGCATAAAGTCTTTGTAACTGACAAATCATTGGGGTCTGAAATGATTAATGGGACGTGAATGAAGAAAAAATTATGCCACACAGATCTGTATGCACTATTTCAACTTTAATTTTTTGCTTTTATTTAACGTTTGGTCTCTAAAAAAATTTTAATGAAATCCTTCTGTTTTTAAGGGTTATGTCGCTTCGGTAAAATTGCTCACAACTCAATAACTAACTGAAACATGCCCCAACTACATAACTAACCCTCTCTTATTGTTTCTCTTATTTTCAATTTCCAATGGTGAAAGGTACTACTTGAGTAAATTTACGTTTACTTGGCAGATGCTTTTATCCAAAGTGGCTTACATTTGAAGAACAACATACAAGCATCAGTAAAGTAAGAGATCTATGAGTAACAATAAATACTAATAAGAGCTAATAACACATACTGCATCAATGGGGAGCAATAAGAGTTAACAAATAGTGCAATCTGGACAAGAGAATTGTGGTGTCGCAAATGACAGCAAAGAGCGCAGTAGCCAAGAAGGAAGGTAAGCCTGTACTATAGAGTTTAGGTAGATGGTTGCAGTAATTAAATGTACTCAATTACTTTCACTTACACAAACACACTATATGCATCACAGTTATTGTACCTTATCTGTTAGAGTAGGGAAGAGGTCTGCTCTCAGGAAGCGGACTACTAAGCCGGGCACAACACACACCACAGTGGTGAGCAGAATGACCAACCATACACTCTTCTCTGATAGACAGTTACGTGCCGTGCCTGAGGACGCACACATCAAAATGTATTTATAATTAATTTTCCAAGCATCAGTATTATTTATTCACATGTGTCAGACTGAGCCAAACTCACCTATGAATGGGAAATTACTTGGAAAGATGCCAAATATGCCATCACTTTGCATTGCAAACAAAATGGCAAAGTACACTGTCAGGCTGCCCCATGTGAGGAGGTGATTAACAGCTGTCCAGTAGTGTTTGTCAAGTCCAATCTAGGAAAAGATCCATGCATATTAAACACAAGTATGTGTCTTAACAGGGCTATTTTTGTCTGACTTGTTCTTGCTGTTTGTACTCTTACCTGAACACTTACGACTATGACCAAGGATGTTGCTATGGTGACTGCAAAAGCTTGTTGGTCAGATAACTGGGAGCCGTCCTCTTTCACCATGACAGAGAAGGCACCATAAGGAATGAAGAAGAGCAGGAATGACGTGCACACCCCCTGCACTGTGCACAGGAAAAACTGGCGTTTGTTGAAGAGAAGGTTTTGCTGGCCGGGTTTGTACAGGCTCGGGTAGCGAAGGCTGTTCTGGTCATTGACATCCTTTAGAAAACAGAGATATCATGCATGTTAGGTGATATGTTAAGTTTTATTACATATAATAGCAGTAGGGTAGCTGTAGGGTGAAGCATTGAGGCAGGTGCTTGATGGTTGTTGGCAGAAGCATGGCAGATGGTAAATTTGATATGACAGATGAACAATATAATATTGGATATGGTTTGCATAAGGGATTCTGCTCACTCATAAGTTTCATTGAGTGTAGCACGTAGTGTAGATATTTAGGTACCTTTTGGAAGTTTATCATGACACAGTAAAAGAGGTCTACAACAATAAGATATTCACCTGTATGACTAATGGAAACTATACATTTAGAAATGAAAAGTTTCTTTTAAGAGATTATGGTAATTTGGTATTGATTATATAAGTCAGCGCTGTGTTATCATCACATATTTGACAGTGTTACCTGGTCAAAAAGTCCCATCGCCAGGACTGGTAAAGATGTATAGACTATATTGAAGAGGGTAATGAACCACTGGTCATACACAGTCTGTGGACAGAGGACAGTTGTATACATACATCATTAATCCAACACAAAAAGGAGAAACATTCAAAAATATATAGGCCTTACAACAAGCCTATATTATAGTTTCCTTACCTGAGCCGAGAAACCACAGAAGAAACCATACCAGAAGTGCACCAGCGTGAAGGCAAAGTTCTTGTAGAAGAAATAGCACAGGAAATTACACATTCGGAAGTAGGACCAGCGTCCATGCACCAGCAAGAGCCGCTGCAGGTACCGAAACTGAGCAAAGGAGTAATCTGATGCCAGAACGGCCTGCATCCCCTCCTGACCGCTGATCCCAACACCGATGTGAGCAGCTGCAGAAGAAACACAGAGGATGGATTACTGCCCTTTAAATAGAAAATATTCACCATATTGAATGCATATCCTGTGATCCAATTGTCACTTTAAAATTGGTTGATGGATCTTTAAATATAACAGGGAAACACCAAGGTTAAATGGGTCAGTATTCTAATAAGATGAGAAAAAAAGAGTTCTCATCTATGGACTCTTAAATATGTATGTGAATATACATCAAGCTCAAAAACTGCAGATTGGGAATCGTCTTATTGCTTGACAGCTACAGAAGAGCAAACCTGAAGCTCTCAGAGACAATACATTGGCAGAAAGCTGCTGACTACTGCAGAAAATTAGTTTCAGAAGGAAAAACACTCTTCTTTCTACTGTGTGACAGTTATTGACCACCAGAGTTTCTGCAGAAGGCTTTCATCAAAGATTCAGTGTCTTGTTAACGAACACATTATCAGAGCCTGACGACCGAGAGTAGCTTCAGTGCAGCTCACTGCTGCACTGCAGTCATGTAGCCCTAGTTTGTGCCTGTCATGTATTACCTTTACATTTGAGTCACAGAGCTAACCATGCAGTTTCTAAAAACAGAAACATCTTAAAAAGTCTTAGCATTGTTCTGAAGGTATTTCCTGTTACAACCCCCTGCATCTGGCATCTGACACCTGCCCTGTGACAACTGGTTTGTGTTCTGTTTATTTTTGCCTTTGCGTGAATGTAGTGTTCTTGGTGCCTGTTAGATTTGTCTGTCTGCCTGTGTTCTCTCTCTTTCTCTCTCTCTTGCTTTTTGCCATCTTGCCAGCCTTGCCTGCCACAACTCCGGACTCCAGCCGAAGACCCCTTAGCTCCACAACTATGCCTGCTAGAAATGTTGTTTGACAATAAACCTCTTCACCAGTGCTGTGTTCGGTTTGCATCTGGGTTCTAGCCTGAAATCTGGCATTTCCAGAATAATCAGAGACTCTTTTAACATGTGGATTAAACTGTTGAAGAAATATTGCGAGTCAGGTTCAGGTGTGCAGATGTTTCAGAGACTAATGAAGACTTAGCATGTTTTATTGAGCCCGGCTGAGGAGATCCACTGCCAGCATACAACATGTGAACACGTCAAATGCCAAATCTGAATTATAACACTTTGTGGTCCCTGTTATGTTTCTGTCTTCCCCCTAGTGCCTGTAGATTTTCCCTCTTAGGTCATCTTTAAGTGGCCTAAGTTTTAACCTCTTTTCTCAAGTTGAAACTGTATTCCCTAATTCAGGTAGCCAGAAATTACTTTGTCTTTCCTACGATTGTGAATCACAAGCAAAATATAACAAGTTGTTTTGTAAGAATACAATAATACATAATACAATATCAGAACGAAACACACATATAAATTATATATATTAAATAACATTTAGAATTTGGATTCACATTGCAAGTTGAAAATATTTTTTTTACATGCAGTGGACTAGTAATAGTAATACTTGCTTCCTGCTGCTGTTCCCAAACAACCTTATTCAATGTGTCAACCCCTTGGATCAGTAAGCAAGAGTGATCAATCCTGAGACCTACTCTTGATCATGCTGACATCATTGGCTCCATCTCCAATGGCCAGGGTGACGGCCTTCTTGTGCCTCTTCACCAGCTCCACCACCTGGGCTTTCTGCATCGGAGTGACCCGGCAGCAGATGACTGTTTTACACAAACAGGCCACGTCCAGCAAGATGTGTTCCAGCTGTGGCTCCAGAGCGTGAGCCTGCAGGGAGAACAGATACATCCCACCTGTTAAACCTCATCAGTACTATCCTATAACATCAACACCCTGCAGAGGCAACACCAAACAACAGCTCACTGTAACATTTCCACCTAGCTGTTGAGCATCATGCACACCGCTCAAGGCACGCTCCTCTGTGAGGAAATAGATGTTAATGAAAGCCCGTAATAGAGCCGAGGGCCCTCAGCAGCACAGCAGTGCTCTGCTCATTACAGACTGCACAGTCAGCAGCAGGTACACAGATACCACACTCATAAGACAGCAACACAACCACTGTTTAACTAAACAAATCCTGCAGGTATCAGTACAGAAATAAAAACAATCACCAAAGGACAGAATTATCATTCCAACAAAGAAAAATGCAATTGAGTATCTTACCAAACTGTGTCCATTGATGACTAAGGCATATTCTGCAATAAGGGTTTCTTCAAATACATCATCTGCAGTCACATCTTTCGTCTGAACATCTCCTGCACTGATAACTCGAGTCGTGCCGAGAATGTGCTCTTTAGCACTCCTGAGGAGAGGAAAGACAGTAAACATACCTTTTTGTATGTTTCTAAAAACTTTATTAAGTTTGTAATAAATTAGATAAAATACTACTTACAGGCAATGACTTTTCAAGATTATATACATCAGTGTATGTATAGCAGATCTGTGACTTGCAGCTGTTAAAATATCAACCTGTTGTGTGAGTGGAGGTGAAAGAGAAATGTACAGCAGGTCACCTGAGCTGCTGCTGCACCTCCAGCAGTGTGTAGCCAGAGATGATAAACACCTCATTCATGTCGTCTCGCAGCATGTTGCAGGAGTACCCGATGTTCATCGCTGTCTCTGAAATGTTTTACACAATTTACATCTCTGTAGCTTTTCACAGATAGGTAAGTGGTTAATGAAGTATCCGTTTTTCTGGCCAAAAAAATCATTTAGGTGAATTATTAATTACTACCTAGTTTGTCTCCTGTGAGGACCCAGATCTTGATGTCGGCTCGATTTAAACAGGCGATAGTTTCTGGGACTCCTTCCTGAAGTTTGTCCTCGATTGCTGTGGCTCCTAGAAGCTTTAGCAGGACAGCAGTCAGCCTGCAGAGGCTAAATGAGTTTGCTTCAAGGGTGTAAAACAAAAAGTTGTCATTGTTACCTTCAGGCCCTGCTCGATCTCCTCGTAGAGCACAGCCAGCTGATCCTCACGGTTCTCAATTACAGTGCTGGCGAACAGAAGCTTCTTCGTCCAAACTGCAAAATAATCTTCATCGACATCTTTGTAGGCCAGGGCTAATGTTCGAAGTCCTTCTCCAGCAAATTCCTGCAGAGAAAATGAAAACAATCACCTAAAACAGTACAGCAGCAAAACAGGGCACTGTATTTTGTAAGCATGATGGTTTATTTTTTATGAGACTATTAATGCAGATAGTGCACTTAAGTGTATAAGCTCAGTTATTTAACAATGCAATCATTGAGCAATGTTATCCAATGGTATCACACTTACACTGAGATGTTCTGAGGTAGTGTGCATGAGGGCTTCACTGGATGAATCCAGAAGTTCAAAGATAATAGTGTCAGCTCCTTTGGAGTACAGTTTAATCTTGCCCTGTGGATTTCTCACTATGAAACACAGCAAGAGAACACAACATTACTTTTTTGATCAAATCCTCCATGCATATATATATAGTAAATACACGGATTACAGACTGGACAAACAAGCATGTAGGGGAGACCAGGTATGGTTGTAACATGAGGAGAGTGGTAACAACACCATTTCCACCTATTAGAGATAAGATAAGGAGTTAGGTAATCATTTTGGTATTTATCTACTTCCTCCCCCGATCAGGCATTGTCGTTATCAAGTCTGGAAATAGACACCTTCAGAATATATGGAGAAAAAACTGATTTTGAGGTAAGAAGGTAATTTTTTTATCTATTCTGTTGCAGATAGAATTATTTGATAAATATTAGATTGAAATTATGCATTTTTTTCTTTCTAATTTCAAACCAATATGCTACTACAGCTAGCTAAACATTGTCTCACAGGGGTGGGGTGTGTTTTAATATTTCTTTAAAAATTGCTACAACCATCCCCAATACATAAAACTAGGGATTTTCTTGCCCTTTGCAGTATCTGAGCTCACTCAGATCACTCCAGGGTTACCAGCATTCATTTGCGCTGTGATCAGTACTTGTGACCAGGTCTCTAATATTCTTGAGGAGGACTTAATTGGTGCCATTTACAGTGAACAAATGTGGGTACTTTGTATAAAAGTTTGACAACTCTACCTACAAAATTCAGTAAGTTATGGCTGCTGAAGCAAAAAAGTGTTACAACCATACCTGGTCTCCCCTACATAGAGACTGTTAACTTCATGCTATTTGCAGAAAATAAATATTTATTACTAGTTGTCACAGGTATTATTAAACATAGTAAATAGGAAGGGTGTAAAGAAACAGACTTGCTATTGATTTTTGATTCATGTAGTCATTTTCTACAATATTAATGTGCACATAATGCCAACTTGAGTACTTGTAAGTTAAAGGGAGCATTTCTGTTATAAGTGAAGACCTAACCAATGACACTCATTCTCTTGCGCACGTTGTTGAAGTCCAGTATGGCCAGCAGCTGGTAGGTGACAGCTCGTCCCATCTCATACAGTGTGATGGTCTCGGGGGTTCGGGCCCGGAAGACAAAGCCAAAGTTTCGTGCTGCAGTCACCAGGGCTCCCTCATCAGGCGACTGGGCCTGGTACACCAAGTTTCCTTTATTTTAACAGAAACATCGATCAGAGCCACTTTAATGTATTCAGTTATTTGTCTTTTTACTGGATCATTTACCTTCACTCTTCTCCTCTGGCATGACAGTGTGGCACAAAGCCAGCAGTCTGAAGAACTCCTGCACTGCAGGATCCTCCAGTTTAATGGCTTCCACCAGGCTGCCATCGTAAAACTTAAACTTTCTGTCACAGAGAGGGTTGAAGGAAAAGTCCACACAGGCTGTTTTCTGAGGGCACACGGACCACCAGCATAGTAATTATGTTATTAATTATATTGTATTGTTACAGAGTTAAGAATTCGTTCTCATTTAGCCTTACTTACTTCTGTAATTTCCACCTTCTGGTCAAATTCATTATAGACTTCACCTGAGTGAATTAAAAGTACAGTAATGACTTAAATATCTTGTGAAACATTATAGAAATCTGGCTGTGCCAGTGCTGATAATAAATGTTTTGCACTAAAGTCTAATACTTTTATTCAAACATAATTATTGTAATTACTTATTTCCCACAGTTATAATTTAAAAAAAATCATGGTAAGAAAAAGAAACCACTAAAATGATCAGAGAATTATTCAGCTATTGTAAAACAGTCAACTAAAACTGATAAAACATGCTCACACACAATTGTTTGGTAAAGTTTAATAGGAGAGTGATTTTAGAGTTTGAAATAGTTCCAAAAAGCTCCATACCATATGTCTGTCCATTAATGGAGCACTTGCTGAAGAGCATGATGTTCTGGGTGAGGGTGCCTGTCTTATCAGAGAAGATGAACTCCACCTGGCCCAGCTCCTCGGTCAGGGTGGTGGTGCGAGCTTCAGCCGCAGTGTCCATCTGACTGTGGTACATCTTCCTGTCCCAGTTAATGAAATAACTGTGGCCAAGCCGCAGAACCTCCACACTGAAGGAAGGTTTCACCAAACATGTTACTGTACAATATCCCTTTTTAATGGAAAATCATTTGTAAAACTGAAATAATTACATTCAAAGTGAAATGCCCATAGCATGAAAAAAAGTGACAGTTTTGCTAAGAAACAGAGTTACTTTGAGAATACATGAAGGAACTTTCAGAGCTTGGCAGAGCAACAGTTTCTCAGAATATTTATAAAGCATTGTCTTGGTCCTTACCTGACATACAGTGAGATGGGCACAACAGTGTTGAGGATGATGATGTAGGACCAGAAGGTGAGGAAGCCAGAGAAAATAGCACTGCTTTGAAACCCCTCCCAGGGCAAGAATACCTGGAAGTTTCTGCCAATGCGACTCTCCCAAATAGTGTTTCCGATGGCCAAAATGACTCCCATACAAATGAGGGAAGCAAAGATCTGAAATTTAGATCAACAAAATGTGTCCATTATGTCAGTTTATCTCGACCTTCATCACCTCATGAAAATGAAAAGTATGTCAGTATGTTCATTTAAAGATCCTACACACCCATGGTACACTCACTTATTGTGTCTGATTAGAGCTCTTCTCAGGATTGTCTGGGTATATATAATCTACACTTGATCGACATGAAACCCCCACGCTCTGTTAGTTTTGTTGCACACATTAGAGCGGGAAAACTTATACCTCATTCTTATTGGTGTATTTCATTTTAGGATCTCACATAAATATAGATACACACAATTTCTTTGAGCAGCATGAATTAAAACATCTGTTCAGGGGGGCCTTTAAGGAACATTTTGCAGGCACAAGCCTTATCAATAAATAGTTTGGGTTTATTAATAAAAGCTTTTGCTGGAATGTAAAAATTATATTTAATTAAATTAGATGCAGTGCACTTAGTTACCATGTAAAAGCAACAAACAGCTTACCCACAACACCAAGGTGTTCATCAGCTTGTCAATACTTGTCCTTTTAAATGTAGTCCGCCCAGAGTTCTGCATGAGTTTGGTTTGCAACCCTATTGGAAGGTGTAGAAAACACCAATCAATGTTGAAAGAACATTAACAACAAGAGGGTTTATTTGCTGGTCAAAGGATAAAATACAGGCAAGGCTAATGTATGTGGAGAATGAAAGCATCAAAAAAATTATTTAAAAGAATACCAGCAAAGATGACCATTCCAAAGCACCACTCAGTGTTTCTGAGTACACAACCTCGCAGCAGCATTTTGTCATTATCCAGAGGGTATTTATTGCCTCCCCAGTACAAAGTTCCTGTGAATTTATCCAGCTTGTTGTTTGGTGGCTCACAAATGACCTCTCCTGAGGAACAAAGCAAATGCAGTCTTACCAACATCAGTCAAATCCCCGCTGGAGAAAATTCACAGACATGCATTCACACAACAAAATACTAATAATCATCTTACTACTAATCATTTTGATGAGAGACATTTTGAACATGTCCACACACAGAAAGCCTGAGGTGACCACAAATGAACAAATATGTCAAGCATCATCTCACCATCAAAATCCGTCAGTTTGGTAATATCTCCCAAACCTGAGGTGACGGTCAAAGCCTGACGAACTTTCAGATTCGTCTCTCTTTTTGGGAGAGAAATGGAAAAAAACATTTGTGTTTTCCATGGAGACGTGTCAATGAATCATAATCTCACAGTTTCCTTCCTCACACATTTGACATTGTGTTCGGTCACAGTTTTTAGATTTCTTTTGTTTTACTTTACATAACCAGTGCAGCACTTACCCATCTAGCTCTGCAGTCTCAATATAGCACAGTCCATAGGGCTCACTACTACAGAGAAGGAGGATGTCTGCCTGTGTATAAAACCAATATGTAACACTCAGTGGTGAGAAAAGGCAATAAATCAATCTTTGCACCACTGAACCTGCAGGACCAACCAACGGCCTCTGAATCTCCCAGGAGAAATCTTTGCTTGTTAATCGTAACTTAACTACTCTTACATGTGAACATGAAAGACGGAATTGCACACCATCTAATAAATGCTGCAACAAAATAAAAGAAGCAAAACAAAAAGCATCCAATTTACAGAATCCTTCACAACATTGCACAGTTTACTCACAGCGACAAACTGATTATTCTCTAGTTTGATGATATCCCCCACTCGAACGTTCATCCATTTCTCATTCTGCAAACTTGAAAATTAAAAACAAATGAAAAATAATGATAATGGTTAAACCACATAAATGTCATTATCATGCAGTATGCAAACATTTGTTCATGTGATTTTGCTTCTCAGCAGTTAAATAAAGCATCTAAATGAGAGAGACAGAGGAGAGTGATGAAGTACCTTCCCCTGATGAGAACCTGAGACTGGCGGTTGTTGACTTGCTGGTCACTCTTATGTCGGAACTAAAATTTCAAAAAGGGGTGAGGATTTGTGTCATGGGAGATAAAAGAGAAGCATTCAGAAGAGCTGTAAAATATTTTTTTACTAACATAGTCATCTGTGGCGTCCTTGACAGCTGTGATCACCAGCACCAACACCAAAGGCACGATGGTTGTGAACCAGGACAGAGAGGAAATTTCTGGAATTAACTACATGAAAAGAAAAACAGGTTAACTTCACACAATAAAAAAAATACATTCATAAAAGTGACATGCAATCCAGCTTCTTCTACCTGCAGTATCGACAGCACTAAGAAGTACGCATTTGCAACCCTCTGGAACTGCTCAAAGAAGTTGATGGGCAGGAAAGTGAAGATGTTGTACTTTGAGGTTTTGATGCGATTGTCCTGAAGAAGCAAACATTTAGAAATTGATCTGAAAAAACGCAGACTACACTTGTGAGCAAAGAAAAACATAATGTAATTTTGAGGTCTACTCACAGCATATGAGAACTTGTCATTATAGTCCCACGCATTGGCTTTCACACGGCGTTCCTTCTCTACAAACAGACAAACACTTTAACCAGAGACAAATTAGTCTTATACAAGTACATATATAATTATAAAATATAATAAGACTTCAGACTTTTCTCAATAATTGTTTGATTTTATTTGATTTTTAAAAAAGACTGTAAGAGAAGCTTAATATAATTGTGGACTCTCTTGACTTACTTGCTATATATTCACCCTGTAACTACAACTCGATAAAGTTAAGATGGATGGCTGACACACAGCTCCCATCACTTTCCTAATAACCCTGTTATGCTGATTAATGCACAGGCCAGACCTCTATTTGTCCGATTAATATCCCACGATGAAACATTTCTTCAACATAAAGGACACGTAACAAAACATGTCGGTAACAACATAAATAATGCACAACACAAAATGTTAACAACAGTAGTACAGTGGTGCAGCATTAATCATTTACGTAGTCCTAAAGAGGTACAGGCACAATCTATCAACACATTTGAACATATTATTTGGTTTAATTTTTTGAGGTGAGATCCCACTAAAAAGATGCTCTACCTCATTGTGTTAGATTTTAAAAACTAAAGCTTCGCTAACTAAGACTGGTTCCCAGGTTTTATGAATTTGCCAGTTCATTTTAATGTAGCAGTGAAACCTTCCTTTGGGAGAACCTTGTACATTTCTTTGTACCACTGCAATATAGTAGAAAGCTTTTATTTAATGGAGTGAAGCAGAATGCACCTTTTCAAAAATCTTTCCAAAGGTAGCAGTCAATTTCATTCCCTTTTTATGACTGTTGTCAGTCATATGCAGATTTTAATGGGAGATAATAAAATGAATGATATGTAAATTCTATTTAGCTGATTCATTTTCAAGGCTGTGGTGTTGTGCTGGCTCACTGTCACACTATCATGAATTACTGGGACACCATCTTTTAACGTTATTAGTAACATCTGTGTTTTTCCTACAATGACAACTCAAAATGTCTTCTGGTAAAAAGGCCTAGGTGGTGTCCAAAATCATGCCCTTGTTGACTCATTCACTACTCCCTCTAGACACTCAATAGATCATTCAATAGTGAGCAGTAATTTCAGATTTCAGTCAATTGGCGTCAACAGTGACAGGTATGCATCGGTAAAATGCTGGGTATTGACACTACTTTTTTAATTTCACTGTGGAATTTTTGAGGGACTATATATTAAATACACACTGTGCATACATTTCACTAAGAATCCAGGCACCTTACCCTTTTGTTGCTTGCAAGATTGAAGTATATCTTCTTCTATTGTACCATACCTGCTGTGGTGGCATAACCTTTTGTCTTCTTGTTCCAGCCTGATATTGCCTGTCATTTATGCCCTTTTGATTTTTTTGCCTGTTCTGACTGCCTACCGCACCTGTTGCCAAACAACAACACAGTAAACTAAACTTTTACCTTACATGCTTCAGGTCCACGACCTGTTTTAATGAGTGTTTACAATGTGATACTGACACTCATTTAACGTGTTACAAGACAAGGTTCCTCTTTACTTGAGCAGCCATTCCTCTCGGCCTGCTACAATGGGTTGGATACATCAGACATATTTACCTAATTTACTGCATTTTATTTCAATGGGTACTCCAGCAGTCTTTATGCTGCACTTTAAAAAGGTGTGGGGACTCACAACAGACAGATTTTTACAAGAATTGTCACAAATGAAGAAGCAGAGTTAGAGAGATTTTGACTTTTAGTCCCTATGGGTGAAGTTCCAAAAACAGTGTTATTATTTACACCATGTCTGCCTCCCAAATGCTCACTTCTTTCAAACTCGCCACTTCCAATTTGTCCTGCAGGCTTTCTAAAATATCATGTCTCAACTAAGCCAAACCAAAATTACCCTGATGACATCATTAGGGTTATTTGTGCAAACTTTTGAAAGCTCCCCCCCCAGAGCAACAGGAAATATTACATAACTGCTTTGAAAGGCTGAGTGTTTGTGACAAGTAAACTTAAATTATGTAAAAACAGTGAAATGTCCCTTGAAGAATTAGTTCAACATAAAAAACACACTTGCTTGCTTTTTTGAAGAGAGCTGGGTGAGATACTGATACCACTCTCATGTCTGTCTACTAAATGTGAATCAACAGCCTGATAGCTTAGTTTAGCATAAAGGTAACAATAGGAAACAGCTGGCTTGGCTCTGTCCAAAAGGTAACAAAATCTTTTTCCAGCTCCCGCTAAAGCTCAATAATTTACACGCCATGTCATATTTGTTTACAGGTTTACTGGGACTTTACTGGGATGTGTGTGCCTATTTCTTGGGAAGGTGCAGTGACTCACCACTGGTTACCTGGCAATCCCACATTACAACAAGACTCAAGGAAGGAGATGTAACATGTGTTGGTGAGCTTTAGAGGTGCTGGTAGGCAGGTTTTGTTACCTTTTGACAAAGCTATGCTAGCTGTTTTCCCTTATTTCCAGTCTTTATGCTAAATTAACCTAGCATCTCCTGGCTGTAGCTCAGTGAGAAAGCATATAGGTGTAATTTCCAAATGTCAAACTAAACATCAGATCTTACCTACTTGTTAATATGTTTACTATTTATTGGCAATTGATAATATGTCACAACAATGCATAACGGATATGTCACTTCCAGTCAGCTCTGCCTTTATGTCTCACATTTATTCACTTCTCACTTCTATATTAGAAGCAATGGGACTAAGGTCCTCAAAGGTCCACAACTCTGCTGGTCATTACTCTTTTGTTCCATTTCTTTTCTTTCAGACAGTATCGGTCACAAGATCCCATCTTATAGCATGATTGTGATGGGAGATGCACATGAATCCACCTAAATATGGCTGATCCACTAAAGGGAAATAAATAACATCTCTGGCTGAGTTTCATGGGTTTGATGATATCAGAGTGTCTGTGGCATGTGGGCTCTGTCTGAGCTTGTCCCCTTTACACCCAAGAAGTGAGGACTTCATCCGCAATTACAACTCTGGCATTCATTTCATGGCTCATATGTCAGGGTGATGCATTAACATGCTCAGTCATGCTTTTTAAACAGTCTCGACAGGAAGTAGATTCACTCACAAACAACACAATAAATACCAGTCACATTTGAGATGAAAACAAGACAGAGCAATGCCTGAAAGGAGCACACTGCTAGAGCTGTTGTTTCCAAACAAGGTTAAATCATTGTTGAATTATGCATTACACACACGGTCAGAGCTGCAACAGGATAAACCTTCTCACACAAACGACTGGTCCTGTCTTGCTATCAGTTACCATGACAGTTAATTATTAAGAAAAGCTTTTGTTGTTCAAGGACTTTGGTCTGCTTAAACATTTCATTAGAAGATGTGTAAAAGCAATATTGTTTTTCTAATACAGCTAAAGTTATTGCTGTTATTTAACAGACTGATTTCTCAAAGAGCTTATTTTTTCTGCTAAGAACTTGAGCAGACTCTTGAGCAGCCTGCAAGTCCAAACAGCTTCAGGAAAAAAAAATCAGCCCATATTCCCCCTGGGTCTAACATTGATGCAGGAAGCTTTTGCATGATCTGTTTCAGTATAGCTTTGTTTCTTCCCCAAAGGTTGACAACACAATATCTGTACTTGAAGTTCCCTCTTAGTTTACCTCAAACACATGAAAAACACACATGCACCACAAAGGGAGAGGCTGACTGTCAAAACCAGTGCACTGCACTGGATGAGGAGTTACTGTAGTGCTGCCTGAGAAAAAGGAAGACTTAAGAAGGTATGTCTCCAGATTTTGAAAGACCAACAAAAGACAAAACTGATATTTGAGCTTTTCTGTACAATTTACACCTGTAGCCAGTAAACCCTCCAAACAAATGTTTCCTATTGTTCTCCTCTACAGTGTTTTTAGAAAAAATTCTCACCAATATGAGTATTTCTTCTCCAGAATGCCATGTTATCCGAGGACCTCCCGATTCTTTCCCTAAAAGTCGTGAAGAAATCAGAGTTTGAATGTAACTAATAAGTACATTTAGCCAAGGACTGCACTTAAATACAGTTGACTTAAAATGGACGAACTGTATTGACTGACTCTTATGTTGGACATTCACTCCAGGATACGTTGGTCAGAATGTAGTTGACAGGTCCCCAGTGTTTGTTCTCTGCACTTTATTAATCACATTGGAGGAATGGCAGAGCACCGGGCTCTTAAACATTTAAAGACTTCAGGCTAGCTTTGTGAATTTGTGTGTGTATGCATGTGGTTCTGCAGAAATACAACAGAAAAATAAATAAATAACAAAGTTTAGGGCATATACATAAGAGAATCATCATTATGTCCGTACATGGGTTCTCAACTCCACCACATTTCCGAGGGAAATATTTTTACTCCATTTCTTGAAAATTACTGGTCTTTACACATGGAGATTTTACAATAATTTAATAATTTAATTCAACTTACACATGAATGCATCCATAATGCTTATCCAAAACATTTACAGGGGCATTTTTCTTCATAGGAGTACTTTTACTTGCTGATACCTTTACACTTACCTAACTTACCTTTCTACTGCAACACTGCAATTTCCCTTTGGATATGAATAAAGTATCTATCTATATATCTTTCTATCTGTTAGTTAAAAGTTACTTGTAATAGAGTATTTTATTTGAATATTTGAATAATTTTACTTACTCTTAATAAGTAAAGGATCAGAATACTTCCTCCAGCAAAGGAAGAAACCGCCATCAACCATCTACACTATGAAGAGGAACTGAGCCTTTTGCATTGGGACAGTATTGGGGGGGGTTGAGTCAGTGTGCAATAAATGTGGCTTTTTGTTAGCCTACATCTGAGGCAACAAAGCAAGGTGGTGTCTATGGTTGCTTTTCTGTTCAGACAAGCAACTTTAATTAGGTGTAACCAGCAGCAGAAGGTAAATCCCCAGTGAACCATGTCTCCTTGGCAAAACATCCCAGAGGAGCAATACACAGCAGGGAGTGTAACATCTGAACAAGATATAGTTCCTTAATTCTCAAAAGAAAATAGTGTAATTGTGAAATAAGTGCAAGGGTTTCTTAATTCGTGTGTTATACCATAGATTTCAGTGTCTTACCTTGCACAGGTTTGTCACAGGCACAGTCTAGTATTGTCTCCATGTATCCTGTCGTTCAGTTTATTTTCAGGCAGCACATTCCTCAGAACCCGAATGAAAAAATCACCAGACATGGATGGACTCCTGGTTGTAAATGAGCAGCAAAAGCCCGCTCAGCTGCGGTGAACAAGAAGAAGACTGCAGACGGTGTAGGGTGTTAAAATGGTGCAGCAGGCACGCAAAGATGAGCAATCACGGTGCGAATGAGCAAATGTGTAGAGAAAGAGTGAGACCCGAAAAGAAATGAACTCACTGACGATCACCCACCGAGAACGCTGAAACGGCGCTCACAGGAGCCTTCATCGGGTGAGATGCGGAGCGTGCGCGTGTGCGTGGGTGTGTGCGTGCAATGTCTGTCTCCCCACGAGAAAAACAATAGCCAGACTGATTTCTTTACAAACATTTGAACACTTGATGATGTTCTTACCAGCATTGAAATTATGAGCTGTGAAACATTTTGAATTGGCTCTAATTAGGCAGCAGTGAGGAGGATTTTACCTAAAGTGATAAATTTGCACAGTTTAGATGTATCCTAACTGAACAATAATCTGTACCCTGAAAGCACGTTTTCAGTAGGCTAATTGTCGTTGAAATGTGTGGGTTTTTTTAATAGATTTCTATATTAGTTTATGTAGCTATATTGCCCGCTAAGAGCCCAAAACAAAGTGCAAACATGCGCCATCACTCAAGACCTCCTCCAATATAGTGCAGTATCTTATTCACTCTCTGATTCACTGATTCAGTCAAGCCTACATTATTAAAAACAATTTGTTAGATTTTTTCACAAACCCGTAATAGGCTGTTACGTTATTAGTAAATATTTTTACCAATACTTTTTTTTAAGTCTTACGATTTGTTTTTTATGGGTTTATATTTTTATTTAATTTTAGAGGTAGGCTATTTGGTATTGTTTCTTAATTGGTGTATTTTGATTGATTTCATTACATTAAGATGAGCTGATGCTACTGACTTTATGACTGATGTTTAATATAAGTGTAAGAAAGTGTATGATCATTTTGTTTATTGTAACGTAGTTTACATTCTCATTTCCAGTTTCCCACAACATGTGTTCTGAGTTGAAACTGTTATTACAGCGCCTCCAGTCGGTGTCCTTTTGAAAAGCCAGGGCGCACACCATAGATGACCTCCTGCCTTTAAGCTGATCTAATTCTCTGTTGTATTTCTGTCATGCATGCACTCACATTGATGGCGCTGTGTGTTGCAGTTGCCATCTGGAGGGAAGCAGGTGAGAACTCAAACTGACGAGTTCATTGAGATATTTGTAGATTAGTCTTAAATTAATTTGTCACACTAATGGTTAGGTAATTTCTTCTGGAGGGGGTCATGGTTATGCCACATACAGTGTTGCTTTAATTTCTATACAGGGTTTCCCCTACTATAATATAGCATTTATTTCTCCAATAGAAACAAATTCCTCGTATGTGAATACATACCTGGCAATAAAGCTGATTCTGAGTCTGATTCTGATTCTGATGTATCACTACAATTGAACATGGAACAAGTAGGATATAAACTCAGCTGCCAGTTAGCTAAAACTAACATTTAACTTGCCCTCACTGACATAAAAGAGGTGGACAAAATTAGACACACCCTTGATTTAACACAATACCACAGCACCAAAGTATAGCCACCAAAAAGACCACAAAGTTGAATCAAAACATCTCTGCAACAAAAACTCAACATGCCAGTTTATTTGACTGCATTGGTTATAGTTTGGTGTGGGTTTGGTCTAGGTATATAAAGCTTTTGATATTATACTACTAATGTAAAATTAAATTAAATGGATAATTGATGCAGACTATTAATTACCAGTGAATTTGTTTGATGGAAGATGGAAGTACATTCCGGCTTGAGTTGTGGTTATGATGGCAACACATCCAGTTCTCTGTCCACATGTGCTGCTCAACTGTATTACCCCCCTTTCAAAAGAACAAAATGACCATTAGAACATACAAGCAAATAAAATTAATTTCTTAATGTAAACATACTGTATATTGAATAGGAAAATATCAGTCATCCCTTTACCTCCAGTAAGTTTACCAATTTAGAACATAACTGTTAAATGTTCTTCTCAGAAATGTACTAATGTTTCTTTACTTTATAATAAACAGGTGTTCAGAGGTTGACGCTGGGCCTGTAGGGAATATCAAAATCACCTGATGTTCTCATTACAAAGGGATCAAAATAGTCCAAAGGACATGACTGTTTATTCTTTATGGAACAGCGGCTCATTCTCCAATAACGCTGCATTATGTGTGTGGAAAATGTAATACAAGTTATCACCTCTCTCTTTTTTACATTAAAGACCCAGGCCTATAGAATTAACAGGACAGCAGGCTATCTAAACTATCTGAACTAGTAAAACCAGTTTGATGAGTACCCTACAATCAAGCAAAGTCATGCTGATGAAGATTTTTCTGTTACTGCAGCTCCTAAGATTTTCTAGATAAAGCCTATTGAATGGATAGGCTATAGGAAGCGCTAATTTGCATATAGATCTCTACCTGCTACTTGCACGTTTTTAGCCTATAGGCCTGCGTGAGAATATGTTTTTAAGTCACTATGTCTGATATATTTTAGATCTGTCTGGGCATGTAGGCTACGTTGGCAAGTCATAATATATAATGAAAATAATACTGCAGCCTTATTTGGGGGCCAGAGTTTTGGACGTGGACTCTGGGCTGAAGCTGAACAATGTCCCTTTCTCACTCCCAAGTCATCATATTTGAACTCTGTGTCCTCAGAAATAAGCATTTGCTCGCCGTTAACGAAGAGCGGTCTTTATTGGTCGAGCGGTACAGGAGGCGGGACGAACAGTTCAGTCAGTCACTTGAAGGGTGGCAACTGCTCAGTTCACAATCAGTTAACGCCTCACGCAGACTCTGTCAGGTCTTCCCTTTTTTAGCAGAGAGAACGCAGGTCGGACTGAATTCTCCTGGATTATTTAAGGATTTTGTCTAACTTGACAGCAGTTAAACGGGAGGATAACAGTAGTGCTGGTCAAGGTAGGTAACATACTAGTCTGTCTTTTTCAATGTTACAGTGCGTATTTGACCCTGAATCAGGTTTACGCACGTACAGGAGTGCTTGTTATGGACGTTTATGGAGGCTTCATTACGCAGCATGCAGCAGCAACTGTTCAGCTCCGATTGGGCTTCGAAGCACCACTTTAAATAAAAGTAACCCAGCTGTTACGTGTTTACTTATTTGTTTGTGCTCTCTGGCCTCAGCCAAAGTAGGGCATAGACAGAAAGTATATGTCAAATTCAAAATCTCTCACCCAATTTAAAGCAGATTCCCTTATTGTGTAACTTTTTACTCTAAAACTTTGAAAACCTGTTGAGCCTTTCTGAATTTGCACCTACAATCATACTGGTGTGTGTGTGTGTGTGTGTGTGTGTCAGTTTATTTGGGTTGGTCCCTTTATTATATTAGCGTTAGCTGTGGGTGGTGAAGCCAAAGTCTTGATCCTCTTCTTTTCAATAGTCCATGTCAAAGCATTAAATATTTAACCTGATGAAAAAAATCTAAACCTACTCAAAAGGTGAAACATTGGTTGTCTATTCTACCTACTAACTATTGTAAAAGGAAAAACTAGTTACTCTCTACCTTTTGATAGTCAAAATGTAAACGTGGAACAGCAATAAGGGGACATAAGGCTGTTGACAGATTTTGTCTGTTTGAGTCTCAGAAAGTATAAGCAAATTGTTGGTAACCAAATAAATTGTCTTTACTTTTAAGACACACGATGTCTGCACTGCGTCGTCTGAGGCAGTGCCAGGTCAAAGGCATTGCTGTCTCTTATCTTCACACGGGCAGCAGTGCCTATGCCAAACATCATTACAAAATGCTCGTGCTCGGAGGAGGAAGTGGGGGCATTACAATGAGTGCACGAATGAAGAGGATGATGGGAGCTGAGAATGTGGCTGTTGTGGAGCCCAGCGAGGTAAGGATCCAATAGATTATGATTTGCCGTACCTCTTGTGGATCACTAGAACATAATACAAATTATGAAGAAGTCTCGCTTTCAATTATTCATCTGTCTATTCATGTCTTGCATTTTTGTGTTTCAGTCCCTCAGAAACATAAATGTATTTTCCACTGTCATTTAAAGCTGGTGTGTAACAACTTACCATTGTTTTCAGATGCACTACTATCAGCCAATTTGGACACTGGTTGGTGCTGGGGCAAAAACTGTGGCCTCATCAGGTCGTTCCACCTCGAGCGTTGTGCCGTCTGGAGTAAAGTGGGTGAAATCTAAAGTTCAGGAAATAAACCCAGACGCAAATACTGTCCGCACAGACGATGGGACTGAAGTATGTTTGATTTAGGAAACTATTACCTGACAGTGTGTATGTATAAAACTGCTTTATAGTGTATCATCTGCTGTCATGGCTTTGAGTGTTAGTTTGTATATTTGAGTGTTAGTTTGTATATTGTCTATGAGCATCTAGCCCTACTTAGACTCTCTTTTACATTGCAGATCTCCTATGAGTATTTGATCGTGGCTCTTGGTTTACAACTCCATTATGAGAAGGTGAAGTAAAGCTTTGTTCATTCAACTCTACCTAGTAAACTTTTGCCATTGTATATAAATTGAATTACATCTGAGAAAAGTCATCTTATATGTAGATCAAAGGACTGCCAGAAGGATTTGAGCATCCAAAGATTGGGTCAAACTACTCAATCCAAACTGTGGAGAAAACGTGGAAAGCGCTGCAGGACTTCAAAGAGGGTAATGCTGTTTTCACTTTTCCAAATACTCCTGTGAAATGTGCTGGAGCTCCACAGAAGATCATGTACCTAACAGATGCCTATCTCAGAAAGGTACTTCATTTTCAGATTTGAATGATAACATAGTACAATTTTAAGTGTGGTTCTCCAAATTAAATAAAGACGTTTTTATGTTTTTACCGAAGACAGGAAAAAGAGCGAAGGCCAATGTAATATACAACACATCTCTACCTGTGCTCTTTGGGATCAAAAAATATGCTGAATCATTGTGGGATATTGTGAAACAGCGTGACCTACAAGTGAACCTGAGGCACAACCTAATTGAGGTGCGGGCAGACAAGCAAGAAGCTGTGTTTCAAAATCTTGAGAAACCCGGAGAAACCAAAGTGTTTGAGGTAACTGTGTTACTGCACCGCAACTGCACCTTTTACATAGTATGTTATGAAAAACCTAATAAACTACTTACTTTTCTCCTTTTGCACCTAAGTATATGCAAATCAGACTCCAGTAAATAACTCTTAAATTGCTGTTTTTCTTTATTAGTATGAAATGCTTCATGTCACACCACCAATGGGACCCAATTTGGTGATTAAAGGCAGTCCACTGGCAGATCAGGCAGGCTGGTTGGATGTCAACAGAGACAACCTCCAACATAATAGGTATCCAAATGTGTTTGGAATTGGAGACTGTACCAATCTGCCCACAGCCAAAACGGACGCTGCTGTTGGTAAGTGATTATTGTGTCATTAGTTTGAACACTGCATTAACGCAATACTGGAAAGCAATCTGTTGCTGTATACAATTCATCTCTTGTTAACTGCTTGTTCTTTTTGGCAATTTAGCCAGTAAGTGTATTGCACAATAACCTACTTACACAAGACTATAAAAACACACACACCACACCCTATAAAGCTTGTGATTTAGGTACACTTGTCAGTAGTATCTAATGGAATGTATCGTTACCTCAGTTTACCTTTGTGTTTAAGTTTGATTTTGTTAAGTGCAAAACATTTCTTTGTCAAAAGTAAACACACGGGGAAAGGTTTAACCCTCTGCATTTAGTTGATTCAAAGGTGTGCCAAACTGTGGATACAAAGAATGTAATTTCCTGGCAACATGGCATCACTGAATGATGACATTGGGTTATAAACCAGTACTTATCACTTCCTGCACATCTGACTGCAGTAACGAATCTAGCATTATCATGCTAATCAGTATGGCTGTAATAGTTCTGAAACCCAGACAGAAACTGTGAGGAAGTTGATGAAAGATGCACGGATGGATGGTTAAAATTTTAATAAATTCAACTTTAAATTATTTTTCCTGCTAGTAGTAAGGCACTTTAGAATAGCTATATTACCTCTTTACTTTTTATCCATCCAACAGTTTTCCTTTCTTGGAGGCTTGCATGCGAAGTCTTACTGTGTGTCCCAAATCCATATTACATACAGATTGTAAGCAGGTGTTATATATAAGGATTGTTCACCCTGGAAATGTGACAAAATAAAGTATACTCAAATCAGACAGTATACACACTAAATTTCTCTAAATAAAGTAGCTGCTCACAGGTGCAAAAAAATGAATTGTAGATGGTGGTGAAATAGCTCTACAAATATATTTGCTTTTAGGACATGAATTTGGGACATAGTGTTAGTCTTCTTAATTCCTAAAAAGAAAATTTGCACATTTAATGAAAAGGCCAACCATTTTTTTCTTATTCTCAGCTGCACAGTCTGCTATATTGAACAGAACCATCAGCAAAATACTGAAAAATGAGAAGCCAGATAAGAAGGTAGGTGGGACATAAACATCAAGAATTTTACTTCTCTGTTGAAAAAAATGCAAATACATAATCTCCTTGTTTACAGTATGATGGCTACACTTCATGTCCGTTGGTCACAAGCTACAACACTGTAATTCTGGCAGAGTTTGACTACAATGGACAACCACTGGAAACATTCCCCATCAACCAAGCCAAAGAAAGAAGACTCATGTACTACATGAAAGCTGATGTGATGCCTCACCTCTATTGGCACGGGCTTTTAAAGTATGTATAGATAATTAACAACATGTTAAAAGTTTGTATTGAACAATTGTACCACACCTTTCACCACATTTTATTAATGTGCTTTATTTTTCTTATGTCAGGGGACTGTGGGGTGGACCAGGACCATACAGGAAACTCTTTCATCTTGGGATGAAATGAAATCTCACCACCAGTTAATAGCAAGTTAATACTGTACATTCCCTAAACTTCTAGGCTAAGAAGTAGAATGTTTAATCAACGATGGACACATATTGTGAGTATTATGTAGCTGCAGTACCAGAGGCTGTAGTTTTGTGACCGCAATCCTAAGACCGGATCTGCATTTCTAGGACCCTTTTACTCTGATACTGCCAGCTAGCTGGCTGGCTAGCTAGCTAGCTATGTTACTCTTGACAGCCCCCTGAAGCCAATTACCCTTACCACAACCATTACTGAGTGTGTGCCTAAACCTGAGTTACTGATTATATGCATGTTGACTGTTAACCCTACAGCTGCACACACAGTGTTGCTGTGCATTACCATGACCACTCCACTAGACGGCGCTGTCTCAAAAGAACAACGGTCTTAGAACTGCAATCCCAGGATTGTGGGGGTCCTGAAACTGCAGCCTCAGGTACTGCTACATAATATTGCATATTGTGGCTAGTACGATGGTAATATTTATGGCCTGGACATCGTGACTGATCACAATAAGTTTGATCAAGATATTGTCAATATTTAAATGTCTCGCTTTAGTTGAACTTGCAATAAGTGGTGCATTGATGTTATCATGGAATAAAATGACTCTCTGTAATGAGCAAAAGTCACTCGACTCTGTAGCTTTATGTAGCTTTTAGCTGCTTTTGCTTCTTTTGGCAGCACTTTGAATGTACGATCTTGTTACTTTCATCAGCCTCATTATAAAACCTGCAAAAGGTTTGTAGAAGATTCTTTGATTTGCTTACCAGTGTGCTTTCATAAGCCAGTACGTTTCCCCACAGCCTAACCGAAGTTAGCCAGGCTCTTCCAAAGTTTAGTCAACTCCCTGCTGCAGGGTAAATAATCTATGTTGTTTGTGTACATCCAATAAACAGACCAATATTTGTTTTTTTAAAACAGCCAGTGTAACAGCCAAGTGTAAATGAACAATTTAAAAAGTCAATGCTTTGGTACAATTACATGGTCATTTGTTTTTGCAGGATATTGCAGGACATTGTCTGCCCGTCATTAAGAGTGCTGGGTTGACAGTAGTCACTAAGCACAATATTTAAACATTCTATTTTGCCGATTGCTTCACAAGAAATTGTGTACATTGGTGAATATTTGTTATTATGTGTGTAGTTTCTTTAGGATTTTAATAGTCTAGAGTCTTCTCCAACTTACATGCTAAAGCATTCTGTCCATGAAATTGTATTTGTTTCCACAGCCCAATGTTAATCATTTGTGCTACCAAATATTTTGTATGAGTGGTTGTCTTTTGAAATACTTAACCATGAACATCCAAACTAAGTGCCTTTTCTTTGATCAGAAATAGAGGTTTGTACATAGATTATTTTTCTATCATTGCATAACTGAGTCATAAACATGGATGACTATGTAGTCGGTGCTAACGTCATTTTTGTATTAAAAAGATGCATTTCTCTTTAATCATTAAAATCTGTGTACAAAACCTGCTGTAAAATTTCTATTGAAGTAAAAACTGAAATTGTTAATGAAACAATTCTCAGTATAGTTATCACCTTGTTGCACTTTATGGTATTTTTACTTTATGGTACTTTTATTGGAATATCGAAAGTTATATATGACTTTGTTTTGCTGTGATTTTTTATAGTATTTTCTTTTATGATGTTCGTGATTAGTATTATTACTTTAGGACACAATCTGCAATTGGTGGACACTGCCCTTTCTGCACATATAAATGTGTACACTCTACTAAATTGGCTGTAATGTTACACTGTTACATGTTTACGCCTTTGTCTTACCTTCCAGACATCAAAAATCATCAGCAGGACAAGTTATTCATGCAAACTGACATGCATATTGTCTGTAGTGTTATTATATTAGTTTATAATGCAGCTATGTTGCCCCTGTAAGGACCCAAAACAGTGCAAAGTGAACTAGTGCTGTCCCTCATCCTGTTATTAAAGAAAATAAGGAAGCATTTTTTTTAGAAATTTATAACAGTATATTTTCACAGACCTTTGGTGTATGATGTTACATTGTTGGTAAATATTTTTCTTTTTTAAAAATTCTTATGGGTTTGTTTTGTTATGGTTTTATCTTTTATTTTATCTCAGAGGCGTTTTGTAGTGTTCCGTGGTAGCTTCTTCATAAGTTCTGATTAATTTTAAATTTCATCGTGCTAAGATCAGCTGATGCTACTGAATGACTTTTTGATTGATGCTAAATATAAGATATATTTATTAATATTCTATGTTCTCATGTCCAATTTCACACAACATATCTTCTGAGTCATTTTAAAAGCCAGGGCACACAGCAGAGATGACAGAAAGCTGATCTTATTCACTTGTTGTTGTTGCTGTGTTTGTTTTGTGGTGCAGCTGCCATCTGGGGTGAAGCAGGTGAAATCAAGACTTAAACTAAAACCCAAACAGACAAGTTGATGGAGGTAGCCTATTAAGTATGTATATTACATGTAACTATTGAGATTATACCTAATAGTGCCTGGTCTTAGGTTAATTACAGTTTACCACAGTAATGGTTAGGTCAGCTTTTCTGGAAGGGGTCATGCTTAAATTGGATGCCACTTTATACAGTGTTGCCTTAATTGTTATAAAGACTTAATAATTTAGCATGGAAGAATTATAGGGTAGCACATACACTTGTTGCCTATTATATAGGCTAAATGTTAAAACTAGCATTTACCCTACCCTCATTGACATAAAAGAGGTGGACAAAATATTAGAAACACCCCTTGGTTTAACACAATGCAACAGCACCACTCCATGGTAAGTGACTATTACATGGCAATCAAAGGCCAACCACAGGCTTTAACATATTCAGACAGAAGATGTTCTATTCTTATACTAGTCTCTGTGATCAAACTCCTGGAGCACCATATAAAAATGCTGAATTTAAATATAATTCACCAACTCCAAGCCCTATAATCCTTCTGTCACTTTAACTAACTGGTAAACACATAATTATATTATTATTATTATTATTATTATTATTATTATTATTATTATTATTGTATAATTTGGTTAGTGTATATACCCAGCATTATTTTATGCTCTTTCCAATGTAAAATTAAACACTATAATAAAACAGGCATGAGGATCCAGGTAATATCCAAAAGATGCTCTGCATTGTTATGGGGCTCCTCGCCCAATATTCTAATTTACATCTATGCAGTCTTTTCTATCAGATTACACCTCTACAGTAAACGTGATATGGGCAAGATGGAAGTACATCCTTGCTTGTATTTTGGTTATGATGGCCACGCATCCCGTTCTTTGTTGTAGACCCAGGCGATCAGCAGCTCTGAAAACAATATCTGAACCAGAAACAAACAGTTAACCAAATCCATGCATGAACATGTATTTTGTTGCAGCTAACGTTTTCAGGCCTACTGAAGGGGCAGGCAGTAATTAAGATCTCGAACCTGCTAATTAACTGCAACTACTAACTCAGTTAAGTTTTTCGCTTATGGGCCTACGCGAGAATATGTCCCTGATATATTATCTGTCCGGCCATGTAGCCTACATTGTTCGGTTTTGCTGAAATCACAATGGTTTATGAAAATCAACTACAATCACATCTTCATCGTTTATATTTAGTGATGCATTCAAAAACCATCGGGCATTTGCAGTCTCTGTCCGTCCCACTACTAGCTAAGCTTGGAGAAAAGGGAAGCAAGTAGGCCTACAAGTCCATGTTTATTTCGCAAACATGCTTTTCAGCATATTCCAGGACGACTAAATTGATTTAATAAACAGTGAACCCATAGTTAACAGCATACTGTAGAAAGCGCTCCTACACCCAAACACGCCCACCATCAAGTGAGGACTCATCCAAACTTGTTTTTGAAAAGCAGGATTATCAACTTTTCAACAGCCTTCTAAAGTCAATTTCGAGGTCTGTCTTTCAACTCCGTTAAAAAAAATCCGCTAACATATTAAATTTACACTAAAGATAGAAGGTTAAACAGACAGTTAGTAAAGGCCGCTTTTGATTGGTCGAGCGGTGGACGAGGCGGGACAAACAGTTCAGTCTGTCCCTTGAAGGGTGGCATCTGCAAGTCTATATCAGATTAAAGCTGATAGTCCTACCTACTTTGCAAAGTGAAAGCAGCTCGGACTGATTTCTCCTGTATCATTTAAGGATTTTGTCAAATTCGACAGTTAAACGGGAGGATAACAGTAGTGTTGCTCAAGGTGAGTAATACAACTCTGTCTTTATCGACGTTACAGTGCTGTACTGTAACTGTACCTGGATATCATGTTGTCATGTCTACGCATGTAATTTATAGGATGCTTATTATGGAGGCTTCATTACGCAGCTTGCAGTTTCAACTGTTCAGCTCCGACTAGGCTTCACAGGAGATGCAAGCAACCCAAGTTAAATTAACCCAGCTGTATCATTAATTTACCTGTTAGTTATTTTTGTTGTTAGGATTTCTTGCATAGGGGTTGTAAGGGCACTGGCAAACTAGGGCATCTGAAAGGTATAGGCCCACCTCAAAGTCATAATCTCCCACTCATTTTGAAGCAGGTTGCATAATAAGGGGTTATTATGCAACTTTTTTTACTCTACAACTTGTTAAAAAGTCAAAATAAAGACACTGTTACATGAATTTTCTCCTGCAAATATAAAACATAACATAAAACATTAAATATGAAGCTAATGAAACTATTAACATGTTTAAAATCTATTCAGAGAACTGCACTTGGGTTATCTATTCTACTAATTATTGAAAAAGGCAAAACTAGTGATAACCTTTGACAGTAACATGGGAACTGAACTGCAGGTTGTTGACAGATTTTATGCCAGACAGTATAAATGAATTGTTGCTAACTAAATAAATTGTCTTTACTTTTAAGACACAGCATGTCTGCACTGCGTCGTTTGAGGCAGTGCCAGGCCAAAGGCATTGCTGTCTCTCGTCTACAAAGCAGCAGTGCCTCTGCCAAACATCATTACAAAATGCTCGTGCTCGGAGGAGGAAGTGGGGGCATTACAATGAGTGCACGAATGAAGAGGATGATGGGAGCTGAAAATGTGGCTGTTGTGGAGCCCAGCGAGGTAAGGATCCAATAGATTATGATTTGCTAAACCTCTCTTGTGGATCACTTGATCATAATACAAATTATGAAGAAGTGTCGCTTTCATTTATTCATCTGTTTATTCGTGTTTTGCATTTTTGTGTTTCAGTCCCTCAGAAACATAAATGTATTTTCCACTGTCCTCTAAAGCTGGTGCCTACAACTTATAAATGATTTCAGATACACTACTATCAGCCAATCTGGACACTGGTTGGTGCTGGGGCAAAAACTGTGGCCTCATCAGGTCGTTCCACCTCGAGCGTTGTGCCGTCTGGAGTAAAGTGGGTGAAATCTAAAGTTCAGGAAATAAACCCAGACGCAAATACTGTCTGCACAGACGATGGAACTGAAGTATGTTTGCTTTAGGCAACTGTTATCTGTGTATAAAACTGATCTATAGTGGTTCATCTGCTGGGAAGACTTAGAGTACTAGTTTGTATATGAAGCAGTTTTTGTTTTTTAATATAATGATCTATGAGCATCTAGCCCTACTTAGACTTTCTTTCACATTGCAGATCTCATATGAGTATTTGATCGTGGCTCTTGGTTTACAACTCCATTATGAGAAGGTGAAGTAAAGCTTTGTTCATTCAACTCTACCTAGTAAACTTTTGCCATTGTATATAAATTGAATTACATCTGAGAAAAGTCATCTTATATGTAGATCAAAGGACTGCCAGAAGGATTTGAGCATCCAAAGATTGGGTCAAACTACTCAGTCCAAACTGTGGAGAAAACGTGGAAAGCGCTGCAGGACTTCAAAGAGGGTAACGCTGTTTTCACTTTTCCAAATACTCCTGTGAAATGTGCTGGAGCTCCTCAGAAGATCATGTACCTAACAGATGCCTATCTCAGAAAGGTACTTCATTTTCAGATTTGAATGATAATATAGTACATTTGTTAAGTGTCAAAATTAAATGAAGATATTTTTGTTTCCACTCAAGACAGGGAAAAGAGCGAAGGCCAATTTAATATACAACACATCTCTACCTGTGCTCTTTGGTGTCAAGAAATATGCGGATTCATTGTGGGATATTGTGAAACAGCGTGACCTACAAGTGAACCTGAGCCACAACCTGATTGAAGTGCGGGCAGACAAGCAAGAAGCTGTGTTTGAAAATCTTGAGAAACCAGGCGAAACCAAAGTGTTTGAGGTAACTGTGTTACTGTACCGCAACTGCACCTTTTACTTTGTAATACAGTATTGACTGTTTTGTGCCATGGACAACCCAGAGCCCTTTAAAGAGAGAGTTGCGTCAGCGGGGATCCAAAATGCTACATCATCACATGGTTCATGGAGACTGCAGATAGTTCCCGGAAGTCTTAGGCGAGCAATTCAAAATGGGCGAGAGAAACAGCAAAACGGCGATTTTAAGCAATTTCTGGTAATTTATACAAAAACTGCGTTGATTTACAATATGTGTACAGCACACTGACACGTGCATGTAGTTTTTTTTTAAAGGAGGACATATAGTTTTGACAATAACAGCCATAATCAACTACCTTGTGGACATTTTTTGGCAAACCTTACATTATAAAATTCAGATGAGATTTACCTTTCTAACATACCTTTTAGTAATTCCATGGTACCAGGGTTAATTGAGCTTACTGACTAATCTTTATGACTTCAGATAGAACAGACAGGTGACTATCAATGATTGTCATGTATTAATTTAATAAATCTCCAATAAACTTAGAAAACAGCATGTTAAGTGGTTTGTTTATGTCAGAAAAATGAGTATGAACATTTGGTTTCCCAGCTGATGTGGAGAGGAGGAAAAAATGGTTGAATCAGGTCAACAGGAGCAACCTTACAATCACTAAAGAGGCTAACAGTAAAACATGTGATGTACCTTTTCCACAAAGAAAGAAGACATCACTGGCTTTATATTTTGTTTCATTAAAACATCACAGCAGATAATCTTCAGGTTCCTCTGAACCCCTGTGATTCTTGTGCTGAGAGAGGGAGAACAAGAGAAAGGGTTAAGCTACACATCTGTAAAGATTCATCCAGGTCAAGTTTTTCCAAGAAAAGTTGAATTGAGAGCATCTGGACATTTCAGAAGAAGTCCAGTTGCTCTCAATTCAGCCTTTTTTGTAAACGGCTACAGGTTTGATTGAGAAAGTTATGGATTGTTAAATTTTGGAACTTCATTAACAGCTTTTGCGGCTGATGTTGGCATCAGTTACTGTATAAGTTGTTAGTTTTGTTTTTTCAAACAGTTCTCACATACAGGAACTTTGATGATATGAATTTGTACAAAGTAATTATGTAATTAAGAGTAAACATATCCAGTAAGAACTGAGTGTTCACCAATATTAATGTGGGTAATTAAACCTGAATTGTTGAGTGGAAAATAAGCTCATAAGCTAAGACGGGATGTAGACACTGAGAGAAAAGAAAGAAAGTATAAGAAGTGTATATATTTCTTATAAATGGTATAATCATGTGTTGTTTTCTGTCTCACCATGGTCCTCTCAGTACTCTAGCATCACTGCTCCTCCACCTCGCAGAGTCTACTGCTCTAATATAATTAATGTTTACTATGAAGATTGTTTTTATAATAATAATAATAATAATAATAATAATGCTAGTAATCTACTTTAAGTGTTAGTTAGTTAGTGTTACTTTTCAGTGTTACAGGTGAATCCCCCCTCAAAAAAAATCAATTATGTTTTAAAATCTTTTATTCATACATCCACCACTAATATATTTAAATTCAATTAAATACCACCCCCAAAAAATACGTATTTTAAAATAAGTTAATAGGCTGCCCCTGATTATTGTCTGCTGCTAACTTTATCCATTGCCAGTATGTTAATTTGTTAACCGTAAATGTCCCTAAATCTTCTAATTTAGTGGGGAAATCCACTAACATGTTTCACTGCACTTGTTACACTGCACATGTTAACTTAATTCAGTTTTGCTAAAAATATATAATCTCATTTTTTACATTTCTTACCTTTCAAACGTGCATCCCAGATAGCATTTTCTATTGCTGCTCTTCTGCGCTGCTAGCATTTCATGCTAACTTCCGGGAACTATTCAGACGCTCCACGATCTGCCATTGGTGTAAAAAACTGGTCCATTGGAGTGAACGGAGATGACGCGACTCTCTCTTTAAAGGGCTCTGGGACAACCTATTCCACAATGTGCTACATAATTCCTTCCTCTTTAAATACTTCAGTGATGTTTTTTGTTTGTTGAGTCTGTATGTTATGGAAAACCTAATACACTATAATTTTTCTCCTTTTGCACCTAAGCATATGCAAAAGTAAGAAAACAGACTCCAGTAAATAACTCTTAAACTTTGCAGTTTTTCTTTATTAGTATGAAATGCTTCATGTTACGCCACCAATGGGACCCAATTTGGTGATTAAAGGCAGTCCACTGGCAGATCAGGCAGGCTGGTTGGATGTCAACAAAGACAACCTCCAACATAATAGGTATCCAAATGTGTTTGGGATTGGAGACTGTACCAATCTGCCCACAATCAGAACGGCTGCTGCTGTTGGTAAGTGATTTTTATGTCATTAGTTTGAACATTGCATTTCTTTGTAAAATGGGGAATTAGTTGAACCCTCTGCGCCTAGCTAAGTTATATATGTGCCATTTCCTGTCTGTTAACTGTGGATTAAATGACGGGAAGTTCCTGGCAACTTGGCATCATTGCTGATGACATTGGATTATTAACCATTACTTATTACTTCCTGCATAACTGAAATCTGACTGCAGTAAAGAATCTAGCGTTATCATGTATGCTAAATGTGAGAGATGTTGGTGTAGCGGTTGTAGGGTTGAGAATGTCAATCCATCCATCTGTGTCATTAGATGAACTTTGACAGAGAGAAATATATCAAAGATAACTGAGTGAATAGCTCTAACATGTGGCACAGATATTCCTGATCCCCACAGGATGAATCTTGCTGATGTTGGTGACTCATTAGTCATTAGTTTATAGTTTTTTATTTATTTAATCCAGTAACACCAGCAAGTCAAAAATTGACCATGTGCAGTGTAGAGTGATGGCAGTTAAACCAAGGGTGCATTTTCTTCCCTTGATGCCTTCCTTCAATAAGCCCCATAGTGATGCATACTGTACATCCTTTAAACTTAAAACCATCCAATAAAAGGACATGTTGCCATAACCAATAAAATATGAATTTATGGCTGAATGTAGACTAAATTCACTTTGTTTGCTTTGATCCAGGCATCTCAGGTGTTTGCCTCTAGATTCAAGGAAAGTCAATGCACATTTTACACGGATTATGAAACTGATTACACCTGAAATCGGTCAACATCGTGGCTACCATACAGAGGATCAACTTTGGATTAGGTGAAAGCATGGCAGGACAGTACGCCGGGTTCTGTGGTTAGCACTGTTGCCTTGCAGTAAGAAAATCTTCAGGCTGGGGACTTTCTGTACAGGTGTGACCAGGGGCGTTTCAATTCTTTAAACAATGGGGGCTTAGCCCAGCCCAGAAATCTTCTTTCTGTTTTCACCTGGACTAAATGTCTCCCACATATCTGTGTTTTCTTCTTGCAGAATAATATTTTGAGACAAAAGTCGGAATACGACTTTACGAGAAAAATTTTGAGAATAAAATCACAATCTAATGAGATTAAAGTCATAATATTTTTTACAAACTCTACCTGCCCTACTGCTGTGCAATACTCCCCATTAGACCGTCTGGGGCTGTACTCGATGAGACAAGCGCACTTCTCTTCATCAGAGGTAGAAAACTGAAACTGAAAACACTTGTGATCAGAGAATCACATGGATGTTAATGTTTGTATGTACTGTATGTTTCAACTCCGTGTTAGACTGTTGTCCTCTTCAGTGTGGGCTCCAGCCCCATGAAACCCCCACACTTGATAACCAGATATATGGAGGTATGGATAGATGGTTGAGTTTTCTTTTGCTCCACCAAAGGTCAAACTTTTGGCCCGCTAGTGGTAGCGCAATTGAGAATAATTATGTTGCTTCTTTATTTTTTTTCCATCCAATAATTTTACTTTCTTCTGTATAACACTGCAGCTCCATGGGACCGCTAACAAGGCTCCAGACTAACTTTTTGCATTGGTTGTTCTGGTGCGCCTAAATTTTTCATTTAAGCACACCGCCACAAGATTTTGGTGCACCCACATCTTTCACAGTACCTGCCTCACTTCCAGAAGTCAACACAGAAAAACATACAAACCCCACCGCCAACTAGGGTTTTGTAATGATGTAATGATGGCGAGTGACACAGACAATCACCACAGGAGTATAAACCCACTGCCCCTTCTCTGCTTTCTATTGGCTCTCACCTTCTTCCACGCACAGATAGAAATAAGGCAGAAAATTTTGCAGGTGTGAAAAGAAGAATAAAAATAAGTCTTAAGACATTTTGCTTTCTGTTTGTGAGGTTTAACTTGCAGTGACATTCTGAAGTTTGCACATATTGTGTCATGTTCTGTTGATATAAAGTATGTTACAGTGGTAGTATGTTGATTTTTTTGGATACTTGCTGATTAAACTGCTCATTGAACTTCATTCCTAAAAAGAGAATTTACACATTTATTGAAAAAGCTAACCAGCTTTTTCTTATTCTCAGCTGCACAGTCTGCTATATTGAACAGAACCATCAGCAAAATACTGAAAAATGAGAAGCCAGATAAGAAGGTAGGTGGGACATAAACATCAAGAATTTTACTTCTCTGTTGAAAAAAATGCAAATACATAATAACTAATCTCCTTGTTTACAGTATGATGGCTACACTTCATGTCCGTTGGTCACGAGCTACAACACTGTAATTCTGGCAGAGTTTGACTACAATAACCAACCACTGGAAACATTCCCCATCAACCAAGCCAAAGAAAGAAGACTCATGTACTACATGAAAGCTGATGTGATGCCTCACCTCTATTGGCACGGGCTTTTAAAGTATGTATAGATAATTAACAACATGTTAAAAGTTTGTATTGAACAATTGTACCACACCTTTCACCATATTTTGTTAATGTGCTTTATTTTTCTTATGTCAGGGGACTGTGGGGTGGACCAGGACCATACAGGAAACTCTTTCATCTTGGGATGAAATGAAATCTCACCATCAGTTTGCAAGTTAATACTGTACATTAAACTTCCAGGCAAAGTAGCAAGACATTTAATTGAGAGGATGGACACAGATAGTGGCTAGTCCAACGGTAATATTTATGGCCTGGACATCATGACTAATCAATAAGTTTGGTCAAGTTACCGCTAATATTTAAATGTCTCACTTTAGTAAAACCTGCCGTAAGTGGTGCATTGATGTTACCATGGAATAAAATGACCCTGTAATGAGAAAGAGTCACTCAACTGTGCAGTCCCAAGTAGCTTTTAGCTGCATTTGGTTCTTTTTGCAGCATTTTGAATGAATAATCTTGCTGCTTTCGTCAACCTTTTTATCCAACCAGCAAAAGGTTTGTAGAAGATTCTTAGATTTGTGACCCAAGCTTCTTACTGCAGAGTACAGTATACCATCCATGTTGCCCATGTACCTCCAATAAACAGACCCAATTGGCCTTTTTTAAAATCAACTATTAAAATTGTTGATGCTTCGCTACAATTACATGGTCATTTGTTTTTGCAGGATATCGGACGGATGCCCACCTCTACAGCTGTAATCATTGTATACCAGAAATTACAAGTGTTGTCTTAATAGCAGTCACTAAGCACAATATATATTGCTTTGCTAAAAGTGGTGTATATTGATAGACATCTGTAATAATGTGTGTAGTTTGTCATCAGTTTAGGTCTTCAGTATTCTCTAACTTCCTTGCTAAAACATCCAGTCTATGAAAATTTATTTCTATCCACAGTACAATGTTAATCATCTGTGCTATCAAACATATTGTATGAGTGGTTTTATTTGAGAATGCTTAACCATCAACTTGCAAACTAAGTGCTTTTCTAATATCAGAAATAGGGGTTTGTACATAGATTATTTTTCTATCAGCGCTTAACAGAGTTAAAAACATCATGGTGGTTATATAGTTCGTACATTTCTTTTTAATCATTAAAACGACTGTATACACTTTAAACCTGCTGCAATTATATTGAAGTAAAAACTGAAATTGATGATGAAAAATCATACATTCTCAGTATCATTTCAACCTTGTTGCACTTTATAGTATTTTACATCCAGCAGTTTTACTGGTTATACATGACTTAGGTGTTTTGATTTGTGTGTAGTGTTTACTTTTCTGATGTCCCTGATTAATATCATCACTTTAGGGCACAATCTGCAGTTAGTGGACACTGCCATTTCATTCATATGTGTTCGCTCTACTAAATCGGCTGTAAATGCGGACCATGTTGATTTCCCTGAGGCTGTAGCAAGAAGGGTTGTTGTGAAATGATTAACAAGTTTTAGCATGTTTTTGCTTATTAACTGCACAAATCTTTTACTTCCCACTACTAAAAATACCCATAGTTTTTTCAAATTGTTTTCAGATTGAACACCTTTGTCTTGCATAAAGAGTTATCAGCAGGACAACTTATTCATGTAAGCTGACAATGCATGTTGTCTATGCAAGAATGAATAATTTAGAGTCTTTGTTCTGCTGATGACTCTTGGTATTTGGTTTTGAGGACTCAGTACACATGTACATTACAGAGTAGAGCGTGTTAGATAGATATTCATTACTACCCTCCAGCAGTCCTTAATTTCATAGTGGTATGAATGTTAACCTCTTAGAGGTTGAACCTTGTTTAAGAATTTATTTTAAAATGAGTGTCAAAGTTTTCTTGGTAGGCCTAATGTAGCTGAATCTACGTTATGTTCAAAGATTTGATTGCTGGTGCAAAGTTTGGGCAGCCAGGACTTTCTACAGCAAAAAGCTCTCAAATTCAGATTAGGCAACCTATCACATTGACCATTTATGCCTTTTTCTATTTCCTGTTTATTTTTTATTTTTTTTCAAAAACATAGTTGATGTTCACAGTGCTGCTTACCAGTATCTAATATCTAATCTAGATCTTTCCACTAGGGTTTGAGTATTTGAGCTGAATTTGACTGAAAACTAAGCTGGAACAGAAAGTTCACTGTGATCTTCAATACAAGCTGCACTCCACACTGTAATGTTGAAACAATGTCTGCAAAAATGTATTTTTTAAATTAGAAAAACTTTAGGCAAAAAGATGCCAAACACCAGTCTGATTCTTTAAACTGTAAAAGTACAGGTGAAACTCGAAAAATTAAAATATCGTGCAAACGTTCATTTATATCAGTAATTCAACTTAAAAGGTGAAACTAATATATAGACTCATTACAGGCAAAGTGAGATATTTCAAGCCTTTATTTGATATAATTTCGATGATTATGGCTTATAGCTTATGAAAACCGAAAATTCAAAATCTCAGAAAATTAGAATATTGTCAAAAGGTTCAGTATTTTAGGCTCCAAGTGCCACACTCTAATCAGCTAATTAATCCAAAACACCTGCAAAAGGTTCCTGGGCCTTTAATTGGTCTCTCAGTCTGGTTCAGTGGAATTCACAATCATGGGGAAGACTGCTGACCTGGCAGTTGTGCAGAAAACAATCATTGATACCCTCCACAAGGAGGGAAAGCCTCAAAAGGTAATTGCAAAAGAAGTTGGATGTTCTCAAAGTGCTGTATCAAGACACATTAATAGAAAGTTAAGTGGAAGGGAAAAGTGTGGAAGAAAAAGGTGCACAAGCAGCAGGGATGACCATAGCCTGGAGAGGATTGTCAGGAAAAGGCCATTCAAATATGTGGGGGAGCTTCACAAGGACTGAGGCTGGAGTTACTGCATCAAGAGCCACCACACACAGATGGGTCCTGGACATGGGCTTCAAATGTCGTATTCCTCTTGTCAAGCCGCTCCTGAACAACAAACATCAGAAGCGTCTTACCTGGGCTAAAGAAAAAAAGAACTGGTCTGTTTCTCAGTGGTCCAAAGTCCTCTTTTCTGATGAGAGACAATTTTGCATCTCATTTGGAAACCAAGGTCTCAGAGTCTGGAGGAAGAATGGTGAGGCACACAATCCAAGATGTCCTGTCTGAAGTTTCCACAGTCTGTGTTGGTTTGGGGAGCCATGTCATCTGCTGGTGTTGGTCCACTGTGCTTTATTAAGTCCAGAGTCCGCGCAGCCGTCTACCAGGACATTTTAGAGCACTTAACTTCTTCAGCAGAGGAGCTTTATGGAGATGCTGACTTCATTTTCCAGCAGGACTTGGCACCTGCCCACACTGCCAAAAGTACCAAAACCTGGTTCAATGACCATGGGATTACAGTGCTTGATTGGCCAGCAAACTCTCCTGACCTGAACCCCATTGAGAATCTATGGGGTATTACCAAGAGAAAGATGAAAGACATGAGACCGAACAATGCAGAAGAGCTGAAGGCCGCTATTGAAGCATCTTCCATAAAACCTCAGCAGTGCCACAGGCTGATAGCATCCATGCCATGCCGCATTGAGACAGTAATTCATGCAAAAGGGGCCCAAACCAAGTACTGAGTATATACGCACGATTATACTTTTCAGAGGGCTGACATTTCTGTATTTTAAATCCTTTTTTTTTATTGATTTCATGTAATATTTTGAATTTGGGGTTTTCATAAGCTGTACGCAATAATCATCTAATATATATCAAATAAAGGCTTTCAATATCACACTTCTATGTATGTATATATAGTCTATATAATATATTAGTTTCACCTTTTAAGTTGAATTACTGAGATAAATGAACTTTTTCTGAGATGCACCTGTACATAACACATTATGCACACCGTGTATGGTTTGCACATCCTGTAGTCACACAACAATACCAGCAGGGATAAGATGTGTTAGTGAGCATCAGCCCAGCTGCGCACACACTATAGCCATTTTCCTGTTGATTCCGCTCTCAGCCACGTTGGTTCCCCTGCGTGTGTGTCGCATTCTCCTGCGCACCACCAACGTTATGTTTGTGATGAGGCGGGAAATGGCGTCCGCAGACATGGTTGATAAGTGACAAGCTACCAAGCGACCGACAGCTGGCAGCAACAACCACGGCCCGGCCTCTACTGGTGGCCGCAACGGTCGCGGCCGAGAGCTGACTACGCTGCGGGAACTTTTGAAGAGCTCCGTAGATTACCAGTAAGTAACGACGTCAAAATGTAAACAAAAAGGTTTTCCCCCCTGATACTAGCCTGACTGCTGCTAGCTAGCGGCTAACGTTAGCCAGTGAAGGGGGCGTAGTCTAATGGCAGAAAACAGTCATGGAAGCGAACAAAATGACGCGTTAGCTACACTGTAGCTAGCTGTTATGTGGCTTTGTTTTGCCGAGGAATTAATGGACAGTTTGCATGTTAAACACATATGTTTACGGGAATAAACACGAGACGTGTGGTGGGACCTGAAGTAAATAATGACACGGCCTTGCTTTTGCTGCCATTGACGTTTTTTTGTTAGCCTCAAAGCTAACTGTAGCCACTTGTCTTAATTAGCCAAGGACCCCACCGACATCATCTGGTTCAAATTATGTTGATGTACAGTTGATAGCAGTTACATTAAGCGGGCAAGTGCCAGTTGTGGGCACACACAGTCATAGTTTTGTCGTACCACATGTGGCACACCAGCGTTAAACCAGTGGCGATTTTACACTGGGCTTTTAATGCTACATATCAGCAGCTGGCTAACGTTAGCTGACGTCGCTGGAGTTTTAATATATACACTATCTGATCTTACATAACGGTAGTCAGCGTTGCTGTTATGCTACCAGATCAGATTTGGCAATAATTAGCAAATAAAACCGCTGCATAGTTAAGCAAATATGCATACATATAGCGTTCGCAATAAACAGCAGCTCAAATTGAACTTAATAAAAGGCCTCGGATTACGAATTTCCAGCAACAGTTAATGTTTATTACGTTAACCGCCCACTCTAGTGACCAGTGGCCTGTTCATCATACTCAGAGTTAACCCAGGGTTATCAAGGAAACTCAGGGGTGACAAACTCTGACTGCCTACACTGGATATTAAACGGTACTACGACGGTAAATAAGCTCTTGGTTGGTTGAGTCGGTGTTAACCCGGTGTTAACTTAATTGGAGTTGCATGAAGTCGCATAAAAGGGGCGTGATCGGCCGTGCAGACAGTTTTTCGCAGCGGCGCATGCTCCGTATTTCCCGAAAGCCCGTTGATAGTGTTAGGAGATGAGGAGTTTAAAGACATAATAACGGCCAAATCTAACACCGTGGCGGCCGACAAAGCCTGGGATGCTAAATTTGTAATTATCTTCAGTGTTCTTATTGGATCGTTTCGTAGTACAGGCCACGGATCTGATTATAATCTTGTTAAATGACTGTGACGTCCAACGGGGACATTTGAAGTTTATCTTAACTGACATGATAGTTAAAGGAGTATTACACAAGATAAGAGAAAAAAATCCATAAATTAAGCGTTTGAGGACAATACAGGATAATATCCAAAGGCCATGTAACGTTATAATGGGTAAATAATCGTTCTTGGACCATAAAGTAGTTGACAACATATTTTATTATTAATTATTATATTATAAATAATATCTATATTACTTATTGTAGTTCAAATCTATATCATGTCTTTTATGGGCTCTTCTTTTATAGTGTAATATGATTAAGATGTAAAGGTATAACTGCACATAAGTAAGGAATTTCTAATTTTTCTTCTTGTAAATGTCACACTTTAATCTAGAATTTTTTTCCTCGGTTATTAACCTTCACCCTGGCTCCCTATTTTTTGGACAGGTAAAATAGTCAATCTAAATATGTGAAAACACTTATAATTTAGTTATAGACTACAGATGGGCTACATCTAAGAAACTATCCCGTTAATTAATTAAGATTCCTAAAATCACAGAAGCTGCAGGGCTCGCTGTTTGAATGTAATGCTGTTGTGTTCAGAACTTCATTGCAACCGCAGTGGAACAAAACAGGGATGAAATCTAAACATATTTTATGAAGTGGTGTGTATTAATATCCTATTTCTCATCATTAACACTGAGTACAGATGTGTATAGTCCACGTGCAAGGTAACCTTGAGTTAACCACGAACAAAACCTGCTCGGAGCAGTTTAGAGATGCGTCGTAAATTGCCATGGCAAGACCAATCCACCTTTCGTAGTACGGGTTAACCGGGAAGTTACACCCGACGTTACTCCTGAAGTTACATGGATAAGCCAGTTGCCCCGCTTCGTAGTACAGTCCAAGTATGTCCCACCTGTATTTGTCTACGAGGGATTAAGTTTATTTTTTAAAACCATAAATATCCTCAGTATATATGTTGGTCAGGATTATTTGTAACCAACATTAAGGGATCCTTGTTAACGTGTTTGTTCATGTTAAAAAATGTTATTGCCCAAAATAAACTTTTAAAAGGTTTTATAAACACTCATAACAGTGTCAGTATTTCTTTAAAAATCCAATATCTGGAGTTGCATTGTAACCTAAGTACTGTCTGTGCAAGTAAGAGGGGTCACAAGAAATTCTTAAACTAAACTGTTAAAATATAAAAATTGCAAAAAACATTGAAGAGTCGAACAAAAAAGCTCCCGGAGTGAGCAATGGCCTTGTTGGTGTCAAATCAGGGAAAGGACTACTCATCATAGCTTAGTGTTCTGAGCTTCTTTTACTTGTCTGTACATAGTAAAATGTGGAGAGAACAGGGGCATTTATTGACTTGACATTTTTTTATTTTACTATTAAGAACTATTAAGAACTATTACTACAGTTCTGAATTTAAAGTCTGTTCAAAATTTAAGGCTGTTTTATTAGCTTATCTTTATTATTTAGCTGCCAAAATGATTGCTAAAAAAATCACATAATGTGTTTTATGAAAATTTAGCGTATACAAGTTACATTATACTAAAGAAGTCACTGCATCAGAAATTGAATGTGCAGTGTATCAAAGCTCTGTACCTTTTTGGTTCTGAGTACTGACCAATATTTGTTGGCTTTGAAAATCTGGTAGGGCTGGATAATAAAACAATAACAATAATTATTGCAATATAATTGTTTTCAATAACAGTATAACAAATGTTCAATAAATATTCAATAAATGTTTTTTTTTTCCAATAAATGTTATTCCTTGAATCACACATGTATTAGGACGGAAAAAGGACTGAAAAAAGCTTAAACTTAATTTTACTCATGAACATTTGTTGAAAATGATTTTATCAATTGTTTTGAATGTTCTACCTCACATATATGAAGTGATCCGCTGTTTGGATCAAGTGTTTGTCATGTGTTGAACATAAAGAAGAGTTTAAATAACAATTGATCTTCAACTTTCACTCAGGAGCCAAAATCAGCCTTTAAACTTGAAATAAATTATGATTTGATGCTTATCATGATAATTATCAATATCGAAAGATATGAAACTTTATATCGTGATAACATTCTTGGCCATATCGTCCAGCCCTAATATCTGGTCAGATACATGATCTTGTTTTACTGTTTAATCATATAATTTTATATTTTAATCAAAATATTATATTTTTAGACTGTTTCATTCAGACAAAGTTCTTTAAAGCTGCTTGTAGTTGAACAAGCTGTAACTTTGGTTATGTATTTTAATTATTATAGCAGTACCTTTAAACTTTTTTCTCCCCCTTGTCAGATTTTTCTATGTGACGTTGGAGCATGATGAGGCTGAGAGTGCGTAAAGCTCCTCAGCAGCCAAACTTAGGCCGTCAAACACACCCATCCCAGGCCAAACGGAAACACTGTGAAGTGGAGCCATCCCCCGCGAGAGGTCGAGGCAAAATGCAGAAGAATGAAACAGGCCTTTTCTCCACTATAAAGAAATTCATCCGTGGAAATGCTGTCAAGGTGGGCTTACGTCAGGATTCACAGCTGCTTATTTGCTGCTGTAACATAATAACACACTGTAGGAACACACACTCTTACTATATACAGAAAGCAGTGCCTCAAATGGATTTGGTAAAAAAACTGTGAGAAACGGTGACTCACACATAACAGCTAGGAGTGTTTTTAGATGCTTAACAGAAAGTCTCAACACAGCCAACATTGTTTCCTACTGGCTTTTTAGAGGTTTCTGTAAACTTCCTCTATTTTCATTCTGACAGCTGTTAAAATACTCAGCTAACTGCCAACTGTAAAACCACATACTGTACATTTATTTTATTAAAAGAAAAGAGTAGGTCAGATCATACCTACCATTATACATATTATTAAGTCAGTACATATTACTGATAGTAATACCTACTCATTGTTGTATATTGGAATTCTTTGAAACAAGTGTTTGAATACAAAATTTTACAAAAAGGTTTGGATTGAGACACAATGGTACCATGATTTAATTGCCATAATGAAAATATGCTGACTTATTTTGCAATGCTACTAATTGCGTTTCTCATTATAGTAAATTGGAGATTTTCAGATTGAAAGTCTGAAAAGCTGAACTTATGAGAACGATTTGTAACATTGACTGGTTCTGTATTCTTTGATTTTTCTTAGGTGGAGCAGGAAATTCCGGCCAAGAGGAGTCGCATTGAATGTAATTCTGATTTAATAACGTCAACACCACAGACTAGAGGCCTTTCCAACAAATCAATCTCCAGAGTTTGCCGGAAAAGTCCAAATAAAGGTACTACAGACCCAGTAATAAGTGTTGTAAACTTGACTAACAGATGCCTCTTCCATGTTAAATAGAAACCAATAAATATATTGTTTTTTGGGTTGTTATTAAAGAGTTGTTGTATGTTTTTAGACACAATGACTTGCAACAGTAAACCCATGAAACCAAACGGTAAACTAGAGACCCCTGTCGAGGAAGCAAGCAGCCCACCACGCACCACCCTGCTTGGAACCATCTTCTCTCCAGTCTTCAACTTTTTCTCACCAGCAACTAAAACTGGTAAAACAAAAGAATTCTAAGATGTGTATGTGTAAAAATAGCAAATGTTTAAGATTATAAAAATTCTAAATAGATTTTAGGGCCTTTTCACACTAGAAATGAACCAATTTGATCTGATACCACCTCTTTAATTTTGATTTGGATGAAACTGTCCAAAAGTCCGGACCAAATGAGGAGGTGTGAAATGGCCCTCAAACTGTAAAGGAAGTTTGCAGTTGAAGTAAAACTGCACTAAACGCTCTTGTCACTTGTATTCAGCCACTCCTGGTTCAGACTCTCCCGGCCAAGCGATGGAGGCAGAAGAAATCATGAAACAGCTGGACATTGAGCAGGCAGAAGAAATGCCAAGCAGCACACTCACATCCACAGAGGGCATCACTCCGTGTCACACTGCCCCAATATTACCACAGAGAGTTCAGATTACCTCTGATACATCCATAGAAGAAGGGGAAATTGTCACAGAAACTGACATACCACCATTAACAGGTGCGACCACTCTCACATTAGGCCTCAGACTCATTCTTTTCATTTGGGACCCTTTCTTGACATAAACATAATCGAGGATAGCTTAGGTGACACTGACAGATAATTTCTGTGTCAGTATGGTTTTAGCTGAGATACCTAGACCTGAGATACTAGCTCCAGACAGTTCTCATTATTTAGCCTGCTGCTCTAATCACCAGGTAGAGTTCACCATAGTTGGATGTTAAAATTAAATTAATCTGTTTTTTGGCTCTTTGGAAACCTATGATAAGTCAGTTTTTACTGTCTGTGTCTTAAAGAATTAAACTGTTAACATAGTTGTAACCTCTGCTTTGTAATTTAACAATAGAGCTGAAATGAAACTAGATACCCCAGGTTCTGTTTCAGAAGTAAGAAACCCTTATTCAAATACAATTTGAAATTTGTAATAATGTGAAAAACTAAAACTTTAGCCTTAGAACAAAGCTTGTCTCAACAGTAAATTGTCCAGTTCACTCCAAATGTTTAGATAACGGTGGTCACTTATAAAATAATGATCTAATATCGTTTATTTCACCATTTCAGTTGTTATAATCCCTAGACCATTGTGTGTAAATGTATGATAAAAGATTAATCATTGTTTAACTTTGTTAACATCACAAAGGATTCCACCTCTAATAGCAAGTGCTGCAGAGAGCGCTGAGTTGTTTTAAAGGAAACCTCAGAAACAGGCTTAGTTTTCTTTCCGGAAATTGCCAGCGACAGAGGTGTTGAAGGAGAGATTGCACTAACAAAGCTAGTGGACATCATGACTTGAGCTCTCTATTACTGCAGAACATAACATTTTAACGCCTTATCCATCTCTCTGTCTTCATCAGTTCCTGGTTGTATGCCAGACGGTGGTTACCCACACACGTTACCTCCACCTCCTGCAGAAACTTCATATGATGAGGACTGGGAAGTTTTTGATCCGTAAGTAGATATAATGTTCTGCTTAGTAAATAGCAACAACTATTTATTTATGAAAAGTGCTTTCTGATACCACTTTGCATGTTGGTGTGTGGACAGAGCTTTATGCAATGTGATGCTTTCAAGCACTAGATGGCAGCAAAAACAGGATTGTCAGCCTGTGTATGATTAGGTGCGTTTGACTTAATGCGGCACTGCGCAGCGCGCTGACTTAACATGATGTATGCTGGACTTAAAACAAGGCATGGTGGTTAGAAATTGTGTATGACTTTTGCCGGTGCTGCAAAACGTCACCATGTCACATGACATTAAAACCCCACGGGAGCAAGGCGGCTGCAGGCGCCAAGTCCGCGGCCGCAGTTGCTTTTCCCCGACTGCGCCAAGTTGGAACCACACTTTTGCCTGGTCTCGCGGTATTTTTCTTTGCAAATTCCGCAAGATCAGTCATTGATCTCAGATCTCAGCTCACAGCAAGCTGCCGCAGGTAGAAGTGCCTGACTTGACAGTGCTGTTTTTTATACCCCACCCTTGCAGTCACCTGCAGCTTAGGTTAGACTATCAAGTTGGCGAAAGTCAGCCGCCGTCATCTCGAATGCACCTATTGACACCATGTTTACTTGTGTGGAGCTCAGTTGATTCACTTATGTTTTGAACAGCCAGAACTTGCAGCGTGAAAATATTTTACTGCAGTGGATCTTTTCAGACCCATGAAAGTAGAAACATTTTCTGCTTTATTAAGTTGTGTGTGTGGGAGGGGGGCAACACCCAGGATGACCAAAACTATATTTAAAACTTGGTTCTAAAAGTTTTGTTTTTTGTTGGGACACTCCTTTGATTATTTTGTTAAAATGGGGGGTCTTTTTATGGTTTTTGTGCTTTTAAGGTACTTCTTCATCAAGCACGTGCCTCCGCTGACAGAAGAGCAGTTAACACGCAAACCAGCGTTACCTTTGAAAACACGCAGCACACCAGAGTTTTCTCTTGTCTTGGATCTGGTAAGCAGTGAAAGGTTTCTTGTGCTGTTTCTCATATTCAAAGTAAACTGACTTTAATGGATTTTTAATGCTGATTTTCAGGACGAAACTCTGGTCCACTGTAGTTTGAATGAACTAGAAGACGCAGCCCTGACATTCCCAGTGCTCTTTCAAGATGTAATATACCAGGTACTAACTGTTAAATGTCATTCTCTAATTGAAAGGTCTCCATTTTCTTGCCGCTGGAATTAAATTTCTTCTGTTTGTTCACTTTTAATCTGAAGGTGTATGTTAGGTTGAGGCCCTTTTTCCGTGAGTTTCTTGAGCGCATGTCTCAAATGTATGAGGTGAGATGCCCTTTTATTTCCAATGACTCCAGACAGCATCTGTTAAATTTGACCTACTCTAAGTTGAGTCATCACTCATTTATTGCTGTCCATTAAAATTTCAGATTATTCTCTTCACGGCTTCAAAGAAAGTTTACGCCGACAAGTTGCTCAACATCCTGGATCCGAAAAAACAGTTGGTCAGGTCAGTGGACACAGGGTTCCCACAGAGTCTTCAAAAGTCTTAAAGGGCATTGAATTTACTAATCTTAAACTAAAGCCTTAAATGTTGTTCAAATTTCTTAAATCAATCAAAAGTCTTGCTAAGACATGGGAATTAGGATTTTATTAACTGATTTCCTGACGTATTGTAAAAACTCAAAATAACTGTTAACACCTATTTAAAATAAACAAATGTTGCATGATGAACAACAACCGTTTTTGCCACAGGATTTTGAGAGACTGTGGTGGGTGGACCTCGATTGTCCTCATCTCCACCGGAAGAAAATATTGTACATTTTAATGTACATTTTTACATTTTTAAGTTTAATGGATTAATTTGGTGTAAAATTAAGAGGCTATGTATGAGAACCTTTGCACTCTTGTACAATGTCACGCTCTAGTAGACTATTTGATCATAAACCCATTGTATAGCTATAAATTGTGATGAAACAGCGAAAAAATCAACAAATTTATGTAATGTTTTCTCCACCAACCCAAAATCAAAAAATAGAAGATTGATTAAGTGATTTCCTGCTGGTTTGTACTTTTAATGGACACATGTAGCCTGACATGTTTTTAAACATCTGTGAATATAATCCAATTAATCGTATAGACACCTTATGTAGAAAACCAGATGTTTATATAATTATATTGTATGTGGTTCTTGTATTGCGTAACATGAAGACTTCACAGTCTTTGTAAAGAGAGAAACAGACAGAATGAAGTTGCTAACCTGCGTGTCAGCTCGCTCTAGTCCATTTTAGTGGATTTACCATAAAGGCTTTAATACGTGTGCGCTCCAAATTTCTCACAAGCAAGTGACAGAAACAAGCAAGTGACAGAAACACTCAGAGCGGTTCAGACCAGTAACGTTGTCGGAGTTACCTCAAAAGAAAAGTGCTTGTCTCGAGTCAGATGCCAAAGTGTGAGTGTGCGAGCATACAGCTGCCCGGAGCAGCTCCCACAAAACACAACGTTAAAGGTCTGTAATGTTAATGTGAGATGTGTAAAAATATTTTCAGTTCATTTTGAAAATATGGCAGAACAAAGTAGACTCTGCCGGGCCGCCATGGTTTCATTAATTAACGGGGAAACACTGAACAACACTAATATCTTGTTTCTAGCCGGGATGCTCAGAGCTGAGGATCCACTGGCTGCTAGCTAGCTGTCACTGTTCCCTGAATGGCATGGCTCAACTGCAAATTCAAGGAAAATGCAACCAAGATTTTGCAGCACGGCTGAAACCGGTACAAGCACCAGGGTCAACTAACATTCAGGTGTATACTTAAAAAGCAGAGGTACAAAACACCATATATCATCATATAAGTCAATTGAGAGAGTAGGAGATCTAATTTGCACAATGTTCTGTAATTGATGTTGGTTCATGTTTTTGTTTTATTTCCTTCAATTTGGGTTATTGTGAAATTGATCTTAAATTTCATTAAGTCTGCATCTTATCTTGCTTTAAGCTGTAGGAACCCACACAAGACTCTGAAGCAGCTTTTTGAATAAATTACTTTGATTTTCTGTGAATAAAATATATGTGCCTTGAGTTAGCTGTAGTGATGAGGATGAATTTTAAGGATCAGGATATATTGAACAGGATGTGCAGCTGGAGGACGTTGTCTGTCATCCATGATTAAACCAGGAATGTTGACCAGTTGTATTCTACACCCTGCCTTAGGAGGTAATTGAAGACAAACATATACAAGTTAAGTTAGACAAAGAAGGATTGGCCTCTTTGCTGCTGTCTTTTTCAGCCTTTTAGACGGTCTCACAGATAAATTGTGAATGTTTCTATCTTTGCTGCTTGAAACCAAAAAATACTTTGATTACTTTTAAATAACACTGTTTTATACTGGATGCAGAGTTTGTTTCCATAGTGCTGTTTTCAAATTAATCAAGTTTGCTTGATGTAGCAAGCCAGGAACAGTTAACAAGCATCAACATTGATTTAGTTAATCCTCCATACACACCCGTGCTTTGTGATCTAGTCCTCCACACCACTGACTTCTTTTTTTGGACAATTGTTTTGTGACAGTTGTGTCTTCATCTGCAAATACAGTATGTAAAATAGTCTGGTTTGAAGCAGCAGTAACTTCCTCTTCCTTCTGTCAAATGAACAAATAAGGGTAAGAACCTGTTGTGCTGATAAAAATTAGACATTCACAAAGCAGGTTATTGCTTGTGTCACTGTTTCAAATGAATGAGGATTATCAAAACACATAATGTCCTTTTTTTTAAAAATACAACACACCATGTAATTTTCATTTCTTTGTGTTTGTTATTGAGGTATTATTGCATATTTTAACAGAGGAATATTCTCTCTCTCTCATTCTGTGTTTCGTAGGCATAGGCTCTTTCGTGAGCACTGTGTGTGTGTTCAAGGAAATTATATTAAAGATCTAAACATTCTCGGACGGGATCTTTCCAAGACGATAATAATCGACAACTCACCCCAAGCCTTTGCTTATCAGGTAAAACCATTTCACATCAAAAAGTTAAACCTCTTGCTATTTTTTTTTTACCAGTGTTTCTGTGTCACTGTGATACGAGAGCATATATTTAATGTCTTTTTCAGCTTTCCAATGGGATCCCTATTGAGAGCTGGTTTGTGGATAGAAATGACAATGAGCTTCTAAAGCTTGTTCCTTTCCTCGAGAAGCTTGTGGAGCTGGTAAGTAATTCTGACATTTTGGCCTCTGTCTAGATAGGCTGCCGGTAACAGCCTAACGCTGCTGATTGTGTTATGAATATTCCACCTACTCTTCCCCGTGGAGATGGGGTGAAGTGACGCACAATCCTTGTAATAATCTTATTCTATTCTGATATAAGAGAAAAATATCTTCAGTGTTGTGCAGCTACGACAGAACCCTATGTTACTCAATGATAAATTGAAAGAGTAATGTGGATAAAGTCACGAGATACATTTAGTACTGATGACAGATCAGGGGAACATTTTTTTAAATATTATTCTCATTGTAAAGTACTGAATCCTATCAAATATGTTTGAAGTCGCTATGAGGATATTTATCTTTTTTTTGTTTCAGTATTTATAGATGTAATTTTTCAACTGCATGCTTTAATTATCTAATGCTGTCCAGCTGATTAATATGACACACCTTCATAAAATATATTTGGCATAATGCAGTTTCACAGTTATTTTGGTGCACACGCAGTTGGAATAATTTACTCACTAAAATTAAGAAAGAAATGAGATCCTAACACATGATGGATCAAGTGTTTCTCCTAAGATTTCTGTCCGGAGCTGTAGGTAGACACTCGGGTACATTTATCTAAAATTACAGCAGTCCTGCAATAAAGGTTATAGTGTTTTGGTTTTTATTTTAGAGGTTTTAATTCAACTTTGTAATCATTTGTGTTTCTGTTGAATTGTATTGTTTTTTATAATGAGAGATGTTTTGGCTACCCTCTTTGACAAAACACCTGTCAGTATAATGCACTACAGTTAAAAAATGCAGGAAAAAAACAGCTTCCAAAATGATCAAACACTTGAATCAGCACTTCTCTAAAACAGGTTAACTGAACGTTATCATCAGTAGGTAGTATTTCCCTGTTGGGACAACACATGCAGTAAGTTATTCACCTTTTCAGTCTTGTTACCGCCAGCTTTGCCCACGCTACAGTGAAACTAAAGGCCTTAAGCGTAGCCTATGCTGTAGTATAAATGGGTCTTAATCATCAACATTCACTTGAAAAGGATTTTGTTTCTTGTATTTAAATAAAAATAAAAATTCCACCTGCCCTCTCTTTTATCACAGAATGAAGATGTCAGACCGCACATCCGTCAACAGTTTCGTTTGCACGACCTCCTTCCCCCAGACTGAGGACGTTGTGCTTGTCTTTCAGTTCCGGATGGTATCAACATTGGAGAAAAAAAACTGACTTCCAGAAGGAAATATTCAATGGAATTCTCCATGCCATTATTATTATATTATTAATGTTATTATTATTGAAATCATGCAAAAAAATATAAAGCTATATTTGAGTCCAATATCCCTGGATGTCTTTATACAACCAGACTCTGAACAAACAGACCTGCTCGCTTCAGCAGACTTTTCACTTTTTGCTCGCTCCTTTTTAGTGCGGCTTTGAAGACAGCCTCCTGTAAGGTATTTTGTCTTTTTAAAATCAGTTTTGGATCGACAAAACTGAATGTCACGTAGTGTTGGATTTTATGGACCTTGGTGGCTTCAGCCTGACCTTGAGCGGCCAGTCAAACCTGTATAATATTCAATCTATTTACTTGTAAATATATGTACATATATTTTTTTTCTTCAAGGTTTTTAAGTCGATTTATTTTCACTTCAGATTTTAGTATGTATTCTTTGATTCGGTTGCTTTTATAAACCAACAAGATGTTTGTGTGTTTTGTTTGAAGTTGTTGATAGATGGCTGCTTTTCTGTTGTATGCCTGCAGTTTCCTGTGATGCTTTACTCCATTACATGCAGTTGTCTGTAATAAGGTGCGGTTTTAAAAATGTATCTTTGGGAGGAAAATGTTTCTGAAACAATGTTTTAAAGTTATGTAATGTAAACTAGAATATAGTCTCAACTGAATACAAAGCCATAATGGCTGAATTATAATTTTGGAGATTTGTATTTGAGAGTCCATTTCTGATTTCGACACCTTGATCGTCCTCTTTAATGGGGGGTGGGGTGAGAGGGGGGCAGGGAGGGTTTCAGGCATCTTGCACTTTGACATCCAGCCCTTTGTAACTTGATGTAAAATGTTGTCACTTTTCTACACAGGTGTGTGTCACCTCAATTTGTTATGTGGGGGTGGGGGATAAAATTGTAGCACCAGCAAATTGCCAACATGTTTGCTTTGAAATCTTGTTTTCCAGGACGTCTTGTATGTGGGATCTTTATGATGTAGGAGTCACAAGTTTTATTGACCTATTGAATGATCACTCCTGTTGTATTCAGTGTTACTTAATGGTTTCCTTAAAAATAAATACATTTTTATACGACTTTCCATTTTACAAGATTTATTACAGCATGAAAAGCCATTTTAACAGTTAACAATTATTAGTTGAGAGTTTTCAGTCGATGTGAGAGCTGAAGTGCTTTCCTGCTTTGAGGCTCTCGTGTGTTTCAACACCTTTCATTTCAGTATGCATTTTTGAAGATGCGCTTTCTTTAATTACCTCTGAAAGAAGGACACGTAGTATATTAAGGTAAATGGTATCCACTACTGGTTAAAATGCTTAATTTTAATATGACAGAAGATTTACCATAATGGTCTCTTTTCTTGCACCATCAAACCTTTGAAAAGTAACGAGAGGAAAGGTTGAAGATGCAACAGTTTGCATGGGTCAGGATCTCCCTGAAAGCTTCCTGGAAGGGCTCAATGATTTTTTCTTTTTTGTAATTAGGGTTTCTACCTCTAAAGATCATGACTGTTGCTTGTCTTTTAGCACTGAAAGGTGATCCCCTATAGACAATTTTCACAGAGATTTTGACTTGTTAGGAAAAGCACAGGTATAATCAATAACATTAGCAATGGCTGAATTCCATTTAGGTGATTTTGAGCATGCTGGCACACTGACATGGGACTTATTGGGACACATGATGGAATGGAGCTAACCAATGAAGTCTGGTTTTAGAAAATGTTCAATGGGTGCTAACAATGGCTGTAGTTTTTGCTGTATTAAAAATTGTGAGCTACATTATTGTTAAACTATCAGAAAATGGCATTGATGGTATTTACTAGAAACTGTCAAAAGCTAATTGCTTTTGAACAAACAACTATGATTTCTATCTGCTAAACATTTATGGACCACAATCCTTTAACACTGCGGCAGTACAGTGGCATAAAATAATGTCAAATACATAATGCAACGGCACATTAATAAGGGTTTTTAATACTTTTAAAATATATGGTGTTTTAGGTAATAAACAATGACTTGTTTTTTTCATTTAGTTTTGACACTGACATGAGTCTATTATTACTACAAAAAAACAATTTAAAGGTCAAATCCTTTAAAGCCTTTTAGAATTTGACTTTTATTAAAAATCTGTTCTGGAACATTTCACTCAAACATTTTTAGAAGCAGCTGCATATTTTCCAAACATTTATAAAGCTTGTAAATAGATACAAAATAAAGATAAAACATACATTTCTTTTTATCTGAGGTGTTTACCACATTTTATGTTTTCTGTGTTTTTCCCCCTGATAGTGCAATGTTACCAAATAAGTGTTGTTAATTTGTAATATTATTGTGGCTATTGGCTTATTATGGCTTTGCTTTAAAACACTGAAATGTTCATAATTGCTTTGCTTCATTCTTAGAGCAGATCATTTTAATATTTAGTTTTAGTTGCTGTAGAAATCAACAAATTTTTTAAAATAAATGTACTTTATGTTGGATAAAGTAGTAATTATTTGATCCCCTTAGAACTCCTTGTGCCTGAAATACTTGACTTATGAGTAAACTGACTGTACTCTTCGGCTTGCTTGCTGCCCCATAAAAAGGCTGATAAAAAACACATTTACATTGAAACCTCCAGTGTAATTTGATAGATATCCAGTGACGGTGGCCATCATTTATTGTTATGTACACAACCTGCCAGTTTTTATTCAGAGATACGGAACTTACGAGATGTCCTGATCAGATAACCTGATGTCTTTAATCCTTTTGTTCTTTCAAGAAATAGGTCATTACCTGATTGTAGGTGTGTACTGAATTACCCCTTCCAGAGGCCATGTGACTCCAAATACAAAGGGGACCAGTCTTTATCAGACTTATCTAACAGTGTTCAGAAGGAAGAATTATTTCAAAACAAAATCACAGTTGATAGTGTGAAGATAAGACATGGGGATAATTAACTGTGTATTTACACTAAATCCACCCAGTGAACCCCCCTGCCCTATTCTATTGGCTGCTGATGGGGGGTGGAGGTTGTGGCTCATAAACTACGAAGCCTTGCTAGTGTGTTGTCCCAGGGGCCAACGTATATAAAAGGAACTGACAGGTGTTCTCACCTCAGGATGCCGTTTGGTCAGTCAAGGATGTGGATGCTCTTCTGTTTGACTTCTTTGCTGGGGGCGTTGGGGTCAGAGGAAGCGCCCTCTGGAGCCACTCAGCAGCTTCAGGCTCTTCACTGCCCGCCCTGCGAGCGGATACACTGCTCCTCCCGACAGGCGCTGAAGCTCCAGTGTAAAGGTGGTGTCACGACAGGTGTCTGTGGCTGCTGCCCCGTCTGTGCCAGAGCAGAGGGGGAGACATGTGGAGGAACATGGGACTACCTGGGCAAGTGTGATGAGGGCCTGGTGTGTGTCTACCAGGGCTCGGCAGCTGACAAACCAGACGAAGAGCGCAAAGGGATCTGTGAAGCAGGTGAGATCATCATTTACAGCTCCAATTAGTATCAAGCAGGTAACGTGTCCTGAATGTTTTTTTTTATCATTGATTAATATAATAGGCCACAGTGAGACAAATTTATACATACATTAACCACCAATCTTAAAAAACAAAATGCAGCAATGTCTGAGTTTTGCATCTGAAAAAGATGATCAAAGAAAAAAGTAAAAATAGAATTAAAAGTCCTGTATTGAAAATGTACATAAGGTATCAAAAATATGTACCCACCATGCAGAATTGCTCATATAAGTGTTTTTATTGTATTTTTAGTACAGGTTCATTGAAATACAACATGCATCTTAATGTTATAGTTGATTGAGCAGAACCTATAGTTTTGACTATTTTAAATACTGTTGGGTTGTCTAAACTATAGCAATGCATCAAAGTTATATGTTTGCCCTTGAAATGTAGTGAAGTAAAAGTTTAAAGTAGCATAAACCTAAAAAATTGCAATTAATGACAGCACTTGAGTAAATGTACTTAACTACATTTCATCACTGAGTAAGTCATTGTAGTGGGAATTGTGCCAATATGGTAAATCTTGTTTATGGGCTATGGACACTGATATAGTGGTCAAGGCTTCCTTTGATTCAAAGGTTTCTGCTAACAGTTAAGCCATAATTACACCTCTTATCTCTTCACGGTGAAAAGAAATGTCACTGTTATTGATATGGTATCAGACATAATATCAGACATAGTACAAGATTTTCATTGCTTTGTTGCTGCTTAGGGAAAGACGTAAATATTAAATTTGATATGTCTAATGCCTTGTGAGGATCACACTTCTGTTTCTCATCCAGTGTTTCTTTAAACATGTGTTGTGCAGTGATTGACTCCTCGGATCCAGAGAAGTGTCACCCAGAGTGCACCAAGGAATACTGCCAGGCCAACCCCTCTGAAATCTGCTCTGCCAGGTGACTGACGGGAAAAAAAAAGGTTTCCCATCACTATCTTCTCACGCTGCATTTTTAACAGAAATCTGAATTTCCTACTCTGTAGGTTTGTGTCTCTGGAGAAGACAGCGTGCCAGGGCTCCTGCCAACACACCTCCTGTTCAAGCTGTCTGCTGCTGAAATCCCCGCCATGCCCTCAGACCTGCACCCCCTCTAATTCTTCCTGTCTCCACCGCTTTGGGAAGTGTGTGCACAATCACCTGACAGCGACTCATAATGCTGTATGCCACAGCAACCTACAGGTAGGTGGGAGAAAAGCATCAACAACAAATGGCTTATTTCATTATACTGTTCTGCCTCAAAACACCTCACCCACTAATGCAACACTGTGTACTGTGTCTTGCTTTTTTTTTCTCTGTAGAATACTCCTGAGGGACATTTTCTGTGTTTGGTCCCAGCCTGTCCAAATGCATCGACAGTAATTCCCTTTGCAAAGAGAGGAAACCCAGAGGAAACTAGCTCATGTAGCAAAATGGAACAAAGGCAGCTATCTATCAACTTTGTATATTGAAAATTTTTCATCCAGCAATTTCATTTTGTACACAATGTAAACTTGAATTAAAACCTGTGAAATTTTCTATATTTTTAATCATGAGAAATAAAATTTCATATCATACTGTCATACTTGTTTATTTTAATAATTTGATGGGAACAATGGTGGTGTTTTAAACATTGATGATCGTGTTGGAAGAAGACAGCTAGAACTATTCTAGGTTTTATACTACACTCTCGCTTGATATAAATTGTTATCAGTGAGCTTGTGCGGTTAGTTCCAGCATTTTTTTTCCACACAGTTTATTGTATGTTTGTTGTATCTTGTGTTTAAGCCTGACTGCCAGACAAAGTTGCTGATTAATAAGATTCATGTCAGTACACAAAATCCATCTGCTTTGAAGCTGTGGGTATGAGATATGTATATTGAGATGTTTGAATTCTCTTCTGAAAAATATTAACCTCATTGTATTGTGACTAAATTAAACCCACAAGGCTCCATAAAACATAGTGAACAGATGAAGCAGTAACTAACATGCTTTGCACATGAACTGTATGGGTGCTGAATTTCCATCCAGCACCATCATCAGGTCTAAATGTCAATGTGTCACACACTTTAGTTGATGACCAAATACCTGCAAATGTAACGATATTCCTATCAGGCTCAACTTTCTGTATTATGCTAATTAGTAAATCAGCATGTTAACACTGTCATTGGTGAACATGATAGCATGGTGATGTTAGCATTTAGCTCAAAGCACCATCATGCCTAAATACAGCCTCATTGAGGTGCTAGCATGGATGCAAACTCTTGTTCTCAAGTTTAGTTTTTTACAAAGAACTCCCTTTACAGTGAACATTGAGCACTGAATAAGTGAACCCATTTGGACACCTAGAATAAGTAGAAACAATGCAGCACAATTTTAAGAAGAAACCGTTGGGGCAGAGAAATGCAGAGGAACACTACGGTCGTATTAGTCCAGCACTGTATCTTTTCTCTTTGAATTGTTCACATTTTGGGAGTTTTTCCTGGTTCACAGAAAAAGTGAAGAGTCTCGACTCCCCTCTGCCATCGCTGTCCCCCTGACAGTTGGTTATTGAATAACAGATGGTTTACGAGGCAATAATGAAGCTTGCACCGAAAGGGGAATAAAGTGTGGACCAACAATGGATAGTTTGTTCTTTGTCCTTCAAATGTGAGCCGTTTCTGTAGAGGAGAAGCAGTTTATCTGAAGGATTTCACAAGAAGGAATCATTTTTTTATACCAAAACAAAGACCTGCGTTTTCTTTCATCTTCTTTTAACTTGTCAGTCAGTTACATCATTAAAGTAGTGTGATATCTAAATAATATCCGGTGTTTAATCAGAAAGGAGAGTGCCAAAGGAGGGGAACATGGGGAAATGAATAACAAAAAGTGTCTGTGTTGTCAGCATTGTACAAACATTAATGCTGAAATGCATGAAATTATTGTTAAATACAAGGTACTGTAACTGTTTCCAAATCTATGTTCAATAGACTTCCAAGAAATATATATAAAATGTATAAGTAACTAAATCTAGCATTTCCTAATTTTAGTTAATAATTTGTCTTCTTACAAGGTTGTATGACACACAAAAAACTATATAAACTCTCTTCCTTTTTTATATTTCCTGTGCTTCTAACTGTGGATAAACTTAGCATATCAGGTAAATTTGAATAGAATGACAGGTTCTGGTTCCAAAGCGGGCCGCCTCTGTTATCAATCCCATATAGTCGTCTCACTATTTTTTTACTGATAAAAATAGCGGATAACAGAGAACTGTCTGCGTGCCAGCTGTAATAAATGTGCCCCTGTCAGAGGAAACCATGTTCAGGTTTGAATAAAACACAAAACCTGGGAACAAAAGATTATTATGGAGTGACCTTCAAGTAGATTTTGATGTTCGGGAAGCAGCTGCAGAGTTCTACATGATTATTCTCAGCATACCTGAATAATGTGTGATGTTATAAACTCATGCCTAATAAGCCTGACTACGCTTTTGAAGACTTACAACAGACTAACCTCCCTCAAACCTTTCAAACAACTTAAACCAAATATCAAAAAAATAATTTCATTAGCATCAAAACTAATTCTAAGAACCTGCTGCTTTTAAGAGAACATCCAGCTTATTTCTTTACTCCTATAAGGTTATCAGTAGCCTTTCGGTGATCCATCATTATAAATACAGTATGTCATCAAAAATTGCCACCTCATACATTTTTTTCCTTCATTGAACCTAATTATTAAATTCAATAGCTCAAAGTTTCATTTGAATCATCAGTCAGAAGAATGGTCTTATTACCAATATCAACTACATGAATACACAACAGGATCCAACTAGCTGCTATTTGAAAAGACATTATCTCGGAATAACAGTAATTTTAGTTAATTTTACATGTAAAGAAATCAATGATTGTAGAAAGAAAACTGTATAAAAGGTGCATAAAACTGCCTCCAGTCAGTCTCTGCTCAGGAAGGCACTGTGGACAATAAACATCCAGGCCGTTTGTCCCGTTGCATTGTCACCTGAACAGTCTGTTCCAAAAGGAAACAAAGGTGGTGGAGTTAAAGGCACCGATGAATATGAGCAGCAGGATATAGAGGCTCATCATGATGGCAAAATGGTGTCTGAGGAGCCAGGAGGTGCTGCGGGAATGTCTGAAGAAGAAAAACACAACAATGACCTTTTTGCCTGCAACAAACAAAATGTACTCATTTACTCTGCTTCCAGAAAAACAAGAGGCCGGAATTGTACTAAGGATTTTGTATAGTTCCTATATTCTGATACAGTGTAATCAGAATTGTAATTATGTGAATGTTTTTAAACATCATCTATTTCTGTTCCATGTCTTTTCTATATTCCTATTAAGATTTAACTTTTATATAATGTTGTTTGCTTTAATGTAGGGCTGCACAAAATATCGTTTTAGCATCGCCATCGCAATGTGCCCTTGCGCAATAGTCAGAAGGAGGCAATGTCCAGCAAGTCAAATAAGCTCAACCACCTCAACTTTTTTGCTGATTTATACAAAAGGAAAACAACTTGAAAACCACCAAAACTGGATTTGGTTGCAAAAAGAAAAGAAATTTGTAAAGGACTCAGGGGGTTGGTGGATATCTTCTCTTTAATTTGTTTTTATCATTTAATTAAAATATGTTTACCGCATTAATGCTCAAGAAAAGATAGTTAACACTCAAACCGCCTTCAGACCTACCAAATCACCCAATAATTCTAGGATGCTTATTTCATTTCAAATAGTGTTAGAAGTCATCCAGTGAAAATTCCAGTATTTTTTCATATCGCAATATAAATCGCAGAATAGAAAAATATTGCAATGTCAGTTTTTTCCCAATATCGTGCAGCCCTACTTTAATGTATCCCCAAGTGTAGTAGTCTTTATAAGAGTATTAAGTATTGTTGAATAAAACCATAAAGAAAACTTGTAATGATAATCATCTCAACGCTTCACTGTTCACACTGGGCACAAGTGTTAGCGCTGAGCTCAGCTGGATAATAAAAGTGAATGTACAAGTTGTATTGCTGTGTTACGGGGAATTCACACATAAAAATAAAAAGAGGCATCTGTTACAAACCTGAAGACAAGGCACAAGTCATTTGTGGGCCGCAGCAGCACAAGCATGTTTTTTAAGGTTCAGCTCATAATGAAAGGCATCCTGCCTCCAGTGTTTAACTTTTGGATAAATGTTTTGCAAAACACTTAAACATTTGTGTGTGTAATTTTGTTTATAAATAAAAACGTTTCCAGCATTTTCATCCTTTACCTACAAGTGATCTGCAAAACTACATTTGACCCAGGAGCTTCTTACCTGGACAGGTGCCTCCTCTGAGAGTAAACAAGCAGGTACTTGACTCGCAAAAGCTGATTGTTGGTGACTACAAAGTACTTCTGTGGAACTTCCCCTCCTTCACTGTTCTTTGCTCTTGAGCGCTGACGGTCAATGATTTCAGAATCTGAAAAGGGAAACGATTGGCTGGTTTTAATCAGAAAAATGTATGTTATTCTGTGAGTCCAGTGAGTCACACGGTTAACACACCTTTTTTCTTCACCTGGCACTTAACATCTGGGTGATCGATGACTTCACACAAGGCAACGCAGCTGAGCAGTGGACCCAGGAGGCTTTCTCGCCAGCCGCTGCTGTGCGGACTGTAGAGGACAGCCATGCTGAGGTCACTGGTGAGGTAGGTCCCCTCTCCAAACACTGAGTTCTGTACATGAGATGCAGGAAAGAAATTGAGTTTTTGTGTCGGGCAGAAACAGCACTTTAGTAAACACCGCAACACTTACTCAGGTCTGTAAGCCTGTTATGACCACAGAAGAGATGAAGCAGTGATGACTGCACTAACCTTGTTGAGGTGACAGTGCAACCCATTGTGAATGATAGAGTGAAAGTTCTCCAGGCGGCTCCCGTGGAACGCATAGAAGACGTCTCTGCCTGCCCTCGTCTTCTCAAACCTGGCGTTCATCTGATCGCAGTACTCCAGCTCAAAGAGGAAGTCTGGCACTGGCGCAGAAATCCCTTCATTTTCCGTAAGGTTGCAAAGTTTGGCATACTGGTAGAGATCGAAGATACACACTATGAACAAAAAAGCAAGTAGTGAAATACACTGTTTACGTATTTATATGTGTAGTGGTGTACCTCTTCTTTCTGAAGTGTCTTCACAGCAAAGCTCTTTGAGGAGAGAATCCAGTGTGTGAGAGCCAGGTGATGATTTCCCTGTCTGGGTCGTAGTCTCACCAACTCTCTCACGCCAGGCAATGAGTTCACGTCCGCCAACTAGAGAAGAAAACAAATCATGATCATTTTGCCAAAGCATGGGTAGCCGCACCTCCTATATAGTATGCCTTGAACTTCACTTTCACTGTAATGTATGCACATAGGGCTGCACGATTAATCTAATCTCAATCGTGATGTCATCATGTGCGATAACATAACCGCAAAAAGTGTGGAATTTAATAAAACAGAAAAGGCAAATGACACCCTCTTCTCTCTGTTCCCTGCAGTCTGCTCATTATCTCCGCCCACACCGGGCTCTCGCAGCTCTCAGCTGTGGTTCAGGAGAAAGAGCGGGTTGCCTGTTAATCAACAGATCGGCGGTTCAATCCCCGGCTCCTCCAAGCCGCAAGATACTGAACCCCGCATTGCCCCTGGTGGCTGTGTGAATGTTAGTTTCTGTTTGACGACTAAGGCAAGGACTATATTTTCCGCATGATGAAAAAACAGATAAGCCAGATAATATAATGAGAAAAATGTTTTATGAGTAGTGTGCAAGTAACTTTTAAGACAACAACCTACCGTAAACCCCTCCCCCCGCCACAAATCATTTAAAACATAGCCGGACTTGTCCCCAGAGCACCGAGAAATGCCGGTGCTCTGGTCGCTCTGTGACAGAGACAGATACAGAGAGATGTCGTCACGAGACGTGTAAGTGATTCACCCACAGAAACCAAGATACATATCTGCAATAAACAGTGTAGGTATATTGCTAAATTAATAAATAACTGCTTTGTTTTATGTTATAAATATATAAATAATAAAACAACAGAAATACATTATAAACCTATATAAAATAAATCTTTGACTATTAATCTATTTTATTGAAGTGTCTTTATAGTTTTTATTGTAAATGAACCATTTTGTTTAATGTACTTTCAATTTTTCTCCCCAACAACATTTACAATTATTCATTTAGCTGACGCTTTTATCCAAAGCGACTTACAACTGCTATTTATAATCAAAGGTTGCACACCTCTGGAGCAACTAGGGGTTAAGTGTTTTGCTCAGTTTTGCTTGGGAGTTGACCCCCAGTCTCCCACGAGGCATGCATCTTATCTACTGCACCATCACCAACCCATATAAAAGGATAAATATCTAAACTCAGTAATTTGGACTTGGTGTGTGTATCTCTCTGTCGCCAGGATGGTCTAATTATACTCGGTTGATAGGAACTACACTGCTCAAAAAAATAAAGGGAACACTTAAACACACAATGTAACTCCAACTCTATCACACTCCTGCGAAATCAAACTGTCCACTTAGGAAGCAACACTGATTGACAATCAATTTCACAAGCTGTTGTGCAAATGGCATAGACAACAGGTGGAAATTATAGGCAATTAGCAAGACACCCCCAATAAAGGAGTGGTGACCACAGACCAGGTCTCAATTCCTCTGCTTCCTGGCTGATGTTTTGGTCACTTTTGAATGCTGGCGGTGCTTTCACTCTAGTGGTAGCATGAGACGTCTACAACCCACACAAGTGACTCAGGTAATGCAGCTCATCCAGGATGGCACATCAATGTGAGCTGTGGCAAGAAGGTTTGCATTGCATGGAGGCGCTACCAGGAGACAGCTTTAGCTGTGAAAGTAATAATGACGTTGTGTGTGATGTGTGTGCAAAGACAGTGAAATACTTTGGCAACACTGCAAATTTCATTAAACAGCTGAGATTAAGTAACATGATGTTATGAAGTGGCAGTTATGAGCAGGATAACTCTTGAAGTCTTGTTCTTCACTTGTTTCACTGACACACTGCCACCTCTAACAGTACATTGCAGCCACCAAGTGTATGTTTATCATGCAACCATCATGCTCAATGTGTGCATAAGATTGGAACAGGACAGAACTATTTCTGTGAGAGTGGGATGGGACAGGAGTGAAAATCCACTCCCATATCACCCTCTAGTGTGCATGTGAATTCTTTCACAAAAGTGAAAGTTCACAATCACATCTTTTCTGAATTCACTTACTGCCTTTATTGCTTACTAATCTATCTTATTTATCTAAAATTAAGGCACTTAAAATGAATTATATCAATGTTTGACATGAAAGCACAAACGGTTCATTAGCTTTTGGCTGCCATCATATATCTTACCAGCTCCTCAAAGTCCTTACTGTCAGCACTTATGTATCTGGGTGGGAAGGGTCTGAGCAAAGAATCCCTCTTGTAGTTCTGTGCAGCAGCAACAAACAGGCTGCAGCGGAGGTCTGCTGCTACTGGGTCTCTGTGCAGACAGGAGCACACCAGCTCTCTGACCGCCTCAGGTGGGAGCGGTGGCTGCATTCCCAGCACTGCAGACAAAGGAGATAAGATAGCACACAAGTGAGCAAAGCCAAAAGTTAAGTTGATGTTATCACCTTAACAGCCAAAACCTGATATGGTGACAATTTATAGGGGGTGACAGGAACGGGTTAAAAACTGCTGTGTGGTGCTAAACTGTACATTCCCATCAGAATCTAACACCAATAAATTATGTTTTCTTTTTCTCTTAAAATATAAAACACTTGTCATAGTCCAAAATGTGTGAAGGAGGGGAATGCATATTTTTGCAGCATGAAGTCGTCTCCCTCCTAATGTTCTCTTACTTTGAAGGTTAGACATATTTTGATAGGGATACAATATTTTGCATTGTTCTATTATTACCTGTTCATATGAGGGCAAGCAGGTCGGGCTTACGGCTAACGTTAGCCCATCTACAAATTTAGCAAACAGGTACACACGTAAGCTACTCCCATGTTAGGCACTAACCTACGTTACTTTTGTCAACATTTAACGTCTACTGTAACTTTTATGGTTAACATCAAAACAAAAACTGACACTCCGATACAAAAAGACCCATGTAGTTCCTTTTCCAGTGCTGACAACTTTGTTGGAAATAATAAATGACGTTACTGTCTAGTTCCTGTATTAGCTAGTAGCATAATGTTGCTCCTCTTCAAACTACCATAGGATTGTGTGAGAAAGCTACGTTAGCTAACATTAGCTGAGCTACAACAAGTGAAGGGCTGCTAAGATATCTATCGCCGAGTAACGTTACTGATGACAAATACAACATTTGTCGGACTACTTTGGGATCCTGAATATATCGTGAATACGTCAATGTGGCACTTAAGCATATTAACGTGACAGACACTAGTTAATTAACATTATTTGCCGTTACCTTTAGTCTCGCTCAACTCATAACAATGCAGGAAGAGCTAACGTTAGCTTTGGGAACTGCTGCGTTCATGTTCTGTAAAATAAAAGCAATTAGGAAATTTTCTAAACAAAAACCATAGTGAAAAACATGGCAGATGTAAGCTAATGGTAATGCGTTGGGGGGACGTGTCAGTAAATGAATACAGAGAAAGAGTACGCATCTAAATTAGTCGACAAACGCGTTTGTGCATTTTTCATCTCCTTTCGATTATGTGCTAGAAGCACCATTTACGATGAATCTTGAAAGCAGCACTACGGTATTGGACTGATCACCGCAGAAACGAAATATCCCTCTTTCTCCTGCCCAACAGCTGCTCAGAACCACGGACAGACTTGTCAGGTACAGGGGCGTCAGAACAACAGCCCTGAAACCAAGAAGGCGTGATAGATTGTGAAATAAGGTACAAACATGCATAAATGTATCACAAGTAGGCCTACCATGTACGTCTTAGTGTGAAAATCTGTATTGTTAGAGAATAGGCCATGATGTAGATACAGGCAGTGTGTGAACTTTTATTTATTTACTTACCCCTTGAAAAATACAACTTTTTGCATCCAAGAAAAAAAAGGGCAGGGAAGATTTATGCTCACTAAACTTGTCAGTACCACACCTACAAGGCATTCTATACATACTCCTTTTATTAGTTGTACATTATTAGTATTAGTCATAATAGGCTACTTTCAAAATATGTCGTTGGCATTAAGCTGGGGATTACTGAAATGTACTCATTGGGTGATCACTAGAAAACCCTTTCAGATGATTTCAGTTCATCCAGAATTCTTCTGGCAGAGTCCTAACAATTACAGACTGCTTCTAGTTTGTCATGAAAGATAGTGAAAAGTATTGCCTGTCTATTAAAGCTTTTGGATGTGGAGGACCTGGGCTGGCTGTATTACGAATGCTTCTTCCATCGTCTAGCAGTCTGCTAACCATTTCCACAATCCAGTCTAAACATGGAAAAGAAGCATTACACCACAGAGCTGGAACAAAGTTCCAAAACATGGAAGACTTCCCATAACTTTAACTACTGAAATCCAAATTGGTGTCACTTTCTCATAAGGCACCCAATGTAAAGGATTTATAAATGTAACTAATAGCTTCATAAATATTTTACTAATAATTTAAAAATCAGATATGAGCAATTGATACAAGCAACTGCTGGGGTGCCAGGTTGTGAAAAATCTATTTGTTATTTATTTGTTTTTGTTGTTATTTATTTATTTTTCTGTTGTTTTCTGTTTGTTTTCTGTTGTTTTTATAAAGTCCTTTGAGTTGCCTTTAATTAATTAATGAAATGTGCAACACGAATAAACTTCCCTTGACTTAAATGTGTTACAAGGAAACGTAACCTGACTGTCTATATATGTAGGCACCTGTTTTATTAAGTTTTTACCACCTCTATCAGTGTGAAATTATTCGACTGTCATAGCTAAAATAAAAAAATAAAAAAATTTCTGTGATGCTTGATTAGTATATTTAATAGTGTGCAGGGCCTGATAGTGTGCTAACAGGAGCCAATCAGATCACGAGTAATGACTCCTCTGATTTTCAGCACTGTGGACAGCATCAGAAAGGGGCAGGACTTGTATATTTTAAATTTAGGTCTATTTATATTTCCGCTTTGTGATTGGTTGTTTTAGGACAGCAACAAATCCCGTTTTTTTGTCTTGAGCCATGGTCCTGCCCGGGCGGGTAAAACCAGCGGAGGGAGGGAAGTGGGGGTATGTGCGTAAAGAAAAGACCTTACGTCACGTGACCGCCCCTTACTCCCAAACCCATCATTTGAGGAATAACCTGAGATATATCTGTCTTAACAGCGGTAGATCTGACTGTTTCTTCAAGTGCGTTTTAATGCTGATTAATCCATAGGATGCTATTTAAACGAACTGAGGGATTCTAGCGACATTCTCGGACTAAACAGGAGGTAAGGCGTTTTAATCGCTGCATTTTCATTCATTGCGCTCCATCTAGGGCAGGATTGAAATTAATGTATTAAAATAAACCGGATTCGGGATCAGTAAAACCTCGAAATCTGTAGCTTGTGTTGCTTATTGTGAGGAGTTTGTGGTTGACCTGCTCGGCGTCCGGAAGCACCGATGCACCGTGTCGCACAGGCTGAAGGACGCTTCTCCGTCGCCTGTGATCACGATGCACTGTGCCCTACTGCAGCATCACTGCCATCCGCCGAAAGAAATACACATTTAAGACATGTTTAGGGTCACAACGCATACATTCAACCAGGATCAGTCTGTGGCAAACATTGCTTTGTTTTGTGGCAGTAAGATGCCCTTCAGAGTTTTACTACACATCCACCATCATCATTGAAATGTGGTTTACAAACACAGTCAAATAATGTAGGCTAGAGGGTGGTCGATTATAGAGCTAAACAAACAGCTCTGCTAAGCTATATATAGCCCAATCTGTAAACTCAATAATACTCATTGTAACACGCCTATATAGCGCCCATAGGTTATGAATACATTTTAGGAATCACGACAAGGCCACACTGTTTCCCACCGCGCGCGTTACACAGCTTTAATGTGTTAAATAAAACGTGTTCATCCCTGTCGATTTAATGAATGATGCACCACCATAGGAGGATATGCTGGAAAGGCTGGGTACCACCTCTAATCAAAGAATATAGGAGGGATTAAAAGTCTTTCCAGTGAAGTGTGTGCATGCATCCACATGAAGGCCTATAGAGGATTGTGGCCTGTTGCCTTGGTGTCAGAGAGTGATGTTGCACTTCATAAAACAGCTCTGTTCTTTCTCTGCAGATTGGTTTTCAAGGCAGCTAAGATTGAAGTTCTTGTGTCTCTTTGCAAGTGGAGGAAAATACTGAACGGTCATCATGGCAGGTAAGCTTTCCTTTCTTTTCGAGTACACAGTTGTATTTTAGTCCATGCATAAAGCTGGCTGTTATTGCAAAATCAACCCACTTCTAAAGTCAAAATTCTAATCGTTCACGCAGCTGTTTTGACTTGATTTCTTTACAAATTTGATGTGTGGGCAGCTGTGTTGAACTGTGTATTTGTATCCTAGAAAACAACTTCCCTCCGCTGCCTCGGTTCATCCCCCTCAAGCCATGTTTTTACCAAGACTTCAATGAGATCCCAGACGGGTGTCGCAGCATGTGCAAGAAACTCTACTACCTATGGATCTGTGAGTTTACAAGAAGTAAAAGTTTGTGTTGACTACTGGCTTGCAGCTCTTTAAACATCTGCTACGACTCAGGTGCCAGCGCATATGTTGCTTTGATCATTGTGTAAGCTGTTAACCTGTCCGCCTCAGTTTTTTCATGCCATGTCACTTTGTTTTACCCAAAATATTATGAGAGTCAAACATCATAGACACTCCAGTAGAACTGTCAGACCAGGTTGACCGGTCTGAATGTTTAGCACAGGGCCAGTTGAAAACTTTTATGCATAGTTAGAAATATCTTAAGTCTTAAGTTTCTTTGACACAGTTGCTTTTTGCTCTGTTTTAACAAAATCTACTCAAATCTAAAATCAGATTGATTTGAAGTCAGTCAGCAGAAAATGGCTATTTTCAATTATCAATTAATCGATTCAGGTACTTTTCAAGCAAAATGCCAAATTTCTTTGGTTCCATCTTCGTAAATGTGATTATTGCTGCTTTTCAATCATTGAAGATTCAGCATCTTTGAGTTTTGGCCTGTTGGTAGGACAAAAGAAGATATTTGAAGACATCTTTGGCTCTGAGAAACTGCCTTTCTCCACAATTTTTTGTCATTACCTAGACCACACTAATTAATTAAGAAAACAATCGTAAACTGTGTCCTTTAGTGATAAAGGTGTAATGTCAAATTGCAAAATTCACATGAACATCATGGTATATTTTTCATTATCACATAGGTTCTGCCATTTGAAAACAAGAATGTAAGTGGTGAAAATGTAGATTAGTTCACACTAACTGTTTGGTACTTGTAGAGTAGAAACGATGTGCTGTGTGTGCTAAATAAACTGTAGCTCCAGTACTCATGAATGTATTGTAGCATTAACATAGAACAGAAAATTTGGTGCAGTGATTCAGTGCAGTGCAGTGCAGTGATTTAATCCTCCTGAATTCTGAGTAATGCACCCTTTGGGATACTCGCCATAGAGGTTTTTGTCTTCAGTCTTGTTTTGGTCATTGTTGCTCTCTCTCTGTTGACAGTGAATAGTGCCACACTGGCTGTTAATCTGATTGGCTGCCTGGCGTGGATGTGTGGAGGTGGCGGAGCGACCAACTTCGGCATGTCCTTCCTGTGGCTCATCCTCTTCACCCCATGCTCCTACGTGTGCTGGTTCAGGCCCATCTACAAGGCCTTCAAGTGAGCTGGGTCCACACTGAGCATACATCGGTAGCCACTGCACTGCTGAATCACATCCTTTCTGACGTTTACTATCCTCTCTATCCAGGACCGACAGCTCTTTCAATTTTATGGCGTTCTTCTTCGTTTTCATGGCCCAGGTGGTGATCAGTATCATCCAGACTGTTGGCATTCCAGGTTGGGGAGTGTGGTAAGAATTTTGAACTCTTTACTATCAAACACAACTATCTAATATGTTTATATAAAGTGTAAATGATGATGGGTGACAAATTAAAGAAGAATAAACAACATAAAGTTAATTAGCAATACACCTTCAGAGCGTCAGTGCTCCTTGCCATAGATTCTTCAACGCACTGGAACTCCATCTCCATTGAATAAACACAGATGTTTCCTTGAATTTGTCACCCATCTGTACTCAAAATGATGATAAAGCGCAAAAATTGTTAATCTACCATCACCTCGGTATACTGTACCATGCCCAGCACTGAACAAAAGGTTGTCTTTGTAATTTACACAACGCACAGTACATTAAAGGTGAGAATAGGTTAGTGTACAGGGTTACTGTCAGATCAATCTGGTTCACATAGGATGGAGAAAAAAACTCTACATACCTCTATATAAATATAAAGAACATCTTTACCTTTAGAAAAGTCTGCAAATAGTGTACCACATACTACCTTGAACCAGGGTTTTTTTGAATTCTGACACTCTGGCCCCCCTTTAGACAATAGTGATGTAACAGTCCACCCCAAAGCCTATATTTGTTCACATTTTGGAGAATTAGCATCAATAAAAGTTTGCCAAGTTAGCTATTAGCGGTTCCTGTTTGCAATGTACCCATGGATGCACAGACAACTATCACATTACTTTGATACCGAGTTGATAGGAGATAATGCTATTCTAGGGAAGTCGCTCTAAATCTATCTATAATTTCTGAGTGTTCATATTTGACTGGGTAATAATCATGGAGTTTGATGTTTTTGACACAAAATCTCTGGCTTATACCAATGATTACACATATTCGTAAATATGGGTCTACTGGATAATGACCCATAACGCACTGTCATACGTGGAAGTGTTACAACTCTTTTGTTGTTCCCATCAGTGGCTGGCTGGCTACCATCACCTTCTTCAGCACCAACATTGGCTCAGCTGTGGTCATGCTGATTCCGACCATCATGTTTACTGCGGTGGCTGTCCTCTCCACCATAGCCCTCACAAAGGTGATGTATACATTTCTGCTTCTTTCAGTAAAAAAAAAAGTTTAAGCTTCTTCTCCAGAAGCAGAAATGAGCATTGTGTGGGCTCATGGGTAAAAAGGCTCTTTAAAGTTTATGTGTTTTTTTAGGAAATATAAACTATAATGGTACTGCTACTATTATTACACTATTATACTATTTTGTATGATTATTTACATATAAGAGGATAAGATTTTTTTGACGTTTGTGGAAACAGCGGCTAAGTTTTATGCCTCTGGGTGGGCGTTTTACTTGGTAGTGATCGACTGACATTTTAGGTCCGGTGTTGCTAGGAGACCTGCTCTCAACTTCCGTGGTGTGCTACTAACTAGAGTATGTCAAGACCTTGTAGCCCACATACACTGATACAAAACATTTATTCTGTCCCTATCTTCTATTAAATTCACATAGCTTTGGTTATGGACCCATGGTGCTGCTAAGTGTATTCAACTTGAAAATGTTGAGCTAGCTAACTAGGCAACCTAGCTTCAATTTGGAAAGTGAAAGCTAATGAACTTAGCTTGCTTATAATTCCCAGGAGAAGGGAGTGCTAACTTACTTTTTGTTCTTGTTATTTCAACACCTGCTGAATCACACTCGGTGTTGTGCCACATTGTACAAAGCATTAGCTGTATCTGTCTTTCATGGGTCCAACTGTTGGCGATGGAAAATCACCAGACTGTTAAAACCTGAGTACAAGTAGCTAGGATAAGTCCTGGCAAAATCCACTTGGCATGTAATAATGCAAGTGCCTGAAATCCAAACCAATATGGAGGCAAATAAACAAATTTTTATGGAACAAAAATAACATGCTTTTATGATCGCCTATCGAAAATAGGTTGATGGCCCGTACCCTTTCAGCTACGTAGCCAAGATGGGATGTAAACCATCCTGGTACCGGAAACCAGCGTTACTTTGTAGAAGTGTAACTGGATGTTGATCATTGCAAATCGACACCAGGGGGGTCTTGATCAAGAGTCCATATGTGATGAGTTAGGAGTGAAAATGTGTTGTCAAATCACAGATTGGACTAAGCAAAGGCTAACAACATCTCTCACCTGGCTGGATTGCTACCAATATGGCTGTTGGAAGTTAGGTGACTCATCAATCCAGTTAAAGTACCGACATCATCAGTGGTACAAAAAAATTCATGCCCCCTAGAGAACACTGATGTAGGGGCTGCAGACAAATTAATAATAATAAAAAATATATTATTATTTTCAAAAAGAAAATGCATTTCAGTTCCATTTTAATTCTGTAAAACATTAATTTCCTGAAACACAGTAACAATGCTAAAGTGCCTTTACTTTGCAGGTTCATAACTTCTACCGTGGCAGTGGTGGCAGCTTGGGTAAGGCCCAGGAGGAGTGGACCACTGGAGCCTGGAAGAACCCCCACGTCCAGCAGGCAGCTCAGCAGGCAGCCATGGGAGCTGCACAGGGAGCTATGCAGCAGAACCAGTACTCAGCAGCACCCACCTACAACTACGACGACCCAATGTAGGACAGAGGAGGGGGACCATGCTGCCGTGTGGGAGAGATAAAAAGGGATCAATTAAGAACACAATTCAGAATTAGGTGCCCTTCATTATAACATTGTACAAGCTGAATTTAAACAGAACAATGTAGAGGAAAAGTCAAGTTTGGCCTATTGAATTCTGATATACGTGGGAGTTAATAGTCAGTTACATTTAAATCAGCAGCCAGTTATTAAAGAGCTGTTGTCTGTTTTTTTAATCTCTAATGCTGCCCAATTTTAACTGGTAAATGTGTGTGTTTCTTTCCAATGGAGACACATAATATAGCTAAAACCAACAAGCCTCTGCCCTTGTCACACTTTAAAATCATCTTTTAATTACCTTAAATGTGTTTTTTTAATGTACTGTAGTACTTTCATTAGCCTTGAAGGTCACCATACCCTAAAAACATTTGCCCCTAAATTGCTGTACTGTTGTTGTTTGCTACTCAGCTGACAAGTCTTATATACAACATGTCCAGAAAACATTGATGAATGATTTCCCATTTAAGGAATGGATTGACAGTTTGGAAAATTCACCAATTTGCTTTCTTGCTGTAAGGTAGATGAGAAGACTGATATCCAGCAAGGAAGAGTGGAATTCAAGTGGAAAAATCAAGAAAGCAGACAGTGTCAATTCAACCATATTGTTGTCTTTTAAGTATTGGCCAAGAAATTCAACATCTTTTTCTTACTCTCTATGTAATCTTTGTTACTTTTTTGTTGAAAAGAAAAAGTTGAAGTTGGCCAAAAATTGAATCAGCATTTCAAAATATAGCAAAATCTAATCAAAATCAAATAATTTGTCTCTAAAATCAGAAGATAAATCAGAAGGTACTGGGAATGTTTAAATCCCAGATAAAACCTTTGACAGTTACTGTTTTGGTGACCTGATGTTTTTTTACTGATTAAAGTTGCTCTGCATCAGTGAACCTATCAGACTAACATTTCCTTTACATACTCAGGAAAGGTGTGACAGCTGGTTTTAAGTTCTACTTGTAAAGCCCTTTCAGTGTCAACATACCGGGCTTTTGTCTCCTTTTATCACCATTATTGAAACATTCGGGGTGTTGAGTTTCGCCAGTACACACTGGTTATGCTTTTAGCTGGTTAATTTCAGTTAAATGAATTATTATTACATATTAAAGTGAAGCACATGCAGTATTTAGGATTGCAGCTCATTGGAAAAACATTCCAAATAAATGTTGTACAGGTTAAATGTGAAAGAAAACCTAAACACTTGCAGTTTGGAAAACAGTAAATATTTAAAATCATTGTTGTAGGTGGTCATAGCATTGTAGGAAGTGATGGATGTTCTCCCCCTTTGGCAAATTCTCCCACTTACCCCTACATGTAAATGCTTAAATGACTTACTTGTTTCTGAAGCTCTGGATTTCAGGCCTTAGTGTGTCATTTTGTGGCTGTTGGTGTTATTCCATGAGTAGGTGTAATATGATATTTATAAAAAAGAAAATTCACGCCATTTATTTCTTTATGAAGCGAAGTTGAAAGAGAGGATATCTGTGTGTAGCCCTCATGAGGCCTGACAGTGTTATATTGATTTTAGTGGAAAGATGTTTGCCTCGTGTCACTCAAGTCTTCTTTGAATTCTTCTTCAAGATTCAGTAGATGGTTATAACAGTAATACAGTATTAGACTTGAAACAGATGTGAAGATCCGTATCCGAGTGCTTGTTATTTCAAAAAACCTGTGAGTCGTCTTGTCTGATTGTGATGATGTGGTATTCAATAGGCTGTTTGTTGTTTTACTTTTCCGTTGTTGTCTTTTTGTACCACCCTATATTTTGTTTTTGTCAATTTTGGATGACGTATGGATGAGCACATGTTCAGTGTGTCTTTCCATGGCTGTGGCTAACAGTTTTTTAGTTGTTTTTTTTACTTTTTGATTTTGGGAAATTTTTAAGTAACTTTTGCACTGGGTTACCTGTTGACATCAGTGCAAACTTAATTCACAGTGAATCACAGTGGAGCAATATTAACATAGATATATTTAACTGTAGAATTATAAGGATGAAGTGGGGTCCCGTTGTGCAGGCTTCAAATATAGACATGAATAGCAAATGGATCATAACATAAAAGTGTTTTGAATTTTAAAATGGGCCTGTTTTTAAGTTGGAAACCACTAGTATAATTTAACAGTCACATAACATTTTCACCAGCAGATGCACATACAGTAGTTATGAATTATAACCCTGTAAACCATACCATTCACATGCTCATCTGTGACAAAAAGTATTGCTGATCAGTTCTTAAGCGTAAAGTGTGTACAAAGATGAACAAGCAAGCTACTTTTCTCTGTCTGTAGTAAGTTACCATGGTCTTTTGTGAATTTTGGCCCCATCCAGACTTTCTGCCATGTGTACATACAGCACAGTTAATGTGATTATGGAAATTACACCTGTATAGTTCTCGTGTAGCAAGAACTGCAGTGCACTGAACAGCTATTGCTCTGCATTCACATCGCTGTATCAAAGCTTCTGAAAGCCATTCCCCATTATCTCCCCTATGTTTCCACATGTATTGTATGTTGTATTATCATGTACTATATCTTAACTAGATATAAATATATAATAACTTGAGGTGAGGGAAATATTTGCCATGGATAAACACATTCTGTAGAAACATGCTCTAATTAGGTGAGTGAAATGTTTGAGGAGGCTGTGTCTCCATGAATGAAGTAAATGAGGAATACATTTTTGTGTATTACTTTTGTATTATTTGGTCTTACCCTAATAGATATTAAACAATTCTTGTTGCATTCTTGTTTGTTATTTGATGAGTTTGCATACAGGTCTTGTGCGTATGCTCGCCAGAATTTCCCCATCAGTGCTGCAGAAGTAGGACCACAAATTTCCATATTAGGGGATTTTTAAGTGTGAAAGCATGAAAAAAGATACTTTAACACAAAAAAAGCAACTGACTTAATATATATATATATTATATTAATATAATTTACATATTGAAACACACAGCTAAACACCTGTCTATCTAAATAATGTTTCTAAGCTTCATTAACCAATTTGAATGATCAATTCATGCCCTTGGTTAAAGTGCTAAAGTGTGTGTGACTCTCGATGAATACTCGTGTGTTGAATCATTTCAACAAGAACTCTTGACACCTCTTATGAATATTTTGCTTCTGAGAACAGAATGATCTGCATCTTAAAAATAGGACATTATAAAATTCAAGACAAATATTTTGTATATATGTTGTAGTTACTGTTTCTCTGATGTGTTAGCCCAGCAGCAAGTTGGTAGTTGGAATATTTTACGCAATGCAAATCAATTTGTTTCAGTGACAACCTGCCTGTATCAAATTCTGTATCTGTTTCCAGATACAGAATTTGTTTTTTCAACAAATGGATTTAAATTAAAAAACAGGTTGAAATATTCTTACTGCACTGCACAATTAGATTAATAGGACTCAATTATAGACAGGCATGTCTTCAGATGAATTAAGGGTTTGCAAATTACTTAAAAATAACAAAAAAAAATGCTGCTCACACATGAATCTTTTCATGATAGTCCTATTATATATATATATATATATATATATATATATATATATATATATATATATATATATATATATATATATATATATATATATATATATATATATATATATATATATATATATATATATATATAACGTAAGGAGCCATTTTGTTAGTGCTTTTGTTACATTATACATTTGCCAAAAATACCAGAGAAAAAAATCTGAGCTTTTAAGATTTTCAACACAGGATTTGTAGATTGTTGTGGCAATTACGTTTTTTCCTGTCATGCATGTCATTGTAAATACATACTATGAAGTGGTGAATAACATTGTTTTATTCAACGTTCATGCTAACATATTACATCATTCAGCACTTCCCCATATTTTTCTTTGCAGCTCTGAAGCATTTAAATGAGATCCTAAACGAAAGTCTTTGATGTGGCTTTGCATCTGTCTGTTCATCTGTAGGCGAAACTGTGATACATTAGTCACCTTACATGAACAACACTTTAATACATAAATAAATCAGTATGACAGTTTGTATCAGCAGTAACTTTTTATTCACTTAATAAAATATCAATATCAGCCCAAAACAAGTAACAGTGCAAACTCAGTCTAGTGACTCAAATAACACACAGGGAAACCAGTAAAACGGCAATAATCTTAAAATTCTTTATTCATAAACTTGATGCAAGTTTACAAATTACTGTACATGGTCAAAATTTCTTCAAATGGAAAATGAAAAATAAAATAAAACCAAAACGAGCCAACAGTGCCAGATTTGATCATCTGTTTGTTGGTGCCAGTAAATGAATAGACAATTGAGACAAATGGATCTTTTAAACACACAGTCCAGTTAGAGTAGCGTGCAAGTCTATTCACCACGGCATGACAATCAAACTTCAAACGTCTCTTAATATCTCCTCTGACCAGAGTTTTGGCATTTTGGAGGGAGCCTCACACAGGTGGATAAAGGCTGTGTAGCGGGAGAGGTTGTACCACTTTCCTGTGCCGCCAGACAACACAGGCCCTTTAGAGGTTTTTCTTAATAACTCCTCCTCCCTCAGCCCTCCTTAGACATGTAACAATAGGATATGTGCTGAGAAAAAAAACAAACAAAAAACATTTCCTGATTTTAAAAATATTTCACTCAGAACATGTTTGTTGTTATACTTGACCTCTCCAGGCAGGCACCTTGTTGCCAGTTGTGCAAATATTTTTATCTGGAATATTTAAAGATCACATACTGAAATCAAACCTACTTCAGCACTTGCAAGGAATAGAGCAGAAGCAAAATAAAAAAGTTTTTTTTGTTTTGTTTTTTTTAAATACTACAGTGGGTACTGATGAGCGATTACATGTGGTGTCATCATGCTACTGCAATCCAGTTACAATGGCTTCTTTCTGTAAATGTCCTTCCTCTTACATCGCCTGAATTAAAAGAAACACGTGGCCCATATTATTGTAAAGCCCACTGCATTTTCAGTTTCTGACATCAAATCAGTGGGCGATCAGCGTTAACTAATCCAAGTAAATAACCCCCAAACCCAACACGTACATGTACAGATTCCCCTCCTAATTATTGTTTGTTACCTGAGTTGCCATTCAAACATACTTTTGCAGACAGTGTTAACAAATAAACTGCAAAAGAGCCAACAGATAGATACAGTGTGTGTCCTGTAGTATGGGCAACAGCAGTACTGATGACGTACTACAGTATATTTCATGCTCAAAAGGTAAAACGTACAGATTTTCAGGTTAGCTTGCGTCACACTACTAAGGATCCATCTTGTTACAAACCAAAAGCGACACAGAAACACCTTTGTGGTTTATTATTGTGGCGAAGGAAGCCCTGCAACAAATGCATGTTGAGAAAAGCAGAGAGGTGATGAATCCAGCTACATGTGACATCACATGCAGCTGTGTGTGACAGGTTAGCAGTTTCCAATCTAAACTGGACATGGAGCAAACCACGATGGAAAGAAAATCACATCCACACCCTCTCTAAAGCCCATCCTAGCACAGTTCTGACTGTAATCAAAGCCAACTATGTTTTACAATAACAGACGAAGCGCCTGTGCAACGGCCTGTTACTTTTGCTTTGTTTTCTGAATCAAACCAGCCATCAACCTCTACTGCTATAATCAATAGAAAGATCAATAGCCAAACTGAGCACTTGTGGGGCTGATGTGTTAACAGAAATAAGGCAAAAAGAGCTCTTTAGCTTCAACATTAAATCTGTTAGAACGTCCCAGATTATGTCACACACTCATCTTAACATCATCTGGTGAAAATACATTTATGTATTCCTCTTCCCAAGATTAGCAATTTGCAGATTCTCAGATGTATCATGTCATTTGGCCCTGTTTTATTATTAACCACTGATGGATTTGTTCACCAACAGCAGCCAATAAATCTTATTTCAACAACATGGTATCATTTTGATTCTGCTTGGCCTAATATTCTTTGCACATTTTTAAAAAAGCTAAACGATGTAGAGTGGTAGGTTTTCTCGACTTAAAGACAAACTTCCAACATATAAAAAAAATTGGCTCATTTATTGTTTAGGATGCTCAAATAATAAAAACACTTGCCAAATAATATTTCTAAAACAATATTTGCATGTATGTACCAGTTAATTTCCGAAAGAGAAAAAAAGGGCGAAACAAAAAAATTGGGGTGGATAAAAACAGGTGCAGTGAGGTGCCACTTGTAGAGCTTCGGTATCAATCTTTTAAAATTCCTGTTTAAAGAGGGGTAACTGACTGGTGGTGAAGCCCACTTTGTCAAAGCAGCTAAAGAAAAAGCCTTTCCCCACATTTAAGGAGAAAAGTTTTTTTTGAAAGACAAATGAGCATTAAAAAAACCCAAAAACAAAACAGGAGTAGTGATACTCTCACATTGTCCTCACTAAAACACTGAGGGGAGAAGCCAAGTGATACCAGAATAAAGTCTTTCCTGGAGTAGGGTGAAGGAATACTTGTCAGATGAGCCAACAAAATGGTTTCCGTGAGAAAGATGACAAATCCCCAGTTAAGTCAGAGGGAGGAAAAGATTCCAAAGAAAACAAGATACTTTGACCCAAAGACATGTTCTGAGTGCATAGTGGCAGTAGCTCCTTATCCGTCTTCTTTAGGTGGTGTGTACCAGCCTGTGAAAGCAGAAAGAGAAATCCCTTTGCAAATGGATCCGTACCACTGTGTGTCTATTGAGCCCCAACCACTGAGAAATATTTACTCACCATTCTTTTCATGAATCTGCACAAGGGATTTGTACGACTGTTGTGCTCTGGCAAGATTGTACTGGTTCTAAAAAAACAAAACAAAAATGTTCTGTTAGATTCAAAGAAATTGCCCGCTATGCAGTAGTAACGATTTAAACCAGTACAATTAATGAAAAACACAAAACGCAGTGTTTCACAGGTCGCTTCTGGCGGGGGGAACTTTGTTGCATGTCAGTCCCCATCACTCTCTTCGACAAGTTTCTGTCATCTTTCTACTGTTGGCTAAATAAATAAGCATAAAACAACCAGGATGCATAAGTTAGTCTTTACACCTCCAAAGTTTAAGTAGTCAGTTAACAAGTCTGCGAACAAATACACACAGTATACAAGGTGTGTCCTTGATAGTAATGGCAGCTCAAGTTACACAGAAAGTACACTGAAACTGTAATCATTCTCCTCGTCACATATAAAAGCAGCTAGAGGATTTTAAACATGCATTCATTTAGAGGGGGTAACAAGCTGTTATTGCGTTAATCTGATCCTTGTTCACTTCAACTGTTGTATGATCTCTTTATAGGTGAGAAAGCATCAACTTAGGTGAGGGAGAGCCATGAGTTAGAGCTCATGAAGATGTGTAATTCATTGTCGGTAAGTGTGACTCATCCATGTGCTTGTTAGTTTAAGGATAGTTGTTATAGATAGATAACATTATCTTAATGGTTATTGTTGCACCTAAAGTGCAAACAGTATTCTTTTTCTAACATTGTTGCATTACCACCACCTTCTGTGCTGGAGTACAGCTTACCCTGATTTGCACGGTGCATGTGAAAACCAAGCAGTTCTGTGATCTGGCAAGAGGAGATACTTATGTGTGGCTAAAGTGAGTCTATTAAATCATATTTGGATTTTATCCAGACACTTTTCCCTTCCACTTGTATTTTCTGCTTAAACAACACGGCTGCTGCACAATTTAGTGTCGAAGGGCATGTCAGTATACTTCAAATGAACAGCATCTGAAACCATCCCTCCATTCCTCCACACATTATTTTGGTCATTATTCAGATAAACGCTTCACGTCATGAAAGCCTTTGATGAGCAACTCTCCCAAACAGTTCCTGGTGGTCCCCATGTATAGGATTCATCGCAGCCCTCTGACAGTTTACGCCCCACATTTGAGTGTGGCCATTTGAAATGGCTAGAAACACTTTCCGTGTTCTAACGACATGCTGACAGCTGACAAATGACACCAGTTACCTTATTGGCTCCAAACTGCACCCTGGCTTTTCCTTTAACCAGAGTGGCATTTATCTGCATAATGACAGACTCTATGGAATAGGCACTGCTCCAGCCCTGACAAAAAAAAACACACACAAAACCATTACTTCCAATAATAAGTTGAGTAAAATGATGTCATAATATCTATCAAACTCATTTACATACCTGTTTTGTGAGAAGTTCCATGCACAAGGCTCCTCCTCCTAGAACATAACTGAAATTAAAAAAGCAGTAATAAGTAATAAATTCAGTAATAAGGATGAGTCATACATTTTATATATAAAAAAAACAGATGTGTACATTTGATCAAGAAAGTGTTCACTTGACTTTTTGCAAATTTGTTGTACTTCAAATTTTACAATGTCTTGATTTTGACTTGTGGGAGAGATTTCGATTTTCACAATGTTGAATCGCAATTTTAATCTAGAAGATGTTGTGAATGCAACTTTTGGATGTACCAAGAAATTAAGGCAGTAATTTCCAGGCAAATTTATTTATGCCTATAATTAATAATCAGAGCTCTTAAAGAATCTTTTTTTGAGATGCATGATGGATTTGTATTCATTCAGTGTTAAAGCACTGAATGAATTGCCAAAAACTCTTATTTGCACTGGTGTATGGCAATTCTTTGATTTACTTTAGGAGTCAGAGGCAATAATTTGCAGCCAGTCATAAGCAAACCACATAGACTGCATCACGCAGTAGTTACATGGCATAACATAAAGTCCACCCTGCACGTAAAAGCACAAAGTGATTCATCAAAGGATTTGACGTCAACTTTGGAAATAAGCAAAGCAAAGTATAAACACATCTGCAAAAGCTGCAGGCACAACATATGATGTGAAACATTTGAAGTTCAAATTCCATCCACAATAAGACAAATTAATGTCCAGAGTAAATCTCTCCCAACAAAGTCCGAAATCCAGGGCAAAACTGTGTGTACAACAAATGTGGACCTAGTCTCAGTGAGTGAATACTTTCTTCAGAGCATTTCATAAGCAAATTGGGCAGGGGGAGATCACTACACACTCACCCTCCGGAGAGCACAGGTGAGACAACCCGTACAAAAGGTGGGTCAAAAGGAAAATTATCCTGTCATATGAAGGAAAAAAAAAACTTCAGAGAAAACTCTTTCCCCACAAAAATCAACTGACAAATATGATCACAGAACTCACTTTATAAGAGAAATTGAGCAGAATGTAGTCCACTCCTTCCTTTTCTTTTAAGACCTGCAAGTCACTATGTAATGGACTATCTGGGTCTACCCTGTAATAAAGAGCAACAAGTCAAATCTAACAAAAAACTAAACATAACACAATATTTGCAAAGCTGGAAAATTTTAAAAGCAAATGAAAGCAAGAACTTACGTTCTTAACTTGACATGCCATTCATAAAGGCTGTCACCAACAAGTTCAACTGAATAAATACCTGTGAAGTAAGTGACATGAACACAGAGCTATACTTTAATCTGCTGATGAGATGTTAAAAACCACAAAAGCCCCCACTGTGGGAAATTGTGTCATTGTAGTCACCTGTCTTGTAACTCTGTGATCTGTAGATCTCCCTGAGTTCCTTCATTAGGCGGTCCGAGGCTTGCACCGAGCCAGAGACGGCACCCTGCGACATAAATCATAAAGGTGAATCACACAAATTGCAGGACACCAGGACAAAGAAGAAGATATAGTATGCTACAGGTGGGCAGGTCATCAGGGCAATCAGAGATCCTGTGGGAAACATCCTATTTATTTCTGTCTATCGACAAAGTTACATGTGAGCATGCTTGAAAAGACAACAAACTCATGTTGAATGAAACAAGTCGATTACTAAACATGCCTACTCTAAGCCCATAAAGTGAAACCAGTCTTGTGTTTTTGTTCCTGATTGCAAAAACGGCATGTTGAGACCTTTCATTATTCAAGCTGGCCTTTTCTCCATCGCTGATGAGGCCACAGTGTTGCCTGATAACGTTAGATTGCGCTGCTGTGAAAGTTGAGAGCCAACAAAACTTTTTGCAGGACAGCCTAGCATTTTATTCCCCTGTTGGAGCCCTCTGCACCAGCAGCCACACTTTGTCAGCAGTGAAAGGAAGGATGAGTCTGCATTTTGGACGTAGCGCTGCTGTTTATCTGAACATTGCCAAACTAACTGAAAAAGCTGTCAGAATAATGTATGTACAGTGGCTATAGTTTAATCCTACAATACTGTGAAACCTTCCAGTAGTAAGTCAAATAAACGGTACAATTTTGCCCAATGGTTCCTGGTTGGCAAAATATCCAGACTCGCTAAACATCTAAATTTAAAATTACTGAATTAACATTCAATGAAATGTTTAAAAGAGAATTTACAGGGAAAAGCAGCTCTTCCTCTTCTCAGCTCTATTACAGCCATAAAAAGTCTATTAAAAAAACACTTACATTCAAGTGATCCTGTCTCTGGTTTTTACGAATCTTCTCCAAGATGGCCAGATTTTCTTTTTCTATCCCGTCATCTTCTGACTTTTTTCCATCTACAGGCTCCTCTTCTTTCATGTCGTAATGGTCCAGGTCTTGGTCCAGGTCAATGTCCTGCTGCCAGAGTTATGTTTAGAAACAGGGTGTAAAACATACTGGGCAATTAAGCTATAAATCATATGAATCCCCTGAACTGCGAAGAATAAATATAGATACCTCTCCCATTTCTTCCTCCTCTTCCTCCTCAGATGTCACCTCATCTGGTGGCCCATGCTGTAGTGCGGTAAAACATTGTGAGCTGAGTTTTCAAATGCCACAAACAGACATTGAACATTATTCTTGTTTTAGGTGAGTACCTTTCGCTCTTGGGTAATTGGGCCAGCAGGCAGAGGCTGGTCGAGCATTTCTACATCTGGATGCTGTGGCAAGTTGTAAAGCCGACAGAGATCACAAATGAGACGCTTCAACTGCTGAAGAAGCTGTGGGTGAAAACAAATAATGAAAACCAAACTGCCATTAAACAATTCTACCAAGTTTCCACTCTTACAGCACTCAACATAATGTGACATTACCATTTTGAGCAAGCCTCTGTGGAGCTGGATCCCCATCAGCCAACTTACCAATGTGCTGCCTCTTCTCACATCCTCCAAACGCTCCAACACGTCAGCCAGACTAGGATCATCTGAGTCAACAAACCATATTGGTGGCGTTGAGGGATAGGATTCCTGCAACCAAGGCAAGAGTAGGACATTCATTTAGCTGATCGTGCTATGGCTTTATTGACTAGAGATAGTAAACTGTTTTCATGAAACCAAATTGCTGCCCAGGGAATTTTCTTCTATATCAAACATTTGGTCTGAAGCTATAAAAGATTTCAGAGCAAATGTCTTAGCCCACACAGCCACCCACTGAACAACATGCTCTGTCGCCGGCCAGCTATACAGCAAGAGTCTCTTCAGCATTGGACAAGAAGTGGCTGCACTGAACCTTAGAGCTTAATACAAATGTTAAATCACAGGACTTCAGTTTACATGAGTATATAGATGGCACACATGTAGACATGTTGTTCAGCACAAATCACCTGTTTGTTAAAGTAAAGTTTGAGTCAAGTTGGAAGAAACCAGCCTGATTTATAAAGGCTTAATTCTTCATCCCAGGAGATTATTGTATACTGGGGGGAAAATACAGCTAGGGCTGGTGTATAGTCTAGCAAGCAAGTGGTCAACATCTGTGTGTGTGGTAAGTACAATATGTAATGAACTGGACTCCAGGGGATGGATGGGAGGCAGAGATGGAAAAGATTCCCATATGTACAACATCTGAACAAACAAGTATGAGATTACTTACCTTAAATGAATCAGTCTTTGCTTGGTTTTCAGACACTTCTGTTTTAAGCGCCAAGTCTGATATATCGGAACTTTCAGAGAAATCTTACTCATAACAATGACTTGTTTGTTAAAGTGAACAGTTTTTCCAAGTCGGAAACTGGTCGTTACAATAATCCCGATATGAACACGGAATTAAAAAAATCGTTTTTTTGGGCAGACTGTTGTTGCCAATGACATTTGCACACAGACAGACAGCTGCCATTTAATAACTCCACACCTTTCTAGGATCTAGCACTGACCATCATGAAGCCAAATTCAAAGAAGACACTCACATTGGATCATGCCCTGTACAACCTGGTCTTCTTCACATGTACATGCCACAATGGAACAAATCAGTTTATCACCGCATGTAACCAAAAAAAGGTTATTATTTTCCATCTCTACCTGCTCTAGGCTCAGTTCAGCTTTTCCAGCGCTAGTGATCATGCAACATCCAGGTAATCAGATGTGAGAAATGTGCGCTTGGGGTTCCCAGAGGCAGGACTGACTGAACTAAGTGGTGGGACCACCTTTACCTCACCCACGTCTCCTTTGCCAGTACAAAGATCGTGATGCAAAACGTAGTCTGCTTTCTTTGAGATTGATGCATACTGACTCAGCTTGAGTCTCAACATGACGTGGCTATCAATTTTTTTTTAAACAAGCACGATCTGTGTCCCCAAAAACGAGCACTAAGTGGAACTGTGTGTGGGTGTGGATGTTTTTGCTTAGAGAGGAGGATGTGGTCAGGATGTTAGGATGGTCTGTGCCACCTAAAAAAATACGACCATGTACCATGACAATCGCGTACACTTCATGGCTTCATGGCTAACATCATGCGTTTGGCACAAGTTTGAAGATGATTTAACGTTACATTACTAGTTATGCATATACACCGCTTCAAAGAAAGATATATATTACCAATATTTTTATTATTTATTGTAACACTAACAGTGCAGACTTGTCTATATCTACATTATATCGCTGTCGACATATTTTGCTATCCCGATAAAGGGACCAATAACGTCACAGCTTTAAATACGTGCCTGTAAGTTCGTCAGAGGGATCCGGCTATTTGCTGAACAGCAGAAAACAGTGGAACAACATTCCACTAAACCGCCTCTATTTAACGTTAAAGAACTAAAAAGGGACATTCAATGGTGTGCCTGTTCCGATAAAGGTGTTCTCTGAAATATACTTAAAAACAGCTGAGGTGTTCCTCTATTACTAAGCAAAATAATGATGAGAATAAACTAGATCCGTAGGTTCAGTAGTTAGAAAGTTAGCAGCCGTACTACTGAAAACAGTAACGCAGTTGTTTTGGCTAACAAGACAAGCTACCGTCAACGTTACTTTCAGTTAAGAGGCTAGCAAAGGCTACCGCAACGTCGAAACTAGTCGGCGTTGTCTCGTATACTTTTTAAAAAAAGTGAATTTAACACTGGTCCGATGTTGTTTTATTTTATCAACGGGGTTACTTCGATCTTGACGATGAAACACAGCATGAAAATAAAAGCCAACACTTTATTTGTAACGTTAGTTAATTTGTAAACACGAAAGCTTCCGCGGAATGATTTGGTTTCAGTTGATAGTCAGTGGCTGAGCTAGCTTGTGCGCAGAGCTGGCCTGGACTTACCGTGATGTTGCAGTGAATGATCAGCAGCTTCTCTCCGGTTACGTTGAATTGGCAGCTGAGTTCATCGGGTTTCCAGTCTAATATTCTGAATCGTTCGTGGTTTGGGTCAAAAATTGACTCCAAAAACTTCAGTTCGGCCTTCAGCCCCGAAACCGACATCTTCTACTCATCTCAAACCACCAGGCCGCTGGGAGAGGGGAAGTCGGGGCGGGATGTGACCGCGCAGTTGAGTCGGGTCTACGGATCTCGCATGTTAGCGTGAGAACAACAACAAAGGGCTGGAGGGTGAGGTTCATGATGTAGACATTGTCAGGAGAATTTGACAGCTGTGACACTACACAACTTTCCAGTAATTTAAATGTACTTTATTATTTATTTTTTTGTTGTATTATTTTGTTAATATTACATTACATGATTTTATTTGGCACTAATTTCATAGTAGCCTAGTGCTCAAAAATGCTAAAAAAATTGTATGTATGTTATAATTATATAATATACAAGCAAACAAAAGCTTGAGCAGGGCTGGATTATGCTCCCACACTGAGGGGCCTCAAGGGCCCCTTAAATGTGTGTTGGTTGGTTTTTGGTCATTTGAATGATTTCAAATTTGTTAGTGAATTTCCACCACAGCAGTTAAATATCAACTGGGTCCTGCATTAACTCACAACCCTGTGGTCGTGTGTCAAACTCCAGTTTTAAAACCTTATTAAATGGTGAGTTTGTAATGTGGTCACAGGATTATTTAGGGATAAATAAAGTGTATATCATCAAATTACCACATCAAAAGCATTACTTAAATACTACTTTATACAAAGGTTTGGCCACGTGAACAGCAAAACCTGCACAGTATAACACAAACCTAATGTCTTTGTCTGTTGAGAGATGTTTTAAAGCTGTATCGGTGTTGATTATTCTTTATGGTAGTTTTTAGCAGAATACCTATAAGGGAAAACAAAATATGCTGCAATAGGGCCCCCAAAACGTCTATGGCTTCAAACCAAACAATGAAAGCTTTTAGCTCCATGTGCTTTTTCATTTTAATTACTGGATTATTGTACGTCTTTAAGTCCTGAAAATAATCAAATAAAACATTCTGTGAAGGAAAAACCTCTCTTTGATCTGGCCATCATCTGTAGACGTATACAACCTGTGACGGGAGGTAGAAAGTAACTTTGTTTTAAGGGGTTCCAAGCCAAAAAGGTTGGGAAACACCGGATTAGAATACCATGTGTAAAGCAATATTATTGAGTTTGGTGTGAAAAAGATGATCATATTCAAATTACTGATTCATCAACAAACTGTCTAGTGCTGTGTTTTTTCTCTCCCATCTCTGTGAAATGACTATTTGGCAGTTTATGCATGTGAGGGTTTAACAATAGCACAATGTTATTTGCAGACCCATGGTTTTCCCATAGTATTTTGGTTCTTATGGCTCTGTGCTTTTTGAAAAATGGGCTGGTTAAAATTACTGATCGGCTCAGGTAGACAATTAAGAACAATTTAACTTTAAATACACTGACTTGACACTAGATGGCACAACAGACAAATGTTTTCCACTTGCAACTAAACATTAACTCTTGTTGCAGGAGTACATCAACAGTACACACATTTTATAACAGGGCCCTTTTCTGTAGCAATACACACCTTCTTATGCAACAGAGCTGTTTACATGTAACTATCAGTCAGCTAGTCATGACTTTATAGGACTAACTAGGAGGTGCATTCACCACTTTTTCTTTCAAGCTGTGCACAAAACCTGCCATCTTATTGGGCAGATAATACTGTAGTTGAACTGACCTGTTGAAGTTGGATTATCTTTCCTGTACCAGTGGATTTGGGTTAGTATTAATAAAAAGCTCTGTTATGAACACGTAAAAAAAACCAGCCATTGAATGTGTATTTTGGTGAAACATGGTATAAAGAATAACAGTTGTCTGTGCAGGCCGTGGTAGTTACATTTGAAATTTACAAGGTAGGCTAATGCTTGCTAACGGTTATTGCAATCAAGTTTTGTTTTAAAATATTATTTCATTAGTTGTTGTGTAGAATGTGTCCTGCATTAAAGTCATTCAGTCGGAGTGAACATCTGTTTTAAGGTTTGTTCTTTGGGCAGTCCTTTTGTTTTCATTTGATTGCCCAATGTAGTGTTCACAGTCCAGTTTCATCTCAACATTGGGGGGAGACGTTTTCTGATCCTTTACTCAAATAAAACAACATAAAAATAATGCATTACAAGTAAAAGTCCCTCATTCATAATTAAAATGAACTGTAAAGAGTCAAAAATAAAAGAACTCATTCTGCATTAAAATGTTTGTTAGATTTTTAATACTAATGAAGGTGTAAGTAGTACAAAATTTTATTGCTTTCTATTGTTTACCGCTCTCTAATTTACTGTTTTATCTACTTTAAATACAATTAGGTTGTTTAGACCAGTGGTTCTCAACCTAGGGGTCTGGTCCCTCCAAAAGGACAGAAGGACAGAATTTGTGGTGTCGTGAGATGATTAATAGGACAGGAAAGTTAAATAATGTAGTAAAAAGTGCATTTCCCTCTGAAATGTAATGGAGTATAATGGAGCATCAAATGGCATCTTAAAGTACTTGAGTGAATTCACTTAGTTATTTTCTACCACTGCATTTCATATTCATATAGTATGACTTTAAACAAAACATGTACTGACCAGACAGACAGTACTCTCTTACTGACTTGTTTTTTCTGTATGTTTAAGGCCTCTGAGGGACATCAACATGAAGGTGCCTCATTCGTCTCTGATCACCTTTACTCTACTGTTGAGTCAACTCTCCAGCGCATCAGGGGGCAAAATCCTGGTGTTCCCATTGGATGGAAGCCATTGGGTAAACATGAAAGTACTCGTAGAGGAACTGCATGCCAAAGGCCACGAGGTCACTGTGATTCGGACATCCGATAGCTGGTACATCAGCGAAAAGTCTCCTCTCTACACCTCTGTCACCATTCCCAGCCCTAATGGATTTCAGGAAAACTTTGACACTTTTTTGTCTCAACTGCTAGAGGTCCAGCTTCAGGGTAAGCACACATCTTTTTGGTCTCACATCTGGAATCGTATTCAGAGACAGCGGGTCATTGTGGACCAGTTTTCTCAGTTCCATAAGGGCATGAGTGAAATGGTCGTTCAGATGTTTGAAGATGAAGACCTGATGCAGACTTTACATCAAGCCAAATATGACGTGGTTTTGACTGACCCTAGCATTGGCGGAGGGGCAATGCTGGCCCGTCGGCTCAAACTTCCTCTTGTTTTCAATGTCAGATGGACCATTGAAGGTGAAGCTCATTTCCTTATTGCTCCCTCACCTCTATCATACATTCCGTTCACTTCAACAGAGTTGACAGATAAGATGACCTTCCCTCAAAGGGTAAAAAATGTTTTGAGTTATATCATTGGGATATACGTGCTATCATGCATCTCAAAACCTAATTACAAACCAGTAGTTGAGAAGTACTTTGGTCCTGATGTGGATTACTCAGCGTTTTTCCTGGATGCTGATATATGGCTTATGAGGAACGATTTTGTCTTTGAATTTCCACGTCCAACAATGCCAAATATAGTCTACATGGGTGGATTTCAGTGCAAGCCCCCAAAGCCACTCCCTGCCGACCTGGAGGAGTTTGTCCAGAGTTCTGGAGATCATGGTGTCATTATTATGACCTTAGGAACTTTAGTTGGGAGTCTTCCACAAGACATTGCCGAGGAGATCGCTGCAGCTTTTGCTCAACTGCCTCAGAAGGTTGTATGGAGGTATATCGGACAAAGGCCAGCCAACCTGGGCAACAACACATTGATGGTCAACTGGCTGCCACAGAAAGACCTCTTAGGACATCCTAAAACTAGAGTGTTTGTGACCCATGGAGGCACTAATGGGGTTCAGGAAGCAATTTACCACGGAGTTCCTGTAGTTGGGCTTCCCTTGTTTTATGATCAGCCTGATAACCTCTCCAGAATCAGAGCAAAGGGTGGAGCTGTGATTGTGGATATTGCCATGCTTGATAGACATATTTTTGCAGATGCCCTGATGACAGCTCTTCACAATTCCTCTTACAAGGAAAACATGCAGACACTCTCAAGGCTGCACAAAGATCAGCCCATGAAACCACTGGACCTGGCAGTGTTTTGGATAGAATATGTCATGAGACATAAAGGAGCCCATCATTTGCAGACACAGTTCAACAAAATGTCGTGGTTTGTTTACAAGTCTGTGGATGTCATTGCTGCTTTGTTGACAGCTGTTTTGCTTATAATGTTCACCAGCATTTCAATTGTAAGGTGGCTTTGGAGAATTATTTTTGTTGGGAACAAAGTTAAACATGAAAATGAATGACATGAAAAATAAAATGTTTGTTTTGTGTGTGAAATCAAAGCACAATTACCCAATATTTATTTTTGTGTGTCATGTTGATAAAGTTGACAGCAAAAGGAAAAATACTGGATAAAATCTGAAGAAATAGCTGTCTATTGATCCCACTATAAAGAATTAAGTTTTGTAACAAATATATATATTATATGTATTATTATTATTTATTATGATACAGTAGATGAATACATAAAAAGGAAACACATTATCTTTTTTTTTTAATGTAAATTTTAAATCTTCCATAGACAAGCACCAAAATGTCATGTAATGCACCACATTTACACAGACCGGTTACAGGAAATGTTATCTTGATAATTTTTGGTTGCATTATGTAATATACAAATATACAAAAAAAACATTATTTCTTTTACAGCCCATTAATTAGGAACTCACGTAAATGTTCAAACAAAAGGAATTTCTCTGTCCAGTCTTTAGAATACAGCAAAATATAAAAATAAGATTTACTACTGAATTTACTCATTTAAATTATAAATGAATGATTCAGGAACAAATTGTGATGATCACAATGTTGTATGAGAGGAACTGGGATTGTTTTTAAAGTTACATCTGACAATGTGCAAAAAATCTTTATTGAAGTGAAACATACAGAATCTTAATCATTTTAAATAAAACTGTGATGTTCTGTTTCTGAAGAACTTTATTTATCTGATATTTTATATTTTTGATTTGATATGGCAAAACAAATAGAACTTACTTCTGAGTTATTCACAGCATGTGGTCTATCAGATGAATTAGTAGCAATTAGCTTTGCTTGGAAGAAAGTTCCAGATTTCCTTTGGTGCAGATCAAACTATATTTTATTACACAAAAATATCCCAGTTAATTATAGAATTGTTCTTCTCAATCTTACCATCTGATACTGCCAATCAAAGGTTTTTTCTTAGATTTTCTACTTTTTAAAAATAAATGATTTCATTAATTCCTTGATCAATTTAAAGCATTCCGTCTCTCCCATTTTTGAAGTTGAGTCCATTCTCTTTTTTTCATTTATTTTTAAATTTCTCAAGTGGAAAATCACCAGAATTAGGAGTTTCATCCCCGGAACCATCCATGTTCTGATTGTTTGTCAGCACAGGAGCTTCTGGATCCTGATGGTCACTGTCTTCTCTTTGATCTTGTCCATTCTTTTTTCCTCCTTTGCAGCACTTATAGATTAAATATACTCCTAATACTAAAGTGGACAATATGATATGGCTCATTCCAATGACCTAAACCACAGGCAAAAGAATAAACAAAGAAAAAGTTCAATTAAGCTGGTAAAAATCACTTTTAACAAACCAAAATGTTCCTTAAAGTTTTTTTTTAACCATGCTAATGCCATGGCTCTAGAAATGGCAACACTGCCTGTAGTTTAGTCTGTTTCAGTCTACCACTGTTTTATCTCTACTATGGATTGCCATGAAGTACAATTTTCAATGACATGCATGCTGAAAATCAACATGTTAGCATTGTTAACATGCTAACATTTGCATTTAGCGCAAACCCCTACAGAGTCATTGGTATGACTTTAGACTCTTCATCTTGTTTCACAGATCAATTTCTGACAAATGGCAAACAATCTTTAGAGATCATTCCTTACCTGAGACTCAGTAAACCATTCCTGGGTCCTGAGCTTCATTGATGAGTTGTAGTTGTCTGGTTCACACCATTTTTGAGGAGCAGCTTCAACAACAATTACATACCTGCCTGCCCAGTTTGTCTTTGCACAGGCATAGTATTGGCCATCCAAAAACATCAGTAAAGACCACACTATGGCAGGGACAGCGCTGAAAAACACTTTTTCCCCACATGTTTTTGATATCTCAGGCTTGCATGCTTGAATGTTTATCATTAGCAGAAAAACCAGAACTGCAGGAACAATGAAAAATGCAGCTGCAAAGAGACCATTCCATTCAGGATTGCAAGGGCATGCAAACTCCACTTCAACTAACTTTTCCAAGCAAAGAAGGACAAAGCCAAAAAACACATTTGACACAAGAGGGCTCTTTTCAAATTCACTCTTCACTTTAGAAATCCAGGCTTGCCTCCCTGCCATTTTTAATTCTGCATAAAAATAAAGATGCAAAGTCAGAGAACATATGAACTAAGGATGATGAAGGGGTCTATTTTGGTCAATCAACTAGAGTGATGTGAAGTCAGTGGCGTCTTTAAGCATCTGGGGCTGTCTTCAAGAGCTAGAAAAAAACACAAAGAGAAAAAATTTTAATTAGTTTACATAAAAACGGGATATATTCAGACTTAATAATAATAATAATCTGCTGAAGAGGATTAGGGCCACATGTCAACAGAGATCTCAGAGTTCTGACATTAAAGTCAGAATTCTGAGAAAACAGAATTCTGAGAATTCTGACTTTAATCTCAGAATTCAAAAAAAAAAAAATTCACGCAATCACACTTCCGCAATAACCCAAAAAATTTCCTTTAAAACTGAAATAATGATGTGTTTGCTTAAGAAAGCAAACTTTTTTGTCACATGTTGACCAGAAAATGTGGGCACAAATACACAACTTCAATCATGAATCACCTAATTTTAGTAAACATTTGTATAAATAACATATTTGTTTAAAGATTAGCCAACCAACTCCATCCCACGAAAATTATTTATAGTATTACGATAATATAATCAACTCAGTGCTTGAAGTGGACAAAAATGGTGTCGGTACTCTCCGTTTACGTATTGATGTGTGTATTACCTAATATTAGCCTACACCACTGTGGTTAAGGTTTGATTAGGGCTAATATTAGTGTATGATTCAGTTTCAAATAATAGCATAGACTAGGTTTGTTCTGCCAGGCAGTGACAATACCAGATTGTTTGTTTCACACAGAGCACAGGAGGTACATGCCTGTAAGTATTTATGCCATGTGTGCCATTTCCACACTGCATAGTTTGTAATGTTGAGCATGTGAATCAAAATGTGTGTAGTTTGCGTGCGCGATGCTAATTTTTGTTAGCATATAAATGGAGATTCCCATATACGTTAGCATTTAGCTAACGGCGCTAATAATTGGACACATGGTTGTAGCAGTTATGCTAGCTATGTTGAGTGTTATTTCACCATTGAGACTTGGTATGTTTTTGTAACTTGCAGTGTGTGTGAATTAATGTGTTTTTCTTATGTGTGTTTTAGTTTTACAGTACTTTCAAGTGCAACGCAACAAATAAACAGCCTGAAAGAGAAATCTTTGTCTCTCATTTGGAGAACTGTTTAATTATCTTCCAAACTATTCACTAACGTTCAGGGAGGGCAGAATAAGCTATAGCTTACCACTACAGTAGGCTATATATATATATATATATATATATATATATATATATATATAGATAGATAGATAGATAGATAGATAGATAGATAGATAGATAGATAGATAAATAGATATAGATAAATATTACAGTGTGTTGTTTTTATTCATTAAATTCTTGTGCAAGAAAAATCCTCTACATGGTGGGCAGTCTCTGATTTTTTAATGCTAAGTACAAACTTAATCATAACCATTTATGCAGAACAACAAGTTCAACAATTCAAAGTTTGCTGATTGCTGTCAAGGAGGTAGTCACTTTGTACAGAAAAGTGGTGGGGACATAAAGAGCTCAGATTAGGGATGTGACTTGGGTTAGGAGAACAAGACGATAAGATATTTTAACCCTATTTTAAAGAACAATTTGATGGTGAAACAGCTATAGGGTATGTAATCCGTAGCTTGTTTTGTTCAGCTTAAGTTACTTGGACAATGCACATTTGTTTCTTTAAATTACATTGCATGTTTTCTTGTTGTGCAAATGGCTAAACCTTTCTCAAAGGGGTTTCATTTGTTATTCAACAATTTTGTAATCGTTTCATCTGATTTGAGGCCGCATGTTTCGGACACTCAGGTGAAGGGGCGGAGCTGTCAACTGATCACCATCTGGTGGTAAGTTGGGTCAGCGGATGTGGGAAGACTCTGGACAGACCTGGTAAGCCCAAACAGGTAGTGCAGGTGAACTGGGAACGTCTGGAGGAGGCCCCTGTCCGTGAGATCTTCAACTCAAACCTCCGGCGGAGCTTTTTTGGCATCCCTGTGGAGGTTGGGGACATTGGACATGAGTGGGCAATGTTCAAAGCCTCTGTTGCTGAAACTGCAGTGGAAAGCTGTGGTCTAAAGGTCTTAGGTGCCTCAAGGGGCGGTAACCCTCAAACACCGTGGTGGACACTGGTGGTGAGGGAAGCTGTCGTAGAAGGAGGCCTTCTACGACAGTTGTCTCGGTGGACTCCGGAGGCGGTTGTAAGGTACCGAAGGGCCCGAATGGCTGAAACGGATGGGACCCTGTTGACCTCAACTGGGGAGGTAATTGGGCGGTGGAAGGAACACTTTGAGGAACTCCTAAATCCAACTGACACGCCCTCTCTAGTAGAGGCAGAGCTGGAGGCTGATGGGGGTTTCTCGTCAGTTTCCCTGGAGGAAGTCACTGAGGTAGTCAAACAACTCCACAGTGGCAACGCCCCAGGGATTGATGAGATCCACCCAGAAATGGTAAAAGCTTTGGGTGTGGAGGGGCTGTCTTGGATGACACGCCTCTTTAACATTACATGGAAGTCAGTTACAGTGCCCAAGGAGGTGCAGACTGGGGTGGTGGTTCCCCTGTTTAAAAATGGTGACCAGAGAGTGTGTGCCAATTACAGGGTTATCACACTTCTCAGCCTCCCCAGTAAAGTGTACTCCAAGGTGCTGGAACCTCAATGTGGTTTTAGTGCTGGTCGTGGAACAACTGACCAGCTCTTTACTCTCACAAGGATCCTGGAGTGGGCTTGGGAGTCTTTGTAGATCTGGAGAAGGCGTATGACTGGGTCCCCTGGGAGATACTGTGTGGGGTTCTGCAGGAGTATGGGGTGCGGGGGGCCCTTCTCGGGGCTATCCAATCCCTGTACATCCAAAGCGAGAGCTGTGTCCGAGTACTCGGCAGTAAGTAACTCTATCCAGGTGAGGGTTGGCCTTTGCCAGGGCTGTGCTTTGTCACCAATCCTGTTTGTGGTATTCATGGACAGGATATCGCGGCGTAGTTGTGGCGAGGACGAGCTGTTGTTCGGTGGGCTTGGGCTCTCGTCACTGCTTTTTGTGGATGATGTGGTCCTGATGGCATCATCGGTCCGTGACCTTCAGCTCTCACTGGATCGGTTTGCATCAGAGTACTCCAAGTGAAGGAGTTTAAGTACCTCGGGGTCTTGTTCACGAGTGAGGGGAGACTGGAGCAGGAGATTGGCTGGAGAATCGGAGCAGCTGGGGCAGTATTGCACTCGCTATACTGCACCGTTGTGATGAAAAGAGAGCTGAGCCGTAAGGCAAAACTCTCGATCTACCGGTCAAGTTTCATTCCTACCCTCACCTATGGTCATGAAGGCTGGGTCATGACCGAAAGAACGAGGTACAAGCGGCAGAAATGGTTTTCCTCAGGTGGGTGACTGGTGTCCCACTTAGAGATAGGGTGAGAAGCTCGGCCATCCGCGAGGAGCTCAGAGTAGAGCCACTACTCCTTTGCTTTGAAAGGAGCCAGTTGAGGTGGTTTGGGCATCTGGTAAGGATGCCTCCTGGACGCCTCCCTAGGGAGGTGTTCCAGGCACATCCAGCTGGGAGGAGGCCTCGGGGAAGACCCAGGACTAGGTGGAGAGATTATATCTCCGCACTGGCCTGGGAACGCCTCAGGAACCCCCAGTCAGAGCTGGTTAATGTGGTTTGGGAAAGAGAAGTTTGGGGTCCCCTGCTGGAGCTGCTGCCCCCGCGACCCGACCCCGGATAAGCGGATGAAGATGGATGGATGGAGCCGAGCAATAGGCTATCGCAGGCTAATGCACAGAATAGCTGTAGGACAGGTAAAACTATGATGAATTATAATTAAAGGATGACGTCTCGTAATATTACGAACATGGCAGAAAACATAAATGTGGGTGAGATTCTGAATGAGCAGAGAATTTTGAATATGAACAGAAAACCTGCTGAAATACCATGGACTTCATTAGGCCTATTTTAGGGTGGCTGAAGCCACATCTAAAAACTTTTGTTATTTATAAATGACAGAAATAAAGTGTCTAACTTGATCCCAAGTTGAAGATATTTTAGGAGCGAGAGAAAGAAGCAGGAGATTGTGTAATTAAATAGCCTGCTTTGGACCTACAACTTATCTAATAGAGAGAGGAATTAAATGTGATATTAATTTATCACATGAGCAGCTTGGTAGCATTTAGTCATAGCCTACAGAAGAACTCAGACTGGCCTAAGGCCTAAATCTTCTTTAACTACGGAATAGACCGTCTGCTTCTTGTTTACACTGGCACACGCATGCCCAGTGTACCTGAAAGGTATGTGAGTTTTCAGTCGTTTTAATGTAGACAGAGATCAACTCTGATATGCAGCTAAAACGCTAGTGTGGATCGCATTCGTTTTAATTCTCCGTTTGTAAATTAAAACGGAGTAGTGTGGATGGGGCCTAAGTGAATTCCCCCCATGCAGCGTTGATGTGTCTAAAAGCTTGAGGAATGCACTAATTAATTAAACTCCATACTACAGCCGTCGCTTCTTCAAATCCATTCCACTTGGCTCATTTAGAGTCCATATAAGTTAAACTCCATTCCTTGTTTTCACTACTCACGGCTGCTACACTGGCGCGTCACAGTGAGGTAAACAAACCATTTTAGCATATCTGCCGCTCAGATGTGTCTTTGTGCTCACATACTGTCACTAAAGAAGCCGCTTTTTAAGTGAATGTTCATCATTTATTCACCTGATGCTTATTAAGGCATCATGTAGTCTTTGTTGCAGCACTGAATTACAGTTACACTAACGCTATGTTGTTAACAGAGTGATCTGAAATTTTTGATAGGCTAGCTAGCTACAGTAATGTTCACATTAATCAACAAGATTTAATAGCTCTTTGAATCCTGGTCAATGACAGAAGGTGTGGTTGTGAACACAAGCATGGACTAGAATTGCCACGATCAGCTCCGGCAGTCGTGGCACAGATGGACTGGAATTTCAAAGTGAGTCCGGGGTCACGTAAACTTGGTGTAAATTACTTGGTAGCAGGTTGGCCCCGTGATGAAGCTCTGCCCCTACTGTGCTGAGAGTCTAGCTCCTACCACCGAGACAAACGTAGGCTATATAATAAGGATCTGTTTGTCTTTCACTGTTAACAGAGATTCCAGTCTGCAGTGTAGGCCTAGTTCACACTTCAATGATACACCACAGAACTGAGTAACATTTGGCTTTTTTAATCACATTGACCTATCTGTCAATACTTGCATCACTCCTGTGCACCAGCACTGTTGCTGATTGCTTGGAACATTATTGTGTGGCAAGGTCCACACCGCTTTGTTTGATTTTCATTTACAGAGCCAGGGCTGGTAGGAAAGCTGGATTTTTTAGATCCCAAAAAAAACAGAGAGCTAGCAAACTGAGGAAATAGTCGCTGAATTTAACAAAAAGTGTATAGGTTTACAATCACTTGATAATTCTTTAAGTGGTCTAGTTTATTTGAAAAGTGGGTTAATTATTCAGTTCTTGTATGTCATTCCGGCACTTTGGAGGACGAGCCCATTTAAATTAAACATGTAAAACATAACAAAGAATCAGAATCAGACATAAAGATAAATAACACAGAGGAAAACAATCATCCTGTCTCTGTGTCAGATTTTTATTTGCCTCATTGCAATCAAACAGGTGTCTAGGTTTGTTTTAGGTCATTTGGTTAAGCCTGCTTGAACATTTTTTCCAGTATAGAAAAGAATAAAGTTTAACGGTGCAGGCTTTGTGATGATGAACATGTCTAATTGTTCTCTTTCTTTAAACACAATTAAACTATATAGCTTAAGTGACTTCGCTCACCTTTGTGAAGCCTGAAACCCGCTCGTTGCTGATTGCTGCTTTAATTTTGGTAAACTGTGCTTCTTTCTGTTGAGTGCAAAATGGTCTGCATCTGCGAACTGCAGCTTTATTGTTGTGATGCCTTTCTTCACTGTAGTCTACCACATCCTAACCATAACCATCCGGTTCCATAACCATCAGGTTGTGCAGGATGTGGTAGCTGATGTCAAGATAAAAAACATACACAAACAAAGATACATTTGCTTTGAATTACGGCACAGGCAAAAATGATCATACCATTTTAGCGATCTGAGGGTGATCAGCTTCTGATTTTAAATAGAACTGTTGGTTTTCTCTCAATAAGTTAGTGAACAACGAGTGCACACATATTATTTCATGACAGAAGAAATAACACAATCTTTTGTTTGTCTCTCTCTAAGAGGGGGGGGGGTTATTACCCATAAAGCAGACGTCCTGACTCCAGGCCCTAAAAACACTCCAAAAGCGAAGGAGAGTTTGAAAGGCCTGCCACTTCAAAAACTTTCTTTCCATCCTGAGTGATGGTTGCAAAGTAAACACCCAAGCAAACCATCATCTCCTTTTGAATTAAGATAACTGACTCTACTCATGACTGTTAAAAAGACAATTTAACCTTGTCCAGAGACGTAACCTCTCCTAAAACTAGGGCAGTCACGACCTCTGAGTGGACAGGGGCCATAAACCAAGGCCTCCAAACCTGGGCCCGTATTCATAAAGAATCTAAGAGCTTAAAAACTTTTACCTAGGAGTCTTAGCTTAAGAGCTATTCAGGACTGATCTGAGAGCAACTCTGAGCAAGGAAAAGACAAAAACTTTATCTTAGTGAGGAGGCAGGGTTGACCCCGTTGCTATGTATGACACAATCTTTGAAGACTGTGATTGGTTGGTTGTCCAAGAAGGAAAAAAGAGCTGATTCTAAGTGTATTGTAAGCGTTCACTTTGGAAATTACATGCGTAATATTTCCTATTTGACCGTTCTCTCCTCACTCACACACACACACACATTGTATATGTATATAAATCCTGTTTTTTATTTACCATGCTGTTAATTTCCTATCAGGTATTTGATTGGCTTGGAATGATAAAAATTGTTCCACTCTTTCCAAATACACTGATTGCTGGCGTTTCTATTTAAGTGGTGGTTTGAATGTTGGTTTTAATGGATCAAACACGGAATCAAAACCAAGCAGGGCGAGAAAGACCAACTGGACCAGTTAGTGGAAACACAAGGCCATTCTAAAAGGAAAATTCGGGCCGGGTGTCACAACAAGAAGCAGACGAGTGAGCGTATAGCGCAAACTATTAACGGTTTATTCTCGCTAGTGCAAGAGGGAAGCTGCTATATTCAGAAATGCAGTTTTTGAGCCTGTAAGGTGGGAATGTCCAGTGGAAACGAAATGAACTGGCGATCATAATAAGAGGTTCTGAAAGTGCTGTAAGGCTGATGATACACAGAGCAACTTTTAGAGCAATCGTGCAGAGCAACGCTGTCGCCAATAATAATGAGTAAAGATTACTACCGTAATCCCCTTCCCCTACTACTCCGCCACCGCACCGCACGCCGCTATCCATTTAAAACATAGTCGGACTTGCCTCTAGCAAGATTGCCCAGCAACATTGCTCAAAAAGTTGCCCCGTATCATCAGCTTTAATTGTTTGTGTGATCACGCTTACAGAAGGTTGTGACAGACCCAAATCATCACCGCTGCATTGCCAAATATCGTAATGTAGTGATTACTTTCATTCCTGCGCTGTGTCGGAGATGTTTAGCGTGTATCTAATAAGATCAGTCACAAACACGCATCCCTGCACGATCTAATCTATAGCGCCTGATTAACTCACTGTCATCCTGCAACACATTTCTTCTCCCTCATCGCCTTTTCTGCCATTTTCTCCTCTACTAAAGAAACTCTTAAGCCTCTTAAAAGTCCTCGTCCCCTGCTCCTAACAATTCTGAGCTTAAGAGCTCTTTTAAGGCTTAAGATGCTTTGTGAATTACTTTTTTCTTTACTAGGATTTTTTTCTTTAATTTTAAGAGTACACTCACTTTTCTAAGAATTTTCTTAGAATTACGCCACTAGGAGCTACTCTTAGCCTTAAGATTCTTTGTATTCACAAAGAATCTAAGAGTCCTCTCAGAAAACTCTTATCTTAGCTTAAAAACTTTTACCTAGGAGTCTTAGCTTAAGAGCTATTCAGGACTGATCTGAGAGCAACTCTGAGCAAGGAAAAGACAAAAACTTATCTTAGTGAGGAGGCGGGGTTGACCCCGTTGCTATGTATGACACAATCTTTTGAAGACTGTGATTGGTTGGTTATCCAAGAAGGAAAAAAAGAGCGATTCTAAGTGTAGGTTATATTCTAAGCTTCACTTTGGAAATTACATGCGTAATATTTCCTATTTGACCGTTCTCTCCTCACTCACTCTCTCTCTCACACACACACACACACACACACACACACACACATTATATATGTGTATATAAATCCTGTTTTTTATTTACCATGCTGTTAATTTCCTATAAGGTATTGATTGGCTCAGAATGATAAAAATTGTTCCACTCTTTCCAATTACACTGATTGCTGGCGTTTCTATTTAAGTGTTGGTTTGAATGTATCAAACACGGAATTAAAACCAAGCAGGGCGAGAAAGCCCAACTGGACCAGTTAGTGGATAAACACAAGGCAATTCTAAAAGGAAAATTCGGGCCGGGTGTCACAGCACGAGGCGAGAAGCAGACGAGGGAGCGTACAGCACAAACTATTAACGATTCATTCTCGTTATGTGCAAGAGGGAAGCTGCTATATTCATACATGCAGTTTTTTGAGCCTGTAAGGTGGGAATGTCCAGTGGAAACGAAATGAACTGCGACACAATAAGCCTGATGATACACAGAGCAACTTTTAGAGCAATCGTGCAGGGCAACGCTGTCGTCAATAATAATGAGTAAAGATTACTACTATAAAATCTATCTAGCTTTGGTTCACTGGAGTTTGAGTATCACCATGGTACATCGATAAGAATGTAGAAGGGACAGTGATTCCGTTTAAGCCATTTATTGCAACTGTTCACACATGAGGGGCAACATGAGATGATGAGGCTTGACGGTTATGGTTTTCTATAAATGATAAACAAAGAAACACACAAGAATTACAATACAGTAAACCAATATAACATGACATTTAACTAGACGCCTAACAAACATTTATACACTAACCAAAGGGGTGAAGGGTAGGCCTACCACTACAGAAATAAGGAAATACTACATACCAAATATTCATTTAACAATTACATACAAGAATTTCATCATGGTTATACTGCCTTTGCCTTTCCTTAAAACTACAATTATCAAACTATGTGTACTGCGCACTTACACACAATATGACATCCGTAGTCTAAAGCAAACAATGTGAGGAATACAGCATCTACTAGTATGTATACTAGTCAAGCATTCAATCTCATCAACTTACAAATAACCATTAAAATACAGCAAACATGAAAAAGGGCAATAACTCACTTTATCACGCACAACCATGGATGGTATCTGAATCACAGAAACTGAGGGTCCTCACATGTGGTTTGTGTTGCTGCCAGCCAGAACAAAGGAAATGGGTGGAGCTTATAAAGTGAACCATTGATTAGGAGGAAGTGAGATCAGGTGAGATTGGGTGGGTCCTTGCCATGGAAATAAACAGAGGGCTACTGAATAGTATGACTCTATTTAACAGCCGCCCCCAAATCCCGTAGGGATTTGCACTCCCAAGAGTCATACTAAGAGGAGTGATCTGGAGGATCATTAGGGATGGCAGGAAGTTTAATCAGCCGCGAAACTGGGCGGACATAAGATTTGTTCCTTACCATTACTTCCGCCGTCCTGACCTGACCATCCTTACTTGGGAAAACCTTTGTAATGCGACCAACAGCCCAAAGAGCCCTAGGAAATTGCGGGTCCATGATCATAACAATTGTATTAAGCTGCAGATTCTCTTTGTGTGTTTGCCACTTCTGTCTGCATTGAAGTTGGGGAGGTAGCGCTTAATAAAATGGGCCCAAAAGTGATCCGCCAACACCTGGCTATGACGCCACTGCCGGCGACTAAGGAGGTCAGAGCTCGGATAGGAAACCAAAGGCAGGGAGGAATCTCAGCCCCATCAGAAGAAGATTTGGGGTAACTGGGTCAGGATCTGCAATGTCGGAGGATGCGTAACCAAGAGGCTTGGAGTTAAGAATATTTTCAACTTCTATCAACAAAGTGTGCAGGACTTCTACTGTAACCAGCTGGGCGCCTAGGGAGCTCTGCAAGGCCTGTTTAACCGAACGAATCTCTCTTTCCCATATTCCTCCAAAATGAGGGGCATGGGGAGGATTGAAATGGAATTGAATCCTTTGTTGATTGAGTTGAACTTGAAGGGATGGACTGAGTGCCATGAAGGCCTCCCTAAGCTCCCTCTCTCCTCCCTTGAAGTTGGTACCCTGGTCCGACCAGATTTCAAAGGGAGTGCCCCTGCGGGCTGTAAAACGGCGCAGGGCCAGGAGGAAAGAATCTGTATCAAGACTACAAAGGAGGTCCAAGTGCACACAGCGAAGTCGTTAGACACTTAAATATAATGCCCCACCGCTTCTCGGTCCGACGTCCAAGCTTGACATTATAAGGTCCAAAACAATCCATCCCCGTTGAGTAGAAGGCAGGCTTGTACAACTGGAGACGAGCTATAGGAAGGTCTGCCATCCTAGGGACAACAGGCCTTGCACGCCACCGTTGGCACTGGACACAACCACGTTGATATTTCCGTATTGCCTCTCTCCCTCTCAAAATCCAGAACCGCCTGTGGAGCTCTGCAAATACTCTCTCTGGGCCAGGATGTTTCAGTCTTTCATCATATTCCCGGATGAGCAGCTTAGACACTGGATGTTTGGGATCGAGGACAATGGGATGAGTGGCGTTAGGTTCCTGTTCAACCTGCCGTAGCCTGCCTCCGACTTCGAATAAGACCTGTGTCTGTACAAACTTCAGGGGCAAGGGTAAGTAAACGACTGGTTGACAATAGGGGTTTTTTAGCCTTGAGATGGATGAGGTCTTCTCCAAAGCTATCCATCTGTGCCTGTCTCAGGATTTCTGTTTCTACCTGAAGATAATCTGCTGAAGTTGAGGTTACATGAGTATTTGGGGGGTACTTCAACTGGACAGAAGCGTCAAGGAGGGCTTGATAAGTTCCATAAAGGCTGAAGTCTGGGACCGACCTGATAGTGCCAACTGCTCCACAAAAGGAAGGCTTAATTTCAAGGTGATGTTGATCTCCATTGTTGGAGCCATCAGGGGGTTGGGGCCAGGTGCCAGGGGGTTGAAAAAGGAAATGAGGGCCTTGGCTCCACCGATTGGGCCGCTGGAGCTCTCCAAGGGCTTTACCCCTCGTAAGGTCATCAGCTGGGTTATCGGCTGTATTGACATACCTCCAGTCTTGGCAGTTAGTAAGTTCTTGTATCTCAGACACTCTAGTACCAACGAAGACCTTAAAGCGGCATGAATCTGTCCGCAACCAAGTGAGTACAGTGGTTGAATCTGACCAAAGGATGGTACGTCTGATAGGGAGAGTCAGTTCTGTTCTGAGAAAGTCACAAAGACGGGCACCAACTAATGCAGCACAGAGCTCTAATCTAGGAATGGACTGCTGTTTCTTTGGTGCCACACGAGATCGGGCAAGCAAGAAGGCTACTTCAACTTGTTTCCCACCCTCCGACCGAAGGTATGCCACTGCACCATAAGCAGATTCCGATGCATCACAGAATATGTGAAGATCTTGTGTAGAGGGGAGTGGGGCACTGATAGACGTGTAACATCGAGGCATGGTTACTGTGGGGAGAATTGACAGTTCATCACTCCAGGAGATCCAAGCAGAAAGTAGGTCACAGGGTAATAAGGGGTCATCCCATTCCGTCGCTTGTCCCACAGCCGCTGAACCAGGACCTTGGCCCTAGTCAGTATAAGGGATAAGATACCCTAAAGGGTCATAGAGGCTGGCAAGGACATGGTAAATGTACCGCATTGTTATGTTGGATGATTTTGTTGGCTGGCCTCTGTAACCAAGACGATCTGTCTGGCAATTCCACTGCAGCCCAAGAGTACATTCCGTTGAGGGCATGGTGTCTCTGGAGAGCCAGAACTCACTATTCTTAGATCTGGCCTCTGGTTGTAAGTGACTGATGACCATTGGGTCATTACTGGCCCACTGTCGAATGTTAAAGCCTCCAGTGGACAAAATTGACCTCAACTGATCGAGAGTCTGACGGGCCATAGCAGTTGTGGGGAAGCTTTGAAGGCAGTTATCAACGTAGAATCCCCTCTCTACTGAATGGCGCACTGGGTCATTTGGCTGAGTATGATTTTCAATGTGCCTTTGAAGGGCAAAGGTAGCACAACAGGGGCTACAGGTAGTCCCAAAAGGAAGAACTTGCCATTCAGTAGATGGTTGGAGGGGCATCCTTCCTCATGTCACGCCAAAGAAAACGAAGGAGGGGCTTATCTTCGGACAAAAGCTGGACTTGATGAAACATGCTCTTTATGTCGCCACTAATGGCGACAGCATGTTCTCGAAAGCGGAGTAAGACTCCAAGGAGGGAAGGCCCCAGTGTAGGTCCAGGTAGTAAGATCTTGTTCAAGCTTTGGCCTCGGTAGTCAAACGAACAGTCAAAAACAAGGCGATTCTTTTCATTATGTGTCACCATGTGATGGGGTATATACCAGGCCTCAGCTGAGCCTTCAGCTTCCTCTGTCGTAAGCCTTTTCACATGACCTGCCTGTTCAAGCTTGGAGACCTCAGTGTTATAGGCTGCTGCTTTCTTAGGATCCTTCGCCAACTTGGATTCAATGGCACGCAGTCGGGCCATTGTGGCCTGTGGAGGGGCCTTTAGGGGGGGTGCCTCTGGGATCCTCAAGAGGGGTGTTGCATAACGATAGACTCCATCCACTAGGACTCTCTTTGTGGCTAACTCAAGCAGGTTCACTGCCTGATTGTCCAGCTTGGACCGAGTGGCAGCCTTTTCATTTCGACGGGGAATTGCGTCCAATTGCCAGAGCCTTTCCACATTTTGATACAACTCGTCACATCGAGAGGCAATGGAGGTATGGAAGCATGTTGCAGCAGAAGGGAGAGATTCAATCTCCCCTGTTGGACCTTGTAATGTCCAGCCCAGACGAGTCTTAACAGCTGCTGGTGCTCCTGATGGACCAAATCGAACTGGGGCAATGGGTGAAATCAAGTGATTATGGTCTGAACCAATTAGAAGTAGTGGAGTGACCTTATGCATTGGTGTCAATGGCAGTCCATATAGGTGTCTATATTTCCGTTGAAGGGAAAGAACAGGGTGTGTGTGCTCAGACAAGGCAAGTCGATCAGCAGTAAAGGCATGGTTAATATGGAATTCACCAGAACTTGAAGCAGAGCTCACCTTGAAGGAAACTGTAGCCCCCTGGAGGATCTCCACTCCTTGTCTCACAGTTCTAAGAGCTAAGTCCTCTGGTTCTCCGTCAAGCTGAAGACTGTGAGCTGCTGATTGCAAAAGGATAGTTCTTTCTGAACCATCATCCAGAAGAGCGAACGTCTCCAAGGTGTGTCTGCCATTTCGCAGGATGACTTTAACCAGCTTCAAAAGGACTTGACCAGTGTGACTTGGGCGATCGAGGTACAGGGTGTGAGCTGTGGAATTAACAAGGTAGGAATTTATATCAGGTTTCTTGTTAATTTCACAGAGTATCTGCAGATGTCTCCGCTTACATATATTACAGTCTCTGTTTAGTGTGCACTTAGCTGCAACATGCGGTCGGGCACAGCGCAACACCTCTTATTTTCCTTGATCCATCCTATAACTTGTTGTTTGCTGAGGGCCTTGAAATCAGCACAGTGACTTATGTGATGACTTGTAGAGCTACAGTAAGCACACGGAGACCTTGGAGGCATTTGGGGTCCCCACGCTCACTGATGCCATTTGCTCCGTGGAGTATAGTTGTAGTTGCATGAGTAGAAGCTAGTGGTCTGTGTACTCTAGGGGCATTTGGACCTGTGTAATCCCGCCTGGGTTGACAACGGGACTCTACTTGCAGCCATTCAGAGAGGTCAGTGAGGGCATAGTTGGTATCTACTTGGTTCCTGTACATATGCCGTTTAAAGCGGCTAACCTGTTCATTAGGGAGTTTCTCCAGTAGCCTGTCTACATGGGAGCCACAGAGGAGTTCAGCAGTGCCTTGGTTAGCCATAGTTCTTAACAGCCCAACTAGTGCTTGGACTCGCAGGGCAAAGACATCTAGGGCATGACTATCTCCAGGGCGACAGGAGGAAGGGCCATGATATTCCTCAGTTCTTTAAGTACTAACTGACGTGGTTGGCCATAGCGTTCATCTAGTGCCCTTAAGGCTTCGGTGAATGGCTGGGGGGCATATGAATAGGCTAAAGCCAAGCGTCTGGCCTGGTCCACCTTCAGATGGTCGAGAAGAATGTGATACTTGAATTCCTCAGTTTCATGTGGATCCAGTAGGTTGGTCAGTGCCATTCGCAGCATTCTATATTGCACCTCATCCTCTCTAGTAAAGTCAGGAAATTTAGGAGGCTCAACTGGTCTGTAACGCCTATGCCGGTCAGCAGGGGATGCTGCAGCTCCTCTGGGAGAATACATGGGTCTGGACAGTAGAGGAACAGGAGGCAGAGAAGATGCACGCTGATGCAGGACTGGTTGATGCAGGAGGTCTGATTGGTGATGGACTAAAGGAAAAGTGTGATTTGGGGAGTAAAGGGGGCGTGAAGCTACCTGAGAGAGCCCTGATACTACATTTCCTCTTCGGGGGTTTCTGGGCTGAGCCATAGCTACAGCTGCAGGTTCATGGCGAAGAGCTGGCGGGGGTGGGGGTGACCCAACTGTCATCTGATTTCGTTCATGTGAGTAATTGTGTGGTGATGAGGGCAATCCATCTCGTTGACTGGTTGCAGAGGAATAGCTGCCTTCTGGGCTTGAAGCTTCATGTCTCTCCATGAGACGCTGCAACATCCTTCCTTGCTGCTTCACAATTGTCACGGTTTCAAATAACTGTTTTATGATATCAGCTTGGCTCAGTTCTGGAATGCCGTCTTGCTGTCTGGTGGCAGAGGTAGGAGGTGGTGGGGTCCCACTAGGATTAATATGGAGTATTCTGTGTTCAGAGTGCTGAGAATTCTCTTCCTCATCATCTACTTGAAGTTCTTCCTGTTGACCCTCATGTGGAACATGTGTGCATTCTGTATTGGTAGCTCTATTTGCATAGCCAACTTCATAGTCCCTCCAGAGCTGAGGTGGGCGAGTTTTAGCGTCGAGGATTAAGTGCTCCATGAGTTAGAGGTGACTTCCCTTCAGCCATGACAATGCTCAGGCTCGGCTCGAAGGACCACTTATAAAATCTATCTAGCTTTGGTTCACTGGAGTTTGAGTATCACCATGGTACATCGATAAGAATGTAGAAGGGACAGTGATTCCGTTTAAGCCATTTATTGCAACTGTTCACACATGAGGGGCAACATGAGATGATGAGGCTTGAGCGGTTATGGTTTTCTAGAAAATGATAAACAAAGAAACACACAAGAATTACAATACAGTAAACCAATATAACATGACATTTAACTAGAGCCTAACAAACATTTATACACTAACCAAAGGGGGTGAAGGGTAGGCCTACCACTACAGAAATAAGGAAATACTACATACCAAATATTCATTTAACAATTACATACAAGAATTTCATCATGGTTATACTGCCTTTGCCTTTCCTTAAAAACTACAATTATCAAACTATGTGTACTCGCGACTTACACACAATATGACATCCGTAGTCTAAAGCAAACAATGTGAGGAATACAGCATCTACTAGTATGTATACTAGTCAAGCATTCAATCTCATCAACTTACAAATAACCATTAAATACAGCAAACATGAAAAAGGGCAATAACTCACTTTATCACGCACAACCATGGATGGTATCTGAATCACAGAAACTGAGGGTCCTCACATGTGGTTTGTGTTGCTGCCAGCCAGAACAAAGGAAATGGGTGGAGCTTATAAAGTGAACCATTGATTAGGAGGAAGTGAGATCAGGTGAGATTGGGTGGGTCCTTGCCATGGAAATAAACAGAGGGCTACTGAATAGTATGACTCTATTTAACAACTACCGTAATCCCCTTCCCCTACCCGCCCTGCCGCTATCCATTTAAAACATAGTCGGACTTGCCTCTAGCAAGATTGCCCAGCAACATTGCTCAAAAAGTTGCCCCGTGTATCATCAGCTTTAATTGTTTGTGTGATCACGCTTACAGAAGGTTGTGACAGACCCAAATCATCACCGCTGCATATCGTAATGTAGTGATTACTTTCATTCCTCGCTGTGTCGGAGATGTTTGCGTGTATCTAATAAGATCAGTCACAAACACGTTCCCTGCACGATCTAATCTATAGCGTCTGATTAACTGACTGTCATCCGTTGCCATTCAAGTAATTAATCAGTTTTCAGAAGCTTCTGGTCTGTGCCTAAATATTAACAAAAGTGAACTGTTGCCTTTAAAAGACTGTAATATACAAACTATTTGCAACATTCCAATCAAGGAAGGAATTACATACTTAGGTATTATTATCTCTAAAGATCAGAAAATGAGATGTCAATAACAAACTGAACCAGTGGTTGCAGATGGATTTAGCTCTAAAAGGCAGAGTGTTACTTACTAAGGCTGAAGGGATATCCCAGGTTACATACGCAGCTCTCTCTTTACACCTGGACAGCAAAACTTGTAAAGATATTGATGGAATGCTTTTTGACTTCCTCTGGAAAAACTGTACCCATTATATCAAAAAAAGTGTTGTTATGAACAATTATGAATCTGGTGGGCTCACCTTTTTGGACTTCAATACTCTATACTTTTCAGATTAATTAGGCTAAGCATTTCTGTAAAACTGTCCACTTTTCACAAGCAGGTCCTTTTAGCATTGTCTCTAATTTATAAGCATAATTTCTCACCTCACAGGTATCTAAATTGGAATAATAGAGATATATTATATAAGAATAAATCACTTGTTTTTTGAGAATTGGGTACTCAATCAGATTCTGCTGGTGGACCAGCTACTGGGCGACTTTTTTTCTATAGAGTTTTTATCAACATATAACATTCCAGTTACGCCAAGAGAATATGCAATTGTATTTGACACCATCCCATCAGGCACAATCATGCTTTTTAGATATACTGGCAGACTTCCACCTACTTCTGTATCCCTCCCCGATGTGGCTGAATCACCAGTAGGTAAAATCTGTTTTTCCCAACTTCCTCAAAATAATAAGATACTTGATTGTAAACAAGGTGAAAGAAGTGTTGTTCAAAATAATTCATAGATACTGCTAATCATTACATGGTTAAATTTAAGAGACATCAATACAAACTGTTCATTTTGTGAAGACCACCCAGAAACTGTATTGCACCTCTTTTGGTATTGCTCACATACCAGAACATTTTGGCAAAACCTCAGCAGATTTATCCTTGATCATATCTGTAAAGACTTTGCCTTATTGTGGAAGAATGTTGTATTTTGCTTTTCTAGAAATCAAAGAAAATAAAAGATGTAGGCCTACTTCATTATATATTTTTTAATTCTCTTGGCTAAATTCCACATTCATAAATGTAAATTCAGCGCTAAAAAAACATAATTTTGTACGTTTTCTTCATGAAGTTGTGCTTTATATTAATTTGATTTCTGGCTCCAGAAAGATAGGCTCTTTTTTAATAGCCTATAAGCTTCCCCTGGCAAAGCTTTGTATAACTTTATCGGTGTTTATATATGTGTTTGTATACTATTATGTATATCTTTATAAGTCACATCTGTACTGTAACTCCCTTTACAAGGACTTTAGCCTTGTTTAAACCAACCAGCAGGGAAAAATAAAGTGGAGAATCTTCTTTTAACTCAACACTCATGATTCAGGATTGGGTTCATCCTTGTCGCTTCAAGGTAAGTCTGCTGGAGAGGGGGTTGTAGCCAATTCTGTGGTCTGGTCGCTGCCACACTGACCACTGGTCTCTGTCACACCGACCACTGGTCGTGACCACTAGGGGCGCTAAAGATACTGGGCTCTGCCACACCGACCACTAATGATACTGGTCTAACTAACATTCTAACATTCATACACTCATTCAGCAAGACAGCGACCAGTAGTTCGTGGGGCAGCAAGGCAGCGACCAGTGGTCGGTGTGGCAGAGACCAGTATCTTTAGCACCCCTAGTGGTAGCGACCAGTGGTCTGTGTGGCAGAGACCAGTATCTTTAGCGCCCCTAGTGGTAGAGACCAGAGTTCTGTGTGGCAGCGACCAGTGGTCGGTGTGGCAGAGACCAGTATCTTTAGCGCCCCTAGTGGTAGAGAACAGTGGTCAGTGTGGCAGCGACCAGACCGCAGAATTGGCTACAACCCCTGCTGGTCTGCTGTGCAGTTTGCTAACTTTGTTTCTCCTGTTGTCAGTTAGCTGTGTCACTTTAGCCCACATTACACGTAACAAGCTCATATTAAATCATTTAGTTCACCTGGAGAGATTTTATGATTTTCACAATAATTGTTTTTTCCCTCTACAACTGGAGTTAGCATACCAATCTATTATATAGATCAGTGATCAGTTAACATTTAGGCAGAACTAAGTTATAGTGATAAAATCAGTAGGCTAGGATATTTTGACAGATCAGTGCAGAATGATCATTATCTTAACATTAGTGACAGTAAACATGATTGTCACCGGTGTTGGGCAGTAATTTCCCAGTAGCTAGTAGCCTAACTAATTACTTTTCTAAAACAGTAATATTACAGTTACTAAGGCAAGTAACGCTGCGTTACTGTTACTGAACTCACCAACCGCGGTGAAGTTAGATTTAAGTTGGATATTCGACAGACATTATTTCTGCATTTATTTATTTATTTATTTATTTATTTATTTATATATATGTCTTTTTTGGTCCCTCATATGGATCCAGTGACGGCTTCTTACTCAGTTCACCCAGTGTCTGCAGTATAAATGCGGTTAGCTCACCTCCGATAGCGTGCTTTTAACCACCGGGGGTCAGCTTAGGGACCATCAATAAATTACAATTGTTAAAATAGTGTTATGGGAAAATCATCATTAATTTTAATAGACATCCAAAGACATCAAACCAATGCCGAACTGTAGAGCTACATTATGTCAATCAGACACACCTCTTCATTTTAGACTTGAGTTAATATTTTATTTTATATGAATATTTATTAATATTTTATGGAAGAAAATGCCCCTTTTTTTCAATAGCTTCCATGTCATGTGACCTACCGACTCCAAACCAATGCTGAATTGTAGTACTACACTAGGTAAATCAGACAGACCTCTTCGTAGTAGATTTGAGTACTTGTTTCATTTTATATTAATATTTATTAATATTTTATGGAAGGAAATACCCCTTTTTTTCAATAGCTTCCATGTCATGTGACCTACTGACTACAAACCACTGCCGAATTGTAGTACTACACTAGGCAAATGAGACACACCACTTCATATTTGATTTGAGTGCATATTTTATTTTATATTAATATTTATTCATATTTTAAGGAAAAGAATGCTTTATTTTCAATAGCTACCAAGTCATGTGACGCAGGGACTCCAAACCAATGCAAAATTGTAGAACTACACCAGGCAAATGAGACACACCTCTTCATATTTTATTTGAGTGCATATTTTATTTTATATTAATATTTATTAATAATTTATGGAAAATAATGGTTTTTTTCAATAGCTTCCATGTTAGGTGACACAAGGGCTTCAAACCAATGCCGAATTGTAGTACTACACTTGGCAAATAAGACACAGCTCGTCATATTTGATGTGAGTGCATAACCAAATTCATATTAATATTTATTAATGTGGAAAAAATGCTTTTTTTGCATACATTTGTGAGAACTGCAACAGTTTGTTTATTGCCCGGAAAATTTTGAAGAACACACCAATAAAACAAAATTTCAATAATGTGAGGCAGGCCTGCACAATGATTCAGGTTGATGAATATCCCAAGGAGCAGTAGGTGGCGATAATGCACCTGAACTTGAATGACAATCTCATATAATTTGCAAAGAAGAAGAAACAGGTAGAAAACATTTTTAAAAAACAGACAACATGGAAAACATCATGGGCGCTTCAAAAAAGCCCAGAGGCAGAGGAGTACAGATCTCTGGCAAAAAGCTGGAGGTAAAGATGTTATATTCAGGTCTTTCATTTTTCATGGTTTTACTGAGGTAAATGTTATCTGAACAGTGGAGCTCAGTCACACTTGCTGTGTTTAAAAGCAGCAACAAAGATCATCTAAAGTGGTTGAAGGTCATATGGTTTGAAGACAGACGAGCAGTCCGGACAGAGGTGCTTAATGCAGGTACTGTTACAATTAATTTGTTGAGCCCCCAGAAGTTTTGTAATGTTAGCCTAATTTTCGGTTAGGCTACATCAAACTAAAGCAATTTAGATGTAATTAATAGAATTACAAGCTTAGCAATATAAACACAGGACAGATACCAACAGGTGAAGAAGACGGGCGGTACACCTGATGAGAGCAAAACGTGTACCACACAGCTGGAGCCTGACACAGAGAGTGGAGAGGAGGGTGAACACGGTCACAAAAAGCAGACAATGGAAAGGGACAGAAAAGAACCAATGTGTACAGAGTCTGATAAAGAAAGTGACAACAGACCAATGAAGAAGCTTAGCAATGTAAACATACAACAGATACCAACAGGTGAAGAAGAAAGGGACAGTACACCTGATGAGAGCAAAAAAATCCACGCTTTACAGTTGCTTTTAAATATCAGCATGTCAAGACAAGCGATAGCCATAAAAAGAATTCCTCATTTTTCCGTGCCTCAGCTTAATGTACATTTGATGGATGCAAGGCCGTCTACATTTTCTTCAAGAAAAACAAGCCAAAATCAAAGGATAAAAAAATTTCCGCAAGTGAAGCGCTATGGGGAAGTTACACGGCATAAAAATCAAACACGATCTAGACCAGCAAAATACCTGCGAAGAGGAAAGATTGCCAAAGTTTTTACCAATGGTGTCAGTCATTATTATTACTGTATGCTGAAAAAGACACCTGTTGAAGAGATCATGGCTGGGAACATAATTAGAAGCCTCACAAAGGACGTTTTGAAAAAAATATCCACTGAAGAGAATAAGAGTGCTAGGCTCTATAACGACATGATGCTTGAATTCATGCTGACTCAAAAAGTAATCGGAGAGAGCAGCAGTCATGCATCATCTAAAGGCTATCTTCAGCACCTACAAATAAGTCCTTTTGCTGTACATTTACACACATAAACTGGAATAAAGATTCTTGCTGAACACCTAAGAAGACCAACACCCATCACCCTCTACCTTGATGCTACAGGTGGTGCGGTTCAGAAAATCCCAGATCAAAATAAACAAGTATCACACAACATATTATAGCTGGGCTCTGATTAACAGTGTGCTTATCTCCTTCAACAAGGAGAATATTTCAGTGTACCTTGCCAGAGTATTTGATATAGTGTCTGGACAAAGTGAACCGATTCCCCACTTCACTGTGCTGCATTTGTGGTCTGTCCATATCATGAACGCTGTATCCCAAGCATTTGGCAAAAAAACAGGAGACAGAGGCATACATGGCCCTTGAGGTTTTTTATCACATATGTGCTTTTTTATGCAGAGGAGTGCACTCATTCGGTAAACCACCTCAAAAGTGTTTTTTGCAAACCCAGGACATGAAGCTGGAAGAAAGTGGAAATGTCATTGGAGATGAGGAAAGACCAAGTGAGAAACCCGCTGACAGTATTTTTGGAAAATCACCTTTCACCAATGCAGTTGGCATTAAAAACCATTACCACTGTCCAGGTGTCATCGATGTGCTATAAAAACTACATGGGGATCTTACCATTGCAGAGTGGTTTGTTGCTTGGGGATCTGTCACGGCATGGAAAAACCACAACCTGTAAAACAGATAGAAGAGACAAAACTAGAGATACCAACTGTCATGTTGAGCTCTGGTTTGGTTTGGTCAAACACTCTATCCTTTTAAAGAAAAGGTACCTGAGACCAGCAGAGTTCATTTCCAAAATGTTTGCCTCAATACAAGGAAGATATATAGAGCACATTGGGCAACATAATTTGCCAATGCAGATTTTGGATAAGAACTTTCTAGCAGGCCAGATGATGACCATGAAGAACAGTGGAACAAACGGGACAGCTCTGTTACTCCAAGTCCAAGTCAAAGTACTTCAATCCACCCAAAACCCTATCAAAGCCCACATGGCCTCAGGATCAACCAGATAAATCAACCAGATAAAGATGAAAAGGTAAATATGTTTGAAATAATAAATATTGTACCAAAAACATAAGTATGGCCACACTGGTGAAAAGTGCAGGAGAAAGGACATGAAGCAGTATAGCACAAGATGATGATTATTTAGAGGTAGAGAAGGGGAGAATGGAAAGGAAACTAACAGGCACTGGATAGAGATTAGGGTTCTGGATGTATTCTGAGTTTTGCAGAAAAGGCAGATAAAAGATAAAAGAGAGAGGGTGGGAATTAGAAACTGACAGTGACCAGAATATGAAATTTGGTATGTCTTTCAAAAAAGCGATGATTTATCACCTAATTTTATTTTCAGGACATACATTTTACATTAAATGTGAACATTGTTGTCACAGTACACAACTAGGCAGTTCATCCTCCAACCCTACAAGGTTGGTTAGAAAGTACAACAGCCTGTGAATACTCTATATAACATGGTAGCAATAGAAGAAGAAAAACACTACATGGTAAAACAGAGAAAAAAGGCCAATTCTAAATGTTGTGATTCTGCTGTTTTCTTAAAATAAGGCCTTCCTTCGAAATTACTTTAAAGTTTTTTTCTTTCAATACCCAGACTGTCAATAGTAACCTGCATGTATTGATTTTCTGTTAATCCTGACTTGCAGTTAACCTTACTGTGGAAAAAGAGGGACACAGAGGTGGTCGTTGCATTGGTCCCTTCACAGATTAAGAGGCTCAACATCCTTATCCACCACAGTGAGCTACGCACACTTCGACCACACCAGTGGTTGATAGTGGGGTTATGTGACTGCATATGTCAAGTATATAAAGATTCACTCTGCACTGTAGGATTTATTGTATATACATTTTAAGAATTATTTCAAGGAATGTTCCGATACTCGGAAAGGAAAGTTCAACAAATTTTGGAATGTGTAATAATTGGCTAATTATTATATTGTTTATGCCAGGTTATTGAGGGCCTGTTTCATGTTGCTGTCCATACATTCAGTGTGGTGGTCTACTTGATGAGTCATTACACTGCAGGTGGGATACTGTTCAGTGACAGAACTGAGCTAACTGGTCACAGTTTACCAAAGGTAATATGCTGTATGTATTTTTATGGTTTGTTTTGTTTGTGTAATATGGTAAATCAATATTTAAGCTTTTTTAAAAATTTGATTACAAATATGTCTACGGTGAGTTTTGAAAGCTGCAATAATGAGAAGTTGGTTAAGGTAGATTTAATTGTTATATCACAACATGGTTGTTAAATTAAATGCAACTCCCTTCTGTTACAAAGCAGACGTTATACAACACAGGACACTCATAAAATAGTGAAAAATTTTGTGTGGGGCAGTGCTAAGGATGAATTAGAATTTAAAAGCCTGGGGAAAACGCTCTGCTCTCCAGTCTGGTGGTATGACAGCAGAGACTTCTATATCTCTTCCCAGAAGACAGCAGGGTGAGCAGGCTGCAGGCTGGGTGGGTACTGTCCTTTAGTGTCCTTTGGGCTCTGCACAGGCACCTCACCTCACAAATATCACTGAATGCTGGTAGATGGGTACCAATAATCTTCTGGTCGGTTATAATCTCCTGCTGCAGAGCTCTCCTTTCCTGGGCCGTCCACATCCCATGCCAGGTGGTTAATAAGTAATATATTGTAATTATTTTTTCAGTCTTTGATGAGCACACGTTTTGTGCTATGTGTGCAGCCTTAAGGCCTCCGAGATCTGGAACCCCCATTACAGACTGGGTGAGTTGTGAAGCAGTGATATCATGTTTAAATGTGATGTAGACCTACTTGAGTATGGCTGACGGAAAGTCAACTGACACAAAGGTCAAACCAGTAAACACCTTGGTTTGTAATAAACCACTCAAAGCACTTTACACTACATAAAAACAGTCACCCATTCACACACATATTGATACAATGATGGCAGAGAAATACATGCAAGGTGCCAACTGCTGATGAGAAAGAAACTAATACTCAAATACACTCAAAATTGTGCACATCCAGCTAAGTTCAGGTGCAAGACATATATATCAGTACAGGACACAAAGGAAAAAGGTCTGTACACTCCTCTCCTCCTTTGTGTTCTCTTAAATTCTGAGTTTTCAAAGACGCCCACATTAAATCAGACGGACTGGTACTGCATCTAGATCTGTGAGCTGCATTTGTTGTAGGAAATGTTTTACACACAAAAAAAATAATTTTAAATAACTTATAATAATACCTACCTTAAATTTCACATTCATGCGGTACAAAAGCAGGAGACTCAACTCAAAGGAATCTGGAAAAGATAGAGAAGAACACATAAAGTACACTGCAGTACTGACATACGTCAATGTTGCTGACCAAATCCTAGTTTACTTTACTGGTACTGTACTTAAGTATCTCTTTTGTTCTCTTGAATTCTGAGTTTTCAAAGACGCCCACATTAATTTGGATGGACTGATATTGCATTTACATGCAAAAAAAAAAACCTTTAATAATACCTACCTTCACTTTCACATTCATCCGGTACAAAAGCAGGAGACTCAACCTGGTCACACTCAAGGGAATATTAAACAACAAGTGCGTTGTGCGTCTAACTTTCACAGACGCAATCTCGAACGAATGGAGGGAGGGGCATCCAGCCTACAGCGGGAGATAGTCTGTTTGATGGACACTTTTCACATCCAATGGAGATTCTTGTTCAATACATAACGTCATAAAACCTCTTTTAATTGGTCAATTCGATTACAAACGCTGACAGCATACAGAGGAGAATTTGCTTGTTCCAAATATAGAAAAAAGACAAAATCATCTAAAGTGGATATACGTGGTTTTCATTGGACAGCAACAGGCTACTTCACTTAAGATTTTGAATGCAATGAGTAAACATATACAGAAAAAGTAGCGATAAAAAGCAAAAATTAAAGTAGATGAAGAGAAGTCACATCAGTCATCCTCATGGGCTACAACAGTACGGCAACAGGGATGTGTTGTACAGTTTAATGTTCATTTGCCAAAAAAGATTTCCTGTGTCTCTCAGATGTACAGGCCATCATTCATCATGGTAATATCAAATGTGATTAATTTTGGATATTACTTCTGCAAATGAGCATGTTTTAATACCTTTTCTTTGGTCTACTCTGTAAAGGCTCAACTGAAGGCACACCGGCATGAACGATTAAAAAGGAAGCTGCCCGCTGAGGCCCAGTGGCTGAAAGCTGTTGAGGATGACAAAAATGTCAAGAAGAAACTCGTGGAAATTATTGAGACCTCAGAAAAGCGGGCATCTGAGAATTTTGCTAAAATAACAAATACCCTGGATAGGCTAACATCATCAATTGCAGATGGATTTTCTCTCCTGTGGCAAGTTATGCAGACACAGGCACCGCCACATTACAATATCCCATTTGAGGGAAGAGGTCCTTATGGACCAGTATATGCTCACACGCCACCACTACAGACACACTCCTATTTCCCAAATTCAGCACCAATTCAGCACTCATTCCCACCTACCTTGTCAGCTGACATCAGACCACCCAATGCAGTGCCCCTCAGCAGCACCATCAACATAACTGATTTGACACACACACCTGTTGAGGGCATGCAGGGTCAGTTGTTATATACCCAACTCCTTAAAGCCCCCCCAGCCAGTTTTAACTGCCGTTTTTGGTGAACGTTCTTTCTCAAACAGAGAATGGGGGTGTGGTTAATAGTCGTACGTAATACATTACCATGACAACCAAAAACTGACCGGCTGGAGTGTTCACTAATGATATGCTGTGTTAACTTCACTACACTGAAAATTTAGTAGGCCTACACTTTACTGTCTGGCAGGAGTAGCTATTACCCACCCATGATAGGAACTAATGTGCCTATCAGCTGTTATCATTCACACAGCCAATGGTCCTGTCACGCACTGCACACGATGACTCCCTCTACGTTTTATATTGTTTATATTGCGCTTACTTTACTGGAGAGGGGTGTGTGTGTGTGTGTGTGTGTGGGGGGGGGTTAAATTCTGATTTGAGTTGTGAATAAGTAGGACAACATGAAATAAATAGGGTAGAAAATGGAAAGGAAGAATAAAACAGACAAAAATATTAACACACATAAATAAATATATTTTTAAAAAGTAAAATGTCGTCGGTCGCAGGTAAAAGAGCGCCGTGTTTGCTGTCTGTCCTCCAACACCACACGCACAGATGCCATAATGAACATACCTGCTGTAAATTGTAAGTAAATTACGTGATAAATTGGTTAGCTAGCTCACAACGATGTTTATCGGTTTGATGGTCCGACTTAACGAGGCGTGACATTTTTTTTAATGAGGCACAACAGTGCGCCTGCGCTAAGCTTGGAGAATGACGTATGATTTATGGAATTTACTGTAGTCATACGTCACCATCCCGTTTTAACAACTAAGCAACTTTTGCAACTTTGAGCACAAAATTAAGCTATTTGTCAAAAAATATTTGGCGAACTATGTGGGTAATCAACATTGTAAGGAAGTGACTCTGAAAAATATGAAATATCATAGAAATGTCAAAATACCCTGGAGGGGGCCTTTAAAGAAATGTGGTTGGCCGAGTCGCCGACAGTTGAACATAATGTCCTGGGTTATGTCTGCTCGTTCCGTGAGCGTCTTCATCGTGCATGCCAGCTGGCACGTGAAAACCTATAAATGCTCAAACCAAAATGAAAAAGCACCATGACAAAAAGTGTTTTTCATCCTGGTAATAACGTTCTGGTGTTACTCCCATTTCCAGGATCTAGTCTACAGTTCCAGTTTTCAGGCCCATATCTAGTGGAAAGAAAACTTAATGATACCGATTATGTGATCCAAACCCCCGATAGGAAACGAAAATCCAGAGTATGTCATGTTAACATAAGAGCTATATTTCCAGGGAGAGTGTTCCTCCGCCACCTCCTGTGGTACCGGCTGTATCCGTGGGTCCGGTTCGTCCACAGTACGATCCTGGTGATGACTGGTTGGGAGAAAAAAGTGGTGCCACTGCCAGGTTGGGAAATTCTGAGATATTGAGTGATTTGGAGTCCCAACTCGGGTGTGACGTTATTCCCAGCTCCGACCTCCGACTTCCGAGGTAAATGGAACACAGCATTAGTTCCTAAACCTGACAATACTCCGCGTTTCTGTAATGATTACAGAAAAGTTAATTCTGTCACTAAACCTGACTCTTTTCCTCTTCCTAGGATGGAAGATTGTGATTGTATTGGTAGAGTAGGTTCAGCACAATTTGTGACTAAGCTGGACCTGTTGAAAGGGTACTGGCAGGTTCCTTTAACCCCACGGGCCTCCGAGGTATCTGCTTTGGTTACACCAGACTGTTTTCTCCAGTAGCCTATATGCCGTTTGGGCTGCGTAACGCTCCTGCTATGTTTCAGCGTCTCATGCAGACTGTATTAGCTGGGATAGGGAATTGTGAAGCCTATTTAGATGATGTGGATGCCTACTCTACCACTTGGTCCGATCATCTACATAGCCTATTCTGGCTGTCATCTTTCCCTGTTTCTGTGAGGCTTCTCTCACCTCAAACCTTGCAAAATTGGAATTTGGCAAGAGAACTGTGACATATGGGGTAAACAGGTGGGACAAGAACAGGTAGGGTACCTGTAGCAGCTAAAGCACAGGTTGTTATTGATTTTCCTGTCCCAGAGACAAAACGGGCCTTGCGTCGTTTTTTGGGAATGTGTGGTTATTATCGTGGTTTCTGTAGAAACTTCTCTGATGTCGTGGCTCCCCTTACAGGACTAGCCCTGTTAAAAGCTTTGTGTGGTCTCCTGCTTGTCAAGCCGCTTTTGACTGAACTAAGGCGTTGTTGTGCTGTGCACTCGTCCTCGCTGCGCCCGATTTCACACATCCGTTTAAACTTGAAGTTGACGCTAGTGCGTAGGAGCTGTCTTCCTGCAGGCAGATGAACAGTGCATACATCATCCCATTTGTTATTTCTCAAAAAAATTACCAGGCACCAATTAAACTATAGTACTATCGAAAAAAGAAGCTCTTGCTCTGCTGCTTGATTTGCAGTAGCCTATTTTGAGGTTTACATCGGGTCTATGTCACAGCCTGTACAGGTTTTCACTGACCATAACCCGTTAGTGTTTCTTGCCGAGATGCAAAACTCCAACCAACGATTTATGCACTGGTCTCTTCTTCTGCAGGATTTTAACCTGCAGATTTGTCATAAAAAAAGGCATTGATAATGTTATTGCGGATACACTGTCCAGAGGTGCTTAAACTTCACTAGAATTAAACATTGTAGGGGAAGGGAGGTGTTACGACTGTGGTCTTAAGTTTTACCTTATAATATACCCATGCCAGTGTTCTTGCCATCTGTTTTGTTTATATGTAAATTGGTCTGTGCCACAGCCTCAAAGGGATTGGTGGAGTCTGTCTCTGCTCGGTGGGGGATTGGTGGCAGCGGCTCCAGCTCGCAGCAGATAATTGGTTGCTTCCTGAGGGCTTCTTATTTAAGCGGAGAAGAAGATGGCGGTGGACGTGCGCGTGTGGGCATCTTGGCATCCTCCTCCATCCTCTTGTTTAAGTAGGGGTTCTGTTATCTCCTTTTTTCTCTTGTTTATTCTAGGTAGGGAGTTCAGTTGCTGGTTGTTGATTTTTGTTTGTTTGACAGGTTAGTTCGGATTTCTAGTTAGGGGTGTCTTGTTTGTTATGTTGTCCTTGGCCCACCCTGATGTAACTTAGTTAATCCTTATTTGTTTTCATCTGTTATAAATGAATTCACTATTTCTTATTCCTTGATAACCTGCGTTGTGCTCATGTGGCTCCTTGGGACTTGGGGAGGATGGGATAGTTTTGTGTTGCGTCAGGACCCCTAGACCGGGCGTAACATCTCATACATACTATAGTTTCATGTACCATCCTGTCATGCAGGATGTGGTAGCTGCTGTCTTGGTAAAAGGCAGGATGTTTTGCAAGAGACAAAATCGCTTTGAATCAGGACATAGGCTATAGAATGCTTTGTGACTGCAAAACTAAAAGTGAAACTCAACCAAAAGTAAATCATGCACTGCACTTATCATTTGACTTTCACAGATGATTTGTATAGATTAGATCATTTCTAGCAATTTTAGCCTATACACTTAAACATATACACAATTTAACATTTTGAAGTAACAATTTCAATTTACTTGTTTCACACTTAAATCACAGAGAAAAACATTTCATGTAGAACAGCATTTATATTAAAAAAGCACAACACAGAATTATGTGTCTTGTTTTCTTCACTGTGTATTAGATCTTATAGGTACCAGAATACCATGTCTGCACCATGTAAAAGACAGAATATATCTCAGATAAGAATCCTTAGCTTTTCTGTTTCCTGTGAGTCACATCACTATAATCACAGTATACATTCAATATATGAATCATGACATACAGTAGCGTGCTTTGTGATTGCAAAACATCTGCATTTAACAGGTGAGTGTCATAGACTACACAAATAATAGAAAAACACAACAAGTTTTTTTGAATATATATTCTACTATGAATCCTTACGACATAACACTGAACACTATATTTGTTTACATTTTTGCATACACGTTGATTTTTTTAAAAATCTGTTACAGAGTAAGAAGATGTTTAAATAGGAGCCATGGTGATAGTCATGGAGTAAAAATATCTTTCTTTAAATTCTATGTTCCTAAAGAGGTATTTCAGCTAATTGTTTTGCCTCTAGAGGACAGAAGACCTCCAAAACAATCCAGCCAACAGACACACTTTGTAATAGCTAACATGTTAGCAAACACACCCATTGTAGTGATTCTGTTTATGCTGAATCTGTATGCAAAGCTAACACTTGGCAGGGAAAAAGAAGCTGTTAGCAATACCAAGAGATTGAATGATTATTGAACAGAGTGAATTAATTAATATGTAGTAATATGCTTTTCTGATCATATGTGTTTCTGAAGATGTTTCTCCTGTCTCTGTATGCATAAAAAGGCATATATCATATTCTTCCATCAAATACTTATTCAGCATCCTCCATCCTGTTGTCTTTTGTATTCCTTCTGGATCTTGTGGCTTGTTGAAGTTAATTTTATTTATAGCACTTCTTTATCCCATATAGAAGGAGAGCCATGGTGAAAAAAATGAGAAAACCAAATCCAATTGCCTAAAAAGTGAATAATTGACAGAGATTTGAGACAAGATATTCATCAACACAATGGGTTACATGACAATCAAACTGATGCTGCTATAAATCAGTTTCTGAAATTGTGCCAAATAACGTTTTTCTCACCTGAGACCAAACAAAATATTTGTGTGAACGAGCCATGAGTTCTTCTGGTGAGTATCTTGTTGTGTTTGATGGTGTGCACCACTTCAGATAAGTGTTGTCTACAGAGACGAATGTGCCTGGCCAGTCTGTCATTGCACAGACAAAGTATTGGCCATCAAAAAAAATGAGAATCTGCCATATCAAGGGAGGGACAATGCTAAACACAACTTTATAATCATCTTTGCACCTGCATTCATGGATTATCAACATCAGCACAAAAGATATACAGGCCGGAATTACAAAAAATGCAGATGCAAATAGGCCATTATACTGAGGATCACAAGGGCAAGCAAACTCCACCTCCACGATCTTCTCTACAACAGCCAGGACAAAAGCGAAAAGCGTATTTGCAACGACAGGGCTGTGTCCAAAGTCTTCCCTAAGTCTTGAGATCAGCCGATTTGTTGCCATAATGAATCCTACACACAAAGAGAAAAGTGGAGATATAAAGCAAGAAAAAAACAAGCATTTAGGGGATGAAGATGCCTTAATATGTTTTTGAGGAGGGATTTTACTTGTTTGGTTTTTTTGTCACAGGCTTCTCCTAATTAATAACCCTGAGATGGATGGCAGAGCTCTACAGTACTGACAGTTTATTTTCATTTTATTTTATTATTATTTTAGAATATTGAAATCATTGTGACAGAGCCCTAAAGGAGCTTGCTCACTGCCCAGACAGCGCCCAACCAACACAAACATTCTACAATTGGCAATAGTTGGTTTTAGTCTTTAAAATGTTAAAAGAACAATTGTCAGTTCAACACTGCACAGACAGACTTTTGTGGCCTATTTTTTCTTATTTAAGTCACAAGGTCGAAGCTGCAATCACTTTTTGGCAAGTGGAAAACTACTTATTACTTGTTGTATTGGCCCTTTGCAGGTATTTCAACAGATTAAAAGGACTGGGTGAGCTATAATCAGCCATAACTCATATAATGCTCATAAATGAAATCAAGTCATTTAAGAACCTTTCAGTCACAAGGTAATAAATAATGTAGTGTCATGGGCTATGGATAATTGCAAGACAGACAATTCCTTTATTTTATTTATAGCTTAACCCAACCGTGAATCATGTTTATTAAAGGCTTCAGTCTGTTTTCCAAATATAAACAAGGATACTCAACATAGGACTACCAAACACAAATATGGCAACGATAGGCTATTTTCATTGCTTTTAATAACGTTTTGTGGAGGCCTGATTAGTATAAACTGCAAACACAAACACCATTACAGCAGGGGTTTTCAAAGTCTGAGACTGTGGGCATACCCTCTGACAAATCCTGGGTCGCCTACTTGTTTAGTTTCGCTCAATTCCTGGATGCCTGGGGGATCATGATTATGTTATTTGATCACATAGACACTCAACAATTGAGGCAAAATAGACAAATATCACTGAAGATCAAATAGTTTCTGACTAATGTAGGAATAACAGTTCACCAAACTATTGTATCTCTGAACTCTCTCATTAACCAAGTCACACTAACTAATATAATAACTATTGTAATATTGTTTCACTTCCATTCACTGAGCCTCCCCTGTCACTGTTTGGAGGCCGCCTGTGGCGGCCCCCCTTACACTTTGAAAACCTCTGCATTACAGGAAACATTACATTTCACAAAGACAAACCATTGCTATTACCACAGACATAAAGTGATGCATATTTACACGTTATTAGGCTACTGAGCCAGATAAAAACAGCTGTAGATGTATACAAACTGGGCGATATAGCTATAACAGGATGGCCAATCAGTTTTCGGCAGATGATCACTTTTCTGCATGACAGGAATGTTGCAGTTTATTGTAAAACAGCACACATTGGTCAGACTTTCCACGACTCCACCCAACCTGACTAGACACGTTAAAACCCAAATCCGACTAATGGTGCACTGATCCAACCTGGTGATCCTGGTGTTGGTTGGAATAGTTCGGCGTTTGTCTGTGCAGTGTGCAAGCCGCTTTACACACCATCAGCATTTCTTAAAAAGTGAAGTAATTTATTCAGAGTATAAATATGATGGGGTATTGGATTTTGTACCAAAACATTAGTTATATTAGTTATAGTTATTTGTTAGATTGTTATATAACAATACATAAAAATAAAGTACATCATGTAATTTCACCTTTATAATGCAATAAGAAAAAAAGAATAGGAAAAAATCTCCACTTTGTGTTTTTTTATATTAAAGAAGTTCTCATACAAAAAATAATTTCATCAAGGTTTTACCAACCTTAAGATTGGCCCGAGAATAGAAATGTAGCCTACTCTTCTTGATGACTGCTTTGTGGAAGTGAAACTCTTTCAACAGTCTCTTATGTCTTGATCTTTGTGTGCATGTCTTACCGTGGGAGTTTCCTTTCATTTCGTTTTGTTAACTTCTTAACATCTTTTTGGCCTCATTGAGTTGTTATATCTTTTTGTTCATATCATCCCAAACAAAGAAGGTCAAACAAATTAGAAACTGTAATCTGAACATTTCTATTTTTTCAGATAATCTGTAATTTGAGTGTTATTATAAATATCATAAAACACACACACACACACACACACACACACACAACACACACACACATATATAGTATTTTAATTTCATGAAATACAACAATGGTATCTAATCCTGCAATTGTAATGCACCCTACATAGACTTATTTACATCCAGACCAACTGTATAAATGTATGCTGATAAAGGGAACATCATGTAAACATCATGTCTGTGTCTTGCAGGGTATGTGACAAGACATTTCCTGTAGCTTTTCTGTTTACCTGACATCAGGATGGCATGCTTTGTGACTTAAAGTAAAAGAGAACAACACAAACGTTTACAAAGGGAATATAACAGACAAACGGTTTGACAGGATTTAACTTTATTCTGGATCTTATAAGCTATGACAACCAAGACCAATTCATCAATAAGACCAATATGTTCCACTGAATGATAAAATATATATAATATAGCACAAAACCTTCACTCAGATTGGTTGTAGGACAATTTATTGTATGTTTTCTTTGTGTTTATAACCCTGCTTGAATTACAAAGTGTGTTAGGTGGCTAAGTTTCTTCTGAACAGTAGCTTACAACAACATGTTTCTCTACAAAGCAGAGAGCAAATGGAAGCCTGGAAACTTCCTGTTTACTAGAACATGAAGACCATACATTTTACATTTACATTTATTCATTGAGCTGACCCTTTTACCAAAGCAACTTACAATTGCTATATATGTCAGGGGGTTGCACGCCTCTGGAGCGTGTTGCTCAGGGCCACATTAGTGTCTCACAGTGGATTCGAACCCGGGTCTCTCACACCAAAGGCATCACCACCTTGATGAATAAATGAGCCTACAGAAAAATAACCATATCAGTTGTTTTAGCCACACAAAATTTTGACTCATGTTTATGTTTGGTGGTGGAGTATGCCTTAAGCGTGAGAGACCCAGGTAAAACTCCCAACTGTGGCCATCCACCATTGTGTCCCTGAGCAAGACACTTAACCCCTAGTTGCTCCAGAGGCGTGCGACCTCTGACATATATAGCAATTGTAAGTTGCTTTGGATAAAAGCGTCAGCTAAATGTAAATGTATGTTTATTGTGGCAGTGAACTCTAGTGGTCGTACAACACAAACACATGACAAATACGGTCACATGTTATAAATAGCCATTGAGGTTTAATCTGGTGGTGGTGGGTTGGGTGGATGGAGAGTAAATTAGTTGCCATTCAACCATTTGTTTTTTTAATCATAGTTAAGTAAGTATAGCTATGTTAGCTTCGTAGCGTTAGCTAGCAATAAGCGTTGATAGCCCAGCTCCTAAAGCTGATGATACATGGGGCAACTTTTTGGGCAATGTTGCTGGGCAATGTTGCTAGTGGCAAGTCTGACTATGTTTTAAATGGATAGTGGCAGTGCGGGGCGGGTGGCGGAGTGGTGGGGGAAGGGGATAACGGTAGTAATCTTTACTCATTACAATTGATGACAACGCTGCCCTGCACGGTTGCTCTAAAAGTTGCTCTATGTATCATCGGCCTAACGCTTACCCTAACCTTCACAGGAGTTTGTGCCTAAACCAAAGTCAGTGATTGTGTATGTTTGTCAACCAGTGAACCCAACAGATGTTCCACCAGCTGCTAGCACCTCCTTTGTGTTGCTGACGGTTGCTTTGAGCTCCATGTGTTTATGTCAAGTGACGTAAGTCAAGTGATTTACGTAATGTAGGTCTGGTCAGGAAACAGAGTTCGAAATTGCAGATTTGGGAGGCACGCACAAATGCCACACGCTCTCCTCAAACTCTGTCTGTCTGTTGACTGAGGCCCCATCCACACTATTATGTTTTTGTTTACAAACAGAGAATTAAAACAAATACGATCTACATCCACACCAGGGTTTTAGCAGTGTTTTGGAGTTGATCTCCGTCTATATTAAACCGACTGACAACGCACAGATAGGGCCTGTTCAGGTACACTGGGCATGCACGTGCCAGTGTAAACATGAAGTAGATGGTCTATTCTATGGTTACAGAAGATTTGGCAAAAGAATAAATAAATACAGATGAAGTATCAGACCAGTTTTTTGCATGCACCAATAACAAGCTGGGACTGTTACTGAATGTAACACAGGAGTATGGCGTCGGAAAACAGACTTGGAGTCGTTGCAAAGTAAACAGCGACATGCACAGTACAAGTGTAGGCAGATCAGTGTTATTTGCATGGTACATAATATTTTAATAAAAATGCAATGTCAAAAACCTGGTGAGTAGTATCGTGTTTCTGCTTTGCAAGACCCAATCAGAGTGCCGAGCGTGAACAGATGCGTCATTCTACACCAACGACTGCACCTCAAGAGACCCATCTGTCAAACTCCTGAAGTTTGCTAACGGCACAACAGTCATCGGCCTCATCTGGGACGGAGATGAGTCGGCCTACAGACGGGAGGTTGATCAGCTGGCTATCTGGTGCGGTCAGAAAAACCTGGAGCTTAACATGATCAAAACTGTGGAGATGATCGTGTAGCCCCCCCACTCTGCCCCCTATCACCATACTCAACAGCCCTGTGTCTGCTGTAGAATCCTTCAGATTTCTGGGATCCACTATTCACTATTCCTGCGCCAGCTCAGGAAACTAAACCTGCCTAAGGACCTGCTGATCCACTTTTACACAGCCATCATTTAGTTTGTCCTCTGCATGTCCATTGTTGTCTGGTTTGGATCTGCAGAAAAGATCATTGGTGCCAACCTGCCCTCCATTGAGGACTTATACATTTTGGGAAACAGGCAGGAAACATCACTGCGGATGCATCTAACCTGGACACAACCTGTTCCAGCTTCTCCCCTCTGGTAGGCACTACAGACCTCTGTACGCCAAAACCAACTGACTTAGGAACAGTTTCTTCCCGCAAGCCATCACTCTGATGAACAGCTAATTTCTGACTCACAGTGTCAGGAACAATTCTTGTGAAATAACCCAGTAACTCTGCCTCTAATCAGCCACCTGTTTACTAACTAACACTTATTTACTCACAATTCTCTATTTCAGTGCTGTTCATGCTGTTATATTGTCATATCAAGTCATTACTCCTGCAAAAAATACTTATACTTATTTATTCCAGCATCCTTTGCACTATGCCTCATTGCAGTGTACATGTATATGTCTATCACATCCACCTCTGACATGTACATACTCCTGGATCTGCTCACTGCACTATTTGTCAATATGTGCATGTTTGTGTTGTCTACACTGAAGTCTGTGCCTGATTTTATCTTATCTTTATTATTGTGATTTTGTATTTTTGTATGAGTAACCACATCGTGAGCAATGTACAATTCAGAGTCAAATTCCTCATATGTGTACACATACTTGGCAATAAAACTGATTCTGATTCATGCTTTCTCTAAAGTCCTCTGTTTTGGCCCGTCTTCACTAAAACGCCCTCTGGAGTTTTAATACGCAAAACAGGGTCGACAGCGTTTCCAAACTTCTCCGTTTTAGGTTTTCATTTATTGCCGCTTTAGTCTGGACCGGAAGTACAAACGTAGCAAAAGGTCTCCGTTTTAATTTGAAAACGCAGTAGTGTGGATGGGGCCTGAAGATGATGGTGAGTGCTCCATTCTAGTCCTTTTGGACCTCATCCCCTAATTCAACACAGTCGATCACAATTTACTCATAAGCATCTGGAAAGGTGGGGAGGAATCACTGACGTGGCCTTAAACTGGCTCAAACACACCATGTAGGCAATGAGAAATTAAGGGATCTGTGTGTAGAGTTTAGGAAAATGTGTGTGCTTTTTGAAAAATGGAGTTATGGTTTTGAAATTTTGTTCAAAACCCTGGTTATAGTATTTAAGCAATTGAGAAAGTTGTAACATCCTGCTGGTCACATAGAAACAAAGACCAAACTCAGCTGCAACAAGAGAAACCCACTAGAGGGCACAGTTAAAGTAGGTTCCTGAGACTTAACAAAATAGATGCACTGAAAGGTTTATAGCCTGGAGTAGGCTAGAAAGGCCTGTCACTTCTGATTAATGATGGATCTGACTGTTCAATGTTCTGTGTTCTACAAACATATTGGAGCTGTTAATGCTGGAGCACTAACTGCTAATACAAACTGAACATTTCCTGATGCTATTCCTTCACATGAAATGTATTTCAATGACAAAACGCATGTTGGCTTTTATTGTGAAGCATCATGGGAAACACAATCTATTTGTCACTGACATCAGTGCCAAGTAAAAAAAAGAAGTGTCGGGAAATATGGTGCTATGTGGGTTGGCAAGTCAGGTCGGGCCACCCCCGCCATTGCACCTGAGACAGTCAATACTGACAAACTGCCTGACCAGTAGCAAGTTTCTATGTAGACAGTAATATAAGCATATAGGCTATATTACTATAATCAAGTAGGCTACTGTATGCCTACTTAAGTACAATTTTGAGGTACCTGTAGGTCTACTTTACTTGAGTATTTCTATTTTATGCTACTTTATACTTCTACTCAACTACATTTCAGATGGAAATATTGTTGCCTTCTTTTTCTTCCACTACATTAATTAAATAACTTAAATTGCAGATGCAGATTCAGATTATTAATTGAAACATGAATAAAAATAAAAATCAATACAAAAGAACAATAAATCACCTAATAAAGCATGATGCTGCCTATTATTATGAATTATACCCAGCATTAGCCTATAGCCTGTATGAAGTAGCTGAAATCAGTCCTACCTTTACCAGCTGCAACAAAGTGAGGCATCCACATAATGCATCACTAAAGATTCACTTAAGATTTTGAATGCACGACTTTTACTTGTAGGCTTAACAGAGTAGCCTATTTGTATTATTGTCTTACTTAAGTAAAATATCTGAGTAGGCCTAGTTCTTCCACCACTGCACATAAGGCCATGAGAAGGATGTATAGTCTGTTATCTAGTCTCTGCTCTATCTAGCTTGTTAAATTCAAGATTCAGGCATAGGTTACTAGATGCATTTAGTTTAGGAACAAGGGTAGGATGGCTACACTGTGCTGCAGGTATAAGGCTGCCATTAGGTCCACTCTATATATTAGCTCAAAGAGAAATAGGATTAAAAGTCTACTTAAAGCCCCAGGTGCTGTTGAGGTCAGGGCTTAGTCGGCCTGAAAAACTGCTTGACCCACGGCACAATTTAAAGCCTAGTAGCTGTTTGCACTGGATAGTGGATGCCGTTTACAATTAGATTCAGTACCTGAGAAATACTCATTCCTAATTCGTTGGTTCAATGTTAAACTTGTTGATCCGATGTTAAAAACGTTTTATTGTTAAATGTTGTGTATCCTCCAGTCCATCTTGTCTATCGTTTTCATATTTCCTGCTCTACTTTATTACGGGCCGTTGTGTGGTGTATCCTAGGCAGTGTTGCCAGATCTCGCGAGACAAATAAGCTACCAGGCCTGTGAAAACAAGCCCAAAACAAGCGACTTTTTCTACGGAGCCCCCCTAGGTTCCAGGAAGAGAAAAATAAATAAACTGAGTGCACGGTTTTACAATCCGTTGGGGACGGATTTTAAACTGTGGGTCCAGATTGTCAATTTACATCCATGTGGACAGATTGGTAAACTGTGCGCAGTTTTACAAAACTGCACACACTGTACAGTTTATTTATTTTTATTTTAAACGTCTAACAGCTACCACCAGCATATCTTTCACTCCGCTACATACCCTACTGCGCGTATCCGCAGTGTAATCCCGCAAACAATGCTGCGGTTAGATTGCGATAAAATGTTAACAGCTACAGCAGCGAGGTCTGACGTCTGCTTATTCAGGGCGAGCTCCGGGCAGAGCCAATTAGAAGCATGATGTGGGTGGGAAAAAACTGTCTCCTGTGTGTATGGGGAAGGGGAGGGACAGAGAGAGAACAGGCTAGACAAACTCCTACGTTGACAACTTATGGAGCTGGGATCAAGCCCAAATAAGCAACTACACTTTAGAAACAAGCCCAAAAAACGCGACCCGCGACTACCAATATTTGTAAGCGACTTTACAGAAAAACAAGCCCAAAGTCGCTTACAATAAGCGGACTTGGCAACACTGATCCTAGGCTACCCGCTTGTCTCTACGATCTCCTCAAAGATCTCTTCCACCTCCTCCAAGATCTCGCGGGATTTAAGATTAAACGGGTGCTTCAAAGAAGGTGGTTCTCATCAGTCGCTGCGCCGGGCTGACAGCAGAGAGCTGGGCAGGTAACCAGCAGTGGTGCGGAAGGTCTCCGGCTAGTCTACCCAGCGACACTTCACTCTTTGCGTGACACGGTCAGGAGGTGCGAGCCTCGGCGAATCCTCATCATATCCCGCTCAGGTCACCTTAGCGCTCGCCTACCGGCATTTTCCATCTCCCGACTCCGAAGATGATACCTGGCAAACGAAGAGCTGCAGTCATGTCCTTCTCGGTGGCGATATTTGGAGCCCTGATGCTGCAGTCGGTGTCTTCCCAGAACGGTAGGAAATTAGCCTTTCTAACAGAAAATGCATAATCTCACATCATGGCGATAATGCGGTTGTTAAGGAGGGTGGTCGCCTGCATTTCTGCATCAGGGCATTTTTAATGAATATTTACAAGGCGTCTCTGTTAACAAGAATGGATATCTCTCTAGCAGCCAGGTCAATAATCCCAAAACGTTACACTGACAGAAACAGATTTCTATCGAATGAAGCGCTGTCTTTGGCTGAAATTAAGGCTCAATAAATCATTAATGGGCTACAATATGTAGTCGTTGAGCTGAAGTGGGCCACACAAAGGCCTGTGCGATGTCCCTACAATGTCCTTCGAAGTGAGGAGCTGAATACAAAGTCGAAACATGAGCTGTTCAATCAGCAAGGACAAGTTCTGCTCATCAGGGCCTCAGGGAATTGGAAATTGTGTGGACAGGGAAATGGTGTCACACTGAGGTTCAAAATCTGTTCTGCTTTCCTTGGAGATGAGCACACACATACTAAACATGCTGTCAAGCTTGGGTCTGCTCAGGTATGTCAGGATGTGGCTCACATTTAGTATCTATCTAGCTCCTACTGACATGATTCTCTGCATCAGCCCAGCTCCTTGTAACAGCATGACATGTATGTAATTAGATGTGGGACCTTAGAAGTGCGGTTCTGTAAATAGCATCAGTCCATTTTGCTGCATGCTTCTATTTTTAGAGCAGAGATGCTGCACTGGGAACCATGGCTTTAATGTCCTCTTGCAACAGTGAGTCTGTTAACTCTTTGCTTAGATGTGCTGCACTGCAGAATGGCATTGATTTCTCAGCACGGGTCTATTTGTCCAAGTCCCACAGCTCATAAATCTCATCCCCACCATACAGTTTCTAGCAGTGTAAACCAGTCTCAGCTAGGTGTATATTGTAAATGGGCAGTGTTGTATGAGTGAGAATGTTTTCAGCTTTGTTCTTCCCTGGAGTTGCCCGCTGTGTAGGTATGCGTTATACATTTTCTCCTATAGCCTACTCAACACCCACTCGTAACGTCTCTTCTTCAATCAGCACTCCAGCAAATAAAGCTTACAATGCTGGTTAAATGTAATGGACTTTTATCTGACAGATTGCCGAAGTCTTATCTTGTCTTCTTCCCTTGTTTTCAAAGAGTCCACAGAGGCTGGATGTTTCATACTGTACTAAATATTATTAGAATATCTATATATATATATATATATATATATATATATATATATATATATATATATATATATATATATATATATATATATATATATATTTTTTTTTTTTTCATAATTCTTTGTCCAGCTGAGTCTGTTAATGCATTACATTAACTCGCACAGCAGCCAACCACATCACAGGAACACATTTGTACCTGCTAATGGCGGTTCACATGTGAAGCTATTCCCGGTAAGGTTCCCTAGGGATTTGTGTTTCATCTAGAGTGGCTTTACCAATGAGGCTCTTTCACTAGTATCATTCTCATACGGAATTCACAAAAGCTGCTAAAATCTATCAGTCCAGCGTTCTTGTTATCGTATCGTGTAGCAGAGACGACGAGATGTTCATCAGTACGCAGGCCAGAGTACAGTTGGCCTGAGAGAAAATTCAAAGACAGTGGGGTTTGGAGTTGTTAGATCCATTTTCAGTTTAAAGACCGAACTAGCGTTATCCAATCATAGAGATTGTAAAACAACTAACTAGACTAAACGACAAAAAAAAAATCAATGTAGTGCTCATCATAGCACATCATACTTCTACAAACATTGATTATTTTCATTACTGATTAACTTGGTGGTTATTTTCTCAATTTGCTGATTAATCATTTAGAATAAAGCTCTAACAGATGAACATTTATGCTTGAAAATTAACTTTCTTATCAGTATTGCTGCCGATAGTTGACCCATTGATTTATCGACTGATCGTTTCAGATCTGATTAGCATTTCTGTCATATTTAACATCAAAGATATCCTAACTGGGAAGTAGTAGTGACTTTCATTATAGTTCAGCTCTCTCATCCTCCCTGACACCCTGGAAATAAAGTACCAAAATACCAGAGTGCAATTTTTTAATTCTTGATATGAAGTCAGCTGTTTAAAGAACGTTAAAACTAGATGGCATTGAAGGAAGATTTAGATTAAAATATTTATTTTACCTTTTTTTTTACAAGTCACTTTTATATGAATGTCAGTGACTCAAGGTACATTTCTGTTCATTGACTTCAGCACATTTTAATTATCCAAATGTCAAAAGCATTTTCCATATCTGATTATACTCTTAATAACACAGACCAGCATGAACATATATGAAAAATATAGTGTAGCTACTTTCAATTTCAAGTTGTCTCACTTCTATTCTGATAGAATATTAATTTAGCATCTAATTAGCTACTCACTGTGTTGGAACAGTTTTGGTACATTAACTGGGACAGTGCCCAGAATTACTTTATATTAATCTGAAGATACAGAGAAAATAACTGCAAGGAAACACACATGACCATTTGAGGCCATCTGTTGTCAGGTTGAGCTGTTAGATTTGCGCTTTGAATATTGAACCAGAAATTTGCATCAATTCATTTAAACTGCTCCAGTAATGCTCCTGTCTCCAGTAATAATGAGAAGTGGCGTAATAAGGATATTTATATTTACTCAGTTCACAGCCGGGGGGCTGACAGCATGTGGCTGGAAGGCAGATTTTGATGTGTCCTCAATGAAAGAAAAGTGTCTGATTAGAAAGAAGTACTATACAACCTTTATAAATGATGATGATGATTCTCCAGATAGAGCTTTCTGTTTTGCTAAATACATGCAACTCTAAAAGGCTTGTATAAAAATAACACCACACTTTAAAGTTGCATTTGAGCTGAAATAATTAACTGACTAATTTATTAGTGGATTAGCAGAAAATGAATAGCCTATTAAATAACTACTTTGATAATCGATTAATTGTTAGTAATCTAGCTCAAACTCTAACTATTCTCTGCTTCCAGCTTCTCCAATGTCAAGATTTACTGCTTTTATCTGTTTTATATCATCAGACACAAGATATTTTTTCAGATTTGGGCTGACAAAACAAAACATTTAAAGATGTCACCTTGGGCTCTGGGAAACTGTGAGCATTTTTCATTACTATCTGACATTTTTTTGACCAAACGATTTAATAATTTAATTTGTCATTATCACCTACAACCTTTTACGCATATTCACCCAGAAAATAAACAAACAAAAGCAAACCGATTCATTGCAATGTAAAGCATGGGCATAGTAACAAAAAACTAGCAAGATAAAACAAACAAGTGCTTTAAAGGCATTACATCTTCAGGATATAAGGAATTGGAAACAAACGGGAGAGACAAAAAGATAGATTAAATTAATATGTGGCAATGCTGACAAAGAAAATGAAAATAAAAGACATACAAATAAAAGCCATTAACAACATTGGAATGCAGCAGAAAATAAGAGGTTTTTAAGCCTTCCTGTAAAGGCAATAATAAAGCTATCTTTAGTTGCAGCCCTAAATGAAATATCCTTTAGACTGGGACAAAACAAGAACTTTTCAAAGTGTCATGCTGGGCTGGGATTAAATGGCGATCAAAATTATTAGTTTGTTGCAGCCAAACACATTCAAGAATATGCAGATAACTTTATTATTATTAATCAGGGTGATCTCAAGTGATCGTGAAACAAAACTGAAAAAGTGCAATGCAGCCTCTACAGTTCTCAGATCACCCACGTAGACGCACATAACCACATGCCAAAACTGAACTAGCATCAGCTTGACGTGAGTGACGCCACTCACACATGTACAGTAGAGTGCTGTGCAGGGACAGCGTTACTGGCTCAGCACTTTTGACGCATCTAGACTATCCGAGGTGGCAGAATCTGTCTCTCTGCAGTGTGCAGAGCTGAGGGTGTCAGTTTTATTTTTCAGCCCCAGTCATGTTATATATGGTACTTCTCTACACTCATGAAGGTTATAATGTTCAGTTTTAGTTTAAACTGTTTTAGAGAGGTGCTGATTCAACGATATGATCATTTTGGAGGCCGCAGTTTGTGGCATTGTTGAATTGTTGGCTTGTTACAAGTGTTTCTATTATTTTGTCCACCAACTAAAAAAAGCTATCAGCATAGCTGTAACAAACCATGTCACAAGATTTTCTTTGTGCTGGATGATGGAATGTTATTCAGTGCGTATGACAAGTAAAATCACTTTGTCTTCGGATATAATGCAATGCAGAATGATCATACAGTTGAATCAGCACCTCTCTAAAACAACATTATAGCCTTAATGAATGTAGGATTTCTTGCAGGATCGTTGTATTAGACTGCGTCTGTTTTAGCCAAGTGCACCTGGTAACCTGGCTACAGTAAATCCACTGGTACAGCAGGGTTTTATGATGTCCGCTTGACAAAAGAAACACGCGATTGTCAGTCTTGTGGTGATCTGCCCAGTCTGGTTGGCTGTCTCTCCCTCTTCCTACTTTGTTGCCGTGGAATGCTTCTATGGAAACGAGGGGGTCTATCACCATGCGCCCACATGCTCCCCAGAGACCAAGAGCTGCAGCTTCTATAAATCTCCTCTCAATCTACTGTGCTTTCCACAGTACCTATAGACTATGCTTATGACTACAGCCCCTCTTCCTCGTCCTCCCCCTCTCTGTGCAGCCATGATCAATTGTTTCACATTTATCGCATTCACTTCAGAGAGGGAGACATTTCAATCCTGTAAAAATTAACAGTACAGTTTGCCCGGTGTTCTGAAGCTGCAAATTATGTTTTCATTATACAGACAAGATGTACAGAAAATGACAAGGTCACTTAGAGGACTTTTGGATGTGAGGGCTGTGTGAGCCAGACACAAATTTATATGATATTAATTGGACAGAACCAAGTGAGACCAGCCCTGCGAGGACGTCCCAGTAGAATTGAATTAAAGCTTCCTAGGAATAGCTGCAATAATGTCTTAGGCACATATGAGGCTCTCTCTCTCTCTCTCTCTCTCTCTCTCTCTCTCTCTCTCGCTCTCTCGCTCTCGCTCTCTCTCTCTCTCTCTCTCTCTCTCTCTGAAGTGACTGTTCTTGACAGTTTGATGTTGATCTGACTGTTTTGTATTTGATGATTGTTTGTCCAACAACAGAAAAATAATAAGTTACTATTTTGGTGCTTGAATTATCATAATTTTTTTTTTGTGTGAAGCAAAAACTGCCCCGTATGCTCTGTTTCTACCTTTAAGTACTATTCGCCTGCTTTTATGTCTTCTATAAATTGAATTGTCAAAATAAAGCAATGTGAGTAGGTCAACTTGGGCTCTGGAAAAGTTTTCACTATTTTCAAATATTTTATAGACTAAACAATTTTAAAAATTAAGAGAAAATTAGCAATCGATAATTGATATTGAAGCTGCGGCTGTATATTTTACATTGTCAACATTTCTACTTTTCTTTTTTTTTACTTAAGTCAACCTTTGTTTCATTTTATGATAATTTCTCTGTCAGTGTCATTTTGATTATTTCATATTATCTGTTTTTCCCTTTCCTTTTCTGGTTCCCATTTAATTTGCCCTGTTTTTTTCTTGCCTTTCCATCCTTCACCTGTTTTCCTTTTTTGGGGGGGGATTATTTCTGGACATGCTGCCCCCTAAACCTCCACCACCACCAGCTGGCTTTGTGAAATCACCTCTTTCTGAAACTAAGCTCACGGGTGACGCCTTTGAGCTGTACTGTGACGTGGTCGGAAACCCCACCCCAGAAATCCAGTGGTGGTACTCTGAGATCAACCGAGCTGATTCCTTCAGGCAGCTGTGGGACGGTGCCCGTAAGCGGCGAGTGTCCATCAGCACGGCCTATGGTGCCAACGGCGTGAGCGTGTTGGGTGTCTCTCGTCTTACTCTGGATGATGCTGGGACGTACGAGTGCAGAGCCAGCAATGACCCAAGACGCAACGACCTGCACCAAAATCCAGCCACCACTTGGATCCGTGCTCAGGCCACTATAACAGTGCTGCAGAGTGAGTTGTCAGTGTAGAGCAAACATCCTACCCCACCCCTCCGTTAGCAACCAAATCTAACAGTTCCTGTGTGATTCAGCCTCCCTCAAACCTCTCCAGAGGACAGCTAGCTTCCTCCGTAGGTGCCATCCTCCCCTGCAGACCTGGAAAAGGAAGAACAACACCATCAACTAGTCTTCATGTTCTTTAACCAGCAGAGTTGAGGAGTAGTTGCATTGTGCTCATCCCTCGTTTCAGTGCATCCTCCAACCTACACCCTGTAGAACCCGATCTCCTCCCAATCTCCTTTTCCTCTCTGTTTCATTTTTCTTTCCCTTTAGTTGCCATCTTCTCATTTCCGTGAACTGAATGGCATTATATTCAATTTAATTTTTTCTTTTGGTTATGATTACTGTCGTTACCTGTTTTCAAATGTAAATTTTTGCATACTTTACTATACTTAAACACACATTTACATTTACCCATTTGGCAGATGCTTTTATCCAAAGCGACTTAAATTTGAGAAACAACATATATATATATATATTAATAAGAGCAGCAATAAATACTGGTTGTCTAATATAATGTGTATGTAGAATCTGAAATGCAGAGAACCTATAGATGGAAACTGAAATGTTTCTGTAGCACATGGCTACATGTACAGCATTTGTGAGGTTTGACGTTTTGTTAATTTTATTTATTTGGTACAAAATAAGTTCATATTCCTCACAGTAAGGTATAGAAAAAACCTAGCAATTGTGTTAGTTAGTCAATAGTTAGTCAATTCTCAAGTATATGTGCTGAGCAAAATGACTGTTTTAGCTTGTGACTACTCAGATTTAAAGGTTCACCTGTGTTTACAAGCAAGATGTAGATAATCAGGATTAAGCAGTATACAGCAATCCAATTAAGGTCTTCACAGGTTGAATTTCAGGCATGTTGTTGTTGAGTTTCTTTGTTTATTTTTTATGGTATTAATAGTAATACCTATTCAATCTCATTCATATCTAAGCTACGAGAGTTGGTGAATGGAACTTGACCTAGAGTCAACCTCATTGGCTCCGAATATGAGTCTTTTTTAATAAAAGGTGAATCTGTTGCGGTAGACTTAGCTGCAAAAATGTTTGAAGACAATTTTGAGGAAGAAGGCATATGTTTAGCCCTGCTTGAGTTTAATTTAGCATTACAAAAAACAGTGTGTGTAAAAATATCACTGAAAGGTTAGACCTTTATTCCTGTAGTGTAATAGAAATATGATTCACTTGTATCCTGTAGAGAAACTGGCCCCACAGGTAGTTTTCTAGAAGTAGTGAATTTCTGTTTTAATATTTATAATAAATGAAATCCTCAATGTTCCTCAACGTAGGAACACATGCTCCACCTGAAAATGTAATGATACTATAGGTTTACGTTTTTAATAAATTCAGTTTTGTTTCTGAGAAATCATGTTTATTTGTGCAATAGCAGATTGTTCAGGGCTTTAGCAATGCTTCATCATTGCAGTTGAGGCCACAACACAGTAATTCATCTGCTATTTGAGCTATTATATTCAATAAAGCATCAGACTGTACCATGCAATTTGTAAAAAGCTCAATCTGTAGCTTCCATTCATCTAATGCAGTTGGTCATATTTTGTGCTGACAAGTCAACCAAGAGAGTTTCACATTCTGCCGAGCCTTGGAAGTGCTCCCACTTCCACCTTCAGCTACTGTAACAGTGCAGAAAATGATTTCTTCTTAAGGAACTCTGGATGCCTGAAATTATTCTTGCCACTTCTAAACTCTATTCCTGTGCTATATTGTATAAAGTCTGGATGGCGGAGGTGTCTGTCTGAACCCTCTGTGCGTTGTTGTTTACATCTTTCAGCACACCCTCACCCACGAGTCCTAGCAAGCATCACTTCTGTTGTAGCTGATCTATGTTTCTCTTGCAGAGCCATCAATCATCGCCTCTGACCACATCACACTTCCTGTGGAAGGTGACACTTTCACACTGCAGTGCAACCTGACTAACGCCAACAGTGTCCACCAAGAGAGCTACTGGATGAAGAACGGGGAGGAGATCCCAGAAACACGCAGCCAAAATAAGAACACTGAGTACAGGTAGGAGTCTGGGCAAAACCTTATGCAACTGATGTGTTTAAGTGTATGTGTGTGTAACAGTGCTAAATACAGAGTTTAGCAGCCTGATGTGGGTTCACGTGAGGTGTGTATCTGCTCCGCAGGCGGAACAAACCAAGAGGAGACGACGCCGGAGTGTACATGTGTGTCTACACCTTCGAAATGACTCCTTCAGCCAACGCCACCATTGAAGTTAAATGTAGGTGTTGATTTGTGACCTGCAGGCATCTTTGTCAGTTTCAAGGCCACATTGGAGATGTCACCAAAAATGGCCTAGTGCAATCGCAGCCCTGTCATGTGAGGACCTGTGATTTCAAATGGCTCTGCTGGCTGCTAACGGGCAGCCGGTGCCCTTGACACCTCCATCTAACCAATGCCCGGCTCAGTGGCAGCAGATGGTGTCTTGTTTGTCTGATGGCAAGGGATTATGTCTCAACGGTAAAATCTGGTCAGCCTTTTCTGCTGTCACACGCATCGCTATGGAGGAAAATTGGACTTTGAGATGGGTTTATGTTATGGGGCATTTCTATTTATCCAGGCAGAATAAAGATGTTGAGCCAGGAAGATTTATAATATACAGAATACACTGAATAATACAGGCAGCTTAATGTTATATTGGATCACATGCTCCTGATAAAAACGTCAATGGAAATAACATTTTAATTTGTAGATTAGTTGAACAACAATTGTATCTATATTTTATTCTATCATTTTATTATTATTTATTGTATAGTTTTCATCTGTCATATTACTACTTCCTTTATCTTCCTAGCTTTGACAAGTGCTTTGTGCATCATGCTTGAAATGAAGGTATTTCTAGTTATTTGTGACCTAGTGACTATGGCTTTGCTTTGATAGGTGCAATGACAAGAATATTGTTTGTAATCACTTCTTGAAAATGAAAAGATTAAAAGCACAAATACTCATTTGTGTATTGTCATACAACTATTTCTACATTTATAAATTACTGCACCCAGAGTAGTATTTATTTATTTATTTATTTATTTATTTATTTATTTATTTATTTATTTATTTATTTATATAGTTTATTTTTTATGAATGTCTTCAATGTATTATAACAATTGATGTATGTATTGTGGTATTTTGTTTTTTTGTTTTAGCTGCTCCTGAGATTACAGGCCACAAGCGTAGTGAGAATAAGAATGAGGGTCAAAATGCTACGCTCTACTGTAAGTCTGTGGGCTATCCACACCCTGTCTGGACCTGGCGCAAGTTTGAAAACGGCAATTTTCGGGTATGTGAATATGACTATACACTCCCTGGCCACTACACATTGAATGCAATCCAATACAACAATTTGACACAAATTCTACATTTAGAAAGATTATAACAACTAAAACAACTGTTGTACTGGACTGCATTATACTGAGATGTGTTTCTAATATATTTGAATGACGTAGGCAGAACATTAGCAATACCTCTCAACATAATTTAGTGCAGTTCAACAATACTGCAAACTACAACTTCAATAATAAACATATGGTTAAATTAATGCACCGCTGACAGTCAGTCAATACTGAACATTATCTTTGTAAAGGTAGAATTTATGACTAAGTTGATGTATTGGATTCTTTTAGATTTTACCTAATAATAATAATAATAATAATAATAATAATAATAATAATAATAATAATAATAATAATAATGTGGGTACTGAGTATGCATGATATTAATTAATTTCTATAAATGCGAATGATTTCAGAAATTGGTATGCAGTGACATTGAGATGCACAGGGACGTTACATTTAATTTTTTGACGTACTTCGATTCAAAAGCCTGAACCAACAAAACGGTTATTCGGTTTTTCAAATATCCTAGTTTGTGTTGACTTAATCGAGTTAAAATAACTTTGGTAGGACGATAAAACACAATATAGAAAGGCCTTTTAAAAAAGTATGTACTAGTTCATAAAAGATACAAAAACAATTAAATGTACAGATACAAATATTAGCTGAATGGTTCTTTATAATGTATTTAAATTCATCAAGCGGTACCATAGTGTTTATTTTGAGGGTGAGTTCTAGGTAGTAAGAGCACAAAAACTAAAAGCAGATCTTTGCAAGATGCAAACTTCCCAATAAGGGCCTTGTAGAAATACATATGCCTATCACGCCTCTCCGACCGAGGAGACCACCCTAACCTTTTCATACAAGATGCAATGAGTGCTATAAGCCTAAGAACAGTGTAATAAACCTAAGAACAGAGTGATGAGCAACATCCAAAAATGATAAGGACGTTAATTCTATAATTTCTATGCATTGTTTTGTAATTTGTTGACAAGATTGTCTATATTATATTATGACTTATTAGCTACCTAAGCAAAGGAGAAACATTGAGGTTAGAATCCACTTTGGCTTAACATTTGGCGACTATACGGTTAAATCAAATGGAAAATCTTGCATGTAATGTACAATACATTATAATAACAAACTTTATTTCTACACCTTTTTAAAACCAGTTTACATGGGGGTGGGTGAGGGGAATTAAATAGAACATAATAACCAATAGTAAAACAAATTAAAGAGTAAAACAGATTTAACATATTGGAACTAGAAAGCCAGTCAATGACATGCTTTATTGTTATTTCATTACCTGTTGTTCCTTTAACATTAAACATTCTATAATGTCTTAAAACCTCATTAACTAGTATAAAAGCAACTTTGTCCATGTCAACTCAACCTCTGTCAAACATGATTTCTTTCTTCTCCCTTGATAGGACATTGACAACTCAACCGAACGCTTCATCATCAGCAGCAGAGACAACTTAACTGAGCTCCATATTCTCCACCTGCACATTGGTTCAGATCCAGGAGAGTACCATTGCAACGCCACCAACATGTTCGGCACCCGTGAAGAGAAGTCTGTGCTGCGGGTTCGCAGCCACTTGGCCCCCTTATGGCCTTTCCTAGGGGTTCTGGCAGAGATCATCATCCTGATCATCATCATCGTTGTTTATGAGAAGCGTAAGAAGCCAGATGATTTACAAGACGGTGAGTCACCGGCAGTGGTGCTTAAGATTGTAAGGAGAAAGTCATTTTATTGTTCAGTTTTGATGTTGATCTCTCCTGTGGATTTTGTGCAGATGCTTTTTGCATTTCAAAAACCCTGTCAGTGTACTGGGCAATGAGACAACAAATTAGGCACACTTCCTTTTCAGTGTCTACTTAAGTCATTCCTTCACCAGAGCCACAGACAGAGTCACCTGACACTGTGCTGTGCCTGCATTCAATAATTCAGTCTGGAGAGGTTGACCCAATGAGCAGACACTGTTGCAGGAGGTCACACCTTGTCAGGACAATTTCATTCATTTAATATTCATTAGAAATATGATACTGCAGTGTTGCGGAGGTGGACAGTTTCAATTATTAGTGACTTTCCAGGGACCTTGTGCTGTCCCCAGGCTGCTGCAATCTTAACCACAAGACACATCATTTAGCTATACAACCTGCGTATGCCATCCTGGGATTGTCTAATACTACTGAGTACTACATTTTCAAGAGACTAGGTCTATCTTAAATTATGCATTTATGGTATTTGGGTGACCTTTTCCTCTCAAACAGAATTTTGATGTTGTCACATGCTGATCTGATGCAACATGCCGCGGATAATAACTTGGTGACACTGTACAGGAATATATTGTCATTAGGGTTCATTACATGGACAGACACAGACTGCTGCAGAATTTGGGAGTGTTTAATTCACCTTGAGAAACCTCACAGTCTTACAAAATGGATGTAGATTGCGTGAGTCATGCAGCAAATCCTTGCATGAAATGTTAATATTTCATATTTGTCTTGCATTTTTTTAAATGAGGTCAGGCTTTAGCTGTTGAAAATTGTCACAGATTGTTGTAATATCTCCCGTCTTCCCTTTTCGCCAAATTGCATAACCTAAACCATGTTTGTGGTAAGTGTGAGACTTTGCATGCTTCATGAATTTCAAAAAGCATTTAACCTCATCTTCTTCCAGCTCACAGCACAGTACACAGTTCTGTTTAGCCTCTTCCTCATTAGTGCAGTTCAATATTTTCAGTTTTATGAGCGGTAACTTCATGTTTTTGCATCAAACCTATTATTACTGCAGCAGTGAAATGGCATGCAAGTCACTGTGAAGAATTGGAAGTATCTTTTCTCCTGTCACTGATTCACACTGCTATGATGACTTCAGTAGAGGGCTGCTTTTTAAATGGAGCTGCTTCTCTCTAATCTCTTTGAGTGAACAGCTGCTCTTTGTGAGCGCTGCCTGTCTGTGCATGACAACAGTATTCCTCTTTACATTTGAATTTTGCCTGTGTGTAATTGTTCTCACTTGCTCATGCATTTTAATGTGGTGTTTAGCTGGATTCAACTGCATTTTGTGTGTTTGTGAGTGACCTCATGAGGTTGTTTTCCTGCGGCATGACAGCCTATTTACTATTTTGTTACTTCATCTAGCCTAGGTTTTCATCCCATAACACAGTGCACATACGTCACTGTACATACATAACATAACAAATCTCAATAACCTGACCAAGTCTCAGTCACAGCTCCTGTTTACATGTTGCCAGTCCACTCTTGTCACTTCATCAACGTGTGCAACTTCCTTGCAATATTTAGTTTTTGGTCTTCATTTCTCCATATTTTCCCTTGTTGCCTCAGATGATTACCCAGCTGGACCAGTGTAAGTATATACATTTTACCTTCAATACCATATCTCTGTTTAGCTTGGTAGTGTGTGTTTTGGTGTAGCTTATCATTATGTAGCCACTCCTGACTGTCTTCAGAGCTCAGTGTACAGTACACCCCAAATCTGGGTCACAAATAACTGGGAGCATCATGTGACGGTGCGTTGCTGCATTCATATAAATCACTAGGAAATATACAAGTCAAGTATGGACACATCTGAACTGTCCTGATTAGGTAATCTTTGCCTATGATGCTATAAGACTTTAAAATGTCCCCTGTTGTCAGTAGTATGCAAACACTGAATCAATCGTTTATAACACATGATAAGCAGGGATAACAAATAAACTATAACTTCTCCTTTGGACCCTCACCCCCTCCATATAGGGAGGCTGGTGTATGAACAGATAATGAATGAAATTAAACACAGTTGGAATAATAAACAATCAAAAATGTGTTCACAGGAGAATTTATAATTGTTGGCAAATACTGTACATCACTTATAAATAAAAAAATGTCATTATAGCTGCTTACTACTACTGCAATATAGTGTTTTTATAAATCATTTATTAAATGTTTGTATACTGCTTATAAATGCTAAATAGAGGGAGTGTTTAAAGGAGAAAAGATGGTATTAAATGAAACCAAACATATGTAATTTATAATGACATGCAACAGAAAAAAAGAAAACTTATTTGTGCTTTTATTTGATAAATGACTACAATGATTCAATAGTTATTAGAATTGGAATCAAATTGTTTTCTGTCTATCAACAGTCATTCAATCTTTTATTGTGTGAACTGATTGTGTTTTTCACTTCTTGCTAAAGGAAAACTAATTCAACCAACAACCACAAAGAGAAGAACCTCCGCCAGAGGAATACAAACTGAGCAGCCTGTCTGCTGAGTAAGTATTCAATTATTAAGCCGGTGCCTGATGGTAAAAATATATTTCAAGCCTCGGGCCACAACTTACATGAACGCATCACAATGATCACTGAATGCTCTTGTCACCCCAAATAAGGCAACCCTCAGACTGGGCTAATGAGTTGAATTTTCTGTTTATTTGCAGGTTTCATTACACATGTATTGACCATATGAAGGTAAACAAGAAGGAGTCCATACCAGTTGTTAATAGGATTTATCTGCCATTAAAAGTGGGGTTGTGGAGGAGTCAAATGGGGCATGCCTTATGATTGTGTTGATTGTGAGGGTGCGAGGTCAGAAGGTACTCAAACCTTTATGGAATCGTTAACATTATAACCATTGTTGCTGCATGCAGTTGTTGACGTTTATGATTTTTCCCTCTTATCCACTGAAATTTTTACTACTTCTAAAATAATGCATGCAAGATTTTGACCTTCTGTGTGAAGGCAAAAATTTGTTTTCTTTTGTTTCTTCTTTTCTCTGAGAGTGGCTTCATGTAGATAATCTGTACTGTGTTCTAGAGGAAAAACAAAACTGGCAATGTAAAAGAATATGCCACCATAATCAGGTATGACAGTTGTATATAGTTTTATCATTCAACTGCATACCATTTTCTAAGTTTATCATTTTATCAGACAATATTTATTACATATTAAGGGCTTTGCAATGTCCCTCGAAATTTGGTTAAGGTTTACTTTACTGTATGTATGAACTGTACGTACTAAATCACTATAACTATGTATCATCATTAATATAAACACTGCTCATACTCTATTATGCACTTAAATGTTGAAAAAACTGTATAAACCTACTTTAGCAGATCTGTACTAATCATTCTAACATATTGTTTTATAATTATGTGTATTGTACAGCATGGCTATTATCCTATGCAATTATCTATATCAATGTATTGAAAATCATTGCAGCTTTTGATTTGTGACAAAGCTTTAAAACTAGTAGGATCACCGTAGAGCGTTGATGGCATACTACACAGCTACATGAATTCTCTACAGCTGGTGTGCGAGTCGACGACAGAAACCAACATCAGGACTGACACGTGAAGCAATTGGAAGATCCCGACTCATTTTTAAGAATAAATATCTCAAAAAAAAGTATGTGTCTGTTGAGTTGGTTTCTTTGTCATAGACAGTAGATATTCGGGTATACCATTAAAGGTGGAACGGAAATGCAGAAAAATGAAGCGCATGTGAAGACAGCCCCATCTAGTGAGATTTTGAGTGACTCACAGCAGACACTGAACATGACAACTTCACATCAGAGGAAAAAGGTCCTTGATTTTAAAAAGTCCAGACGGAAAACATCAGTTATGACTTGAGACTTCTATTAAAAATATATACTTTATATGTTGTTTAATACTACTGTTTGTTTCCTTTTTAACAAGTGGCCAGGGATAAGACATGAAAACAATTCATTAAAAGCAAACTTTACACTTGCTTCTTTTTATCTCTCTTGATCAACAGGCATTGTCTCTGTCAAATATAATGACATATAAAAACCAAAATTCTCTAAAACCAGGCCCTTCACTTCAAGAGAAGCACTATATTTAATTATATTTTTACTCTGCCCATGCAATCCACATTTTTTCTTTCAAGTGTTTCTATAAACCTAAAATTAGACATGAAAAGATGGAAAATGTGACATTGAAAGCACTTCAGGTTGATGGGTGGAGGTAAAAAGAATTTCTCATCCATTAAAGGATGAGGTCATGTCCTCAATATATTTGTTTAACCACCCCCACCCCCATATTTCTTATATAATATGGTAGGTTTTAAACAACCTTTGGAAGCGTTATCAATTATAGAAACAAATTACACGTTAGTTTTTAAGCATGATTCAGATATTCTTTTAGCATCCATTACTATTTTATTCCAGCATCACAAAATGTGGAAAATGTAGGAACTGAGTCGATAGTTTCAGCATCATGTTTTGTGATTGGCTCTTTATGTTTTCTGTTAGAACTCATCACCTTAGAGCAGGGGTTCCCAAAACTTTCAGCCCACGACCCCCAAAGTAACGGTGCAAGTGACTTGCGACCCCCCACTATAAACGTATATAAACATTGCGCGCAACCGCGCATGCACTATAGGCGTATCCAAACATGAGCATATTGACAACACAAAATAACAACTGATTCTGTCGCTAATATGTCGTAAATCTGTCGCAATGACCTCAGGGGTCAGAGTGGTCAAAGAAAATCAAAAGAGCCGTTCCCTTTTTATTTATTAGCTTGGTTTTATTTTAAATTTTGCCACTAGTTTTATCTTGTGTTACAATCATGGCTAACATATGCTATTTCTAATAGTTTTTAAAAAAAATTTTATTTCTGGAAATCAACTTGCGACCCCCCCTCTCTGGCTCGCGACCCCCACTTTGGGAATCACTGCCTTAGAGTGATGTTCAGTGTAGTTTATGTTCAGTGTGGCTCCTTGGTCCTTATGAGTTCCTGGTTTTGTGCATAGTGCATGATTTAAACAATGTAAATATGTTTATTTTTTATGGAGAAACTACAAGTATGAAAATAAAGCTTTTTTGTTGATTGCAATGTTAGTTTTTCCAAATGTTAATAGTTATATGAATATGTATTTCTACACTTTGACTTATTCATAGTATTCCTCTTCAGACCTTTTCCTCTTTGGCTGTTTCTCGGCAATCTTTCCTTCACAGTGCCTGGAGTCCAGCACGGTCAAATGTGCCGATGTATAACACTCTCTCTCCCACTGCCCCCCTCCCACCATCAGTCCTGTGCGTGAGCACTAACATTACCTAAAATGTTATGTGAGAAGGTCCACAGCACTTTCTTTGTTTTCCATTAACAGAACTAGGGCTGTGTAGGAAAACCGGATGTTTTTTTAGAGCACACACTAAACAGAGAGCTAGCAAACCGTGAGGAAATATTTGCTGAATTTGACAAAAAGTGTATTGGATCACAATCACTAGCCCTTCAAAGTGTAAAATGAAGAAGAAAAGACAATTTCATACATTTTTAGGTTGCATGTCAAAATTGGAGAGAATGGGTGTTGCGCTGGGACTTTGGACTCTTTGCCTCAGAAAAACCTTGTATAACCCTGGCTATGGGCCTGAAGGAACAAACCCACAAATCATCAACACAGTTAGAAGCTATTGTGTTATTCTTGTGCAGGTATTATCCACATATGGAGCCCATTGATGACAACTGATCCCTTTCCACTTGCAAGTTAGACTGTTTTTGGTTATGGTTATGGTAATGGATATATGGTTTTACAAGACAGAAACACTACATATACACTCAATGCAATAAATCCTTCATGAAGGTTAATTTTATATAATAATTTTCAGTTAAACTGATTTAGAGATTTGTTGATTTAATGTCATGGTTGGTTTGTAGGCTGCAGTTTATTGTGCTGTTCAATTGTATTTCATCATAAGGAGGGGTATTTCAAATATTTTCGCAACTGGCAACTGAGTGTATTTTTCTTCTCAAACAGTAGTGGGCAGCACATTAAACTAATTAGGTGCGTTTGACTTCATGCGGCGCTGTGCAGCCCTGGCTTAATGTGATGCATGCTGGACTTAACATAAGGCATGCTGGTTAGAAATCGTGTCCGACTTTCGCCGGCGCTGCAAAACGTCACCATGTAACATGACATTTAAACCTCGCGGGAGCAAGGCGGCTGCAGGCGCCGAGTCCGAGTCCGAGCTTTTCCCCGACTGCACCAAGTTGGAACCAACACTGTTGCCCGGTCTCGCGGTATTTGTTTTCGCAAATGCCGCGAGATCAGTAATTGATCTCAGCTCACAGTGGCCCTCATTTATCAAAAGTGCGTACACCAAATTTCAAGCGTACACCTGGCGTACTCCCAAAACCACGGTGACTTTGACATTTATCAATATGGACGTTGGCGTACGGCACGCTCAAATCCTACGCCAGCTCATGAGGTGGTGTACATACGCAAGTTTTGAGTTAGAGCCGAAATGCGCAGAATTCATAACAGCACAAAATGCACTGACAAACTAAAATACATGATATATTATGACCCACTGTAACAGAAACAGCGTTTGAAACATTAATTTTTGTGTTTATATTTGAGCAGCACGGACTTTATACAGCCTATTGAGCAGTCAGAACATGCTTTGATTTGTATTAGGACTATTTTATCGTAGCTTTTGGGGCTTTTATTTGGGTTTGCTTTTAATAAAATGTGTACCTTCAAATGAAAAGACTACAAGCAAAAAATGTTAAAACAACGAAGAGCATAAGCGGATGGCTTGAAGCACTGAGACTGGCTGCTGAAATGGACACAGCCCCACGCCCTTTAGGTGAGGCAGACACAGACATGTTGCGCACAAAGCCCCGCATTTATTATCAGACAAACTTTGTATTATGACCGCACAGCGAACACCGACACCCCCGGTAAAGGCCCCGCGTCCCCAGACTCTGGCATGCTGATCTCTGTTCATGTTTGAGTCCTGGGTCAGTGCGTAAAGCCCAGTCCCGGAGGTGATGGAGCAGCTTTTTATCAGAGCAACATACTTTCATTTGGATCTTATTTGGGACTTTGATGGGCGTTTTAGTGCTAAATCTGTCCCTTGGAGAACCACAAGTAGCCAATTTATAATTCTAGGAACAGACAAAAACTTCTAGTTTGTGGAACGCGCTCTACAAACAGGTGGTACAGACATGGTGCAGCTCATCATTGTGTTTGGACAATGTTTCACTCTGAACATAAAAGAAAAGTTACACCGCGGATGGTCAGATCCAAGTCCGTGCGCGTCCAGACCCGTGTCCGTGCGTAACAGTCCCAGGACAGCACAGAGCACTGTTTCCCAAAGCCGCAAAACATTATAAAGCCTTGCTTTGCACGCTGGGGGTACACCGCCCCGTATGTCCTCCGTTCATCAAAGTGAACGCTCAGCGAGAAGCTCTCGGCCCGTGCCCTGCTCCTCCGGGATGAGCGCATCCTCCTCTGGGGCTGACAGCGCGCGGCGGTCCCCCTGATTCCAGCACTGGCTCTCCGGCTGGACATGAACTGTTTATGGCTCATCTGACCGCTCGTGTCCAGTTTTAAGCTCGTTGAACATTTTGTTAAAAATGTGTCCAGTTTAAATCATCGAATAAAAAAGTATTAAATTGTTTCCAAATGAAAAACCTCGTAATATTAAAATGCACAATATTTTTGAACATTTATGCCGGGGAGGGGCTCTAGTAGTGAAACTAAACATTTAATCTTTATTTAAATCTGTCAAAACAACATAATATTTTGTTTCTGAAGTTTTAACTTGTGGACTTCCTGCTCCAAACCATGTATTTCTTGCCGTATTCCGTCAGTCCCTGCCGTAAAGTCCTGGGTGCAGCCTCCTGAAGCTTGAATAATTGGGGGCGTTTCATTCAAATTACACACGTTTTCAGCCGCCGCATTTATCAACACCAGGTGGTGCGTACACCTGGATTTCAAAGGTACACACAGCTTCATAAATCAGGCGCTGAGAACAGTGTAGGCTAAGCATAATCTCCCGCACAAAAATACGCCCGTTTCTACGCAAGAATGATAAATGAGGGCCAGTGTGTCTGACTTTACAGCGCCGTTTTTATACCCCGCCCTTGCGGTCACCTGCAGCTGACGTTAGACTATCAGCGAAAGTCAGCCGCCGTCATCTCGAACGCACCTATTATGTGGGGAACTGCAGCAGCACACCAAAGGGGGGTGCTATTTTATTGTGCCTGCTGGCTGGTAGCACCAGTGGACAGGCGGTATTATTGGGCTTTGAAATATTTGCATAACGCTGACCAGCTGGAGAGTATTGAAATAGTGTAATCTTTTTGATACCTTTTAAACTGGTCTTTTAACTGTCTCGACCTGATTCCCACAGTATAATCCCATGTCCTGGAATTCAAACGGTAATAAAAACAGTTCCTTTCTGGAGCAGCGAGACATCTGTGACTTTGTGAACCCTGGAAAAAAAACAAAATGGGAACACAACTTTTGATAAAAATGATTTGTAGTTCTGTCTGTGTGGATTAACCTCTCTTTCAGGTGGTGACATCAGATCAGGTGGAATTTTAAATAAAGCCAAAGTAGTTCTTAAACATGCCAGGGGATTGTATTTAATAACAAATGTAGTTGGTAGATTTAAACTTTATTTTTGAAGTTTAAAGTTTTATTTTTAATGAATGCACACAATACCATTCCTTTGAACTACCACATATCTCCCCTGTTTCAACTATTTACTTTAAAATTATGACTACATTTCTCCAGGCAAGTTTATTTATTTAAGTTTAATTGGGTTTTCTGATAAAGGTTTTCCAAATTATTCCCCCTCCATTTAAAAATCCAGAACGATGGATGGATGATCGACCCAGTTGGTGACCCATTAGCAAACACTGTGCGACCAGTACTGGAAGTCCAACAGCACCACAAACTACAGTCTCCAAAATAACCCTAAAGTTGAATCAACACTTCTCTACAATTGTTTCAACAAAACTGAAAGTGTAAGGCTGCATTGGTTTTAGTTTGGTGTAGCCTACCTGTTAAACTAGCCACTGAGTGTAAATCAGCCATATATGAGGAGGGGAAATTATCAAATTTGCCTGCAGACAATCAGAATCAGAAATGAATCAGTAGCAGTTTGTCTCTAAATCTGGTATCAAATTGCAAACAATCATGAAAATCATTTTTTGAGTTTTAGCGATAGTCAAGTAGAGAGCGTGCACATGCTTTTTACAAGGGACATGCTCATACTAGGTTTAGTCTTTATGGTGTGTCTCATTAAATATTGCCTTAAAATTGCCTTGAGAAAGACAAAGTGTGGTTGAAGTGTAATAAATACCTTAGTGTTTCTCTTCACTACATTCCATCAAACCCACAAAATAAATCTCTGTCAAAGTCAGAGGGAATACAAATAACAAGAATAGAGAGCTCAACCTCCATGGTGTGCCTGCAAACATAATGAAAATGCTGATCTTAGGAGAAGAGTTTACTGATGGAAAGAGGAACAAAGAGGTAGGTAGATTTATTTTGTCACAATACAACAGGTTATAGAGTGAAATTGAGTTTGGAACTACCTTCTGCTACAGAGCAGACAATATACATTAATATAGAAGCACTTATAAAAAAGGTAAACAGAAATAAACTATCGCCAACAGAGCCGTGCTGAGGATGAATTTAAGTTTGAAGTTGAAGTTGAAGTTGAATAATAACAAGCAGTAATAAAAAAAGAATAACCCGACAGATCCATGAAGTTACATACATCTATTCTGAAAAATGTGTATTCTATTCAATTTGTGACATTTTACATTCCCATGTGACCATTTTAAGATAAATAAATTAGGTGAAAGAAAAATAGTCTGTTGCATGTAGCAGCACACTAGCATTCCAGGAACTCTAATCGGTAAACATTATTTATTAGTTTAGCACTGTATAATGAGGAGATATTTTGGCAGAAAAAAACTGTTCACACTATGACCCTCCCTGTCATATGTACTGCATGGAAACTAGGAACTATTAACATGATCATGTAAAAAATGAAAAAATAATTCCACAATATCATATAATTTCACATAGGCCTATGTGTATGTAATTCGAGTAAACATTTACATGAAAATGCAATAATCCAGTTAGCCTCTTAATGTTTGTATACCTGTGTGGGCATTCTATAATATTAAAGCTGTTTGACATTGAATTTTCAAAGTCAAACCCCGCTGTACAGTGGACAGTATTCAAAACTGAAAATGCCACTGGACAGACAAATCCAGCCACAAACAAACACTGCTACTTGCTGTTGCCGCTTAAAGTGAACCCAGGTCGGTAGAACTCGTAATGACAGTTTCATATGTATGATATCTGTGATACTACTCGATATTTAGCATGGAATCATAGCAAATTGACTTCATGATGTAGGCTAGTTATTGCGGCACCATTTTGATCTGTTAATTGCAATTATATCACACCAAAATGTTTATTTTTAGTTCATTTAGGTCAAACTCACTTGTGTAACTCAACATGAAAATTAAATGCGCGTTGTATGTGAATGCACTATAAATGTTAATGAATCAAGTCACTGAACGATGAAGTGACGTCCTTACCCTAACCCAACTTGATGACAGATTGCATTTTCATTTTGACACCAGAAAGAGCATGGTGACATATGTGTAAATGCAATAGGCTGGGGACGCTGTTTGCTTATTGCATTTGAATATTGTCCACAGCAGAATAAGTCTTTGAAAATGAAATGTCAAATGCCAGTTTTATTTTCAAATTTTTAGAAAATTGCATTTGCATTTTGACTTAAATATTGCATGTCATGTTGCAATATGCATGTTATATCAAATTGTTTATATTGCATTTTAATTTTCAAATTTGATTTAACATTTTAATTTGGTCGGTCGGCATGGTGGTACAGTGGTTAGCACTGTTGCCTCACAGCAAGAAGGTTGCCCCGGTCTTTCTGTGTGGGGGCAACCCCGGTTGCCCTGGCCTTTCTGTGTGGAGTTTACATGTTCTCCCCGTGTCTGTGTGGGTTCTCTCTGGGTGCTCTGGCTTCCTCCCACCAATTGGTGTCTCTAAATTGTCCTTAGGTGTGAATGTGAGTGTGAGTGGTTGTCTGTCTATGTGTGGCCCTGCGATGGACTGGCGACCTGTCCAGGGTGTACCCCACCTTTCACCCTATGCCAGCTGGGATAGGCTCCAGCCCCCCTGCGACCCTGTACACAGGATAAACGGTTGACGATGGATGGATGGATGGATGGATGGATGGATTTATTTTAATTTGGTCCACTGTACAGCACAGCAGGATACAACTTTGAGAATGAAATGGCAAACAGATTTTTCATTTTAATTTTAATATGGTCATAGAACATCCATACGAGTATGTTAAAATGCTAATCAGATTATTGCATTTTCATTTACATTTTTTCTCAAATAACCCATACGTATGTGGACAATTATACTGCGGAATTACGTTTTCATTTTCAAGTTTACATTATGATTTAAAACAATTCAGAGAAGTTTGTATCGATTCATACAACAGTAATGCAACTAGCAGTTAACAACCTTTCACCCAATTAATTTGCCAAGTTGGTCTGTGTCAGTGAAGTGTTTCAACAGATGTCTTCTTCATGGAATAAAAATGAAACACTGCAGACCCTGAGAGTGTTAATACTTATGCCATTATATAGGGAAGAGGTGGCTGAACAGCTTGTAGCTCAATGCAATATCCTCACAGTAAGTGATGAAGGATCAAGCAAGTCCCCAATTAAGTATTATTCACATTAACTTCTCTCCAGAACAAGTGTTGATCAGAAAAGGTGATGATCAATTCCTCTGGTCGTTTTAGATGTTGTGGCCCCTGTACCATATTGACTGGAGAGGTGACTGGAGGGAGACAGTTTGTGTGGAGGGGTGATAGGCATCGTTGCTAAGATTTGTCCCTGGTTTGTTTATTGTAATCTATCAAAATTTGGTACACTTAGTCTATATGTCACATCTCTAATACAATCTGGCTACTGTAAATACACACTCTTACTGACAGAAGACCTGACAGAAAGGCTTTAAGACGTTTCTATCCATTTTGTGTAAGTGAAAATAGTTGTAATGGATTGTCCTTTGACTGTGTTAATATCATATTTTAATATAATGTGTCTTAACAGTGAAAAACAGCTCTTGTAACCATTACACATGCTATAAGACACTAATCACCGTTCATAGGCTGCACATATAAGCTTCATAGAAAGGGTTTGTCGAAATGTCAGCTTTCTGTGTTCAACTTATCATTTCATCATAAGTTGGCTGCCTAAGTACAACACAATGTAGCCATGCTATTTCTTCTTCGGGCCCGTCGATAAACATTTGTACGAGCATGTATAAAGATTAGATTCTCTGACATCCCATAGCGTTCTCCCAACTAGCGCACTATCAACTCCAATGCTGGATCTCATCCTTGAATCATCGTCCTCTCCAGTTGTCCTGACTGGGCGGGGTGAGCGCATGTGCCATCCTGGCTCCTATGGAAACCCGATTGATCAGCGCTATCAATGTTCACGTTATTAGGAAGCAGGAGGTTGATGGATCAGTGATGTCAGAGCTGTTTGAATGCAGCTGCCAGCTGCGTGCATGTATGTCATCATCACCTTGCACTGACAGAGCTTATTGGGGAGGTGGAGATCATGCTTTGTCATTGAGGAGCTCAGCAGCAGCAGCAGCATTCTCCCACTCCGGCACGTCCAACGCTCAGCATGCTGCATCCTGATGCGCTCTCGTCTGCACGCGGTGGGGTTACCTGGATTTGCACGTATTTCCCGTTTACCGCTTTTACATGACCGTAAAATGAAAGCGGACACGAATTGTTGACGCATCTCAATGTCTGAACCGGGGGAAAGAGGCACGTCCCAAATGTCAAATAAGATACAACCTGTCCTGCGGATGCGCCGTCACTGTTTTGCCTCCAGTACCCCAAGCGTATGAGATTCATGATTCATCCCTCTGTTTTCACGGGCTATCCTTAGAGCGCATCTCTTCTCCTTCTTCAAAATGGAAAGATTGCAGTCTTCCATGCGCAAACGGCTGTACAGCTTGCCGCAAAACATTGGGCAAAAACCCTTCGTGATTGACGAAGGAGACAACGGCGACAAGGACACTAAGAGGAAAAGTATTCGGCTAAAACATTTGTCCTCTCTGTCTCCTGCAAGCAGTTGCAAGAGCATTGAGGAGGCCAGGAGCGAAGACTTGGAAAGGGACGTTATTGTGAAGACCAACTTGAACGGGGATTGTCGCTTGTTTAGGGGCAGCGTCTCATCCATCACCGGGCGGCATCCTCCCGGGTCAGATCCAGCGGAGCAGCGGCCCCTCATCCCCGAAGCTGATGCCGCTGTCAGCGAGAGTTTCCCTGGTGAGCACGGCCCCGGGGCCCAGCAGCGGGCAGCGGGTGGTCTGAGTGGCGCAACCGTGCAATCGCCTATGTTTGACCAGTCAAGTTTCATCAAGTTGGAGGGAACCGACCAAATAATACCCGAGGACGACAGGTTGTACCAAGCCGGCTTCATGCACCGTCAGTTTGGGGCGATGCTCCAACCGGGAGTCAACAAGTTCTCCCTGCGGATGCTGGGGAGTGAGAGGGCCGTGGAGCATGAGAGGGAACGAGTAAAGTCTGCTGGCTTCTGGATAATCCACCCATACAGTGATTTTAGGTAATTTGTGTGCGGAAAAAACCTTTCTTTACAAGCACTAGTGTCTTAGCCTACAGCTTGCCTGATCATTTTAGAGTAGCCTTATCTTAATGAGCCATAAAATGCAATTAAACATGATAAGGCCACTATAAACGTATGTCATAGACACACACCTAATCCCCTGTATACCAGGAGTGTTTTTTTTCTTTGATCACTGTGATGTTGCTATGATAATAATATGATAATCAGGAGTGTGAGCCTGTGCAGAATATCATAAGCTGAGTGTGCCTCAGTAATCCACACACACCTTGAAAAGATAAATGGCTTAATTGAACATGTTTCTTTTCTAAAGACTTAACCATGCCCACTGCACAGGCTTTTCTAAACATTTTGTGTATCATAAATTAGTTGAATGACAAACAAAAGTCTCTTATTTAGCACAATGACAACCAAATTATATAAAAGATATAGGATATAGGTTCCTCTTTTGTTTGGCCCTGGAGAAGTGTGTGTATATGGTTTAATTCACACAGGAATAGGCTATATGGTAATCTAACCAACCAATCTTCTGCACAGTTTTATCTTCATCTATAAATTACAGTTGTGCACCAAACTAAGCCTACCTGTTATTCTCTAATTTACCAGCCATGTTGGGCCATATGCACATGCATGTTCTACATTCCATTGCATGCTGCATACAAACCAGCATTCTGTTCATGACCGCCATCAAGGGATTTTCATGACATTTAACCTTGAGGCTCATTGTCATCATATTTTCACTGGCCAGTTGTACGCTGATGTGTGTCACTGCAGTTTTTTTCCACTCATCTGAATTACACTTTTTTTTATCATTTAGTGAGGGCAATGGATTACAGAGAGTGCAGCAGGGGCTTGGAAATGGGGTAATCAAAATAGGGTAACATGACCATTCAAGATATTAGAAGCACACATCAGTGGGGATTATTACAGTACAATTAGTCTAATGGAGCAGAGATGGTGTGGACGGGGAGGGGGCACACCACAAAACGGACAGAAAGAGAGATTGAAATGAAAATGATGTGAGGAATCAGGACACCCAGCTGTTAACTCTGTGTATGAGGTACAAGGTGTCATTACTTCATGCTTGTTTTTTGTCACACTTTGAGAAGGTGCCTGACGTGGGTCTTATTAACGTGAACACCTTCTCCTTTAAGTTTCAGGTGTAAACATAAACCATTACAGATCATATTTGGTCTTTTCTGTCAATGAGAAAATGATGAATCCAGTCCAAATCCTGCGAGCAGTCACCTTCACTCACACCAACACTGTGTGTTTCCATGACCACTATGCACCAGCTCATTGTAACACAGCTCCTATCCTTGTATATTTTTTTGCAGTCAACAGTCTCTCTGTTGTTTATACCACAAGTAACTGCTGTCTTTTATTAAAGCTTTCAGTGGATACAGCAGCAGACATGCTGAACTGGCACGCTGTGTAAATATGGTTAATATGATTGCTGGTGGGCCTGAGCCACAGTACAGGTGTGTGTTAAGCCACTGAGCTGCATGCAGGCTGTTGTGCTTCAGCTGTGCTCTGGCAGCAAGAGATAAGTATCTCTAGTACAAATGTGATCCCCTTTTCAGCTGTCCTGATTGATCTAAGCTCCTTTCACCATTTTAAGCCTTTTTGTGTTCACTTTGCTTGTAACTCCCATCTCTTTGTGCTCTCATGCTCTTTAACGGAGTTGCACTCTGACCCAAATAGTGCAAGATTCCTCTCTCGGCCAGTAAAGGTCCAGAGACCCCACAACTGTCAGCTTTATTTTGATGGTAACACCAGATTACACCAGCAAGTTATCTGATCTTTGTGGGCCGAATGCTACATGCACTGTCAGCTGATGAGCAAACAGGATGGTCTTTGGGGGGAACGGCAGTAATGCACTGTCCCCTGCAGACCTTTTTTTTTTTTGGTCCAGCTGTTCCAGTGTTCTGCAGCACGGTGACGTGTGCAGAGCAGTAATGCTAACTACTCAACATCTGGCTGATGGGAGCTGACTTGTGGAGATGACATGGATTCCCAGGAGATAACGGTGGATTTAGCTAGAGAGGGGACGTGCAATTAGGACCAGTGTGTCACCACAGAGACAACAGGCAGATGACGAGGGGAATGCAAATGCTTTGTTTGGCAGAGAACAACAGAAAGCTGATTAGAACAAATGGCCACCCTGGCCTCACTGGCCTCTCTTCTGTAATGTTCTCTTGTGAAGTAACCAGAATAGGTAAAACTGTGTTTGTTGGTTGTGAGATACCCTGGACGGATCCCTACTGTTGGTTGTCTCTCCATTCGTAACCTCATTTGAGCACATAAATTTTATGATTTTTGTTTGCAAAATGTATAGACATCATCATCACATACTGTTTTACTCACATTTCTCTCACTGAGTCATGGATTGAAGTTTTGAATTATACCTGTCGACTGGGGGATTTGAGTAGCCCCAAGTGGTGTAATGCATGCACCCTCATAGGTCTGGCCTCGGCCCCCCTGTGCTGGCTCTGTATTGTGGTCTCCTGTTGGACCAATCAATGGTTAATAAGGTCTCTGAAATGGATTGGACATGTAGTCACCTGCATGCATGCTTTCTCAACTCACATGCACACTCAAGATGGTAATTGGTTGACAAACTGTGCATATCATATCATATCATGTGAGATTTTCCTCTGTTCTACATCAGCTAAAGCAGTCTGCAAAATCAGGGGAGTTGGACATTTGACGGCTGACAATATCAAATCTCTCGATAGTAAGTGAAACATCATTTGTTGTCAGACAGAATGGCTATTTTGCAGCTTATAACTGTTTATACTGCTATATTTTACCAAATTATTGAAGCTGTGAAATGTAATGAAAACATTTTGAAAAACTGAAATGCAGTTCGATGGCTTGACTGTAAACAACTACAAGCAGCCCCCTTTTTCATGCAATTATGGATGAAACTGTACACTGGTGCTAATACTTGAGGATTTAATGAGTTGTGAAAATCAATATTTCCTCATGAACAGTTCAGATGAATTGCAGTAACCCATTTTTCTCTCTGTCCCTATGGCCAGAAGTGCAAGTACTGAACAGAATTAGAGAACCATTGTTGTTTTCTAGAATCAGTGCATATCTTGCTTTGCTAATGTTTATGCTCACACACAGTGTGTTTGCATTGTTTCTGCTCGTTTGAACTTAAATCTACCAGATTGTGAGTTTGCATGTTGCACAGGGATTCATTTCTATTTGAAGTTCCTACATGCCCAGAATGGCTTTGAATATGCAGCAAATATTCAGTATGCACATAGACCCACACACTCAGGCTCTTGCTTTTAAAAGTCCTCTGTGTAAAACGAACAGCAACCATCAAAACAATTGGTGTCGTTTCATAATCTGTTCCTGTGTGTCAGATTTTTTTTCTTCCATTTTACCATTCAAAAGGTTCAATTTACTAATAATCAGTACTCTTAATAGGACAACATTTTACCATTATTTTCACTGTAGATTAATATGCCTATTATTATCGGCCTATTATTATGTCAATTGATTGACTTTTTTGTTTGTTTGTTTTATCTGTAAAATGTAACATGGTGAGAAATGGCCATTATAATTTCCCAGAAGGTAATGGTATTGAATATGCTTGTTTTAGACCAAAACTCAAAGATGTTCTGTTTACTATAAAGATGCTTCTTCTCTTTTTCAGTCATGGAATACTAACTAGAGTTGTGTTTTGATTGTTAATCCCTTTAATTTTGACAAAGAAAAGCATCAAATCCTCATATTTGAGAAGCTGGAATTGGATGCATTTTTTCTTTTCTAAATGGCATCTTTTTACTTTCAGATCTATAATGAAGGTATAAAAATGCAAAAACAACTCCTATTTTGTATCCTGATATAAAATATTCATCCCAGATATTCTGTCAAAGGTATGAGTAAAGTTTATGATGATTTATCTCAAGACTGTGTCTGAGCATAAATTACTTTGGCTTGCTGCTTTCTACATTATGAGTTGTATGTGTTTCAGGTTCTACTGGGATCTGACCATGTTGCTGCTGATGGTAGGAAACCTCATCATCATCCCTGTGGGCATCACCTTCTTCAAGGATGAGCACACGCCGCCCTGGATCGTCTTCAACGTGGTCTCGGACACGTTCTTCCTTATGGACCTGGTCCTCAATTTCCGCACGGGCATTGTCAAGGAGGACAACACAGAGATCATCCTGGACCCACAGCAGATCAAGATCAAGTACCTGAAGAGCTGGTTCGTGGTGGATTTCATCTCCTCCATACCTGTGGACTACATATTTCTCATCGTAGAGACACGCATCGACTCAGACTTTTACAAGACGGCCCGAGCCCTGAGGATCGTCCGCTTCACCAAAATCCTCAGTCTGCTGCGGCTGCTGCGTCTCTCCAGACTCATTCGCTACATCCACCAGTGGGAAGAGGTAGATCCGCCAGGGATAGGCTCTTTGGATATTCATATAAGACTTCAAGCTGGCTAATAGAGCTGTAAAAGTGTGTTGATTACTCAACAGCAAATTCATCAGCAACAATTCTGACAATCGTTTTAGTTATTTTATAGGGAAAAATGCCAAAAAAATCTCTGTTTAAATTTTACTAATTAAAAAAAGTATTTTACAATAGCAAATTATCTGATATCTTTGAGTTTGAACTGGTGGTTGTACAAAACAAGTCAATTAAAGATACCACCTTGCTCTGAGAGCCTGTGATTGACATGAGTTTTCTGACATTTCATAGAGCAGACAAATTAATCAGTTATGAATGTAATGCAGCCTTAAGGCCTCTTGTATTTTTTTCTGAAGTTTTCACAAATTTAAAAATGAATACTACCTCATATTGTGTCGACTTGCAGGAGCTGCAGATGGACAAGGTGTCCACAAAATCATTGAATTTTCGCAACAAATAGAATAGTAAAATGCATCAGATTGGGTGTGCAAGCTTTCTGTGTGTAACAGTTTTTATTGGATGACAGATTTAAAAAAAACATGGAAAATAGGGACTTGGAGTGCAAAGGCTGTACTCTCAGATGTTCCTCTGGGTGAAATGATGTACATGTGAGATTTCTCTTGCATTAGTAGATTTCTCAGAACTTGTAGCCTTGTCTGGATTACTATATGTTGTTTATTTCAGGGAAAATACACAATGCTGCTTATTGTAAAAAAAATCCTAAAGCTGTATGTACAGTTAATGTGTTTGTTGCACTCTGAGGCATACATACAACTTACTTAATAACTGATTATATCCTGCATTATCTTATTTTTATAATTCCATCTGAGGCGGCACTTCCTGTAGGCCATTAATGTTGCTCGTAGATGGTTATGCAACTCTGAAACAGCGTGCGGTGGTCTGTAAAAGATTAAGAACACTGTGGGCTGGTGTAGGACCACTGTACCCATTGGCCCTCACAGCACCGATTGTATATCTCAAATCCTCTGATTGCATGAGAGAATTTTCTAGATTTATTTACAAAGAGATGTGCGCTTCATTGTTTAAGTTCCATTAATGCTGATAATCTGTGTCACAGGTTTTCCATATGACCTATGACCTGGCCAGCGCCATGGTGCGTATCATGAACCTGATTGGTATGATGCTGCTGCTGTGTCACTGGGATGGCTGTCTGCAGTTCCTGGTTCCTATGCTGCAGGACTTCCCTGCTGACTGCTGGGTCACTAGAAACAAGATGGTGGTAAGTGGGTAATATTTATTGGTCAAAATCTTAAAGGCCTTGAAAACCTATTTTTCAATAACCTTCATACTCTAGGGGATGGGATCCTGCATGAACATAAGAGATTTTCTGGCAATCCATTCATCCATAAAAGAGACGTCTGTAAAACTGTTGACAGGAGACCTTGAGCTGCAAACAAGGTCAATTATGACTTTTTTAATTATGGATTTTGAAAGGTTCAAGGTTTAATATTTGTAAAACTGTCATTAAGTTGATAAAAGCGATTAAAAAGTCTCAGATGTCATCACAATGTAAATGGGTGTGTCTATGTGCCGAGTAGGAAATTGGGGCCGAGGCCAGCGGGAGAAACACTAACCATTCGGTGGGCCGCATAAAGTAGACCCAGAAGCTAGAAACCTTTTCTGGCGTATGCGCCAGGCAAGCAATTTTTCATTGGACTGAGCAGGCTCAATCTTGGGGTCCGGTATCCAGTTCTAATACTATATCCATGGCACTGACAGGCAGGTCTCAGCTGGAAAAAGGTGATACATACAAATACTTCTGCGCACCAATCAGGATTTAGCAACATTTGAATCTAAATCTGGCAACAGCGGTTGGTTATTTGGTCTGTGTCAATCGAATTAAATCAAACCACACCCACACAGTCATGATGAAGCAAAATAGCTGAGTTTTTGACTGTTAAACTTTCAAAAAAGAACGTATTCAAACATACTTATTTAGTAAGGGATATTTAAGGTAATGAGAAAAATACTTTCAGGGACTTTAAAACACACAGTAATCTTATTTATGGCTGCAACAATTTCAATAATTGATTAGTTGATAAAATTAATTGGCAACTATTGTAATTATTGACCAATTGTTTTTTTTCAAAATTTCTGGAAAAGCTGGAAAATAAAGGCGTCATCATCTGTGGTCTTGAAACTCAGAATGGATAAGCACAGATGTGCTTGCAGCATTAGTGCTGTGGATATTGATAAACTTTTTTCTTTCCTCCTCTTCTTTCCTCTTCTCCTACAGAATGACACTTGGGGTCAGCAATACTCCTACGCCCTGTTCAAGGCCATGAGTCACATGCTGTGCATTGGGTACGGACTGTACCCCCCGATCGGCATGGCTGACGTGTGGCTCACTATCCTCAGCATGATTGTGGGTGCTACCTGCTTTGCCATGTTTGTGGGCCATGCGACTGCACTGATTCAGTCTCTGGACTCCTCCAGGAGGCAGTACCAAGAAAAGGTAGGTGTTTGTTCTTTGGCTCATATTTGTCCAAGAAAATCTTTCTTTTTATATAGGAGAGTTGAAATCAGTGGTGAAATGGGGAAGCATTTACACAAATAATGCACTTAGGTAATTGAGCTACTTGTACACTACTGAAGTACTTCCATTTTATGCTACTGTGTACTTCTACTCAACTACGTTTATGTAAAAGCTTTACAAATAGCTTTTCAAATTACAATTTTATATACAAAACATATGATCAGTTTATAAAATACAATAATTGTTTTAGATTAAACTACCCAGCAGTATAAATTACTTAAATTACTTCCACATTGACAGACCACAACAATAAAATGCTACTTACACATTATTCCATCAGTATTAATAATCCAGGGCCATTTTTCTACAGCTACTCTACTCTACTACCTAAAGTATTAAAAGTATTCATTCTTTTACTTTTAATACTTTAGGTAAAATGAGCTAATAGTACTTATGTACTTTTACTAAGATTTGCATGATGCAGGACCTTTAGTTGTACTTTATATGTAAATATTTTTCCATTGCAGAGCTTGTGTGATTTCTGTTCTGCAAATGCTTGAAATGAAATTTAAATGGTGATGATAAGTGACATTGTGAGAAAGTTTTTTAACCAGGAATGTTGTGGAGAATTTACCCCCCCATAAAATCTTAAATCCATAAATCTTTAGGCATTTAAGTGAAAAAAAATGCACCACAGAGGGAGACTATACATAGACGAGAATGGGTAGAGATTTTTGAGCTACTGTTGTGGATTTTTTAACACAGAAAAAAGGGACATATTGGAGAGAGGTGACTTACAGTGGCACATAACATACATTGATTGGGTACACGGACTGTTCACATGTGCTTCGCTGGTAGAGAACACCGCTGAAGGACACAGTAGTTAATGTTATTAGCTTCAGCCTGCAGAGCGCAACTGTGTTTGTCAGATGGGAAAGAGGCCCAGTATTGCTCTGCGGGCAGGTTTCACAGATGGCCTGACAGTTGACTGTTAACATAATGAGACACATTATAGTCCACCTCTGAGCCAACACGTCAATCACTTTAATATATTCATTTTGACATGACTGTTGCATTTTGTCGTAGAGACAAATGCAGTTATGGGTGGTGATGGGACAGTGGATAAGACACATAACTTTGATGTGAGAGACCCGGGTTCAAATCCCCATTGTGACACACCCACCAATGTGTCCCAGAGCAAGACACTTAACCCCTTGTTGCTCCAGAGGCTTGGGACGTCTGACATAAATAACAATTTTAAGTCGCTTTGGATGAAAGTGTCAGCTAAATGAGTAAATGTTTATTGATTTTGTTATTGTAATAATCGGCGATGTTGTGGTTGTTACAGTATAAACAGGTGGAACAGTACATGTCCTTCCACAAGCTCCCTGCCGACATGCGCCAGAGGATCCACGACTACTATGAGCACCGTTATCAAGGCAAGATGTTTGACGAGGAAAGCATTTTGGAGGAGCTGAATGAGCCACTGCGAGAGGTCAGAAATAAACTACTTTGTTGTTGTCTTGATAATAATACTGCTGAGTCATCATAATTTTAAAAGACTAAAACATTTAATCACCTCCTATTTAGCATTTAAAAGCATGAGTATATAAACATTTAATAAATGTTTTATAACACACTAGAAGAGATGTGTTTTTCTTTATGCACTTCAGTTGGCACCCAATTATGGAGAATTGTAAATAAACAGATGATAAATAACAGTATAGTAAAAGTAAAAGTAATAATATAAAATACTATTATTCATGAGAAACTATGTAATATTTGAAAAATTTGGACATTAATAACCCTCAAAATTTCCTTACATCTGCCTACAACTACGTTACTGTGTGTTATAAAACATTTATTAAATGTTTATATACTGCTTGCTAAATAGGGGGGTTAAAGGAAAGTGTTAGTGGAATTGTATTTTATTTTTAAGCTTTCATGGTTCTCAGCGTCAAATATGTGGATTAATGATGTGAGTGTACTTGTTCTAAATGGTTTACAGTTGATTATTTATGTAATCTAATATGGCTGTTTTACGGGTTAATGTTAATATTCATGTAATCTGATTAGTAATGGCTGGAGACTGTATGAGGACAGAGTGCCTCATTAACAGAGCAGTAAGCTGTTAGCAACCCTGCTTTTGTAATGAGTGAAATGTCCACGTGTGATAACACTGACATTAGCCTCAGCTAAACTCTTGTGTCTTCTGCAGGAGATCATCAACTTTAACTGTCGTAAACTGGTGGCCTCCATGCCTCTGTTCGCCAACGCTGATCCAAACTTTGTCACCTCCATGCTGACCAAACTGCGCTTCGAGGTGTTCCAGCCGGGCGACTACATCATCAGAGAGGGAACCATCGGCAAGAAGATGTACTTCATCCAGCATGGAGTTGTCAGTGTTCTGACCAAGAGCAGCACGGACACCAAGCTGTCTGATGGCTCTTATTTTGGAGGTAATATCTGCACACAACCTGCATGTCTCCTCTGCATGCTAATATATTCTGTAGCTGTTTGAATGTAGAATGAAGGAGTGGCGACTATGATTTGTTTTGATTTATTTTGCTTTGGCACTCAACAGATTAACTTCTCCGACTAATACAGCTGGTAAAACTGCCCACATCATCTCCTTAAAATGGCTCTGGACTAAGAGGAGCAAAGCTTTGTGATCTTTAATTTATCCGTCTGTGGGGGTTTCCCTGTTTGTTAACACCATATTTAAAGCTGAAATCCAGAACTTTGCATCTGCTGTTGTCCTTGTTACATCGTCTCCAACTGTTGTAGTCGGTGTCCAACTTTGAAGCAAAGTCATCAAATGTCAACTGGGAAATTTAAAGAAATAATTTACTTAACTTGGTTTTTCGTCTCAACGTGGTGTGATCTGACAACCCATACAATTTCTTTTCCGAAACAAAGTATAGAAATGATTTCTAACTGTATTTTAGTGTTTAACAATGCTCCATCAACGTTTTTGGTTCAGGACTGAAATGGTAATCGCAAAACATGATATGATATATTTTGGCTTAAAGTTCCTTAGCACAGCTAAATACGCACAGATGTGAAAATGGTAAATGAGGACAGACGATGTGTGTTTTAAAACCAACACATGGCAAAATAAATATATCAGAAATCCCACGTTGTCACGTGTAATAAATAGATTAAATTTATAAACAGGAAAGTGAAGAGAGAGAGAGAGAGTGTGAGTCTCTGTGTGTGTTTGTATATCCTCAATATGTCTGTCCTGAAAAATATGTCTACTTTTTTTTTCAAATGGCGCATTATTTTATTTTTTGATCTGGCATGACAGATGAGGTCAGGACAAACTGTAAGCTGCAAAAATTGCATTAAGTGCTCCATCTGTGGGGTTCAGAGGCAATGGTCTTTTCGTGTTTTATCGTCTCACACTAATGAAACTTTTTTTTGCCTTTCCTTTTATGAATGGATCTAAAAAGATATAAATGTGGCTGTAATGTATCACATAACTTGTATGAGAAAAGAAGAAAATCATCACATAACACAAATTTTTTGGAAAAAGTCCTTTTTTTCATTTCTGACTTGCTTGCAGCAGAACATGTATTTCTTTATTGATTTTGAGGTCAGGGAGTTGCACAACATACTCTACATATATGGTGTGTGTGTGTGTGTGTGTGTGTGTGTATAGATTATGATGGGAATATATGGATGTTGTGTATAATGCACAATATATATATATATATATATATATATATATATATTTACTTTGATTGATTTAAGTAACAGCCCGCTTCAAGACTAAGATAAATAGAAGGACCAACTAACCCCATAAGTGTAATAAGGTTTTTTTTCCCCCCTCTCCTTGCAGAGATCTGCCTGCTGACCCGAGGCAGGAGGACAGCCAGCGTGCGAGCAGATAACTACTGTCGGCTGTACTCTCTGTCGGTGGACAACTTCAACGAGGTGCTGGAGGAGTATCCCATGATGAGGAGAGCCTTTGAAACTGTGGCTCTCGACCGCCTGGACCGCATTGGTGAGTCCTTTCCTAAGAGAGAAAACCATTCTATAAGAGCCAATTCCATGTTTTGCTGTTAAATATTTTTATTTATATGTTGACATTTTATTTGGTTTGCTTTTTCTTAATATATTATGTTTACAGCTGGTCTAGTCTGAATAAAAGCAGTTATATTTTATTTTTGTGTTATTGGTATTACACCTAGAAACGGGAAAAAACTACAGTGATGGTGGCTGACAACATGTAATGCGGGATGCATATTTGAACATATGAATCTGAACACTCATATTACACAATGGATTCAATTTCATTAATAAAGTAAATCAGTTCATCATTATTCTGACATTAAGGCTTCTTGTTCTTCAGACTTTACCAAACGTAGGAATATAGTAGGAATAAAATACAACACAATTTATGTAACACACAAACAAAACCATGAAATATTAGCCAAATAAAATAAGATTATCTGTATGACATTTTTAACTCACATATGTTGTGTCTTTGTTCTGCACTCTGCAATGGTTTGGGGGACTGACAAGGATAAAGAGGGGAGGCTTTATAACTAGGAGTGACTATGGTGGGAATTGTTTGTGGTGGTTCAAGGTATAGCAGCTGCATTTTCTATCGGAATAGTGTTTATAGTGAGGTTATTCTTTACAAGGGGCAGTGAATTAATGCACCATTTTTTCTTTCACCTACAGTGTGTAGAATAAGAAACACGTGACATTTTGAGCTACTAACTATTGGACTGCACTCTGTCTTCACTGTTTCAGCTACATTACACTGTATTGTACCTCACATAAGAACTGAACATCCATGTAAATTGGTTGCAGATATGTTACGCTTTGTTATAGCATGGCCTTATTTGTGTTTTCTTAACAGGGAAGAGGAGCTCTGTTCTGCAGCATAAAGTCCAACATCACCAAAGTTCTGGCACACTAAACTTCCAAGAGAGTGAAATCATCCAAAGAATAGTGCAACATGACCGTGATATGGCCCAATGCACACAGCTGATCCAGACCAGTCTAAACCCTCCTCCTGCTCCCCCATCACCCACTCCTGTCATCTGGGCCCCATTGGTTCAGGCTCCACTCCAGGCTGCAGCTGCCACTACCCCACTGGCTCTGGCCTTAGCCCACCAATCCCAGCTGCCTTCCATCCTCTTCCACCATCCTCTGGCACCAGGCCCACTGAAGGACCCCACCAGCCATCCAAAGAGAGTCCATGTTGGAGCGAACACGTCCAGCAGCTGTGGTTCAGGGCCCAGTTCTCCTGCTAGCTCCACCAAATTCAGATTAGGGTTTGAGACTCCCACACTGGCGTCCCTCAGGACACACCATCCCTCCAGTGTGCCCTTGTCACCCACGCTGACGTCCCAGCCCATCTTCACCAGCAGCCTGCAGCCTTTGGGCCCCCTGCCCTCACACCAGCCCCCACCCCATCCTCCCCATTCCGGCATAGCCTCAGTCTTCCCCATCAGCCAGGCCACTGTCTCCTACACCTGTTCCGCTCAGCTCCACTCTCAACCTTTCCATGGTGCTATGACCACCCCACCCCACCCGATAGGTTTTCTCCAGCAGGGGGCGCCAGGGAGGTTAGCAGGGAGGTTTCCAGCCCCCTCTGCATCCACCATAAGCCCTCTGATCTCCAGCTCAGTCGGCCCCATACTAAGCCAGCTGCGGCCGACCTCTCACACCATCATGCAGCAGATGGGGTACAATCATGACAGAGCAGGCAGAACATCCAGTGGTCTGAACCTCCCGCATTTTCCCTTCATCACCAGTACCCAGTCCTCCAGTGGATTTATTCCGCCAGGGTCTGCAGTTGGAGCTGGGGCCGCAGCCTCCCTGGCGCAGCACAGCCTTGCAGGTCTCCAGTCTGTTTTCCTCCCCCAGGTTCTCCCAGAGCATTCGGCCCTCGCCTCCCTGGCCCAGTATGGCTCTGCCGAGGTCTCACCCTGCTACACACCTCCAGTCCACAGTCCCAGCATACAGAGCCCTGCAAGGGGAAGGACAATTTACAGCAGTGAGCTCCCCAGCACAGTGGGCTCTCACAGCCCTCTAACCCCTCAGACCTCATGCCCTGCCAGGGTGGCCTGTAACCTCAAAGAGAGGGCCGAGTCCTCGGGGGATCTCTTTACCCAGGAAATAAAAACTATCTCAGGCTCTCACAGCTCTATACACCAAGAAAGGCCTTTGGCCATGATTGGCTCCTCAGAGGTGGTAGCAGGGGCATCGAGCCCCTTTTCCTCCCCCATGGCTATCAGTAAACCCTACAGTCCAATCCCGGGTCAAGCCACTCCTGTAACTCGGTCACATTCAGGGCCTGAATCTCAGAACCAGTCTGTTGGTGTTCACTCTCCCCACGCTAGATCCCCTGCTAAGATGCTAGAGACCGAAAACAAACAGTCCAAACTTCCATCCAACTTGTGAGGTTCAGACACACCCTCCTATAATGCCTGAACAGAAGAGAGATCACCTCCTTCTTGGCATTGTTTTAACCACTACTTTTTAAAATTTTAAAGCAGGAGGGTGTGTTATTCTAATCAGATTAGAGATCAGTGGTTTCATTTTTAATCAGAGTGAATGGATTATGGATAATAATGGACAATAATGGATTTTTATTTTCTACAGAATATTGCATCTTTGAATATAGTAATAAAATCCAAAACCTATTGATGGGTATATATAGCACCTCATGAAAATATCAATTGTTCTATGTATTGTATTATTAACCCCACACTGTTATTTGTTATAAGTATTTATTTACACCCCATTGTTCAGGCAATTTTGTGGACCCTTTTAGCTACACCTGTTTAGTTGGAAATTTGTCCACAACTGTTTCCAGTGATGATTGAAACCAAAAATTATTGTCCTTTTTTAAAATATTTTTTCCCAGCACAGAGTGCATCACGTGAATGCAAGGTTACCCATTAAGAGATTTGAGGAGAGACGGACTGTGCACTTTGCTTGTTTCAGAGATCCCCTAACATGATGGTTTGATTAAGGCATGTCTTCCAAGATAGCGTTTCAGCAATATTGCACACCCAAATGGGTCACACAAATCAGATCACATCAAAAAACTGAAGTAATGAATGTAATGTAAAGTTGTTTCTGTCTAAATGAGGGAAGTGGGATTTATTTTTGAATGTGTTCAACTTGAGGCCGATAATGGTTTTCTGTAGAGTCCTGGAAAGTAAAACCAGTTTTGTCCGTTTCATCCCTCCACAACTGCTACAGCGTGTGGCGAGGCGCACAACTGATGCCAACTCATTTCAGTCTGACAATAACTCTGGTACAGAACATACACCTGAGCCAAGGTATGTGTGCCATCAGCATAGTATGCAATAATCTGTGTTTTTTTTAGGGGTAATCAAACAGTACTGTGAATCGAAGCACTTCGGGCACTTGAGTGAGATTCTGTTTATAGTTAGAAGAGATTAAAACAAGGGAATTAAATGAAACATCCTGAAACCAGCAATGCACTAAGACTGATCTGAATGTTTCTTGCACCAGTCAAAGGGCTAAAAGCAGTTACTTGGACACACGGTTAACAGGAAACCCTGATGGGTCATATTGCTGCATATTTACCTCTTTCATTTTACATTATTTGATTGTAATTTTGCATCTGTTGTTGAACAATTGCTGCTTTGTGATGCTATGCCGGATCAATAAGATGTGTATCACTGACTGCTTTTTTAAAACCAGACTCTTAAGTCCTTCTACTTGTTAATAAGTTCATGTGTTTAGATGATACTTCTCTCTCTCTCTCTCTCTGGACCTGTGGCGAGCGAGGAACTGTGAGCCGCTAGCCGGTCAGCAGGTCAAAACATCTGAGGATCCTGTCCAATGGCTTTAGCTGCCTGGTTACTGAACCTGAGGTTTGCTGTGACTCTGACCCCCCCCCGAGGGAAGAGAGATCCTATCAGTCACTAGCCTATGGGCTCGATCAATCCCTCATAACTATTCTCCTCCAACCCCGCACCACCACACGACCTGCCAGAGGCATCAGCTCGGATTGCGTGTGAGGTTACTTTGAGTGCATACAACTCAAAGGTGTGTGTAGGAAAGTCAATCATGTATTTATATATTTCTATCTCATTTTGCTGCCTTTTAACCATCAAATCTGAGGACTCCTTCACCTATGTATGTTAGGCATATTTTATTTTAGCTACTGAATTCAATGCAATAAAATAACACATAGTCAATGATGCTCGTCCTAGCTGTTGATTTCTTTTCAAGAGCAGAGCATGGCACGAAGGAGAATCTAATATAACACTGGTCAAGTTTCAGACTTTAAGCCGGATTATGAATTGAGAACTGCACAGCGTTGCTCGGTGCAAAATAGTCAGGATTATAATGTGCCAAATACTTGACTCGGCAATACAAAAAAAATTATCTGCTGTGTACATGGAGTGATAACTGCTGGATTAGTGAGTGAATATGGATATTAAATTCAGTGATTAAAAGTTTTTTTTCTTTGAGATGAAGCTAGCAGATCGATACAAAGCAAACAAAACTTGTCTATTTCATTTGCCATTCTGACATTCCCTGTCCTGTAATAACTCACATGAGCTAGTTTTTTGCATTATTATATAATAGTTTGATGTAGAAGTAGTATTGCAACTTTTACCAAAGTACAAAATTATAAATCTTTCTCCAACAACTGCTTTTAACCTTTTAGAAATATTTAGGATTGAAAATGTTGAAAAAAAGACACACTGAAAAGCTTTCTTAAATTCAGATTTTTATGGTGACCCATAGTGTTCAATTTTAAATTAAATAAGGATTTATGAAATTAAAAAAATGTATGACTAAATGCAAACAAAATGTCTAAAGTGAGTATGGAATGAAAATGTAAAATAATCCAATAATATACAAAAAATGTCCCTTTTCCAAAACGTAATACTGCAGAGCCACTTGAGATTGAATGAGATTGGCTGTCCGTTCTTCCAGCAAGTAACAGCCAATAACAAAACTGTCTTGGCTCTGTTTGTCTTGAATAACAGGCAACCGATGAAAAGCAGCATTATTATCTGAAACAGAAACAAACAAAAACTTTTACTTTTTGAAAAGTATATTTTGAAACAAAAATTGCTGCAATAAAATTAAAAAATCACTTGCAATAAATTGTTATTGTGAAAAGAAAAAGGATGAAAAATAATTTTATGAGCTATGTTTTAAAAATGAATTAGGTTACGTCACAGTATTATAGTTATTTTGCTTGTATATATTCATAGGGTTGATTTTCCCCCATGTTTTAGTAATTCATTAAATGTTCAACACTTATCTGTGTCTGTTGGGGCTTTTAGCTTCTTACTCAAGGCTTTGTCTTACATTCATTGTCCTTGGATTTGAGCGGACTTGTCCTGCTACATAAACTTAACGAAAATCAGACTGAGATGGAGCTTTTTTGCTAGTTCATTTTGCCTAAGGTTGGTGTATGTTTTCATTTTCTCCTTTGCCACATTTGATCATTTATGCTCTTTGGACCACTTTTAGTAACATAGTACTACCTTGGACAATCAGTTGGTCAGTCCCTTGTGTGATGATGTTTGACATTTGTACTTCAGATGTTTTTTAGTTTAGAGTTAAAATCTTTTATTATGACATCCTTAGGGGCTTAAGGATTAAGACACCACGGACCACGATCCACAATGTCCCCAGTTTGAATCCAGCCCTGGAACTTTGTTGAAATCATCTCTGCCTTATTTCCTCTCACCTCTTCACTGACATTATCTAATGAAATAAGGCATAACAGAAGAAAAATGTATCCAACTGGAATACTTAGCATTAAAATCCTGAATGCAAATACTCTTGTCAGTTTAGTTTGATTTTGAGAGCAAGACAAACACAGTTGAACCGATCATTTATTTTAATGGATAGAAACACACATGACAGAGTTTCCACTAAAAGGTTTTGAGTTCAGTCTCTGGCAGCAGGATTCAGACAATAAATAACACATTTAGATGAAAGGAAACTGGGAGTTACGGTCTGTGAACAACACCATCAAAAGTCCTTTAAAGGAGTTGCCTGGTTTTGACTTTCTGTTGGTTATAAAGACCAACAGAAAAGAGAAGTCCGACCTAGGGGGTGCTGCAGGTTACAGGAGAGGGGAAAGGGTGCGGTTACGAATGTCCTTTGAGAAAGTTCAAGGCACCAGCACAATTCTCATAGTGTTGGTGTAACCGGACCCAGGACGCCAGCCGGTCACAACAATGACTACATCACCAGGCTTGAAGAATTTGCGGTGCTTGCCTACACATAGAGAAAAGGGAAAAAAGGTATTCCATTAATTAAATATAAAGCTGTGTGACTCCTGGTGGTGAGCAAAATTCTTCCACAACACTTTCTTAACAATTTTACATTAAAGCTAAAAGTCCTTTTACTTGAGAATAATTCAAAACATGACAACACTCACCAACTTCCAGGGCAAAGTTCACACGCAGGTCAACATCCTCTGCCCAGACGTCATTGGCAGGCTTGGTGTAGAGCACAGGGTAGATACCGCGGTACAGGTGGGCCTGGCGGGCGGCCTGGCCACAGCGAGTCACAGCAATGATGGGGGCACGGGGCCTGTACCTTGACAGCATGTGAGCAGACCTGCAGGTAACATGTACAAATTATTACAAACATGTAGAACTCAAAATCTTTCACATTCAATCCTTGTTCAAAACATTTGTGCCAAAATGTAAAGCTTCTTTGGCCACTTGATGTGTGTGGAAACAAGCTGTAAAACATAACAGTGACATCACCTTTTAAAATGATATGGCGAAGTTGTTAGCTAACATCCAGCAGCAACATTAGCATTCATTTCATATCCACCTGGTGAATGTAAGTCCAATATTAACTCTCTTCTGTCTGAGGGAAAAATCTGCCTCTTACTACTAAATTCTCTAATATGTTCACCAGCTAGTTAATAACTCTGTGTCTGTTGTTTGGTTCTGGGAAGGTAGTGCACAGTGTTTTTTTAGAGCTTTTTTACCACTGAAAACATACTATTGAACCAACAGAAAATTTGCAGAATAGACAGCTATACAATGTGCTGAAAGACACAATAAAGCTCCTTAGAGTTGAGGGGGATAATTCTCTGCGTGACTCCTTTCACATACAAGTAGTCCATTGTAATAATAGAAATATTATATAGCTGCTTCATATGCCATTATTTTTAGGAATTTCATTCAGCTGACAGTAGTATGTCTTCTCTGTCATGTAATGTAAGTAAGAGCTCCCAAATGGAGAGGAATGAACATGGAGTTAAAATTAACTTGTGAAATGTCAGGGTTCAGATATCTAAAGGTCACAAGTGGAGAACAGATTGTGAGTGCCATGAAAGCTGGCACACTTTATATGAGCTGGGGGATTGTGTTGCTTGTGTGGCTAGAGAGATATTATAATGCACCAGTTTCTTTGCTTACAGTGGACGCCGTGGAGGATATTAAGAGTCAGATCTTCACAGAGGAGATTGAAAGGATGGACTTCTCCTTGGAGCCTTACCTGCCAGTCCTGGTGAGCACAATGATGGCGCTTGCGCAGCACTTGAAGGAAGCCTCAACGGTACCAATAGCAACAGTCTCTGTGGGGTCACGGGTCAGATGAGAGGTACGACGCAGCTCCTCGAACATCTGCCTGTGGAACATGGCTGCCTCGGCTTCACGGGCAATCTGAACATGTGAAAACATTTGGAAAAAGCAGATTACAGTAATGTCGGGCTGCAGTCACACAGGCAGTTTTAACTGCAGGAGTTAGTTTGCATTTTGAAGGACAAAACAAAAGTGCAGTTAACCTCAGTGCAGTTTACCTCAGTGCAGAGGTCTTCCTACCTGAAAGCACACTGAGACATGAAGCTAAACAACAGCGTAGGCCATGATGTCCAGAGACTGTTGCTGTGCACTGCAGATCTTCAGACACATGCTAATTGAGTAATATGATCACACAGTTAAAGCACAATACAAGAAGACAAGGAGGGATTTAAAAAGTTAGTTAGTAAAACACAAGCTGATACCAAGGATGTGCTCACAATGTAAAAGCTACTTTTCTCTTCATTCTACATTATTTAAAAACTATAACAATGCAAAGCAAACATTCTCTTCAGTAGAAGCATTCCTGCCTTTCATGCAGTGTTTATATTTACTGCCACGAGTGGTACATTTTTACTACTTTTGTTAATGTGAAAATCACTGAGCTGGGAATGCACAATTATGGAACTTGTGGTCAGGTGATGGTAATAAATTATCTAGCTGTTTGGATCGCAGGACACACCAAAAACCACAGCTTTTGTAAAAGAAGCTAAGACATAGATTATTCTTTTGTGGTCAATGCATGACCAAATTTCTCTTCAGACATTTCTTTTCTCTTTTAGGTGCAACAAGCAGCATTTGTTCTATACAAAACAGTGAGCCTATGTATATAAAGCCCTGGCACAGAATAAGCCATCAAGTCACCAGCACCAATTTGTTGGTTGATCATGTGAATTTGGTAGCATTTGTCATTAAAAACCACTGGCACAACTTTCACGTCAAATAAAAATACTGCTATTGCATTTTAACATTACTATGAAAGATTACTATGTTGTATGCACATGCACAGAACATATTAAAAAGGAATGGGACAAGTCAGGAGTGCTCTTACCTTGTGCTGTGTGCGCACGGCCTCCAGGGGGTAGTCTCCCTTGGCGGTCTCACCACTCAGCATGATGCAGTCATTGCCATCCAGCACGGCATTGGCGACATCACTGGCCTCAGCGCGAGTAGGGCGAGGTTTCTTCGTCATGCTCTCCAGCATCTGAGGAGAAACAACAAGACTCTCTGATACACTTCTCTTTTTAAAATATTTTCCACAAAACTGTCCTCCTTCTAATGTCACAGACCTGGGTGGCACAGGTGATGGGCTTGCCGACCCTGTTGCACCTGCCAGTCATCATCTTCTGGGCGATGAAGACCTTCTCTGTTGGGATTTCAATTCCCAAGTCTCCACGGGCAACCATGATGCCGTCACTAGCCTCCAGGATCTCATCAAATCTGTCAGACAAGAAGAATCAGATTTACAATTCTCCAAAGGTTTAGATCTGCCCAGATTCAAGTGTGATCGTTGGGAATCCACCCACCTGCGCACACCCTCATGGTTCTCCAGCTTGCTGATGATCTTGATGTCCTTGCCTTTCTCACCCAGCACTTTCCTGACAGCATGAACGTCAGCAGCCTTACGGATGAAGGAGGCGAAGACCATGTCAACACCCTGCTCCACGCCAAACTGCAGGTCCTGAATGTCCTTCTCAGACACAGCGGGCAGATCGACAGCAGCTCCAGGCAGGTTGACGCCCTTCTTGCTGCCCAGCATACCGCCATTCTCAATCTCACACATCAGGTAGTTGTTGCCTTAGGACACACAGAATAAAGAGAATCTTCATTACCAAAGGTGAAAGCAAAAAAGACAGACAAGATGAGATGAACAGATGACCTGTTTGTGCACTTACCAATTTCTTTGACCAAAAGGGAAATCAGACCATCGTCAATGTAGACGTGGCTTCCGGTCTGTACAACCTTGGTGATGTTCTTGTAATCGAGCCACAGAACTTTCTCATCACATTTTTCCATGTACTGGTCATCGAGTGTAATCTTGATGGTATCACCCTTCTTGAGCTCAACCTCAGCAGTGCCACTCTAAACAAGACCAGGGAGAGAGCTTGCTTATTCTTAGGATGAACATCACTGTGTGAAACTGCGTAAAAAAAATATTGGTGTAATCAATCAAAATGGCCTCATTGGAGCCTCTGTAATTTGGCCAGAACTTACGCCCTTGATAAGTCCTGTCCTGATTTCTGGTCCCTTGGTGTCCAGAGCGATGGCCACTGGTCTGTAGTCAAGAGTTCCTGGCCCAAAGCTCTCAGCTGCCTCACGGATATTCTTAATGGTCTCAGCATGGTACTGTATGACAGGGCGTGTTAAAACATATGATATCACATTGAAAGCTAGCATAAACAGTGAAAGGATTTACATTAGTGAATTACACTAGTTAATTATTTAATTATTATAAGTCACAATACCTTGTTTCATTTAGATGGATAAAAGATTCTCTCTAAATGGGTCGTTAAGTTCATGCAATAACAGGTGGACAAACATGGTCAGGCACTGATGACATAACTATATGTAAGAAATCTTGTACGACAGCTGCAACACATTTTTAGCACATGCCATTGTTCAGTTTCTCTGTACATAACAGTTGCTCACAGACTATAATGTATTATATAAATAGTTTCCAACATAAGTGGGGCATTTGACAACTTAAAACCAGTGGTTGACAGTAACTAAGTCTATTTACTCAAGTACTGTACTTAAGTACATATTTGAGGTACTTGTACTTTACTTGAGTATTTTCTTTTTATGCCATTGTATTTCTACTCCACTACATCTCAAAGGTAAATATTGTACTTTTAACTTCACTACATTTATGTGATAGCTTTTGTTACTTCACAAATTAATATTTCTACTCAACCCAACAAAAAACAAAAATCAAATACTTTTCTACTTAATTGGAGAGCATGTCTATCACAACTGCTATATCCTCTGTCTACAGCTATGGATCTAGTAAGTTCATACTGCATGCAAAAAAACAATAACAAATTCAGTCTGATCTGTACACTAAATAATAAACGCCTCACTGTGGTTTCACTACATGCCTTCTACTCGTACTGTTGTTGTAAGGCTGACTCTCAGAGAAGACCTATTTATAGCTGTACTGACAACTGAGACACCAACGAGACATAGGTCAAATATGTTTGCCCTACAAATCATGTATCCACTTTGTTGTGATTTTCTGGAGTTACGGTTATCAATTTTATTATGTTTTGTTGCAGCAAACCTGGCTTAAATACTGACATTTTTGATTTAGCAGTGCTGAGAAACCACTGCACAGACAACTCAAAAGCTGCTCTGTGAGCAGAGTTACATTGAAAAAAGAGCCCTGGTGTTAACCTTTGAAGGGCCAAATACCAACTGTGGGTATTCATTCTACAGCCGATGATAAATGCGATGGCTCAACAACTCAGGTCACATTGAAAAAGGTAAAGAGGCATGACTTTTAAAGGCAAGGGGTCAGTAGTATAAGGTCGACCAAAGAGTTGGCTCTGATGCAGTTGACTCACCACATCACAAGCCACAACACAGACCAGGCTCCAAGTACAAGCTCATAGATCACATTACAGTTACAGCCACGGACAGTTACCAGGCCACAAGAGTAATACCACGTTGATGGCTGCAGCTGTAAAGGGTAAATCCACACTGAATCACTTCCAGAGGGTAAAGAAATGACTGCTGTGTCTGGGTTCAAACTCTCAAGCATGTCGCATCTCTGCCCACACTTGAATCTGTGGGGTCACAGCAAGTATTTTGGCTTTGACAAGTGCTGGTAAATCACCTGCTGTGATGTCACTTTTTGGGACTGTGTAGTGCAACAGGCCGAAAAATTCAAGTGAAGTATTTGGAGATGCAAATAGTTAAAAAAGCCATGAAAATTATTTGTTGACTGACTGACTGGCTGACTGAATATTTCAAACTTACTTCATGTGTGCCATGAGAGAAGTTCATTCTTGCAATGTTCATCCCAGCTTTGATCATTTCCTTGGCCATTTCCACAGATCGGGAGGCAGGTCCTGCATGGAGACATGTCAATGATGGGATTTTGCAGTGAAACACTAAGTGAAATATGAATTTTGTAAGGTCATACTGATGCTTTAAACACAGCTACAATGAGATAATCTTTGAATGCAGTCTGTCACAAGAGCTGAATCGACAGGGTTTGTTAATGAGTCTGACCGATTGTGCAGATGATGCCGGTGTTGCGAGACACAGCAGGTTCAGAGTCGATGTCCAGAAGGCACATGTGCTCAATGAAGGTGTCCGCCATGGCAGCATGCAGCTGCTGGGTGTGGATGATGTCCTTTGACTTCGACATGACTGGATCTGTGTCTGCAGGAAAAATCCTGAGGAGAAGTGTGATGATGAATTAGTACCTGACAACTCTACATCTGATGTGTATTATAGACTGCAGAGAATTTTTTATTTCATGAGCCACAGACAGAAAACAGTCCAGGTAAATAGTTTGAGTTGTGGTCCAAGGAGTGACTAAAAGGCTTCTAATACACTGACCAAGTTCTTGTAACACATTAAAAGTAACAAAATGTCACATAAACGTGAGCATATACATATTTGTAGTATGGAAAGTAAATCAGAAACTATGGTAAGATTCTATCAATTATTTCAATGGAGAAGTTCACACTTACAGTAAGGTGTGACCTCTGCGTGGATTAATTCTAAGTCTCCACCAGCGGAGAGTGACTTTGCAAGCTGACCGAACAGCCTGTGGATAAAGCAACAACCACATGTGCCTGCCTGACTGCACTCACCCACATTCCAGTGGGAATTTACGTCCAGCTGAATAAGAGGAGCTGGTCACTTTGAACAGAAGCTAAAAGTAATTCATAGGCCTACTAGCACAACAATAACTCCAGGAGTCCAGGATGAAGTTAAAAAAACATTATTTCTGCTGCCCAAGGGGTAATGCTGGTTGAGAATCCAAACAATGTACAGTAAAAGCAGAGTTATCAGGATTCAGCTTACAGTTGGCTACAACAGAGGTATGCAACATGACACACTTGTGTTGTCAGTTAGTGCATGTAAACGTGTGTGCTTGTGTGTGTGCTGGGACACAATTCCTGCCCACATAATTCACCTAAAATAGTATTCCTAAGAAGGGAAATTTAGCATTACAGCAGCACAAGAAGCAGAACAGAGCTGTAGCATTATAACAGAATACAGATAAATGGTTAAAATATACACAATTAAAAATCAAAGTTAGTGAGCTAAATGGATGCAAAAACTCTCCTGATATTCCAGAAGTGATATTTAGTTACACTATAATATAATTATATAAATGTAGCAATTAACCATTTATTAATAAGTCATATAGCGAAGGTTTATTCAGTGATTGAAATTACTTTTTTAACTTTTAAAAACACGAAAGGAAATAATCATTTGATTTATACATTCAATCAAAACTATTACAGTCTCCTCTCCTCTCTGCTGGCTGTTACTCACCTACTGGGTGAACTTTGCAGGGACCAAGACGTCACTGGTCCTGTTGGAGCGACAGCTTTTATTCCCCTCACTAACCGGGACTACTTTCCTGTGTGAACGACACCCGGTGACACAGGATATAGGGCGCGACCGTAAAGGGCAGACTCACCGTTTGGAAAGCGAGCTGAAGGTATATTTTTAACATGGAAGCTGTTTTCTATGTAGGCTAAAGTGTTAAACCAAATTTACGGATAAAAACTATGGCTGGACAAGTTGTTATAAAGCTATTGCGTTAACGCATTGTTAGCCTAGGCCTAACGTTAATTAACGCTGACAATTATTTAATTCCATGTAAACGCAGTTTATTATTATTATTATTATTATTATTATTATTATTATTATTATTATTATTATTATTGTGAAAATCCGTTGCCCACTGGCTCTGAATACACATACAGTCGAACCATGGGTGACAGGAGGGGTGGGATAGGCTAATCAACCAGCAAATCACCCACCCAATCAACGAGTGGAGGGAGGCCCCGGCAGACTACCTTGGATGCAGAGCGAGTAAACGGCAGACACTCTATAAATAGTAACCATAGCAACGCCTTCTGTGCTCTACACAGCTGTGGCCTTAAACTGAAATTATAGGCTAACCTTACCCGATAGGCCTACATGACATGCGAATTCCCTCCTGTTGAGGTACTGATAACTATGTAGTAAACAATAAGCCCCATAGACTCTGGAAACTCACTAACAGAGAGGGTCAGTGATTTGTGCGTGAGGCAGAACAACCGCGACAGTTTCACTGGAACGCGTAGGCTCGTTGCTACAATAGGTCGTTACGCCTTGTGCTCGACCTATTCACTTCACTCTAGCTACTGAACATAGACTATTTATGCTGCTCCCTGATAGAAGAAAAATGTTTCTGCTGATACCAGGTCAGAAAAAAAACAAGAAAACAGAATTATATACGTTAACCTGTTGCTCAGAAGGTGCCTGTTATGATGTTACAATTGTCTGGACTCTGATGGTAACTTGTTTTAACAAGCTACATAAAAGGCAATGCCCAGGCAGTGGCAAATAGGTTTAGTTTTATATTTGACTACATTAATGTAAACATTCACAAGAAATAATTTATTGCTACTGTGTAAAGGGAATGCTGCTGGTAAAAAGCAACTTATTTTGTGTAAAGTGTTTGCAAACCACATGTTATTGCACATCTTACAGCAGTAGGGTACATTTAAATTAAAAGTGTACAGTACACTACTTTAGAATTCATTATTCAATTTTGCACATAACAATGTGAATTCATTGTGATTAAAATTTTTAATCGTTACTCAGCACTAATTAAAACGTAAAAGTTGGATAAATGGTGAGGGAGGATACAGTGCAGGTGCAAGTGTTTGCCTGGCCAATCACAAAGCTCTCACTGATACTTTAACATGATCCTGGGTCACCTATTTGGAACGGAGGCACTTAAATCATAAGAAACATGATCTTTTGACTGTAATTTAGGTTGTGCTACTTTACTTTCCTGCTGTATCGTGTATCTGTAAATTAATTATTGTTAATGTTCTGATTATGGTTTTATCGTGATTTATCTCTAGGATCAAGGAGTTTCTTCATTGGTGTATTGCCATAGGCTATTGAATATTTAATGTTCAATGGGTGTCTGTGCATGAACCTTGATAACTGTTGTTTATGAAAATGGCAATAAAAATATGTTTTTAAAAGGTGGCAACTGGTAAGAATCACAATATTTGTATTAAGCCTATACGGGCTACTTGAGGACCAGCCTTTATTTCTTATTCTGACCTCTGACCCCAAACTTTACTCAGTCCATGCTTAAACACACTTCTTACACTGACCTATTGTCCTCACTGTTTACATAAACTCTAAACATACAGAAAAGTCCAGATACTTTATAATTGGTCCTTTTAGCTTCCTTTCCAAGACACAAGATGCATTTTGTTATGCAGCCTTGTGCTATATAATGACTAATAAACAACCTTGTACCTTGTATACATTATCAACAACATCATGCAACATGTGATAAGAAAAGTTTGTTGCCTGGTCACAACCATGTCAGGACTTTTATTCTTTATTTAATTGACATGCACTTAGATCATGTCAGTGCTCTTGACTAAGCAACTAGGGGTAAGTGTCTTGTTCAGGGACACATTTGTGGACGTGTCCCAGTGGGGAATCAAACCCGGGTCCATCACACCTAAGGCATGCATCTTATACAGAATAGGAGGCTTAGAATAGGAGGAGGTCAGTCACTGATCGCTGCACAGTGACCAACCTCTACTTTTGATACTGAGGTTGGGAAATATGAATTAGAACTAAGGTGCAGCCAAGCTGAAAATGACATGAAGTGGAGGATATGACAGCTGAAGAGTCAAAATCAACAGAAGGTGCTTGCAGAGATGCAAGCATCTACTGTAAAATATGTCAACATCAACCTGCTGATATGACAGATGGACAATTACATTACATGGATTGTAACACAGGACACACTTTTACCAAAAATAGATGTAAAACCCCATCATATTTCTGGTTTTCAATCTGCCATGGTCTGTCATAGTAGGCCTATATATAGTTGGACCATGCAGGGCTCCATGTAGCATGAGGAACATGATAGGAACACACTGTACCATACCATAAAACTAGATCCACCCAGTGCCACGTTCAACGTTCAGTCCTCTAAATGTTATTTAATACAATCAAAATGTGCGTTTCAGCCACGCTCTGTAATATTGTCATTTTCATCTTCTGATAGGGGTTACTCCATTGTTTTAAACATTCCATTAGCAGTCATTTTCATATACCAATATTTTGTATTAACCAGAATTTACAAAAACTATAAGATACCCGTAAAGTCCAAAGAGTTTTAAAACCAATGTTTAACCAATTTTTAATAAAAAAGTCTGTACATGTTTATTTGCTACAAAGCTATCTGACAAGGTAAAAACGAATGTACTGTAGAGTATTTCAGCTGGATTGGCCTGTCATGTATGACTTCTATATATTCTTGGAATGCATGAATGTTAAGATCCTTTAAGAGGCGGAAATCTGACTCCAAACCGACTTTCACCCAACTCCTGTCCATGTAAAGATAAATGTACAAGGCCACTCTGACCATTAGATGACTAATACTCATGCATTAATGTAAAAGCAGATTTTACTATTGTAGTCTGTTATGGAGAAGCTAATTTTGTACTATTTTGTATACTGTGGGCCTGTAACTAATGATTATTTACATTATGGATTAATCTTGGATTATTTTCTCTTTAATAGATTGATTTGTAGAAATTACGAAAATTGGGAGAAATGCTGTCAAAGAGCCCAAAGGGACATGTTCACAATGCTCCTTTGTTCAACCAGTAGTACAAAATACTAAATTATTCTAAATCAATCACAATAATTTTAAAAAAAACAAGCAGCCAATGTTCACCTGAAAACACTGAAAAATTCTATTCTATTTAATTCTATATAATCTATATAAATTCTATCTATTTTTCTATCAATCAATTAACCTACTAATTGTTTCAGCTGTACTTGTACATTTAAATATGTTTTGTGTGCAAAAATCTTAACTTGAAAGTAACTAGTAACTAAAGCTGTCAAATAATTGTAGTAAAGTAAAAAGTGCAATATTTCCTTGATTATTCAGTGGCAATGCTAACTTTGCACTTAAGTACAACACTTGAGTAAATGTACTTAGTTACATTTTACCCTTGTTCATTTCTGAGTGTGCAAGTGATGGACACTATTCTTCCATGAGGCAGCATTACTCCCAGCTGCAAAACATTTAAACCCATTGTAGCAGTTAGATAAAATAGCTTTGTAAAACTAAAAGTAAAATCTGTGGGAAAACTTTTATCTTCCCCCTTTATCTGTTTGTGAAATTTAATTGTCAGTGACATTCCAAAGTCACAGTTTGATTTTTAACACAATTAGTGCAGTGTAAGGTATCCAATTGGTACATGAATAGGGACACACTGTTCTCTCTTTCTCCTCTCTCTCTCTCTTTCTGTCTGTCTGTCTCTCTCTCTCTCTCTCTCTCTCTCAACAACAGCTCTCTCTTGTGGACAACTGCTTTAAATGTCTTTTACTTAAGTTCTGCTGGATGAGAGTAATCCTGCAGAACAACTGAAGTACATCAACAGGGCTCTGCTTTGAAAAAGTGCCTCACTACCTCTGGTCTCAGCTCACATCAAACCAGCAATCACCTTAAAGTCGTTAGACTTTTTTAAAATTTTACTTTAGCTGCAATAGTAATAGCTTGTAATAGTTTTTCTTTACTGTAATGTGAAATGAATTTGGATCCTGTGTATGTCTGCCATAACTGCAGCTTGGGTCCTTTGCTGCATGTCATACTCCTCTTTCTATCTGCTAATTTCCTGTATATATCTCTACTGTTATTATGGAATAAAATAAATTATTTAAAAAGAGAGAGAGAGAGCTCTTAATCTCAATTAGATGGCCTGTTTAAATAAAGGATTTACCTACTTGTAATTCTCTAAGTTGACTTGACTATAGGTGTCTACATCAGATGTAGTAGATATTATACAGAGTTGGTTGCTGTAAAATGACTCAGAACCTGTTGTTTATCTTGTGGATCTGACAGATAAGGCCTAAAAGTTATGATACTATAGTTGGTGCATCAAATGAGTTGGGGGTTGACAACAACACAAACACTACACAAATAGAATATAAATGAAAATCCCTGCAGCAAACACTGTCTTTGTGAAGCCGATAAATTTCAGTTCAGATCTTTATTGTCCCACAAGAGGAAATTCTTTGGCAGCAATGCAACATAAAAACACAAACATAAAACAAGAAACATAAATGCAGTAAAAACACACTAAGACAATTGAATACATTTAAAGTGCTTTCCTAGTTACACATTTCAGAATAAAACAAAGGGTGTATGATAAGAGAAATGAATGCTGCAACAGGAACAATAAAGAATGTGCTAGAGGAAATTTCTAATGTATTAGAATTAAGAGCGTTTACTACACATGGGATAAATGAAACCTTGAATCTGTTGCATGTGATTTTTGTAAACCTGTATAAATTGTGTTGCTTTGTATTTGATTGTTATATATTCATATTGTTCATGCACAGCCTTGAAAACGGCAGTATACACAACAGGGGTTCCTGATACTGTTTCCACCTGCTATAAATAAACACTGCCAAAACAAACACTCATTTGTGTCTAAGTGGATTACTCTGAGAAAAGCACTTGTTGAGAGAAGACTTGCACAGATGTATGTAGTCCTAGAAGTGTCTAATCTGGCCAGACTGCAGAGCAGCAGGAGACTGCTAACAAGGGTAACTGCCGATTAAGGTCAGACTGCAGCACAGCAGACAGAAAGGAAGACTAATAACTACCAAACACTACCCGTATCACCATCCTTCAGCTCTGCTGCCAGGGATCTTTGCTCTCATCACAGTCGTAAAACTGATTCATGAATCTGCCTTTCAAGAGTCTGGAGGAAAGTATTATAGGTGCATTTGTTTCGCTTCTCCTTTACTGAGAAACATATGTACGCTGTGGAAAGGATGGCAGTTATTTCACACAAATAGGACAGAGATACTGTGAGTGTGCACAGAAGCATGGACTGAAAAACTTTGGACTTGCAAGTCTCATCCTCAGCCGCTCCTCTGTCTGGACCAGGTTCAGTTGATCAGGCTGTCAGTACCTACAGCCAATCATGTGATGCTAAACATGTGGGACTTCCTGCTGTTCAAAACCAGAGGGGGAGAGGACAGCCAAACGCAAACAGCCAGCCGAGCCATCAAATAGGAATATCCATTGATTTGCTGTTTCAAGGTCACATATGGAATTAAGATTTTCCCTTCTGTTGTTTTTTTTATTTTTATAATTGCATTGTTTGTTCAGTTGGAATATGTGGAAACTGCAAGTGTTTCTTGATAAGAAAGGGTAAGGACTGTTTTGCTTTTGTGCCACTGACTTCATTAATGCATTATTACCAAACAAGTTCCTGTCTTTTGAATAAGGAGATGCAAAAACAAAGCGAGGCAAATAAAATAACCTTGGTAATGAAAACACAGTTTCAATTTTGAAGAAGTTACTGACAGTAATATGTTTATATGTGTGCATTGTAGAGGTGAACTAATGATGTAACGTGTTTTTCCAGCATAACGTTTGATCGTGTCAGTCACAGTGGAGGGAACAGACTGTAGATCATTGCTGAAGAACTGCCAAAGAACTGAAAAACATGGTGAGTCTATAAGCCCCAAAAGTCTCCTATTTATATTTTTGTTATATTCTTGATATCAGTCTGGGAATGACTTTAGAATTGAAATCATTAGTCAGTTCATTTATTAGTTGGTCAGAATTAATCAGAAACAATTTTGATAATTGTTCAATGGTTAAAGTCAATTTTTAATCAAAATGACAGAAATTAATGGTCCCAGCTTCCTGTCTGGTTCTTAATCGATTATCTGCTAGTTTTTTTAGTTTTCTTCAACAATTAATATCTTTACTGTTGTCTGACAAAACAAGATTTTGGAATATATCACCTTGGGCTCTGGATAACTATACAATTAATTAAATGATTAATGAAGGACATACTATTGCAAATTAATTGATAATGAACCTAATCATTAGTCGATGTCCTGTCTTGTTTTGCAACAACAAGATGTGCGACTGCAAAGACATTATATCACATATTATATGTAGTAGATGTCCTATGTATAAAATAAGTGGCAGTCTCAGCAGCACAGTTATGGTAAGCAGAAAGACCAAATTGGCTGTGTAAATAAGGGGATCTTTTGCTTGATAGCTCTTCCCATTAACACGACAGGAGACTGATTGCGAGCAGTGGGCAGAGAGCCAAACTGATGAGGACAGTGACACAGAAGACGTCCTCTGTGGAATCCATGTAAGCATTACTTTGTTGTGGTTGAATTATTTTCACACAATAAATAACTAGTACCATCACACACTTGAGTAAAGATGTACAGAAACTGAACCATATGAAGTTCAGATCAAAAAAGTATCATATTGTATAATAATAATAATAATAATAATAATAATAATAATAATAATAATAATAATAATAATAATAATAATAATAATAAAATAAAAATAATATAATTTGATTTAATTTAAGTGTTAATAGTGTATGGGTAGCATCCATAATAGGTTAATAACAGGTAATAAATTGATTGAATATTGATACACTTAAACAACTCCATACATGTAATAGCTGTACAGGTCCAAGTCACAAGTAGGTATAAAACTCTTACTAAATGTGTTCAAAACCCTTGAAGACATGTTGAGATTTGAGATTCTTTCCTGACATCAAAAATAGTTGTTTGACAAAAAATTATTTACTCAAGGTCCACTTTCTAGAGGTCTCTTTCAGCAGCGTCTTGTGGTCTTCATCAGCAAATGGAGTTTATGAAAGGAAAGAAGCATTTATAAATAAATAAGTAAATATGTAATTAATTAATATGTTAAATACAATTGCAATAAACCCTTAATCATAAATGTCCTTGAATGTTTTATTTTGCTATATTCATGCTTTACAGGAGGAGTTGTACAATTACAGTTTGCTATTATATACACTTGTATTATGTGTATAATGTGTTATGGTATGTTATAAACCATTCATTAATTACATATGCTGCTTATGACACTAAATACAAAATAGGGTTGATAAAATTAGCGTTAGCTACATTTTATGTCTTAACAAATGTCTTATTTCTTCATGATGGGATTAACAGCCTTCTTCTCAGCCAATATTGTTAAAAAATCTGAGTGGTTTTATCCCTCGACCCCTGTGGTGTTGAGCTGTGTGGACCATAAGGTAAGTGTGTTAGTGTTTGTCTTGGCAGGAGAGCTGTGCCACTGACCTGTATCACCACCCTCAGCTGGATACTGACATTGAGGCAGTCAGGACTTTGTATTCAGACTCTGCAATCTATATCAGGTCAGAACAACTTTTCGTGTCCATGGCTTTAAAAGGAAAGGATCTCTGCTTCCTTACATTGTCAAATCTCCCCTTCATTTTCTTCTGCTAGGGAATATGCGTCAATTGATGATGTGGATGTTGACTTAAACATTGATGCCAACTTTCTGGATGTAAGTTAAATTTACTATACTCTAAATTCATGTACAATATATTGATGAGTTTGCTGCCATGGATCTTGTTCTGTTTAACATGATTACACTGTTTGGTGTCCACAGGAGGAAGTGGCCAAGGCTTGGAGGGTTAATCCATCAGAGCCCATCGTTATCCGTCTGCACTTTTCTCTGTCTCAGTATCTGGATGGACCTGGTAAGCATCGACAATGCTGCTGCAAAACAAATGTATAAACTCCAGAAGTGGAAGGGCTTTCTAAACCCACAAAAACCAGTTCATTAGAAAAATTCAATTCAAAATCACCAGATTTGAAGATACATGGTTCTCACAGGACAGGAAGGGCATGAAATATTGTAATCTGAAAAGTAACTGGTAACAAAGCTGTAAGACAAATGTAGTGGAGTAAAAAATACAAGATTTGCCTCTGAGATGTAGTGGAGTTAAAGAATAAAGCAAGGCAGGGAAAGTTTATTCGTACAGTACATTTCAACAACAAGGCAATTAAAAGTGCTTTACATAAAATATAAAAGCAACAGGAACAAGATAAAAAAAGTTTTTAAAAAGTTAAATAGAAAACAAAAAGTTCTCTCACTGTTTTACTCTTTTGACTTCCCATCTTCTACCCTATCCTTTTTTTAACACTTAGGAACTCTAACCCTTTAACACTTAATAAAGTTACATATAATGGAAATACAGTTAAGGTTAAGGAAATAAAGTAAATCACAAGTAATTCGAATTTATACTTGAGTAAATGTACTTAGTTTTCATCACTGACTCTAATTCGGTGTGACACCTGATTGAGGATTGTTTCTCACCACAGCGCCTTCAGTCGAAGTCTTTCAGTCATCGAACACAGATAATTTCAGCCTTGGGAAACAACTACAGAAGTGAGTGTTTATACTATAATTGTATGGCAGCAATAATAAGATTTCTTAGTGCATTAGTAGCCTACATATAATGGAAGTCAATAGTTACTTTAAATTTGGATGAACAGTTTAAGCCTTTCCATGCTATTCATAACTTATCTTATTGATTGCTCAGACTAACTCTTCATTTGTGTCCCCAGTATTCTCACAGTCTTCTTATCTCGAGAGTGGAAACATCTGACCAACGACAACATCGTAGTCCGACAGAGGAGCGGACACAGCTGGTTCAGGCCAAGGGGAACCATCAAGAAATTTCGAGCAAGACTTCGCATCTGGCTCCCAGTGTCAAAGTATGTGACAATTAATTCAGGAGTTTTGTCGCTGATTCAGTATGTTCTTGAGTCTCTATTCACTGCTTCCTCACTCACCCTGAGCAGGTCCAATGAGCTCCAGGAACAAAAGATAATTTTACCAGCGAGGAGACAGAACCGTTTCACAAATCCTACATCTTCCTACACCAGCAAGAATCCCAGAGGGGAGCTCTTCACCTACACAGCCAGTGGGAAGGTGAGGACTCCCTCTCTGTGTGACATTGACTTGAGTATTTTATGGATTTTGCTGGTTGCAGGTTTTTTTCTCCCCTCTTACAGTTCTGTAACTGTTTAATAATAGTGTCTGTGTCCCTTCTTCCACAGAGGGTGGTGGTGTCTGCAGTCAAGTCATCAGCACAACTTAGTACCAAACAGCTGATAGAGCTGCTTTTCTCCACCCAGGCCATCAGGCACTGTAAGACCACCCCGACTCTGCAGCACGGCTTCTTGGTACAGGTAAAAAAATAAGAAATCAACAGTGTTATATTGTGTCAGAAAGAGAATTAAAGAGTAGCTGCAAACCCAGTCTTGTAATCCAGCTAGTGCTGACATCTAGTGGTGATCTTGTGCTCTTTTTCACATCCTGTAAAGCAGTGATTTAAAATGCTAGGACCGCCTAGTTGTGTAAAAGGTTAAATTTTCAGTTTGCTGATCTGAGAAATGGCAAACAAGACAATTCATTCTAACATATCTGCATATTGCACCATGTTTAAATAATGAAAAATGCTACCCAAAAATTCAAAATAAATATTAAACAGCTGACAAGACAATCTCACCACATGGTCCATTCAGTAGCTTTCCTGGGGCTTTCAATCATATCACACAATTTTCTAAGCATTTCTAAGCATTTACACACTTGTCATGGAATTGTATTTTTTGCCCACTTTAAACATCATCATAGCTTAAAAGTTAATAGTCTACAACATGCATTTTATTTTGACACTGTGGTCTAAAGCAGCATACAAATGAAGTACAATCCTAGCCAGAGTAGGTCAAGAAATACCCTAACCTTAACACAAGGAAATGCCTTCGTTATAGGTGCCACACATTCAGTTGCTTCACCTGACACAACCTTTCTTCACCATCATTTGTGTTTAACAACAGGCCAAATGTTGCAAAATGGTTCACAAATGCATTTTTTGGTTCTAACTCATATGAAGCAGGTGCTAAGTTGGATTGCAAGCAAAATGTTTTTCATTGTGTATGCAGATAATGAAGTATGCTGAGCAGAGAATCCCCACTCTGAATGAATACTGTGTGGTCTGTGACGAGCAACATGTGTTTCAGAACGGGCCTATGTTAAAGGTACACTCCTACCAAGAAATTAGCTGGTGGTTTAATGGCTGAAGCAAAAATAAAAGTACAGTTGACCTGTTAATATATTGTTGTTATTTTGCTTTGTGTGTGTTTCTAGCCAGCAGTTTGCACCAGGGAGCTATGTGTGTTTTCCTTTTATACATTGGGGGTTATGTCTGGAGCTACAGAAGAGGTTGCCACTGGTGCAGAGGTTGGTAACACTTATACACACTTTTATAGGTAGTCTGAGGGATCATAGTATACGATAACTGTATTGCCGTAATCTGTGTTCTACAGGTAGTTGACTTGCTGGTGGCCATGTGCAGAGCCGCCCTTCAGTCTTCACGCAAGAGCATCATATTTGAACCATATCCTTCTGTTGTTGACCCGTACAACCCCAAAACACTGGCCTTTAGTCCTAAGGTATCAGATGGGCTAATCTAACGTATTACTGACTTGTTTTTAATGCACTATTCAGTATGTCATTTCTTCTTTCTGACTCATGTATTGTTTGTGGCAGAGAAAGAGCTACGACAGGCTGCAAAAAGCTCTGGACAGCGTCTTGTTAATCAGGAGGATAGCACAGGTGACTGATCTTATAAATAAATACTACACTCACGACACCATTGTCAAGCTTCACGTGTGGTTCTCTGGTGAATGTTTCCTCAACAATTGCATTAATATAAGTTGGATGAAACTCTATTTTGTCATATGAAGGGTCCATATTCTGAAATAAAGAAGCAGATGGACAAGATAGACCCTCTCGCTCATCCTTTATTGCAGTGGTGAGTGATACACTCAAAAGTAGCATTTCACCCATATTTTTTTTCTATTTTAATAAACTTCATATATCTCATCAAACCCAAATGTTTCTTAGATTCATGTGTGTTTGTATGTTTGACAACAGGATTTTAGCAAGCAACAGATCACACATTGTCAAGCTTCCACTGAACAGGGTATGATAGAGTAGTTAAAAGTTAGAATATAATGTCTCAACACAGTAGTAGCAAGTTTTACAGTAGTAGTAGTTCATAATTAGAAGCCAAATGTGTTTTATACTTGATATAAATTATATTGTTGTTTCTCTCTCATCTATTTTTTAATATCGCTTGGTGCACAATAGCAACTTAAGTTCATGCACACACCCCATCAGTTCCTGTTGATCAGCAGCCCTCCATCCAAAGAGGCTCGTTTTCAAACTGCCAAGAAACTTTATGGCAGCACCTTTGCTTTCCAGTGAGTAAAGTCAAAATCTGTGCCACTAATGTAAACATCTTTATATCAACACTATATACAGGATATGATCCCTGTTTCATATGCTATTTTCTTTTCTTTCAGTGGCTCCCACATTGAAAACTGGCACTCTATTTTGAGAAATGGGTTGGTTAATGCCTCTTATACAAACCTACAGGTATGTGTGTATGAAAATAAATAAATAAAGGGTTTTGTATTCTTTGAGCTTAAGTTAATTTAAACCTTTAAATTGAATTGAATGTTCACAGTGGAGACTTCAACAGACTATATCTTTTGTCAGACTTGAGATGAAGTATACATGTTAGACCCATGTTCATTTTCTACAATCTGACCTTTTTGGCCTCTTTTCTATTTAAGCTTCATGGAGCTGCATATGGAAAAGGCATCTATCTGAGTCCTAGCTCAAGCATATCATTTGGATATTCTGGTATGAATGCACAATGTAATTTAATTTCCATATTACTTTGCATACAAAATGACCCATTTATACAAAGGTTACCATTACTTAATGATGCTAACATGTTTTTGAAACTTTTCCTCTTTGTTCAGAAATGGGTAAAGGACAACACCAAATACCCACAAAAGAAGAACTCATAAAGAAATACAACCACATAAACAAAATCAAACAGGTAGATTCATTCACATTGGTCATTGGTGCAAAAATTTGCAGAGATGCACTTTTGTTTTTTGAATCTTATCCTGTGTTCTCTTCTTGTCTTAGGAACACCCGGGACAAACCAGGTTTCTGCAAAATAGGAACCTAAACTGCATTGCTCTCTGTGAAGGTACATCTGAGATAATAGATACGTGTTACAAAGAGCTGTGATTTGATAATATAAGGAGTGATTTTTTGACACTGTTTTATAAAAGTTGTCCGTGTGTCTGGACAGTAATAACCTCAAAGAACCTTCAAAAACATGGGAACATTTGGGTGTGTCCAATATCTGACCATGTGTGCACACGTTTCCTCTTTGTGTGAGTATAACACCAAGCAGCATAGACGCAACTGCATGGAGAAAAAAAAATCTGCCTAAATGATATAATTTGAGACGATATTTCAGATTTCTGCAACGTTCTGCTTTTGTCTTTCCCAGGTATGAGAACGGCCAGGTGGGAGATGTCCACATCAACACTCAGGAAGCCAAGATCCACAGGGAAATTTTACAACTAATTGCTTCAAAGCCATGCTGAGGCTTGGAACCAAGAACAAAACACTGACTGAGAATAGGTCTTAGTTTATTTGTGGCTAAACTTATTAATTTTGGATTTACACTCTGCTGTAATTTCAATCTGTGTTGAACATAACTCTGTACTGTAAGCACATATTTTGTACATTTTTATAACCATTTTTAAAAAAATAAAGCTTTCAATTATTTGCTCATTGAGTGCAACAGATGCTTTCCTTTTACATGTTAATACAGATTCCCCACAGCTCAAAGGTCCACTGTGTAATTTGTGTAATACGTGTGTTGTACCACAAGATGGAAGTGTAACCACAGTAACACTGAGTCAATAACGCCACACAATTGATATGTTTTGGCACTTAGAATTCAAAATTAAAATTAAAAACTACCTACTACTACAGATGTCTAAATTAGAAAGCATTGTGAATACATTCAAAACTTGGGATCTTGACGTGAGCAATTCTAGCAACACTAGACAACAACTGCATAAAACACCAGATGTGTCACGGGAGTCACTGAAACTGAGAGTTTTTTCTGGCACATGCACAGACTTCAGTGAACCATTATCCAGAGTTTTTACTGATATTTTCATGATGGTAATATATTCACTGATGGACCGTTAACATGCATATAACTGACATTCATGGCCAGTGGATTATTCTCCTGAGAATCCAAATGCAGTTTTCTCTGCATTATTCTGACACCACCAAGATCCACATCTTTGTGCTGATTGTTTTGAGGCAGTAAACATGGGGTGCATACCATCCTGTGAGGCAGAAATGCACCATTATAACAGTGTACTGGTTCCATATGAGCCCCACAGCTGCCTCCTGATCTCCTCCCTCGGTTCATCTCCTCTAAAGAGAGCATCTACGAAAACACCTCTGTTTGCATCTGGATACTTTTGTTTTCTTACAAGTATGTTTTTTATGCAAGTTTGGCAAAGAAAATGCAGCAGCTCAAAGGTATGATTGTCTTAATAAATAGCACTGACTCAAAGGGGCACGAATGATGTGGCAAACATTTTCTGGGTCAGCCCAGCAGGCAATGGACTGACGGGAGGAGAACTGTGAAGTTGCTTTAATAGCCCAAAGGAAGACATTTCTCAAGGTCCATATGGCTCAGTGATGATAGAGCAGAGGGGAATTTGTCTTGTAAATGATAGCCTTTATGGTATGTAGACTACTACTAGGCAGAATTCCGGTATAAAATATATATCGGTATTTAGCGGGCATGTTTTTACTATTTGTATCAGCTTGTTTCTTATTTCACCATTTTTAATTATATTTCATTCTCCTCCTTATTTAAGTGTAACTTACTGAATCTGCCTCATTCAGTTCTCTTCACACTCACAGACCTACCATAGGCCTACCTCTGCTGCAAACACATCAGCGTGCCCGCTTCTTTCCGTCTCCCTTTCCCTGTGTGTCTGCACCTGTGAATTTCTCCATCAGTAGCAGGCAATGTTACATAAAGTTATATAAAGTCCCCCCAAAAATTGTCTTCTGGACTCTTCTACCCGCGATTCCGTTACCAGCAGTGGCTGAGCTGCATGTTGAGGAGGCGTGTTGACAACGTAGCCTATCTAAACAAAACCAACGTGGTACCTAATGTTGGTAGCTAACGGATGACATGTTACTATTGTGTTCACTGTTGCTTCACCTGGTCCACTCTTGTGAAATATCCACCATGGCGCTACTTGTAGCGTAATAATTCAGTGTTTCTCTGATAAATGCTAGTGTCACCTAACTTGGGCGGACCATTTAAGTAAAGTGTATGTGTGGGTAACATTGAGTGAACAGTTATTTTTTACTTTTTATAAGCAGTGTTGACCCATGTCTCCCTCCATGTTGTTAAAGTTTGTGAGTAGACAGCTGCGTGCAGATTCAGAGGGAGGGTTGGGACTGCACTGAAACATATTAATTAACTCAACATCAGCTTATATCAGTATAAACGGTATTGTCTAATTTTATATCTCTTTTGAAATTATATTGGTGTACCTCATTATACCGATATAGGCCTAGCGCCCATCCCTAATGATTTGATGCCTTAAGTAGCCTATTATTTTCAATTATCTTAACCTCTGTGAGATTGTAGATTGGTGCAATATCTGTAAAAAAAGACACATTAAGAATGTCAACAATAAAAACCAATTCAGTTAAAACAAAGGACTGTTTCAACTACATGCCCTGTTAAATCTCATTAACTCATGTTTATTCATCCATATAATTCAAGCAACCACACGGACAAATTAAATCTCTGAGCCCTAGAGGGTTTGACAAAAGCTTCCCTCCAAAACCAACAAACTAGAATGTGACAGGCATTATTAAATGTTGCATGTGCCTTTAAGAGCACTATGTCCCACTCTACATGTCTCTCTCTGTGCCTCATATGTGTTTGTTGGCATCAGCTGTCCTCAGTGCTGAATAGAGCAAGGACATCTTTTCCTTCACGTCAATGGGATTAGAGGAAGAAATATCCTCTTCATACTGCTGGCTGCCATCTCAGTGCTCAGAAGACAACATGGAAATGCAGTATGGACAGAGGACAGAAAGAAGAGCAAGATGCGTCACAAGTTTTGATTACAGTTTCTAATATCTTTTTCTAAATTAACAAGAAATTTTCTACCGATCTCAAGGGATGTATGCAAATAATCTGAGCCTGCGACTCTGAAACAGAATCCTGCGCTGGTATTTCACTGCTTTCTAAAAAATGACTGAGCCCAGGGGTCAGATAAAGAGTTCAAATGCTGAAAGCAGCACTGTAATGGGACTGCAGTCTGCTTCTTTCAACCCTGATGTCCCATCTTCCTCTTTGTCTCCAAAACTTGGCCAGAGCAACTTCAGGATAGTCAGCCGCGCACAGGACAGCAGTCCCTATCCGATCCCTGGCATGGCAGCAGACATCCTGCACATGCGAGTGAAAGAAGGAAGCAAGATCCGCAATTTACTGCGGTTTGCAACAGCTCGCATGCAAGGGGTGGGAAAGGACAGCAATGGGACATCCCTGAAACAGGTAGTCTTCACAGGCTCAGGTAGAGGAGTCACCAAGACCATAACTTGTGTGGAGATTCTGAAACGCAAAGTGGGAGGGCTGCACCAGGTGTCCAAGCTCTACTACAAGATGGTGAATGAGGTTTGGGAGAGTCCACAACAGGGAGCACCGGGTATAACCATGCAAAGGACAGTCCCTGCTATCTGTATCCTTCTCTCTAAAGACCCTCTGGATTCCCAAGAGCCTGGATACCAACCCCCCCAAAGCCTGCATGTTCCCACAGAGGATGCAGAGAGTAATAGAGCTCTGCTCAGGCCAGCTCAGCACAGTCCCTCCTCACAGCACACAGCCAAGAGAGTCTGTCTGGATGACTAGAGTGTATGTTCTCCATGAATGTCTTACTACACCATAAGAAATATAAGAAAATTTAAATATTTGTTAGGTTAATGAGAGGACTTTTTAATCTCTCATTGTAGCATCATCAAGTTTGATATGAAATACCTCAGTATACAAACTTTTTTTAAAAATTTTTTGTAAGGTACTCCACCACTAAAGTGAAAAATTGCTTCTGTCTCTAATGGCCTAAAAAAGACATTTTCTCAATTCATAATCTATAGTGTTGCATCAGTATACAGCTTCACTGAGAATTACTAAAAGGTCATAATACTCTGAATTATTTGTAGCAATACATGTGCATGTTGAAATTTAAATCTGTTTTTAGCTAAACTTTGTTAAGTTTTGTTTAAATTAATATTATATGCAATATAACTGGTCACATTAGTAGCTACATATTATTAATATCAGCGCTTATTCTGACGCAAATGATCAGCAAAGCACAGCAAAAGTACACAAAGTTGGTTACAGTCATTGTAAATATGAACGTCAAGGTTTGCATGAATAGTCTTCATTCTGTATTCTGTGTTTTCATGTACATTAACATTGGTCATTGGACCATAATGTTTTGGTTATGGCTTGATTTTCATAATAACGCTGTCTTTTATTTAACGTAACATCAATAAATTAATTAGTTTGGAAATGCATCTCAACTTTGGTGTGTGTTGTACTTTCTGACTTCCTTCCTCACTTTTAATGGCCAGGTATGTGTACACATACAAGGAATTTGACTCCAGTCTTGCATTACGCTCAGTGTACATACACAAAATAAGCATAAACAAAAAGGACAACAAGCTAAACAAAAACACACAAACTACATTGTTCATTACATACAATCACATAATCATTAACAAAGCAATACAATTCAAAGATAGCAAGATAATAGTGTAGTGAAGCAATGGTACAAACGATGAAGGAATAAATCAATATTTTTATGCAGGTTTTATTATGTACAAGAGGTAAGATTAAGATGAAATGCAGCACAGTGAAATGTAAAAACAACAGAAGGCAAGTTCTGTTTTTTTTTCTGTCGACATTATAGAATGTAACCTACTAGCCAACTGATGAAGAAAGTTACCGGAGCAGATATACAGGGAGCGACCGAAAGAAGTGGGGCACACTGACATGTTTGCAGCAGAGGTACATTGGGTCTGTCAGTGGGAAGAGAACCCCCTCCCCACAGCCAACTTAGCAGAAAATACCAATATATATTTTATACCGGAGTTCTGCCTAACAGTACCAATATGACTTTTTGGTCCATATCGCCCAGCCCTATTCTATGTAGATAGCTTTCATGCAAATTGTTAGTGCTAATGTTTTAGCTGTAAGCTTTTTGGCTACAAGAGTCTGAGTTAGTTGTAACAACAATGAAAATGTTAAATATATGCATATATACACACGGTAATGTTTAATTATTTTATTATTAAGTTCACATGGTAGTGTGAGACTTGTATAGGCTTCTCTGTGGGCCTGTGAGGCCTGCACTCTAGGAGTACCATATCTCTGTCACCATTGTGACGTGGAAGACAAACAAGCACAAACACACTCGCTACTGTGTCACTAATATGAGAGACAGTAAATAACATACTTGGATCACCCCTATATGCATGCACGCATGCATGCACGCAACACACACACACACACACACACACACACACAGTGACACATCAAGTATGTTAAAAAAGTGTTAATAAAAAAGTTTCAATATCATGTTTGTCTCATATTCCTTATTACATAATGTTACATTTCACCCAGGGTATGTTACAACTAACTCGGACGATGGGGTGAATTGTAATGTTTTACTCCTTGTGTTTGAGACTAAACTATGCATTTTCTGACTGTGTTACAATGTGCAACAACAGTTGCCCATTTTAATTGCAGACACATGTAACTAGTTTGTATCACATTTTGAAGGCACTGGCTTAACAGAGCTCAGAGATACAGACAGAATTGTCAAAAATGTGCTCCCCTATAGCAGGTGCAAGTATTCAGCTTGGAGTCATTTATAGCGTCCTACTAAAATATATCCCGTGATTACTTAATTTCTCTGTGACAATAATAATGTATGTATGAACATGTTGATCCATTTTACGCTTGGAGCAACTCGTCCTAAAATAAAGAAAATATTGTGTCTAGGTCAGTCAGAATCAGTGGTTCAACAATACAGAAAAAACATCAATGCTCTGCAGTTTGCGCATGCGCCCGACGGTATCGCGTACGTGACCCTTGGACAAGTCGGCGGCGCTAGCTTCCTCCTGCCAAATCTCACCGGTTCGTGTGTAGCTGGCTGTCCCCCATCATGTTCAGAGCCGCCGTCCGACTATCGGTCTCCGGTGTCCGGAGTTTAACCCGTACGCAACCCGGGTGTCAAGGTATGTGTTCACCTCTGAATGTTATTTTGTATTTTGGTAGCGTGTGAAACTGGCAGGTCGAAGTTGTAGCGGAAATCAAGGTGGTTGTCGGCACATTGCTGTGCTAGCACGACTATGCTAGCTAGCCGATAATAGCGTAGCCGGTGTCAACTATCAGTTATAAATACACGCCGCACTGTTAAACGTGTTAATGTTTCAGTCAGATTGTGTAGACTTTCGTTCAACACTTCCATTACATACATATTCTGGGTATGTGCTGCTCTGAAAATGTCCTGGTGGTTCAGCTCGGTGGTGTCTGTGTCCTTGCCATGACCCATTTGGAAGGCTGAACCAGGGGCCCTGTGGTTCTGCTCCTGATGCTAACATGCTAACTAGGTTAGTTTAGTATTGCTGTGTTACCTTATAGTAACACAGCAAACAATCTCTGAGGTCGTCGTGATAATTTAGCTATTATTTCACTACATTATCTACCTGTTTGGGAAGTTAATTTTAGCAGAATGTAACATTAGATGAACGTTAACTAAGTTAGCGAGTTAAATCCAGAGTGTATGATTCAATAATATATCACAAAGATAATTATAAATTTGACTTTCCTGTTTGTCAGTGTGTATTCACCCTGGTAGGTGCAATAGGTAGGTCATGTCAGGACGGTGGCAGTGATCCAGCTGCACTAAAGTAGTTGTCCTTTTTCCTCACTCAGTGTAATGGTTAGATATCTTGACTGTGTTTGCCCTTCTACATTACCTGACGCTAGATGCCACTGTACGCACTTTATTTTATTGATAATAGGTTGTCCAACTAAATAATGTTTTTACTGTGCAGCTCCTTTGGCCTCAAGGTGTTACTCACATGGAAAGCAGGAGACAGATGAGGAGTTTGATGCCCGCTGGGTCACTTATTTCAACAAGCCAGACATTGATGCATGGGAGCTGAGAAAAGGTATGTGTATGGATGACTGTGAAACTGAATCATAGTAACGTTATATTGTATTGTAATACAAGTACTAAAATGTGAACAAGGTAAACATAAAAAAAGATTTAACATATTTTATTTCCATGAAATGAATAATTAATACAATTGAATGAGCAACATAAGTGATCTGTCTGTAAATGTGATGGGAGATGCTGTCATTTTTCACTTTTTAACATAACTTTTCAATAGTAGTGCTAATCCATTACCTTCAATGACTGGGTTTCACAGAAAACCAAAACAATACTTTTTCAGTACATTATTATTTATTTAACAAAATAATCCAAACTTTTCAAATGTTAAATGTTAGATAAGTAGCTGTACTAGAGTTTGCATATAAACTTGTAAATAAGATTCAATTCAGAAACTGTGAGAAAACCGTAAAGTAGTAAAGACAAGTACCAATCTGTGCAAGATTTAGTGCCAGCTTTTGGTACGTAACAGTTTTTAATACGTCATGCTACAGACACTTTTTGGACTATTTAGATTGGACACCCAGCTATACAACAATACAACCCTCTTAGTTGATGGGTTTGTACCTGATTGGTTAAGGTCACGCTCTGACTGAAAATAGCTCTCTGTGGAGAAAAAACAAAACAGCTGCCCCTTATTCATTTGAATCAACCAAACCACTACGTCAATACGGTGAGGGTGCCTAAGCAGGGGGTCTGACAAAAGAAAACTCCAGATTGTCTAGCTAATAAAGACTGAAACAGGTACAACGTTGTCTAGTAAGCTGCATTGCCCAATTAAATATGTGGAAACACAAACTTCTAGCAATTATTTTGTCATGTGAACACTGTATTTCTACTGTTTACCTAATTTTAAAAGATAAAATAATTGACACTGTGTAATAAAATCCTGTCAAAGTTTTAGTGTTTTGGGGTACAAAACACAAAACAATCCAATGGGAGCAACATTAATTTGTATTTTATCATGTCAGTGATCCTGATCAGGTGAAAAATGATAATGACTAATGATTGAACATTATACTAAAACATATGTCAAGAAGTTGTGTGGTAAATATGGTTGTTTTTAACTGTAAAAAAATGCTTTCCCACTTGTATATTGAGATAAGATGTGATTATATGGTAGGGGTTAATCCATATTTTTAATTTCCACAAATCCCAAGAGAAGACCAAAACCAGCAGTATTTTAGTCTGTCTCCCAGTAATTTCTGACTTGCTTTCCTCGTCTGTGGCTCTTAGCCCATTGGCTTCTACTGAAGTGTAAAGCTTTTTAAAACCGGTAACAAATATTAAGTTTCCTTTTTGAAACAGGCTCAGTAATTTCATAAAACAGCTTAGACATATTGCAATTAATAGGAAATGTTTTCAGCCATGGATTAATACACATTGGCACAGTTGCACTAATGAGCGTTTTTGGCTCTATGATGGTGTGTGTTTTTGTGTGTGTGGGATCAATACTAAATAAACTACAGTGCCCATGTTCATCATAATGAAGGAACATGTTATCCAGTAATTATGTCACAATATATCATGCTACATAGAAAATACTTTTTTATTAAATAAAATATATTATTCCTTCTTCCAGGGATGAACACATTGATTGGTTACGATCTGGTACCCGAGCCAAAGATTCTTGAGGCAGCACTGAGAGCCTGTCGGAGGTTAAACGACTTGGCAAGCGCAATCAGAATTCTGGAAGCTGTGAAGGTAAGGAAAAAAGACCAGCTTCTTAAGCCGCGTTTCGACCAAAAGTCATCGGATAATAATTAAGAGATACATGATAAAGATCGTTACACATTTAATAACAAACTGGATAAAGCCATACAGTTCTTAAAATAACTTCAGCACAGAAAAAGCAACATGAAAATAAAATCTTGACAGTTTGGAAGGTTATTAAAACATTTTCAGCTGACAAGAGCTGCCGATCAGCTGGCCAGACTCACGTCTGTGTCTGCCGGAGCATCAGAGGAACACTATTTCTAACGAGCTGTATTACCTGGTATCAGCTGTTCCGCTTGTTATTGAGAAGAGGAGACCGACTTTGGGTCTGTGTAAAAACTTCCTGACTGATGAAACTTAAAACAACAACTTTGGTCCTAGTATTTAGTGTAACTCCATCAGCTGTTCGCTTTAAACACACCGCTGCCTAATATTTCCGAGCAATAAATTTAATGCTGACGTATGATCTCTGACATCAGTGAGACTTGTGTGTGCTATCTGACTGCTGATTATGATTTATTGGTTTGTAAACAACGGTGGAAAAGAGCAGACACGCTTTATTTAAAGCCAGTAGCCTCTACTTGCCCATTCAGAAACTGCAAGGCAAGCCCCACACCCCCAAAGTGACGGTACTTTTGTTAAGTTACCCCCCGAGCATGGAATTCTTGGGGGGTAAAATAAAGACCCTTGAACTAAATTTAGACCCTGGTCCCTTCGTGGCTTTAGTTTGATAATAATTCGAAGAGTATTGGCAACCAGGATCTTTGCAGTTGGTAGTCATACGTTAATGATTAAGGGGTTTTAACATTTCTTATTTCCTCAGGACAAAGCCGGCCCTCATAAAGAGATCTACCCCTACCTGATCCAAGAGCTGAAGCCAACATTAGAGGAGCTTGGCATCTCTACACCTGAAGAGCTTGGCATTGACAAAGTGTAGATGGGAAGGTATTAAAATTCTCTGGTCAGTTGTGTGTTTTCCCCACCAGGTTTGTCGCAAAATGGCAATCTAACAAAAAGTTTGTTTGCTTGTTTCAGATCTAAAGATGTTGGAACGCAGTACTCTTGTACTTCAATGTTTGCTTCATACGTGTGATATTTAATTTGGCCTTTATTAAGTTCTATTGCTTGTAAAATATTAATGAACCTAATAAAGGAAACTGTATCTTTATTGAGTGTCACAAGTATGTTTTGGGATATTTTAAATTTGTTTGAGTACTTATTGAAGCAGTACATTCATCTTAAGTTATCTTTGTGTGTCTGGACTTTCTTGTGAGAGTCACATTTTGCCACAAGGGAGCAGCAATTTCACATGAATGGGGGAAAAAAATCATTTTACTGTATTCAAGCTATATCACATCTGTTTTCATTTCAGGGAAAATGTATATGCTGGTAAAATAAACTTGTTCAAATGGCAATTGGTGTAATGTTATTAAGACAATACTGGATTTCTTTTAATTTAGTTATAACGATGTACAGTCAGTCATGACAGTTTATTTAACAAAAAGAGGACTTATAGCTACATCAGAAAGTGATAAAATAAGATAAATGTTTGTGACAAACATCTGAATAAATTTTGACTACTGACATACATTTATTTAGAACAAGAGATTCAAAATATTACTTTCCATTTTGAAACAAATTAAAATAGGGGGTTGAGATAATAAATATCTTTGAATATGAAATGTCCCAAATAAAATAATGTTAACACTGCATAAATTGTTATTGTGTGACTGGAATTGTGTACATTCAAAATAAGTGATCATTTTCCCTCTGTTAATAATTGCATGTTATGCACATTATATAATTCTCAAAATCTTTCCAAATAAAAAACAATATGACCAACTGTAGAACAGCTATGTTATATCTTCTAGTTCAGTCTTGCAGTAGGTACATTTGTATCTACAAATGTACATGTTTGTTGGATGAATTTTGTGTAATATTTTCAGATGAACTTCTCTCATTTTGTTTGTAATACAGAATCTGAAAGGAACTAGCCATGCTCTGCTCCAGTTCATGTCCAAAAAGATTTTTCACATGCTGTTGTTTCGCTAGTATGTATATATAATATGGTTTTCTAATATGTCTCTTGCATCTGTAATATCAGTACCATTTCTAGGAAGCATGCATAAGAATTTAGCTTTTTGTAGCTTTTCATTCATTTAAATATAGCTTACCAATGGTTATGAAATTGATTACAGAGCTAAATTCTTTAACTTGACAGGGAACACATAACTGGATTACTGCCTGAAGTGACACTAAATATGATACTATATGAAAATTTGTTGTTTTCTTTGTCAGACACTAGGCAATTCTTACAGTCCACTGACTTTTTAGGATTTAAAAAATACTTTAACATATGGATTGTATTACATGGATAATGGATTATTTCAATATTGCTTACAATTTCCATGAATGCTGCCTTTATTGTGAGCAGAAAGTACAACCAAGGGAAATCAGTAAATTTGTTCAAGGCTTAGGCCAATGGGCCTACAGTGTCAAACAAAACTGTAGTTGAAATCTGCACAATTATTCAACTTCTCTTATTAAAAACAAAACCTTTGACCTTGAGTGAAAGGATTAAAACATTTTCAATAATTACCTGATAAAACAATTTCACCATCTCTGATACAGTGTGAGATTTATAAATCAGTACATAAGTAAACCACTAGGAGGAGTAACTGCTTGTGCTTGTTAATTGACAAAGTCGCCACTCCTGCTACAAGGTCTGAGTCTATATGAGAAGAACAGATTTCAGTTTAAGTTTAGATGTTTGAAAGGAATGACTGACTTTAGGTCTGATGTGTTTGCAAGTGTCCTTTTCAAGTCCATAAATACACGATTTGACTGAGTGTGAATAGATTATGTAATTTATTTCTCAATTTTAGCAGTGTCTCTGCCTCTGAAACCTGTGTCAAACCTGTGGTCAAGAAATGCAGGATGCTGTTTGTAGCAAGGAACCAGGGAACTATGTGTGACTTTTATGAGACATCACTCCCCTTCACATGAAGGAGTTTTTTGCTTTTTAGCTGAGGAGATCTGTGTATGCCTTGAACCCATTTGCAAATGTGAAATAAACTTACTCAAAGACAGCTCTGGTTTTTCATCTGTATATAACACAGCTTTTCATAAGCGTAACCAAAAAGGTCATGCTAACAGTGTGTGCCTTAAGCTTTATGTAGAGGAGTGGAGAGTCAGTATAACCGTTGACATAAAAGCAGAATTTCCAGTTACATATGGTATTAGGCTGTTGAAACACAGATGGCCACCACAGTACCAAATAGCTGCTAAAATTGGTTTTGTTGCCACCCAAAATCCAAAACAGCTCTAGGCTATATCTTTTGTTTGGACTCCAAGAAACCAATTAGCACTTACTGATAAAGTTAATCAGACTACACACATAGACTACATGTTTACCTCAAACAGATGACCTCTGCCAGCCTCTGGCCATTTACATTTTCAACAACACATACGTGTTTACCTTAAACAGATGTCAGTCCTCTGCCAGCCTCTGACCATTTACATTTTCTTTGGGCACTTTTACTCACCAAATGTAGGCCACTTCATCCTGCTCCAAAGAAAAAAGGACAATGACTGATGACGCCACGACTTTATAGCCAGAGTGCATGTTTCTGCTGTGAAATAGCCTATAACCAATTTAACTGTGGAGTTAAATAGAAGTATTCTGTGGGTGTAGAGGTTAGACTCATTTGCAATGTAAAAAGTTCCACAGAGACACAGGCAAGAAAACGACCACTTTACGAGCTTTAAGCGCGGGGCGGGCCTTTGATTAACCCGTGGTGTGGGGGGGGGGCATTCAAAGACAATCAAGATGTTTGAGTTTCCATGCGCAGTGACCAGGGAGGTAAAAGCGCACAGCATTATCGCTTACCCCTCCTCCAGCTCCTATTACTAAGGCCTCCACACTAGCCTACAGGAGGTTTTTTTCAATCACATTTGATCAGAAGAATGTTTTCAGTTTAGAAAAACTGGTCATGCGATGCGATTTATTTCTGCCGGCGGAAAGAAGGAAAAACTAGATAAGACCTGTTGGCGATGATGGATTTCTCGAAGGCGCAAATGGTGAGTGTCGACGACTGTTTGGTTACGCTCGCACTCGTGTTTGTTACAGTAACAAAGCAGTGACGATTCATGAAGACATTTTCAGAACCATTACAATGAAGTTTTCGTTTTAGTTATTGTTCAGGGTAAGTTGTTTTCCGTAATTGTTAATGAAGGTCGTATCCTCGCATGTGTCTGCACTTCTTCCATTTAGACAACTGAATAAATAGGCTATGGAAGGACGTTCTTACGGACGCCTTTTACCAAGGCGAGGACACGGAAAATGTTGGGGGGGCATTTGAATCCTGTTTCTAATTTATTCTCAACTGAGCTAATGTATTTTCTGTTGAGAATTGTCTCAGGCCAACCAGCTTTGTTTCACTTTAATCCACCAATAATGTGCTTTCTCAGGCTGAGGACAGCCTCTGCACATTTAATCAAATAATTTAGGATACAAAAACTATTGAATATTGTTCATCAGACATACACATAGTATTTAAACAATTATTTGGTTAAAGTTTAATTACCAAAGCCTTTTGTACATGCAGTTTGCATTAACTTATTTATAACTTTGGATAATTTGCTGCAGCATATGCAGGCAAAACACCTAATCAATCTGTGAAGGGTGAAGCCAAATATGAGGATTTTCTTAAAGAAGTTGTATTTTTTTGTTCATAGTCAAGCTTATCTGAGGAGGGCAGCTCAGCTGGGTGTCCACAGTTCAGTCCTGGTGGGGTGAAGCTGGAGGCGGTAATGGAACAGCTGCAGAGACAACAAGAGGCCAAACTAGAGATGAACCTGCAAGAAAAACATCTTCTTCAAGCCCAGCTCCTGTTTGCTCAACACGCTGCTGCTGCGAGGGCCTCTAGCTCCAGAATAGACTCTGCATTATTTGGCAAAGCAGATGGACAGACTTACCAAGCAGCTCAACAAGCTTTGAACAGCCATTTCAACAAAACAGATCCAGATGAGGACGATGAAGACTCAGATGAGGAGGAAGAGGAAATGGTGGAGCCAGAAGAGAACGATGAGGAGGAGGAAGAAGAAGAGGAGGATGAGAACGGACCTCATCAGCAGGCAAAGAAGCCTCGACTCCAGCAGGTTGCAGGCTTCCCCTTCCCTCCTTATTCCACACCTCAGTCGTCTGCTGTGAAGCAAATGTCCGAATCGCCACCTTCAGCAATAAAACAGGAGCCCGAGGAGAAGGAGCGACTGTCTCCTGCAGGCCAACAAGCCTTCACATCGCCCAATGGCTTTCCTGACTGGGCCTATGATGAGCCATGTAAACAAGTAAGTTATCTTTGATTTGACTGCCCAAATCAAGACTATTGTTTGTCTTCACCGTATTGTTTACCAACTTTTTATAGTGAATTTTTGAATGTTTGCTCTCATAATTTACATTGTCATATCTCTGTCCGCTCTTGGATAAGCTCCAGCTGTTGTGCTAGGCCTGAGAAAAGGAAATGCTTTCTCATTGCAGCAGCCAACGTTGTGGTGATTTATAACTTTATTTTGAAGTAGCCAGACCTCAATTCATCTTTTGTGTGTGTGTATGTTTTCTTACTCTTATTATTAATTGTTGACTTCTGAGAGTCCGACTCATTGCTGTCTGGTCTGCCTCCGTTTCTGTGGAGGAAGGAGCGTGTCCCTTTGGCAAGATGCCCAACATTGATAGTGTTTAATTACTGGCCAGGCCAGCGATCTGTCCCCACTGTTATACTTCACCACATGTATCACACTTTCGAAAAGGAGTTCTGGCCACCAGCCAAGGTAATTGGTCTTGGCTGGGATCCAAGCCTATTTGTTCCAAGTGGCCAGTTCAGGTCTAGTAGTGATGAAGTTAAAAAGACAGCAGATGATTAAATGGAATAGCCTCAAGTGTGTATTTTTGCACACAGTTGGCTTCAATAGTTAAGAAATTGCTGGGTAGGGAGGTGGACGTTTCTCTCTCTGTATCAACCAGATCTCTTTTAAACATGAAAAAAAGAGTATTAAATATGAGATCCAAAGTTAGTATTTATGAGTATGTTTTCCAACAGTTATGTTTGAGTTTTTATGGGAAACAGAGGTTGTCCATATAGATTTTTTTCCTTCTTAATGGAGACCAATCTGATTGGTTCTTCTGTGGGTATTTTCCCTTGAAAAGGCCCCAGTTCAATACAATACATTATGATTAATGAGGCCTGTGGGAGGAGGGACAGCTGGGGTTACCAGCCTTAAACATACCAGCGAGCAACTGCCCATAAAGTTTACTTACAGTAGTTTGAGTGGATCAGACACACCTCATGCTCATTATTTAGAGAGATTTCATATTTCCCTGTGCTTTTATTACCTCCTGTCACCTGGGGGTTTGGTAAAAGCTACATGTGGAGTGAAACTGTGTTTTAAGATCCATGATTGTTCAAAAAGTTGTGTTCATTAGCCTCTTCAAAACCCTACCAGGCCCATAAAACTCATTGCTGACGTAGCTGTAGCTCAGTGGATAGCTTTGCATAATTTAACTGTCGCTTGGCAACACTAAATGGCAGCTTAATTCAACTGCAAGTAATCAATACATTATATGGCTGCTGCAATGAGAATGCATTTCTTTTTCTCAGGCCCAGCACAATGGCCATGACAATGTAGAACATTTCTACTGATACAGCACAGTAATGAATTGTGAGAGGCTGTTGTTAAAATAACTTAATTGCATGTGTGTGAAATGGGTTGGTCAGTTTTTCTGTTGCTTAAAGCACAAGGCACAGCTCAGTACCTTTTTAGGTTTCGTTGAATTGTTGCAAAAAATGTATGAGACATTTGCTGTGACCTATTTGTGAACATCTTATGTGGTCAGATTAACGATATTTCATTTTTACATAGGCTATACTTTAAGTTAAAAATCAGTTCTAGGTTTCTTTGTCATTACTAACTTGTTTGTAAGAGATATTGAGCATAGTAGGCCATAATAAAAATGGGATGCAGTCTATAATCAGACACAGTTGAAAATGTGTTTCCGTTTGCCTAAAATGTAGATGTGTTTGTTTTATTATTGTTTGAATTTATTTCAAAACAGGACTTGGTAGTTTGCAATGAGGCTTTCTTTTGTGACATGCATTTAAATAAGTTCCCTTTGTTACATACAGTTTGAAATGGGCTCTTTTATGAGTTAATTGGTGGCTGGATGTAATGATTTACTTTTGTTAACCTCCCTTGTGCCCCTACTACAGCTTTAGCTTTTTCTTTCATTTATTTAATTAATTAAACATTAAACATCTTTGAAGATCTGGACATGCTGTACAGCCATTGTTCACTCCTTGTGTGCGGTCTCACTGTACGTCCTTAAATTAAGCATGGGTGGAGATGAAAAGCCCCTGATCGCTCTGTCCCAGCTTACCGCACAGCGAGCGGTCAGATAAATGATCTTGACTTGTTCGGGTGACTAAAGGCTCAATAATTTAATTTGGATTAAAAATTTGGTCACCCCCTGCGGTTTCATTGGTTGCATTGAAATTTGGAGAGGGATGAGATGTCACTGTTGCTCTGCTGGCACAGCTGGCTTATTTTTAATGAAGCTTATTATAAGAGGTAGTTTCCGGTTAGTGTTAAGGTTTGAGTAAAGTTTGACATTTCAATTAAAATGTAGTGTAATTATGTTTTTGTATCTTGACTGGTTGAACAGACAGTCTCTTAGAGAATTACTTTGTGTATAGTAATATGCATTAATATGATGATTTTTAATTCAAATATATAAAATAATCTCAAAGCCTAATAAAAACTGGCCTGGTTTAACAATACCAAAATAACTACATGCTGAATGCTATCAGGATTCCCAGGGCTGGATGTGTGAAAACTCAGTAAGCAATTAACTGAGAGCCCTTTGTTAATAGATCCACAGCAGGTCTCACTTGCTCATCAATAAGGGGGGAAGGGTTTTATTTCCATTTGATGGTGAAAAGACTGGGATGTTTATCTACCTTCACATCAATAAGCTTTCTGGCAGGGGAGAAGAATTCCTTTTTATTAGAAATTCTAAGCTGAGGCCATTAGTTGTGTTGACGGCTCTGCCACCACAGGGGCTGTAGTGGATGCTTTCTGACTAGTTTAACAACTGAAAACATAGGAATAGAAAATAATTTTTCAGAGTAAAAGTTGTTTTTTTGCAACAGTGATTTCGAACCAGGGGTTTTCTGGTACCCAAGGGTTAACATACATCTCCAGCTAGGGGTATGTTGAAAGATCTCAGAGTAGCTAAAGTAATTAGGAAAAAAATAGAAAATTACAATTTGATTTAAAACTGTGGTTGAAGGTTAGCAAGCGAGCAAAGAACAGTTAGCCAACACTACAGATAAATGATTGAAATAGTTAGAAGCAATAAGTTTACATAGTTAACCAAAATCCATGGATAAATTGTTAAAATATGGTGACAGTTGAAATAGATAACATTATCTAAAAGTTATGTATAAAAGGTTCAAATCCAGCTTTTGCCACTACAAGAGTTAGTAGAACTCGCAAACTTGACCCAACCAACATAGACATTCAGAATTAAATTGTATGAAAATATTACAATAACAGTATCCACTTTTATGCAGTTACTGGTTTTAAGTAACATGTTTTTACAAAATCATTGACCAATTGATTAAAGTGTAAATGGTGAGTAAAATCATTATGAGGGAAGACAAGGAAACAAAATACAGTTAAATACAGAAACATGTTTTGTTGTCTAAAATGCACATGCTTGTTTTAATTTAAAACAGACTAACATAAAACAAGAACATGCATGCACTAAGTGGCATGTGAGTAATGCTCCTCATCTCAGCCTACAGAAAGAAAACCAATAATAGATGTCAGAGTAGAAAACTAAATCAACAATAGCCATGAAATAAATTAAATGTAACGTCAGTGTTGAATAAAGATAGGGGGGGAATCATCTACTCAGTGTTATTGTACAGAGAGACCATTCATAAGACAAGCATCCTCATGCAACTTTCTATGAGCGTTGGCAGGACAATAACCTCTCAGCAGGCTTTTCCACACAGTTGCACACACTGCCCTCCACTCACATTTTTACCCTTAACTGTCATGTAAAGGGGGGAGGTGAATGAGGAATAACATGTCATATCAAACTACCTAATGAGCACGGGACTTTTCATTAATCTCCTGTTTACTGTCCTGCTTTAAGAGGACACCCCAGTGGAGCAACATGGATTTATGTGTAACGTAGCAGTTCAGGCAACCAGAGGCTTACAGAGACCAGCTGCGTACTGTGTGACTGTCCTGGAGTCAACAGTGGTTTCAGTGCTGGGGAAAAAGCAGGTTTGGACACAGGGAGTAGGAAGAGTCCTTGGGGAAAATATGACAAATAAAGAGAAGCTTTAAATAGGACTTGTATATGAGGATACAACCCCCCAGTGTGTGTTTGTGTTTAATGATCTTTTAATAATGCTTTGGCTGTACTGCATATCTGGTCAGTATATGAAGTACCACCATCCATAGTATAGTTCCATAATGTTTACACTGTTTTAGTCTGAAATAAGCAATTGGAAATAACCTTCTAAACTCTCCGGTGTTTTTGCGCATGCTCTCCTCATTGCATTCACCATATAAAGCAGTCAAAGATGACAATCTGAAGGTCACATTGTTCACTGATGTTTCTCTTTGTTGGTATATTTACAGAGAGGAAGCGCCATCTGGGCTGAGGAGAATGACGGAGGAAAAGTAAAAGGAGAACCGTCCAGGGACTTTGCCAAGGTCAGTAGTCGATGTATGTAAACAAAAACATACCTGAAATAATCACAGAGCACTAGTTGACTGGCATGTTGTGATGTTTTGTTTCCCAACTTACAGCTTTATGAACTGGATAATGATCCACAACGGAAGGAGTTTCTTGATGACCTCTTTGTCTTTATGCAGAAACGAGGTAAGATTCAGAGTTAGAGCTTTACAAATGTCTGTTTAGTTTTTTGTGAGTAGTTAAGTGAGCTCTTATTAATGTTCCTTTCTGAATTTATCAACCGAAGTCTTTTAGACACCAAACAAACAAAATAGCGGTGCTCTTGAGGAATGTTGTTTATTTGTTGATAAAGGGATTGCAATTTTAGCAGCTGGCCTGGTCTTTTATGTCACCCTCAAATTCTACTGCAAGTGGATGCAACGGCACACTTGAGTATTAAACTGCAGGTCAAAGTTGAGGACTGACTGAACTTTGGATGAGCTGAAAAGTTGTTCCCTTTAAAAATGATCTACCCTAGTTATGTTTGTTTTGTGTAGCATTAGAAAAAAGGTTACTCTATTATATCATGAATTATCCTTGTTTTCATAGCTTTGCAATAAAACCAGTTATAGATGTGACTTTTAAATACATTCAGGAGTTCAAAAACTGATTGTTTCCAAAATGTTAATGGACATTAGGAAAATAAATACAAATCCTTAAATGTGAACATTGAAGGGTTACAATTTTTAAAAAAGTAGTTTCTCTAATTTGGATGTGGTTTTCTTTCCACATCATCTACTGGATATTAGTTTAACGCAGGGAACATAGATTGTATTAACAGTTTATTTAAAAGCAATATGAACAGTTCTGTTGGTCCATTAGAGCATATAGGTATATATAGTTCTATAGGTATAAAATGAACTATATAGCTTATACTAGTCATATATAATATATATATATATATATATATATATATATATATATATATATATATATGGGGTATATATATGGGGTATATATATGGGTATATATATAATATAATATAATGTGTGTGTTAGGGTGCTAGTAATTACACTCATGATCATTTCTCTGTTTCGCATTGAATTTAAAGTGGCTAAAATCTACTTTACACAACATAAACCAAAATCTGCAATGGAAATGCCTTGAGGCATTAACAGTGTACTTTTGTTTACACTTTCAATCCTATAGTTGTCCAGCAGTGTGAAGCAATGTGTTAAAGATTAATTTGGTTCTCTGAAAACAAATCCCAGTCAAAGAAAAGTGGATGCAGTGGGACACGGTAGGCAATCTTTACTCATGTGTGCAAAGGTCATGGCCATAGCAAATGTATGTGTCTGTGGCATGTGTTTATCTTAAACACAAATAATCTTATTTCTACAACCTCTTTTTAGCCTACTTCATTAATTGGTTTTACTCCAAATCAGGATTGGAAGGGTTAGCTGTCATCCTCTGTGATTGGCAGGCACTGCTGGCTCCAAAAGCACCCCTCCCCCTGCGCTCAAATCAATGCAGCAACAGAGCTCCTGTTGTGGAACTATCCCCACCCCCATCCATCTGAAATAAGCTTCGTTAGAGAAGTCTCACCACACAGATTATACATGCTAAGCAATATTAGCTAACATTTACTGGGCAAACCATCTTCCTCCTTGTGCCTGACCTTAACAATGCTTTTACAAGACCAAGTTTTAACTTTTCTAAAATTCAAAGAAAATGAAAACATTTTGTTGTGTTTATCCTCTGATTCATTCAGGAACTCCTGTGAACCGCATTCCCATCATGGCGAAGCAGGTCCTGGACCTGTACAGGCTTTATAAGCTTGTGACAGAGAAGGGAGGCTTGGTGGAGGTTATTAACAAGAAGATCTGGAGGGAGATCACCAAAGGGCTCAACCTCCCCACATCCATCACCAGCGCAGCCTTCACTCTCCGTACCCAGTAGGTGTCTCGTCTCATTTGTAGCAGAAAATGTCAAAGTTGTTGTGTTGACAGATTTTTCTCTTCAGGAACAAATGGGGGACTAAAACGTGCTCCAATGTGAAGACTGTCTAGTGATTTAATAGCTTGTCCAAATGTGAAACAAAAGTCTCTAAATGGGTTAAAATGTAATTTTCTAAAATTAGTGAAATAAATAATGACAAATACTGTATCTTCACTATATTTACACCATGTGGGCTGCACTTTTTGGAGTAATAATTGCATTACAGTATTTAGCATGTTATCACATTAATGTGATTCTATATTCACTCTAATTGGAGAGACATCAATTCCAAAATGTACTATGATTACATTATCTTTTATTGGATTTTGGGTTTGATATAGAGGATATGCGTTGATGTCACTTCCCCTTCCGGAACACACTGGACTGAGTGGCAAAACCTCTGTTACCATGGCTACGTTTAGCAAACTGGGAGTAAAACAAGTGATTATTTGCTCAAATTAAAGGCAGTCAGACTTGACAGTGATCCTAACTGCTTACCAAAGAACCAGTGGTCCAGCTCTTTCCCATTTTAGATGTGGTGTTTGTGTTTTAGCTGATTCAAGCTAACACTGCTCCTTGTCTTTCTGCCACTCAGTGAGCGTAACTGTGTTCTGTGAAATCATGCGCATACCCTCTATAGTGTTTTATACTTATTAAAGCCAGCTATGCAATGTACTAAATTATATATTTAGGTGCTTTTGCACCTGTCATTTAATGTAAACATGTTTATTTCTTTTGGGCATTTTGACATGTGGGGCTATGGGTTTGACTCGTTTTTGGAGCTAGCCTCAAGTGGCCATTTGATAAAGTGCAGTTTTTGGCACTTCCGCGTTGGCTTCATTTTCAGCCCTGTAGGTTGCTGCTTGGGTTACACCCATTGATAGTATCCGGTTACACCAAGATGATCTTTATTTCAAAATAGGGCTCCTTTGCACCAGATCATATGACTCAAGCTAAACGTTTTGTTGCAGGTATATGAAGTATCTGTACCCCTTTGAGTGTGAGAAGAAGGGGCTGAGTTCTCCAGGTGAGCTGCAGGCTGCCATTGACAGTAATCGCAGAGAAGGTCGACGTCCCAGTTACACCAACAGCCTGTACCGCTACTCTCCCTCCCCGAGCTCTGCTCCACACGCCGTCCTCTCTTCGCCCACGATGCAAACCACCCCGACTGGACACAATGGCCTGAATACATCCGCCAGCCCAAATCTAAAGAGAAACATTGGTATGCCAGAGTGTGTGCTGTATTTCATTTGTAACTTGTAGAGTGCAGATCTCCACCAGGCCTGGTGTCACCAAATGACAAATGAATAACACTCCAGTGTTTTAAGTCATTTCAGGTGTTATCACAATTGTTATCACTGCATACTTTTGAACATATGTACTTATGGGCTGGTTAAGAGGAGTGAGGAGTCAGCAGTCAATGGTGGCATAAAACAGAGCAGCAAAATCCTGAATCACATCAACCACGAGAGGTCCTTGAGCATACAGTCATAAATGTGCACTACAAATATTACGCTGACGGGTCTGGTAGTATGTTAGATTATCTGCGGACAGACACACGAACACGCACACACGTAACCTTATGTGTTCAACATAAGAGTGAAATAATAACTGATTTGATATCTGATCAATATGACCCATCTTGGATTCCACATTGCTTTATACTAATCCATTAGAAGATACTTGATTCTTAGATCACAATTTAACAATTAAACTTTGTAACCACCCTGCCTGAATTTACTGTGACTGTCTTGTGATGTAAGATACATGTGACCTCTAGTGGTTTAAATCTTCACACACGTTTATAATTGTATAATTTTCAATATTGATGCAGGGTTCTTTGTCAGACATCTTATGAGCAGCTGTAGTCATTGCTACCATTTTTCTGTATGCTGTTCTTCTGATTCCATGTTTTAAAATTATATTTGATTTTTACTTTTTTTTTCTTTCTTTTTTTTCTCCATCAGATGAGCTGCCCACCCCTGTAATACCCAGCCGGCTGCCCATGGCTCTGGCACTGGGGCAGCAGCAACAGCACCTGGCACAAGCTGCCACATTCGAACATCTGAGAGAGAGGCTGGAGCGAGCAGCAGGAGCTGCAGCCGACGGTCCAGACAAGAAAATGATGCAGCTGGCGGAGGAGCAGCAACGCCTCATGCAGCAGGCCCTCCAACAAAACCTCCTGGCCATTGCCTCTCACTTCAACCCCATGAACCACAAACTTAATAATGGACATGGTGAGCTGCCTTTGCTGTTATTATACCGGCCTTTTCATTGACATGATTTTAGGAAAGTCCATTAATTGGAGTATTTTCATTTTCTCACACAGAAAGCAAACAGGAATTGTCTCGGGGTATCTCAACTAATGGAGCAGCCAGTATCAGTGTATCTGTGGAGGTCAATGGCACCATTTACTCAGGTAAGTGATTCACTTTTTTTAAAGGAACTATATGTAGTTTTTCTACTAAAATGAATCCTTTTTTTATTGCCTGTGTGTGAACGGGTTGTAATCTGACGTTAAAATGATCCACCTGCCGGGTTTGGCTATTAACTCTGAAGGTAGGTATTCCTATTCCTATTCGAAGGCTCGGGTTGGATTTTCCGCGAAATCCAGTGACTGACACCAGCATGCGCGCTCCCGAGCCTCTCGCCGTTACGACATGGAGTCTGCTAACACTAAGAAAGACCTGCTCCCAGCACAACACAGACTCCAACATAAACTCAACTTGTCAAAGCCTGCAAGACATGTTGTAACGGTAAAAAGCTAATGTGGAGCGATTTTTTTACTATCCCATAGTGATGCAGCTACGAGCAGCCAGCTAACGCTACAGTAGCTCGGACCCGCCGCTGTTTGCTTCGTAAAGTTCAATTTAGATTTATTGCCTTTTACTGATGGGTACACAGCTTCTCCACCTCTCAGTCGCTGTAACTAACATGACCCAGAGCCCATGACCCACATAATATACAACCCAGAGGAAGAGCCATCCACTAACACTAGTTACAGTAAATTTACTTACTGCGGTCTAACTGTTATAAAGTGTGACACAATCTTATAATATTCAGTCCAGCTCACCACCTGTTTCATTATCGTCCAGTACATGTAGCTGTGCTGACATTGCTGAGCCTCCGGTGACAGATTCACAGATAGTAAAGATAGTTACTGAAAAGCAACAGGCGAGCTAACGATGTAGCACATCGGCTAAATGCAGTAAATGTACCGTTATCATGTAACGAGCGTGGATTAGTTCAACCTGCAGCTGATAAAACTATTACTGTAACGTTGCAGTGGGAGTTTACCTGAGTTTCCAGCATGTTGTGTGAAGCTGGCTCCACACCTGTCTATATCTGCGCTCACTTTGCCATTTTTCGGGAGTACTGTGCCGATATGCCGCTGTCTCGCTGCGCTGAATGAAGTAACGTTACGGCGCCGGTGTTGATCCGTCTCTGAGACGGGATCCTTTAAGTAACAGAGCCTGAACATGTCTGTGTGAAAAGCCACAGCCTGTGTGCTGTTGTTTCTGCGTTTATTGCAGGATTTCTGTATGAAAGCGGTTGTGTTTCGGATTTTGCTCGCTCATGAGTTCAAGCGAGCACGCGTACGAGCACACACCTGGTTGCAATCTTAAAACAGCACCGATCTTTAATGGTGCTGGTAGGTGGATTTGTTAGTTTTGGACAGAGCCAGGCTAGCTCTTTCCCGTGGCTTCCAGTTTCTAAGCTAAGCTAGCTTTCTGGCTGTAGTTTTCTATGCAGTGTACAGAAATGAGAGTGGTAATGATCTTCTCATCTAACGCCCAGTGACTACACTTAAATACTGTTGGATATTATTGTCTTTTATGCACTGTAGCAGTGAATAAGAAAATACATTTAGACTTTTAATGTCCCTTATTGTTTCTCATTTGAATGTTCTCTCTGAACTGTGCATTGCAGGAACACTGTTTGCCCAGAAGTCAGCTGCTCCAGTGGTGTCACAGACCGTAACTCTGGCAGGAACAAGTGGTTTCAGTGCCCTCTCCTCCTCACACAGTCCCTCCTCTTCATCTTCCACCTCCTCAAAGGGACCAAACTAAGGCTAGCTGTTAAATCTGTTCTGAGCAAAATGAGTGTATGTGTGTGTGTGTGTGTGTATGTATACACACACACACACCTCTTTGTCAGACAAGAACTGTATGATTCTAGGGAAAATCAATTGCAACACATGAAGCAATTCATTGTTTTTCCATTACTTTGACAGTGTAATGTGTTGATTTTTTTACCTCATAAGCTTCCAAACTGACTACAATATAGATTCAGATCACAGTGCCTGTTAGACGCTTTTTAAAATGTGAAGAACTTTACATGGTTTGTTCAGAAGTGTCTTTAGAACAGAACAGCACACCATGAGAACCAATGCTAAACCTCTTTTCCCTTGTCATCAGTAGAACAGTGTAGTTGACAAAGTGAAGCTAATGAAGACCAAAAAGCCTTAGCTTAGTATCATAACCTCTGTCTATAATTACTTACTGACTTTTTCATTTCATCCCTCTTGGTAAAAATACTTCACTTGAGTGAAAACTTCGGTTTCCCCAGAAACGTGTCCTAAAGAATCAAACGGAATTTAAAAGAAATCGGTCTCAGGTTTGTTGTGTTTTTTACATTTTGTATTGTGTTTTTATTTTACATTATTTTTTTATTTAAGCATTTGGTTCAGCATCAAAATTACAAAACTGTTTAATTCATTTGCCGTGAATAAAAGGCAAAATGTGAGAGACAAGGTTTGTGCTAAGAGCTAGATGTAAGTGATACAGATTTACCTCAATTGACTTCCCATCTCGGGACTCAGGAATGTCCTCTGGACTCAGTCACTCATATACTCATAATGAAATGCTGTGTTGTATTTGTATAAACGCAGAGAATGTATTATTAATGACCTCAAGCTTTTGTCCAGTGAACACTGAAACAGTGCTACCTCACTCTTCTAGAGAAATATGCAATACTTACTGCAGCATGTGTTGATTTAGCCATCTGCTTTATATGTATGTGGACAATCAAGGAGACATGTAATTGGAAACAAATGTCACTGTGAACTTGACAACTGTAAAAAAAAAACAAAAAAACTCTGCTTTGGTCTTTGATTAACGTAGTTCTTGGATATGTGGCCATACGGAATAACAATCTTGTGTGCTGTAGAAAGACTGGTGTGTTTCTGAACCCTTCAGTGCTCTTGTCTTAAATAAATAAAATATGATAAATCAAGAGATCATAATGTTCTTCAAACTTTTAGCTATTTAAATATTTCATGTGAATGGTGGTGTTAATTTTGTGTAGTACTTATAGTTGTTATTGCTTGAACAAAATAAGTAAGCATTCTATACGAAGCTTGACAAAATAATCTCTACGTATTTATAAGCCATTTTTTTTAAACTAACACTGGTATATACTAAGTACATTTACCCAAGTACGTTCAATTTGACTAAATGCCAATTCAGAGGGAAAATATGCTTTTTCTACTCCTACATTTTTTGACAGCTACTAGTTTCTGTACGAATTTTACATAGCTTCATCTGGAGCAACTACAATATCAAAATGCCATTTACATGTGAATTATGACGGCCCCAGGTTTAGGCCCTCTCGTTGTTTGTATCTTGCTGTGTTTTGTCCCTTTTAAACCAGGTAATTGGTGGGTGGAGTTGATACCTGGTGTGAAATGCAACACACCTGAGCAGGCGGGGCTCAGGTTGCTATGAAGGAATCTGCTTGATAATTTGACTCTCTCTTCTCCTGGCCTGCTTACCACCAGTGTTGGGCAGTAGCGTCGCTACAAGTAGCGCCGTTACTAGTAGCGCCGTTACTAGTTTAACTACATTTCTCAGTAGCTTGGTGGTAGCGTCGCTATTTTCTGAATCAAATAGCTTTTCAGTAACGAAGCTCTTTTATTGACCGAGTAGCGCGGTAGCTTCCACACACGCTACATTTTCCCAAGCATTTCTGATGCAGTAAGTGACACCACCGCCACACACGGACCTGTATGTGCAGCCGGCAGAAGCGCTTCCCTGTGATGGTGACTTCACATACCGATCCTTGGGTTGATGTTTACGACTTTGCTGCCGGGGAATAAAGACACGTGCGACTGAGTGTGTGTCTCTCTTCTCTCTCTCTCTCTCTCTCTCGCTCTCTCTCTCTCTGCCATGAATGTTTAGGTTGTTTATAGAATATAGAATTATTCATAATTAATAATAATTAATTAATTTAATTAATTAATTAATTAATTAAATAATATGATAATTAAGTTGCTTTATACGAACAACAGTGGTTCTTTGTTCCATGAGGAAGTACATTTAGCAGCAATGATATGGCAGTCAGTAGGAGAGTTTCTGTGTCTGATCTTGGTTCAATATAAACTAGGCCTATGTTGTGTGTGTATATAAATATTTACATATAAATGACCTAACTATAAACTATTAAAAAATTAAAAGTAGCTTAGATGTAACTAAGCTACTTTTGCCACGCTGCTGTAGCTGCTACATTTCACTGGGGGGTAGCTTCTGTGTAGTGAAGCTTCATTTAATGTAGAGTAGCTAGTAGCTTAGCTCACTACATTTTCCAAGTAGCTTGCCCAACACTGCTTACCACTGCCAAACACACCACTCACACATACACTGCATATACATAGTGATCTGACAGACACCTACAATTGTATATTTTGGTTGAATTACTTATTAGAAATCTTATTATTTTCAGACTGTGTGGTTTCCTGCTTTTGTCAGCCACTGTTGAGCCAGGTTGTGACAGAATGCATTGGTAATAACCCAATAATCTCATATGTAATAATATAACATTAACATCATTGGGGCCATTTTTCTGCATTGAGTACTTTTATTTTTTATATTCAGTACAATTTCCTTATAACATCTGTGCACTTTAACTTAAGTCACATTTGCAGGACTATTACTTGTATTTTTATATTGCAGTATCACAATTTTCACCAACTTATTTTAAATAAAGGCTCTGAATACTTCCTCCACCACTGGAAAGTACATACTAAACAGAAAATGATGTAAGTGAGTGGCCAGATGGGGGTAGTATTTCCTTCTCTACACAAGACACACACCATTTCAAGTTCAGGGATATTATTCCTCCATAAACATTTATCAGTATTTTAACTTGACCATCACTTTAGTGATTTATCTCTGTTGTTAATATCTTTCACCAGGATCCCAAACCAGTTTTATTTCTTATTGCTGCAACTGAATTCCTACATTGGTTTAACAATATGGATTTTAAATCAGATTACATTTATCAAGTAAAACTCTGCACACTCTGTGTATGGAAGAGAAAGTATAGAAAGTCCCTGTATTGAGAATTAAGTCCTGAACTCGGCAGCAGACCTATGACAAGCTATACTAATGGAGATAAGCGCTCATGGGTCAGAGGATAAGGGCGGGGGATGGGTTGCAGGATTTACTGTTGGGAGAGTTATTCTATAGTGATACTGCTGGATTGGCATCTGGGACAGTGTAGAAGAAAGATGCTACAGGCATAATTGAGAGGTATTATGAGATGAATATCTCCGCCCACGGTCCCCGCCCGCCAGGGAGGAATAATACCAGTCAAGTCACTCTGCTGATGAGATCACTGTCCTGGGATGAAGACTGGAACATACTGTATGTAGCAAGTTAGGACAGCACGATGATTTTTCATCTTTGAACAGGGACTGATTCCTGCAGCTGCCAAAGACTGCTTCAATTTAACTTCCAGAAGGAGGTCCTTCCTATGCATCCAAAGTCCTTTTTATGAAATCTTGTGGTATCATGTAATGTGCAGGCTTTGTTTCTCAAACCTGAAACTTGTGATCCTAAATAACCAAGATGTTTTAATTGGATACAGATGTTTTGTGCCTTTGGCAGTCCAAGCAATGGCTTTGAATGATCCTCTGAAGCAGAATTGCGTGGGGGGATATCACCTGGACAAGGCTAGAATGAGTTTTCATGAGTAAAGCAAATGATCTTCTGTCCGAGGACCTCTGGGCTTCTACTGAATGTTTTGATATTGGCTCCGACACACCTTCAGCACACTATTGGCACCATGCCTTACCATGACGAGGAGTACCCAGGTCAGCCTCTGTGGCAGTCTGTGCTGCTCTTCTGCTGTAAGGGAATGATTGAGGGCATCATGGTCATCCTCTTCTTCTGGCTTCTGGTACAGGTTCTTTTCACCAAACAACTAGAAGGTAGGGTCTGAAAGGATACAGTAGGTTCAAATTTTTTTCAAATCTGAAACAATTGCCTACTCACTTGCCGATGTTTACTTCTTGCAATCATTGAGTAATCACTCCTCCTTTCCAGAGCTTTTCCTAACATGATTCCAATGTAAGTGACTGGGGTCAAAATCCACAGTCCTTGTTCTATGCAAAAATGCATGAAACCACAGATAATATCATCAGTAAAATCATGCGGGTATCTTCCAATATTACTGTGGTTACTGTGTGTTTTTAGTACAGTATTTCCTCTTTGTGTTACTATCCCTCCTTCTAAGAAAGAAACTCTGTCCGGGGGGAATAAAGAGGGAATTTTGCAAGAAAAAGCTGTAATCTCTTGTTATGACTAATTCAGACTGCTGAAATCTCATTTACAATGCATTTCTGCAGAGATCAAAGATCTGGATTTTCATTAATTTCTTTTAATGGAACCACATAGCAGACAGTAATTATTACCTCGACCAACAATATTTTCCAAGTACATATAGGAATGTGAATTATTATTTTAAGATAGATTAAAGAATAAGTGAAACAATCCTTTAACAGTACTAATTTAACTGTACTAATATGAAGCATGGGATCTATGTATTCTGGTAAATGGGGTAAAATAGTACCCTTAGAGTGTCATGTAATCCAGTTGTTGCACTAGGGTAAATTGCAACAGTTTCTGAACTGCTGCCATCTGTTTGATCTTATTTTTCTCTCTTATGTTTACAGTTCACCTCCAAATTCTTCTTTTGGTTGGACTGATAATCTTTTGTCTATGTTTGGTCCTGGGATGTATTTTGTGCTGGAAGAACAGTCAGATGTGTCCAGTGAAAGACAAAGATCCTGTGACGTCAGCTCCAGCTGAAACTGTGACTTCTGCCCAGACCCGCCCCCTCAGCATCGACATCAGCATCCAGGCAGCAATATGAGGGGCTGGATGGAGACATACTGGAGTACCCCTCCACTTTCACCAGCCCTGCCCCTTCAGAGGGCGAGTTTACCTCTCTGCCATTCTGCACAGCTGCCTCTGAGCGGACGGAGCAGCCAAAGTCTTATTTTTCCTTGCGTCGCTTCAGCACTCCACTTACATCACCCCTTTATAAACCTATAGATCCTACTTCCCCGCCTTCATTTCCCAAACTGGGACTGTTGTCCAAAACATGTAAGGCTCTGCAGAGGCGCTGCACGGTGACTGGGGGTAATATATCTTACAATGAACACAGCAGGCTCACAAGTGCTTTCTCCCCTTCTATGCCTGAAGAACCAATCCCACTGGCTCCACTGAGCTATGGCTCCAGTGGCAGCTGCCAACAGCCAATATCACAAAAACCATGCATCCATTTTACGATGGCCTTCTCTCCAGAACAGCAAACCTTGGCAGTCACTGTCCTCAGCCTCACTGGGACACCCCACAGACTGGAGGATGTGTTTGTGTTAGGCAGCCTGCCACCTCTTTACCCCTGCCCTATAGAGGCTTCTGCCCAGAGCAGCCTCAGCCCTGAGACCCACTGCCTGGTGCTGCTTTTGAAGGTGAGCTCCGTGAAGGAGCTCCAAAGGTGTGTATTGAGAATAACCGTATACACACGGGAACCTCCCAGTCTGAGAGGCACCACAATGGGTGAACTGGAGGCTGAATGTGGAGGAAGAGACTGGAGAGCAGAGCATCCATTTCACTTCACGAAAGAGCTTAACCCAAGCAAGTGGAGGCTAAAAAAGGTAGCAGTGTATTGAATTAATATTTGTGAGCAGGTGTTGACTTTAGTTTTAAGATACTGTACATAGAGGTATGGCCAGATTAACCTTTTAGGACGCCCTGGGGCTGTTGCTGTTCCCCTTTTGACCACTTACAGGACTTTAGCTCAAGCTTAAACCACAGACTGCAGTTTTCAAGGTTAAGAATGAATAGCTCCACATTCAATTTCTACATGTAACAAAGTGACACGCAGTGAACGTGGTGTTTTGGGGACCCCTGTGGGTCTGGATGTTACTAGTTGAAATGATCTGCTGAAACAAGCAAATGGGGGAGGAACTGGAACAAAACTCAATATTTTTTTATATTGGTTATTTTGTGTATTGTATTATAGTACAATTAAACTTTTTTTTCTTTAGTATTTTATGTGTTTTTTGTGTTCTACAAAGCAAAGCCTCATGCAGCCTCATACCTGCTGATTGGGATATTCCTCTCTGCTCTTTGAACTTTTGCCCTTTGACTGCAGAGTCTGATCTCACAGGATACAGTGATGTGTAAGGGGCTTAGCTGTCCTCCCCAGATCTTCATTTGGCTTCAGTATCAGACTCTAGCACACCGCATCAAAGCCACGGTCCTACGAGCAGATAACCTAGACAACCTCGTTCACACATTGGCAGCAACAGGTAAAACCAGCGTTAAATGTCACTTGAATTTAACAAAATGCGTGTTCAATTTAGAGAACCCATAAGGACATCATGCATAGAGGCATTATGTAAGTGTGCAAGACAAAAACTAACTTTTGCCTTTCAGGGGCAGAGGTAAAGTAATTCCCTATGTTTGCTTTTAATGTTTAGGGGATTATATGATGTCTTACAGGACCCAAATGCAGCAGGAGATCATCCCTTTTTTTAATGACATTGTGGTTTAATCCTTCACTATTCACAATCCTCAGGAAAATGTTCCAATCTCCTCTGGATCTCTGATCCGACAAATCTAATCTTTGTTTGCATTAGCCTGTCTAAGTATTATTTTCATTGCAGACAAGCACCTCCTATACACAGAGCCATTTGATGTTAAAATATCTGTTTCATGTACATGAACGTCACGCACATTTGACGAGGATAATCTCTTTATGTTTTATCAGACTACTGAAAGTATTTGTTGGTGAATATTTAGACAACAAAGTAGACACAACTGCATTACTATGGATGGACAGGGAACAATATGTATATTATATATAATAATATTTGTTTTAGCTCCATGTTTACTGAGAATGGTAAAAATTCTTGGTTTAACTTTATTTTAATTTTTTTATCCAGTTTTTGTAACTGGACAGTGGGCATAAATGTTCTTGCATGATGTGATTTCCACCTTTTGGCAAGTGTGACCAGTGAATTACAAAATGTATGCTTGTCTGCAGTATTCTTTATTATTTATTTGGATCCCCATTAGAGTCCACAAAGTGGTCACTAGACTTTATGGGGGTCCATATAAAACAGTAATAATAAAACAAACAACAATATAAAACCACACAGTATCAATAAAACAAGAAAAATCAAAACAAGCTGAACATAAAGATCAGAAAATAAGTTAAATTGCTTCACATATGAAGCAAAAGACAAAAGTAGCCCACAATGGAAACAAAAACAAAAATTGTCACAAATGCATAGCAACAAAAATAAAATGAAATAATCACAAAGCTGTCAAAACAGCAATACTCACAATAACTATCTAATCTAAGCCATGTAAAATGTATTCATTTTGATTTAGTGATTAGAAAATCTAGTTTTTGTCTGTCTGATGTTAGTGGGGAGCTGATGAAGCTCAAACAGTTCTCATCGTACAATTTGTTGACTTGCATTATACCTATAAAACAGTATATACTAGTTTTTTCTCCATAAATAACAGAAGACAAGATTTAATTTTAGCCTCCACTGTTAGCCATAGTATAGCATTGTTCTGCCATTTACTATTTTGTTTAGAAATGTTGGTATTTTCTTTCTTCTTCTTCTTCTTCAGCTACCAATTTAATTTCAATTTTCATATGTTCCTATTCTACGGTAGATTTTTTTCACACTATATTACATTTTTGTACCTGTGTACAGAATACCAGGTGGTGATCAATCTGCATCATGAGGAGCAAGTGATCAGCAGCAGAGAAACAAGAGGAGGGTCCTGCTCTGTGTGGAATACTTCATTCCTATTTGACCTGCCTCCAGGAGACATCAGTCAGCTTCCCCTCATGCTCGAGTTTATAATCATGCAGGTGAAGCTTTGCTTTGGGAGCTCACAATAACACAATATAATGCATTTCATAAATAAACACATTAATTTGTAATGTCACTACGCTGTTAAGTATATATTCCTGCTCCTTTTTTATGTGACAGAATCAGGTCTTGTCAGAAGGTAAAGTTCTTGGTCGGGTCCGAATCGGAGTAGGGGCGCAGATGCAGGACGGGCTCACTGGAGGGACATGTGTAACCTGGAGGTGGAGCAGGCACGGTGGCACACGGTACAACCAGAGCCTTTATAAGGCTCAGACACGTGTGTGCTAAAAAAGACAATTTGTGACCAGTGGACCTGATGATGAAGTCAGTTGGCATCCAAAATAAGGTCAATTTTGCCATGAATGTTTCACTTTGTAAATCAAATGATGTGTTGCTGCAGTTCTAGTGGATGGATATGTGGGCATTCAGCAACAAAATATTTACAATGGCCTTATTTCAATGTAAGAACCTGTGAATTCTCCTATGGGATAGTGATGTAAGTGCACAAAATAACTGAATTTGCATAAAACAAAACAATTTTATTTGTGAAACATTACCTAGACCAGACCTTCTCTACTGATTTTGGAGAATTTATCAGTGATCTCTTATAACAATTCAGTCTCTCTCCCAGTAAGCAAAAGTGAAATATGAAAGTAAGTGAACTCAGCAAATGGTCTTTCTCTAGAAATACTAAAGGATTATTCTAGTATCCAGCCCGCTGTCAGTTAAATACACATTCATCATTTATTTGATGTGTGAGTAACATATAATACACACTAATGTACTTTTTATACCCTCATGTACATCTGTAATTTCTCAGTTCCTTTGAGATATGTTTAAAATAGCTTTTTGTCTGTAGACTGTTCTGAATGTAAAAATGATGTGAAGAACCATGTCATATAAATAAAACACATTTTTGCCTGAGCTAGCTTGGTGGCTCTAATTAACACAATTGTCTAAGATATAAATGTTCAAATTACTGCTGCTGTATGTTTCTAATCACTGTTATGGAGATCCAAAAACATCCCATTCCTCTTAGTCAAAGAGTTTCCACCAAGTATCACTGTAGCAGAATCTTGTCTTTAAATTTAAGCCATGTGAATTAGTCCTTACATTTCATTTGAGTAAAACAACATACAGTACAAGCTATAAGGCACAAAGCTGGCTGGTGCGGCACGCTGTAATGACTAGTCCATTATACACATGTAGAAACTTTCACCCAGTGCAGGTGTCTTAACAAAATGCCTCATTTGTCCTCTCCCTCCTCTTCATCTTCATCAGGGCTACAGATATCTACAAGCTCAGCCAGGAATATTCCATCTGGATAGAGGGAAGGCGACTGCTGGTCAGTCTCACCTGAGCAGTGAGATAGTTTTGGCACTTGGACATCAGAAGATGCGTCTGATACTTTCTTTGCAGTCAGGGGACAGTCCTGGATTGGCAGCACCTTGCACCTTAGTGTGGCTAAATCATGAAAAAGGGAAAATAATTCCGCAAAGATATTATAAGATAATATTTAAAAATGTTACAATTTAATTAGGTATTCTCATACATGCATTATAGAAGGCCAAGGACAGAAAAAAGGACATTAATTGGGATCAGGGACTATCCCAGTAATAGTGACAACAAAAGTAGCTTGTTATTTTATTTAGTTAGTCATTTGTGGATATGAGGCTGTCTGAGATAAAGATATAAATTGCTTGGTCTTTCCAAAGGCTCCAAACTATAAACACGGCAAAGATCACAGCACACGTCTACACCAATGATGATTACAGTGATTCATGCACAACATCACCTTGCAGCGGATTCACATTATTTGCCTTCAGATTGTTGATTTCTGCACTCATGGTTGACATCTGGCAAAGGAAACAGTGGTTTCAGACATCTCTTGTCAACTTTATATTGGGTTCTATAGGCCTCCTTAGCAGAAATCTTCTGTATTTTTAAATGAATGCTTTTTAAAGAACATTTTCCCAATACTAAATTAATTATTTATTTCACAACTTGTTTTTCTTTTGTTGCACACTGCCTGGTTTAATAGAATTTCAATTAAAGTCGGCATCCAGTATAAAACAGTGTTGTACTGTAACTCTTTCCTATCCTCTTATGGTTGAGTCAGATGTGTTCCTCCTGAGCAGTGAACAGCTTCAAATCCGATTAGATTTGAGTCGAAAGAGTCATATGTGAGATTATAGCTGAACTATGTTTCACAACCAGGATGACACCCCTCCCCGTTAGATGCTCTTTGATTAATGCTGGGAATAGCACTGTCTGTGTGTGTGTGTGTGTGTGTGTGTGTGTGTGTGTGTGTGTGTGTGTGTGTGTGTGTGTGTGTGTGTGTGTGTGTGTGTGTGTGTGTGTAACATATGAATGTGCGGGTAGTTCAGTTAATTCTATGACATACGCTATGTGCCACGATTATGCCATTAACATTATTATGTTCATCAGTTGCAGATGCTAGGACATCATTCATGAAAAATCCTAGCATGACAGACAATCTTTTGGGTGGTGGCTGGAGGATTTATGTTGATATTTCGTTTAGCGATTTGACATGGTAACCATTCCACTTGGTGTAATTTAAGTCTATCCAACCTGTTGGTTTTGATTGTGGAAATTTTCCTCAGCATGAGCCTCCTCTGCTGGCTTCCCCACCTCCCCTCTTGGCCAGTCACTGCTCTCCTCATCCTCTTCAAACACTGGCAACAAACCTGAGCCCTGCTGCCAGCTCCTCCTGTCCACTGCACTCTGAATGAAAATTAAAAAACACAAGACTTGTTCCTTCTGCACATGTTCACATTGGTGTAATCCATACAGGATTACAGGATTACAGAATTCTCAATTTTTTTCAGTGTTGATTTGCTGAGGCTTATTACCCTTTTAACTTTAGATGTGAGAGTCCGGTCTTGCAGTGAGGAGGTGCCAGTCTGAGCTGCTGCTGATCTGTTGTCAACCTTTCCCACATTCTTTCCTTCCTGCTCCCTAAACAGACTCTTTAACTACAAATATGATAAGATATGTATAAGTATGTACACCTTTTTATGAAGCTTGTTGTAATTTACATCATGTATAAAACAAGACTAACGCTACACCAACAGCCCTGTAAGGCTTTACTCAGGGAAAATGTTCATTTTGACATGCTCACAATGACAGAAGGATATTTATAATCCCTTTGTCACCCTCTTAGTTTAGTGTGTTGGCATGCCAATAGCTGCATAATACCAAAATGTAGAAATACTCTCTTTCAAGTAAAGGTCTTGCATTCAAAATTGTTTGCATGTAAAAGCATCAGCATCAAAATTAATCTACCAAAAGTGAAAATAGTCATTAAGCAGAATAGGGCAGAATGGGATAGTGCATTAATGTGTACACCATGTTTCATCTTGTAAAGGTGGGACAGCCTTCTCCAAAATGTTTTTTGTAGGTATTTGTGGACCAAATTGGTTCAATATATTGGACAAATTAAAATGTTACATTACTAACATTACGATGCCGCTGGATAAAAAAAGATGTATGTTATGTTATATACCTGCTCAGTGACCATCCTCCTCTGCTGGTCCGTCTCTAGAATTACTGGACCAACAGTTTTATCCTTTCTGCTGTCAACACATGGTTTTTCATCTTTAACCTGTAGACAAGGAGAGTGTCATAGATTGTGCTCATCACCACCCCAGGAAGAATCTTTAGAGGTGTAGTTTTTATTAACTTTACCAGGTAAAGCTGCCTCAGTGTTTTCTCCTGCTGCAGCTGGTTTGCCCTCCTCCTGCTCTCTGAAAATATGTGAAGGAAGAAGTTTTAGAGCCGAGCCAGTGAGGAAAATCAACACACTGTCCTCTGAAGCTTTTACAAAAGCGGGCTCATACCTTCTAGCTGGGCCCTCGGTGAGTTAATAGTTGAGACATCTGCTTGGCTCCCATCATCTTGACGATCCTCAGAAGCCTTTTTCATGAGAAACAGAGATGATAACGCTGCTGGTTAATGCAACACATGCGGGTTCACAGGTGGTTAAACATAGATCCATGTATTTGAGACTGCATGTTTAGGGTGTAGCAACTGCACCGTGAGCTCCAGAGCAGAAATCTTGAGTTCAGCCTTGTTTTTTTCCATCTCTCTCAGCCTTTCTAGACTCTTCAAAGCTTCTTCCCTATAACATAGGGATGAAAACCTGTCACACACTCACTTCCCAGTCTTTTAAACGATTAGTCATTCATCACTCTATCAAAGAAAAGCTTACTTTTCCCTCAGTTCCTTCTCTCTTGCAGCCAACTTTTGCTTCATCCTTTGGTCCTCAGTGCTTTGTATGCACACCTATTAATCATGAACGTTAACTGTCAATGTTATATAACACAAAATATTTACTTTAAATACAAGTTTAAATAAAATTACACCATGCCATTGCATCTTTACTGTTTTTACATTTTGAAGTTGAAAAGTTGAGTGATGTAGGAACATCTTGTTACCTGGGAAGATTTATTTTGGCTGCTCTGGGAGTCTGATGGTGGCTCCCATAACAACGAGAATTCTGATAAGCTGATAAACAGATAGAGTATGTGATAAAGAGACAGATCAGAGACTTTCATTTCAGCATTTGCTGATGGGGAATTTTGAAAATGAAAATCTCTTCATCCACTCACTCTGTCAGTGTCTGTTTGTCCTGGGTCTGCACAGGTTCACCTCCTGCGAATACAAGGTAACAGCTGTTTAACGCCCCCTTGTGTTTAAAGAGTGAAACAACATTTATTCTCAGGAGTTGGACTCCTGCTGTGCTTTACCAGTAATCTTGCTGAGCAGGCTAAGAATTACATTCACCTTTACCTTTACCTTTACTTTCATATCTGTGAAACAGCGCCTGACTCATGCTCCTTTCCAAGTCCAGCTCTTGCTTGCATGCTTCAAGCTCAACCCTTAGTAGGGAGTCAGATTCCTTCTGTTAAAAATCATATAGTTAAATAACCCATAAATGTCTGCTATATTTTTAGCAATTCAATTATTTCAGTGGCACAAGAACAAAAAGCCTTTCACAGATATGCTACCTTGGCTCTGGTCAGCACTGTCTCAATATTGGCTTTGTGTTGCAGCAGATTTTCAATTTCTTCCCTGTGTAGGAAAATGTGTATTATCAAAACAAGATGCGTGTAATTTAGACAGTGGACTTAGTAATTTGTAAAATTGACTCACTTGTCTTTCTGGCCTTCTTTCTTAAGTTTTTCAATCTCACTTTCCAGATGTAAGCCTACACCTTCAGCTTGGAGCTGAAAAGAGATTCTGAATTCATTAATTTCACTGCTATGGTTATTTAAGTTATTTTTAAAGAAGTGGTAAAGTGTCTTACTTCATTCGTCGAGTTGTTCTTTTTGAGTTCCTCTAGCTCCTCCTGTGTGGACTGCAGGGCCAAAGCCACCTTTTGCCATTTCTCCGTCCAATGTGTGGCCACAGCTTGTAGTTCCTTGATGCTCTGGACTCTGACTGAGTCTTGTTTACGATACTCTTCCTCCTGCAGTTCTAGACTCTCTTCCTTCTCAAGGACTTTGGCTTGCAAACATATGCACTGATCCTGCAGTTTCAGTTTTTCTAATTCCAATATTTCCACAGATTCCCTAGACAGATACTTTGGTACTTAAACTACAGTTGAAAATAAAACATCCATCTTCAGACATTAGACAATAGTGTTTGATCACCTTCTCACCTCAGCTGGCTGCACTTTTCTTTCATCTCTGTGAGCTCCTCGTGTTGACCATTTATTTTACTCAGCAGTTCCTCTTTTTCTCTGATCAGCCAAGAGCATTCTGCCTCCAGATCTGTGATTTGTTTCGAGTTGTTGACCCTCTCTGCTGTTATCACCTGTAGCTGAGACTGTGATGTGTTCAGTTTCTGATTACTCATTTCAAGGTCACGTGTCAGCTTTTCATTCACCTGGTGTAAAGACACAACAGGGATCATTTAATAAAGAATTTAGAAAAGGTAACAACTTAAAAAAATATGTCCACATTAAGCTTTCAACCTCTCTGAGAACCTTTGATTCTTCCTGCATCAGTTTAACAGTTTCTTGATGATGATTGTCAGACAGAGGCCTCGTCAGTTTTGCCTTCAGTTCTTTTATATTATCCTCCAACTTTAGCACCTGAGTTGACAAGATGGCTTTTTCCTGAGAAAAATTAAAGATAATTTTGAAGGTGTAGTTCCTATTATAAAATATTGTAATGTATGATACGGTAAAATTGAAACAGACCAGGCATGCTTGGCTTATCTTGTTGTTTGCTTCACTCAGTTGCTCTTGCACTTTAGAGTGATTCTGTCTTGAGTGGATGAGCCTCTGGTTCATGTCTTCTATTTGATTCAACATTGTCCTCTGTGTCTAGGCACATGGAAACAAAATACACAACCTAAAGGTGCATGGAAAGAAAATAAACTGGCAGTACAGCAGGCAACTGGAATGCAACTTTGTCATCTCGCATAAAAAGCAATTTTATGTGAGATTTTCCTTGTAGATATTTTAACTGACCTCATTATAAGTCTGGAGTTTGTGGAGTGCCTGGTTTCGTTCTTCTTCTTGTGTCTTTGCCCTCACCTCAGCAGCTTTCAGAGCCTCTCTCAACTTGTGCAGCTCCGTGTTAACCTTCTGTCTCTCCTGAGTTGAAGCCATGTGTAAAAGTAATGTTTGGCAAACGGAAATACACAATAATACATTATCTAGAACACAAATATATTTTTCATAATACATAAAGCTGACACACCTGTTTGTCAAAGTCTTCTTCACTCACTGGTACTCTGTGGAGCAAGCCAGGAGTTTTTTCACTTGGTTCATTACTCCCTCTGTCGAAAGTAGACCTCATTTGCTGCAGGTCCTTCTCCAGCTGTAGAACCCTGGTGGGTAAATTTCACATGCAGAATTTCAAATCTATTCGATTTGATGTTCTAAAGTTGGTCCTTTCCTTGTCTTTTGCTGAACTTACTTTTCATGAAGCTCTCCACGTTGCTGGCTCTTTTCAAATTGGGACGATTCAGCTGCCTCCTTCTCTTGCTCAAGAGCATTCATCACTTCTGACAGCTGCTGTGAAACACATCAGTGCAAGATCATAGGATGCTGTGTTCAACTGAAATACATATAAAACTATTCAAAGCAGAAAAATTGTAAAACTGACCCAACAACAAAACAATCAGTGGCAATGAGGCAGAAAAATGCAAAAACAGGTAGATCATGGAATTAGTTTCCTCAGAGATTTAAATGTACTTCTTTTTAAACTTACCTTATGTTTTATGTCAAGTAGTTTTGCAGTAGTTATGTTGTCACTTAGCTGTGAATTTCTGGCTCTGAGCCGGTCCAGCTGAGCATCGAGACGTACATGAGCATCCTGCAGGCACTGAGCCACTTCCGCTTGTCTGAAGCTAGTTTCACCCTGGACAGCCCTTAATTTAGCCCCTGGGCATGGAGGAAAGGATCGTGTAGCACTATCAGGCACCAGATGGGACAACGACTGCCACTTCCTTAGACCTGGATAATTCTGGCTGAAGCCACCGGTGCTCCCAGATGTGCTGCAATACATACAGTATATCAGCCAGAATTTATTACACCACTGTTGAAAATTAATACAGTATATTAATACAGTATTGTGTCTCTGTTGCTTAAATTTCACCTTGTGCTAACTTTGGACAGAAACCCTGACCCAGAGACAGTCGCCATACCACACCACGCGGAGGTCTAAGAAAGAAAAACACACATTTTTAAAACCACTACACTTCAACTACCAGAAAAAAATATCATATCGCTACCTTACCTGGGCTGTAAAGCGAGATTTGGTGTCCCACATGTCAAAGTCCGTGAGAGAAAATGGACTTGAACTTCTGCATGAGGGTCTAAACATCTTGAAAAGTCTTTCTAGATCCAAACTATCACTTGCCTTTGTATGGTAGAGGCAGTCCTCATTTCCCCAAGCGTCAGGGATAGATTTTCACACAAATGTGCCAGCTTGAGGTGTGTGGCTATTCTTGAATCATGTGTCCTGATATTTCCACTGCTTGCTTGATGGTCAACATCTAGTTTTAACACTGCATGACAATTACAGTGTGTTTGTTATTTTAAATGTGTTAATTATACCATTTTCCACATAAAAATACAATTATGTCTTATCAAATGTATAAAAGGTGATTGATAAGAAATGAAACAAAACATGTATTTTTGATTTATCAGTACAGAGTCTGTACAAAATGACACTTTTGCTTACGGTACCTTGCTGCAGAAACCCGCTCCATTCCACTGACTATACTCACTTGCTCTGCTTGTATGCCTCACACAGCTTTGATTGCAAGCTTTTCACTGTACAGCCCTTGAACTGAGTATCTATGGTAACCCATGCACAGAGGACGCAGTGGGGCGGGTGTGTTATGTGCGAACACTTCTGGGATAGTCTCCACATGATCTCACTTAGTCTGCTGACTTACTGTTTGTTGATATGAGTTGTTAAGAACATCTCCCAAACAGTGATCATGATGCACATAGCTTACCTCTGATTAATGATTTATGAGTGAATGAATCAGGATTAGTTATGGGTTCCTTTAGTCACACACAGAGAAAAATACCATAACCAAGTTCTTTGATATATCGTTTTCAAAGGATTTTATTTTAGCTCAAGGGATAAGCAAGCATGTGATGATAATATGAATACTCTACAGTTCAGTGTTAAATATTGCATGCCACTGACTAAGTTCAAAGTTGTTTCTTTGCACAAGCCAGTCAGACCATCATTCAAACCTATCTTTCAAAAATGCACATCCAATTTAATGCTCAGGCTGTTAAAGGCCTTAGCCTACACGTGACTCAGCATTGAAAATGAAAGAAAACAAAAGCAACAACTTTTGCTAAGCAAATCTATCTGGGTTATATAAAGCGCAGTGGGCCTATGTCACATTTACATTTCGGTAAAAACATAATTAAGCTATTATTCTAATACTTTATATTGGAACCTGGAAGTAGTTACCCAGAAGTAATTTATCTCTCTTATTTGTTTGCAATCATATTCATTTATTTGTGTATTTATTTTATTTATCTTTCAGAATTCAATGAAAACAGTTTCTTCATACGCCGGTACTCTAGGTGGCGGTATGCAATATCAAATTCATTGATTTAAATCCGCCATAATACAAAAGGAAGAAGAGGTCATCCAGAAACTAGCAGCAGCTTTTCACCATTCAAGTAGATAAAAACTAGCAGTTTAAGAGAGTAACACGTTTCCTTTCAGCACTTAACTCAGCACTTAATTCACTTGAGTTCTTGAAAGGAGTGTGCTTAATTAATCCTAAATACAGCGTTTGCGTCTTGAAACAAACGCTAGATAGTAACTTAACATTAGCTATGCTAGATAACAGGCCGACGCTAACGCTAGCCAGTTAGCATAACTATTCGGTAACATCAAGCAGTTAGTATTTCTGATGTCCTGCTGTCAGAAAGTTAGCTTATTGTTGTAACAGAAAGTGTGTGGTTACTACAGAGCTGCTCTGTCAAGTAACTTTAAATAGAAACGTTTGGTCTTTAACATCGTGCAGTCATGGCTGCGGATTGGTTGGGTAGTTTGGTGTCAATTAACTGTGGACCAACACTTGGAGTCTACCAAGGAGAGGTGGTATCTGTGGACCAGATTAGCCAAACTATCTCCTTAAGACAGCCTTTCCATAATGGAGTCAAGTGCCCTGTCCCCGAGGTCACATTCAGGTAAAGCTCAGCCACAAATTGTTTGCTCACTTGCTGTTTTTCACGGACTGGGCCGATAAAAAAGCGACTTTTTCTTTCTGTTACTAAATATAGTGTTTTACCTTTTCATTTCTGCAGTGCCATTGACATAAAGGAACTAAAGATTTTAGATATCAGAAATGGCAGTGTTAGGAACAGCTCTTCTGCATCTACAAAGGTAAACAGCGCTCCAGTTGCAGTCCCAAAGGGTGACCCCAGGTGTGTGGAGAAACTAAACTCTCCTCAACACTGCTCTAAAAGCTATGGAGACCGGCATCTGGATGTGCCCGGCCAGCCAAAAGGATTTCGTCGAAGACACAACTCCTGTAAGTGCAATGTATTAAACCTCAGCCGTAAACAAATATTGTTTGTTGTTGCTGTGTTGGGATTTATTAAGTAATTTCCCATCAGGGTCATCTAGTAGTCGAGGGGCAAACCAAGTGACACCAAAAAAGAACGGAGTGAAGAATGGTCAGATGAAGCAAAGAGATGACGAGTGTTTTGGGGATGGCATGGATGATGGGCTGGATACAGACTTTGATTTTGAAGGAAACTTGGCTCTTTTTGACAAAGCAGCAGTTTTCTCTGAAATTGACACATCAGAGCGCCGTAACGGTGCAAGGTCACGTGGAACACCTCAAGAACAGACGCCATCACGGTACCGTCATGATGAAAACATCCTGGAAGCCAAACCAATCGTGTACAGACAGATTACTGTACCACAGCCTGGTGCCAAGGAGTACTGCACTGGTAAGTGTGTCACATTGTAATGAAACAAATAGTAGTGAAGGCAAAATTGTCTGAAGTAGGTGGTTATAGACTTGTGTTCTTTATTTCCGTACAGACTCGGGACTTGTTGTACCCAGTATATCCTATGAACTACACAAGCGTCTGTTGTCAGTCGCCGAGCGTTATGGTCTCTCACTGGAGCGAAGACTTGAGATGACTGGAGTATGTGCCAGTCAGATGGCACTTACATTGCTGGGTGGGCCGAACAGGTAAGCATGTCCGAGGGTTTGTAAGCACAGAGGAGAACAGCATTAGTTAAATGTTAAAGGTCAAGTGTGTAATATTTAGGAGGATATTTCGACAGAAACATTATGTTTTCAGTGGTGTATAAAGACCTTACACAATGAACCGGTTTTTATTACTTTAGAATGACACATTTCTATCGCATACACTGCGGGTCCTCTTACATGTACATCGCCATGTTGTGCTGCCATGTTTCTACAGTAGCCCAGACAGACAAACAGCGCTACAGAGTTTCGTCACTACGTTGAAAATGTACGATAAACAGTTGGTAGTAGTAGTAGTGATCGTCTGATTTATTAGAAGTAAGAGAAGAAGAGAAATTTGGATAAATGGAGGCCCACACGTATTATTTATTACAAGAGCTGACGGAGCTTGTCAGTAACTGTAGCTTCTCCTGCATGCTTAGAAAGGGAGGGGTGAGCGTACATTCTTGGTGTTTCTGAATAATTGGACTCTTTTTTTCTTTTCTTTTTTTTTCCCTCCTTAACTCTTTATTGAAAAAAGAGAAGTAAAGTGTGCATGGTACATAAAGCAGTATAAAAAACTTTGATTTGTGCAAAATCACATATTGCCTATGCATATTTTGCAAACATGTAGTTTGTAATATAGTTATAACAGTTAAATTGCTGCCCATGTAGAGTGAACTAGAACTAGTCTGTGTGTTGTTTATATTCTCTGATAATGCTAATCCAACACATCTTTGAAGTAGCGTCCATGTTGACTCCATATTTCGACTTAAGAGCACATGAACACAAATCGAAGTCGGAAGAACAACTTCACATTAGTATGATGGGACCATCCTAGGAGCACCTGAATGCACCATGAGCGGCTGTTTGCAATTTGCAACTCTCACCACAAGATGCAACTAAAGCTTACACACTGAACCTTTAAGTCCTACTTGTGTTTTGTTGCCTGCAGACCTAGTTTCCTACAAAAAACCACCTAGCATAACTTTCTCTGTCCAGTATATATTTTTTATTTTTCATATATATGAGTTACTTACCTGCTCACAGTAGATAAGAGTTGTTAGCAAGGTTACATTATCAACTGTTACATAAATACAGCAGTGTTTTGATTTAAGACCCCAAGTGTTTGATATTGATTAACTAATATTAAATAATCAGAAAAGAAGTGGAAAGACGCATGTCACAATATTGAGTTTTAAAAATATTTTTGATTACTTCACAATTATGGAGGGTGGTGATGGAGCAGTGTAAAAGACACATGTCTTTGGTGTGAGAAACCCTGGTTTGAATCCACTGTGAGACACCATTGTGTCCCTGAGCAAGACTCTTAACCCCTAGTTGCTCCAGAGGCATGTGACCTCTGACATACAGTATATAGCAATAGTAAGTCGCTTTGGATAAAAACGTCAGCTAAATGAATAAATGTAAATGCAATTACATGGTTACATAATAAATTTCTTATTAGACATTTTGGATTTCCATATTAGTGAACCATATTGTTTTATATGCCAAATATGAATTTACTGGCAGTAAGTGTTTGGAGAACACAAAAATCAGAAAGGAAACTTAGTTTCCTTTTTCACGTCTCTTCCAGATTCACTCCAAAAAACTTACACCAGCGTCCCACAGTGGCTCTGCTTTGTGGCCCCCATGTTCAGGGAGCTCAGGGCATCAGCTGTGGTCGTCATCTTGCCAATCATGAAGTTGAGGTCATCCTGTTTCTGCCCAATTTTGTCAAGATGCTTGACTCGGTCACCAGCGAACTCACTCTCTTCAGCAAGACTGGTGGCAAACAGGTGTCAAGTATCAAAGGTGGGATTATTTTTCTACATTTTGCATTCTAGGTGATCAGGTCAAGCCATGTACTTTCAGGTTTTTAAATTGTTCTCTCGGACTTCACAGACCTTCCAGACACCCCAGTGGACCTAATCATTAACTGCCTGGACTGCCACGAGAACACATTCCTGATGGATCAGCCTTGGTACCGAGCAGCTGCAGACTGGGCTAACCAGAACCGAGCGCCGGTGCTCAGCTTAGACCCTCCTGGTAGTGGACAGGGGCAGGCAGTCGAGGCGAAGTGGTCCCTCTGTCTTTGCCTCCCACTTCCCCTGGCTGAGGGGGCTGGCAGCGTTTACTTGTGTGACATAGGTGTCCCTCGCCAGGTGTTCCAGGAAGTGGGAATCAAGTACCATTCTCCTTTTGGCTGCAAATTTGTCATCCCCTTGCACTCTGCATAATTTGACTAATAGTCAACAAGTCCAGTTAAATCTTTCATCCTCCATGGCCACTTGGGTTTTGACGCCTTATATTCCTGATTATCAGCTGTTTTTAAAAAAAAAAGTTAGTTACGTTGCTAACCCATCAACATGTGAACGGGATTTTTCCCCTCATACTGAAGGACCACTGTTGAGTACGTTAGTTCTACAAGGACTAAGTGCATATGGGTGAGATAGGAAAAAGCTTTATTTGAAAAGTATATGTGTTGACCATTAAAGGCTTCAGCAGTTATGTATATATGATTGTATTTACAAGGTATATGAAAGACAAGTTTTTCATAAAAACAGCTGAAGCGTCAAAAATAATAGAACACAGTGTCCAGTTATAATTTGAGCAGGACAGTCTCTGACTTAAAATGGAAAAGAAATCTGAATGTCACTGTCAGTCTAACCTCATTCCAAAATGATCTGGTGAATAAATAGAACCACCATATCTTACAAGTAAATGTGCTGTTATTACAGTAATATGGGTGAGAAGAAAGAAATCCAACTTACATTGGTGTCAGCATTGCCAATGGCTTTACTTATGGCCAGCTGTACTCTGCAGCATTTAGTTACTGTTTGTTTATTAGGATAGAAAATCTAAACAAATGTGGAATATCTTCATTTATGTGAGTAATGCTGTGTTTTCAAAATGAACCAGTGTTACATGTGGCAGCTACTGGAGCGAATCCAGATATCAGCAGTTTTGTTTGTCTATAGTGAATCAGGCTGTTATAAGGGCTTAAAAGAGATGACACAGCATGCAAAACCTCCACCTATCTCGCCTTTTACATCTCCCATTACAAGCACGACAGCGTGGCTAATAATATTAGGTTATTCTTCAAAAAATAAAATACTTTGTCTAAACACATGAAGCGAGAAACACAAGATACTCTTGTGATGTCTGTTCCCAGCCTTGGTTCTAGTTGTTAGTGTTGTTAAAAAATGTCAATGAGGTTTTCTTACTTCCGGAGCAGAAGTCTGATGTTCCAGTTTCACTTCAGCTCTCTATTGTATTGGTTAAAGCACCATACCAGAGTGTTGGCAAGTTTCAGTTTCTTGGCTACAATATTTAATATTTCTGCTGATCTTGTTTTAAATGCAATCTAGAGTAAAATGTTTTGTTCATATAAGTTTCCATTGGTTGCCAATTATTACAGTACAGTATAAACAATTAACAGACACTTAGGAACTCTTATGTTAAGTGATCACAGCGAGCATCAAGTCTGCAGTAGTTTTGGACAGTGCAGAATTCAAATGTCTGCACTGCATTACACTGAAAAAAAACACTGGACATTGTGATGGACTTAAGTTTCAAGAGTCTCCTAGTAGATTTGTTATGCTGTATATAAATTAATAAAGCCCCTTTATACCTGCTTTTGTAATGAATAAGCTAAAACAACCCTCTGGTATGGTTCCTATTAAGATTCAGATCACGTGATTGAATTTTTACCTTGGAGGTTCGAATGTCAACACTTGTGATCGAAGTTGTGTTGGTTTAAATGCTCTGTATATGTGGGATTCAAATGTCAAGATACAACTTGAACCAATTAGATTTGGTCTTTGTGATGGGAAATTGTTGAACATTTTGTCCTCCCTTTCCTGACGTTATAAACGCCTGTTTATGTGCTCGATCGTTAATGGTATTTACCATAAAACTAAAGCACAGCGAGTGAAATATAATTTAAGAAGAGCTGCTTGTTTTGTGTTGCTGCTTCTTGAGGCCTTGACAGACAGACTGTAAGCTTCTCTACTGCCAGATCTTTTGGACAATGAAAGTCAAACCCAAAGCTTGTTCTTTAACAAGATCACATTTTCATCTGAAATGTGTGCAGAACAGAAGCTGTCATATTAAGTTCACCAATCTTTATTGGACATTCGTATTGTGCACAGCAACAGCTCCTTAAATCTTGTATCATTGATGTCAGTATAGTCTAGGAAAGGCAGAAGTTCACAGCTGCAGATTTGCAAAACATGTAATCTGGGATATGGTTTATGGTGTTTTGTCCACACATTAACTTGTTAAGGTCTTAGGAGGATTAAAAATACATGCTTTATATGTTTTTTTTCTCTGTACACATCAGCCTGTGCAGGGTGCATATTCTGATTGGGTGAAAATGACTTTCATGCACTAAGGTTTTGTCCGTTCTCCAACATTCCTCCGGCCTGATGTGTTATGTCACATCTGTTGAGACAAGTCTGGCTCCGAAACATCAGCTGGCGTTACTGAATGTGAATTTAAGATGAGTTTTGTTTCCCTGTGGCCGCTAGGGGGGCACGAAACCACACTTTCGGTGGCTCTTCCTTATTCTGCTGTAATGGCAGCTTTATGTACTTTAATAGCATTTCCTCAAATAATATTGTAATTTCTCTGCGAAATGTGAACAGTCGGACACCATGTGGTGATATGACTTCTGACAAAAGCAGCTTGTTTGAAAGTTGTTGTTTAAACGCAGGTTATGCATCTCGAGAATTAATATACATGCTTTAAATTCTCAGATCCGCACTGGACGTTGAGGCCATGCGAGGTCAGCTCGCAGTTCAGAAAAGTCGCATTAAATAGCCTGTGGTGGGATTTTGTCTAGACAGGACAACCGTTTCCTTTTGGGAGCGAAGTCCACTGTCAGGGTTCTCGGGCATAAAATACTGTGCAGTCCTTGTTTCATGTCTGCAGATTCAAACAATAAAATAAACGTTCACCAGAGCTTTTCTTTTCGTGGTCTTTTTTTTGGGGAAATATTGATGATCAAATTTCTTCATGAACTTCACTCAAATAGATCTAGTGATCCATTTTTAGCCAGACTAGTAACGCGCATGTGCACTGCAAAATCAAGGTGGGGCAAAAAAAACTTGAATGTTTCTGACGGGGAAAGGACTGGGCCGCCTGCTGTAGACTCAAACTAGTCGGAATCGCGTTTATTAACCCCATTTGATCGCTTCATTTTGTAATTATCCAGTTGAGTCCTCACGTATTTGTGACTCTTAACTTTTTAGGACCGTCGGGACTGAGACGTTTGTTCAAAACTTCATTTTCCATCATATAAGGCTGCCTTTCCAAATGATGTTGACAGGAGACGGCTGGTTTTATTGAGATACTTTTGGACTGCTGAAGTTTCGAAGTCACCTGTGACAGATTTCACTTCCTCATCAGGATTTGATGTGTTTCGCGCGTCGACATCAGCTGTCGGTTGTTTATCTCGTGAATTGGACTTTGTCTGCTGTCGCTTAGATGAAAACCGACGTCGGGCAGTAGCTGAACCACCTGCTGCATCAAATCTCTTAATTTTGCCTGCAAAAAGGTAATATTTTTTGTCATGAAATGGCTTATAGATTGAGTGAAGCTGTTATGTTGCGGTATACCTCTCTAAAATATAGCTAACCTGTTCATATTGTGGACTTTATATTAATGTACAGTGATTGACAGCTGTAATGAAGTTAAATTCTGAAAGCATTGGTGTTTGGAGGATGTGGCAAGTACATAATAATCAAGCATTTATCAATACCCTCTTTGAGCTGCATTCATTATATAGAAGTGATTTACAGTAAAACAAAAATAGACTTAATAAACATGTGATTTCATGAGAGACATGGCCTGGTTAACATCCTTCTTCCTTCAAACTTCTGCCACTTCCTCTGGCTCCTGGGGTGCAGCGGTTGCATCGCGCAACTTTCCACTTTGCTCTTTCACAACATAGTAGATGCTGGTATCGATAATGATAAAAAGATTCTAGTTAGTCAAGATGATGAGCATGCATGTGAAATGTCACATAGCCTAGGGCTCTTTGACAGTTTTCTGAAGCTGTTACTGGTTTTGCAATGCTGGCTACAATTGCAGTGCCTCTCAGTTGGATATTGCTTTTTCTCATTTATTCTGTCATTCTCAGGAAAAAGTCAATCGCAAATTTGGAAAAGACACCAATCCATTTAAAAGCAAGTGCCAAACAGAAAACAAAAGTGCACTGAAAGCAGTGTTTGTCAGAGAGAGGAACTGAGGACCTCTTGGGTCTGTTTGGGGTGATGCCCCTCTGGCTCAGACAGGAACTCCCTTAAAGGTCAGCTATTTTCTGAATAAAACTGAAGCCAGTCTTGAGCGTTAGATACGTTTCCATAGAGGATTCTTATTTTAGAGATTGACAAAACTGTAAAGAAAGATTAAGCTGGTGAAACAAGATGAAGAGAGCTCATGAAACCACAGCAAAGCATAGCTGCTACCCTGTAATGTGTCATGCATGGCTGCATCAGCAGAGCAGCGGTGCACTGCATGGTGTGCACAGCACCGCAGCAAGGAAGTGTCCATCCACCGCTCAGGCTTGACAACTTTGCCTTGCATGGTGTCTTTCTGATGGGTTTACAAGTAAAATCATCAATTACGCAAAGTGTCATGAGTGTCAAGACCTTTATTGTGGTGTTTGAACTTTTGATGAGATGAAAATGCAAAGCTGACTGTTATTTTAAGGGGAATTTCCCCCTGACTGACAATCATTGATTTTCCTCTTCCTGATAATCTGAAAACAACCTTATTTCAAGATTTATATTTGTTTGTGATAAGCAGGGGTGCTATTTTAGGTATATGCCCTGTCATTTGCGTTCATGCCTTGTATTACAGAGCCCCACAGTCAAAAATGAGTCATTAACATGATACAATGACAGCTTGTACTGCAGGGCCTAGCACTGGACTTGTACTTCCGCTCTTACATCCTGCAGACAGTTGTTTCAGTAAGCTGTGCTGCTGCACCAGAGTCCAGCTGTTGTCCCGGTGGCAGAGATGATTTCCTTCTCTGAGGCTCCTTAAGAACATCTGCAGGCTGTCTCTCAGAACCAGCTGACTGAACTGTTGGCATGCACTCTTTACCTTTGTATGCATTCTCCCCGCTATGTGTGTTGGTTTGTATATCTGCCAGATGAAAGCTCAGTGAATATGGACAGAATTCATTATTCCTTCTCTCTCCACTTGGCCCTGCCACCCTGCTGCTGTAATGGTGATGATAACAGGGCAGCAGCATCAAAGCAGCCGCAGAGCATCCTGAGGCTGGAGGGTCCGGATGAAGGGCAGATTACCCAGGACCCATGCTGTACATAGAAGAGGGATACACACAGCTAAAAACACACACATGATGTTCAAGTAGACATTTTTCCTACAGGATAACTGTTGGTGGGAGAAGTATTCAGATCCTTCACTTAGTAAATTGTTAAAGTAAGTAAAAGTACCAATTCATGATTGATGAGTCAATGTAAGCATACCTCCATTAAAAATTCTACTTGAGTAAAAGCAAGCAAGCAGTATTATCAGCGTAACACACTTAAAGGTGGGGTGTGCTTTTTTGGAGAAACAGAATTCTATGACAAGTAATGTAATTAATGTTAGATAAGTTGGGGTTTAGCAAACTGGTGCTGCTTGTTGCTGCAAAGCTGACATAGAGAGAGGACGAGACGGTCCCAGAACCAGCACACCAGCTCCAGACAGTGAAACTCTCAACTCTCCTGCTACTATAGCTAACATCACAACAATAGCATGTCTTGCCAAACTAGAAAGTAAGCTAAGAGGTGGTGGGCAAGTCATTTAACATGCACAAATCATGACTGGAATGGCTGGAATAGTGTTGTGTGGCTCCATGTAGACACTGTATTTCTGTAAGAGATCACAAACAAAAATAACTGGAGCCACTGATTTACATCGCAACAGCTTTTGCAACACCTAGCATCAGCATTTTCACCTCAGATTTAGTCTACAGATAGACAAGGGAGTGGCAGATTTAAACAAGGCCAGAGAAGGTACTTCTACATTCCTGTCCTGTCTTGCTTTGCGCAGTCACACTGCCCCTGATTTGTAGTTCAGACTACGACTGACTTGCACAAAACCAGTCAAATGTTGAGAAACTGGTTTCGGTTTGAACAATAGGATTGTTATGGATTCCATAAGTATGCATATAGGACTATATTAGCGATATGAGCTTTGTTTGAAGAGATATGACACCTCTGTTTCTTAGTTTGCTTAATAAGGAGTTCATATGTGCTGTTTCCTGACTCCATTCATGTTTAATCTGTCACTGAGCTTGCTTGTTTCCTGTTCCTGTAAACAGTCATGCATCGCTTCTTCTGTAGCAGACAACATCTCTTAGTGTGATGTAACTGCTTACAAACATTGTTTCATGGCATTGTTAGGTATTTGTGAGTGTCTGCCTATGTTGAAAGTAGAATTCACATAATGATAACAGAGCAGAAGACACACATTTGTATTCACAGGATAAAATGTGAAGTACAATTCATATTTCCGGACCTGCAGAATTGAGGCATTGCTGCCCTTAAAGCTATTCGCTGGACAGACTGATGATGATGGACTTCTCAATGAGATAGGGGTCAGTAGAAGCCGAGGGGTCAGTTGAAACTCGACCGACTCACAATGAGGGCCTTGTCCACTTCCTGAAAAGAGCAAGCTGTGGTTCCATGTAGAGCTCTCTTGAAATGGCAATGTGGCACCATGACAGAATGGGTTCTGTCCAATTCAATCAGCTCCTGGTGGCCTGCTGCATTCACTGTCCCAAAAGAGACGTATTAGAAAGTTGCTGTTGTGTCAGATCCATTCCTAACATGGTGAGATCACTTTGCACCTTCACCAAGGACTTTGCCCAGACATTGTCTGTTGCACTCAACAAATTCTGAGTATTATGAGCATGACTTCCTGTTTCAAGTTATAACTCATACTGAGATTTTACTTAGATGATTGGATTTTTCACCAATGATAGATGAGTTTTTAGCAATTCCCGGAGCATGGCTCTAGGGATGCCAGTGTCAGTCAGTCCACCTGCTTTGATTCAGACTGAAATATCTCGACAACTATTGGATGGGATGCCCTGAAATTCTCTACAGACATTTGTGGTCAACAAAGAATGGATACTACTGACTTTGGTGATGGTCTTTGTGAATGTTGGTGATCGCCTGACATTTTATCAGTAGTGGAATTAGTATGAAGATCTTTTACTGAAATAAAAGTAGCAATACCACAATTTCAAAATAATCAGTTAAAAGTACAATTCTTCGCATAAGTAAAAGTATCAAGACAATATGTAAATGTATACAACTAATGTTTATCAATATCCAGCTAAAATAGGCTGTTGTTCCATTATAATATATTTTGCTATAAGCTCATTGTTATTGATGCTGGGGTGGTGATGGGGCAGTGGATAAGACACACTTGGTGCGAGAGATCCAGGTTCAATTCCCACAGTGACACATCTATCAATGTGTCGCTGAGAAAGACACTTAACCCCTAGTTGCTCCATGTCAGAGATCCAGACGTGTGACCTCTGACATATATGGCAATTGTAAGTCGCTTTGGATAAAAGCATCAGCTAAATGAGTAAAATTTAAAAGTAATATAATGTATTTGATGCAGTAATATGTAAGGTGTATTCTTTGTTTTAGCTATCTGTGGCAGAGCTCATTAATATGCTTTAATTTACTGGTTTGCAATGCAATGTATTTCATACACTCATTATAGGTTAGTGTTGTAGTCAATATCGCCGAAACTGAGACCAAATCAAGACCAAGACCAGAATTTATCAAGACCGAGACAAGACCAAGACTTTTAGGGGCTGAGATCAGTCGAGAGCAAGACCAAGTCAAAACCAAGACCAGTTCCCTGCATTGCATGGCACGTAATAAAATGTGGAACGAGATCATAGGTAGTTCTCAAATTGATCTGAAAGATCCATATTCTCATTAAAACACCCGCATACAAACACTAACAGCTGAAATCAACGTAGGCATTGCGGGGAGGGGTGACAGTCGTTAACGGTAACAACACATGTTAATTTAGGGTTATTGGTTGCATAAGCAATAAGTTTTACTTCCAATCAAAGTTAGGATGTTAACAAATCAGACAATGCAAAAGAAATTTATTGATATTCCCAAAGTTATTGTCTTGACTGGTCTTGTAATAACATCCTAAGTCCTCAATGTCAAAGACTGAGACAAGACCGAGTACAAAGGTGGTCTCAAGTACTACAACACTATTATAGGTGTTCAAAGCAAAGTAACTATAAACTACCAAATAAATGTAGAGGTGTGAAAAGTACGAAGTAGCACAAAATTTAAATACTCAAGTAAAGTACAAATAACTCTATTATGTTATATACTACTAAGAATTGTACTTAAGTACAGTACTCGTATTTAGTTTCTTTTCACCACTGCTTTTTATCTAACACAGTGGTTTCCAACCTAGGGGTCAGGATATCCTAAAAGGGTCTCTAGATGATAAATGGGATAGGAGAGAATCAAAGAATATTTCTTCTCTAAAATTTAGCTTTACCCTTTTCAGACTTTTTTCTAATAATCCCTTCTTTCTTCTGAAATACTGGATTCTTCTAACCACCCAGGCCCTTAAAAATAGATTTAAAAAAAAAAAATCAATTTCAGGAGGGAAAATCACTTTGGTTGAACTGTAGGTATTGTAACCTTCTGGTCACCTGGAGGAATTGGGTTGGTTTTTGTCAGAACGACGTATTTTCTTGGCTGTAGACACTTTGTCTTCCTTTTCTTGTATGAACTTCACACAATTATGAAATGTCAAAATGCATTGTAGGCTATTCTGTTTGGGATGAGCAGAGGCAAAATAGGGTTGTCGTTGATGGGTGTGGGAAATGTGTCCAGATAGCTTTGTCCCCTGATACACAAAGACAGCTGCAGTAGTGCATTGGGGATGACATCCACCACATCCTCATCATACTCAGTGATGACAGTCCTCTCTGGGACACATGAGATTTTTAGTCTCACATTTGGTGTCTGTGAAGAGGCTGGTTATTTATTTAAATGTCTGACATAGAAGACATGCCAGATTATGTTTTCAATGGGAGAACCATGCCTTTGTATCTTTCATGTTTCTGAGAACCCCACCCTAATTCTAATCTGGGCTCTCATACAGGAAGATGATGTTATAGTAATGGACATGTTGGTGAATGTAACCTCATGAAACTGTGACAGATCTATTGACGTAAGGATTTTCCCTGAGCTCTGACCATTGAGCCCCACTACCTCTCCATGGGAACTGATACAAAAAGAGAGGAAGTGGGGTTTTGGGGGAAGGGCATAATCCACAGGTCATCATTTCACTATAACGTCTCTAACGTCTGTGTTCTAATTTATGGTGCATGTGTCATCGAAACACTGCCCTGGGTGACTTAGGCCTTAGGTTACTGTACAATGGTTGTTTTATTGATATAGAGACAACGCTGGGCTGGATGAGTCCCTCGGGCCAGGTCAGATCTCACCACAAGTTTGCATTCCAGTGTTGAAGAGAGCTCTCTTGATTCCTGTAAGGCCCAGTCATTGGGGCTTCGCTGGAGAACCAATGAATCACACATTTTTGGTCAAAATGAATTGAGTTACCATATGGAATACAAAGTACAAAGCAGATCAAGTTTTATGCCTTTTATTCATCAGGTAGAGTATTATTCCACAATCTATGTTAACAGTATATTTGTGTTATTGGTCCATCAACACACTGAAGCCTTGTCTTTATGTATCTACTATTGTCCTGCGTCATGGAAACATTCTGCCCCAGTTGTGAAAGTGTGATTTAAAAAAAGAAGACTTGTTAGTTCTGCTTTCTGTATCAGCGAGTTATTTTTACTGTAACTGTCTGATGCTACTCTAGTGCATTCTGATAATAGCTGTGTGCTATGAATTAACGTGCACCCTTGAGCAACAAATCAACAAATTAATCATCTTTTTGAGAATGTGTTTGTGGTTAAATGAACATCTGTTAAGCAGGGTCAGCATACTGACTAAATTATGTTTTTCTTCATAGGTGCTGCATGTGTGTGTGTGTTTACCAGCTCTAATGGTAGCAGCTAGACAATATCACATGTGACAGGATTGAACCGCCTCACCATGACAGAGGTCCAGGTAAGATAGTACAAACAGTGGTGCATGTCAGAGCTCAAATACACAACAGGACCTGTCTAACGAGTCATTTGTTAAAGATTTGTTTACTAATTACTGATTTGACCGTGTTCCCGTAGACTCCATGGCCACAGGGCACAGAGTGTGTGGCCAGGTACAACTTCAAAGGCACATCAGAACAGGACCTGCCCTTTAACAAAGGAGATGTGTTGACCATTATCGTCGTCACAAAGGTAATGTTTCAGTGACACTTACTCTCTGTCGTTATGAAAACGCACGGAATGACTTCACAGTTATGTTACCTACTCCATTGATATTCATTTATTTTAACAATTTCTGACATTATTTTTGTGTTTTAGGATCCAAACTGGTACAAAGCTAAAAATTCTGCAGGTCGTGAGGGAACAATTCCAGCCAACTATGTTCAGAAAAGGGAAGGCGTGAAACAGGGAGGCAAGCTGAGTCTAATGCCGTGAGTGTGCTGATTATTGTCTTATTTAGTTCTAATGCCCAAATGAATCTTCCACTCAAAGCAAACATGATTAGGTTTATGTATCTGCTGTCTGTAACTCACCACAGCAGCGTTGTGTGGCATCTACAGTGATAGCTAAAATAGCTCGACTTTGTACTCCTCTTATGGCTGTGTGGTGCTGAAGGCAGATGGCCTATTTGTTGTGGCACTGGGGCTGTGTGGTAGGGCTATGTTGGAGTTACAGCGCACTTGTGTCTGTTTCAAACTCAGCTTTGTGTGAACACTGCTCAATTTCCTGTTGTTTTCTTTTTTATCTCAGACTTAAGTAATAGGAAAAAAAATCTTCCGATTTGTCCACCTGATGGGTTTCCTATGTGTATGAATGACGGGTTTATTTATAGAGCCCTTGATCACAAAACTATGTCGCAAAAAATACCCTTAGCCTAATCTACCCAGCACTGACCACAAAACATCAGTAAGTATGTGTGTGTATTTATTCATAGACATATAATGGCTTATTTATACATACAGAGCAGTGTGGATGGACATCCATTATCTTGTACAACAACACACACAAAACATAATGTTCAAAGAATAGACAAAAGTCAAAGAATGTTATCATTAAAAATGCAGTTTTCTCAACTCAGGTTGAAGCTGCTTCTGTTTCTGTGAAAAAACGCTCAGCTTTCCATCAAGGTTTTCTGTGTGATATTTCAAATTGATTTTCTCATGGAGCCAGATGCAAATGAATTTATTGTACATTCTGTGACCCTGTCCTTAATCAAACTGGCTACAGTGGATATGCAAATTATTATAATCTACACCTCTGGATCTCCAGAACAGTATTAGTTTTATTTGCATTAATGGCCCATTTAAGGTCATTATGAAGTGCATTAAACAAGGGAAGATAACAGAGGCCCAAAATGGATCCAGGTAGTACTTCCTCAGTCACCGGCAGGAATTCATACTTGGGCTTCCATGCTTTTACACACTGATGTCAGTCTGATTAATAGCTCTTAAAACAGGCATCCCTTTAAATGCCAACAGAGGATATACTATAAAACAAGGGTAGACCAAATTTATCAAAGGCTTTTGATAAACCTCTGAATGTAATAGCTACGTTTCGGTGAAGTGACCTTGAATGAAGTGGAGTGAATGAACAATACTCCTGCACATATATACATAAACAATCATCCAATTTTAGAGAACAAGTTATCAACTGAAACCTGTAAGCAAACATTCCTGGGAGGGGGTGGGGCAAGAAAATATATTATGAAGGCAAATTCCCCTCAACTTACCCAATAGAATTATAACATGATAAATTATCAGTTTAATATTGACTATAATGCTGTATAATAAGTACAGTGTATACTACATTTCAGAGGCAACAGTTGTACTTTTTAATTCACTACATTTGTCTGATTGTTTTTTATTATTTGTTATTTTCTAGTAGTTTTTTTGTCCCCTTAATCCGGTGAAAACCACGTTGTGATTCAGAATGTGTGTAGTACTACTTCAAGTAAATACTTTGACTTTATGTAAGGTTTTGACTTTTTGCATGACTTTTACTTATTGCGGAGAATTTTCACAGTGTGGTATTGCTTTTTGTACTTAAGTAAAGGAGTAAAAATGAGTAGGAGGAAGTGAAATTAACTAATGATATACAACTAGCTACAACAATCCTGCTGTCAAATTGAAGTGCTGTCAAATTGTGGTGTTGATATAAATGGGGTGGACAAGATATTAGAAACACTTCTCAGTACAACACGGTATAATTGAACAGCACTGTAACTGCAGATACCAAAATTATTAAAAAATCAACATCTCTCTAAAACTGACCTTATAACCTTCACAAATGTAGAATTTATTGCAGGACTGTTGTTTCAGACTGCAGTAATTTCTGATATGTGTACTACAAATCTTGCAACTGAGATGTTATACATGTAATAGGCTTTGTAATGATTAATGCAGACAGAAGGAAGTTAGCAGACAGGAAAGTAAATTTTAATCATTTGGTTTCTGAAATGCATACATTATCATTTTCAAGGAGCAAAGACTGTTGTGCTACATTTCAAAATATTTTTAATTCACAGTAATATGATTAGTGTTGTGGGGGTCTCGTTTTTTTGGGTGCACTGTTACATCTATGTTTCTTCCTCTCCCAGGTGGTTTCATGGGAAGATAACACGGGATCAGGCAGAGCGGTTGCTTAACCCTCCTGAACCAGGTCTGTTCTTGGTGCGAGAGAGCACCAACTTCCCCGGGGACTACACCCTGTGTGTGAGTTGTGATGGCAAGGTGGAGCACTACCGCATCATCTATCACAACGGCAAACTAACTATTGATGAGGAGGGGTTCTTTGAGAACCTCATGCAGCTGGTTGAGGTAAGACATTAAATCAGGCTTTGTTTTCTAAATAAAACAAGGTGTTTGCTCTGATGCTATATAGAGCCTTTACTCTAGTGTAGCTACGTTGTACTTTCCAGTTTTAGAGTCCCCACGTCTCTGTGCTACTACTGAGACCACATACAGTTCCTGGAACAAATAATGAACAGGAAATGTCAAAGAGGAAGAGTGAACAGTATGCTGAGGTTCAGAGTTCTCACCTCAAAAAGACACCCTGCCTTTCACTCTCAAAGTGACTCCTTTTCATGTGCAGCATGCTTATTTTGAACAGAAGCATGCTATTTATTCTACAGAGTTAAAAAGAGGGCTAAGAGTAAGTTTAGGATGACCTATTTAAGGCAAAATGTTGTCAGTCGTCCATTATATCTTTTACTAATTTGAATATACAGCCCTCTACTGGTCTTCCTGAAGCCCTGCTTAGGGGTAGGCCAATGCTGGTTCTTTTTTGTTATACTATGTATTTGTATTGGTGCTCTGTTAGGGTACAGGAAGTTGGCGCAGTATGCTTAAATCTTCCATAAAATAACTGCAGCACTTGGTGAAACGGGAACCAACAGTCAACATGGTGTACACGCTGACAAAACAAGAAAAAATCTAAAGACATACATTCAATAAATACAGAATATAATAATACAGAATCCAATAGCCACTCTTGACAGATCCTCCAAGAGAGATTTGATAAAGTGTGAGACTTATCATTTAAATTTGTTGTTTGTCCTTCAGAGCAAACCTGAATCTTTCCAATTAGAGGGTACCTGACAAATCTTTTAGCCAATGATGTACAGTTCTAGTGTTTTTTCTGTGCTCTATTAAATTTGTTTTTTGCTTTTATAAGGCTATAAGCAATGAGCAACTTTTGGTGGGGGCCCTTAATGTGGCGCAATGTTGGTGTTTCCCCTTTATTTCTGTTGTACTTTTGGTTATTTTATTATTTTGCTGTGTTTGTAGCACTACACCAAAGATGCAGATGGCCTGTGCACCAGACTAATAAAGCCAAAGCTGGAGGAGGGGACGGTGGCTGCTCAGGATGAGTTTTCCAGGAGTAAGTCTCAGTTTGTCAGTCCTTTGCAATTCATGCAACTACATTTATTTCAGCTTTTTTGTTTATGAGAAGAATGAATGGGCCTGTTATGTTTCAACTTCTTGTTGTTTCCTCTTTAAATCGCCAACAGGTGGCTGGTCAATGAGCAGAAAAGACCTCAAGCTGCAGCAGGTTATTGGGAAAGGAGAGTTTGGAGGCAAGTGGCTTCTAAGTTTTTAGTACAAGTGACCCATTTTTATTGTATAGCTTATAGGTAGCAGAAATCAGAGATGTTTTATGAACATATAAAAAGAGAATATAAAGATGGTGCTTGACTTGATTTACTTTAAAAAGTACATTGTGTAAACTAGAATACTAAGTGAGTGTAAACTGAGCGTTAACCAAGCAGTCTTTCCTTATGCCCCATATGGTTTAAGTGAAGGATTTTATTATTGTTGTTGTTGTATTAGGAATAAGGATGAATTACTGTAGACATAGTTAAATGTGTGTTAACAGAATCTTAACAGGACCTGCTGTTGTTTAGCTTCTTTCTGGATAAAATAAAAACAGTATCCATTAATGTGTTATTCCTGCTACATTTGTCTACATTTGGTCAGATTAAGGTCGTATTTGTGTGTGTTTGTAATTATTCCAGATGTCATGGTGGGAGATTACAGAGGGACAAAAGTAGCTGTGAAGTGCATAAAACATGATGCTACAGCACAGGCCTTTATTGCAGAGGCTTCTGTCATGACGTAAGGAAAAAAATACCCATTTTCTCTCTTTCTCTGTGTTATTTTATATACATAAATAAACCAGTAATATGCAAAACAAGTACCATGCCTGTGTGCTCTACCCCTTCTACAGGCAACTACGGCACGAAAACCTGGTGCAGCTGCTTGGAGTGATTGTAGAGGAGAACGGGAGTCTGTATATAGTTACTGAGTACATGGCCAAGGTAGGGGTTGAGTGTGTGTCTGATGATTTGTCAGCATCCGGGGTATTGTTATAAAGTCACATGTTGGTTTGTTTCTTTCTTTCAGGGCTGTTTGGTTGACTACTTACGATCCAGAGGCCGGACAGTACTTGGTGGAGATGCTCTCCTTAATTTTGCACTGTGAGTGTGACTGCAATTGTCTGCAATATCTACATTTATACTGTGTTAAAGGTAGACTGTGGAGTGCTTGAACAATAGTGGCGCTGTGTAGCAATGTTTTGATAATCAGGTCCCCAAATTGTTTGTATTTTGTGCTGTAGCGGTATATACAGTGACAGAATAAGCAACATGGATTTACAAGATTTAAAAATTTGTCTTGGATTACATTACAATTTGAGCATTTAATTAGCTACTGGTTTGCCAAATTAATTTCAAAATATATTTAGTATGCTAATATGGTTGATTTTAGCTGCTATATTTAATGTTTTTAGGATAATCTAACTCAGGTTGGAAACATCTCATTAGTTGCTACCTGTGCCTGCATGTCAAAATTGCAATGTGACACAATGTGTTTTAAAAAATGAAACTTGCACTTAGCCGTACTTCAGAAATGCACCTTTATTACCCAATCAAAGAACAAGAACAGCTGTATGAAGTCTCTCACTTTCATGCAATTCCATATATTGCCGGTAATGAACTGTAGAAGACAGCAATACACCAGTAAACATTTGCAAATGTTTCATGAAGTTGGAGATTCATTCAGCCTGTTTGTCAGGTAAACCATGTTTATTCACAAAAAATATTCCAGCTTACCATTTAAGATATTCCATATTTTGTTTGGATCGTCAGGAAATTTGCATTGCATGCTTTTAATTCCAGGATTGAGAGTTCAGGCTTTGAACGTTCTTTTCTTGTACTTTTTACAGAGACGTTTGTGAAGCCATGGCATACCTAGAAGCCAACAACTTTGTCCACCGAGACTTAGCAGCCCGCAACGTTCTCGTGTCAGATGACAACATAGCCAAAGTCAGTGACTTCGGTCTGACCAAGGAGGCCTCTTCCACTCAGGATACTGCCAAGCTGCCTGTGAAGTGGACATCACCAGAGGCCCTCAGAGAAAAGGTACATGGACTGCTACCATGTGGAGTAATATGCTTTGTATCGTGTACCCCCTCTGATTGAAATAAACTCTTACATGCATGTTTTTCTCTTATCAATAGAAATTTTCCACCAAATCAGACGTTTGGAGCTATGGTATTTTGCTTTGGGAGATTTACTCGTTTGGCCGAGTACCTTACCCAAGAATTGTAAGTATCAGTATCAGTACCAGACATTTTAAACATTTAAAAAAACTGACTAGAAACTAAATATCTCTTTAATGAAAAACAAGTAAATTTTCTGATTAAGAAAAAAAACTGTGTTGTTTAATGTGTTGACTCCATTTTTGACCAGTCACATTGCTTTCCTAAAATTGTCCTTCGTGTAATACAGAATACATGATGGTTTTTCAAAATAAGTTTTGTTTTAGGTCAACACTCTTTCTACTTCCAACTTCGCTCTTTTCCATTCTGCAGGCATTAAAAGACGTTGTGCCTCGAGTAGAGAAGGGCTACAAAATGGACTGTCCAGATGGCTGTCCTGAAGTGGTGTATAACATGATGAAGCAGTGCTGGAACCTGGATCCTGCTGCCCGACCGAGCTTTCAGATGTTGAAGGAGTGGTTACAACATATCACCCAAGGGATGGGAAAAAAACAATGAGCGATCTGACAGAATAGACACAGGAAGTGACTTTCCTCTTCTTCTTTCCTCCCCACTTGGACCATGACATGGGATGAAAAAATAGATTTCAAATTGTATTATTTGACAAATGTTTTCACACATTGTTCTTAAACTGGCAACATTTATGAGCATCATCCCTCTCCTCAAGTTGTTCAAATTGCAGTAACTCTTAATTACTGACTCAGACGGTCTAGTAGAGCTCGGTTATCAAGAGTGAATCATAAACTATCATATCAACAAGACTTTCCTTAGAACACAGTGCTGCCTCAGAGTCACAGTGCCTTGATCTGTTGTTTTATGTATATTTTATGCCCTTTATGTTGAGATCCAGGGTAATATTGATGCCGTCATTTAATTTTATGAACATCGAGGGTAACATCATTTGACTATCCGTTTAAAGAGGAAACACTCCTCAAAAGAGTAGGAATACAAGGAATTACTCTCTGTATTATTTTGACAGTTTCCAGGTACTGTTTGAATGTTGTTGTTATTTTGTTAAAAGGACTAAGTTAAAATATCTATAATTATGCAGCTTTATTTTTTCATACAATTTTATATATGTTATGCCTACTTTTGGATCCCTCTGTAAGTCAAAAAAGGAAGCACGTTTGGACAGATGTCACCATTACTACTGATACCATAACACCATTCAGCTCAGTCATGAAGGCACCATTCCCATGTACAGAATTTTCCATCCGGCATCGATAAATGTTTATTTTGGGAATCTTGGACTCAACCAAACCATCTGGATTTCAAATTTAATGAGAAAAAGAGAATGTTTATAAATTGACTGTGTTGCCATTTTCAACAATAAAAAAGAATAAATTTTGAAAATGTTTTGCAATAGCGACTATTTTTTTAAAACTTTCTTTCTATCAGAGTTAAAGTATTTGCTGTTTAATATAAATATAATATAAGCAAAATTTAAATTATGTCAATGCATAAAAGTATACTGTAATATTACTCTCAAATACTGTCCTTACTATTGGTACCAGATCCATTTTGAGATGTTTGTAACTTAGTAGTATTTCTATTTTTCTTTATACTTCACTACACTGTCAAGGAAAATACAGCATGATTCTCCACTTATAATACATTTGCGAGTTAGCAGTTATTAGTTATTTTAGTGGTAAAGACTTTACAAACAAAACACATCATCTTATCAACTGTGATCCATTATTATATAAAAATAAACTCCCCAGTAGCAAATTGCTCAATATCAACCAACTACAGCATCAAAGAGCATGTAATGATAATGCGGTTACATGTAATTTTACGCTCTGGAATGGGCCATTCTACATAATAAGCCTATTTTCCTTTGGATACTTTAATTTATTTTTCGGATAATGCGTAATTCTACTTAGGTTATTTAGTAAGTAAAGACAACGTAAAGAAAACATCGCATCAATATCTTTTTTTGAACTTAAAAACGAAAATATTTACGGGATTGCAACTCTACTAAAACGCAAGAAGCGGAACCTTGACGAGGGAATCAACAACAGAACGGGGACTTATTTCTGTGTTGCAATTGGCGGTGCTACAGGAAAATGTAGACTGAAAACAAGCTGGTTGTCAGCGTTATGTGACAGACGGAGTACGGCTTACGGTTTGCGGACTACCTCAGGCTTTGTTTTTCTTTGTGATGGAAAACGAGAGTGATGTGTTTTATCGGGAGCTGCCAAAAGTGGTAAGTCACACAAGTGAAAACGCTTTAGGAGAGAAAAAGTGGAGTTTAAAGAGAGAAAATGTAAATTTGTTCACATTTGTGATACTAGCTTGGTTACATGCTAACGTCAGCGTTTTGCCTGTCGCCAGGAGCTCCACGCTCACCTCAACGGCTCTGTCAGCTTCCAAACCATCGAGAAACTCATCAGCCGAAAACCACATCTCAACATTGAACACAACATGACGGCTATCGGCAAAGGCCAGCGGAGGACGCTGGATGAGTGCGTATAACTTTGCCTGCAATTCAAAGTTTAACATTCCAGCTAGCGCGATTGAGCGATATCCAGCTAATTGATAATTAATTCGCCGTTTAATTTATTCATTTATTTAATTCCTTAACCTAAGTGCAGTAGACACAGTTCAGTTAGTATTGTTTCTATGTGTTCAATGGGAAGCAGTTGTATTCAAGCAGACAATAGTAAACTGACAATGGGAAGGGGGTCTTTAAACGGGTCAACATGACAACAACATGAAAACAACATGGCGCGCATGTCCACAGGTGTTTTGAGGTCTTCAAGGTCATCCATCAGCTGGTGGACACGGAGGAGGATATCCTGATGGTGAGGATTGGCTGTTTGATAAAATATAATAGTAGCGTTTTTATAATTTTTTTGCCCAGAATATCAGTAATAGGGTTTTTTTCTCTTTCTTTCCAGGTGGCTACAGACGTTATCAGGGAGTTTGCGACTGATGGTGTCAAATATTTAGAGCTGAGAAGTACGCCACGAGAGGAGAAACACACAGGTAAGGATATCCACATGAAGTCTAATGTTTTGATTTGATTTTTACTGTCAGAATTGTTTTACCAAATGATTATGCTTACATGTTTATTATCTTTTTCCTAGGATTGACAAAAAAGACTTATATTGATACAGTCATCAAAGCTATCCAACACTGTAAAAGCGACGGCGTGGACATCGATGTCAGGTAGCCGAAGCTTATTATTTCGGTGTGCAACAAGTCCAGAAATGTCTCTCAGGTGTATGAGACATGGTTGTGTTGGACACACTCCTGTCCCTGTCACTAGCTGTTGATAAAACCAAACCAACCAAAATGTTGCATAGGGTTTTATCCAGTAACTTGAGCGGTGGCCACAATAGTGCATTCCTCTAAATGTGCCCATTTGTCCTGAAGGTTTCTGGTGGCGATTGACCGCAGGAATGGGACTGAAGTTGCCATGGAGACGGTAAAGCTGGCTGAGGAGTTTATGCTGTCCTCTGATGGTTTGGTGGTGGGGCTTGACCTCAGTGGAGATCCAACGGTCAGTCAGCCAGTTTGGGGCTTGTAGACAAGAAAAGCCTGGTGAAAAAATGTAACAAATTTAATTCATTATTAGATATGTAGTAGTTGAACAAGCTTTAGCTTTTTTAGCTTTTTATTTCATCTCTTACTAGAAATGTGATCTTTCCATCCAGATAGCTGCAGTGCAGTTGCTGAGGTTTTCAAATCACATATCACAACAGCATCTCTTGTGCTTTGTCCTATTTTGAAATGCTGCAGTTTTTCCAAATACACTTTTTGACAATCTCAGTGGCAAAATTCAAAGGTATGGAATGGTACAGTTCAGTTGATGCCTCCAGATGGAATATCATTCCTTCTGATTAAAACCAAGTGTGTATTTTACCACCAGGGGGTTTGTCACAGTACTTTATGTTAATCAATGTTGTGTACATTTGAAGGTTGGCCATGGCAAAGACCTACTTCCTGCTCTACAGAGGGCCAAGAACTGTAGGACTGAAGTTGTCGCTGCACCTCTCAGAAGTATGACAACAATATTTTTAATGTAATTTGTTATCTGTAGTCACATTATCTGTGAGTGCTCTGACATAACAACAAAAACTGTTGCAGGTACCATCACAGCTGGAGGAGTCAGACTTGCTGTTGAATCTTCCTCCAGACAGGATTGGTCACGGCACCTTCTTGCATCCTGAAGTGGGTGGCTCTCAAAGTCTTGTTGACAAAGTAGTGAAGAACAACATACCACTGGGTAAGACTATGATGAAATTATACATTTTGTGTGATATGCACTGTGAGTTGACTTTTTCTGTACTTTCTGTTTCTTGTAGAGCTTTGTCTGACATCAAATGTCAAAGGACAAACTGTACCATGTTACTCCAAACATCATTTCAAATACTGGTACGAGTTGGGACATCCAAGTGTGATTTGTGTAAGTTTCCTCTCTTTGGACTTCACAGGTAGTGAAACGTTTTTTTAAAACTGTGTGTACTCATTTAAAAGACTAACCAATGTATACCAATGTGATCACGAGAGTTTCAGTACTGATGCCAAAATTATATTTTATTTGGTACCTTTGATATGTAGAAAACCTTTTCATTCAACAGTTTAGACAAAAGTCTCAGGTGTTTAATGTTGTCTTAACTATGCATCAAATCTTGATTTAATTAACAAAATATTTAATCAACAACACTAAATGAGACTTAGAATGTAACCAAGCATTTCGTGCCAACTTATGGTATTTCATACTTGATGCTACAGACACAATTTGGGAAGGCCTCAAAAGTATTTAAGTTCAGTACCCAGTCCTAACTCATTAATTGGTACTCCTGTGATTTAGTATTGCAGTTTTATTTGGTGAGGTTTGGAAGTGACATTAAAACAAAGTGTGGTTAAAATTGATTCAACAGAGACTGAAATACCCTGACTTTTAGTCCGAAGTTAGTATGAGTCAAGATTCAAAAATGTTGTATCCCACAATTCCCATAATGCAACTCAATAGCTTCTGTCATTAGACCCTCCCTGCTCGGTATATGCCATGCCCGTAGTTTATAACACAGGTTTTCACAGGTCATATATTTAAAGTCTCAAGCCTAACTACTGATTTCACAGGCTGAGGAGTACCCCCTTAATGATGAGTAAAATGATATTGATGAGATAAATTGATGGACTAACGCTTTTATTTTAAAAAGAGAAATTTACCACAAATGTTTTTTATTCTTTGTCACATTACAGACTGATGATAAGGGAGTCTTCTGTACAGACTTGTCTCAGGAATATCAGCTGGCAGCTTCCACATTTGGACTCAGTCACGAGGCTGTATGGAAGCTCTCCCAGCAGGCCATAGACTGTATCTTCGCACCAGACACAGTGAAACAGCAGCTGAAACAGAAGTGGACTGATATACAGCCTCAGGTGTTCAAGTGACCCGTTCAGTAGAACCTAAAACCAATCATATACCTCATGTTTCAGTTTAAAAAAAACAAACCTTTACATTAACTTTTTACAAGTCTTTGTAGAAGTCATGACATCAGCTAAAAGGGAACTCTAAACATTGTGAAAATGTTTAAAATACTTGAAAGTAAATTTTACTTATTTAGTACAATAAGTGTACGTGAGTTATTTTCTGCTGCTATACAGTTTTTCTGCACTTAACATAAACCAAAGCAACAACCATAATGTAGAAATACAGTCCTTTGGATGCTCCTCAGTAATTGCAAGTCCATCCAAGATATTCAAAAGTTCCGCCAACTGCAGATCATGTTGATGCTGTCAGGTCAATGTAGCACAGTTCACGGTCACGCCTCCTTTCCAAATTTGCCATGCTTGTCTTTGTTCTTCTTGAATTTGCCATGTTGCATTTCCTTCTTTTTTAGTTTCCCGTGCTGGGCAGCCCCATTGCTTGCTATGGCATTTCCCCCGTCCAACTTCCTCTTTTTGTCACTGTTGGCAGTAGGACAATGGTTACAAACATGTTTCTAAAGCAACCAAACAGCCACACACACACACACTACTGCAAAAGATACTGGAGGTCACTGCACCTCTTGATGCTGATGATAGCCGTGTTCCCTGCTTTCTTCAACACCTGGTCCCATTCCTCATCATCTCCACGGATCTTGTATCTGTAAACACAAAGAAATCATTACAACTCTAGCATATATTGCCCTGTAGCCTACATGTTTTTTCAAATTCAAAATTCTACACAAATAATGACCAAAGCCATAATCCCCAACCTCATACTCACTCTTCCAGGTCCATTTCCTTCACCTTCTCTACATCCTGCTTGTGTCTCTCCTCAAACTCCTTAGCGGCTTCATTCTGTTAACAGATTCATTTTTCAACATTTTGACCCCAAACAAAAACACATAAGGTGAAGGGATTAAGAGATTAATTTATTGATTAATGTGGTGGTATATTCTTCCAGTTAATTGTTAGGTCTATAACATGTCACAGGTTTAACAAATGCAGATTGTGTCATGGCCAGGTGCCACAATGTTTTCAAATTTTCCACTGAAACAGCTCAAAGTACCAAAATAGTTACTGTACAAGAATAATTTAAAAAAAGAAAAACACATTTGCACTCTAGAAACTGGCAAATATTTTATATTTTTTGCATGATAAATAACTAGAATTGACCATCAACACTCTTGACCACATACCAGATCATCATTAAGGCTTCCAACAGTCGGCTCCATGGAAACGTCTTTAGTGGCCGCCATCTGTGCCTCAATGGCTTTTTCTTGGATGCTGGTAAAGACCTAAGGTAGTAAAGGCCAGAACAACTCTCTTGTTGCCATAGATTTAAAAGGTAGGTTGATTTCTTTGTATCATGTTTTTCAATGGATTATTAAGACGTCACTAAATCAGTGGACTTACTTGCACAAATTTCCGGATCAGACGGTTGAAAAGGCCCATGAGCTGCGAACTCGGGAGTTCAATTTCCTTTTCCAGCTGGTCCACTGTTTTGTGCTGTAATCCTATACCCAGCAGTAATGCCTAGAAAACAACAGGGCCAATCAGGAAGAATGACATTAACTGTGTTCACAGCAAAGAACCAGCCGAGGCCATAACCATTGTGGAAACTTACACACTGTGCTGCAGACAGAGAGACGTCACCGAGCTGTTTGAGGAAAAAGATGCGTGCCACTGTTGGGATCAGGTCCATGATCAGGTGGTAGTCCACCATGCTCCTCGAATACAACTCCAGGCGTTTGAGGTCATAGGGGCTGAAATGGCCTGCCAACTCGGAGCTGCTGAGAGCTGTGTAGGTCGAAGACATGTCAGTTGAGGACAGTAAGATGCAGAGGAAAAAAATCTGATCTGGTAACTTAGTAGAGGAGTCTTACTGCTTATCTCTTCCTTGGACTTCTTGTTCTGCAGGATGTTGAGTGCCAGGCTCGGATGGAAGCTGCTGAACTGGTAGGAGAGGAGAGACAGGAAGCGCCGGCGGAAATCTGAAGAAAACAAATAGGTCAAAAATAGGTCAGACTATGAGTTTAAACAAACCAGGTGTCATGGGCTAGTACAGGGAAAGGTTGTGGGAGTTTACCTTTCCAGAAGGCAGACAGCCACTGGCTCTGCTCTGGTGCTTCATCTGTATTCAGCTCCTTCAGCATCACACAAGAGTGCTCTCCTGTCAGGTCATTCTAGATTCACACACACACACACACACAACAATAATTACAGCATGTGACAACAGCAAAATGTACAAAAAATGACAAATGTTTTTAATACTTACAGGGGTTTGTCTTAAGTAGACTGGTATGTAACCTGCTTTCTTCCAGAACCTGTCAGGTTGCGAAAAGAATTTGACATTTCTAAATCTGCAGAAATATTATGACCCCCTTCTCCATATTCAAGGATACTCACCTGAACAGCTGTGCAGTAAGGCCATAGGAAACTCCTAGATAGTCCAGTCTCTCGGCTCTTCTCTCACTCAGCTTCAGCAGCAGAGGAGGGAGCTCCTTCCGTGGAGTGATCACCTCCTCCAGCAGACTGACAGCCTGGACACCAAGACACAACAGGGCCACTGTCACAGAACTGTGCGTTTAATCTGCCAAATCTAATCTCTAAATTGTATTTTTACTCTGGCTACACTTCATGTGATGTCTTTCAAGTATAGATGAAACATGTATAATTGTGTTACCTCACTGCTGACGGTGGTGATCTCATTGTGATTTGAGTTTGTGCTCTCATCCATGGTGGGAAACTTGCCCTCGTAGTACATCTGCAGCAGCTGAAGAGCCCTGGAGCCGTAGCCCATCTGGTGGACAGGTTGAAAACCGGTTGCGTACAGTGATTCCAGATTAATTAAAAACTGGACAAACACATCGAGGTCTTTAGAATGTTCTTACCCCTTGGTAGTCTGGATTGACAGCTATCCGCACAACTCTGCCTCCAGAGAGGCTGCCAAACTCTGGGTCTTGGAACTAGGAAGAAAAGAGCAGATGATTCGTGCTTGCACTGTAGAAACATGAGCTGTTATGTTTTTAGTCAAAAAGCTTTGTGAGCAGTGTGTACCTGTTCTGACACCGTCCATGGAATGAGGTCACCAGAGGCCTTCTTTCCTCTGGACAGACTGTTTAGGATGGACTGCCGAGATATTTCTCCCTCCAGACAAACCTGAGGGACAAAAGAAGAACGACTGTATATTAACAAAGAACAAATGCAGTAAGTCAATTCAAGTAACTGGTTTGCCAAAATAACCATACAAGCAAGAACAAAGGCAGAGTGGAGCTCGTCTCTGAATGTTTTAAGTGAAGGACAGGCAGTAAATAAAAGGCTGATTTGGTGAAAGTTACAGAAGCCTTTCTTTCTGAACTCATTGGAACGGATTTGCAAAGTTTCATCTCATCTTACCTGCACCACAGCGAGGACCTCAGGTAGTGAGTTCTGTGTGGGCGGAACAGGTGGAAGGAGGCAGAAGAGGTGATGGGCCGGAGCGTCGGACAACATCTGCAGGTCGTTCGGTGAATTCTGGATCCCCGAGACAACATTTGAGTCAGCAAAGAAACACAAAGACGACACAAGACGGAGCATAGGAGATATTCTCTTTGAGGAAAAGCAAGGTACGTGAATGCAAACTAAAAGTGTCACCTTGTAGTGCGATGCGACGTAGAGGGCCATCAGCCTCTGCAGGAAAGCCTCAGAAGCCTTGTGGTAACAGAACAGCGTGTCTCTGTTCACATAATATCTGGACAGCGTGGGCTCAGGATAAAATGCAGAAGAAACTTTTGCTTTAGACTCATGTATTGTCTGCAGGAGTGTATCACAAGTTTAGATAATAAAATAATACAGATGTATTACAGAGAATAATCCCATACGATGCAGTTCAAACCTGATTTGATCTGATTAGATTATTCTGAAATTGTGAAATCTTTAAATCTTTTAGCTGAATACAAATGTATATGTTTTTAATACCTACTGGTTAATCTCAGCCAGCAGGTGATCAATGAAAGTCAAGTCAAATGATTAATTGAATAAGTAAAAGCACAATTACAAAACTTTCTCTAGTTCCAACTTCTCAAATGTGAGGATTTTCTGCTTTTCTTTGTCTTATTTGATGGAGAATTGAATATCTTTAGGTTTTACACATCAGTCAGCCAAAACAAGCAATCTGAAGATTTTTTTTTGCTAGCTGATTTAAAAGCATTGATGAATAATGCAATGCTCATTAGTTGCAGCTATAGTGTAAATGTTTGTGTACACTGAAATGACACCAATGACACTGTCATTTTCATCTTCTTAATGCTGATCCCCCTGCTCTATCACGCATTGTAGCCTGGGTTATTATTTGTTTGTTTAAACCTTTTGTATGCATGTTATTGCATGACATACTGTGTGTGCATCACGTGTGACAGGCCTGGTCTAGACCACAGGTAATTTTAAGGATACAGGTCACAAGTCTGCGGAAGTGGACAGCCAGAAATGAGCCTGGGTATGTTCAGACAGTCCAGACAGAGCAAATCATTCAGCCACTTTTCTACAGCGTCCCCTGGAGCGTACCGAATGGACTCGTGGAGAGAAACCTCATGGAGAGATCGAGCTGTGTACGGAGAACAGCAAACAGCAGTCAGACAGGGATAGAGACACACACACACACACACACACACACACACACACACACACACACAGATTGTATCTACATTTACCTGCTGCTAGCCTCGCTGTGTTGGCGGTCCGGTTTTCTGCCGACATGTTCTGCTGACTATCTGCACTCTGCTGCCTCAACTGCTGAATCAGTTTGAGGGAAAGAGAGCGTCCTGTGCCTTCATACCTGCAGAGACGAAGGTAAACAGAAATGCAAATAACTAGAGCTGAAATGATGAAGCGATTTATCATGTAATAAAATATAAATGATTAAGATCATTTTTGACGCAAAGATGTACTCCTTTGCAGCTATATGTGATTATTTAAAAATTTTCTTAGTCTTCTATTATACTAAACTGAATATCTTGAAAACAAAAAAACTTTAAGTATGTAAATTTGGGGTAAGGGTAACTGACGATAAGATTATAATGATTATTATTATGCACTATCATCCAGCCCTACTACTGACCCATTGATGGTAGAGGACATGAAGACCAGATATGGCCCCAGCAGTTTCTTAACCAGAGGAAGAGGGATGGCTGCAGCTTCATCAATGACCAGCATTTCAGCCTGGCCCAGCTTCACTGCATCACTTGGGTGGATGTACTGTTGGCCACATGAACAGGAAGGTCAGATGTGTGTGTTTCACTTACTATCATAAATAACCGGAAATGGAGAGGAGTGGTCTGCTCTCATTTACCTGGATTGTCTGCCGATGCTCTTTGAAGATGTTCACCCGCACCACAGCCTTGTTGAACTCTGGATTCAAAGACTGGATGATTTCATAGTCAAGATGCTCCTACAAATGCAAAAAGGGGGATATGAAGCGGTATGTGCACACAGCATGAACATAATTTTGCTGATACAGAGGGGATTCTCGAACAGCCTACCTGATACTGCAGAGCATCAAAGCCTTTGAAGATGAATTCAAACATGGTATGGAGGTTGTCCGGGCTCGGTGAGGTCACAAAGATGTTGGAGTAGCTGTAAACAATGCCAGGCAATCATGAAGACCATAAAATAGACAAAACTGATATTTTGTAAGGCTATAAAACTAATCTGTACCCAAAAGCCACAGCTCCAGCAACAGCAAGCCCCAGTGCTGCAGACTTGCCTCGACCACGGGCAGCAGTCAGGGCCACGGTGCTCCTCAGAGTTTTCTCTGAGATGGCCTCAATGAACTTCAGCACTCCTTTAGCCTAGAGGACAACACCAACTATTAGGACTGATATAAAATGGTTCGACTACCGAGGTGTAATTTCTCAGGAACACGGTCATGATCTTTGACCTGAAGTGCCGGTTAGTTGTAATGGCTCTATGACTAGTGTTGGTGCATTCATCAAAAGTTATGCGTTCACACCAAACGCTCGATTTACGTGTGAAAGCACCATTATACTTCGTAAATGTGTAACGTGGTTCTTTAGAAAGAGGTCCTGACCTGGTCCATGGTCCTGCAGCGGTCCACCAACACACCTACGGGCTGAGTGTCCTGAAGAGACTCCTTCAGATCCTTCAGCTCCTGTTCTCTTGGAGACAAACCATCCTCCTAAAGGGATTGAGACAACTGGTCAGAAATCAGAGAGTATAGAGCCAACAAGCAAGCAGACTTTATTTATATAGACCTTTTCAAAGCAGTCTGCACAAAGTAGTTTAAATAAGGGAGAAGACTAAAGGAGAAAAACAAGACAATATAAAAATAAGGAGACAAATACAAACCACAAAAAATATCAAGTTACTAAATCAAGAACATATGCAAGTTTTAAGATGCTGAGAGTGAAAAATGCTAATGTCAAATTACAATTTCTCAGAGTCCGCGGAAAAACTCAATGTTATTTTCTTTAATATGATATAAAACACAGAGACACTGGAAACGCTGGAACCTGTACATGTTCCTCATATTGCCTGGATTATTGACTTAAACAAACAATCGATTATCAGACTTATTGCAGATTATTTTTCTGTTGATCAACTAATCGATTGAACGACTAATTGTTTTTACTCTAACATAGACACCTGAGTCTTTGGAGGAATGGGCCTGATGTTTGCCATGTGGCTGGAGATTGGCAGGATGTTGAGTTGGTCATCAATGACAACGCAGTTTTTGCAGGATGCAAGTGAGAGAATGAACCTAGAAAACAGTACAGCAACATTTATAATATTAAATCAATTATCCATTGAATAAAAACGCTCCAATTTCCATGAAAGCCAGAGGAGCACTCACCTCTCATTAAACCTTCCCACCACGTCCTGATGAGCCTCTGTCCTGTATCGGGAGTGCACGTCCTGGATGAAAACAAGACACAATGATCCCAAATCATCTGACCAGGAACGAGTCATGACATGTGTGGAGATGGAAAAGGTTATAAACTTACCATAGTCATAGTGTACAGCTGCTTGAGTGAGTTCATTGTCCTCAGCAGTAACACTACTATACCACCTCCTTCTACGGTCTCTATAGTTCTCGCTAAGAGATTAGGAGTGATGGCTTCAAAATCCTGTGTGACACAGAAAGCAAATATAAGGGCTCCAACAACTTTATATTAGCCTTCAGTAGTGGTTCCCAATAAAATTAAAACATCCTTCCTGTCTGGTTATTCGCAACACCTTTGATATATCTTTGGTCCTACTGGTCTGCAGCCAAAGAGAAGTAACTCACCTGCAGGACGCACATGCCGAAGGTGTTTCCCAGGATCTTGTGTGTCTCATTGTAGTAACAGTAGCGGATGTTGGTTGCAGCGATGAAGAGTTCAAAAGGGTCATCCTGATTCAAATTCAATGTGCCGGTTTTTATCTTCTTTTGCAGCTGCCTCATGCGCTTCTTCCGATTGCTGTTTCAGACATTTTTGACATGTGAAATCAACCCCTTCTCCTTTGTGACACAATAAAAGGCGAACGGTTAAATCACTGTGGGGGAGTTAACACTCACCTGCTGAATCCTAGGTCTTTTTTGTAGCACCAGAGTACTGAGGGCCGTGCTCTGACGGCAGCTTTAGACAGCATGTGATGCAGAATGACAACCTGGATCAGAGACAGATTTAATTAGCGTGATGTCAAATGCAAAGATGATTTGTGACAGTTACATGGTCACAAATTAAAAAAACAACCCATTACTACCATAGACTGATACATTTGGGAGAACAGGGACTGAAAGACTACCTGATCTCTCCCACGATCTCCAACCACCACAAACATGGTCCGATGCTGCAGAGCGACTCCATTCTCTATCTGGACACGAATCCGGTTGTCTACCTTCTTGCGGACTGTTGCCATCGTCTTCCTGCTACTGAGAGAAATCACAAAAATCACCAAACAACTACAAATTTGTGTAAATTAACGCAAAGTGCGACATAAACGGTGCAGTTACACCAATAAAGATGTGTCAACTGAGTTAGGAGGAAAGACTGATCTGCAGCCAAAACAAATGAGTTTATGGCAGGAGCTCGACTAAAATCCGACACAACGCACCGTAGAAACAGAATTAAACACAGTGTTAAAACAATTTCCATTTACCTTCCGTTACAGACAAACTCTTTGTTAATTAATCTTCACAAAACTCCAACAAGTCGAGGGCAGAATTTAGATGCCAGCCATCATGCTGTTGATACACTCACGTGGAGACATCAGTTCATGGAGGACCCGGTGTGACGTCGAAACTGCGCGACGGTCTCTGATGAACTTGGCCCCGAATTTGGCCTCTCAGGCGGAGTTCTCTTCAAAGTTAAATTAGTTATTAGTCGATTTAATTATTTCTATTATGACAATTGCTTTATCGTTTAAGTATGTTTTTAAAGCAAAAGAGTCAAACATGAACTGATTGTGACTTTAATAGGTACATAACGGTAGCTGATTTTCTTAGTTCTGTGTGATTGTAAATAACGTTATGGCTGAACAGTTAATCGAAACTTCATCGAAATTGCAATATGGTCTACTGCTATTTTCAAATCGCAGGAGGCGCATTATTTGTTAGAGATGAAAAGTGTGTAAAAATACCATTTAAATTTAAATATACTGTGCTGTTGCAGGGATGAAGTCCTGGCCTACACACCATATTCTACAGACTTAAGGAAACCTCTTTGGTACCAATCCCTTCACACCATAATCATTTTAATGTTTTTTAAATGAAAATGAGACATAATTTTAAGGTAAAAATTATCGTTCCCGTCAATATGCAAATCATATCGCAATTGCAATATCACTCAAAATAATCGCAATCAGATATTTTTCAAAATCATTCTGCCCTAATAGTTAATAAAATGTGCGGGGCAATTCGATAAATTATTTTCTCCAAGCAAGCTGAGATCGTGGCCTATTATATTAAGTTATAAATGACTTATGCGTTTAGGAGTTTGGTGAATGAGATTAGATCCAGCTTTAAAAGTTTACCAACAAATGAGACAGGATCGCAGGGGGGTAGGATATGTACGAATTCCGCCTGTGAGTGTCGATCAGGGGGAGAAAGGCCCAACATCCCTTCAGCACGTGCTTTTCTCAAAGCAGTTTGTTGGTAGCAGATACATTTAACATAACGTTAACATAACATTTCAAAACATTACAACTGCTTATTGTTGTGGTAACATTTAGTGGGAAAAATATGCCATTTGTTTTTAAATAGTTATTTTAGAAGCCTTACTTGAAAATCTGAGTATTTTATTCATCAATACATCTTTGAGGTCCGTAACTGTACTCACGAGCCACGGGGTGTCGCTGTAAAACTGCCACAGCATCCGGATCTTTTCTACCGTTAAAATGCTTCTAGAAACCACACAGGGATATGTTCATAAGAGCAAAACTTATCAGTGAGGATGGTAAAATGTGTGGTATCTGCCAAACCCTCACATACGTGGCCTAGTTCGAGACAACATTTAACTTGCTCTCCATTACCAGTCCTCTACCCTGGCTTGAGAAATGGCATAGTGACACATTGACAAACAAGACAGCAAGAGTGAAACACTTATTCCTGCTATGTGACAACCTCACAACATTAAATCTAGAACTCAAGTAAAAGAGGAAAGTGAACATGAAAAACAAAGTCCTACTGAAAACTAAGGTGGTATAAATAAAACATTAAAAATAAAAAGTCTTGAAGACCCCAGCAACTCTGAATAAAACAAAAGTAACCATTAGAATAGAAATTTATCCACTGCCGCATTAACAGTTGATATATTTTGCAACCTTGCCTTGTGACAGACATATGTACATCAACTGTACAGCAGAAAACTGAGTCTGAAGCATGGGTATGCAACACAACTTTATTGAAACTCTTGAAGCAACATCAATTTACAAACAAGGAAACGGGAGCTCATTGAACATAAAATCCTTTTTTTAAGAACCAAAATGACAGTATAGAACTGAGAAAGGGAATAAACGCCCATGGATTGGACCAGCAGTGGCAGGTGCATTTTTTTAATACAAAAAATAACTTATGAAATCTTTCAAGTTTACAGGAATATTGTAACACATGGCTTGTGTAAATCGATGATTGGATTTACAGCTTAGCATGTGTTTTAAACTTTAAATGATTTAATATTTCCAAATATCAAAGCCGGCATTACTTTGATTTAAAAGAGACAGGAAAATACCACTGATGAAGAACAAACAAAAGAGAAGATGAGTGAGCTGGGGCAAATGCATTCTTGAATTTTGATTTTTCAGTGTGGTGCAAGTTAGTCAGTCACAGTCATTATGAAAGGCCTTTTCAGGATCGTATTGCCTGAGTGTTGCCTCTCGACACTCCTCTGGGTCCCTGACCAGCCCCACGCTTGTAGTTCTGTTGGTAACCATCCTTAAGCAAAAGAGGAGGGGAAAAAATCATTTTAGAAACTATCCCAGCAGACAGTCAAGATGACAACAAAGCCGGTGTGAGGTCTGAATGTTTCTTTCATACCCGCTGATAATTCCCATTTGAATAATCCCGAGGTGTGTTGAACTGAGTCGGTCCATAACCAGAGTTTGGAGTGTTGGAGAAAGGAGGACGATAACCATCATATCCACCTAAAAACAGGAAGATTTTAAACTTGAAATGCTTTTCTTGAGTTTTTTTAAGTAAAATAATCCCTTGACTGTTCAGCCCCTTTCAGACATACACCTCTATGTAAATGTGATGGCATTTGTACATGTCAACAAGCCTCTGCAAGATGAGTAACATTTCCACAACAAACAATTAAACTAATCTGAATTGAATCAGAACACGTGAAATTAAGATAAAGGCAAAAGCAGCATAAGGTTAAATGCACACAGAGGGATTAAATACACTTCTTGGTTTGCATGTCTGAATGACAAAATGCTCTTTGACAGTTAATGAAGACAGCAATGTTACATATTCCATGTCTGAAAAGGGTTAAAGTGAAAATAATGGATTCAATTGTGGCTGTTTGTTGTGAGCTTACCCCTGAATCCGTTCGATGAGCCTCTGTAGCCATTGATCATGCCCCTGGCATTGCGAGGTCCACCACGAGACATGCCTCTGCTGTTGTAGAAGGACTGACCCTGCCTGCCGAATCCTGGCCCCTGCTGCGAAGGCTGCTGGTGACCTCCTGACTGGTCTTGAGAATGGAAGGCACCAACTACTTAAAAAAACAAACAAAAAACAAAATGGATGCAAGTCAATCTCTAGTCAAAATCAAACATGAAGTATTTGAATAAAAAGGAGCTTAACTGGAAGACATATGGCACAGTCAATACAGTAAGTAAATAATGACTGTCAATTCTGAAAATCTGCCCACCAGACTGCAGTTGTTCCGACTGCATCTCCGTCTGCTCCACAGGATGCTGTGACTGGCTGCTGAAGGCTTGGTTGTAGCTGTTCTGGTATTGGCTGGCCTGGTTCAAAGCCTCTGTCTCATTAGCTGGCGGGACTGGGGCATTGAGGTTGAACACCTGAGGGGTGAACAAGGGCCACATTGTGGTGAAGCCAAAATCAGAGGAAAGGTTACAGGCTCATTAGGAGCTAAGTCTATTACTCACTATTTCCTGGATAAAACTGCTTCACTACAAACCCCATACAACTGCAATATGATGAGAGGGCACTTAAGGACTCCACATGCAATGCATAATGAAAGCCATCCATGTATTTCTGTTCTAATTCCACTGACACACAGTCCTGCAAATAACTTTTTTTAAATCTACGTGACAGGCCAGATTCTCACCTCTTTCTGTAAACTTAAACATTAAATGGTTTTAAAACATGCATTAGCAGATAGCATGGCTATTTCTTTAATAAATGTGATGAAAAAATAGGCAGTAAGTGTCATCACAATGGCCTTACTGTCTGCATTGACTGGAATGGTGCTGCGTTGACATTGATGCCACTGCTGTGAGGAGCTTTGGAGACAGGCTGGAAAACCTGTGTTTGCGAGGCAGGTGGGAGAACTGTGGAGGGTGGAGGCTGCTCTGATGACAACGACATTGAAGTCTGTTGAGAAATGGGAAACAACGCAAGTTGCATAAACACATTTTTATGTGAATCAGGAAGTCAAAAAATTACTGACATTTGTATTTGAGTGCAGGTTTCACAGTTCAAATGCCAAATTCTTTACATTTCTCTGCAGGATCTACTAAACACCCCTATTTTATGACAAGTAAATTAATGCTTTGGACTGTAAGTCAAAGACATAAATTTAACATTTGAGAATTGAGAAGAATTTGTAGCTGCACATTCAAAGCTGGCCCCTCCTCCCCAGGGAAGAGAGGGTGCGGCGTTAGAGATAAAGCAGTGCATCGGACAAATAAAATGTTATTTTCTGATTGTTTAACTTAAGCACAAATAAACACGACCACATCTCCGTCACAACCCTGCAGGAAGAAGCCACATTGATGGAGTTTGTGGAGCTATTTTGGTCTCTGTTTTAGAACCGTTACAGCCCTACTGTATTCACACAAAGTCCACAGTCTCCTGTCGCAGATGTGAGAGACAGAACCAAGACACACCCGCTCCCCGGACTGTTGAGCTCTCATTAAGACAGTGCAACTGTGGCGTCGGCCGGTGGGCTCAGTAGCGGTGTATATCATATTTGTACTGACGGTATGTTATTGTAGGTAATTTTCTCCCTTTTTTAGTGTTTATTTACTACGTGAATCTGCTCCTCTGCTCTTCTCCCCACACACCTAGCCTCCACCACTGGTCTCTCACAGCAAATACACCGGCTTGCTCCACCTCTTTCTGTTTCTCTCTTCCTGTGTGCGTCTCTGCTGATTTTCTCCATCAGCAGTAAGTTTCATAAAGTCGCCGTGTTTAATAAACTCAGCCGTGATTCAGTTTTCAAGTAAACCACATGTGGATTAGGGCTGGACAATAAAACAATAATAATTATCGCGATATAATTTTTTTCAACAACAATATGATAACAATATCAATAAATGTTTCATTTGATTCACTTGAATCACACACGAATTAGGACTGAATATTTTAACAAGATGTTGGTTGAGGAAAAAGGACGGAAAAAAAGCTTTTACTTAATTTTACTCATGCATATTTCTTGAAAAAGATTTTGTCATAAATGTTTTGAATGTTCTCCCTCAGATTTGTTAAGTGATCAACTGTTTGGAATCAAATGTTTGTCATGTTCTGACCATGTTATTTGGTGTTAACGTAACACCAAATAACATCTCTCTCTCTCTCTGTGTTTCACTAGAAAATGCTAAAATGGGTCAGCAAATACACTTTGGTAGGCACAAATATACATATAAAGTTAGTTATATAAAGTTAAATATATATATAAAGTTAGTACAAGCTGTAGGCGTATATTTTGTAAATATTACACGTCGACCAATTTTATTGTCTTTCAGCTGCATGTCATGTGACTGTTTTGGTTATGTCATGATTGAGTGGTCATGCCTCCAACTTCGACAACATTAACTAACTAAGATGGAATATACTACTATTACTCCTCCTCCTCCTCCGAGAAACTAGGTATGAACAGAACCGTGGCTCCAAAATAAAGGTCTGAACAAAAACGTGGATTTGGTGTATTACTACACCCCTAGAATGCAGCCAAAGCCACACTTCATCCTGTCTGCAGATGTCTGCCTTGTATGTGTAGCATCACGGTAGCTCAGCCCTGCTCTCGGTCAAACAGACCTGCACTGCAGCCCTATCTGCGTCCATAGTCTTGCATAGCCAGACGTATCTCCACACGCTGTTTTAGCGCTGGAGATACATCCATAACACAGAGACGGGGCTTAAAGGAAGGAAAATGTCTGTGCTTGAAATGTGTTCAGGGGTTACAAAAAAGGATGGAGGGTACAGGCCGTTCACAAAATGAAGAAATTAATTACAGTAAATTGAAAGGTCCAAATGACCTCAGAAACTCTAGTCTAACTGTATTGAAGTCAAAGCACGACTTTCAAAACATTAAAGAATATCCAATAAACCCATCTTTCAGACTTTTCAACATTCATTCCTCCGTTGGTCTCCAAACAGTGTATGCAGTCACAAAGGGACTCTTTCACAGAACAGCATAGTTTACCTGGATGGGGTCGATGGATTCTGTTGGGGGTCTGGGATCTGGCGTGTGTGAGGTCTGATACATGGGGGGTGGAGTTGGGGAGACGATAGGAACCTGATAGAGTAAAAATTAAACATGTTCTCTTGTTTGGAAATTCTTTAGGGTGGCTACACAATCAGTGTTGTCCGTATCAAGTTTGATTACTTACTTGTGTGGGCTCAGGTTGGACAGGAACAGCGTTGGGTTGCGATAGCCGTGACTCTGGGTGAACTGAAAAGAGTATGGCACCTTAGTGAACCAGAAAAGCCATTTCAAGTGTTTAAGTGTCATTTATACTCATCATATGAACAGAAGTGAGTGTCTCTCTGTAAAATGTACCTGGAGGACACACCATCTGCGGTAAATCCATGTTCTGAGTGGGTTTCATAGGCTGCGCTGAGACAATGGCTGGATCAATGGGCTGTCCGTCAAACTCCAGCATAGAGTCCTGAGATCAGAGAAGTGATGAGCACCACCCCTAATATCTACATCAAAAAGTTGTTCCTAGCACAAATTCCTCACCTGCATGAAGTTGTACGTTCCTTGCATCTGTGCCATTAAGTCCTGCACCACCTGCTTCCTGACCATGGGGTCAGTAGGCGGTACAGGAGACGCTAAGTTCAAGGGGTGGGTGTCCATGGAAACAGGGGAAGCCGCGAGGCTGCACAGGCTGCTGCTGCATGGCGCTGACTGCCTGAGAGTGAAAAACAGAACAGGTGAGCAACAAGCACACGGTAGGACGAATAATTAAAAACTGGTTTAGTGCTTGTTAGATGCTACCTGTGGGTTTTATTTACATCCTGGTATGTAAACTGCAACATCACAGCTGACACTTAAACATACAATGTGTAAATTCACGTGTAGAAATGTCTACTTTTTTATAATGTATGTGTTAATCAGTCAGAGTAAACTCACACACGAGGGGGAAAAAACCTGGACTAGCCAGAGCAAATCACCAGCTGCAGTGAGGCATAAAAACAAATACTGGCGCCCGCATGAGCATGCATACAGAGACATTTTAAATGATGACTATACATCGCTTCAAGGTTCATGAGAACAATCATTTACAAGATTCTGCTAATCTGAACTCACTACTGGCCAACTGGCCAAAGCATCTGACAAATACTTGACTTGTCTGTACCTCTACTGTCACTATGAAATGAGGGCAAAATGAAAATTTACTTTCCTAACAAACCTGGATAATCTGATAAGACGCACAGACAAATCTAATCTGAACATCACAAAACCAGTCTGAACACGACATGTAAGAATATGCAGATTTGTATAACTTGTTGTTTTAAAACAATGCTATTATTTTTGCATTTACAGCAGCAAAAATATTCCACACATTTCAAATAGTGGCAGAAAATTCAAGAGTCAAGTTCCAAACATCTTAAATTAAAATCTACTGTACTCATCTGCAAAATGCTGCATCTTACTATATTATTTGTAAAATGTGCTTTTTTGAGTAGCATATACTTCCACTGAAATAGCCCAAACAGCAATATGGATTTCCGTTCCAGCCAGCTAAAAGCTAGACTTTTAAACCTCCGACTTAACATGGACTTAATTCGAGGCCACGTTGCTGTAACAAAAGTTAGAATCAGTCAACGTCCCTGCAACACTCCTAGGGATGGGGATCGAGACCCGGTTGTAAAAGGACCTGGTTCCAAAATTTCTCAAGGTAAATTATCTCTGTCATCAGTCTGCTATCCTGTAGGCTATATTATTTACTAGCACAGCTAATGTTAACTTGGCATTTACCCAAATGTTAAAACCAAGCTAAATAGAAAGCTATCTCTCTGTAACATAGACTGGTCTGTAACAGGTCTGTAGTCTTAAAATTTGGTACATTGTTTAAAACTCAGCTGCTGAGACAAACCAGCCGCTCCTCCTCCCACCAGGTAATGTTACCTGCAGACAGTGAATAACAGCAGGGAGGAGGAGGAGGAGGGACTGATACAGATACAATATGCACACTTATAATACAATATATGTTTATTTATTGAAAGTCCTATGTCTTCTCAACATATATAAATGTTCTAGCACACTGAATATTTTCCTCATACCGTGCAGGCCTACCTCATGCCCGTTGGGTGTGGTCTTGCCAAATAACAGTAAAGTATTGGTAGTGGTACTGATAAAGAATCGGATCATTAAGCAGTCTCAATAAGGTTATCAATATCAATAAAAATTAACATTCGCCATCCCTAAACATACCTCTGTTTCCGTGGTCCACTCATCCCCCTGCTCCTTCTCACTGCTGCTGTATGTGCCGTCTGGAATGAACTGTCTGTTTACAAACTGAAGGAGGAAATAAAACATCAGCACAATGACAAAAATAAGACATCCAGCACCAACATGTCACTGGAAAGGGGAAAATTAATCTCACCTCTGTTGTTTCCACCGCAATGGGCTCTGTGAAGTCCTCAATTATTTCCGTTTCTGTAAAGAGAAAAAACTTTTCAGAGAATGCAGCTTGATTACATTAGCATTTTAAAAACAGCGAGTTGCGTGCAGCATGACTTCAGAGAATGGTCAGGACCTGGATCAACAGTCTGCTCTTCTGCTTCTGACGATTCAGCTACTGCTGTTGCTGTTGCTGCTGCTGCTGCTGCTGTTGTTGTTGCTGCTGTTGCTGCTGCCGGCTCTTCCTCCTCTTCTTCCTCACACACTCCATTTTGGTGAGACAGAACCCGGTCAAAGTACCCGCTCAGCAGAACCTGGTCCAAGGTCTCTTTCAGTACCTTGTCTAGCAGAGGAATAACACTGTTAGCAATTTATTGGAAAGTCACACCATGAAAGACGACTAAATCATCATTTTTACAAAATCACAATAATCAAACCATTATTTTGGGAGTTTATTGGGAAAAAAACAATTACTGATAAAACTATTAACGATTAATTTTACAAACAAAGTCCTTTTACAAACAAACGTGTGTGAGAATTTGCATTTTTTCTTGGCCTTACAATACAGTAAATTGAATTAAGGTTTTTTGGACCCAAGGCTGCCAAAATAATATATGCTGCAGGAAATTGTGAAGGCCATTTGTCACTGTTTTTTCATGTTTTATAAACCAAAAAATCTAAATCTTGCTGTTGTTATTTAGGATACTAAACTGACTTTACTGACTGTGTTTTGGACTGGGGGTCAGACAGAAGATGCATTTCCACTGTCAACTTGGGCTGTGAGAAATTGTGATGGACATATTTCAGAAAAATGAAAACCATTAGTTTCAGCCCTACAAAAACACGTCAAAACTGAAAATAGTGCGTTTTGTAGGACCACATTGCCAGTTGAGTAAAGAGCTGATTGAGAAAACACATTTCACACCTTTAAAAGACAAACTGACATAATGCAGGATAAACTGACAATTTATCAACATTTATTCATGATTTAAAAAATCCAAAAGCATGGTCGGGGATGACATGTCCTAAATTGACTATATCTGTATTATGCTACATTGACAATCACGACTTCTAATTCAAATCAAGAAACTAGAAGAGCCCTTAAGCTAGCTCAGGCATTTCCACTGTCAGCTCTTCAGGCAAAGCAGATAAATGTTATTTCCTTTACGGCCTGGTGCCTCAGGCCAAAAAGTCTGCTGCTGGCTGAATAAATATATTCCTGAGTCACCAAATGAGACCTCCTTACTGAACTGAAAGGGTTGGCTGGTGTCACGACGGTGAACTGGGTCACCAGTATCCTAATGTGGCTCCAGAGATCTGACCAGTGGAACCACAGGCGACAGGGCCACTGGCACCCTGCCCCACTGCTGAGTCAGGATAAGCCCACAGTGCTCAGCCCCCAGGCAGAATGCAGCAGTGCGAGTCCTGAGGCCAGATCGCTGAGAATGCAGTACGCCAATATCCCCAAGCCCCGATTATTCACATCAGAGCACTGCACACATGCTGCATTAACAAAAAAACAATGCACATGCTACATTAACATTTAAGACTGGTTAATGGCCTGCAGGACCTTCTGATAAGAAAGTTTTACTTTGAGCATTTGCCATCTTTATCTAACTTGCCTTGGGATCATTCAAAAGTACGTGACAAATCACTTATGGCCAGCTTCACGCAATAAAAAGCTTACCCGATGACTGCTGTGTCAACCATCTGATCAAATGTCCTGCCAACATTTTTCACCACCAGCCTGGCATATAAATAAAGCAAGTTTGCCTCAAATTTTTCTTTTGCTATGGATTACATTTGGGCTGCAACTAATAATTATTTTAATGAATCAATTGTTTCCCAGAGTCCAAGTTGTCTTCAAATTATAGAAAATGCTTTGACAAGTAGGAACCAGTGGACTTTTGGAATCCCTTTTTTAAAAATTATTTAAATGATTTTCAGATTATCACAATAATTGTGCTGAAAATAATTAACCAAGTCAACAAAGTGAAAAAGCAGTTTTATTTTTTCTTCTGCTATTATAAATCATTTCCAATGACAGTAAGCTACAAACTATTTTTTTATTGATAAACAGGTCCTTGTGAGTGAAACCCTTTTTTTTTTTTTTTTTTTTTAATATGCCCAGCCCAGACCTTGGTTTAGCCTGTTGTTTCTTGCAACCCCTGTAATCCTGGCCAGAAACTCACTCTAGTCAGAGAGAACTTTACAGCTTGTTGTGGACTTCTGTCTCTTCTAAACCAGCCACAGAAATGAACCTATCCAAAGAATTTTTACTCCACACAATCATCAACAAAAATATTGAACTTTACTGCTTGCCACCATTTGCGTGCTCAAAGTTAAATTTCACTTACATGTTGTTCCAACCACAGCCTTGTCCTTCCCTTCTAGCAGGTCCCAGAGGTGTATGGATGCCTCATCATACTGGTCAGTCAACCTGCAAGTTGAGATATAAGTTGTATGGATCCCCTTGTTAAAAAACGGGGGCGGGGGGAGCAGGAGTCTTTTGTATCTTAACTTCATTCAGAAATGAATGCCTTAGACTAACCTGACGTTTTGGTCACGGTCCGGGCCCACTAACTTGTAGAACTCATCAAAAGCTATGAGGTCTGCATCTGTCAGCACTGGCAAGCCGGCGACTCCCTGCTTCATGTCCTGCCGCACAGTTTCTCTCCCAGCCGGTCCAGGAGGAACTGCAGCTCCAGAACTGTCTTCAGTCTCCTCTGCTCTGCCTCCTCTCGCTGCAGCTGCTCCCGCCGTGCAGACTTCTTCACCATCTTCTGGATCTAATGATAACATGCACGAGACACAAAAAGTCTTGTCAGGGTGGACACCACTCTGGGGGAACATCTTTGGAAAACCAGAGTCATCCATACATCTTGTCCCAGTGTGATGAACGTCTTCTGCAATTCTCGGGCAAATTCCAAGTTATTCATGATTTCCTGGTATTTGGCGAGGGCCTCCTAAAAACACAAATGAAAAAGAGACACTCATTTCACACTCATCGCTTGATGGTAAAGTCTTTGTAGGAATGACAGGATCATTTGTTCTTAAAAGATGAAGGCTTCAGTGTACCCACCAGCTGGTCCTGATTGAGACGCTCCCCGCTATTCTTCCTGACTTGGTAATCATCCAGTTTGCTCTGTAACAGAACATTAAAAATGTAGTAAAAACCTCTGAATTTGAAAACGTATTAAGTAAAGACATTTTTGTTGTCAGTGCTTTAGATTTTTTAGGGCACTTCAGCTATGGATTACTTCTGAGCGGGACACCTATCATGCCTCATACTTTACACATGTGGCTACATGTTGTTATCAGGAAGGACCTGGAACAGTACTCACCTTTTTCTTCTCCATGTTACGGGCCTTCTTGTCGATGACACACAGCACTTGCTTCAAGACTTCGGACTGTCCACCAAATGCAAAATTGCCCATCGACCCTGGAGCGGATCCCACATCTGGGCTGACAGACTGCATTGTTCCATTTGCATTCATCACTGAGGGCATCTAGAAATATAAGTGTGGAAGGTCAGCTTCTGCTGGTAATAAGGAGATGCCTTTATCAATAGAAAAAGTATTTGAACTCATAAACAAAAGAATAACTGAAAAGAGTTAAAACCTGTCAAAATTATCAACAGACTATATTAAAAGTCAATAAACGCTGCGTGATGATTATTGGATAGTGTCAACTATAGTGTTCGAATATAAAATAAATGGCCAACTATTTGGATAATCGATTAATGGTTTTGAATTATTTGATTCCAGCTTCTCAAATGTGAAAATGTCCTGGCCTCTTTCCTTCTCTGTGACAGTGAACTCCATATCTTTGGGTTGTGGACAAAACAAGAGATTTGAGGTCGTCATCTTGGGGTTTGAGAGACACTGATCGCCATTTTTCCCCCATTTCACAGACCAAACGACTAACGTTACTTCGACAGATTATTCGACAGTGAAAATAATCGTTAGTTGTAGCCCTAACTGACAGACTGATGTCGCAGGAATTAAATGTCAGAGAAATTAATTGTACATGGTTAAAAGTAAACATTATATTACGATTAATGTCTGGAAAGAGAAAACATGTCTAGGCAGTTGAGGTCAGATTAGAGAGCACAAGAAAAACAGCACAGCTATGCACTACAGTTAGTGCGTTATCAATGTAATCCAACGGTTAGGTGTAAACAATATCTAGGCATAGTTTCGTAACAAAACAACTGTAACGTTACTACTCAGACTACATTTTTAGCCACAAACCAATGTCAGCATAGTACCTGGCTATCATTAACTTTACTCCAAACTGTGTTTAAACTGAAGAGGTTTTTGAACCCTGTATTTCTCCTTATCCAAATATTTTCGCTATAACTAAAAAAGCTGTATCTTCGACTACCAGTTGTGTGGCCCGGACACAGCCTAGCATCGCGGTCAGCTCGCCGGTATTGTCACAGAGGTTTGGTAAAATGGCCCTGGCCGCACACCCGTTAGCACACACCATTCACTTAGCATCCTCACGAACTGCTAGCTTGGTTGTCTGGCAGCTACAGCGACGCGTGCTAACCAGCAGCCGACCGGGAGCCTGGTTAGCGTGGTAGCACGACTCCTGATTCACCTACCTTTATGTTATATATCCACAGGGGAATTTGCTAGCGAAATGTACCAAATCGGCCAAGTTATTATTATTGTTGTTGTGTTGCTTTATTTTCTCTTTCACTCTAGTGTGGGATCCGCCCCGCCGGCCTCACCGACAACTGAGACTGTTCGAAAGACGGAGAAACTCTTTATTAAGGCGAAGGTCCGTTTTAAGCTATCGAAGATATGCCTGAAAAAATTAACTACAAAAACAAACTTTTGATGGAGTATATGTTTTTTAATAACAACATTTTCATATTAACACAAAAGTATTAATTTCATGGTTTATTGTCTGGCTAATATTGCTGCAATTAAACATTTAAAAGTTCTATTTGTGTTCAGGCAAAATAGTCTACAGCCTCTTGGCAGGAAATCTGCACAATCATTAGCTTTGATTAGGCTATCCTATCTCTACCCCTACACCATTTACAGTATTCTTTCTGCAGCAGCTGTCCCATCCCGCTGTGTAAGCGCTGGCATGTGCTGCTTCACAGCTGTCTCCCTACACAATCCATTAGTCATGACAAAACATGGCTGGACTATCTTTAGCACATCAGTTTGAAGTTCATGTTCAAATATCTAAAGATGACGGTCACTGAAAAGTTAAAGTTAGAGCAGCATTAAGTTGAAGCAGCAAGTTTTATTTATTCTTTGTGAGACAAAAGCCTTATTTCACACCCAGAAACTAGACACACTACTAAAACCAAATATAGGTAACCAAATGCAGTTACTGCTGCTACTACTACTACTATTTATTATTATTATTATTATTATTATTATTATTATTATTATTATTATTATTATTATTATGAATACATTTAAAACATTTAATTTCTGAGTAGGCCCAATACTGAAATGGCTACAAAAACAAAACAAAAACGAAAGTGAAAGAAAGATCTATGGCTGTGAGAGTCAGCCTTGGGACCTCAGTACATGTCCAGATTAACTATTTTGTTTTAAAGACAATTTGAAAATGTTTTGACATTGTTAGAATTTTAGAAAGCTGTTAGAGCAAAACCTGGCATTCTTAGTATTTGGGAGGTTTAAAACATGTATTAAACAAATGCTTTACATTTGTATCTTATAATAATAATAATAATATAATAATAATAATAATAATAATAATAATACATATCTGTTTGACTCTTGGAGAAGTACTGAGCACTGATGGATATGATTGGAAGATTGTTATTGTAAAGTTGCTCGTTTGAATCTCCACACAAGCAGGGAAAATAAGAGTCTCATCTATAACACTGTAAGCATACTGTCTATATTTGTTAGTCTGTTAGTCTGAATGATAAATAATTGTATAGCCTATATAAAGCATTTGTACATTACAATGACAGTAAAATAGACATAGGCCTATATATGTTTAGTTAAAGTTGAGAGGGCTAATCTTGAAATAGTGTATCTAACTATATTAATTTTAATAACCTTTTCTGGCCTATTTAAAGTCCTAAAATTATGGCTGGATTGTATGATGTGGGCTACATATGTTCTAATCTCTTGTTCTAGAACATATCAATCAACTATCTGTCAGGTGACAGTTAAAAACCACATATAACATCTCATGCATCTGATGCATCTCAGTTGTCCTTATCCCAAGGCTGAAAAACTCTGCAGTACACGTTTTGTAAAAAAAAAAAAAAAAGACAAATAAATACATTTAAAGAAATACATTTAAATTCTATTTTTTCTACATTAAATAATTATGTCATAGGCCTATAATAATTTGTGTAGGCACTTAAATGGAAAGCGAGGAAACGTGCCCTCTGGCGGTGACTTTTATTCCATCTCTCCCCTGCTATCTCTCTCCCCACCTGGCCTCTGCCTCACTTCCGCTCCCTTCACACGGACTTTGGGGCTATCACAACTACACCCAGATTCGCCTGAAGCAGTGCGACACACATAATAGACTCCTGGACATTAGAGATGTATGCCTTCAGTTTTTTGTGTTGTGTTTACAGCTGTCATTTTTGTTGTATATTATTCTGATTTTATACAGAGTATTCACCAGTTGTGGAGGAGGAACGTGGTTGTGGTGTTATAAATAAAGGCATACTTGGAGACATCTGTGTTGTTGTAATCGATCACCTGCCGCGGGTTATTAGCTTTCATCAGAGAAACAGCAGGGAAGCTAAGGAAGTCCCAGACACCATATGCTATCAGCTTCGGTCCAACGTGCTCATTGTTACTTCCATCAGTAGGTGGCAGTATAGCTAAGCAGTGTTAACAAAACGCTGTCAAGGTAAAACTGTGGCTGGAGAGAAAGTTCATGTTATTTGTATCCCCTGACTCTGAAAAATGTAGACCTACTATCATTTTTTACTAAATTGACTGACTATTTGCAGGCCTACTATTAAACATTTAGTTTACTATACACAGCACATACACACAATAAATAAATGCCCAATGTAAAACAATCGAATATAACTTTGATTGTCAAACTTCTTCAGTATCTTCGGTACTACTAATATGTGTGTCTGTTTTAGAGGTCTAAAGGCGAGCAAAGTGACCAGAAGAATGTGAAATGCACTTTCCTTTGTTTTGCCAAATACAGGAAACAGTTAACATGGCTGCGCAGCTTTTTGATTGCACTGTTCCACTGAAAGTGTTTTCTTTTAGGGATAATACTGATTATGGGAGGTTCCCGAGGGTAAGTGAAGCTCCCTTTCAACGAGTGACTCATTTCCACATCCTGCTGTATTTCAATCAAAAAACAACACTGAACACCACCCATTTTTAAAAGAATTCCAGGGTGGTTCCTCAGCTGACCTCTGACCTTTACACCTTGACATTTTAAAACGTACAACAAATCCTGCAGCTCTCTCATTTAAGCCTACATAGTAACAGAAAACAAAAAACTTTTCCACTTTTGTAGACAGTAACAGTTTAGGAGGAGGGCTATGACACAGGAGCCAATTATCAATTCATTTCAGATTAGGCAGGAAGTGGTCGGTTTTGCTATTGCTGTTCCAGAGTTTGTGCTATCAAAGCGTCAACAGTACGTCCAGAGCCCTTGTATTTCAGGAAATGGGCCTGCAAGTCTGTGTCTATATAGCCCATGATGTATGGACAACCATCTTTGTTCCACTGCTATGAGCTCTTACTAGGATTTATTGCTGCTCTTACTAGTATGTATTGTCAGTTGTAGATCTGTATTTGATGCTCTGTTGATACTTGTAAGTTGTTCCTCAAATGTAAGTCGCTTTGGATAAAAGCGTCTGCCAAATGAGTAAATGTAATGTAATGTAATGTAATTAGGAGATCTATTTAATGGGAAAATCCTTAACAAGATGGTTGGATGTTACTTGGATAACATGCAATAGCCACGCTATACATTGCTATTTAGGAAAGAAACTTGTAACAAATTGACAATATTTGTTGAATGATGAGAGAGAGGACTACCAGTTTAGTACAATTTCACTGTTCGCTCAGTGCTGACCCTCGATTTCCAGCTGACTTTAAATTCCACACTGCTTTCAACTCCATAATGCTCTCTCTACCAAACAGGCAAAACAGGAAGCTGGACATGGGTGACACCATTTCCCAAAAGGTTGTCTCCATTCTTAACTGTCTGCTCTCCAAATTCTACCTTAAACAGGAATAAAAGTAGAAAAAAAGATGTCCCGCGCAGCCCATGATACAACATTAAATGTTCATATTACAACACAAAGCCTGTCCCTGCTTTCTGGTGACATTTAGGAAGCCTAAAGACACAGATAAGGTTTGTACTGCCTAATGCCAACAAACTTGAGTTGTTATGGCGCTCTATAAGCCTTTTTATTCCTATCATACTGAACCATCTGGAGTCGACCTGTCTATCTGGGAAGCCATGAGTGGGGTGTCATCATGCATTGGAGGAGGGGGGTAGGAAGTGAATGCAGTGTGCACCAACCCCCGCGGAAAGCTTCATCTCTACATGCCAGTTGCACATCCTCTGGGCTTCTGAGTTAACTCTACAGGAAGTAGTGGATGACTTGGTTGTCATATCAGTTCAGACTTGCACTCAGTAGCTATTCTGGAGCTTTCAACTGTATCAGACTCTCTTCCTCCGCAGATGGAATTTATCATAGAAATATAGAACATAGATTCACATTTAGCAATTTTTAGCACTTTAAGTACATCTTCTCCATGTTGAAACGGAGTAGGATTGCGTGATACGATTGAAAGGTACAGAACAGCTACAGAACAGCTACAGAGCGGTCTGTGTTGGGAGATTGTCAAGAATTAAATCTGTCTCTCAATTTTAAAGCCAACATTGACTTGAGTTCCTTAAAGTGTAAATAAAAAATTTGAACATCTACATTTTCATAACAACTGGGCAAACTCTTTTGGCTTAAAAAGTCTGTGAAATGATGGAAAGCTCACTGTCTTTAACTACACTGTAAAAAAAACCCTGTACTTTGACAGTTTTAGTCCTTTTTATTTCACAGATTTTTCCTGTATTTTTGAAATAAATGAAAATATATAAAGCTGTGAAAAGCATAACATTTCTGTTATCTTAAGGAAACTTTTGGGGTTTTTCACATAAACAAACTGTTACAATACATTCAGGAATTTCCACAAATATTATTTTTCTTATTTAAAAGAAAAAAGGGTTTAATACTGTAAAAACTTGGCACAATTAGTAACAGTTAACCGTAACAAAAAACATTGTAACTTGACATAAATTTTCTTGTTAATTAACAAACATCTCCTTTAATTATGGATATTTGGAAAATAAAAACATTGAATAAATGTTATTTTAGTATATCAGTATATAGTGTCTACAAGTATTGTTAAACTGTCAAAACACAGTTTTGATCATTGAAAACAGCCATAATTACTGTAATTTCACAGCTTTTGACTTTTATTATAACTCTTAGATTAAGTTAGATTAACATAGTATATAATTGCTCCAAAGTGGTAAACTTACAGAAAGGTAATATTTAGGCGTTCACATCTTTTAATGGGGTTAAAAAAGAAAACTTTAAAAAAAAATTACGGGTTTGTGATGAAAAATTAATTTTAATGCCATTTTACAGATACTTCGATTGAAGAGTCTTCGCTACAGGTGTATTATCAAAACCTAAAACATACATATTTAAATTATGTTTTTTCATAATTTACATTAGAGCAATATATATCCATTTATCCAATGTAGTTATCTTGTACTTGGGTTATTTAGGACAGTTTCAGGCTTCCTTAAATTTACTGAATTTGAGGAAACTCAGACATTTACATATTTAGCAGACACTTTTATCCAAAGTGACTTACAATTGAGGTCGCATGCCTCTGGAGCAACTAGAGATTAAGTGTCTTGCTCAGGGACACAAGGGTGGATGGGTCACAGTAGGGGATTGAACCCGGGTCTCTCACACCAAAGACATAGTTTTATCCACTGAACCATGACCACCCCACAGACCTTATAAAGTACCACCACAATACAAATTCCCACATCTGACACTATTTATAGACCATTTGTTGAGTTCCATGCTCACAACAAATAAGCCACAAAAGTCATACATTTCAGTGTAAAGAATTGTTGTGAAACACGAGTAGTTTGCAATAGCGTTGCAACACAAAGGAGGCTACTGCTAGCAGCACAGCTGTAGGGTTAGCTGGTCGGCATGCATATATTTAGCCACTAATTAATGCCATGGTTGAGGTTAGGGAAGTTGCCTCGGGGGGTCTGTCAACTCCTTAAAAAAACAAAACATCGCTAGCTAGCTAGCTAGTTAGTGACTAGAAGCGCTACTCGTGCTTCCGCTCACCCCGGGGAATGGGGGGGTCAACTATACACGCAAAATCACCATTTTTGCGTAAAATAGACACGGCTTTTCCAAGGTATGTATATGTGACACCTAAGCATGAGAACAGGCTGGCACAACTGTGTGCACGGGAGTTGGGGAAGTCCAAAATTTCTAAATTAAGTTGGTATACAAAAAAGATGCAAATATATGCAAGTAGAAAGACAAGTGCGAATGTGAAGTTTGTCTTGGCAGTCCAAATGAATCCATGTGTTTGCAATTTTTGGTATGCAAGCCAAAAGTACATTTTCAGATTCAACTGACTTTGCACAACGACACCTCTTGATGACCTAAAGAAACCACTTGGGTTCTTAGTTCAATTGGAAAACATAAACAACGGCAAACAAAATCAATCTATCAATCAGTATATCTATCCAAGGTCTGCAAGACATTAAGTACGTGTCCTTTAATAATTGGTATGGTGACCAAATTCTGGAGATGTGTTAGTCCATAGTCCCCTCCACAGAACTGGGGAAGAATTCAAGTCTGGTGGCTACATGGCTGCAAAAATGACAGCAGATAACCACTATATAACTGCATTGATAAATAGGGCTGTGTGATCTGACGGTATACACTATATTACCAAAAGTATTGGGACACCCCTTCCGAATCATTGAATTCAGATGTTCCAATCACTTCCATGGCTACAGGTGTATAAAATCAAGCACCTAGGCATCTGGACTGTCTCTACAAACATTTGTGAAAGAATAGGTCACTCTCAGGAGCTCAGTGAATTCAACCTTGGTACATGTGCAATAAGTCCATTTGTGAAATTTCCTTATTACTAAATATTCCAAGGTCAACTGTTAGTGGGATTATAACTAAGTGGAAGTGACTTGGAACAACAGAAACTCAGCCTTGAAGTGGTAGGCCACATGAAATCACAGATTGGGGTCAGCGCATCTGCAGAAGCTGCCAACTTTCTGCAGAGTCAAGAGCTACAGACCTCCACACCTTGTGTGGCCTGCAGATTAGCTCTAGAACAGTGCGTAGAGAGCTTCATGGAATGGGTTTCCATGGCACTCTACTATAAATTTTAAGCCTGATTATTTGTATTATAGCAGTGTTCAACTATATTTAAAGGTAATTTAATTGCTTTTACAGGTTTATCTGTTCTTAATTAAACAATAAAAGCCCCAAAAATGCACAAGATTTTATATAAAATTAAAGTTACAGACTGTATTGTGATTATGGAATATTACAATACTACAATTACAATATTATTTTTACAAGTGGGTTATTTACTATTATTTTACGGTATTTTTCTGGTGTCCCAGCTGCCGGAATATTTCTGTTTTTTCACAATTTTTTTTAACAGTGTACCTAAGGGAAGTTAAAGGGGATATTATTGTTCAAGTGAGTGGCATTTTGATTTAATTAGGACTGAGATTCACTATAGCCCTTGCACTGTGCCGCTGTGTTGTACAAAGACAGTGGGCGAAAATCTTGTTTCGAAAATGTTTTTCATTTGAAGGATGTGTAGTTAAGAGTTTTATCTCTGTCAAGCTGCTCTGCTTTCAGTGTAGCTGGAACAACACAGAGCTGTGCTCACCTTGCTCCTGGGCTTTCTCAGCTTGGTATCTATCCAGTGAGCCTACACAGTCCAATAACTGACTGTTAGCCCAGGGATGCATTCAACCTGAATGTAGAGTTTGCCTGCAATCTTCCTCCATTGCATTTGGCTGAGGAGTTGACTGTGGCTGCTGGGGTTGAGGAGCTTTATCTCACTGCCCAGTCCAACTGCTGTCTGTGTCCCTCCCTCCTGCAGGCAGGCCTGAGGCATTGGCAGCAGATAAGAGGAAGAGCCCACAGCAGCTCTGGTTTGAAAAACTGTGAGGACACAACTATGTAGGATATCATTGCATTTATATCTTTATTTTTTGAAAGAGGCAACTTTCAAAAAATCTTATTTTAGGATATTTCAGTGCATTAGTCATCTTCTCTATTTCACCAGCTTACAAGTTAGTAATCTAAGTCCTTGTAATCCAAGAGCTCTGTAAAGAACCATTCCCCACTACTGGGGGGAACTTTATATGTTAGCATAATATCTGTATTTTATTTTACATGAGTTACAGACATCTGTATATGTACATATATACTTTCTTTTATTACTTTCTCCCTATACTTAACTACATTTATATTCTTTAGCTACATTTATTTAAAAGCTGTAAAGTTACATGGCAGATTAAGATTTACATAAAAACATACAACCAGTTTCTTAATGTTATACCTTATACTACACAACAATACAGCAAAGTAGTTCATATGAACCCCGTCCCCACCAGGTGCAACATATTAATGTTCAGCAATCACTAATAAGAATAATGTAACACGATGAAAGAGGTGATTGTGCAAAATGATACTACTTTTATTTATTGTTGAAAATGCTTCTACATCTGGGTCTTAATGAAGAAATAGAATAAAAACCTTTTTAATCACTTCATTGTAGCTTTTGCGTCATACTATGTTTTCTCTGTTTCTGCTTATCATTTCATTATGTGATGCAGTGCTGATGTCTGGTGTATGGTTTATATAGAGAAACAGGTGGGGTCTATCTGTTTTTATTGTTTCAGCCCTGATGAAGACCCTGTAAGGTTGAAACCAGTTTGCTTTTAAAATCAATATACCTGATTAAACAAAATCTTTAAATATAACTTCTCTCCTTACATGAATGTTGAATGTTTTCTTCTCTGTGACCAGTTTCTTTCATCTTCAATTTAGAGTACATTAAAGTTCCTCTGGACTTGGACAACATGTAAAACTAATTAAGGACTCTTCGTTCGTTTACTGTGTAGTTGTACTTGTACAATAACTTGTGCCTTGTATTGATACTTTTACTTAAGTAAGACTTCTTTCACCACTAAATTTCAATCTGTTAAGTTATACCACTTCTATGCTTACTATTTTAGCATCATTTTTGTTGTTTATTTTTATAAAGAGCACTATAGTTTAGGATAGTAAATTACCACACAGAACATATAGTACAAAGTGAAGGCCATATGTGTATAGTGTATATAGCCTAATACCACTTTCAAATAAGACACTCTTTATAAAGGGTTTATACGTTATAATCAATGGCTTTCTTAATGTTACAAAATAAGTTACTAATGCTTTATAGATCAGTTTTAAAGCATTAATAAGAACAACTTTGGTTGTGAAAAATCCCACTGGCAGGGTTATATTTCTTTAGCAGGATAAGTGAAAGTTTTTTATTTTGTTTATGTTCATCTTGTAACCTCTGACCTTCTGGAAAAGTTCTGCAGAGCATTTGGACCAACATCCATTTAGTAAGAACTTGTTTAAGCTCTTTATCATAATCAAATCATAATAATATAATAACCATATCAAAGTGACCATATTAACATTTACAGCTGCAGGCTTAAAGGCTTAAAGGCATTCAACAAAAGTTGAGGTCAAGGGCATGTGGACTTTGTTGAAGTCCAGTTGCCCTTGACCTCAACCTTTGTTTGATAACTATGACCCGGATGACTGACCTTCACAGGCATCTTAAAGGCATTGCCCTTTACTGACGACTTTATCTTTACACATCCTTTACTACCAATTTACTCTCTTACAAGTAAAGGTCCTGCATTCAACAACTTCCTACTTGAGTGAAAGCATACACATATTTACAACAAAATGTAGCCTACTTGAAGTATAAAAGTATATAGTCATTATGCTGAAGTGCCCCTATCAGAATGTTAAATTATGGAGCCCTCAAAGTCAAAAGGTGATCTTTCTGCACACAAGCTTTTATCTAGTGCAACAACATAAATAGCTAAATATTTTGGGGAGGGAGGGACTCAAGGTCTTTCCTGTTAGTTTTGTTGAAGGACAAGTTACATTATCATTCTAGTTACATAGCAACCATGAAAATCCTGACATAGCCACAAGCCAGCTGTGGGTCTGCAGGGCTTTTATTCTATAACACATCCTATTTAAGTTAATCTTGTGTTTTTATGTGAAATCAAATCAATAATCATAACTTTCAAAAACATGTATGAGGTACATTATTGTTGTTAATAAGCATCACGAAGCAGGAATTGGAAATACTCAAGTAAACAAGTAGGCCTAGGCCTACCCCAAAAATACAGGCAATTTAGCAAACTTGAGTAGGCCTACCTCTTACTTTCCACCATTATTAATAACTCACCAGCCAGAGAGATTTGTCAACCCATAAGTTGTTATGATTAATGACTCATAACTGACTTAGGAAACATAGCCTAAGTAGGCTAAATATTTTATTAACCATTAACAAAGTCATAGCATGGGCCTACACTACAACTTAATTCCTTTAGTAAATGTTAAATATAAAGTGGTACCAAAACTCTCTAAATTATTTTTCAACATATAGCCTATTCTGATTTCAAAGGGGAAGTAACACACACACACACACACACAAACACACACAAATACACAACGCCTGTAGGCTACTAACTGCAGCCATATCATGCCGCTCGTTATCTTTTCTCCTATCGGCTCTTGGGTGAAGCAAAGCATATAATGAACTCATTAGTCTCAGTCACGAGTCACGACCGAGCTCCACGCCTGACAGGGTAGGCTGTGCTGTGTTAACCTGTCGCTTTAAGACCGATTTCCCCCCATTGTCAAACAGTCGTGAGCAGGAAGAGGGAAACGAAAGCAGAGACCGAGGGGGGCCGACGTATTTAAACACGATGCTGCCGCTGCACAATAACGGTGACAGCGGCTCGAGACGGAGGAGCGCGTCTGCAGCCCGCCCAGTTAAGAAAGACGCACGGACACGGAGATCCTCGCCAGTCCCCTTTTGATCGGATTGATGGTGTTTTAATTCAGAAAACGGACAGTCCTCAAAGTCGCTGCAGGATGATGACAGAGATGACATGGAAGTGTCAGCGCGGGTTACTGCCTCAGGAAATGATGACAGTGTCCTCCATCATCGCTTAGCTGCTTAGAGCGAAATTGTCTTGCCTTGCGGCCATTTCCACAGGAATCAATTGCCTATTAATTTCACAGCCAAAAAGCCGAAAAGGTGGGGGTGTTTGTGGCGTCTTGGAGGCTGTGGGAGCAGGTGCAGCCCGTCTTGGCTTCAATCTCCCCCAAGCAGCTTCACAGGTAGCGGCTGAGCCGGCTGGGGACTCCAAAACCTAATCTGCATCAGGCTGGACAAATTATTTTAGAAAATGACATCCACTATAGAGAGGAAGACACTGGAAGCCAATGAGTAAGTAGCATGGGTATATACTGGCAATAATATTATTTCTGATCAGTGTCACAGAAACTATTCTTACGTGCAATAACTGCAGACATGAGGTCAGGAGTCTCCTGCTGTTAAAAATGATCAAGTTCATAAAACAGATTGTTGAAGTGTGTTTTAAAATGGAGTAAAAACATATCATTGCAAGAAAAGGTTCAGTGTCTCCCAAGTGAGGTGCCCCAAAAGGAAAGATATTTAACTTTGCAAGCTGATTGTTGTTGATTATTGTTTTAGGCATATTGGACTAATATAGCCGACTGTAGGCCTATGTAAGATGTCTCTCTCAAAAGCAGCAGCCTGCTAGAGGGTCAGCATGCTCCAAACATTATTAAAAACAAACACAGAACTTTATTAGTGCAGTTTTTAAAAATACAAAATTTGTCAGGAAGAATTTGAGGGAAATGTGTAGGCTATACGATGATACACAAGACATGAAGACTATTTATGATGAATGGTGTTCCCATAAAAAACATGAAGGGGTATTGAGTTTGAATAAATTCACAAACCATCATAGTTTCAATAAAGAGATGGAACATGATGCAGAATATGTCACCCTCAGACAGTGTGGAATAAGATGATTTTAACAAACTTCCAAAGGGGAAAGAAAAGGGTGCAAACTGAATTTTAAGGGGTTAATAAATGAAAGTGTTTGGAATGTGACTACATTACTGTATTTAACCAATATCCAATGGCTCCCTCAGGTGGTCAGCATCATATTGCAAGCATACATGTAACAAGATTGACAGATTAAAATCAATATGACAAAATCTCAAAATTTGCACAAATCAACAAACATTTTTAATCACATACTGTTGTATGTTTAGAAATTTAATATTTTAGAGCTGAAACAATTAGTTGATTAATTAATTAGCTGATCACAGAAAATTGATGTTACCATTTTGAAAAATCCATTTATCGTTTAAGTCATAAATGCAAAAAGATTTTTTGCATCTCAGTAAGGATTTTCTATTATGTGATAGTGAACTGAAAACTTCTGGGTTTAGAAGAGTTAGTTGGAAAAAATAAGCAATGTGAAGACGCCACTCTGGTCTTTTTTCATTCTTTTCAAATAGGGCTGAACAATCAATCAAAATATTATCCCAATGGCAATATGGTCAAGTGCAATATCCAAATCGCAGGAGCTGTAAGTTCTTTCATAAAAGGTAAAATGTGTCATTATACCATTATTAATGAACCACTGTGGCGCTACAGAGATGATCCTGCTTACAAATTATTCAGATATAAGGGAATATGCTTTTTTGGTACAGACACCAGCAAAAATCATACCATCATAATTTATGTATTTTTTCAGTGACAATAAAATGCAAAAATCAACATTCCCATATGGCAAACGCAATATCTGTCAAAACAATTGCAGTCATCTTATTTTGCATTTCGTTTTTACTGAACAAACTGTTATTGGATGATTAATTGAGAAAACAATAATTTGCAGAATATTCCACTTTCTAATCAGTCTTCTTTTCTGTTCAGGGAGCCTGTGGATGAGGTACTCCAGATGCCACCATCTCTGCTGACATGTGGTGGGTGTCAGCAGAGCATCGGTGACAGATTCTTCCTAAAGGCAATTGAGCAGTACTGGCATGAGGACTGTCTGAGCTGCGACCTGTGTGGCTGTCGACTTGGGGAGGTGGGCAGCCGGCTCTACTACAAGCTGGGAAGAAAATTATGTCGGAGAGATTACCTCAGGTTGGTCCAATCGCGTAATGTCATAACAAGATCAATCAAGTAGTTTGTTGATTTGTTTAATCAATGCACACTGTAAAGTTTCAAAAAACTATCAAACGATAATATTCTATATTTGTCTTATTGTCAACAAATTCAAAAAAGACAAAGTATCTATGTAGCCAAACCCTGATATAACTCATTCCTCTGTGCTACAGAGCGCCATTGTTGTCAGAAACTATTAAAATCACATCCTCGAGCGACAGTGTTGCACTGGGTGACATTTATTACATAAACATGGGCACTTAAGTTTATTTCGAGTCATACACTATTTTGTTGTTAAAAAAGATCAAATATTCATATTAATGCATTGATTCAGCTGCCACTTGTATGATATTTACAGCAGCTCAATACGATATTACAGAAACGTCCCTGACCAACAAAATGTTGTTCGACCAGCCATCAAGTAGCAGACGTCCCAGTTACCTCTGCAGCTGTTCCATTCATGTGGTGTTGAATCATCTGGAAAATGAGTTCCTGAGCTTGTTTCATGGCTCATCTGAGTTTTTTTTTTTGCTCTTAATTATCAACGTGTTTAAACACAGAGCAATAAAATACAACATGTCTTGTTTGTAGCGTCCATGTTGTTTACACATGATGAAATTGTTGAACGCTATGCTCTTGGTTTGTTATCCATTAAGTAATCTTGTCTTTATCTGAGTCCAATTGTTCTTTTTTCTAGACAACAGAGACATGACATGGTAGCAGGTCATTCTAGTTTAAGTAATAAGCTGACCGCTCTAATCTAACATTTTTTCTAAGTACATACCAGACACTAAAAAGAGTGTTCACTTTCACCCATCACTAATGCATTATAGTTTAATCTTGTGGCCCTGTCTTATAAAGGGGCTCTGTGTCAAAATGTTTACTCTGTTTAGTCCTGAATAAACCCCCAACAGGTCAGTCCAGATATTGTTAGGTCAAAAGATCAACAGTAGTTAAATGGAGACTCAAGGGATTCCTAAAAGTTTCATGTTAAGGATCAATGTTTTCAGTATTATGCTGATATCTTCTCATCCACTCAGGCTTTTTGGTCAGGATGGACTCTGCGCTTCCTGTGAGAAGAGGATTCGAGCATTTGAGATGACGATGCGTGTGCGGGACAAGGTTTACCATTTGGAGTGCTTCAAGTGTGCTGCCTGCCAGAAGCACTTCTGCGTGGGTGACCGCTACCTGCTCATCAACTCAGACATTGTGTGCGAGCAGGACATCTTTGAGTGGACCAAACTCAACAATAACAACATGATTTAGAATCACTCTGCCTTTTCCCCACAGGCTATAAAGGGAATGAACCACTGATAAACAGACTTTTTACAGCCTGTGCAAGCTTCACCATGCATCTGACATTCATATGGAATTATTTTAACACAAAAGGAGAGGCTACACCTTTGCATTACTCCCTGCTGGAGACTAATGAAGACTGCACCAGCAATAACAGAAAGCTTTTCATCTAAGGCTTCATCCTTAAATGCAAAAAATACTTAAAGACTGAAAATAGTCAGACACGCAATAAGAATCGTTTGTTATACACACTGAGATTTTAGAATATAAGCGATGAACAAAAAAAAATCTTTGTCAAGTTTCTTGTAGTCAAACACTGTTGCATTGTCTCAGTCTGGTCTGAAATGTTCAATAATTGTAAGTGACTGTTTTATTTTATGGGTCTCTAATGTCCTCGGGATTTCCTAGAACTATGTAATTTTGTGCTAATTATTGGTAAATAGGAACTAAACCCCAGTAAATATTCATTCATTGTTGTCATTATTGGTAACTTAATTTTCCATATAAGTTAAATTTTATGCTTGCCTGTGTTTAGCTTACCCGCTGCACTAACAGAAAGATTTGAACAGTGACACTATTTTCTATGAATACTATAAAATTATGTAGTTCTCTGCAGGAAATGTCGATAGGAGCACAGCAAGAGTTTAATAAGAAATTACAGACCTGTAAAATAAAGCATTACCAGATTTTCATGTTATAAATGGAATACCATGTACATTTTCAAAAGTCCTGAATGATTGTACTGTATTGCCAGGTTGAACTGGTGACGCCTCTAGTGATAGATGGAACCAATGCAATACCAATTTTACTGACTTTAGACATGTTTCCTGTGTCTCTTTTGTAACTGCTACAACTCTGGACATGCACCCAAGACTTTTTGGATATTTACTTGTCAATTTATTAAATAAATTAGAATTGAGAGAAATACTGACCTTCGGTGTGAGTGACTTCCTGGAAGTTACAAAGAAACTCGAAATTCATGCATTCCCAGGAATCATTTTAGACAGCCACCAACACACAAGCTGTGTCCCAAATCCATACTACATAATAATTCTGAGCGGTTTTTAAGTACCAAATCAACACTGTTTTTTGAGTGTCCTGTTGAGGGACAGTAATCTTCCACAAAGCAGTGCAAAAAAAGAAATGAGGGAGCTTCCTGCAACTGAGAAAAAAAGAAATCTAAATGTGGATGGAGGTGAAACAGCTCCAGGAACTTCTCATTTCAATGCCCCTCTTGAAGTTGGTGGTTGTATTGAAAAGTTGTAGTTTGATTGTCTTTGTACAGTACACATTGCATAATTTCCTGTCAGTATAAAGTAAAGTATGTTGATTTTGTATGCTAACTGCCGAAAAACAATATACTATCAAGATTAGCACATAGGATGTACTACATAATATTAGTATATGAAATTGGGACACAGGTATGGCCTTTAGGAGAAATTAAAAACATTGTGGGTGTGTGTTTAACAGTAGGTCCTTATGGTGAAGTCCTCCCTCATTTTGTGGTATATTTTCCATTTCATGAGTAGGCATAATGCTCTATTTTTTATACCTATATTTAGCCACAAGAGGTCGCTAAAATATTCTAATATTCTATATAAATTCTATCCATACAATCAATAACAGCTATTTGTCAAGGGGAGCTGAGCAGCTGAGTATTATACTGTTAATTATTGCAAATCTTTTTGCAGCTTTTTCACATAATAGACATCTTGCAGAAAATAAATCCTAGAGAGAAACAGAAGAAACTGGTGTTAATGAAGTCATGATGTTTTGGGCTGTATTCAGTGTCTCTGGCTTTCTCTCTTTGCTGTTTGTCTTCAAAGCTGCTGCCCTTCAGAGGGGTTCTACTTTTCTTCATGTATGCCAGCTGTCAGCTCACTCTGAACTGGCCACAAGCTGTGCTCCCTCAGTGCCATCCCACAGCCTCCTGCCATCCCCAGTTATCTTAACAGGCATAACATGAATCCATGAATTGCTCCTGCGTGTGAGGTCGGGAACGAAGGCGCCTGACCACACCATATTAGTGGGTAAGAGAAAGCCGCTGTAACTGACATTAAAAAGTGACTGGAAAACTATGATCGGGAAACAATTTGCAGCAAAGACAAAGGAGAGAGAAGAAGAGGAGAGGAAGGTAAAGGGAGAAGTCAGAGCACAGAAGCTCCAGGATGATGTCTTTAGCTTGGCTAACAGTAGTTTATTCCTAGACGAGGGTGTGTTGAAGGAGCAGACGTAGTTAAAAACCCACCCAGGCGGAGATGACGCTTTAGCTAAAAGACATTCCCATGGAGAAACTAACGAGTTTTCCCACAATAAAGATGGGAATATTACATATAGGAACACATTGGGACATTGGGTTTTTGCTCATTTGAAGGTCTGCAGATTGAAGAATCATCAGTGTGGCATTAAGCAATGCTTGCGGAATGGCTGTGCAGAACAAAATCAACTATGCAGTGGTCTCGACAGAAAATCAGCTCCATATTGAACGCTAGGATTTAGATATGTGCAGAAAAACAACACGTTATCTATGTAAACAAATAGAGTATTGGCAGCAGCTCAGTAGTCTAAAATGCTGGTGACATGAAAATATTAACCCTTGTGTTTTGCTGATATTGGCTTTACTACCTCATTGTTTGGGGTCTCACAAACCTCAAGGCTGTGTGTAATAATAATTGCAAAACCAACCTATTTTTTCCTTCAGATATTATTTTCTTTTCTTCTAACTAAATTAAAACCCATCATGGAGTACAGAAGTGGAAACTCTTCTCAGTCACAAACTGGGCTTACTCAATTGATGAAGGTAAAAAAATACAGAAATGAGCATGAAGCATTGTTATTACACCAAATAAGGAAATATGTTTATTTATATGTTATTTAGGCTAAAAATAAACAAATATCTATTCTGTTTAATTGATTTACAGACAAAGTAACATGTTATACTATATAATGATGTTGTTTGAGGTCATTTAACTTTTGTTGGCAGTTAGACCTCTTATAAACAAATTCAAAACGGACACCCAAATAGACTTGTATTTAACCTGTTTTAACAATGTTACTGGCGTAGCTCTATGCATGGCAATGTCAGTCTGCTGTTTGGTCGGTCCTCCACTTTCGTTAAACGAAATATCTCAATAACAGTTGAATGAATTAAGGTGAAGTTTTGGTGCAGACATTAAAGATCAGGATGGATCCTACTGACTTTAGTGACCTTCCTACTGACAGGTTGACATTTTTGGCTTTTAGGAACATATCTTGACATCCATGGTGCCCAGAGAATAAACCCTAATGGTATGAATGGGTGGTGCGGTGGTGCAGTGGTTAGCATTGGTGCCTCACAGCAAGAAGGTTGTGGGTTCAAGTCCCGGTTTTGTGAAGTTTGCATGTTCTCCCCGTGTCTGCTTGGGTTCTCTCCAGGTGCTGTGGCTTCCTCCCACCATCCAAAGACAATGGTTAGGTTAATTGGTGTCTTCTTGTTTGTCTATGTGTGGCCCTGTGATGCACTGGCAACCTTTCGCCCAACATCAGCTGGGATAGGCTCCAGCCCCCTGTTGACGATGGATGGTATGAATGGTCCTGTGGAAAATCATATTCTTGATGGATTTGCATGGAGTTTTGAACAGACATTCATGAGTCTAATCTAGTGCTATCATCAGGTTTAATTTGTCTGTTACTTTGGTTAACAACCAAACTCCTGCAAAGTAGTCATTTTCTGTAGCTGAATTCTGAAACATGTCATCAGTACATTAACATTACAATGTTAAGTCGTTTAAAGTTGTTTGTTAAAGTGTTTTTTTAGCTTTTAAGATGAGCCCAGAATCTTCATGACCCAAACCAGAACTTTAGGGTTAAAGAAGGGTGCTGTACTCTTTATCTGCTGCTCCTTTTCTACAGAGAGTTCAGTGAGTTTAATGAGATGGCAGCTGAGGGGAGGGCAGGTCTCATCTCACGCACACACAACACACCGGCCTACAGAGACCCTCAGCATTGGCCAAGTGGCCTGCGTTCCATCGGCCCATTCTCCTCTGTAGCCCCGCAGGCTGAGCTTTGCCAGAGCACTGCCCTGACTTGCACAGCAACCTCAGCAGGACTCAATAAAGCCCTGTGCCTCTTGTGTCATCTCTACCAGCTGTACACAAGGACGGGAGTGTGGTGCTGTGTTTGTGTGCCGAGGCAGGCCTGTTTCATCTCCAGTGCCCATGTCACAGCAGTCCCGTACAGGCAAACCTAAAAACATCCAGCTGTGAGCATGGAAACCAAGGAGACTTTCTGAGGATGAAACCGCAACGGCTTGCAGCTTGTTTTTATCAAACAGCTCACCCCACTGAAACAACCACACCACACATAGACCTCACTCTGGTGCAGTGTGCAGTGTGAACAGCAGATGGCGGTTTTGGTCCAGGTAGATGTTCTTGGAGTAATTCACAACTGACAAAAGGCTGTGTGCAAATAACTGACAGATTAAGGGAAAGCTGGCTTTCGTATGAATGCCAATTCAAGAAAAGATGAATTAGAACTGAATTGAAAGTGACGAGCCATATTCAAAGCAATACAGACATGACAGTGAGAGTTCAGCGACACTTACAAAGGAAGATGTGGTTGGACAATTATCTGCAGGACCATGGTGATTAATCACAGTGCGGCCCATCAATGTCAAACCCATCTGACAAAATAAGTCAAATGCTATTGATCATGCCAGCCTTCGGTTTCACTTGCACTCACATTTTATCAGATGGGGCTAATTGGGAACATATTCAGTCTGTGGTCCTGAGAGATGTGTCTGTCAGGAGTCACATTCCTGCTCCGATTCTCTGATAGCCCATAACGCCTCCGGTCTGGATGGAGGACAGGCTGGGGGAGTGGAGTTTGGGAATGGGGGTGGGGGTTATGGGGTACGGCAGAGGTGGATAGGTGAGTAATAAGCGTGCATCCTTTAACTCTCGCTAGGCATGTCCTCTGACTGGATTAAATATGTGCTGAGGATTTATTAGGTAGAAAACCTCAGGGGCCCCAGAAAGACTCCAACACTGAGCTGCCTCCACCTTACTTTTCTCCCTCCTTGTATTTTCTCTCTTCCTGCCTCACACAATCTCTCTCACCTATTTTTGTCTACCTTTCCGTCTATTATTTTTTTAGCTCCCAGTGTATTTTTGTCCTTCAAGCTTGTCTCTCTTTCACTGTCCTGTCAGCCAGCCATGTGTATAGATGTGCGATGTGATGGATTCTGTTTTTATTATGATGTGTACTGCTTCAGCCTTTTATGTCAAACACAGAAGCAGTGGGGCTAGAGCACAGCGGTGGAGGAAGTGTTTAGATGCTCTACAAGCTAAAAAGTATCCATACAACAGTAACTAGTAACTATAACTGTCAGACAAATGTCATGGATTAAGTACAATATTTCCTCCTGAACTGTAGTGGAGTGGCAGTGTAAAGGATCATGAAATGGGAATAGCCAAGAAATGTGTGGTAGATTGATACCACTCTCATGACTGTACGGTAAATTTAAGATAGCCGAGCAGCCGGTTAGCGTAGCTTAGCACAAAAACTAGAAACAGGGAGAAACAGTTAGTCTGGCTTTGTAACGGTAAAAATATCTGACTACCATCACCTCTAAAGCTCTCAAATGAACATGTTATAGATTTTTGTTTGATGTGTACAGTATATAAATGTTTAATATTATACTGAGTAATGTGGGTCCAGAAATTTCTCTGAGTCTCTGCTGTGTGACTAGCAATCTACTCCCAGCCTGAAAATAGTCCGTGGTTGGCAGATTTTGTTACCGTTGGACAGAACCAGGATGGCTGTTTCACTGTTTTCAGTCTTTGTGCTAAGGGACACTAATTGGGTGCTGGATGTATCCTCATATTTACTACACAAACATGAGGAGCCATCATCTTATCATTTAACTCTCGTTAAGAAAGTAAATAGGAAAAGTTCACAACTTATCGGTGTAAATGTAGTTTGTTACATTCCACCACTGTTGAAGCTGTTTGCTTGCAACATGCATACCGGCATGCGTTTGCATTTATCACGGCTGAAATTCCATATATTGTTAAAAATATGAAATGCATGTGTAGTAAATCGGTTTTGAGCCAATCTACTGTATGTTTTATACATATGTTTCTTTGGCCATAAGTCATTTCCCCCCCTAAAATGATCCCCATATGTTGAGCAGTGTTCCTGGCTTCTGATGAACCAACTATACATTGCACTAGAGTCTCTGACCCAGGCGTTGCATCAAACATGCTGGGGAGAAAGTGCTGCCCTTATGAGATGGGTGGGGTGTTACGTGAATCATTTTTTTTAACACAGGCAAGCAGCAAAATAATAAATGTAGCTGCATGTCAAGACCACATAATATGCATCAGAAACTACAGTCATGGGTAATATGTGCTTTCTAACTCCAAAACCACTGATATGTTGAGAAAATGAACCAACATGACACATGAAAACATTCCTGAGGGTTCAGTATGACCATGACTGAGTGGATATGGTGTTACAGGTCAAAGGTGAGCTTTTGTCTGTGCTGCAAGCAGAGAGAGTGGCTTATTATAAAGAGTGAACCTGTCCAAAAAAGTAGAAAAATGATTTTCATAACAAAGGCTCTTTGGTAATGCTGGTGCTGTATTTTCTTCTACATGTGAATACTTTGTCTGTTATTAACAAGTTAGTGATTGATTCCCTTGGTTTCTTTTCATTCAGTTAACTATCTCCAATTTCTCATTAAAACACAGCGCTATATGTCATCCAGACACATTATTCCAGTAGCAGTAGATGACCTCTTGCACCACACATCATAGGATCTCATAAGTCTGCTTTATTTAGATGAGCATAAAAAAAGGTTAAATCTAAACCTGACGCCCACCTCCTTTTCATCAGACATCAGTGAAAAGCCAGACCATTACCAGGAAGCAGACCATGGCAATGTATTTCTCTTTCAAGCAATCAGCAATGGAAACTCCAATTAAGGTGGTGGAAAAAGGTGGCTACTGCTTTAAAAAAAATCAGTGCAGATGTGCAGGTAAGTGACCATGTGTCAAACCTTGGCTGCACAGCGGCGGGCTCAGTACAATTTCCGTCTCTAATTGGACTTACCATGCAATGCCTGCTTCCAATCATTGCAGAAAGCCAGCGCAGGCAGGCACACTGGCAGGACCACAGTTAGGCAGATCATGAAGAACTTCAGGACAAAAAAACCACCACACCAAGATTATAAATCACATATTTACAGCCATGTAAAGCTTTTGTCAGTGCTGGGAGAATTAAAAATACTCCACTATATACACCTATTTTAAAAAGTGATTCATGGTTTAAGTCATTTTTCAAGCAACATTTGATAATTCTGGGTTCTCAATTTGCAGCTTTTTTATCTGACATTATAGTAAATTTTATATTTTGGTGTTTTGGTGTGTTGGTCAGAAAAAGAAGACATTTAATGATGTCACCATGTGCTCTAGGATATTGTGATATAGACTCATTAATTAATTGATTTATCAAGAAAACAATCGTTACTTTGCAGCCCTAAAGCTGATAACATGTTTTTTACGAGTAATATTGTATTGTGCAAAGTAAGAAGTAAATAAATAAATTTAGTGGAAGAAAAAGTACAATATTTCATTCTGAAATATAGTGGAGTAGAAAAATAAAGTAACATACAAATGAAATACTTTAGTACAGTACTAGAGAATATATGCTTAGTTACTTTCCACCACTGTCTATGAAACATTTGTCTATGATTAAATAAAACATACTTTCCCAAACTGTTGAAACACCGCAGGGAGTTGCCACCCACCACAATATATAATATTTGAGCCTCATCGATTCTCTACACCTGCTGTTCTTCTCTTAATGCTTAAATCCTGCTGATGCCATCCCTAGTTAAGAATTTCTCTCTTTCCTTGGATTTCCTCTCTTTCAGAGCTGCCTCACCTGGAACCAATCTGTAACACAATCAAAGTGTCCTGACATGAAAGCTCAGCTCCCTCCTTTGATAGTCCATTTCTCTCCGCACTTGTTCTTTTCTCTTTTCTCTGGTAGCTCAAGCAGCCATGTCTGGAAAAAATTCCACTTAAAATAGAGACTCAGTCACAAAGCATTATGCAAATGTCCTTGAAACAATTCACTGGTGCTCTGCCTTTTGCTTTTGCAGACAACAGAATGGGCCCTTTGTCTAAAAATAAGCAGTGCATAATGAAAACTAAGAGCCTCACTTGTTGCGAAATTGAAAACACTGTTGTGAAGGCCTTGAGAAATTTAAGGTAATAAAATAGGAGGAAGAATTACAATCAAGTGGCTTCAATCAATTATTCAAACATAGCCAGTTTTTAATATAATAGGAAGCATGAAATGTGGAAAGAACAGTAACACTTTTTTAAAGCTTATTCTTTTTCCTCATCATTGGATTGCAATCATCCATCCAAAGTGTATTGCAGCTTCTGGATGAGTTGATGCTCACAGTTTGTATGCTGCATGCTCATCAGTCATCCCTCTCAGCTTCAGAGTATGTCCTCGATTGCAGGGTGATTAAACTCTAATAGCAGCCTTTTGAGAAGTCCAGGGGGATTTACTCCTGAGTCAACATGCCAGACCCCATTTCCTCCTCACTCACTGCTGCCTCTCAACACCCAACTGGCTGCAGCCACAGTAGATCTCCACATGGAACTTGTATAGATTAAGAAAACCTTGGAAGTGACCCTGCATAAGGCCTTAGATATGCACGGGGAACTATGCCAATAAATGACTGAATGAATGAATATTACGTAATTTACTTTGTAGCAATATCAACATTTGAAAATGTAACACTAAATACACATGTTTTTGTTTGATTATCATGCATGTAGTAATATAAACAACAGTTAAAATAATTAGTCAATTATTTGATCAACTCAAGCAATTTTTCAAGAAAAAAAATCAAAATTCACTGGTTCCAGCATCTCAAATATAAAAAATATGCTGCCTTTTCTTGTTTTATGATACTAATATGAATATGGTCGTATTTGGGAAAAATTGCAATGGCCATTTTTACCATTTTCTGTATCTGTATTGTAACTTCACAAATTATGAAACTAAGAATTACTTTTCGAAGACATAGACATTCTTTTTCTGAGTATTTTGACAGTGCGTAGTCATTAAGAAATATATTTTGTATATATGTTAAAATATACATCTTAAAAAATAACTTGTAGTAGAGAGAATGGTGTGTCTGTCATTGCCACTCCGAGCCTAGGGAGCCTGGTATGGCACTATGTAACACTGAAATCTTGGGAATAAAATCTATCATGACAACGGTGTAATGCTTTATGGCACCATGTCACACACCAACAAAACTCTATAGCTAGTTATAAGAAGAAGAAAAAACTATAGAATCTGCAATTTAAGGTCTGTGGAAGAAGCCAGCTCTGTATTCACAGTATGGCAGAGGTTGCGGAGAGACCGAAGAAGACGTTGTCAGATGGTGGGGAGGAAGAGAAAAAGAGAGAGTGGCCAAGATTAAATATCGAATTGGCTTTTACTCGTTGGCTTGAGCTAAAAGCTGAAAGGATACAAGGCAAGTGCCAAGCTGGCCTTCTTGCTGTTGGACCAGTCAGTAATAACTTGGTGGCTTAAGCAGGCTTACTATCTCGTTTTGTTGAGCACGCTTGATATTTGCCTTTGTTAGCAAAGTTGTCGACTCAAGAAAAATCTTTCAGAGGTTTCACAGACAGAAGTTTAGCCACTAGCTATAGATCTCAAGTTTATATTTGCAAACTTACTAGATAACACACTCGGACCTTGGTAACATCACTGTAAGTGCTCTGGCATTGGTTGCTGGTTAGCTGTGTTGGCTTGCTTGCCACCCATGTTGTTTATAAACCTGAGATAAAATTGTTGTTGCACTGGCTTGATGTTTGGCTGTGAAAGTAAAGTTATCAATTTGCCAGTTTTTGATCATAAGTAATGTAATCATAACAAATGCACATGCACAGCTGTCCTTATTTAGACACTCTTTCAACCAGACAAACAAATCTACATAATCTTGCTTTGAGTTGAAAATAAAGCATTCAATAATTATTTTTTTTATATTTTATAAACCAAATAATTAAGAAAATGATCAGCAAATTAACTGATAACGACCATTATGGCTAACTGAAACCCTAATCTAAACAATTTATCTAAATGTGTGGCAAATTTCTAATTGAATATATCTAACAGACAGGCACCCACTGCACCTCCATAGATCCCACTATTACACCTGTTACATTCAGAGTAGACACAACGTTTTTAGGGATGGATTCCAAAGAGTGCTAAAATTGTTTTGCAAAAATCTGCATGTTGTTTTGATATGGCAGCAGCCTGTACAGCTGACAATATGTAAGTAGGATGCATAGACTCATGCTGTTTAATACCAAATGCTGCAACATAAACATGACCCATTAGCAACAGATTATATTTGTACACTCCTCAATTATTAAATGTTAGTGATCTCTTGCCAAAGGATTGTCTTGTTCTTATTTGACAACAGAAAGTGTTTGCTGCTACTTCCAGACACATTAAAATGTAAAAGTGATTTGCTCTGAAATGCTCGTCTGGAAACCTCTGTTGTCCTTGAATGTCAGTGCTATTCTCCTCTTAACTTTCACTCATTTTTGGTGATGACAAATTGCAAAATGTAGTTTATTCAATAAATTATCACATTTTAATAACTATCTAACAATATGAAATACATGCTTGGCAATAATGTGAATTTTTACTATGGGAGGTAGTTACAGGAAATGCCTATGTTTGATTTAGATTCATGATGGTGCTTTCCCAAGATGTCGTCAAACAAAACTGATTGCAGCCAGAGATTGAGACGTTTGTCATAGTGCTAACATTTCAGACATCTTGTTTTGAAACTTCCCATGAACAACAACACAGCGTCCGTTATCCAGTCCAGTGGCTCAGTTGTGACTCCTCCATGTGACTTTAATTGAGTGATTAGACGTAATTCAATAAGCAATCGAAGGGCAATGCGCGTGAGTTTGAGGCGTAAAGCAAAAGAGCACTGGTGAGTGGAGCCTTTGTCCATGACCCTCCATCATCGCTGCTACCTTTCAGGCTTAATCACGTACCCTGATGGGCTTCTGGCCAACACCACTGTGTGGATCCCTCCACACTCTAATTGCCTAGACCACCAATTTGAAGAAACCACGCAGTTTACAGGTTTAGTACTCTGGTTTGCCATGTCTTGTGTTTGCCATGTGAGTCACTATCTTTAGACTGGGATCAACCACACAAAAACATCCCAATTATTATTGTCTGTGAGCAGAATTTCAACAAATTCCTTTGCTGTGATACATCAGGTTTTGGGACCGTTTGCCATCAGCTAAGCCGAATATAACGTCAATATTCAGTCAAAAGCCATCATACCAAGCACATTGACTTGACTGCTTTCAACAACTGAAAGAAAAAAACTTCAAATTCAGAAATCTCAGCGACACAGGATTGTGAAATGACTCCGAATTGTGACACAACTTATCCTAGCTTGAAATATAACCCCTGCGTGTGGACCCATTAGCCCCACATTCACACAGCTGTTTACTGTCAATCTGCCCTGGCTCATGCAAATTTGGCAGGAAACGGCTGGCATTGTAATAAAGAAAATGAAAATGGCCCACTCCATAGCTTTACTGTGATGCAGTGAAATAGTTCCATAAATTACTTCAAGTCTGCTAATTCTCAGAGTAAATCAAAGTCCCCAGAGGGGCTGAAGTCTGTAAAATATGGCTCATTACTAAACCAAAGGGACACGAGCCCTCAGTGGGATTAGAAAGTCAAGGCTAGTTATAAAATATAAAAGAAAATGTTAATCTTAAATCCTGGATTGTAGAAATGTCAGAAAATTCTTGCCACCATTTGAGGAGCTGACTTGTGGAAGCAATCTTGGCAAATGTGTGTGTAGACAAGTGTATTACCTAACATGTGTCTTTAATGCTTGGTCAGCCCACTTGCCAACTGTCATATTGTTAAAGATAGACTACACACTCTTGGCTTGTGCAGAGAGGGCCCATAGATTTACAGTAATACCCCGCAGTACAACAGTGAGAGCAAAGGCCTGCAGGGCAGCCAGAGGCCCTATTCTAACGTTTATGTTGTAAAGCTTTGTTACTGTAATTGTTACAGACTCCTGGATGCAATGATGACTACTGCAGCTGACTCCTATCACATCTGAACCCACAAATCACACTTAAGTCAGAATCACATGCAGCGTGTTTGAACCCGCATAGAGAAGTGGGGCTGCAATTGACGCTCAGATACTGACATTATATCCATGACTTGTAATATCTAATATATTCATTCCCTTGTTCAATAAGGAATAAACTTCAAAGTAAGAAAAAAGTATACCTACAATATTAATACTGCTAAATGATTATTAAAACAACAATATTACAGCAATACCACTATGTAGGCTTATACACAAGAAAAATACTGGACAAAACCAGATCAATTTTATTGCCCAATGAAATGGTTTGGAAACAATAAATGAATAAATAGTTTCTTATACAGGCCAATTATCTTTGGAAATTCAAGACATACGTATAGAGATAGATAAATTGTAATAAATAATTACAAATTAAATAATTAACAACTTGTAGCCTTAGTTCACCTTTCACTAGCCGAAGCGAAACTTTAGCAGCTAAAGGGACAGATTACAAACTGCAGTGACCCAAGTTGCTGGAATCTGTTTACCAACATGTGCCCTTGGGTTCAACCCCAACACAACCCCAATTAACTTACTCTGGGAGTTCTCTTGATTCTCCTTGAGTGTCTTTCCCAGACGTTCAAACCATGAACAAATAGAATATTCAAAGCACACGTTTAAAGTGGCAGTGAACGGATGTGGCATTAGAGAGATTGAGACATATGCAAGACCGTGAACCAACGTTTCCTGTGGTGGTTCTGCAGGGGTGAGTAGGTTTCCCTCCGTAAGAGGACAAGGCAGTTGTTCAGCAAGTGTCCTCCGAAATTCAGAGCAGGGAGCATGACTCTGATTAAGAACCATGTGAATGAGCTTCTTTCTTTTCTCAATGAGGACATTCCTGACAATTAGGAGGATGAGTACAGCTTTGTTTGTTTCTCAGAGGCGACCTTTCTCTTGGCACAGTAACTACCTGGGAGTCTAAGATGCACAGGAACCATGTGACCTATCTGCATGCAGCTCTGCAGTAACCGCGTTAACAAACGGCAGGTGAAGAGCCACCCTCTGTTAATCAAGGTTACTATTCACAAGAGCGATACAATTATAGCCATTACAGTAAATGTTATTATTATTGTTGATGTCAGTTACAGATGACGAGCAGCAAAGAAGTAAAACAGATGGCACGTTTATAATAAGAAGCAAAAAGCATAAATGGGAATGTCACTTGGTCAGGATACTTTATGCTGCAACCACAAAACCAAATCCGGATATTGTCTCTTGGGATGCTGAGCGTTCAGAAATGGCACTAGAAAGGATGTGAGCGATTGAGTGACAGAGGAAAAAAGAGAGATAATAAAAATGCTATAACTAGGGGGACGTTTGTGTCCTCAGAGGTGGAAAAGGAAAAGAAAGTTAGACAGTTTGAGCAAAGAAGGCGAAATCAAGGAATGCCACTGAATGAAATTTTGTTGCCTGACACATAATTACCAGCTCAGATTTATTGATCTGGTATGTGCTCTCTCGACCACTGATATCCACAGATGAAGCCCTGCTACTTACTTCCCAGGTCTCGACAGTTTGTGACAAAGGGTGACTGGGCTTTTGCTAATAGAACTCTCATACTATGAAACTCTCTGCTTACTGAACCCCGAAACACTAAGTTGCTAGCTTCTTTTAAATCTTTTACCTTTGTGAAAGTTTTTGGAAATGTTTGAAAAATGTTTTTTATTGTTTTTATTCCCATTTATTTGACCTTATTCATTTTATTGTCTTTACTTCCTTTTTGCTTAGATTCTCTGGCATTCTCTAGATTCCTTATTCTCATTTTATCTGTCTTGTCTGGTCATATTTATTTTTGTAAAGCACTTTGTAAGAAATGTGCTATAAAAATTTAGTTTATTATTATTATATGGCCACCACTTTGGTCCAGATTGAAACTATAGGATGGATTGCCATGAAATTAGTCTCAGATCATCAGGTCAAAATTTTAATTTGTCCAAAGGTTACATGCTACTCTAAGATGGTAAACATGGTAAACATTATACATGCTAAATAGCATATTAACAATTTCATTGTGAGCATGTTAGTATGACTTTATCAATATTGTCTTTATCAATAACAGTCTGCAAGTGATTCCGTGCACCACAATTTCAACTGTGCACTCTAGTTTTAGTTTGACCTGGGTATTAAAGACACTTTCCATGATGTAAAAAACATGTAAAACTTAAGTTCACATTTTCTTTTTATGGTCATGCTGTGCCCCTTGTATAAGAACGGCTGGTAAACACTGCTGCTCAAAAGAGACAAGGACAAAATATAGAACTAATAATATGGCAAAAACTTACTGTAGAGTTGGAAGTAAGTCTAGATAACCTGCAGTGGGTCATGGTAATGATAATGATTGGGTTGAGATGCATTCTATCCTTGTAACCCCTTTTGAACATATGCAGGCTGGTGGGGGAGGAGGTGGAGGTTGGGTTAGTCAACCAGTCACCCACAGTGTCTTCCTGTCCAACCTCCTTTAAAGTGAGCTCTCTATTGGATTAACGTTGGCCTGAGGGTGAGAGTGGGTAGAGGTAACCTGAACAGAGGGGAAAACGGGGTCAGCCAACTGTTTCAAGTGAAAGTGGAATTTGGGGCATCTGTGTTTGTTTGTAATTGGGTGTTTTTGGGGCTGATCTGACATCCTGCAAAGCCTAAGGGGTAGGGCAGAGGTTAGTCAGCATAGTCCTGGTGTACTCTGTGCTGATGCCTAGAACTGCACATTGACCGATGCTGTTGAAATTTTTCAAATGTTGGACCAGCAGATTTGAGTATAAAAGTGATTTTTCTGACCTGCGAACCTGCATCTTTCCTCCCCTCATCCCTTCAGTGACCTATCCGAGGCTTTTGGGTGTGATGACATCAGCACACCATCGCTGGTCGAGACTAAAGGAGCAAACAGGTTTCTAATGACAGCTTCTCTCCTCGCCTCCTGACAGAGATTTGATTTTCTGGAGCTGGCCCCAAGTTTGCTGAGACATGCCAGGCTCTTCGTAGCTACTGGCAAGTAAAATGTGGACAACATGCTGCCTTTGCAATATGCTAAAATCACATGACTGCAATTTGAACTCAGATACATATGATTTTCAGCTAATATTAAAATCTCAAACTGTGTTTCGAAGCAAAACACTGACAACAGATCTCACGATTTGTTGAAATATTAGTGTGTTGCAAACTGACATGGGAAAGCACAGCGCTGCAGGAATGGCCTCCTACAGCCCACCTCTGAAACTCCTGGGGTGAAAGGTTACTTCTATGACAGTGCCGGCTCATCTGAGGGTCTCTCTTTACCCCAAAAGCAAAACACCCGAGGGCAGAATGGTGGGCTTGTCTGGCCACCCCAACACGACTCCCCAGGAACCTGGCAGGGAGGCAGAGAACCCAGGATCAGGGCTCCCCCCAGCACAAATACAGACGGGGTCGTGGGTCATCTGGGGGGTTCACACAAGGCTTTCATCCTAGAGAAGCTCATTTCAGGGGAATGTGGCTACTTCCCCATCTAGATAGGAGTCCTCCTTGAGCCCTGTGTGGCTGGGTTGAACCCTGGATCGACAGACATGTTCCCTCAGACCCGTTTGTTTTGTTTTGGTGCTGTGTCTCTGTGCACATCGCCTCGCCTCGTTCAGACACTGCTGTGGGAAGATCAGGCGGGGTCAGCATACACATGGTGTTCTGTTACAATCCAAACACGTACTAAAACTGTATCAAACGAGCAAATAGAGGAGACCTGAGTAAAAAAATAATGTTGCAGTATTTTGTGTATTTTGTATTATCTTGCGTGGTCAAGAGATGACAACAGCAGATGAAACACTCAAGCAAAATGACTAACATTTTGTGAGTAGGAGAGCTGAAAGCTCATGACGGAGTGTAATTCCTTGTGTATTTGTTTAGTTCCAAGCCTCCACAAATCCTAGTCAAACATAATTGGGAAATTACATTGTTTGGATACAATGTAAGCCATGTCTAATTAAATGTAATTTTTCCTTAAGAAAAACAGTACCAACATGTCCAGTAAATAGATATTCTTGTTAGGCTCAAATATAATAATTTAGACTTCAGTACACCGGTATCCACAGAGAGGTCTGCCATTGTCAGCATCTTATTTGGAATGATCTCAAAGGATACAAGTTTGAAGTGTAATCAGTCCTGCAGGTAATTTGGCGTCTTTCAAAATAGACAAAAAAGTCAGCATATTCAAAAGTACTTATTGTAATTTAGGGCTAGAGCAAACAATAAACATAAGTACACAGAAAAGAGCTATTTTCAGACTGGGAGCATTTGACTTGTATTATGTTGGCCTTAACTGTGAGTCTTTGTGAATTTGCACTACAGCAGGTAGAAAACACTGGTAAGAAGTATTTTACAATCATATTAAGATTTGAGGAAGATATTAGAATACAATCATTTCAGTAGTAGTCTTGTGTGTCTATTATGCCATATTGTTGCTCTTCATGACGATTTGAGAACAAAGCACATCTGGATTTTTCTAACAAAATTAATGCGTTACAATTAAATTATACATTTTCACAATCCTTTGCACATGGCACATTTTCTGTCTGCAATTAATTTGTGTAGCATTAACAGAAAGACTCATTATAGTCTTTTTCTCCTGGGTGTGTTAGCAGCGACTGATCTTCCACAGCCTAATAATAAAGATGCCCTCTAGCCACCATCAACAAGTGCAGAGATGTTTCTTTTGGAATACATTACTATTACTGTGTGTGTTTGTGATCTCTTGTGATATTTGCAACATGTGTCAACAATTGTTCTGTGAATCTCCTCCTCTGAAGTCTTCCATGTGTCCCGTGTTTGAACAATCATGAGTGCCGCTTCAATTTTTTCATTATTAGAGTGAGGCACCTCCATGAATATGTTAACACTGTGATGAATATTTTCCACATTCAAGTTTCCACATGTAAAATGTTATACTATTGTGCAATCAACTGTGGCTTTTTTCTCTTAATGTTTAATTGATTATATTTCAGGGAATCCATGAAGATCAATATTACAATTCAGTAAGAAGAAAAATGAATCTGGCTATAAACAATACTCTGGGCACAACAGTGTTATTCCGATGGTATTTATTATTATTATGGCTGCAAGTAACATTTATTTTTATTATTGATTATTCTGCAGATTATTTTCTTCCAGAATCAGAATTTGAAAAACTTAATTCTGATTCTTGATTGACAAATTGTTTCCTAAAAAATGTCAAAACATAGTGACAAATGCTCTTTATAATTTCCCAGACCGCAAGGTGACTTCTTCAAATTGTTTGTTTTGTCTGAAACCCTAACCCTAAAACCATAAATATTCATACAGTCATGTACGACAAATCATCACATTTAAGCAACATGAAGAAACTATAGTTACAAAAAAATTAACAATATATTATCTAAATAGTTCCTGAATAATTCAGTCGATTATACTGTACAACCTATCGTCAACCAATTGTTTATGCTCTAAATTATTTCTAATAGTAGCAATAATGATTGATCCTTACTTTAATCCTAATGCCCCCAGAATTGTAGAGCTAAACAGGTGGTTCATTGTAAATTTCAGCAGGTGAACAATTCAAGTGAATAGAACACTTGCACAAAGAGAACCAATGTACTTTCAAAAATGTATAAAATTCTTTCTTTTATAATTAAAAATCCATTTATGCCAGACATTATGATATAGAGCTACAACTTAAAATTAATTTCATTATAAATTAAGATTGTATCAATTAATTATTTAATAACTTAATAAAATTTCTTCAAATGGTTTATTTAGGTCATACATGACCAAGAACAGCAGCAAATCCTTGGAGGGAGCAGCTGTAACTGGTGAATGTTTGGCATTTTTACATGAAAGTTGAATAAAACAATAATCACTTGTCAAAACAGATTTTTCTGTCTGTTGACAAATTGATAACTGACTAATTGTTTCAGCTCTAAATTTAAATAATTCTAAGCAAACAAGAAATTCCCTATAATAGCCACAACAGTCAGGTACTCGTAGGTCGCAGGAATAGATAATGAAAAATAAGAAGCTGTGGGAGCCTGTAGAAGCCGTAGGTGAAAGACGTTGCTCACAGTAAATTAAGTAGAGTCATGTTGTTTCAGATTTTTCATAAATAATCCTAATCTTAATCCTAATGCTTCCAGCAATGCAAAACTCAACAGGTGGTTTACTGAGCCTGTTCTCATTCTAGGATGTCAAATACCAACACTTGCAAAGCTCTAAAAGTTTCTAAAGTTACCCTGTAAGACACTCAAATGCGTCTGTATGAGACGCTCTGGGGAGTTGACAGCCCCCCCAAAGCCCCCTAACCTTACCATAACCATCAGAAATGTTAGTACCTAAACCTAAGTCACTGACTTTATGCATGTCGACTGGCTAACCCTACAGCTGTGCACATTGGCCGTGAGCAGGTAGGGTTAGCTACTTTGTGTTGCTGCAACGCAGCAAACTTTGACGTTTCATACGGACGCTGGAGGGTACCTTTAGTGTAAAAATAATCACGCTTTGTCATGCTGTCTGAAAGCGTCGCTAATGATGCACTGAGATGAGAATGTTTATTATAGGCCTACATTTCAGCAAGTGAACTATTTAAGATGATCAACCACCCAATCTGAAGATTATTTTCTTTATTAATTTTCTTTATTGTTGTTAATCATTTTGCCAATAAAATGTAAGAAAACGGGGTAAATTGAAACTTCCCCAAAAGCAAGATGGTGTCATCAAATGTCTTGTTTCAACCGACAAACAGTCCAAAACCTTCAGATATTCAGTTTATCATAGATTGAGACATAGAAATGGAGAAGATCCTCAAAGTTGAGAAGCTGGACTAGAAATGTGGTATTTTTGCTGCACAAATTGGCAAACAATCAACTGTAACAGCTCAGTATGGAGTTTCAAGTAATCGTTTTGACTATATTATGATATATCTTACAACAACAATGTAAAAATGGTTTGCTTATGTCAGTAATGTAATAATGGCATCCCTCATTCCTTCTAGGTTCACTTTATACGGTGACCAGAGGGCCTGTGTCGGCTGTTGTGGTGATGATGGATGGATGTGTGCTCCTGTTTGTCTCCTGCTCATGGGTTAACTGTCCGGGGCAAAGCCAGATATAGAGAAGAGAGATGAAGGCAGCACAGCATCCCCTCTGTCTGCCCCTGCTTGGTCCTGTTTATTGAATTATACATCAGTACAACCGCTGCCTCTTTTTTCTCTCCCCTCATCTCTGTTTAATTTGATCAGAGAATCTGCTGATGCAGTGTGTGCCAGGCTCATGTGAAACCAATTTAAAACTACACATAAAAATCTGGTGTCTCTTTTACTCTCTTGCTCACACAGACACAGACACACACAGACACACACACACATATAGAGGGTGTGATGTGTGCCATTTGTCGGAGATTCACAGACCCTCTTCTAGTTCTAGTGAGAATCTGCCTCTGTAAATCTCTAGCAGGGAACACCACCTGATCATTAGTCCACAGGTGTGAGAGAGAGAGATTTCTCAAATTCAGCTCAACACCAAAAGAGTACAGAACAATGTGGCAATGACTGTGAGTAGAGCCATGTTTACAAAAATGTTTGCGGTTTAAAGGACTGTGTTTTTATACCACAAGCAGATAAATACTGTGGCAACATCACTGAGGCTATATTCGTCTTTGGATCCACAACAGTTATTGTGGATAGAACCAGCTATTCACGAGCTGTGTGCAACCCATCCTCATCTTATTAACATGAGAACTTCTGTCTGTGCGTAAAATTGCTCAAATAAAAAGCACAACCAATCCAGCACATCCTCAGTCAGCGACAGCGGACACACCTGTGTGCTAATCAGTCAAAAGATAAGGTTCACATTTTTTCTTCTTACAGCAACACTCACATTCGCATGTGTACATTAGTACAGTTTAACTGGTTCTTCAGTTGGTTGTGACAAGATTTTTGCTTCACTGACATGGGGGACATACAACATTTGGTACAAAAATGCATTTATAAGTTCAGCCAAAGCTAGTATGAGGCGTCAGCTGTCTCTTCTTATATTCCAGCTACAGTTACAGTCTTGTTAGTGTGAAATTCCTGCTTCGTATTACTATTCCTCCACCATGGCTCAGTAAGGAAATACTGTTCACAGACATACAAAGAGGGAGTTGTACATTAAGAAGACTGTAACTTTGGAAGATGTCTGGTTGATTTTACAAAACAGACAGCTGAATCCTCATATTAGCTTCAGAATACATGTTTGCACAGAACAAGGACTATAGATTTTGTCCTACATCTCTTAGGCAGTGTTCTACGACATTGTATTCAGCCCATTGTAGATGTTTTGTTTTTAATTACAAAGCAGGGGAAGGGGTAATATTTTGAGAAGAAACCTAGAATTTCCAAGATTAAAGTGGTAAATTTATGAGAAAGAACTCGGAAAAATTGTTTTTTCCAAGGTAGTATGCATTTCAGAGGTAGTTCAGACACAAGAGGTGGAGCTTTCAGACAGTTAGACAGTTATTAGGGACTGCAGCAAAGCCACTTTTAGTCATTCATAAATGTCTGCAGTTCTTCCCCAATTTCTTTTTGCCTTTTGGTCTTTGAAGAGAAAGTATCTCATAATAATGGTAGGTGAAAGTAGCTTAGACGTGACAGCTGTTGTTATCAGAACCAGAAATACTTTATTGATCCTTGAGGGGAAATTCTTGTGTTACAGTTGCTCACTTTGCACATCAAGACATTAAAGGAATAGAAATAATAATAGAAAGTGAGATGAAATGGATTAAAAATCACTAAAAATTGCAGTATTAGGACAGAGAATATTCCACATCACACTATCAACATCGGCATACCCTGCTTTTGATAACACAAGCAAATCTAAAAAATGTGTTTTCTTCTTTATAATCTCAGAGAATATTCAAGTTATTTTCTTGTTAATTTGTGACTTTTTTGTTGTAAATTTATGACTTTAAATTTCTCAAAACATTACCCCCCCCCCTCCATAATTTTTCTTTTTTTTTTTTCTTTCTTTTTTTTTTTTTTACCTAAGATGGCCCTAATATGCCGCCATAGTGTTTAGATAGACAGCAGCACTGTATGAAAAATGCAAGCCCCCTCGTTTATTTGAATAGGATTTCTGAATTACCTCAGCAGGGATGACAACGCAGAATCTTCTGGCAAAAAAGTTAAACCACGCCCAACTTTTGCCGCAAAGCAATTCAGCATCATCCGGCAAGGAATTGTGTCGACCAATCAAATATGTGCATTCTGGTGGATTCTTTTGTAACGTGAACATTGTATTGTTCTACTATTTACCTCACGATAGTTGCCATAAAAGATAACATGACTGTCATTGGTATAACTATACAGAGTAAACAGTCTCATAATGTAAACCACTGTGCGGTTTTCGGCCTTCAAACTCAGAGATGTACTAAACCGGGCCTTCCCTGATCATACTTTTTTGTCTCACTATTGTTTTAACACAGTGTGGTTTTCTTTCCGAACAGGCAATTAACACTCTTTATCAATGCACTCATAGCCAGTTTAGAGAGCAGGAATAAATGCAGAGTTCAAAAACTGTTTCAGTGTTCAGTGGCATGTGAGTTTAAGACGGACTTGAAAACTCTCCTTTAAGATAACCTGCAGCCACAGGAGAGAGAGAGAGAATAAAGGGAAAGTAGACTGCTACAACATGAAATACTGCAGCCATGCATAGAGGAGTCAATGCACAGAGTAACATCATCCCAAAATAGACGTTGAGACAAATGACAGAGTGAGAGCTGATCTGCAGTCATGGTGACAGAGTAGGCTCGCCTGAATTCACAACATTCCTCTAATTACTTAAAATTCCATTCTATGTGCAAGTTAGACATCACAGGAAACAGGTTCAATTAACTGTGTTTCTGCAACAGACTTTGATCGTCGTTCTAGAAAGTTTCCATGCATGTGCTGTGTTTTTTTCTACAAAAATGCTATTTCAACAGATCTGTATACATTAAAAACAGATTCCCATAAAGCATAACAATAACATATAAACCATGTATGTCTCATCTCCCATGCCTGGCCTTTCCCACAGCCAAACTTGGCATTGCTGGCAAGTCTAACCTAAAGCACTTTCTCCAGACCATTACCTTCACCGCCACGCCTCTCATACAAGAAACTGATTTCAGGGACTCTTGCCTCAGCAGTGAATACCTGGACACGGTCCCTGCTGAAAGTTAAACAGACAAGTCGCCCATTTGGTGGAAACCTTTTAGAGAGAATGCCACGCATGAGTGATGTATATCTGTGACAGCTTAGACTTTAGCCTGTAGCAGTGGAGTGGTTTATATTAAGGGAGGCCTGTATTTATGCTGCACTCAATGTAGATGTCTGTCATTTGTGATTGTTTAGCTGTGTGACAACCTTTCACTTCTAATTTCTAGGTTCTTTATTGTGACACTGCTCTCTTAAAATGTTTGTATCGGCTTTTCCTGCAGGAACTGTGAAAAGGAATCAAAAGGTGGAAAGAGAGAGAAATGCAAACAAACATACATCTTCAGATTCATGGCCTCCCTTGTATTTTTATATTTGAAGCCAAATGTGCACACAAAACTCAGGCATGTGCAAATGGGTATGTACATACATGTGTGGGACCCTTGATCTCTTGTTTTACAAGCCAACATGAAGCCTAAAAAGTAACAGTTAAAATGAAGTGCAAATTTTATAATTTTTACACCAAATGTTTGATAAAATTATGACATCTGTTTTCATTTGAATGCTGAAAAAGTCGGACAACACTAAGAGAGGATATTTATAAGTCAAAGACAACATCAATTTGCTGTTTTAGCAAACAAATAGAAATGTTTAACTAAATTCCTTTGAAAACAGTGTAAAATGTAGGGATTAAGAGACAGAAAGTCAGAATACTGACATGTTTCTTCTATCTGCTTGTTTGTGTCAATCAAAATGTTGTTAATAATATTGATATGCCAATAAATGCTGATAATGCACTCAAAGTAAAAAAAGCTTTCTTGTGCTCTTTGATTATTGTGATCTGAACTTCCCTCTCCACAGAACACATAAAAACGACTGAAACAAACTGCAGCACTGAGCACAAAAAACATAAATAGGAATAGGAATAAAAATAGGTCTAACTTCTGTGAAAAGCCACAACCTGAAAATAAAGTTGTGCTGTACAGCCAAAGTTTAACTCATTGCGTTGTATTGGAAATAGCTATTAACAGTAGACATTTACTAAAGAATATGGCCAAAAGTCTCGTTAACGAATACCTGCACAGCGAGAGAGGTGCCGGTGGTGAACAAGACTACATCGAAGAGACTGCACATGCACTGGGCTCAAACTATTAAAGTGGTATTTTTTTACAAGTGAGCAATTTCATTTTCAAATTTTTAAACCTGACCCCCGTTTCAGCAAGAAGCATGATGGGTAGAAAGCCAGCAGCTTAAAATAAAGTTTGCAATTTTCACAGTTAGGATCATTTTTATGTTTTATTTTTAAAGAAGTGTAATCGTCCTGCTGGATGAGCCGGACTGTAGATGTGGACGATATCATGTTGTCTAACAGAACACGAGTTATGTCCCGAGTCATAATTAAAGCGTTAATTGTGCCGGAAAATGAGAGAGAGAGAGAGAGAGAGAGAGAGAGAGAGAGAGAAAAGTGTGGATTGAATTTCAGTGTTCATACTGAATTAATCTGCCGCAGCCGCAGCTCAGGCACTAGAAAGAAAGATTTTGTTTCGTGCCCTTAAAATAAAATTCAGGCATGGCAACTTAGAACTATAATAATAATAATAATAATAATAATAATAATAATAATAATAATAATAATAATATTATTATTACATCTAATCTCTAAATTATTGCGCTGTATAATGTATCAGAAACGTTTTGTTGTCAAATTTGTATGATATATTTTCATCATTTATTCAAATTGATGTTACCATTACCTACAAATCTCGATAATAGATTCAACAGACAACTACCGACAGGTATAATCATATCTTGTTCTTGCTGGCGCTGCCTCGTTTTACCAAATTGTCCTTAAGCACGAAGCCAAGTGTTTCAAAGAGCGTCACAGGCTTAACGGTTTATAATTAATTCAATATTAAGAAGTAGCCAATTTTCAAATTGCAAGGCCGAAAGTTGTTAGCGATGATGGGCTCTAACTTCTCATCATGATAAGTGGATATAACCGCACTGACGGACTCTGTTAAACGTTAATGTTGTTTGATTTAATATAGTTCTCTAAAGGAAATATTTACCTATATTTAAGCTTAACATCAGTTGACTGCAGGCACTATTATTAGTCAAAATTTCCTGCTTGAACCTTTCATTTACGCTTCATTTTAAAGGTCCTCTTTCTCTATGTATGAGTCAAAGAAAACACAAATTTGATTTCCTACACACCCATTTATAAACAACTGTGGCTCCCCTGACAAGGACAGAAACAACGCTTTCTAATGCTTTACAGTTTGATATAAAAATGACAGAGGTTAAGGTGTTCAGACATGAACTGTTACATTCATCCTCTAATTACATTAATGTCATGTGTTGTGTCTCCCGCGTGTTTACCCAAAAAAAGCTTCCCCCCTTCTGAGCTTGACCTCCCATTTCTACAGGCTGCATAACAGCGCAGGCTGGAGCTCGGTGTGGGCCTACTTTAGATGTGTGTGGAGCCTGAAGGTCGGAGAGCTACGCGTGTGTGCGCGTCTGTGTGTGTGTGTGTGTGTGTCCGATACACTGTAGGCTACTGAGGCGGCATCAGCCAGCGCAAGGCATTTCTCTTTACCCCGGCAAACCTTCAGGGGGCTTTTAGCATTTGTTCAGTCTGCAGTCTCTGGAAAACATCTGATTCATTTTTTAACCAGTCCCAGATGCTGCAGTGTGAGAGTGTGTTTGCACGAGCGCGTCAGTGTGAGTTTGTCAGTGCATGAGAATTTGAGGAGAATATCTGCTGTCTATAGAGAAGGGGAGGGAGAGTGAACCGTGTGGATTTTTTTAATATAACTTTTTAGGTATGAACGCAGCGTGCGTCTCATACTGCGATATGACATCGATGGATTCATATTATAGCACGTCTACTGCGCAAGGTAGAGATCATCAGGCGAACCAGTTCAGGACTTTCCCGACCACTGAAACCAAATACAGCCCCACGTTCATTCCGGGTAAAGGGCAGGCTTACGGAGAGAAGTCCCGAAGTCCTTTCCAGCCGGAGTGCCAGTCATTGGATGGCGCCGAGGAGGGATCCTTCAACAAATATCAGCTCTTCATGCAGCGACCGACCTGCAAGACTCCACCCGAAGGCAGCAAGCTGCACCCAGACAGCGGACTCAACGGGACGCTCATTCCCTGCTATGGTGAGTGCACATGAGCGGGGCACACAGTGTAAGTATATGAGGCAATTTATGTATCGAGTTTAACGGAAATGCGTTACAGGACGGAGCATTTGCGAGCAATAATGGGAATTCACTGTGGTGTGTAATACAGCATCTGAAAGTCAGTAATCTGAGTCAAGAGCGGAGAGGAGGAGAGAGTAAACCCAGCAGGACTCCCATCGGATATCCATTTTTTTTAAGTGAACAGTACTGTTTTTAATAGACATTGGTATTTAATGAAACAATGTAAATTTCTGTCAAACTGAAGTGGGCAACTGTGAGATTCGACGAGAAAAACAATCTAAAAATCTAACTTTTAGCGTGTCATATTGCAAAGCCTTCCTTAACACCTTTAGAAATTCAGAAAAAATGCATGGCTTAAACCTAACTATAAGGAGTAGGCTACTGAATTTGATCATTAATTGACGAAATGAAATGCTCTAATGAATATTAAATATATTTCAGGGAAAATGGGATTTCCTGCCCTGAAAGCTTGCAAGCTGAGCTATAATTGTAGCATTATATTATAGCGAATTATTTCCTTTATAAAGGCTTGGACTGAAGGGTGAAGAAGTAGGCTAATTTAAAACTTTTTTTAATGTATGTTTGCCCTTTTGTTTATATTGATCTTATTGAGGTTTTCCATCTCTACGACATCACTAAAAGCATTATATAATTGCTGATGAAGCCGTCACTGATCTTGCTGGCCTACGACTGCAGTCTGATCACGTCTACATACAGTAGGCCTAATATTCTCTTCATCACTGGCATATATAGGCACGTCATGAAGTATTTAAATATTTATGTGTGGACTAAGTCACCAGGGCACGCGCGAACACACACGCACAAACGGGAAATCCACGCGCGATGTGGTAAAAATGAAGGTACATTTTAAAATAGCCAATTTCTAACACGTGGTTCATAACGTTTCTTGCATCTTGCAATTTTTATAGTTTTTATTTTTTAATATTCTTAAATAATAAAAAACTGATGACAACTTCCACTATATGGAAAATAAATGTCTTGGCCTCCAGTTATAGGCCAAGACTCAATACAGTCAATGACAAATTTAAATATTTAGAGACTGCTTGGACGTCCTGACAAATAGCACTCATTTAAAACGAAATCTTTATAGTCTTCCGACAATTCGCTGTAGGTACTATTAACGGTTTAAACAAAACAATCCTCTCTTTTATGAGTCTTGAGGGTTTTAAATAAAAAAGAGAAAACCTTCTTATAGAGCAGATGAAATGGACTGTGTGACAACAGGTCCACAACAAAGGGCCGAGAGCAGAGAAAAGAATCCATTGCAGGTTAAAAAACAACCCAAGTTAATACCAGCAGCACTACGTATATTTTGCATAATATATTATAGCCTAAACGCATTAAAAATAATATTTTGGTGAGTTATCACAGTCTATAGACTCATCGGCGCCTTTATATTTCAGGTCCAGATGTTTATCATGATGCGGATGTTACGGAAACAGTTATGATCATGGCTGAAATTTGATGTTGATCGAAACATATACAATAACCCCAACCTTTAAATGTATGCCTACACTTTAATCTGCAATTCGCGCTGGAAAATAGATTCAGTCACTGACAAGAAAGTAGTTCAAGAAAAAAAAGAGACGAAACACTGGCAGGGGTATTTAAATACGGTAAATGCACGATCCTGTGTTAGATGAAAGCATTAGCTCTAACAAATACAATTAAACTACCCTACTTTTGCTCAGTGGGACCAATGACAAACTTGGGCCTGCACTATAACAAACTGTTTTGCGCAGGAGCCAATGCCACACTTCGCCAAAAATATATCCACAAAGTGCAAAGTAATTGGTTTTCCTGAGAAACAACTGGATTCACTCTTTATTTTAAGCAGAACTGTCACTTTTTCTGGAGTTTGAGAGCAAGGTCTCCAAATAGATTCAAGCCCACTGGTACTGAAGTGAATTGATCTGGCAAGTGCATTGACAAGACCCATTTAAACACCATCATTAAGTGCAATATGCCTCCCTTGAGGAGATCTCTGCAATGTTATTATTGAAAATGTTGCAGCCAGATGAAGGCATCGAGGCTCTGGGGAGGATAGTTTGGGGTCTTGCCAAAGCCTCAGGCGTCAACAGGCTTGTGCTCTTATGTGTGGTCCTCAATGGGAGATACATTGCTCAATGCTGATGCTTTATCTCCATCATAATGACAAAAGTGCCCGAGGGGAGTTTGCTGTGTGGCAACTCCAACTACAACTGTGATACTGTTTACATGCAACCCAAAATTTTGTATCTGTCACTTTCAGGATGTTATTTACAAAACCAATGTGATAACAGAAAAGAAATGTTTCATCAGGGATGCCAACACTGTGTTGATATATGCAAAAGTTGCTAATTTGTTCATATTTACATTTAATAACACACAAAGATAAAAGAAGCAATGGCAAAGATGTGAATTCAATTTGTTAATTCTGTTAAAATATAATGGAAACTATTTTTTTGCCATATGCTGCATGATGTTCACACCTATTTCTTTAAAATCACTTTATTCTACGTATGAATCAATTCAATTCAATTCAATTAGCATGATTATTGGCATGACTGTGAAACAATATTGCCAAAGCATACAACATAACAACAATCAACCCCAGTGAATCAGTGGTATCAAAGATTATACAATTTAAGAGCTTGAAAGCAATTCTAAAATTCATATGTAGATAATGTTGTATTTGTGGGTAAATTTCCAAAGTCAAAGCACAGTGTTTTGCAAGATTTATGTTGAATTGTGTGCATAAAAAACATACTTAGTCCCAATCAGATTTTAAAATGTTGCTCTTAAAAAATACAATATCATCTCTGGAAGAGAGAATGAAAATATTTCTGCTCTGGTTGGTGGGTTTGTTTCCTTGAATACACCTTAAACAGTGAGACTGTCACACATCGACAGAAGAGGGATGGAGCCGTCTACCTGCTCACATAGCGATGAACAAAATAAAAAACCCTGAGCTGATCGAGTGCTGAGGAATGCAGGTCTGCACTGCAGGAGAGGGACGCATTAATCTAAAGCAGATGTACATTACTGGCTCCTATAGTTATTATTCATACTCCCCAAACATCAGATCTCCAAAGCTACAGAGAGTCCCTGAGATGACAAAGTGGGACTGGTTTACATAACCCCGTCTCAACAATACCTTGTACAAATAAGCAATGAGTCAGAAATGGACATCGAGATTGGGTAATGATTTGAGGGACTCAGGGAGTAAAGAGAGGTTTTCTTGGAAGACCCACATGTGTGCGAATGAATGTTTACGTGCACATACCTTACTGAACTCTATGGCTCTGAGATGCATTGCATATATGTGGTTTTTTTTCTGCATGGTTTTAATTCATTTCATCCTGTTTTCATCCTTGATACAGATTGCTGCAATAGAGAGACCATAAAGTTTTTTAAACACACACTTAGCATGAAAATATTATCACACTTTTTTTTTTTTATAAATTTAAGAAGAACGTAGTGAAGCCAAGGCTAAATCTGAAAAGTAGAAATCATTGTGTTTATAGGCCTGTGGTTGATACTGAGGTTGAGTTCTGCTTTGCACTGTGAACACTGGTTCCCACTAAAGGCTGTTTGTGCCTCATTGTCTTTACTTTTCACATAATAACAGTTTAAAGCAATTACACATTTATAACATACAGCTCTATCAGTCGTTGTACTTTCAAACAACCCCTCCCTCTTCAGTGGGATATCGTAGCATTCTGTGATATGTAAAACATTTTTCTCAGCATATGAAAACCAAAACAAGACCCCAAAAAAGTCCTGGCAGAGTTTTAAAAGAATTCTGTCAAAATATAGCCCACTAAATACATGTTAAAAGGCTCGGGGAAGTGATGTCACAGGATATGCATGTGCTGATGACTAACACATTGTGGTGATGTTAACAATAAGCAAATGTCAGAATGACACCTGTAATCGTGCCGGCATGAGTCTCTGAACCAGAATAAATTAGAATATATAATGAGAAAACTTGAAAGGATGAATTTCTGAATCGTTGAAATGTAGCGGCTTTTATAGATGTGTGACTCCGGAGGTAAAACAGCAGCTATCTACTTGCCACTGAATGAAAAGACACACAAGATGTTCATCTGACAGCAGAGTGTTTCATAAGGTGTTATTTTTCAAAGTTTGTTAAAAAAACACTCTTGAACTGCCTCATGCTGTTGTGCAGCTAACACAGCAGGCTTTGGCTTTTGCTTACAGCCACCTCTCTTGCAACTCCCCACCGCCTACCTGAGGTCTGCGTGCAGGCCAGATTAAAGAAGTGATTTGGAAATTTTAACCAGCTGGCCCACATTTTGATCTGTACGTTTCATGTTGAGGTTGGAGCTGTGTCTTTCCCTCTGCTTCCTTGATTCTTATCAATGGACTATCAGCTTCTTGAGTAATGCAACAATTTGGCCACAAGGTACAGTCAAATAAGGGATTTAAGCGTATTGCCTGACAAGCCACAAAATGTTGACTCAAGAAAGCCAACAGTGACAGACTAATGATGGAAACTACTGAGCAAAGCAGAACTATGATGATCAGTTTTAGACCCATGATTAATGATAGTACTGTTTCTCTTTTTTAGCTTGCTTTCAGCACACACAGCTCATTTCGCTTGTTTGATATATCTTTTTAACAAAAGTCTGGAAAGTAATCCAAATCATCAAGTGAAATTGCGTGCACTACAAAGTTTTTTTATGCTTCTCTACGATTGCAAGGAGGCAAAAATGCTTCATATAAATGTGGCTCCAATATGATCTAGACAGTAAAATGTGATCGTGGAAAGAATTCTGGACTACATGAAGACAGAGAGAGGCTAACAGACGATTGATTAGATTATTTATAATCACATTTAATTTCAATTCCATATCATTTGATGCTTCTCTTTTTTCTTCATGTCCATCACCAAACCCTAACTTATTTGTAATATTGATGATAAAAAACAGTCACAGCATTAAAAAGATTAACAAATTGTATTCAGCTTGACCTTGAGAGGTGATTGCTATGACTGTGGACTGTTTCTCTGAACTGACATATGGCAACATTAGGTTGAATATGCACTTTTTCCAACATACATTTCACTGCAAATACTCTTTTTTTTTTAAATGAAAGGTTTTCCCAAAGTACTTTTTTTTAATCATCTTCTACATGTTTTTCACTTGAGGAGAAACTTTGTGTACTTCCTCCACTATTAACTACCCCCCCAAAAAAAAACCAAAACATAAATTCCAAACTATTTTTGTGCGCTTTGATATGAGACAGTGACAGCCACAGCCCAAAGGTATTATGACAGTAGTGAGGTCATGATCGTGTCAATTTATCAGAAGCTGAACAGAAAGATTTTTTGGTTTCCCAGGGAATCTGCATTCCTGTGTGAGCCACTGGCATAGATCTCTCCTCAGGAACATCTGGGAGCCTCTCTTCCACTGAGGAAACAACAGTCAACATCAGGTCTTAGGACTGTGCTGCAGGAAAAATGATCTAGCCCAAAGCATGTCTCCAAACCAGAAATGAACGTAAAATTAATAATCAGCAAAGCCAATGGAATATTTGACTTTATTTGGTAAATATAAGGTGTGATAAGTGGAGAGCCATTGTGGAAGACTGCTGCCATCTTTGAGTGTTTTGAGAGAACATTTTAAAGCACTCTGTTTAAAAGCATTCCCTTCCCTATTTAGTGTTTGGTCATTAACCCTTCCCCAGGTTACTAATTTATAGTGTTTCTTTTATTTGGCTTCACTTGACCCTCCCCGTCCCATTCCATAAAAACGGAGAGGGTGCCCTGTTGCTTTACAAGCAGTTAAATTACACTTTGATGTTTTCTCTCTGTTTTCAGCAGTGATTAAATTGCTGACCCTAGTAAACATCTGACCTCGGCTAACTGAAGAGGCCTGTAGCTTGTCACAGAGTTACTTTGGCAAATTGCAGGATCACCCGGTTATATTCGGTGCATTTATATATACGTTGATGAATATTGAAATGAGAACAGTCAAAAACACATTCCTTTGAATGCCAAAAAAATGAAGCCAACACAGTGGAATCTTGGCTCCCAAAAGAAAGCAGTGTCTGATGGCTGTGTTCTCCAGAACAGCATGCAGAAAAGACAGCTCAGCATGCGGGAATACTGGAAGATGTTTGTGGCAAAGGGTTATGTGTGGTTAGCGTGACAGAGATACTTTGGAGAACTACACAGAGAAAGATGTTGATTAGTGCATATAATAGTGTAAATGGTGGTGATTAAGTCTGTTTAATTCTGGGATAGTCCTATATTTTTGGGATATTTGCTTATTCATTTTCTTGCTCTTTCTCTTTACGTAATAAATTTAAAGCTACACCCACTAGGCAGTTAGCTTGCCTAGCTCTGTCCAAAGGTTACAAATATCCACCATCCAGCACCTCGAAAGCTCACTAATTAAAAAATTGAGTCTTGTTTGTTTAACCTGTACAAAAAGAAGTGTAAAAATCGACTTTTATGGTATGGGGAGTTATGTCTAAAACGTTTTCCTGGGTGGGAGCAGTAACTACCTGCAGTCTCTGCTGGTTTCCCGGTAAAGAAATAGTCACATACACCTGTATAAAATGGCGAATTGGCATAGATCTTTTTTTGTACAGATTTACAAAAGTGAAACGCCATGTGTTAATTTGTGAGCTTTAGAGTGGCTGGTAGGTAGATTTTGTTGCCAGCTTGGCAGTTTCCCTCTTTTTACCAGTCTTTATGATAAGCTAAGGTACACTGCTGCTCAATGTAGCTTCATATTTACCGTTCAGACAAGAAAGAAAATAAGTGTCTTTCCCAAAAAGTTGTACTATTCCTTTAAGGTAGAAACATTCTAATTAGTGCAGATTCCAGGGTAACTATTGTTGATATAGATCTAAGAACTTTATTCACCCAATATCCAACCATTTTACCATTCCCTCATCTATGCGCCCAGCTGTACTCTTTTCTTACAGGATATATCCCTTGCTCAGGGGCATAAATGCATTATTCTTCACAGATGCAAATGCCAAGCAGAAACGTTGAGTTGACCTATCTTACTTTTTCACATTGCAGCCATGCTCCTGCCCAGGGGTAGAATGAAAATATTGCAGAGCGTTTAGCATAAGAGGCCAGCACAGGGGTTGGTGATGTCAGAACATCTGCCTGCGTGGAGAGTATAAGAGGGTCTGACAGGTGGGCCACAGCGATATGAGGTCATGAACTCCAGCTGGGTGAGCTGTGTTGTTCCATTAGTGTCTCAGTCGGGGCAAGTCTGAGCCAGAGAGAGGGGGAGGGCTGCTGCACTATCGAGAGGATGACTATTGACATCTCATTGTTGGACACACTAGCCAAAGGCGTACTAATCCATGAAAACAAACATGCATGTTGCAGACAGCCACCGCCTAGCTTCATCATTCTAAAACTATTCAGTCATCTTACTAACCACTAAAACACTTGGCTCAGAGAGTCACCAGTGCCACAAGGTGTCAACTCTCTTTCCCTCAGTGCACTGGGTTCCTGAGAGTGACAGGAAGCTATTACTGACATTACTCAAAAAGAATGCAAAGTGACTAAGTAAAATGCACACATGTAACTATCAAGTTAATCATCCTAAACTTGATCTACCATAAAGACAAATGTTCTTGGACTAAAGTAATGCTGGTGTTGCACAAGAATCAGTCTGTTTATGTGGAGGAGACCATTATGCGCTGGTTTTGGACCAATACAGTTAGTACAGGGCGCACCCCGTGCCGATTCGCATGAAAGGCAAACAGAGGGGCTGACAGAGCACACTGTTCTCACTGGCCTGCAACCAGAGCCCTTCAGCTTATTTATTCACACGACTGTTTGTTTATTGAAGGAGAATGGACAGCTTTCTTCATCTCCTAAAAGGAAACAAAAAAGCTAGCAAGCGCTGACAGGAATAGAGCGAGGTCTGTCACAAAATGGAAGTTCTCGAAATTGAAGGTGACAAACACAATGTTGTTTACATCTGAGGTGGTCGCCCCTGTACACAAGGCCCACCTTGTGGCTTGAAATGGAGCAGGTTTTGCGTGGCTTGGGTTTCAGGTGGAGTGATTGAGAGACGTGAGGGAGAGGGCTTCAAGGGTTGTGTCACAGGTCACGCCAATGTGTAGTGACACCTTTCAAACAGAGAACGACATTTCTTCTCTGCAACTTTTAGACTTGCTGCATACAGACAAGGCCTTTGAACCTTAAAATAAAACATTACAGAGGTGATGTAAGCTTAAAGCAAATGTAATTTTGTGTGGATGTCGTAATGTGATGATAAGCAGACACACTCACCGGCTTGAATGTGAGGCACCATGGTTTTATTTAGCCACATTTGAAAGAAAGTATTGCTCTGCAGAATATTCCAATTATAGAGTAGTAACGATAATTATAGGACTATTATTGACAACATGTGGCTGTCTTTTTTCAGATATAAAATGGCAAGAAAGTTGGTTGTAATATGTTGTTTGAAAATATTATTACAGTAAGAATATGATTTGTACTGTGTCTAAAGCCACACTTATGTAAACTTAGATTTTAGATTTTTCATGCTTCATCAGAAAATTGTAAGAACGGCGCATACCAAAATTGCTTAAATGTATTTGATTAGAATACAGAAGTGTAACATCTAAACTCTAAACTTTTTTAAATAAATAAATATGTTTTATAAGTTCTCTGAGTAGTACGTCAATCATATTTAGTGTTGTAATTCCATAAATTTGGACTGTTTTAACTGACCAATTGGTACAATTGACCAAGTAAACTGAACTTAATGAGTAATATTTTTGAAGAGCAATATATGTTTCATTGTAACTTTCCACACTTCCTTCTGTCTCTTTCTGAATCTCATACTTACAGGAAAAGACAACAGTGGCTTGACAGAGTCTGAGTTGCCCCCGAGTGTGGACCCTGCAGGGATGGAAGGCAGCTACCTGAACTTAAAGGGGCCTGGCGAGAAGGGGCCGAGCGAGCGGCCGGGCTCGGACCTTTCGAGCCCTCTGGACAAAAGTGAGGCTGAGAGCAACAAAGGCAAGAAGAGACGCAATCGCACGACATTCACCAGCTATCAGCTGGAGGAACTGGAGAAGGTTTTCCAGAAGACACACTACCCAGATGTTTATGCCCGTGAGCAGCTGGCACTGAGGACAGACTTGACTGAGGCTCGTGTACAGGTGAGGGCGTGGGAGCAACACTAGGTTACATGTGAAAAACTCCTTTCTGCATAGACATGAACCAACAAGTCTTCCAAATTACACAACATTACAGGTAATTTGTCCATGCCCTTTAGAACGACAAATGTTTTCTGATCTGACGCCCCTACTAGCAGGATGATATTGTTTGTCTGTGCATTCAAAAACTGTTTCAAAATCACAGTAACACCCCCCACCCCCAGATGGACTTTGTCACTCTATAACATTGTCACCGCCTTCCGTCAAAATTACTACAGCCACTAGAGGGCTTTGTCACTACACAACGCAAACAAATGTTGTTTTAGGGCACTTAATGAAGGATGCTGTCATTCATTCTTGGGAGGACAGCTGTGTTGTGTGACTGCATTCGTCCATGTTTGCATGCTAATAAGCACTCAGGGAACTAACAGAGAGATCTGGGAGAGTTAAGACTGGCATGTTGACAAAGATTGTCCGGAACAGCAGACAGCGAGGCCTATTGTTCTCCATCTCTTTTTCTGCCTGCCAGTTTTAGATCATAGTGTGGATGGGTGGGACTAAGGGAATACGCTGTTCTTAGCTCTTACATGCTGCAGGCTCTGTAAAAAGGTCAGAGGCCAAGGGTTTTCTCCCCAGCGCTACCCATGTTCCAACTACTTCACCGCACAATTCTGGAGGCGGGGAGGGAAAACACATGGAAAAAAAGAAAAGTCATCAAAGCTATTTGGCAAGGACATAAAAAACACTTTGAGATGCCAGTTTCCATTTCCACGCACAGTCCAAGACATAGTCAGGGACAGAGAACCTGGCCTGGTCCTTGTGGTGGTACAGTAAAATAAGTACATTCATGTTGCGTTCACACAGACCCATCTATTCCCCAGATGAATATAATTAACTTCCTCATCTGACAGGCACACAGCAGACTCTGTTGAGTCACTGTGAGGTTTGACCCATACTTCTAAAATCAGACCCTAAATATGCACGCAATCAAGACTAAACCCCACAATTTCATCTGAAGGTCCATCAAGACAAAGTCCAGGGATATCCAATTGTTGAATACCAAGGGGCACTCGAAGTTTGGCAAGCCATTGGAGAATCCTTTTCATCTCTGAAACAACACCCATTGAAATCCAGAGTACAGATGTTTTCTGCCAAAATGCCAATGTCAAGGTCCTACAGTTTCATCCTCAGTTTGATGATGAATGTCTTCATAAAGTTGGGCTGCAGTTTTCCATAATCAGATCTGTAACTTTTGCTGCCACTAGTTTATTTAGTACAATTAGCTCTCAACCTCAGACTTGAACTTCACCACTATGCCCACTTTTTCTGGGAGAGGAGGTTGTGTGTGAGTGACTTCTGAGACAGTCTATCAATCGTTGTGGTCCTGGATGACAGAGATGAGGTGAGACGCTGGACTTCAAAGCAGCTTTTGGAGTTGTGCACTCTGCCCTCCCTCTCTCCCTCTTCCTCTCTCTGTGCCTGCTGGCTCTGGAGCATAAATAAAGCTCTTTAATGGCTCTGTAAGCTGCCTTTTGCTGTCAACGTCTTTAGCAATTACTGTATCACCGCCAAGCACTTTGAGCTCCAAGAGCTCTGAACCACCTTCCTTGCAGATGTCCGCTAGATAAAATGGTAGTAGTAGTGTTTGCTGTAGTAAGTGTAGTAAGAGTAGTAAGTGTTTGCAGTTTGCAAATATCATCCTTTTGGGCTTCATATATAGGATGGGTCACTTTTGATCATTATTAGAAATAACACAAATTTGTTGTGTTAATTGAAATTCTGCTTGTGTAAAAAAAAACCCACTGGCTTTCTTTTCTAACAAAGTTTAGAAGTTGGGGAATAAGAGACACGGAGCAGCAAAGGACACATCTGACTTCATAATGTTCCCGAATGATCTCCTTGCCAAACTATTTGGCTTGCGTCTCACTCCTACTGCCGTTCAAAGGCAAAGCTATGTAGAGCAAACCCTCTGTGAAACATGACACACTCAATACCCAGAAACTAAGTCAAGGGACATATATGAGCTCTGAAATTTGTTATAAGAAGGTTGCCGTGAGTGTGTGAGAGCGTGCAGGTTAAAAGAATGAATTTGTTAGTGACTGACTTTGAATTTGTATATAACAAGGTATGTAAATGCATGTGTTTTCTGTGTGCATCCTGTGTGGGTGTATGTCTATGCTTGGTCCGCTGCTCTCGTCTGCACGCCTCCGAAAGGTCAGCAGGGTTAGCTGCGGAAAGCCAAGAGCTTAGGCGTCAGGAAATTAAACATGAAATGAAAACAAGCTCCAGTTTGAACATTCTCCCATCTCACTTTCCAATATCCCCACTTCCCCTCGTTGACTTAAAAGGGAGGAGAGAGGAGGGAGGAGAGCGACATGGAGACAGGGGTTGGTGGTGGGGGAAGGGAGGGGCTGGAGTGCGATAGAAGAGGCTGAGCTTCAACAATGGGGTGGGAGTACGACAAAGAGATTAAGGGAAAAGGAGCTGTTGAGATATCTTTATCCATCACAATTTAGATGATAACGCTTCAACAGATATATACAATACTTATACAACATTTACCTTATCTACATTAACCATTGTCCCATTTTGTTTCCATTGCACTTGAGTGACACAGCTAAGCATCTGATTTTCCTTGAAATAAATACCTGGCCATCTTTGAAAAACCCAGAAGGTTGTTTAACAACATATGCCGCTGTTCTAAAAATACTTCCAAAATCCTAAAAGATTCTTCTAACAATGTGAATGAAAAAACATTCCATCAGCAATACGTGCAAAACAATAATTTTTTCCTGTTTCTGAATTCGTGAGTACATAGATGTCATTATCATTGTTTTCTCTATGATACTTGAACTATGATATGAACTTCATAGAGAAAACAACGTCAGGTGATGTAGTATAATGAGTGACAAAGTCTGCGTTTGGGAGGTGGTTGGGTCAAACAAACACAGGAAATGCACCCAGGAGACTGTGGTTCATGTCCTGTGTAAAATCAAAAGTCAATGATGACTTGACCCTTAGTTTTAAGTTATTTAAAGTTTTACGTAACTTAACATACATTACGTAATTACTTAAGCATTAAGTATTTACATGACCTATGAGAATTATGTAACATACTTGTTTTAATCCAAACCAAGTAGTTTTGCTGTCTAAACCTAACAAAGCTGCAACCATTTCATAACGTTAACCACATGTTTATTATTGTTATAATGACAATGTCAGTCATGACTTCATGCACGTCCAAAAGTGAAATCTGTAATGGCATTAAATGACACGCAAAAAGGTAAAAATGCATCAACATGATATGCGAAATGTCCTTATACACCATCCCATGATATTATGTTGCTTAAACATTGCTATAACTTTGTAGAACCTAAACTATAACTTAAGCTTTACACTTAAATCCATCCAGTCAGGGTCTTTTGTGTGGAGGATTATATTTGGAAACCTGTGATGTTATGAGCTCACATGACCAAAGAAGAACCAAAGACATGACAAACCTTAAACATTAATAGACGCCAAATCCTCAGGGGGAGCATAACATAGACTCTGAGCCCCCCTGTAAACATATGATATAATTCAAAGGGCAACCACCCCTCACCTTGACATTGGGGTTCAGCCAAAACCTCAGATATCAGCTTACCACTTTGCAAGACTGAGCTGTCCTCTAATCTTACCAGCTGAACTGAGGAATGTTGGAGTCAGGCGACATTTCTTTACGTCAGGCAATGGCTTTATGTGCCACAGGAGGATATATGTGGTCTTCCCTTTCAAAATTAACCAACTAGTTGTTTTATTCAGTCAGAAAAATGACAGGTGTGTGTGCATGTTGGGTTTCTTACAGGTGGTTTTATCTCATTTAATAAAAATCCACTTCTGTTGTATAAGAAAACCTAAAGATGCTTTTGTAAAATTCACATCTCTGCTCATGTTTGCCACTAAACGTCTTGTATTGTGTTTAAGAAGATGGAAAGAAATGGTGAGAGAGAGACATGAGGGGGGATTTGAGAAGGTTGACTGAGGGGAAATTGCATGTCAGGCACTGTGAAAACCACAAGCTGATTGGGCTGGGAATCAACCCACAATCTAAGTTCAAACCCCTGTGTCGAAGCAGGATCGCTCTCTCTTTTCTCTTTGAAGAAGTTTCCCTTTCCCTCTTGGGAGGATAAGATTCAGACAACCAACAAATAGATACAGATAAACATGTGGAGACTCCCAGTAACCCCCTTTGCTCCTCTATTCTCGTGCATGGATATGTGAGAAAGTTTTGTAGAAAAAAAGATTAGCAAAAGTTACAACTGATATATTAAAAGAACAGCAGCGATGCATGGTTAGAAAAGGTATGAAATATAGAGACATAAATGAGTTGGCTATCACTGGCTTACATTTTATTAAATTAAAGTAATTAGGATAAAAAGGCTATACATTATTATAATTATTAAATATTATTAAATCATATTATTATGCACAAATCATTCTATTAATTTTGATTTGTCACAATTTCATAAACTGATAACTAATCAGATAACTGTTTGTTCCATAAAACATCAGAAAACAGAGAAAAATGCCCATGAAAAGTTCTCAAATACATTCAGTTCAGTTAATCCTTTCAGTTACAACAAAAACAAGGAAAAGCAGGAAATTTACTTCAAAAGGATTCATGATCTGTACACCATGCAACAACCTCGATACTTAAAAACTGAAAGAAATATGGTAAAAAAAAGAGTAGGAAATCTCAGGAAGAGCAACAGAGGGAGAATCCCTCTACAAATTATGACATTACATAGCACTGAGGGTTAATACCAAGACTTCAGTAGAAATATTTCAGTGAATTTCTCTCAGGCTACAAATTTTACTTTTGCACTCTTTCTTTCATAACAGTCTTTCACCCTTCAGTCCTAAACCTCTAATGGCTTCCACAGCTAGGGAGAAGTGGGCTAAGTAGCCTGCACTTGGTCTGTCAGCAGGTACTGAAAGTCTGCAAAGTACCATGTCTATCAATCTCACAAGGAGAAATTCACAGAAGAACCTACTTCATACAATACTTAAACCCAAAGACGGTCAAAGAAAAGCATATTCTTGGTCAAAAGTTGAACTTTAGTTTCATGGATTCTACAGAGGGATTCCCCACTGTATCCCACTGTGCTGACATGTGGGGGAGAGCACACCTTTCTCAGAGTGATTTATGAATGGCTACAGGCCCAGATGTGGATCTGTCGACGCTGGCAGCCTGAAGGGAGGCAGACGCCTGTGTATCAAAGGGAGGAGCTGAAACGTGCAGCACCAGGGGATTCTCACCATCAATAGCTCCGTGTGGACAGCACTTTAAAGACACGTCAAGTCTTAAAACCTGGGCCTGGACTTTCATGTGCTGCAGAATTTATTTGCTTCACTGTCTTCATTTAATGCAGTTCAGTTTCTTACTTTATCTTGCTGAGCAAAGAAGACGGTCTCTTTTTATGGAAAAATAGTACTAGGAATTGCATGTGTTATGAGGGCTGTGTATAAAATTATATTCAAGTTTTGTTTGGTAGAGCTGGTCTGTAATTTTGAGGTGTTTTCCTGATGGATTGTTTTCTTTGCAGGTGTGGTTCCAGAATCGTAGAGCCAAGTGGAGGAAGAGGGAGCGTTTTGGCCAGATGCAACAGGTCCGGACACACTTCTCTACAGCTTATGAGCTGCCTCTACTGACTCGGCCCGAGAACTACGCACAGGTAAACGCAAACAAGTGACACTGAATATTACTATGCACACGAATGGTCCTGAAATATCAGAACCATAAGTGGTTATGAAAGGTGGAACTGATCAAGTAATCAATAAGGTCATAATATATTATTAACCTGCAATTATTGATTCATTTGGCCTATTAGGGCCTGTGGGAACAAGTATTGACTCAATATTAGATTTTATGTTAATATGGCGTTAATATAATTTGTTAGCAAACAGTGGCTTATTTCAACATTCAGAAGATTTTCATTTCATCTGAAGCTGTGTTTCTGGCGACCTGATGAATTTCACATTATATATTATTCATTAATAATATTCATATTCTGTCATTTGGGCCAGAGCAGGTTGCATTCAGTGCGTTATTAGGGCTTTCTCACTTAAAACAGCTGCCAGCTGTGGCCAAAAATGACGCTATGAGGGCAGTGGGAGTGAACCATAACAGTTGTGGGCCAGAGAGCAAAACAATGAGCTGAAATTCACTATAAAGCTCTACAAAGCTGCAGGGATCTGCCGACTGGGAAAAACTCTGTACCCTCATCACTATGGCCTCTTTCTCATTGTCACGTTGTTTTTGTTGTTGTCATTTGACACACTGATATTATAAAATAGTGAGTATAGCCACTTAGTGCCTGCTCTTCTCCTCCAGATCCAGAACCCTTCGTGGATTGGGAGTAGCAGTGGAGCATCTCCAGTTCCCGGTTGCGTTGTGCCTTGTGACTCCGTCCCCTCCTGCATGCCACCTCACCCTCACGGTCCTGGAGGTGTTACTGACTTCCTTGGTGTGCCCAGTCCAGGGAGCAGCCACATGGGACAGACACATATGGGCAGCCTTTTTGGGGGTCCAGGGATGGGTGGGGGAATCAATGGCTATGATCTCAATGTTGATCCAGACCGCAAGTCCTCCAGCATTGCAGCGCTGCGTATGAAAGCCAAGGAACACAGTGCAGCCATCTCTTGGGCTACATGATGTCCCAGCCCACTTCAACCCTGCCCCGATATGGCCCTCTTCTATGGAGCAGCCAACAGCGCAACAGCCCTGTGGGGGAGGAGTGAGTTTTTCTGACAGCACTAATGATAACGCAGGTCAAATGAACAGGGAGAGACTGTAGCGATAACAGAGGCCATTACAGCGGCCAACACAACCAAGATAACAACAGTGACTGTGACAATCAGCAGATGCTGAAATTGAGAGAAACACAGAGGTGTGACTTAGAAGAAGATGTAACATTGATGTTGTGTTCATTCGTGATTCCTTGATCTCTCAGGTGTCATTGAAATATGGGGATTAACCCCCAATTAACTGGGTTTCATTCATGATTCAGTAAAATAAGCAATATAATAAATATGGTTTACAAAATACTTTCAATACAGGAATTCAGTGCCAAATCCAGCCATATCATACCATATTTTAATTTACAGAATTAATATTAATACTTTCTTTAGCTTATTTTTTATACCACCTATCCTGCCCACTCATTTTGTATGTTACATTAAACTTGTCTCTCACACTGTATACATGAGTTTGAGTACATATCTGAATGATCAGTATTTGTAGTTTAAAAGCCATTTAAAAAAACAAGGCCACTGGAGGAGAATGAGCACAGATGCATACAAAGAGGTGAGAGTTTATTTTCTGTCACTTGTCATTGCAAACTTTCCTTTAAAGGAAACAATAATTGGTCATGGGAGAAAACATTAATTTTGCTCTAGCCTGCAGTTGGAAGTTTATGTCCTGGCAAAGAAGGAGAGAGGTTGAATGCAATAAGCGAACAGAGTCTAATTGAGCCAGAGCAGACACGGCCTGTGCCAATTTAGTGTGGGAGGAAGGCAGGCATTGGATTGGCAGCAATTTCAAACCAACGTGTCATTTCCTCCCCCAGGGCTGCCTCCACAGGCTCCCCTGCAAGGCTCAGGCCTCAGGTTACAGGAAACACTGTCTCCACTGCCAGACAAGGCGCAGCAACGCACAGCAGCAGCCTTCAACACCAACTAGCCACGCCAGCTTCAATTAGCAACCAACAGGAATAGACACACCTAATTAGCATCAAAGTGAGCCGTCCTGCCCTGCGAACATCGTAGTACATCCCAGCGTACATAGTGAGGACATACTGCTCACACAGTTCCACACGCTCTAATAATCAATTCACCGTCAGACGCGGGCTCAGCAGAGATAACTCTCGGATTTGTAGCTTGCTCACAGAATCCGCCACATGCCAGAAACTGCTGGCCAAATCAGTGGCCCCCATCGTCCTGAAGACTATTCTGTAACGTTTAGGTAATGTGATGACATAAGAGCAGGGCTGCAGGAATGTGGAGAGTATGTCCAGTGATTGCAGGGGTGTCTCTGTGTTTTACCCGCTGGAATAAGTTTGTCACCAGAGCTAGGCTGCAGGCTGAGGCTAGAGACAGGCTTCATTAGTCTTTTGGCTGATCTCTCTATGACGCCTACTGGGCTACATATCAGTTTTCTTTCCCCTGTGAGGGAGATGGCAAGAGAGTCTGTTTCTGCTCCTCATAGCTGGTTGATCAATCTTCTGAACGCCCATTACAGCCAGCTTGTTTAAGGGCAAGACTGCAACTGATGACTATTTTCAGTATTGGTTTATCTGCAGATTATTTTTTCCGATTGGACGATAAACCGGTCTATAACATACCAGAAAAATCAGAATTTCTCACAATCACAATCTCCTAAAACCAAACTCGATGTTCAAATGTCTTATTTTGTTGCCTAAAACCCTAAAATATTCAGTTTACTATCGCATAAGACAACAAAAAGCAGCAAAGAACCAGACAATGTTTGGAGTTTTTGGTTGAAAAATTGAAACTGAAATGAAATTTTTTCAATCAACCCATGATTGCAACTCCACTTGAGGGTTTAGTACCTTTAACATTTCCACTTAAATTGTAGAAAGAATTACAAAGCTTTTCTTTTTTCCATAGGAAGGAAAATGCATTTTAAAATTCCTAATAATATCCAATTTCCAAACAAGATTGTTGTCACCTAATTAAGCCCTTTCTATGACTCCATTTAATAAAGGAGAAACATTGTGAATTAATATAGATTTTGTAGGTTGTGTGGACTAAAAGAAACAGAAACATAATCCTCAAATTCTCATGATAAAAACAGGATGTGGTCAAAACTAATTTATTCATGACAACATGTGAGACTTAAAACCTACTTTGTTGAGTTGACTGTGTGTTTGTCTTCACGCTGATCTCAGTAATCCATTCCTCTGCAGCTCCGTCCGTGTTGATACTACTGAAATAAAGCAATTGAAATCCATAGTTATAATGTTGTATTATGTGAATGTGAACAATATAAATGATATTGTTCTTTTGCTTGTACATTTTTTTCTGCTTATTTGTCAAATAATGGACCTCCAGAGATAAACCAATGAAGTATTACAGTAATATTGCCAAGAAATGTAAAATTATGTTATGTGTGTGTGTTATTCTGAAGAGTTGCTCTGGACTTTTACACAGGCTGAAAGTGCTTTCTAATTTTCTTATAGCTTTAAGCAGCTTTTTGTATGTTAATCAAGTATTTCTATTTCTGATTGTGACTTTATATAATGTTCCATTGCAATAAGTTATTGCACTTACAGTGTTGGAGAATGTTATTTTCTTTGGGTTTTTTTGTTTTTTAACTTCCACTGGGACCGTGGTGTCTTTAAAGCCAGAGGTGTGTGGTTTGTGTCCAAACAGCCCAGAACTGTCTCCTACATCCGTCCTCACTTAGCACCATGAACAGTATCACGGAGATCTGTTGAAGGTGCTGGACATTTGTTTGTACAGAAGGTAACTTGCGGTTTCTGTTGATATTTTGAAGTGATTTTGAAATAAATTAATCTCCAACGTTTGAACAACTTCAGACAGTTTCTTTTTTTACAGGCCCAGAAAACCTACTGTTAGGTTGGAAGTTGGATCAGTTTTGGTTATTTCACGTGAGAAATTTCTCTATTTGCGTTATGTCTGTGCTCTTACTGGTTTGAAGTGGGCAGGGCGCAGGTGAAAAAAGGTCATATCACAACAATCAGGATTTAGCAACATCTGAATCAAATTCTAATGACAGTTGTTGGGTTGTTTGTTTTTGTTGTCAGGCCACTGTCAATGAAATCTGGCCAAACAGCACCCACACAGTCTTATATTATACTCCCTATTTAACAGTCACTCAATATGTTACTGCATAGTGAGCAGAACATTTATATTTTGGACACTAGTGAATCATCGTCATTTTGCATCATCCGGTTGGTGATGCAAATGACAACACAAGTGTGATTGAGCGTCATACAACTGTGATTTTCATCACATGCAAAACATTGCATTCTGGGATAGTTACAGTAACAACAAGTAGCAAATATGCCACAGGCAGAGATTTTTTAGAGCACCATGAAGTTAGATAGAGTTTTTAAATGATATACTTTTATGAGTGATAAAAGCATACATGAAATAGGTGAACTATTTTTGAAATTTACGACAACGTGGCATTTTTATAGTTCGGTTATCATACATGTTAAATAAACAACAATCATTTGTTTATTATGTAAATTACATGAACTTTAGAGGTGCTGGTAGATGGATTTTGTTTCCTTTGTGTGTATGTGTATATTGCTAATTTTGTAGGGACATAAATTTGTTTACACAATCACATTGTGGGGACTTTTTGCAATAAAATACGTAATAAGTCCCCATATACAGTAAGTCTCCATAATATAATTCATTAAATATTAAAGGGGTGGTATTATGCTTTTTGGCTTTTTTTCCTCTCCTTTATTGAGTTGCATATCTTTTTTGTGCATGTAACAGGTTTGCATAGCGAAAAAGTGTGTCCAGCCCAAAGGGAGTTCCCATCTCCCACAGAAAGCTGTGCTCAGAACTGCTTGAAAACAGCTCGTTTGTAGTCCAGCCTTTCACTTCCTTGACTTGTGACATCACAATGTAAACGCGTCATAAAGCTTGCCAAGCGGCTGGGGGTCAGGCACGCCCTCAAACCAAGCTAGTCTGAGCAGAGGCCCTTTGGCTCGACTTGCCTTTGTTTGGGTTTCCATTGTAGAAAAGTTGGACCTGTACCTGCTTCCAGGTACTTTTTTTCGTATCACCTCACCTCCGTCGAGGTTCCAAGCGAGCTGAGGGATACTAAAATGTGACGTAAAAACACGACAGACTGCTGATTACTCAGAGAATTTGCACTATTCACTGCATTATCATTGCACCAGACAGAGGCCAGCAGCAGAAAGTTTATTTAAGCTTTCGTATGGATTTTCATCACTAAATCTACTTCTGAAAAGTTTTGAGGTGAGAAATCAGCTGTGTAGATTTCGAATATTGACAGTTTTACGAGAAGTGATGGCGGAACAAAAATGTGATGAATATTTTTGGAGTTGAGGAGCTCTGCAAGTGGTGGCGGGGGAAGCCTGCGGCGACCACAGGAGGAGCATGTGAGGCCGGCCAGCCACCCGCTCACAGAGCCCTCTGCTCCCGCCGTGTCACACAGACCGCTGCAGCAACAATGGCAGAGGAAAACACAGCTGGAAGGTTTTCATACCGCTTATCTGTCTTTACATTCTGAGGAATATTCAAACCTTTTAACCGTAGACTGTATATATTTTAAGAGCTGTGTGGATCGCTGGTGTTTGTGTCGCACTGAACATTATGTCGCGGCAGTTGTGTGTGGCGTCACTATCTCTGGGTACTGGTATCTGTAATGGAAAACGGAGCAGGGCCGAGTCTATCGATTTGCGCTATGGAAGCTTTTTCGGCAAGGCAGCGGAGATCGTCAGAACACCGGCAATACCATCTGCTAGGTTACGGTTACAGTCTGAAGGCTTTGATTTGGATCACACTACCTTGTTTCTTACAACCCGCCCTTCTCTGCTTCTGATTGGCTAGTAGTCCTTACCTAGGAACTGCGCATGTGAAACTCCCAACAAAGATATGGTACAAGTAAGATGCATCACTCTGTAGCTCAAGAGCAGAGCGCTACAACAGAAAGGCTGAAAAGAGGAGCTGCAGCAATGTGCCGTATGAAAAAAATATGGTGTTTTTTTGAAAATTAAACCATGTAAACCTGTTCTGGTACAACCCCTAATTAAGATTTTGAACCTGAAAATGAGCATAATACCACCCCTCTAAGGTAAAGATGTGGTTTAAAGGTTAGGGTAAGAGTTAGGATTAGGCAAGTAGTGGTTAGGTCAAGGGTAAGTCAATGTAAAGTCCTCTGAAGTGATTAAAACATGGCAGTGTGTATGGGTGTATGTTTGTGTGTGTGTGTGTGTGTGTGATTTGAAGGTGGATGATATGTGATCCCACTCTTTTTCTCGCATCAGCAGCTTCCAGATGGGATGCTCTGCCCAAGCCATTAGGCCCAAAGTTAAGCCTAATAGTTTGAATGGCTTTAAATGCCTCCAGGTGGTCTCTGGCTAACAGTATAGCTATGGCCAGGGCGAGAGAAAGCTGTCATGCAATACAGTATGCAACATCGTTTCTCACAGATGTTCTTTGTTTTAGCAATACGGGCTCAATCATGCAACAAAACAGCCCTCAGAAAAACATTTATAATCACTTCAAAACATCTTTCCTACACAACAAAAACTATGTCTGCAATCAATCCACCCTTTATTTCAAACTTCCACAGAATGCACAACCATTTAGGACAACTCTCACATAAGACAAAGGGAAGGCATGGCCAGGAAAAAAAAAGATAACCTGTGCCAATTCACATCTTGCCATTGCTGTGGTCTTTTCCCTACAAAGAATGTTGGAGCTCTCCCATTTCTGCTTGCTCCCAGCAACAATTGCTGTCTTTTCCACAGTTGTGCAAGAGTTTAACTAGAGCATTCTGATCGCACGAGAACAGGAAAACTCCAGAGAAGCCTGCTGTCACCCACTAAAGGCTCCGGCTTTACTCAAGGAACTGAAGATCAACAATGGAAGATTAAAATGGAAGGGGAGAAGAGGACCTGCTTGTATGTCAAACAAAATACTTATCTTCTTCTATGTCCCTCATGATGTTAATAATAATGGTAATAACAATTAACTTAACTTACATAGAACTCTATAAAATAACTGTAAAAAGTTTACTGGGCTCTTACAATGCTCAATCCATATTCTATGTGTGTCTTATTGTCAACAATGCAAAAATTCTTTAACAACTTTCCCTGCCCTGCCTGCAGCTCCCAACCCCAAACCCGTTGGTTCCTACTGAAGCTGTCAGTATTTAAAAACACTCACAAATGTATACTTTCATTTTCATTTTCAGGGTAAATAATTTCCTAAAACTCTAACAGGAGTAAAATGTGCATTTGTTTGGACTATGTTTAGCTCTGGATTTAGGACACATGTCAGCGTTTACAGCAGCAGTATGGTGTACACTCATCGTAATAAAGGCATGTTTTTAATAGCTTTTGAACAATAGAGGTGTGCTATGGCACAGAGCAATAAGCCATATCAGGTTTTAGCTAGTGTGGACAGTTGGAACATATAGAATATCACCACACTTATCCTTTAACAACCGATGATAGATTATCAGTAAGAAGCAATATATATACACTTAGCAAATTAAAAGTTTAAGGCACCTGTCACGACCCCAGTGAGACCATCTTACCATCAAAATCAGAGAACCAAATGGCAAAATAGGCCGCTAGTTAAAGAGGTGTTCCCCCTGCCTCTATACTCCCCTTATGTCTTAAACACGGGTAGATGACATAAACAAACACTCGCAGAGAGGAAGAAGAGCAGCCCACTGTGCCCTGAACAGCACTCATTAACCCTAATGGGTCACGCTGCTCCAGCCAGGCTCCACTGACACCCTTAATAGAATCCTGCATGGTTAAGGGACCATGAAGACCATTAGGGCACTTCAAAGTTCACCCCACTACATTAGGGCCCTGCTGATATGGCAAAGAGGGGACAGATCCAATTCCTCATTCACTACTTAATTTTTCCATTGGTTGGCCTGTCAATCAGCCTGCTCCATAAACAAGTGGATGCTTGAGCTGCTCATTAAAGGCCATCATTAGCAAGGCCAATGCTGTAAATCAGCGCTTATATCAGCTTTCAGCAAAAAAATTCTTACAGGTCATATTTTAGAGCTGAAACTTTTTCTTAGACTGTTAAATGATCCCTTTTTGGTTTGAAAATAAAGCTGCTGCTTGCACTGTAAATCAAATTTCTCCACTCAATTTTGGACCGACGATGGGACTCCTATGAACTGTAGAGGACTGGAGCCAAAGGAAAATGACAAGCACACTGACCAGCAAAAAAAAATCTAACTCAGACATGTAAATTCACACAGGCCATGTTTGCTACCATGAAACCAAAGTCTACCTCGCTCAAATAACTTTAAGTGACATGTTGTCGTAAATCAAAAGAGCTAGCAGAAGCTTGATATATTGATGCTGTCCTAAGGGACATAAAAGGCAGAGCAGTCTCCTGCTGTGGCCATAAGTCAGCACCGAAGCCCCTCACTATGGCTCTGTGGAGAAGAGCAGGCGGCTGAAGAGGAAGGAACACAACATACATCATTCTGTCCAGTAAAACGTCCCTCATTACAAGCCGAGAATGCCAGTAAACAGCTCACATTTAGCTAAGCTTTTGACACACATAAGAAACCGATCCTTAACAGCCTGAATATACTAGTGATCTAAAAGTAGTGACATCTGTTTTCAGCAAGATTTGCCAACAGAGTAAAGAAGGAAAACAGGAAAAACAGCATTGGCAAGAGACAGGATGATTCCTGTGTTTCGAAGCGATACTTGCTGGGACATTGGATGCACATTTTAGGACGCAACCCAGAATAACAGAAATAAACCGATGCCAAAATGTGTATTTGCATGTCACCACATCTGTGCATCACAGGATCTGAAAGGTCATTGTGTCTGCAATAGGAGGTAAATGTGGGAGGAGGACTTGGCTTGGAGGTGAGATCCGAGTAGATTTTTACTGGGAGGGGAGCATGGATACTTTACTTCCCTAAGCTCCTTCTAATGGGGTCTCTGGCTCTGGGCCAGCCTTTTCTATGAACGTATCTACAACTCAACTCTACCAACAAAATCAGTTTCATCTGTGTTGATGCTCATACTGTGGAGCACATGTGCAGTGCTGTAAATTTGCAGGTTGAGTGGTCATGCAGATCACAACGTGTGCGTATTCTTATTATGTGACTGATTTGCAAGTAAGAAACAGTGTGGGACTTTTACTAAAGTATGGTGACAAGTGGTCCTCTTCTTCTTCATTTAAGATTCAAATGGCTTGGGTAATACTGCATTAAGGCATGGAGCATCTTCCCATGTCTGAGAAGGTATTAGCTTGCTTTGTCAATCCCCATCAGCTGACAGTGGCCACCAAACAGCCGATGGCCTGCCAGCTGCCTGACAGGCATCTCTGTGGTCTGTAACCATGGAGACAGCCTCACGATGGCTCACAGCATTCACTGACTCCCACTAATAAAACTCCAGTTTATTAGAGTGTGGAAATGTCTAATGCGGCTTTCTGACATGCTAACATAAACAGAGAGGGAAATGATTTAAAGTGATACTGACACATGGGTGAAGGTTTTGGGCAGGCTAAAAGAGGTGAACAGTGTGGACGTAACCACTGGGTTAGTGGGTTAAATCAGCACTTGTGTATTGTTGTAGGGCAGCAGTGTGGTAAAAATAACAGGCAAATATAAAAGTGCATATTTGCAGAAGCATTACCTATAAGACTATACTGGCTAAGGTTATAAAAGCAACATATGGTAGTCCATTAATAATATGACTGATACAACAGCTGGCATGCTGTAGCAATGAAATGACTGTTGATTCCTCCAGTTTTTTTACTGCGCCTGTGCACAGCCCTTTAAAATCTGAGAGTCAACACACTGAGATCGGCAGCCTGTCCACTGATTTCCTCCAAACACTCTTCAAGTTTGTTATCAGGCTGTGTTTCTAACCCCCTCAACCTCTTAGCTCTAGAGCAGCATTTTGTCTCTCTTCTCGGCAATATGCTTCCAATTATCAATCTTGTGAATATGGGGGCGGTGAAGCATCCTACTGATTTATTGTGCGCTCAAGTCCAGCCTTGTTCACTGCATTTGCACAAGAAGCCCTCCTGCTGCAGAGCTCAAAGGTCAGACATACACAACAGCTGACCTCTCGTGGACTCATGTGCACCGGGTCGCTCCGGACCTGATTGACAGGCAGAGATGACAGCTCGACTGCGAAGGCCACAGGGTGAGAAAATCTGGTGTGCAATGAGGAGCTAAGCGCTGCATTAGCCTCCAGCTGTGAGGGTAACACAGAAACGTAGGGGGAACAGGGAAAGTGAAAAAAAAAGAGATAAGTAATGAGGAAAAATTAAGGGGCCTCATATAGTCACTATTGTTCATCTGACTGCTAAAAATTACTCTTCTCCTTTGTAACGATAGAGCATTTTGTGGTCTTCTCACATGGGATAGTTTGGGCCATCTATTTGTAGTTATCATCTAGATCCAAACCCTGTGGACTGAATACACATGCTCCACAAGAGAGTCACAGAGCACAAACTATCGCTCAAGACAGCGGTGATGCTCGGCCTGAGAAACGACCCATCCCCACAGACTAATTTCCTGGCCTTTCCAGCTCACTTCCTGTTTCATGCTGGGTCATGGGCATCACACTACGCGTCACAAAGGCTGCCCGGTCAAGTTTGAGGCCAGTGATTCTGGGGGGACTCAGTAGCTGTGGGACAGTTCAGTTGTTTTACACAGCAAGGCTGTTACAGCAGCATTATTTGTTTTACTCCATGTATCAAACTGTGAAAATTGTTGAGTGTTAGATTCTCACATTTTCACAATGGCTTTTGCGGTTACATTGCAGCAGATGTGAATTGTCTGCCTCTGATATGGTTTCTGTTTAACGTTCTCCGGGCCCTTCAACTCCCCACCGGACCTAACACCTTTCACACTGAATAAACACAACACAAAGGAGAAACGTAAGTTTTATGTTAGAGGGTGGGTTATTACATGCAGAAAAAGTGACTCTCTAATTCCCCCCGGGAGTCTAACCACTCATAAATCATCAAGCAATGAAAGTTTCCTCTCCAAACAGGGGCCTAAAACAAACTGAACACGGAGCCCTCAGACCCACCTCTCCCCCATACCTCGCTCTCTTCTCCCTTTTTCCTGGTAGGAATTTTTATGAGGAAATAAGAGATGTATGTGGGCAAGACTGCGCGAGAGTAAAGAAGTAAATACTACAACATCAATCCTTAGCAGTGACCCAAAACTACAAAAAAAAAATCAAACATTATTTTCAGGGCTTTTACGCAAGTTCCTCTAAGAGCAATGGGAAGACACAAATCCTACTGCTGTAACTGGTAACATAATGAGAACAAAGTTCTTGAATGCATGTTATTCATTGTCTGCTCTTCTGTTAAGATTTGTTACTATAGAGAGGATCCAAAATCTTTTGCAAGGATGTTCTGGTGGCCACAATTAAGATGGAAAATGCTGACATAAGTATAAAACTCTGAGAGACGTTTTACCACAAACTGTCAGTTCATATCAACAAATTCAAAGTAAAATAAATCCTTTATTTTGGTAAAACTGAAAGCAGCTTTTAATGTGTATGATATAACAAACAGAAAAAAATCCTCACAGTATGTTGACGCACTGTATTTGAATCAGGTTGATTTTTGCCAGATTTTGAAATTATGCTGCTTTCAGTCTGATTTCACGGGTCTAACTTTGATTCAAGCCTCATCATTGCAGAGGCAGAGGCAGTGGGAGTGGGAGCATTACACAATAGCTGCAACATTAGATAAGTGGTATGATGCCACCAGGAGGGTTGCACACCTCAGACTTGTGTTAATAGCACTTGTATGTGATGTGATCCAAGCGTGCTGGAGCGAGTAAACCACCAGGACCAGGAGCTGCTTCTGCTGACCACCAGTAACACTTAGCAGCTGTTAAATACTCAGTGAGATCCTAACCTGAACCAATGCAGACACTTCAAATGGGAGGAAAAGGGGGGGGCGGCGCTCTGACACACCAACTGCTACTGGTGCTTACTTTCTGATCAGCAGGTCAAACAAAATGCGCCTAAAATATCCAAGACACACTGTTTTAATTTGAGAGTCTGGGCCTTATAGTCATGTCAAATTTGCTTCAGTCAACACTTTGACTTTGTAGGATAAAAATCTCAGCCCTCTTGAGAGTTGGTGCATTGGAGTTGATGTCTGCAGAGTCAGTGAAAGGGAACCATGCAACATATGCATAAAGATGGTGATATGTTGTATTCATTCATTTCATATAAAAATGAGCTGAATGTACTTGCCAGTCTTAAACAACACATGTAACTACCTAAAATGGACCTCCATATAAAATAATTATAAATAATTACTTGCTGAAATCTTCATGTTTACATCACAGTTTCTGTACAAAGAGTTCCTTCTTGATGTGCTTAGTAGCAAATATACATTTGCAAGCATTGGATAGAGGAGTAGCATGATGCTTTCGCCCTCATGTGGTGAATAAAAGGATTGTTGGCTCTTGCCTTCAGCATTGGCTACTGAACACAGATGCAAACTGGGCTGAATTAATCAGGTGGAGAGACGCTGTGCAATAAGCTTCACATTGTAAGCAACAGTAAGTAAAGTATGTATGTCAGGGGTGTTTTTTTAATGATGAGGATGAGCAGATAGCCAATTAGATTTAACTTTAATGTACAAGGTTATAAATAAGAGCCAGAAAGAAGAGACTAGTAAAAGTAAGTGTAGGTTTTTGAATAGTTCATAAGAATCTGTGTTTTAGTGTGTGATGCTGTACAGGTTTTGGAATGATTCAGTTTGGTTACGATTCACGTAACACCACTGGTTACTGTTTTGTGACCATTCTTGATTGCCCTCGGCGTACATGGCACAAGAAACAGAGCTGAAATATGTCTTTTTATGTGAGGCGACGGTAATGAGCTTCAGCATATGTTAATGAACCAGAGAAACTAAAACGAAGTCAGCTGGCCTTAGTTTGGTTTACTTTCAGCATATTATTAAGTATTATAGATTTCCAAAGTCTAAAAACGTTTCTTAATATGCCTGTTAGGAAAATTGTAATCACATGTTCTGCTGGGTAGGCTGTTTGGAAGGCTGGAGATAGTTTTAACTTTTAAGTTCCTTATTCCTTCTAAATTGTGTCCATTTATTTAAAATAGATTCAACAAACATTTAAATAAGATCGCAGAGGAACTGAAGGTATTAAAGGATACACTATTGAGAACTCCACTTTGAAAGTACACACTGTTACGGTTAAGGAGTTTTAATTTAACTTAAACTTATGCACTGCCAAATCATACAAAAGCCTACACAATAAACACTGTGGATCTCTGCAAAAATATACACTGTGCTTACACAGTCATGCCCATATACTGTCCCTACTAGAACAATAAGTTACTTAAGTCTGGTCTTGAAGGAAAATCATATCATTTTATTGGGTTTGTTGCAAGAGAAAGAGATGTTTGTCCATCATATTTTAATTTAGACATTTGTCTGCCAGAAGCTACCATCTGGGTCAAACCACATTTAAACACATTTAGGTTATTTAGGAAAAAAGAAAGAATTATTACAAACCCCAGTGAGCTCTTGAAACTTTTTGTTCTGCCCTTTTCTTCACTCATCAACAGTGCTCACCAGCTTGATGCAGAGATTTTGAAAATAATCTTAATTTTCCCACAGCGGACTGCAAACAAGTCCTATTTGAGATGGTCAAGAATTAGATGTCCTTCGGAAGACTTACTATTTGTTAGATCTAAGCCAGATGCAATGTGTGCCTTTGAGAGACCAACACCAGAGGGAAGTGAATAAAATTAAACATAGAAAGTACAGAGATTAGTACAAACAAGCTCCTACAGAACAATGTGAGGGAGGCGTGGAGAACGATGGCAAAAATATCTGCCTAAAAGCTGCCAGGAAAAATTACAGAGGGCTACCAGAAAAGTGTGAATGAGTAACACCTGTTTTGCTTGACTGGGGAACCTTATAGTCCAGCTATGTCCACCCCCCTGCTCAGTATGCCGTCCTAATGGTGTACACTCGCTATTTCACTGTTACATTCCAGCCACTTTACACACCCAAAACTGTAGGCCTGTGTTTCCAAAGTGAGAGGAGAGCTGGTGATGCAGAGCAGTAAACTTTGTTGAGTGTTAAGAGCATGTGCCAGTCAGCTAACACAGGTTCTCCATCTCCATCCATCTTCAACTTGTTCTTTTGCCTGATGACTCTGCTCTTTGCCAAATTTAATGATTCCGTAATGGTCTCAGCATAGGCCAGTGGAAGTGATGTGGTAGATTACAGAAACTGATATTATAGACCCCTGGTCAAAGACGTCAAACACCTTCAAGCATTAGTAACATCAGCAACATCAGGCATTCAATAAGACAGTGTCAGTGATTGTTTTCATCGTTGCTTAATCTGTCAATTATTCACAACTTTGCAGATCCCATGATTACATCTCCTTACTGTATTTTGTCCAACCAAAGGTTGAGATATTTAAGATATTTAAAATATATAAAATTACAAGATAAAGCGGTAGTAATCCTCACAAAGATTGGCAATAAATTACTTAGCCTACTATTTATCAGTTATCAAACTTCCTTGACTAATTGATTAATCAAGTAATTGTATTAGCACTAAATTCTGTCTTTTTATGTGCACCACAAGACAAGCTCACTGACATATTTGATAAGGATCATATTAGTTCATGGACATATTTTGACATATTTGTATCCAACATGTTTTCATCCCAGGTCCTTAAATTACACCGCTTTGAAGAAGGCCTGACAAAGACATTGCACAAGGTACCCTTCAGCGTCCATATGATACGCCTTTTTAGTTCTTGAAAACTATTTGGTTAGGTTCAGGAAAGGATTTGCTAATTACAGACCCAAATGCAAGCATTGGTTTGTCATGTAGGCTATACCTTTCAGTCAAGGTCAACAAGTAGACCTAGCTATGTATTAAACCTTCATTCTTTTTTAAAATATGAAATCATTCTTCAATCAGTCTTTTCCTTATAAGTAAGTTCGTGTCCAAGTTATTGAGAGAGAGAGACGCAGATTGGTAGCCTCTTTTAACTCATAGATTTTGTCAACGATAAGTATTAAAACTGTATTGATGAGCCTGAGCGGCTCAGTGAAAGAAGTGGTATTATGCTTTTTTTCCCTCACCTTTATTGAGTTATATACCTTTTTGTGCAATAGGTTTGCAAAGTGAAAAAGCCCACCACATTCACACAGAAAACACTGCTCTGAACTGCTTGAAAACAGCTCGTTTGTAGTCCAGCCACTTTCCTTTCATCCTTGTGACGACACAGGGAAGAAAGCTAAATGTGCCACACATAACGCTCGCCAAGTGGTAGTCCAACACCCAGTGGAAAAACACTGATCTGCAGCACAGCAGCCTCTCCTCTCTCTTTCAAACATTAGCTACCCTCCAGACACTCAATGGACATAAAGTTGTTACTGTGATGTAGGTAGAGACAGAGCTGAGTTAAAACTTAATGGATTAAAGATACATTTGTTACAGATTAATCTGTAACAAATGTAACAAATCTGTCTGTTTTTGTTCATAGTGAGCATATATAGTATATGCTCTCTATACTGTAGCCTGTGTTTGATTATTATTGTCTTATTGTATTCTATGAGTAAGCACATTGTGTCCACAGTCAAATAACTCGTATGTGTACACATACCGGTCAATAAAACTGATTCTGATTGTGATTAATAACTCACCACTCTGAAACTCTCGCTGCAGCCACGCTGGTCGACAACATGTAGGCTACTGCTGAAACAAAGCGGCTTCTCACTGACCCGCCCTTCTCTGTTTCTGATTGGCTAGTAGTCCTTATTTAGAAACTAAAAACGCTTATCCTGCGTACAGGGTCGCGGGGGGGCTGGAGCCAATCCCAGCTGGCATAGGGCGAAAGGCGGGGTACACCCTGGACAGGTCGCCAGTAAAATTAAACCATGTAAATATAAAAGATTTTGAACCTGAAAATGAGCATAATAAGCAACCAAGTAGTTAGCTAGCTGTTGACAAGCTATAGCTAGCCTCGTTGTGACCTCACCTCTCCATTCGTTACATTATAACATGGACATGGACTGTATAGCCCATTAAGATTGTAACGACGTAAAGTTAATGTGAGAGCTGAGGTCTTTGAAGAACAACAGCTAACGTTAATGACCAAGATAAACCAAAACAGAGCTGATGTGAACACTGAACTTACATTCAGGTGGCCAGAAACATGACTCCAAATTAATGTTTTTGTTGCTCCTCTCTACTTAATGTAAATATACGTGGGCTACTTGTTCCGTAACACCTGTCGAAACAAAAAGGTGGGTGGTAACAGCTATGTGCGGCAACGTAGGCCTAACATCATCAAGTTTTGATGTTTGTCTGCCCTCTAGTGGACAAAGATCAAATATGCGGCATCTGACAATCAGTGTCACCTGATGACAAGTAAGTAAACACAAGAGTTATATATAACTAGAAAAGCAATTTCTGAAGAAATTGCGGTGTGAATGCTGTCTGCTGAATGGCTTGCGCTACGCTGAAATGCTGGCTTGAACAAATTTAAATAGTACAAATGTATGAAAGATGTGGGAGGTTTTAAGGACTGTTGAAAAGCTGACGCTACACTGCTTAGATAAAAGTAGAACATTTTCAGGTTTGAATGCCGTTTTTAGCTGAAAGCCATGAAGAAATGTGAGAAACTGCTGTTTTGTGAAGATATGACCTGAAATATTTAGAAAGGGGTATGAAAGGTGACATAAGCGTATCAACTCCAACTGGAGGTCCTGGGTGAGCAGAATGACTCCACAGTGTGGAGTTGCACAGATTGATGGAGATGGGTGCAGCTGGCCTCTTGCTGGAATACCTGCCCGTCTCCACTGTGTTCAGACCATTGAGTTCCAAATTGATCTGGCTGCTCCAGGACCCCAGATGGTCAATCTCCCACCTGGGGGCACACTGATTGTGCGGCCCTACCTTACAGTTTGATTTAGTTATAATGTTACACTGGTTTGAGAGTGGGGGATGTGTTGACTTGTTGTCAAAGACTTGTGAGCATCTCTGCAGGACCCCAGATGGTCAATCTCCCACCTGTGGGCAGACTGATCCCCACAAGAGATGAGCCCAGTGAGGCTGGTGTCCTCTGCACACTGCAGGAGCTTGGTGGTTTGGTGACCAGAGATGTAGCTGTTGGTGTTAAGGGCGGAGATCAGAGCGGAAAGAACACGGCCCTGAAGGGAACCACTGAGTGATGGTGTTGGAGTCAGAAACGTGTTTTCCCAGGTTCACGTGGCGCTTGCTGCTGGACAGTAAGTCTGTGATACGCCTGCAGGCATGATCAGCTGGGAGAACTTGTCCTGGAGCAGAGCTGGAATAATGTTGTTGAAGGCAGAGTCCACTAACAGGATCCTGGTGTAGTCTCCTAGAGAGTCCAGGTGCTGGAGGATGTAGTGAAGGGCCATGTTTACTGAGTCGTCTGCATTACATCATCTCAATCAGCTGTGTGCTGAGCCAGCATTCCCAGGTTTCCATGGCGACGCTAAAAGCTGTCTGACTTAGACAGGCTTAGAGAGCTGATCTCATTGAGTTTTAACCTGGAGCGCAGCTCTGCTTCTCCTGCTCCTAACGAACAGACCGTAACTCTCAGTGCCAAAGTAAACGTATTGTTAGAGACATAAGATCCTCATGATGATGATGTCCGAGATTTGTGCGTCTACTGCCAAAAATGGCTTCACAGCAGCAGTATAGAAATGTCCACCTGTCTGCCTCTTGCTTGAACCTGCAGCACTTTTTTAATATGGGAGTCTATGCGGCAGTTGAGTGTGACTCTTCTCATTCTCAAGCCCACTGTACCAGCTGTGAAAGTCTGTTTGCTTTCAAAGTTGGACATGAGCGGCACAACAAGTTTTTCTACAACTTCTGAAAAAATTACGTATGTAGAGTGAAAATTGTGGGAGATACAGCGAGTTGAAGACAAATTCTTCAAATGATTTTGTAGTGTATTCGCACTCTGTCAGTTGGTCCTCTCCACTCTAGCTGCCAACATTCCGTCCCATTGAAACCCATTATAAACTCAAAATTCAGGCTGATAACGACATGGTACTTGAATCGAGATTGTGTAAAAAGTATAAGAGATGTGAAAAAGTTGAATTCACTGGAAAGAGTCGAAAGATTTCTCAACATTTTAAAGGTGGAATGGCGTTTCTTACGTGAATGTATGAATGAGTGGGAAGAGGTTGAAGATCAGTGAATTTGAATGATTTTCTCATTGACTTTCATTGTAACAAAGTTTCAAGGAAAGCTGAATAGATTGAAGAGTTTGAATGGGATTTGAAAGTTGAATAATACGAAGAAAGAGGGAAAGAGTGGAATCTTTACCATTTTGAATGAAGTTTCTAGCTGAAAGTATGAATGAGAAGTTAAAAGTTGAAAAACCTTGAAAAAGTGTGAAAATGGGGACATTTTCAACATTCCGTCCATTCATTTGAATGGGGAAAATTTCCTGGAAAACCTTGAATATCTTGAAAAGTATGAAGGTTATGAAAATTCTGAATACAAGCGCTTCATTCCAAATTGAGACGAATATTTTAAGCTTTGAATGACGTTTCTACGTTGAAAACTGTGGAACTAGTTAAGTTGCAAAATAACGGGACTCAAAAATCACATGTTTTACAGCATTCACACCAATTACTTTCCCTCCCTTGTGTTTTCCTCACAAAATGTTGTTGTAACTGTTCATTTTTAAACAAAAACGGTGTAGAGTGGATGGGGCCTCAGAAAGTACAATTTTGACTGCTGAAGTGAACAAAGCTGAAGCTTTTTTAGTTTAGAGCATTAACTTATACAATTAGTGAACATTTAAGATATTCAAGAACTTGACTGATTTGTACAACCAACACTCTGAGAAGTATATCTCAGAGAAGGTCTTACTTATTGTTGGATCTAATAATAGACATAGTGAAAGTGTCTTTTTGAAACTACTCCTTGTTAAGACAAATTTTGTGTACATTTTTCTCTTTGCAAATGTTTACTTAATCATATTATGTCCTAGGTCATCCTCACAAGCATGTTCAGTTTTAGGTTGGCAGGTTTGGCAGTACTACACTAGGAGTTATGAGGTTAAACTCCATGTATCAATAAAAATAAAAAAGGAAAAACACTAAGGTGCAATAAAATGATCAGGAGAAAGATTAAGCAAAAAATGCAAAATTTTAATGCTCCTCATTTGCTTCACTTTCAGCTTTTCTTTGCTATCTCCTATTTTTTATTTACTGCACCTGCTGTCGTGGTTCAGTTACCATACCTAATTTATCCTTACTGTATGTTGTTCATGTTGTTCACACTTATTATGGACTTTCTTGCAGGAAAAAAAATCAATAATCACATCATTATCACAATAATACTAACAGCCATATATGGACCATAACCACATTTTATTATGCTTTGGTTTAGTACTTGTCAAAAAGGTGTAGCACAGATGACAGATTTGTTGTTAAAAGAGAACAATCAGGAAAGGCACAAGGCTGCTGCTGAAAATTTATAGGCTGTCTATTCTGATAAATACCTTGGTTTTGCAGTTTAGTTGATTTTATCATGGGGGCCTGATGCAAAAAACATGTAAAGCAATTTATCACAAAATTATAATAACTTTTGTTTCTCCTAATAAAATGTAAATAAATTAAAAAGTAAGTTTGTAGTTTATTGGGTAAATGTAATGATAACATTCATTTGTGTATAAAACCTTTATGTACTGCATGTGTTTCCATCATGCTCAGATGCTTTTTTTGCAGAACACTACACATAGGGTTCTTTGTATTTGTATTATCTGAAATTATTTAAGAATTAATAAAAGAAAAAGACAAAACACAAGGACAGTCATTTAGAATGCCATTTATGTCATTGACAGAATCTAATACAAATGCATACACATACATTTCACCACCTATAACCACATATAACCACTACTGCAATAAACATCACCATACAAATAGAAAAAGAATCAGAGGTTGGCTTTCAAGCTTGGGAGGGGTCATGAAGAGCCACAAGCTCACATGCTCACAAACTAGTTCATACACATTCAAAAAGAGCATCCAGTATACACACGCACACGCACGCATGCGCGCACACACACACACACACACACACACACACACACACACACACACACACACACACACACACACACACACACACACACACACACACACACACACACACACACACACACACACAAAGCTTATATAACACAGCATTAAAGAAGAGTGGCTGTAAAAAGGCATATAGGGGGAGGGAGTGTGTTACGGTATACAGTATGAAAGGGAACAGGGTAAACAGCCAAAGTGTACATCAAAATGTTTTTAACAGTTAAGCCAACTTTACTTAATATAAATATTCTTCATCCAAAAGTCAGTGCAGTGCCTTCTGCTCAGGCTTTACCTGGTCCTCATGCCTGGTCCACTTTACTCCCAGTCTGTGCTAGACCTGGTCCAAAAAAATTACTGTTTCCACTTTACACACAAATCGTTTTACATCAGTTTTGTCTCTGATCTCCCACTTTCTCTGTGGTTTATGTGTGTGTGTTTATGAGTATGTATGTGTTTTTTTGCCACCCAGTACCTCAAAAGTCCAGCTGTGAAGTACAAGAGTTTGTTTTTTCTACTAATTAGCCAATAGAAAAAGAGATCAACAAATTTACAAGTGTCCATTTTGTTCTTTTTTCCTTAATTCCCTTTTTGTGAAAAAGAAGTTCACAGATGGAGCCGCTCTATTGGATTCCCCTGAAGAGACACATTGCAAAGACCATGGCAAAGAGCTGAGGAAAGGGGAAAAAGGCAACGATTAGCACACAGGGAAAAAATGATAAGTGAAACTATAACACTCTGGATAACAGCTTTTTACAATTGGTTACAGGTATTTCTCAATACTGAGCTCAATGTTTCAAAACTCTGAACACAACAAGCTGCCACTGGAGACTAAACTGAATAACATTTCATTGCTTACACACAAAATGCATTCTATGGCCACATTCTTCCCTATTTCGTGAATTGTTTTCTCACTTAAACCCTACCACAACACTACCAAAACTGTGTAGTTACACTTAATTTTGCATGTTTACATGCTATTTTAAAAAACAATTACTTTAATTTGACTACAAATTGTGACATTCTGCTACATCTACATTAACAAAAAAATGCAGAAAAACAAAACATAAACCACTAATTGGACCGTACAATACTGAATGCCACATTTTATTCCTGGATGACTTGTGCCAGGTGAGGAAAAGGGGCAACAGAGGACAAAAAGACATAAGTAAGACCTAAGGTGTGATGTGGATGAGAACATGTGGTTTCTGTAACACATACTGTAGGTGGCACAATCCATGCAATACAGAGATGCCATCCATTTCATTATAATGGATATAAATCCATATATAATATAAATCCATAATTATAAAATAGTTACTAAGTTACTAAAAAGTTAATTGAAAGACAAAAATTGTACATATTGAAATGCTATCGGTTGTTACTGGTGAGGGACAACATTTTCTGTCTTAAAATACAAGAGTTGATCCTGAGATGTGAATGAAGTGCTTTGGTTCCATTTGTGCATTATGGATGTGTGGTTAACTGTATATTGGTAAAGAAAAAAGTGTGAACAAAAACATGCATGTAGCTAATAAAAAAATGTAAAAAAGCAGTCCAGACAAATTTATGTTCATGTAATACCAAAGATCAACACTAGATGGAGATGTTGATGTACAAGGAGCTTTCATACAACACCGCAGATATTCCTCATCTGAGTGTTAACACAATTGAAGAAGCAAAGAAAATGCTGCATACGTGATGATTTAACTCAAATAAAAACCCTTCATACCTCAATAGTCAGAACCACAATGGCCAGCGCTCCAGCCACATAGATGTACAGTTCAAAGTAGTCAACTACTGCAGAGTAACAGCCCTGCGGACACACAAAAGACGTGACGCTCAGCAGAGAATCAATAGGCTATAAAGTTGAAGAATTGCAGAGACAATTAAAGTAACATCACAGTGTTAATCGAGAGAGGCTTTGAACAAAGGCCTGGTTGAATGAGAGGGAAGCAAGGCCTCCAGCATCACTGCCTTTTAATGAGGGCTCTTTGTGTGAAAGAACAGAGAGAGACACCCGCATTGTGGACACCTCGCATTGTTCTATTGGCTTGGAAGACAACAGGTGGAGAGCACAGAAAACCTCTTCCTATCAACTTTCAGTGTAATTACATTTCACTCTAAGGCTTTCTTTACACACACGGTAGCAGGAATGTGGGTGCGCGTATGTTTAACTGTGAAGCACACCTTATGGTCACATATTCAAATACATATTATCCTCTATTTTTGCACACATGTATGCTCCACAAAAATTCCAGTTTACCATTGTATTCACACTTACACAAACACACTCACACATGCTCAGACGCATACATACACTGGTTTTTCCACACTGTAACACATAGTAAGATGGCCTCCCATGACACCCAAAACAAAGAAAAGCACTAATCAGCCATGGAGGAACCAGCAACCCCCTGGATGTCACCCCTCAGCTGTCTTCTGCTCTAATTAAGCCTGGAGATGGTTTGGAAGGAGGGAGAAAGAGAGAGAGGGTGAGAGAGTTTGTCATGACAGATGTCAGAAGTTACCTTGTTATTGCGAAACATCATACTGCCTGATAAGCACTGCTCCTGGGTGATATAGGCCAACTCCCTGGGCTGACTGGCATGCTGGCAGCAGGCTTCTGGCACCATATGATTTTGGTTGATTAGCCTGAACAGGCTGTCCTTAAAATCCTCTGGGCTGTTCACCCCACAGCATTCAAACTGATGGGAGGAGAGGAGAGAATAGGAGAAGAATTGCTGAGTGCCTCTTTGTGCACTGGTCTGTGGTCCACTGTGTGTGCACCACTCCAGCATGAATATTGACCTAAATGTCTAGGATTTTATCTATAAAATATAGCCCCCTGACGCCAGGCTGCAAACCTTCCTGTTTCCACTGTTAGTGGAAGCAATGAGTTGGTAAAAGCTACAGTGTGTAAGCACTTTGCCATGTGTGCAGTAGCCTTACTGTAGTCATGATGGCATTCCATGTGGAGGTGAAGACGTCAGTGTTGTTGTAGCCCTGATAATGTCTCTTCAGCTCCTTGGTGAAATACTCTCTGGTCAGCTAAGAAAAGTAACCGGCAAGAGCGCAGGTTAGTGTCACCACAGGCATAATATCTATTTTTTTCACATCAGAGAAGATCACTGGACACAACACCTAGGTATCATTTTAATGGGAGACTGCAGCCATTTTACACATCAAAGTATGTTTGACAACGAAGAATGTGTGGAATAAAAAATATCTCTGGTTATGTTCCTTGATTTTGGACTTTTTTTTTACTGTTTATAGTGAGTCCAACAAAGTTAGGAGTGAAATGATAAATCTGTGGAGTACTCTTTGGTGTTGTTTAAGCACAAACAATCATACAAGAAGGCTACATAAATAAGGAACAGTTTAATATTAAATCAGAAACTGGTGACAGGATAAGTAATGAAATGTATGAATCTGAGCAGGCATGAGATCCCAGCTTTTGGATGTTTGATAATCAGTGCTATACAAAAACATTTTGGTATTGAAAAAAAACCCAGCCTTACTGAACAATTGTGACAAAAGGTGAAGTAAATATTGCTGCAACTTACATGCTCCCGAAATATGAAGGCCAGGATGGCAGCAGCCAGCTCGGCTAAGAAGATGAGTAGGATGAGCATGAAGAACTGCAATAAGACCGAATTAAAAAATAAGAGTGAGACAGAGAGACAGAATAGGACAAGCTGGATAAGTGTCAGAAAATGTGCATGTCTCTAAAAATCACATTCTGTCTATGCCCGCTTCGCTCAGCATTAACTATACATGAGATTCGAGGCACAAAGGCAAATAGAAGGGCATTTTGCTCTTTTGGCTTTCAGTTTCAAGCATGACAGTCCAAAAACTGACAGACAGAATAATCAACACCCATGCACACAAACAAGATCAGTAACAGAACTATATTTTGAATTTGTCAGTCGACTCACAAAAAGGAGCAGACACTTGTTTTCGCGGATAGCTCCACAGCAGCCCAGGAAGCCCAGAAGGAAGAGCATGCCTCCCATGCCCAGGATGATGTAGACACCAGTGAATAACAGGGGGTTGGCTGCTACAATTTCCCTGAACCCCGTGGGGTCCACCAGCACCCACACTCCCACTCCCAGGAGGAAAGAGCCCCCCAGCTGATGGAGGAACAAGAAAGCAGACACTAGTTAGACAAAACAGGAATTGGCTGCATTTTAAAAATTAATGGAAACTCAGAAGATAGTGCTGTATCCCCACTGGCACACGAAAACATTCAACAAGATGTCATTTAATGGAAAATAAATTTGTGCTTTTTTCCAGGAAAACATGCTGGTAATGCAAATCTTTGAAAGGCTGGGGTGAGATGAGATGGCAGATAAAAGGCATGATATCTACAGAGCCATAATGCCTTAGTAGAGGGTGGATAGAGACATCTAGTCTGTTTCAACTATCCCTGCTAAAGAAATACACAGCACTGCAGCCTCCATCCTCTCCCATCCTCCCTTTCACTAAAATCTTATCTGCCACCATGGGGTGACTCATGTGATTAAGAAAAGAAGGTACTGAGCTCTGTGTGTGTGTGTGTGTGTGTGTGTGTGTGTGTGTGTGTGTGTGTGTGGATTATATACTTCTACCAGAATCCTCTTCCACCTGACACAAGGAGAGACCTGGGCTTCTGCAAATGAGAGCCACTCCATTTTGAAGGTAGAGGTTGTGGTATGAGGAGAGGAGATAGCCACGCTGGAAGCACCATTGGGCTTGAAAAATGCTGATGTGTTACATGAGTGTGAAGTGCCCATAGAAAGAAACAAAGGGAGGGCAGTGAAATATAGTGGTTGTTATTGAGTTATGCTAACAGCTAAGTTCATTCTTTGCTCCGCTGGGTGCATTATTAGCCCAGCCCTGAACAACCACGTCTGAGTAGAGTCTCTAAGCGGTTTGGTTGTGCTTAATAAAGCAGGAGAAGAGACAAACCTTCTTACTTTGACCCTCCCCCCCTTTACAGGCTCAGACTAACAGGATTACCCTTGATGGTCTGATCAAGACTGATAAACTCAGGTGCCAGTCACAAACTCTGTATGGCACAGTGTGCCTCAGATGTGTGTCAGCACACTAAAATCTAATCAAAAGAGAATTTGATAGAATCAAGATTGCCTCCTTCTAATGAAATGCAAATGTGACTCCATTAGTCAGTCGAGCAGGGGGAGGTCAGAAGCTCATCTTAAATCATTAGATTGACACTAACTTCAGAGATAGCCAGATGAAGTGTCTTTGAGAAAGAGATGAAAATACTTACAAAGATGAGGAAATTGAAGACAAACATGAGGTACTTGATGCAACTGAGACAGTCCCCCTCCATGGTTGTCCCTCACGCTGAAGCCTCTCCCTGCCCCTGAGAGAAAACAACATAAAGCGCACCACTTAATGAATCCTGCCAAATGCTCACAGTATTCCCGTTCTCTTGCACTCTGGATAAGCATTCAGATGAAACTGCCAAGAAAATAATACTCTGCAAAAACCTGCTCACATTTTTAATGAGTTCTGCCACTCAAACATGCAATACACACACACATACAGGCCTGTCAGGTAATTTGGTCCAATTTGAGCTGAAAATCCTTGTATTATCCCCCCAGGTGCTCTGTACCAGCTACAGTTTGTCAGCAGTCCCTAAGTAACTACAAGTTTAGGCTACACAATGTCAACCCAACCTGACACAAGTCATCTTGCCGCACACTGTGACAACTTCTGTAATTTTAAAGACGCACTTTCACAGTCAGATGTCCTGATTGCCTATCAGCACTTCCTGTCTCTGGGCAGACAGGGTCCCCAGGTTCAGTGTGACCCGAGGGGCTTTCTATCTCAGAGCACTTTAAGGATATGAGTCCTGACTGTGGCTCCATGAGCATTAAATGACAAAGTATGGCCCTTAATATGGAGCTTCTTCTTAATGTAATGAGAGGCAAAGGCCCCAGTGCTCCCATCAGCCAACCCTCTATCTAACATAAACACACTTTCCCTGATGAGGGCCTGTCCTGGAAGCACTCCTGGTTAATGAAGAACGCCTCTCCTGCATAGGAGACAACATGGGTTCCTCAGTATCCATGACCTTGTGTATACACATACATATATATAGACACACACACACACACACACACACACACACATACACAGGAAAAAAAATACACACAGAAACAATACAGAAATTTTTTTCTGTATTTTTTTCCTAACATCCTGCAAATGAACAAGACTTTCCCCTCAGGGAGGAAAGGAATCGTCTAAGGAATCATCTCTACATATTCTGCAAAAACCTGAAGTGGAAACAATCTGTGGGGCAGCTATAATTGCTGTCTCAGTGAAAGAAGAAAACGAATTATTGGGCAGAAATGAACCAGCTCTCTTTGCTTTGTAGTTATGATTATTAATTTGCTCTCCCATAGTGATAGCCAGGATTGAGGCTGGGTAACAAGCAGATTAAAAAGTGATTTCTCTGAGGAAGTGTAAATAGGTTTGCACATCTAGGCAGCTATACACTGCCACCTCTAATTGAAAACAAAAAAAAGTTAAAATGCCTTCTTTTCACTTCTTTTGTCTGTACTTTGCAGCACGTCCGTCAGATGTAATCTCATAATCTTCAGGCAGTCTTTCCAATGCTTGATGTGCTGTCAGATGACTCCTCTGGGTGATCTCTCTGCTTCTCTGAGGCAGCGGGGAAGTTTGGGTTAGATCGACGCCAGCTTTGATTTCTGTCCGTCTTTCAAGGGGTTCTGCTGTCGCTCAAATGGGATTCAGCCTCAACCCTTTCACCCCTTCGAATGGGAAATTTATGTTTTCAGGTGAAACAAACCATAATCTCTCCAAACCACTGTCTTAAACAAGTACTGCACAACTGCTTGCTGGAATGATTTTACACAGATGTATGGCAATAATGCGAACAAGAAAGTCATAACCTCTATCTTTTTGTAGTCTGTTTTCTTCTATTGTGGTGTGTTTTCCTGCTGATTTTAATTTCAGTGTGCAGCTCCATAGAAGTGTTTTTTTTTTTTTGTCTTTGTTCACCGTGGTCCTGTGTAAGTTGCCGTGACAATAACATTGAACAATACTAAAGATGATGAAGGCAGTCTTTGTCTGCTGTGGGAGCGAGTTAACATAGAATGAGAACATCTCCTCCCCTCACCAGCCTGAGGGCTTATTATTTTTTCCTCTCCTTCTTTCCTCCTCAGACCCAAGAAAATTGATTTAGAGCTACGGTTAAACAGCTCCTCTAAATCATAATTATATGCTTAGGTATTGATCACCCTCCTTGTGGTACTCTGAAAGCAACCAACAGCCTCACTGCCTGAAAAGGGTTTTAATTAACCCCTCCTCTTCGTAAGCCTCTCTGAAAGGCCTAATGAGGGCACAGGAGGTTTTAATTGAGATTTGCATACATTACAGTCTCAGAAAAAAAGCATCAGAAAAAGGCCCTTTCTCATCCCTTCGGTGCTCCACTGTTAGTCCAGGGCCCCTATAAAGAGTGCAAACTGTATTTATTGGAGCAGGGGATGAATAGGCGGAAAGAGGAGGGGTGGAAAGGGTTGGCTGGAAAAACTCTCAGGGCTCAACTCACATCTCATTCTCCAAACAAAATGTCTGATTTCTCCTCCAGCTTCATCCTTTTGCTCTTCGCTCCCGTCTCAGGGTCAAACCAACTGTCAGATCTGGAGCCAATTTTCTTCTCTGCATTAAAATGCATTGGATGCTTAAGAATGAAGTGGACTATAAGGGCATAGCTAGACTCCAAATAACATGCCATGGTGAAAACCAGCACAGTATAAATCAAACTGCCACAGAGACCCGGAGAAAGTGCAGAGTAAACAAACTGGTCTTTCCCATGACTCCCATGGGATCGCAGGTCCTCATTGATCACAGCCCAGCAGTAGAGATCAGACCACTAAGTCTCCATGAATATTCTGCAGAGTACATTATGTAGACAAGGGAAACGTGGGTCACACCCCAAGAGCTGCAGCCTTACAACAACATCCACATGTTACTATTAGATTTAAGGCAGATTTTCCTCAGCTGTGCCACTTTGCTAAGATAGCAATGTGTCAAAATAAGGAGTTCTGTGGCATTGTGTTTGTATACACTAGCAAAAAACCCCACATCCATTAAAAACAAACATGACACACAGCAGTAAGGAATACTGCATTGCTGTAGTTGAAGATAATGTGTTTGTTGCCTGGAAATACTGTATGTATGTCCTCAATCTGACAATCTTCTGTCTTTGCCCTGAGGTATCCAGTAAATGCCAACTCCGTCTATGTCTACAGCGTCTCCTGTTACTGACATTATGAAATGCCACACAGCACTAAGATCCCATTGTTTACTCTTGGCAAAGACCGATCCACGGCCAGCTTGGGCTGTGGAGCCTGGCATGGTTGAGTTTGATAGTAGATAAATGAGAACTGATCCTAAATCAACTTCATAGTACCGGCAGAAGCCAGAGCTCTGTAATGAGGGCAAGCTCGTCTGACCTACATTCTTCTCAGTAAGAGGAATTCTGAAACATTGCTACGGGCCTTTTTTCACGCTGAGTTCAGAAAACCAGAGGCCTGTTCCGCTGGCATCTACACAATCAACCACGATGGCCATGTCAACCCGCTATAATTAAAAGATAAAGAAGACATGCATTAAGAGTGCTCCATATATAAATAGTACACCCTTGGGTGGCTCTCCTTGAAATTGACACTTTCAGCACGGTTAATGAAGTGAGTCCATATTCCCCTGCTGCACTGGCCATCGCCCGGACAAATGGATCAGCACAACAAGGACACAGTGTCTGCTCCTTGCCAAACTGTCCCTACCCTCCAACCCCCGATAACCAGCCAGTTCATTTCATCTTGAGCATGAGCCTGCATAACAAATAATCATTAATACTGAAACCCTCTTGAGGTTGTAAGTGTTAAAGCTTGACCCCTTTAAACGTCAATGACCCTCTAAATGATCACCTGTAGTTGAACCCTGGGGACGGTGCATTTCATCCTCTGGCTCCCTGATGCAGCTGGAGCAGGTGTGTTTTTTCATTTACTTTATGCCACTCTAAAGCTTTCTCCGGAGTGCGCTAATACCCTCTGATAATGACACTACGGGACCACACACACGCCACATCACCCTTTATCTCAATTAAAAATCCATTTTCATATTTCTCCATGACTTCCTAAAGCAGCCGCAGCAAGTAAACACCCCAAAATCCGAATAAAGACAGGCTCCTCTGGCAGTGAGCAGGGCTCCCCTGAGGCACACCATGTCCCTTAATGAACCTCCAATTAGGAGAGAATGAGCCCTGGGCCGGGCTGTCACACTGAGGAGCTTTGAAGTGCACTGAATGCTAAACAGCTATAGCACTGTATGCGGCTTTGGAGGGCATACAGCTTACAGACAACAAGGAACAACCACAGAGAGAAAGTGTACGAAAGTAGCTCAAAGGCAACCTAGCACAGTGTGTGTGGGTGTTGCTCACACATGAGCAGAGCGTAGAAACTCAGCCAGGTTAGGAAGTTTAAGAAACTGCTATGCTTGCAAGCAAAGGTCCTAATGTCTGTTAGACGCTCAGGACATTCAAATACTCTACCCTCTAGCAAGCTTAGCCTAATGAGTTTTCACAGTACATATACAGGATTGGCGAATAGTATCAGCTTCCACAAATTATGGGCATTGCTAGTTCACCACAAAAAAAGGGCACTCTCTGATGAATTCACGCTGCCTTGCAAAGCTATTTATCATTTCAGTCCATTGTTCCTATACGTGCTGTGAATTTAAAGCAGTTCTTATCTGAGCCTTTGAGGGGAGCCCTCCTGACCCATTCAGTTTGGATATGAGATTGTGTGAATCCCCGAAGGCTGAAGTCCTCTGACCAGGCAGCTGACACACTCCTGAACAAGAGGCTGATTAACTAGAGAAGACTCTCTCGGAATGAACAAATGCACAGTCAGAAACAGACTGACCATGTGTTGTCAGCACTGCGGACCACATTCTTGACATCCCAAATGGGCACACATCCAGCTGTTAGGTCAGTACTAACAGTTGCTCATACTCCTACAGTAACATCAATTCTCCGGCTCCTTAGATAAGAAAAATTGGTAGGGGGGTGGGAGCATTGATTGCATCTTGGTTAACTTGAGCAGACATGTGATTGAGATGAGCAGATTTTGGTCTCTATTGAACACTAGTGTGTGTGTGTGTGTGTGATCTTCGCTCTCTCAAATCAGAGATTCTCATTTAATTGTGTCAGCACCTCTATCTGGCTGAGTGAAGATACAAACTGGCTGCGCGGGGCTGGATCAATACCAGGCCCAGGCACATGGTCAATGCTGCATTGATCCCCTGGAGTTCCAGCTCGTAGTCCGCTGGTTGTCTGGCAGTGAGGGAATGTGGTAGCAGCACACAATGAACACATAAACACTTCTGCACTGCCGCCTGCTTGGACTCAGCGAGGGCTTTTCCCACGGGGTACTTTGGAAGATGACACATTGCCACAGGGGTTTTCCACAAAACTTTGTTATAACTCAATTCAAAACTAAATGCACATTAATTACTTTGACGACAATAGGGGGAATTATTTCCCTGCAATTCTACATCTACTTTTGCCATCTTGCCTTGTTCATTCTTTAGGGGGGTTTTCTGTAAGTCCCCACAATCTTAGCCAAAATCCTCTTATTAAGTCAAGTCAATTTTATTTATATAGCCCAATATGACAAATCACAATTTCCCTCAAGGGGTTTTACAATCTGTACAACATACAACACCCTCTGTCCTTAGACCCAATATGAACAGGGGGAAATCCCCCCAAAAAACCCTTTTAACAGGGAAAAAAGATGGAAGAAACCTCAAGAAGAGCAACAGAGCAGGGATCCCTCTCCCAGGACGGTGTTTACAGAAAATATTCGCAACAGAAATTCATAGCTTACACTATTGTGATCATAATATGTTGATTGTAAAATGTAAGAGAAGAGGATGGATCCAGATGGACAATCATGTCAGAGTCATGAGGAGTGGAATCAATATCAGTTCCTCACTTGAAAAAAAGTTTTAAAAATCCAGTCAATAATCTCACCAAGTCTATTTTGACCAGTCTGACCCTCAGACAAGAGACAATTAAAACGTTGGTGATCTTCTCTCTGGACCTTGTTTTAAATACTGTTCAAGTCGAGGATTTTGTCTTCGTCAACTTTCCATATAAAGCGTGTTTAAATCACAGATGGCCTCGGCAGAAGTAAACAATGGGAGATTTAAGGAAAGGCACCGCTTTCAGCCTCAGGGGACTAAACACAGAAGGACTCTTAGGAGTGTAAACATGAGCAGGAGCACAAAATGCACAGCAACACACACACACACACACACACACACACACACACACACACACACACACACACACACACACACACACACACACACACACACACACACACACACACACAGAGCTTTGCTCGCATATCAGCAAATTAAAACAGAAAGAACATAAAAATGTGCACTACAATCAAACAAATAATTCTGACTGTCTTATGGCTCAAATACACAAATCCATTGGGGTCGTTTTTAGCACATGTTGGAACCTTTCCAGTCCTCCAATAAGGACACTGGTCTCCACGGCAACCTGGATATGGGGTACGAGTGGCCTTTGTCTGCAGAGCAGTGTTTGGCATCTCCACTTAGCACTAGTTCCTGTTAGAAAACAAAGGGGACTAGAGCCGAGCACTTTATGACGGTGACAGCTTGGCCAGCCATTTGTCTAATGAGCGATCACTCACACCCTGTTGCAAAGCCATATGTTGGTTTGAATATAGCTAGTTCCCCCGTGTAGAAGGCCAAAAGCTGTTTTACCACTTACTGGTGACTGTGTGTAGCATACACACACATCAGAACCTTCATACACTCGGATAAAGTTCAACGAAAGAAAAAGAAAAACAGCAAAAAAAACAGTGTAACCTAATTTATGTTACAGGCTGTGGTTTCAAAGCGCAATGCAAAGATTAAAACAAAGCCTTGAGGATGGAGCGTGTGAATGTTTGTGTTTTTGTGGCAGCCTCACATGAAAGACATTACCCACATATACTGGATGCCCCACTGCAAATAAAAACTTCATAGAAATAAACCAAGTGTGTAAATGCCTTTGCATTTTCGCTGTAGCTTTTCTGCTACAGTGTAGTAGAACATGTGTAATACTTTCATGGTGCCATTTAATTTGCATGATGATGTTTTCATTTAAATATGGCAAAACAATCTCACCACAAGGTCCATTTAGTAGCTATTCTTGAACTTTCTTGGTCAGCAGATGTAGTTTGCCCAGTTGCAAATGTGGATGTTAAAATTTCCATTTAATTCTGATAAGATTGTCTTGTCAGCTGCTGTAGGAAAGGTAAGGTAAAACATGAACTTTAATCCCCATTTTTAAGACAAAATGGACATGGGCAAACTCCATCTGTTGAGGAAGATAAAAAGCTCAGCAACAGCTACTAGATGGACTTTGTAGTGAGATTACTTTGTCAACTACAGTTTCCAAAGCATGGACTTTCAATCTCAATAATCTGTATGGATTATGATGACTCTTTTTCATTGTTGTTGTTTTGAGGTGATTGCAGGAATCTGGAAGGATAATGACATTGCTACAACTTAGAATGATGGGGCAACAAACATAAGGAGTCAACAAGTTTAGTCAGATTATCTAAACAAACAGGTAAAATTGAAAGTGAGCAACCAAAATCCCTCATTGCACAGGACTAATGCACCATGGTAAATTGTTGTACCAGGAAGTCAGTTGGTAATTGAATGTTTATACATGACTGAGTGGGTAATCATTTTTAATAAATAACTTTCCCCCAATTTGTTAACATTTGTTTCAAACCGATTTGGTCATCTGACTGCTTGTGTTTCTTACCCTGTCTTATATGTTTTTTATGTTGCAGTGTTCTTTGGTTTCAGCAACTCATTAGGAGAGTACAAGCTTACTATTACCAATAAAAAACTGTGTCCAAAATTTCAAAAACAAGTCCCAAATTGTAATGTAAATTTCCTTTATAAAATGAGGCTCAAGAACTTACATGTCGCTTGCACATGTAACACACACATCTATTTGTCTGCTTGGCTGCTTTTATCGTTATGTGCTATGACTGATTACAACTGATGTGTCTGGGTCTAAACTCCCCTTTAACCTTTCAATCTATACACGTCTGCAGCTCAGCCGTGTCTGGAATACTAATGTTACAAATGTCAATGCAAATCAGAGGCTAACAAAGACCAGTGCTGGCCCACTGTGGTGGTAAAGGGACAAAAGCACTTCACTTTGCAGGACCCCCGGCTTTCGCTAGCACCATGCCTCCCATTGACGCTAACAATGGCTTTGCGTCTGTGCTGTCAGCATCTTCTTCATCTGAAAAGAGTCTGTCAACAAGCTCTTTCTGCTGTTTCTCTTACTGATTTAACATGTGTCTGCTAAAGTGCAATCACTGCTGGATTTGGTGGAAATCATTCATTGCAACACCCCCCACATTACAGATGCTGAGGGAAAGCGAAGGGCAGAAATGTCTTTCACAGGGAAATATGTAATAGTGTGGGTTTTCTTCAAGACCACGTGTGCTTCATTTATAGATAAAATACTATCATACCATGTGGATCTGCTTGTGCTTCTTTTTTGTTCAGGTGAAGCTGATGACTTCTCTCGATTCTCTCTCCTCTCCTGTTTTCATGGGCTGTTGAACAGAAGGGGAAAAAGCAGAGGTCAGGACTGTGCCAATGAGATGTATAAATAGTGAGGCAATGGCAAGAAGACAGAAGAGTAGCACATTTGTCTTGGTATGCTTAATTCATTTAAGCAGAATAAGACTGTGAGATTTTAAAAAAAACACAAAATAAAATTCTAGGACACTTAAAATGACAGAGTTTGCATTTATTATGTATGAAGCACTCGCTCCCAGCAGTGAGCTAATTTAAGACTGCAACAGCGTTTTATCTGTGTGAATATTTCACTTCTCAGCTGGAAGGCAAAATTAACTGAATTAAAAAAATAGTAGCAGTCCAAGCCTGTGTTCCAGGCAGGTAAAATTTTAATATCTTTGCCTTGCGGTATTAAAATCTGCATACCTTCTCACTTGGATAATATTATTTTATTAGAGGACCTAACACACCACAGTCTCCACATACAGCTTCTGACGTGACCTTGATGAGCATCTGAAGTCATGCATTATTCACTGAAAGAGAAATACCTTGCTTTTCTTACCACACATTGCTGTCAGTGAACAATATGTCTCCAACCAAGTGTGTCTAATGAGCATAAATGCTTTAAACTTTTTTCCTGTTTCTAAACTGCTTTGCCACAAGTGTCTCCCAGCTGAAAATAACGATATAGCAATGAGAGCCAATTAAACTGCCGGTATTCCAGCCTCGTTGTGCAAAAATAGTCAGCAGCACGGTTTAGACTGACATTACTTTGGAGCCGGTTTCAAAGCACTGGCACTGACAACTACAGCATCAAATATGGCGAAAGCTGCCTACGGAGGCATGAACAGCATGCAGCTCTTGCCACATTAGATGGTGAAATACAGGCAGGGTATTCTCATTCTGACAGGGACTGGGGATGGAGAATATCCCAGGAGTATTCTAGCTGATAGAGCCAGTCACATCATCCCGCCGACACACCATATTGCCAGCAGACATCAGATTCACCAGGATGCAGAACCCCACTGACAGTGGCAGCAACACACCATCCCCCATAACAGAATACAAAGCTCATATTACCTCTAGAAAATGCAATCAAAGTCTGAGTGAGGAAACGGAAAAGTCTGAGAAGAGGTGAGCTGCACTGGAATGATACACTCCCTTATCACAGAGCCTTGAATTCAGACACTACAAACCACATGCTTAGGGAATCAATAACATCTCCACAGTGGCTACACATGCCTGGGGAGCCAAAAGATAGAGCTTCTGTGATGGAGTCATTTACAAAATATTCACCATATGGCTTAGCAAACATATCCCCAAGCAATACAATACTGTAATCCCATTCCATTTAGTTTCAGTCTATTGCAACAGCAACAGACAGGTACATAATCATCCTCCCTTATGTGTATAATCTGGTACTGAGCAGCAGGGTGGTCAAATTGTATCATGAAGCCTGTTGCAAAGGTAGTCTCTCCTGAACCCCTGTTTAGAGAGCTGTTAGCTGGTGGAGAGCAACAGTGGTGAGGGTCTGCATTATTTTTTGGTTTCCATGGAAACCTTTTCACAGGAAAGTGGAGCACCAATGGGATCGCAGAGTCTCATTGAATCGGTTATGAGGGTGAGAAGGGAGATCAGCGCATACGGCTGAGAAAGCACAACAATAGGACGAACCCTCGAGGGAGACTATAAAGGCCAGGCCACTGAGGGTCCAACAAAGTGGGGAACAACTCAACACTAGAGAAAAGGTTTCATCTGCATCCGCTCAATGGCTTCCCCTTTTTTTAAAAATTCTCTCGCCAACTAGTCATTGACATTTAAGCTCACGAGCACTGTGGGCAATTTAAACATCAAGGCAGTCACTAATTGATTATCCTCTGCTGATATTTCGGGCTCTGACAATATTATTGCATCACCAACATCTATTCCGTGTGTAAGACAGTGGCACATTATAAATTATGTGCTTCTGCATACAGTATGTGCTGTAGTTATCCCCTACAGTCCAATTCACATTAGAGATAGCAGTGCAAATTGCAGTGGTCGAAAAAGAATAAGAGTTATGAAGCGGTCAGTATGCTTGTAAGTTCCCCTCTGATCATCAAACAGTGTACAACCTTGGAATTTGGGAGCTGCATCCCACAGTTGTAACATTCAGAAACTGACAATCTGACTACATCCACTTCACACATAATTGGTGGGCAGATTAGAGGTCTTTGCAGGTCTACTTGGTTCTGAAGACCTAAGTCGGAATAAATCCAAATTATACTGAGTCTAATCAGGTCACATTGGGTATCATTGTACAGCCACAGGTCTCAAGTATGTGCCCTCTGACTGTGCTCTGGTCTTCCTCGGATCGGGTCTCTTTTTTCATGAAAGGAATGCATTTAAGTTGGGTTTGGGTTGGTTTTCCACAGGTCCATCCATCCACTAGTGAAATGGTGAGAAAGAATGAAGGACTTCTTAGCTCATGTTTTCACTCTACACACCTACTTCTGCAACACTTTTGCACTGTCCAAAAGTGTGCACTGTTATCCCCATGTGTACAATTCTTTGTGTCTTGCCCTTCTGAATGCAGGCCTTTTGCCATTCTTTCGAGTGAGGCTACAACCACCCTAAACATGTTTGCTTTCAGACATGATCTAACAACACGTTGTATTTGTGCTTTTGGCTATGGACTCATCATTTGTGATCTCTCTTTGTCACCATAAGTCACCTTATCCTGCCAATCAGATGCGCAACCTTGACTGAAAGGTCAGAGGTCAGAGAACAGCAGGGAGTTTGATCAGCGACACTTCCTCTGGAAGAGGACAGGAAAACAAGGGAGGAAGTGACAATTCTTCCATCTACACCTTGTAGCTCGGTCTGACCTCAATTTTTCACCAGTCTTGATAAAAGCAGCTGAGCTATGGAGGAAACTCCAAATTTAGAGATAATGACCTATGGGGTCTTTTACGCTCTGAATCAAACTTTTATAAACACATAATAAAAGGAAAAATCTTCAGCTCTGGATGTCAGCTCTCCCTGGTGTTTCTCCAAGCAAATTTCTGACAGAGCCCATATACATCATGCAATATTATAGAAATGAGAAGGAGAGTAATTGCCAGCAGCCATATATCTCCTGAACGGCTGCTTTAATGAGCGCAACGCTGAGGCAGAATTATCGCCTTATCCCTTCTGGATTCATTGATCTAACAGTGTGAGTCAACCACCAGAGATAGAGAGAAACAATCCCCACTCTGATCAGGTGGCACTGCACAATTAATCACTGACTCTCTCCTCTCTGGCCACAGATAACCCACTGTTTTCTTTGTTCTCTACACTACAGTAGGTGTTCTCTGGGTCACTCAATGGCCAAGAATGTATTCACTCATTTGGAGAATTATTCCAGCTAAAAGATGCAGATTGAACTCATTATGCAGTCATCTGTTTTCTCTGTGTTAATTGTTCTGGGCTAAATGGAAAACTGATAAGAATACAGCCCATGGAAATGTGTTTGGAGGGTGCTATTTTGAAGCTGATGAAAGCTGACAGTGTGTCCACCTCTTTGGTAAATCAGTGACAAACATTAGCCAGGCCTCTTCTCTTTGTAGCAGGCTCCTCAGGCAGCAGTCATATTTTTCACCTCTACAAAGATTCCCTCATCAAGGAAGGTGAGAAGTGTCTTACACAGACCCTTTCAAACATCTGCATCCTGCTTCTATAATTACAAAACACCGTTTCTCTCTGGTGACAGCATGATAAAGAACAGCAACTGAACTACTTGTTGTTATTTTCTTTAACCCATGCCTGTCTAACTTAACTAGCCTTCTCGTGTACCACCACACTTTTCCCCTGCTTCCTAGGCCCCCAAAGCTAGCCCCCTGCCCATCTCTGAGGAGTCAGGGGCCTGGGGGGCATCACAACACCGCTTTGAAGTCAAGCGATTAAAGAGGAAAGACCTGTCGAATTGGGATGATGGGGCTAAGGTTGGAAGAGGGGGAGGATCAGAACGAGGGACAGGAAAGGCAGCGAATACTGAGAGCTCAGGGGCCCCGTGGGATACAATTAAGAGCAAGGCTTTTTTAGTGAGGGTTACAAAAACACAGCAAGGATACCAGCAGTGCAGCCTTCCAAACCAAGGTACGAGTTCATTACTACATACACAGAGGGGGCTGGGGCTGTTAAACTCTCGCCAGTTTGTTCACAGACTCCCCCCACCCACAGGCCCTGTGAGCTGACGAGCAGCCGCATGATAACCGGTTCCATCCCAGTTAAATCCTAAAGCCCAGTAAAGCTTGAGAATCACGCAGCTTACAGCTCACAGCGCCTCCAACTTAGAAAGGAATTGAGATGACGATCCAGACTGCCTGCACAAAGAGTAAGTTTGCAAAAGTCTTCCCTCAGGATGTTTTCCTCAGCTAAACCATTCTGATTGCACAAAAGACAACACAGCAGATTTGTAGTCAAGTCAAATTAGAAGACGGACAAGACATTAATATGAGTTTAAAAAGACAAAAATGATTAGACTAGAGCTGCACCAAATGATTGTTTTCATTATCGATTAGTGTGCAGATTATTTGGTCAATTACTACATTCATCGATTTGTCTATAAATTGTCTAAAATTTCAAATTTAAAAGTCACAATTTCCTAAAGCATGGCTAAAGCTCCTATAAATTTCAAGTTTAGTATCACACATAAGAAAAGCAACAAATCAATTTAGAAGATGCAAACTAAACCTTTTTTTGCATTTATGAAAACAGTAGGCCTGTAGCGACGCGTCGATGACGTCGACGCGTCGACGTCAAAATTACGTCGACGTCAAATTTTTAGCGCCGACGCTAAAGTTTGTTTTTGGTTTTGCACCGTTCACGGATGTACAGCTCGCCACAATCGAAACATTACAGAATGGAGGACCGAAACAGCAACCAATAAAAGCCCCAACAAAAGAAAAAATCGCCTCTAAATCATGTGTGGCGCGTGTGCTGGCATGTGTGTAAAAACACTGGCTCTGATTGGCTACCGAGAAGCATGACTCTGCCTTAGCCAGCATAATGCGCTGGTTGAAAGGCACCCCAGCTTCGTCTCTCGTCTCTCCCGCACGACAGAGTTTAGCAGGCAGGCGAGAACGGGAACAGGTGAGCCCACGTTAGCTCAGAGAACCTGATATGGAGAGCGAGCGCATGCCGGTCCACTTCAAGCACTGCTTACCTCGTTATTAACCCACCTCCTGACTAGCTGTGTGAGCCAGCTGGTGCTTTCGGATTACACAGTTTATTACATCGTAACGCACCGCGATTTAACGACTCAGTAACGTTAACGGCGTTGTAACGACGGGAAAAGTAATTAGTTAGATTACCCCGTTACTGAAAAAATAACGCCGTTACGTAACGCCGTTCTTTTAAACGCCGTTATTCCAAACACTGTTAAGTATTTATTTGAGATACATTATGGTTTTTATTAATCAAGCTACAGAAAAATAATCTTTAAAATAACCGTCCAATTAGTCGTTAGATTAGTCGACTAATCGATAAAATAATCGCCAGACTAATCGTTTAATTAATAATCGTTTACCCCAGCCCTAGAAAACAGTTTATTTAATTTTCTGTCAGCCAATTGATTAATCAATGAATTGATTCAGCTCTAGTAATGACAAACTGTTAGTCAACCTGCACATATTTTGTGCAGGTTGACTAACAGGTTGTAGAGATCTGAACTGGTCTCAAACCTACTCATCCAAAGCAAAAAGGGACTCCAAGTATGGCAGTATAGTTTTTTTATATTGCTACACCTGAAAGACTAAAATCCAGTGGGAATCTATAGTTATTTTGTACTAAAACCTGTGTCGTTATATTTTCCACAACACATTGAATGTGGAAATATGTGGCCACTGTTGTCCTTCCTATAAGTCAAACCAGCCACTTGAACATGTGTTAAGAACACATCTGGTAACCATTTCTAGACCTCATTTAAAGGTTGCTAAAATACCATACAGCAGTAAGTTCTGTATATGTGTTGAAATCAGATTCTGATTCTCAAATCAGACCAAATAAGGCCATGATTATTACCACAATTTCTTTAGCAGAAGGAACTGTCCTATATCTTCAACGTTACCTATAATTGTTAATATCTGTCTTTAATATGCCCTCATCTTGATCCTTCTGTCTGCTTAACTTACAAAGATGTTTAGTGTGCTGACAAAAAAATGTGGTAAACATCTCAATGCAGAAGATACACAAGAAGTGGAAACAGATTCTTTGCTCAATGGTAACAGATGCAACTTATTTTCATAATTAAAACCAGTGGAGGGCATTTCAGTTTGGACTCCTCCACAAGAAAAACTTCTTCTCTTTTTTGCTCAAATGCGCAAAAGCAATGCCAAATCAGTGATGTTTTGCTTTTGTTCATTTGAATTTTGCTCCATGACCACTTGGCAACTGCCTGTGCATGCCATGGTAATGCAAATGAAAAACAAACACTTTCACACAGCTAGGAATAGTATAAAAAATAAATCCCAGTGATGACAATATAACCAAAAAATAGGCCAAGGGACACTTGGATCGCTGCCTGGCAGTGACAACATCATTTCAGCCCCAAATCTGAAGCACAGTGTCTGCTTCCCATTGCTTATGGTTTTCACTACATACCTTACTGAGCAGACGCAGCAAAGCTAATTACTTTATTCGCATATAACTGTAATCCAGATAAGAATAGTGAGTATCCACAGTTTATTAATGGATTGACTGATTGATTGATTCCAAAACTAATATTTTCATTTAGGATATTTGAAGCATGGAATTGTTGTTTTGTGTCAAGGTAAACAACACCATAAATACTGGGCTGAAACAAGGCACTGACTTCCTTTGTTTATGAGCACAAACATGTGGGTCACATTACAACACAAGTATAAACAAACATGGAGGCACATGGCAGGATTGCTGCCCAGTTTATATAGAAGTTCTGCTGCTATTTTGGATTTCACAACTTTGTCATGGTAATGTTAATTGCTGTAGTAATCCAACAAAACACTCAAAAACCATGTCGAGGGAAGTGCTGAGGCAAAAGACAGGAAGCAAACTGTTACAACCAGTGTTTTATAGCAGAGACAGGCCACCTTGCCTGAAACAAAGACCACCTTCGCTAACATCCTAAAAATCAATACACAAAAAGAGCAGAAGCACTATTACAAATGTGCAACAGAAAAAAGCTATATGATAAATGAGTGTAGATATGGTTTAGTTCATTGACAATTAATTAAATTGATTATAAGATGAAATGCATTGAGCTCAGGGTAGCCTACCTCCTCTGCTAAACCATTTCCTGGGGAAAACACTGTATGTCTCATATTTCACATCCTACTATTAGACAAGGATCACTAAAAGTTTAAATCATCTGTCGTGGTCCAGTGTTTCAAAAGTAACCACAAATACTAAATATAACTAAAATATTGAAAGATTATAGATGTGTAACACTAAAATAATTGCAGTAGATCTGGAATCAGCATCTTAAGAATCAATCACATATTATGAGGAGGTTCCTGCTGATTGTAGTATCCCATCTAACTAGCTGACACGATAGAGACATTCAAATAAATCAGGCAATAATATTTTGATCTTATACAGGCAAATTATGTGCATGTTAAAATCAATTTCTTGTTCCCTAATTTAGCTAGTAATAAAGACAGTAAGTATAATTTTTAATCCCCAAATGTAAACAAATACATCAGTTATCCAACACAAATAAAATAGGCTATTAATATTATAGTATTAACATGAACTTTGTTTTAGGCACAAAATACAAACACAAACTTACATACATTTATGTAAACTTGTAAGTAATGTAGACAACAGTCAAACTTACTGATATTCAAACCTCAGTTGATTAAGAATATGCAGTACTGTTTTATTGTAACTTATATAACAGGAGCCTGTCTGCTCTGATTTGTGTCACACTGACATATGTTATGTTGTATGTGTATCTTATGTATTTGGTGTTTATCGAACCTGTGGAAAACATAAATAAGTCTTATTTGTAAATTATGTAAATTATGTTGGTTATAGAACTATTAACTTTGGTAAAACAATTTAATCAGTAGTAATACCTAACTTTGGACTTGTTAAGAGCTTACATTTAGGAGTAACCGAGGGAAAAGAAAAAAGGGAGTGCAAACATTTTGTTTGAAATGAGCTTAGTGATAATTGCATTCCATTGAAATGCGCAGAGCAGCCCTCCATTACAAGAGTGAAAGCCATCACACATGTATCCAACAGCACTTATAACAAAGTTGCTGCATACAGAGAGATCTTTGTGGATTTTGCAGAGGGCTATACAGGAGCAGCAAGGCAGGTGTCCCACTGGGTTACAAGAGCCAGAAGCTTTGCATCTGGATCATTTCCTCTGGCCAGAGGGGCTCCACATTGGAACCTCCTCATAAAAAGGCACATGTGCCAAAGAAGCCCAAATCCCTCTGAATCCTACTGCTATGTAAGTCTGCATGTGGTGGCAGTAGTGACAGCAGGTAACAAGCTGTGACAAACTCACAACTTCACAGAGAGAGGGAGTAGTGAAAATGATTCATGCTTTTTGTCTCACACACTGTCAAAAATGCTCGCACTAATGGCCAAATAGCCTGAAAATGTGTTTCTGCATGAGGGGTGAAAAATTTGCATTCTTCAGCGGAGTAAGGTGAGACTGATGGCAGGAGGATTACTGGAGCGGCGGAAGATGAAACCAGGATAAAGAAGAACTCTGAACCATGTAAATAAGACTTCTGCCCTCTCTAAAAACGATGCACTCCTTTTCACATTGGTGCACTCTAAGCTCAATACTCCCAGGACAACCAGTTGAAAGGTATCCTTTGAGGAGACATCCTGCCTGTGAGTGAGTCCCAAGAGGAAGCCAGGAAGGACTGAAATGTGGAAAAAGAGGGTTGGACATTTTCCATGGTACAATCTTGTGAAAATGCAGGAGTGCTTTAATGCTTTAAGAAACATTCCTTCGATAGGCTGAGGGAGTCACAAGAGGGGAGACGTCAGGAGAAATCATGCTTGGCTCAACACAAAAAGCACTCAGAGAAATGAGATTTAATCTGCTGAGCTTAGAGTGTATTAGCCAGATGTAAACAGTCAGTACCAGCTGTGGGAAAGATAACTTCTACAGCCCCGCTGCTTGGAAAAACAATGCATGAAACATCAAATATTACCAATGAAAGAAACTCTGCAAACAGAGATATTTAATGGCCAAAATAAAACTTTCACACACTGGGGACAGCACAATTGTGGGAATCAGTGGGTTCAGGTTAACTGGCCACAGTGAAACACTTTCACTCTGAGAATACTCTCCTCCAGGCCTGAGCTGTGGGAAAGGGAGTTCATGCAATTACATCACATTGATTTATGGGAGACAGAGGAAAGATGGGGAGAGGATGGAAACTGAGCTGCTTGGAGGCGGTCCAAGATTAGGTCCCTGAAGAAACACAAGTCAATAGGTTTACACCACAAAACATGATGGATCTGAGACAATTGTGTGGGGATGAATGTGGTCAGACGAACGTAGGCATCACAATCAGGTCAAACTGATCTAAAATCATTGCCTTACATTTAAGACTTAAAAATACACAACTCTCTGAAAACGTCCATAACTGTAATACAGAAGCTTCTTGAACCAAAGAAGCACATGCAGATAACAAGTTTGGAATAGTAAAAACAACCCTGCAGAGCTACCTTTCAACTCTCAACTCCATGGTACTGATGACAACTGTCTTGCTCGAGCAGATGCTGTTGATGCTGTCTTGAGTATTAATTGGGGGTAGTGATGAAACTGTGAGTAATGCAACCAAGCGTGCACTGCAGCGTTAGTGGGGGAAGCCTATCTCCATCAGCCCAACACAACTTAACAGTTGTAAATAAACAGCCCATTTAGTGTTCTGCCTTACTATCTCAGGACCACAGGAGTGGCCACAGCTGGGATATTTATGGTGAAACATGTTACTGCTCTTCTTCTTTAACATTTGCACCTGAAAAGCCACCTTGCTTCCACTTGTCTTGTCTATGCACGTACAGCAGTCCTGTGAAGCTAACCAACTGTGTGACTGTGTGACTGAAGTGCTAATCACCTGTAGAGATAACTAAAGCAGCATTCATCAAATTGCCACACGTGAATGTTGCAGACTGTTAAAAGAAGTCTTTGGTAAAATTGAATATCTATTAAGGATTTCTGTCATATAGTCTTTGCCAAAAAAATACAGAAACGTATGAGCCTAAACAACAAAGGAAAACATTTAACTCATTAAGATCTAACAAAGCAGGAGGTTAATACAGAAGGCATTCAGTATAATGACTTGTGGCTTTACAGTAGGAGATAAATGGTTATGTTTTTGAAGTTTGCGAAATATCTGCAATGTCTGCAAAGTCTCAAGCTTCTTGGAAAAACAACAGATCTTTGGTTCAGGCCAAAAGCAACAGAATAAATATATACATACAAAGGGCCGGCCAAATATTTGATAGGAGTGTTTTGAAAGCTCGCAGTATAGACTAGATTGTCAAGGGTGAGGTAGGGGGGTTGCTCTAGATGTGGCAAATGCATTGAAAGCTTACTCAGAGTAAGAAAAGGTTGGACATCTGTTCCTTGTTACATAAAAAAGCAGCTTGTCCAATTCCAAACTGCCTGCAGAGATAAGCAAAAGTGGTTTTGGTAATTGCTCACAACATTGGCTTTCTCCTCCTTCATTGTTTCTTTTGTGCATCATTTCCATGTGGTGAGATCAAATGAGATCATGTCCGGTTATTTACCGAGACAATTTTTTTTATTTAAGTATTAAAGGAGGTAATATAAATCTCTATTTTATCTGTGTTAAATCCTGTTTGTCTGTCTGTCCAACTGAAGCACCAGTTTGGACGTGTATGGTCTGTATGGCTTGACAGATAAAGCCAAGAGAACCTCTTCACATCCAGGGGTTTTCAGAGACACCCACAAAATTAACTTGGCTTCAACATTGGTGCTGAGGCATTTCACATGGGATCTGACTCCTGCCAAGTGTTATCGGGAAAGATGATCTGGGCTCGTTTCTCCGGGGGTGCAAACTCTTGGAGAAATGCCTGAGCTGTCTGTTTATTCCTCAAACACTTTTGAGTTTTGAGTGTCACAACCAGGTGGTCACAATTAGGTTGCACAACTTTGCTTCTGGCCTGTCGCCCTGATGTGGGATGGGTGACAAATCAGCAGGAAGCCATCCAAGATCACCTGATGTTGGGCTGAAAAAAAAATTCCCTAAGAGCATCTGTACTCTTTTCTTTTTTTAAACACTTAAATTAATGAACACTGCAGCCAATTTAATTTTACATGCTGGAGACACCTGCTGTGTCTGTGCTATCTCTGACAAACACATGTGAAGGTGAATGGATTCTACTGCCAGCAATATTAGGACTGAAATACATTTTCATGAAAATATCAAACTCCTTTAATACACTTCAAATGGTTAAACAGTGGCTAGCTTTCTTATGCAGGGGTTTCTCTTTTTCTCCTCTAATCTTCAAAGAAAAGAAGATGGAGAGAGGTAAGGATTAGGGGAAAAAAAGAATTACGCTTCATGGTGTGCATGTGTGTACCCTAATAACTATTAGCAAATAAATTTTACAGCAGAGGAAATACCACCTCATATCTATTTTCCTCTTTCTTCTTAGAAATCCATATCTTCTTAAGAATTCCCTTTTGAAGTTGATCCACTGAGTTTATAAAATGCAGCACATTCCCTCCACAGTAATGGCAGAGTGGTTTGCCTGTGGTCGTAGCGTCGGCTGGCATTGACCGACTGTTTGCCCAAAGGACAGAGGCCGTGTTTTAGTGCAGTGACCCATGAATGCTGTCTGGAGGAGCGCACTTTTAAAGTGGCGGTGGGCTAAAAATTTCATAAAGCGCCATCAAAAAATCATGAGGCAGTGAGGCGCTCAGTCTTTGCTGTCTAATTGTTTTCCCCTCTGAGGAGTAAAAATAACTGTCTACAACATGTACATTTGATCTGCTGTTAAAAGGCAAAGGTTATTATTCAGTCAGACAGAAGATATTCAAACAAGTAAACTCAACGCTGTAAGAAGCATGCAGTGAAGTTGTCCGAGAATCATCACTGCAATCTTCACGCTGGATTGCTCGAACAACCTAAATAGGCTTTAAGGCTACGTTGTCAGTAACAGTTCAGCACTTCTTTGTGCTTCACTTTTCCACCACATGTGGTCTAATGGAGTTATTGTGGGCAATAAAGAGAATAGCACTGAAGAGACAATAACAGAAAACCCTAGAGGACTTTATGTGCCGTAACCTCAGGTGAGATAACATTATCACTCAAGCAAAGACAATCACGAGGATCTAAATGCAAACAAACAAACGGCCCTCACCTACACTGCTACTAGTTAATAAATTCTAAAGATTATCACTTCCTGTTCTTTAACATGCTGAAGCAATACAAATGTCTAACTCGGCGGTTTGTGATCCTGGCAGGAGATACATCATTAGCCAGCTCTTCCAGCAAGTTTCCCCAGGTAGAAGTTGGAACCCGCTGTGGATTTTTTTAAATCAAACACTGATCTGTCCCCCTGATGCTGTGGAGGCTGACAAGGAGCCCATATGTCTGATAGACCTGTGGCAACTCTCACCTGGTGGGAGGCACTGTAATATTGCTGTTATTCCACAGCAGCTGCGGGGAGAGATGTGGTGGACAAGGTGTGTGGGCTTCAAAGGCAGCAAAAAGCAGCCAGCCTAACGGAAAGAGAAATGCTGGGGCTTTTTAAAGGTACTTACTCTGATATTGACATGATATTTGAATACAAATGCACATAATCAGATAGCAAGAAAGGAGGAGAATCACATTAGCCCAGTTATGTCTACTAAAGTTTACACCATTCAGTTCCGAGTGAAAATAACAAAATCTCTGCTTGGGTAAGGTTTTTCTGTGCCATGTTTATGAGTTGAATGTAAAACATTTAGCCTGGATTCAAGCAGAGCCATACAGTAAATATAAAGCAGCCCCATTTCCAAGTTGAGTGCCAGCAGCACCCAGGCTGCAACGTTGTGTGTGTGTCTGGGGGAGCTTCATGTATATTGGTGTTTGTGTATTTGAGGTCTGTTCGGTTATCACTGACTGGAACGGCAAAGTGTTATTAGCAGACTGGGATGCAAACCCAAATCATGCTCAAAATAAAAATCTTAAAAAGGTACTCTATAATTCAGCCACACTGAAAAAGCACAGACAACAAACAAGACTGTGTCACATACACCAACTAACAGTCCTCCCGATGTCCATTAATCTGAACTGCACCATCTAGGCTTCATAATCTAAACATGAGAAAGTGAGTTAATGAGCTAACATCCAGCTCCAACACCCGACATGCATTTAATTTGTTTAAAATGATAATGGGCTAATTATCTGGGTCATCATTAACAACCTACTGTCCATCCTTACAATAATTTGTGCACTCTAAATTACCAAATCAATTTGTGTAGGGAGCAAGTGTGTGCTTGTATTTGGGAGTAACAATTATCATATCACATTATACTGTGTAGCCCATCGCCAGTGATTAAAAATAAACAGGATATTTACAGGGGCACATATCCCCTTTAGGCAGAAGGAATAAAAATGCAGAGCTGAACATGTAATAAAATAGGGCGCATTAAAAAAGCCCCAGATGTCTAATGAGGGCCTTCTTGTAATGCTCTCATTCAAGAAACTTGGATAGAAAGAGCAGGAGAACTTGAGGAGGAGAACCTGGGAAGAGAGAAGAAGAGAGAGGAGAGAGGGGTGGAGCGGAGGAGAGTGGGGACACAGTTGTGGCTGGGGCAACAGAAAAAGAGAAAGACCAGAAGCTGGGAGAGAGTCCCATTTCATCAGAAAAATGCCTTAGTCAGGAGACGAGAGAACCATTAGGCCCAATGAGTCACAGGGAGAGGCTGTAAAAACAGATCTGGGCTCGGCTTGCAGAACCATCCCCGAAAAAAGACAGGCAAAATAAGGTACGATGGCCTTTATGCCCAGTAGTGTGTATCCTCATCAGTGAAGATTGATGTTATATACTGCAAAAGCACATGTAAACATCTCAACATGGTTTTATGAATAACTGTTGTCACAGAGGTTTGCAGTGGGCTGCAAATAATGATTATTTTCAATATTTGCTAAATCTGCTTATTATTTTCACAATTGATCAAATAGTTGTTTGGTCTACAAAATATTAGTGAAAATAGTGAAAACTGGTCATCACAGTTTCCTAAAACCCAATTTTCTTCAAATTGCTTGTTTTGTTAGACCAACAGTCCAAAACTCAACAAGATTCAGTTTACAAGCACATACCTTTGTGAGCTGGAACTAGGCATTATTGGCTTTTTTTCTTGAAATATTACTTCACACTTCAAAACACTGAAATGTGATCTTCATCAAGTAAGTGGTTAATTGACTAGTTTATTCAGCTCTAACGCATGCAGTAAATGCTCAAAATCTCAACAAGTGTGGCGCTGCAAGTCAAACAGCCTGTTCAAAAGCAGAACACTGAAACAAAATAGGACGTATAAACTTTGTATTGAAAATCCTCCAAAAAGAAATCAGCAACTCAGAATGACACTTTTGCATGTTTGCAGACAGAGAAGCAAGCTCCAGCCCTAACACAGAGTCTATTCACAGTATGTACTCTGAAAATACAGACAACAGTGATTTCTTCATCCACCACACATCTTTTCTGCAGTGATTCACAGTGTATACAGTCCTTTGTTTGTGTTGATCAATGATTCCTCTGAAAATCTTTTACAGGGACCAAGCAATTTATGCTCATCTCAAAAGAGTTCTTTAACTAAGAAATGATCAAACTGGCACCAAATATCTTCTATAGTGAAAAGCTCCAGTGTGAGGCAGTGAGTGTGGAAAACAATCACACAGCCATAAAATGAGCTCTTCCTCCCTGGTGCTGCTTGATTAACGCCCAGCTTCCTCCTGCCCAGTGTGCTAGCACTGAACCCAATGTGAGTCAACCCTGCACTACTGTGTGAACTTACTAACAAACTGGCTGTTCGTCTGACGAACAAAAAACAAATACCTCTGATTATACACATAAAGGATAAAGCTGTGTGGTGCTCTGCCATTTCCTTTGTTTGGTGTTCTTTCAGGCAGAAATGTGCTTCAACTTCAACATCATTCAGTGGATCAGAGTTGTGCTCCAGTTTCTCTAAAGCCAGGCAGGTAATCTCCCCACCCCTTAGCCCCGTGTCACATAGCTATCAGTGCCAGACTTCCCGGCCAGCCTAAGCCCCTCTCTGAGCTTTGACTATACCTGGGGGATGAAAAGAGCACAAGGTGATGAAAAAAAACCTTCCGGCAAAGGCATAGGGATTTACTGAATGTGAAGGTCCTCAGCAACAGCCTTTAATGGACACCTTAGTGACACGGTTTATTAGTTCTGAAAAACATTATGCGGAGGAAAAGATGGCTGGGGGGATTTTCAGATATATGTGATTTGAACATCCCGAGACGGGGCTGAGGTACCCTCTACTAAGCGCCTATGAAGCCACGAGTCCTTTGCAGAGCCTGCAATCTGCCGAGCCCAGCTTGTCAAATACATAACTTTTACCTCATTACCTGCTCAGCACAGCCATTATTGAGGGAAATAGGGTGAGTGCAAGATAAGCACAAAGAATTCTTGGGTTGAGCACAAACAACCGGCCTGCTTCCTCCTGATAAAAAGGAAGAGGAGAGGCCCCTCAGCTTCCTGCTCTTGGTGAACTCTGGGGCCGCCAGCTGCCATGCTTAGGTCATTCACTCCTTCCTGGCCCATATGGAGACAGGCAAGGGCCAAAGGAATGCATAAGTGTGTGAATATTACTGGATTATGCAACATTTTCTCTTGTGCACGCAGGAAAGCGACCGCACACTAATCTAAAAGCTGGTTTTATACTTGACACCAGGGTTTAACAGGAGTTCCACCAGAGCTTAGGTTTTAAATAATTTCAGAACACTTTACTTAAAATGCCCAGAATTAGCATTTATAAGTAGTATATAAACTACTACTACACTATAATGTAGTTTTAAACAGATATATTTTTAAGTGATGTAGTTGTCATCAACATGAATGCCATCAGAAATTTGTAAGAGACAACATAATTTGTCCAAGGTGACGAATCACAAGTCAAGTTTGAATTCAAATTTAGCTGAACTTTCGTATAAATGTTAATAATTTTAGCAAAAGAAAGTGTAAATTAATGTGTGTTTCCATCCAGTACTCTAATGCAGATATTAGAAGCTGGGTCGACAAGAGTTGGTGGTGCTAATTATCCAGTCAGGGGCCATTAAACCATTGCAGAAGAATGCAAGAATACTGCACTGCTGAAACCCCAACATGGATATATTTTTAAGGAGGAGCATGTCAGCCATGGTGTGCGTAGGCTTTGTAGCTTCACCATAACCCCTTAATGGACAACTAAAAAGCCAGCTTTAGGAAGGCAGCAGGCTTTAATATGACGTGACCTTAAACTAAAACTGCCCTCAGCAGACAACAGCAAACCACAGGGTTGGGACAATAAGCACTCACACAACGCGGTGAGGACACCGTATATAATAACACACACCTTCATGGCTTGTAAACAGCTGATGAAAAACACACCTTTCCCAGAGTAAATTATTTCTGCCAGCTGAAAAGCAAATTTCATTTTCTCATGTCTCCTGACAACAAAGATGCCGAACCCATTACTGGCTGAGGCCTCTGCATCACACACATTAAATGAAGGGTCTTCTAGCAATCGAAAAAAGCAATTTTCTCATTGAGCCAATAGATACTCCATTTAGTTCTGGGCTCTCTACGGACCACTGCTGCCGTAGTGGAGTTGATACAGGGGAAAGCGAGTGTAGAGTGATGACCCAGCCTCGTTTTCCCTCTGCTCTGAACCCATCGATATGGATACAGACGTGCTTTGCAGCCTGGATGAGGAGTGGAATGAAGAAAGGGAAGATGAGAAAGGATGGGGACACGAGGAAGAAATAATAACGGATGAGGCAATACAGAGGGAGACAGATAGAGGAGGTGGAAGGAAGGTTGTGGTGAGGCGGCAGGAATCGGGGATGTGAAATCAGGGCCGGTGATCAAATGACTGGCCAAAAAGGCAGCAGCCTCATTTGCAGGCACATCAGCTGATATTAAAGAAGCAGAGAAAGCGTGAAAGTGTGAGTGTGAGAAGGAAAGAAGTGGAGAGACAGAAATTGGAGGCACCCAACCATGTGGAATCACAGATTGATTAATTTCAGGCCTTTAATGAGCAGTGCTCTGCCAGGCCAGGCGGCATAAAGTCAGTCACCCTGTCCCTCTCAGCAGGAGCCGCCATACACTGTAATTCACACTTTTATATCTCTGCCAAGGATTGGGTGGCAGAGGAGCAGTGAACTCACACACACACACACACACACAATCTCTCTCTAACACTTCCTTTCCTATTCATTTGTTTTTGCTGTTCGCTTCATCGCTGGCACTGTAAATGTGTGATTAAGAGCAACACATTATCAGAGGCCCTATTAAAATGAGTGCACTGATCACCAGTGGCAGGTCTCACACCAGGTGTTCTGAGCCTGTGGGCGGAATAAATACCAGCTTGGCTCAGAGGAGATCTGAATCCACTCAAACATGTTCCCTCCTAATTGCTATCCACCGCACTGTTGCTGCTAACCTTTATTCCCCGTGTAAATACACTGTAGGTTTAGAAACCCCATTGTTTGCATCTGTACTTATCCTGTAGACATCACTTGTGTTTCTGAGCAACAAAACTATTTCCGAACACTCATGTGAATCAAGCTGAGGACAGAAAGGCTTCAGGCGGAGTTTAGTCATCCGTGTTGGCAGCTGCTCCAAAAGCATCAATACTACTGTTTCTTTTTTTTTTTGACAAGGCAAATGTTCACCCACAACATGGTGAACAAACACTCCTCTGTTTCCAGTTTGTGTGCCTTTCTTTCTATAAACTGTAGAAAGGTTAGGTTTAGGAGGGGGGAAAAAGAAAGAATAAAGAGGGTGAAAAAGAGTCACAGAGAAAGAGACAAATCTTCACATGATGCAGCAGTATAGCAGCCCAGCTCATTAATCATGGTAGGAGCTGATTTGTCAGTCTGTCCAAGCTGTTGTGGTGAGATATGACTCTTCTCTCCTCTTTCCTGACACCCTGTCGCAGCCTCAGGGAGACGGAGAGCCGGAGTGAGTGGTTGTGACTTTAACTTGAGGCAAGAAAGCCCAGCAGAGCACACTCACCTGGACACTGGTGTGTGTTAATAAGTCCCTTGGAGCCAATCTCCTCAGGCGAAAACTGATCATAACCTGATTTCTAGCCGTCACAGTAATGTTCTAGTCTTGTCTCTCTGAGGAGAAACTTTACTCCAGCACTTTATTTCCCCAGCCGTTGTTGTACGCTGGTCAAACTTTTAAGTGAACCAATGGCAAAATCACCCTAAATTCACTTAAAAGTCACACTGCATATTAAAGTATGTTAAGAGCTGACAGGGCGTCCTCAGAAGTATTGAGTTTTCTTTTCCAGAGCTCTTGAATGTGTCATGTTTGCTCCAGTGGATATCAGACAGAGAGAGAGAAAGAGAGGGATGAGGTGGTCAGGGATGATGGATCCCATTAATGCAAACTGACAGTGAACTCCTGCCCTACAGCAAAGGTAGCGCCGTCAGAGACATCCATCTGGTGACCCCTTACATCCCTGCAGACAAGCCTCCTCCTCGGTTATGGTTGGACCCCCGTGGGAAGGATGCCAGCTTGAAGACTGACACACATCGCTCCGGATCCTCCCTGATGTCAGGTTTCTCATACTATAACCCACTATTATCTGAAGACTGCATATTAAACCACATCTCACAGACATGGGCAACTCACCAGAGGGTAGGCCTGATGTAGTGTTTGTGCTTGAGTGTGTTTTATTTTCTAAAAGGAAAGACCTGACCTGAGGTTAACTCAACGTGGTGTAACAGCCTAATAAACGACTTAAACAATTAGGATGATGCTTTCTCCTTCATCTCTCCTTCAACGTGTTCATTTTGGTTTCTGCGACTCAACAGAGGAGAAAATGTAACTTGCAGCAACAAAGTGAGCCGCTGTAACACGGAATCAAACACAGCGCCCGTTAGACACGCTGTTGTAAATAATGAGCCCGTGTTCCACAAGGCAGTCACGAAAACAAGCGATGTATTCAAAGTGCTATCATTTAGCTTCCATTTCAACGCACAGCGTTTAAGTTGCAGACACTTTTGTAGAGCAGAGACACGTTTCTTACCTCAAAGCGCTGCTCAGTGCAAACCTCTGGCTGTGACAGGGTGTTTCACGGCGAAAATGTCACTAAACAGCCGATTTGAGAAGCCTGGGACTACTGGAGGTAAGCGTTCAAAATAAACAAAACTAATATAAAAATGCCGATCAGTTGGGATGTCCACGGGGGTGAATTGTACACAGCAGCATCCAACTAATAAAATCCACCGCTCCGAGATCTGCGATCTGCGATCCCAATTTGGACAAGCATGCAGTGTTGAGGGCAGATTGGTATGCAAACAGTTTTCCGAAGTCACTGAAAGCGGAGCGGCTCATCCAGCAGCCTGCTCTGCTCCGGAGGGCGGAGACTCTCCTCCGACAGACACACGCCCCCGGTTTACCTTCTCTGTTGTCACTCCTGAGTTATTTGGACTGGTAAACACAAACTTTTTACCATCTGAACCAACAGCAGGGAATCACTTGTCAAAACTAATTAAACGCTGCCTCTGAATTAAAGTTAATACATCGAAAAACTGTATTCTCCTTAATGTTTTTCCTCAGATTAAACATAATGGATTTTACAATTCATTCACTTTCTTACCAACCACTCAAATGTTAGCAGCCAGTTAGATTAGTTATAACTCTTAGTTTAGCATAGGCTAACGGTAATCACAAAGGCTGGTAACGGAATCAGCTAGCCAAGCTCTGCCCAACTATGCCTAGCTGTGTAGTGTAGGCTATTGCTCCTAAGTGCAAAAACAGACAAATTGCGTTTTAACAGGGTTTATCTTGGCAGGAGCAGTAACTTCCTGAAGTCTCATCATCGCCTGTGAGGTTGCCAGGCTAACAGTGGAGACTTCATCTGCTCAAAAATAGCAGGCTACACAAACACCTTTGTTTTGGATTAAACAAAGGCGATATAACTTGTTAATTAGTGAGCTTTAGAGGCTTAGGGAGTGTGTCAGGTTAGATGTTTCCCCCGTTTCCAGTCTTTGTGCTAAGCTAAACTAAGAGGTTGCTGGCTCTAGCCTTATAGGAGTAGGCCTAACTATCGATCCTCTCATCTAATAGGCTTATTCCCATAAGTACTGCTGTAATGTCAGGATGCTGAGTGTTAGAAAAATGTTTTTGTAATCTCATTTCTCATTAATATCAAATCCTTCAGTTGCAGAATTACTTGAGCAGAATTCTGACTTCAACCTTTTTCTTTGGATTGAGACTTTTTAGATTAAAGGTGGGGAATATGATTGTGGAGAAATTCAGTAGGCTACTATGAGAAGTAGGCCTAACGTTACCATGACACATCAAGTAATGTATCTAATGTTAACCAAAGCTTAGTTTACTCTACACAATTTTAATTCCTATTTGCCAGTACCTGAGCTTGCGACTGTCAGGGGCAAATCAGTGATTGTTCGGCTCTCGCCAATCACGTGTGAACTACTCAACGACGCATTGACAAAATGTAGTTTGGAGACCTGCCATTGACTGACAGAGTCGTTGTCAGCTCATGTAGTGTGTGACCCCCTGTCACCGATCAGTTACGTAGTGTGAACGCCACAACGACTTCAAGACTCCCGTTACAAGACAGCAAGTTGTGTAGTCTCAACAGCACAGCGATCTGCTGACACTGAAAGTCGTGTAGACTGCACAAGTCTTAAGTTGTGGGTTAACAAACTGTCACTACAGTTGCTGCTGCAAAGCTGACAAGAAGAGAGGACGAGACGGTCCCAGATCCAGCACGCCAGCTCCAGACAGCAATACCGACAACTCTAATCTGTTGGCCAGTCATTTAATGTACCTGACACAGAAATCATGGCTGGAATAGTGTTGTGTGGCTTGCTCGAGCCACTTTGTTTGTCTCCCATTTACAGAGCCAGGGCTCCATAGGATTTTTACAGTCCAAACACTGAACTGTAGGATTTTTGTCACAAAATAATCATGCACGACATGTTTATCCTGATGATCTTTTACACACACAGATATGATTGAAGTCAACATCTCAGATGAGACAAGATGACGTCGTCACTTGTAAGGAAGACACACGACTGCTTCTTGAGAGTATCCTAAGCGACAAAGTAATATGTGTTTGTGAGAGTAATGAGTATTGCTTTCTTGAGAAACGAGCACTAGACTGTTTGATTCCAGCAACAGATAAGTGACAACTGATAGGCAGCTGATAGTTATTGTTTGTCCCTTGTTAATTATTCATGCTCTGTGCCTCTCTCACAGCCAGAAAACAAGAGGATTGCTTTTGTTTTGGGTTTGGAGGGGGTGAGAGGGGGGCCTGAAGTGTTTTCTCTCCGTCTATGATCCTTGTGTCACAAAATCTACTACAGATGAAGAGCAAGATAAGCACTCCAGAGACTGATCTTTTTGCCTTCTCCTCTAAGGTCGTGACACTGACATTCCCAGTGGCATACGCGATACATCCAACCCCCAGTCACCTTGTGTTGTCTCCTGATCCCTTTCTTAATGGCCCTTAAGAATTCTACTATTTTAAGAGCATTTCTGAAGTCAATAATAAACGATAACCAACTGCTTAAAGTGAAGTTTAAAACAAGGCAGAGATTAGCTTGCAGAAAGGTCGGATACTTGTCAGGAGCTTGGTTCAGACGCAGGGCCTCCGCCTGCGTAAGAAAGGTATCACAGGAATGGCTTGGCTGTAGAGAGAACAGCTGTGAGGTATTTTCTTTTTGGCTCCTTGGGTATTTTCAGAGGGCTCAGGGAGTAAAGAAAAGCTGAGGTGAATCACTGACTAAACTGCCTCCTCCCCACGCGGCCTTTGAGCGCTCACATGGATCATTGGCGTTGGAGATAAGTCCTCTCTTCAGGCCCTGACACAGTTCAGTTCAGTGATTATTTGTTTTTTCTTAGCTAATCAGTGATTGATCAACAAATGTAGGGATCTGTGCCCTTCGGGGTGTAGTACACCGTTCAATACACAGCTCCAATATCAGTTTACAGTCTCAGTTTTTGACCTTTCAGTGATGGTCTAAGTCACTTCGCAGAAATTCAAGGAACGTCTTAAACTCATTCAAGGAAGGATTTATAAAACTGGCAACTGAAAATCAAGGATACAATTTACTCTCCAACTTCTAATTAACTTATGATGTGACTCAGATGAAATGATGGAAGGTTTTTCTGCTGCGGGGAGCGAGTAACTATTTATTTCAGTGAAAGCTATCAGTGAAGCCATGTGGATGTTGGATTGGACACTGTGTTCACTGCATTTGTAAAAAAATATTTTTGTCAGGCATTTGTATACAGTGTACTGTACTGTCTACAGTCTACATGTTCCTCCTACATCCAAGCTGCTGGCAATAAAATTTACTCTTGTGTCCATGTTAATCACTTATAGGCCGCTCTTCACATGCACATTCTTATCGTGCACAAACCCATTTAATTCAATTTACACAGCCTGCACTTCAATTTCACACACACACATAGCATCATTCCACATGCTATCTCATTAAACAGGCTGTGGACATGCTTCACAAACTCTTACAAAGTAGGCCTTATTGTTGTGCACGCGCACACACACACACACACACACACACACACACACACACACACACACACACACACACACACACACACACACACACATACACACACACAGATGCACACAGTGGATGTAGTCTTAAGGAATTTCCCCAGCAACAGTCATTTCACCATTCTGTGGTTGTTGAAACATGGTATATATTGTGCAGGTTTAAAATGGCATAAAAGCTCTTTTTCCATTGCAACTGTGCAGCTTCTTTTCCATCGACACTGACATTAGTAGGGTGTAGTGCAAAGGAATGGTTTGACATTTTGGGGAGTATGTTTATTTACTTTCTTCCTGCGATTTAGATGAAAAGAGTGATACCACTCTCAAGTACAGCTGCAACAAACAGTTATTTACAGTATCAATTAATCTTCAAGTTCTCGAAAATAGTGTAAAATGTATGTCAACATTTTTACAGAGCCCTGGATGATATCTTCAGAGTGCTTCTTTTGTCTGACTAACAGCCCAAAACCAAACAATATTCAATAATATACAATGATAAAAACCAGTGAGAAGCAGCAAATCCACATAGGAGAAGCTGAACAAATGAATGTTGCTTATAAGTTATATAAATTATGGACTGATTATCAAAGTAGCTGCCGATGAATTTTCTGTTGATGAACTAATTGGTTTAGCTCAATTGTTAAAGAGGTCATATTATGCTCATTTTCAGGTTCATAATCTTATTTAGGAGTTGTACCAGAACAGGTTTACATGGTTTCAGTTTTTTTAAAACACCATGTTTTTTGTCATACTGCACATTACTGCAGCTCCTTTTTTCACCCTGTGTGTTGAAGGCTTTGTTTTAGCTATGGAGTGATACATCTTGTCTCTAAATGATCCTAGTTTGGATTAGCACACGCGCAGTTACTAGTTAAGGACTACTAGCCAATCAGAAGTAGTGCAGGGCGTGTCGTGAGAAGCCGGTTAACAAGTTAGTCAGTTCAGCTGTGTATGTTCCCCTTACCAGCTTAGCAACATGGACGGGAGCAACAGTTTCAAAGTGGTGAGTTATTCACAAAAAAGATATATAACTCAATAAAGGAGAGGGTAATAGCCTAAAAGCATAATATTAGCTCTTTAAGTTTGCAGCTAGAACCAGGAGGCAATTAGCTTAGCTTAGCATCAACAATGAAAGCAGCTCCACTGATAGTCTCTAAAGTTGTAAAATCCAACGTGTTATATCTCATTTGTCTAATTCATACACAAACAGAAATGTAAAAACAGCAAGATGTGGTTTTACAGGACAGTACGTGCTGTAGCCTAACTTTTTTTTTTTGAGACACAGTGACTTCCTACCACTGCTACCTATCTACCGCTAAATTGCATGTCAATCTAACAGTGACGGCAAGACTTTGTCTAGAAGAAATACTTCCACCATGTAACCCTCCGCAAAACCATGACTTGTCTTTAATACAGTTTTATGTCAAAACTATTCACATTTACAAAATTCAATTAAAAAGTTATCTGGAAACTTACACAAAAAACACAGCAGTAACACAGTAGGAAGATGAGTCACAAAAGACTAATGACTGCTTTTATGATTCATTTTCATTTAATTTGCGTGAACAAACAGACAAAGTCATGGAGGTCTTGTCCCCAACTGTGTGCTTTGCCTCCCATTGTTCTGATAAACTTAATATCCCGAAGACACACACAGAAATACACAAATGCAGATGATGCAGACACAAAGACTTTAAACACAGCATTGCAGCCTCAATCTGTCAGGATGCATCAGCCAGCACCCGCGGGATATGTGCCATGCCTCACGGATTCCTGCCCCCTCTATGACTCCAGGACAAGGATCGAACTGAGACAGGGTGTAGAAGGGCAAGACTCATCTCCTGGATGCCCTTTAGGGGAACCACACTCACACATTCAGTTACTCTACCACTGAATAGGCTTGAGGTCCTTAATTTTCCATTTAATTGTCTGAGTCATAATTCGGTTTTCCAGAATTCAACTTCAACATTTGACTTAAGGCGAACCTTTTGGAAAATAGCTCTCCTTAACCTAGCTATTTAGGCAGAAATCACCTCATGAGACAAGTGGCAACATTACCCCCCACCTCCAAGAATTTGTCTGAGACACCACTCAAAATCAGCATGCTTTCACATGGAATAATCTGTGAATTCATGCATCTCCATCTGGCTTTGTGAGGCCGTCTGCGTCTGTCACTTTGCCAAGCTGATGGAGGACTAGCGGAAGGTGACAATAGAAATAGACAGTTTCACTCTTAAGCTGGAAGGTAAAGAATCATCTTTATGTGGAAACACCTTCATACGAACAACTCTGGATGTTATGATGTGTGTTACCTGGCTGTAACCTAGCAACAAGCCCCCAACATTGTTTAGAAGAGTAATTGGACGAATATGTAGGAAGAGGCGTAAAGAGGAAAATGTATTAAGACACTGAATCTGAAATTAGAAAGCTTTTAGAAGTGTCTTTAATGCTTTTTGTGTTGAGCCTGCTGTGTACTGTGTTTTTACTTTTTCTCTGTTTCAGTGTGCATTCCTCTGGATTAAAAAAAACACCTGTAGGCACTCTAGTGTAAGGCTTTCCTCCGCCTTAATAATCACGGATGCCTACCTGCTGTAGCTGCAGTCAGTGACAGGAGCCCGAGGACACAAGAGAGTGCGAGGGAGGAAGAGTGGGAGGGGAAGAGTGTAGAGATGTATGTCAATCTGTGCAGATATTTCATACACCTATTCTTTCAGGAATTCACACAACAGAAACATCTGCTGGGTCTGAGCTTAGCCCAGCAGCGAGAAAACACACAAGGCACCGAGGCTGTGGAGCAAGAGGAAATGGAGAGTGTAAAGATGGGAATAAGGAATGACGGGGCGGTTTTTGCCCTTGTTCCCTATTTATGTACAGTAAGTGTGCTGACTGACTCTCCCCATCTCTCCCACCTCCCAACCCCGAATGCAGTCATTTCACTGCTGTCCTGCGGTGACAAGCCAAGCGTGGCTGAACTCCCTCCATATACTGTACCTCCAGTGTTCCCAGGAGGAGGAACTGCCTGGTGAATGGAGGAAAGTAGGCCAGGGGCAGCTACCACTGCATCCCCTTCTCCTCCTCCAGAAATCTGATTCACCGGGAGGGAAAGATCCATTTGTCTGTCACACCGGATTTCTGTCCTTCACATTTTCATTTGTGGATTTCATTTACCTCAGATAGGCTCTTTTTTTAACTCTGTAGATTTATTTCTTATATTCACTCAGTTGTCGTAGTTGTGCTATACATTGTGTGTGTGTGTGTGTGTGTGTGTGTGTGTGTGTGTTTGACAAGACGTCACTGTTCAGTTTATTTCAAACAGGTCAGAGCCATTTCTTCTGTCAGGGGACTGTGGTTGTGTGTGCAGCACAAGTATGGAGCTGTGTGGTTACTGGTTCAGCCCAGACACATTTTCTGGTCTTGGAAGTTGGAAATGTGACATATAAAAGATTTTTTTTAAATGAATTATGTTTTGTGGAATGAGTTGTTGGTCCGGTGCACTGTAAAACATTGTAAGCTGGTTAAACTTGTCTGTAAGAAGAAAACTTCAAACTAAACTGACTTTACTGAATCACCTTTCTCAATGAATAAATCAGTAGATTAACTTACTTCATAGTCCAGGCTCTAGGAGAGCAGTTTGGAGAGACACAGAGAAATCAAAAGGATGGGAAGCATGGGACACATATTTCATCATTCATCAGATCATTTGTATTGTTTATAATAGATTATAAATCCTGGAATCCTTTTCTATCCAGATTCGCTCGCAGCTGTACCTACACCAGCTCGCTCTGTCTGAAAAAAAAAACATGAGCACAGAAAGGATGCTCATGCATGATTTCAATGTTATAAACTAAAATTCTGGCCAAACCTTGCACAGTGACATTGCAAGGTAGGTCAATTATAACACCGGCATCTTTTCATATCACAGAAGACTGGACTATTGGCCTCTCCCAGTGCACTTCTACTTTCCAGTGTAATGAGCTGATGATGGTTCAACTTTTTCAAAGATGCTGCTATAGCTTATAATGTGACTTTGGTAACCACAATAACTACAGCATGGGAAACAATGCAGGAGCTATTTTTACTGATATCTGAATTACACACCTCTTCACCAGAAAACAAACAGATCAATGAAGACAAATGGTATTGGAGTATGTTTGGTAGGTTTGGTTTGTTTGGGCCAATAACCAATGTTCATGATGTTAGCAAAACTTGCTGCATTAATTATGTCATATTGCTAACTATTTCTATTTTAAGCTATGTCACATCCTATTTAGCACTGTGATGAGATAATACTATTTGGATAGTAGCATCCTGTGGTGTAATAACTGGAGGTAGCCAGGAGTTGCTGTGGTAACTGGCAACGTTGGCAGCTGCTTGCTGTCTGAGAGCATCTTCATAAACAGTTTTTGTTTAGACTACTCTAGTTTTGTACTTAACTGATTGTAACAACTTTGACCAGCTACAGACTAAACATTAACAATTATCAACGCATGGAAAAAAGTGAATGAACTAAATATTTGGGTGACTACAAATCTTTGTACTGAACTGAACAATTAACATCAGCAAAGGGATTTCTAATTTCCTCCTCTAAATAAAGCTTAGTCTACATTTGTTTTGTCACACTGACATGTATATTACAGTCACATTTGCTTTCCCCTAACATACTTTCAGTATGAAGGGTCTGTTCTTCATTTTCCGTAAAGTCCTTACAACTTTGCCGTTTCTGTTGGAGTCCCTTTTGCAACAGAGCTAGAATAAAGACATCATGGGAGGTTGCCTTGGTGGCCTTAGAGGAATATGGGGTTAGGGGCTGAACTGAATACTTATCAAACTTGGCATTGGTTTCATTATTATTGAAGCAAACAATCATAACAGAAGTTCCCATCATGTTTGATTATGATGATTGATTGATCATGTTTGTGTAGAATACAAGTCTCTATCTATTATATCAGGTTAAACCACTATCTTAATTACCACAAGATAAGAATACAAAAGAAAAATAAAACAACAGTTTCAATAACAAAAATAAATGAGGATAGACACTGTGATATTTTTTTTTAAATCAAACTATAAAAAAACAATCAGTGATTGAATTTCTGAAAATACATGTAATTAGTTTTTAGGGTAAGTGAGTCCAAAAATTTAAATAAAGCCAAAACAAGAATAGAATAAAATAGAAAAAATAAGTGGCATTAAACCCCAAATATGCTTCAACCTTAATTTGACTCTCAGCTGCACAATTACTCGAATCATCAACTGAAGTCACATCACTTCCAGTCTGAGGTATGGATGAAACGGTATGAAAATTTCATATCAAGATTATAGTGACCAAAATTATCACGGTTATCAGTATTATCAGGTATTGTAAAAATGTGCCAAAAATTATTAAAATGTACTGATACACACACTGAAACCATTTCAAAAAGTTTTATATTGAAAACTACAAATACAATTGCCATTTTGTTTGCATAAAAATAAAACAGCAAATACCTTTTGTAAACATGAAAATCATCTAAGTGTGCATTATCAAAATTTTATATTATATAGGTAATACAATGACCCCGTGCACAATTGCAGGAAAACAAATAAGTCTTCAGAAGACAGTGATAGTAACTGCAATGAGCCCCAAAACTGACATAAATACAGAGGTGTCTGTAGCGTTTCTAGATATGCTGGTTGGTTGACTAAACTGCGTAACGTACTGTGCAGTGGACGAATAGACTGCCGACACACGACGCACACAGCAACAGAACAACGTGTAGCGTTTTTACACGCTGTTAGCAAGTCAGATAGACAAACCAAAGCTAAAAGTTAACTCACCCTGCGTTCAATATAAGGTTATTTTCTGCTATCAAGTTTCCCTCAGCACTCTCATAAAAACTAAAATACAACTGGACTTGAGTGACAGAAAAATCTCTGTAACGCTGTCTTCAGCCGTGTTGTCATTGACCCAAACAAACCCACGTTGCATTCTGCTTCTGGGAGACACTGGACAGTGTTTGCTGTAAGATTATAACTGCGTGGTTAACCATACCCGGTTATCATGGTAATTAAAATGTGTATGGCAATAATAACCGTCGGGAATTTTACCATGGTTTACCGTTAAACCAGTAATCGTTTCATCCCTAGTCAGAGGAGTTCATGTTTATAAGTATTCCTGTACGATGTTTTACAGTGTAGTTTTGTGGGATGACTGCAGAAGCCTGGATGTCTGGTTTTGAGAGCTTTTAACTGGAAAGCAGTAAGCAGGTGTAGAAACAACGCTGTCATGGTGGTCACTATTTTGTCCTGCCTCCGACCTGTTGGAGACCCTTCTTGCTAAGATTAATGTGGAGACCTGTTAATACAGTTTGAGCTGTTTGGGCTTTCAGAACCATAACTCTTGCAAACCGTCCCACCCCACCGCTAATGTTGTTTTTTTCATGTCCACATGCCGATAATGACGTTCCCAGAGTTTATTTTGGACCTGCTACACTTTACGCTGCAGCCCTTTTACAGACACCCAGGTAATTTTCCTTGTTCCCTTCAGAGAACTAGCATACATGAATGAAATATGGATGCAGCTTGAATTCAGCTCCAGCGGCATCCAATCTCTTGAATCAACTTTGGGGATGTTTCCCTGCCAACTCCTGCTTGGATACCAACACTTCCTTAGCAACTGCATGGCCAGCGGCTATATATGTGCATTTAATGCTGACAGGAGCTGCAGGGCTCAGCTGTTGATGGAACACAGTTATCCTTTTTCTCATTACTGTCTGCTCTATGTGAGATTCACCAGGCCAGAGGACAACCATCAGGGACTTACATGCGTGTGTGCACAGTGTGGCCAATAAGGAGAACAGGCCTGCTCCCTGGAAACACCTGTCCAATACTCTGAGCAGATATATGAGCATACAAACAAAGGATTTTTTCCTCATCTCACTCCAGATGTCATCAGATATGGATGTAAACACAGCTCCCCGAGAAAAATGAAAATTGCGCAAACATGTTCAAAGTGCCAGAACTCACATGCATACTTTAATTTGAGATCATAAAGTACCAATTAGATGCTCCTCCCGTGACAGCAGGGTTTGCTAAACTGTTTCTACATGCACAGGAGATGCAGCCATGCTTCCACTGACAAACACATAAGACATGGAATACTGAAAAACCAGTGTCCAAAACAAAACCTGCTGCGCTGAATGGGTGTTTATTTTGGTACTGTTTCCATGGATAAATGAATAAAGACATCAGACTCAATAACAGGTGATGTCATACTTGAAGAGACACCTGGACACTTTATGCTAGTATATGGATATTTTTGTTTACCAAACAACATGTTGCAGTTCTTGTTAAATCAAGGAACTGCTTATATCAGAGGATGCCTATAAGGTCACTTGTGGTCTTGGAAGAGAAAGCAATATAAACACTGTATTTCTATATTGATCCCCCTCCCATACAGAACTTAGTGTAAGTGGGCTCCAGCACCAGCCCCTAATGGTCACACAAGGTCAGCAGCACAGGCTTTCATCTCCTGAAAAACATTGCATTCAAAAGTAGCTTTTAGTGTTATGCTGCATTCTTGAACTAGCTGGATGGGTCGATGCAGAATTTAAAAAAGCCAGGCTTTCAAATATAAAATAATAGCTGGAAACATGCAGGTTTGATCAACAGACTGTGCAATTGTTTTTACTGTCTGATATGTTTAATTGTTTTATTGTTTGTTAGAAGCTGCTATCATTGCCATCTTTACATTAAAAGTGGATCAAGTGACAATGTTAATGTCAGTGACAAATCCACAGACAATTAATACCCAGTTGCACCCCTGAGTTCTACGGAGTTATGCAACATATTTTCATTGTTTGGGTTTATGGCCCAAATCGTTACTGTTTGGTTCACTCTCACTTCTCTTACAGTGGATGTTTTCACCAAAGCATGACATTACCCTTAAACTGCTGGATGACACAAATTTACTAAAATGGCAGGATGGGGTAATTTGAGGCAAAAGACCTGGGGGTAGTTGAGCCAGATATTTTACTGTAATTTTAAATTCTTATCTATCACCGAAATGATGTGACATTATGCATTTTAGACCAGAAACCATCATCTCATGCTTCTATAAATAAAATAAAGACAGACAGGCTTCAACTCCTATTGTGGGTTTGGACAGAGTAGTGGGAGAAGAACAGAATGGGAGGTCCATTCATCAGGTGGCATGGGACATGATGTTAAACAGGATGACTTTAAAGCAATACATTGATTTGAAAAAACTAAGAGAATTAGCTGCAATGTTTCTTACTATCTAAGTGCAATTGTATGTTGGGACATGGCGTTTCAGTTTGCACATTAAAGTAACATTGATGTCCTTGACCCCTTGTCCTCTCACTCGGCTCAACTTACCCCTCATATATGGAGCAAGTTGACCCAAGAGTCCACTTTTTTTGGAAAGCCATATTTTGAAAACAGTTTATTTAGATCCAGATTGATTATTGCCAGGGATGCCTCACATCCTAAAATATATGTACATATTTTAGTTGGGGGACATTACTGTCATGTCCTCACTTAAAAGACAGCACAAGTAAAAACTGGCTCAACTCATCCAGCTCTCCCCTATTATTGTATTAACCTTATGCGTATAGCCACGCAGCTTTGGCTCTGGAAGTAGAGCGGGTTGCCTGTTAATCGGAAGGTCGGTGGTTTTTCCAGTTCAAGCAGTGTCTGCCCAACACCGAACAGCAGACGGATACAGTTAGCGACTAGCTGGGGAACATAGTGGTGTATTTAGCAGCTAAATAGCCAGATATTTACTTCAGGAGGAATATTTCATCACGAAGACACAAACATGACTCCAAGTAAACACTAATGTTTCACTGTAACCACTGGATGTGTAAATAGGCAAATCTTTGCTCACAAGTTTATTTGATCAACTTCAAGGTGATGACATGTCTGTGTTGTGTTTCAACTTATTTCCGCTGCAGCCAATAGGCCAAAACCTCTGCGAAGGTTTTAATGTTTGTACCCAGGACCTAAAGTAAATTTCATTGGTTGCTGTCACCCAACTGCTGCACTGCAAAATGCAGGCCATTATTTATGACCAATAACTAATACATAAAAAAGAGTTATGTATAATAAATAATAATTTTAAGATTACTGACATGAATTCAAGTAAAATGAAATATTAATTATGGCTTGGTTACCTACGTTGACTGGAAAAGTCATGTTGCCAACACGTTGGTCAAAGAAAGTGGAGCAATGGACAAGAAATGGACAGTTATTTGTCCATTAGTGCAAAGTTGACCCCCATCACGCCTGAGTGATGTGACACATTAATTTACCAATGGATCTCAGTCTCATTACATGAAGATGTGATCGGCATCAAAAGATAATCCAGGTGATTGATTGGAATGGTCTATCATGAGAAACTGAGGCACAGTGGTGTAATTATTTCTATATAAGGACAAGACAAGGTGAAGGTGGAGAGTCTGATTGAACATTTAGCCTTAGATCACCGTCAGTAGTGATTCAAAGCTCAGCCAACAAGCTCAAAGTATCAGCTGTGAAATATTGCCATATCAAAGTCCTACTTCAAGACGCTGCAGCATCAAAAGAATAAATGGCAAACATGTCACATACCATATGAGAAGGTGGACGTGATGAAAAGGGGAAACAATGAGGGGGGAAAAGCAAACGGGAAAAGCAAAGCAGCACAGGTTGGCTCTCGTTTTCTTCTATGTGTCAAAACTCTGTAGGCAGTTTCAGCCAGGGGAAACACCTGACTGCCGCGTTTCAAATAAAAGCTAATTTTTAAATCATAAATCCAAGAGCCCAAGTGCATCAGGGGAGAACTGATGCCTTTGTCAGTTGGCAGTGTACGCACTCTTAATAAAAAGGATCTGATTCTTTGATGTGATATTTATATTCCCTCAGGATGAATGTTCAATTTGCTCTGACTCGATACCACTCACAAAGTGACAGATACATGAAACTTTCACGCGAGATGTGGATTCAGGGAAAACTGCTCATATAAAAATGTGAGCCCCCTCCACCATTTTTTTCTTGTTTGAGCTTTACAGGAAGACTTGTTGTAAATCTGCTCAGACCACTCAGCCAACGTCAAGAGCTTTCAACTCAGCTGCTTTCTGTTAATCCTGAAGGAAAGTGCATTGGTAATTACTGCTAATGATACAGATTGAGGATCTTGGTTAATGACAGGCCCCAGTCAGTCAGGATAGGCAACAGAACCTCAGCCGCCAGCATAACAAACATTGGCACTCCACAGGGATGCGTCCTCAGCCCCATCCTCTACACCCTGTTCACTCATGACGGTGCTGCCTTCACAAGGACAACATCGTTCAGAAGTTTGCGGAGAGGACATATCACTGGCGAGGACGAAGCAGCCTAAAGGAACGAGGTTGCCAGCCTGGTGGCATGGTGCGAGAACAACAACCTCACCCTTAATACTGACAAAACGAAGGAGAGGAAACCTCATCAGCTGCAGTTCATCCAGGACATTGAGGTAGAGAGTGTGTGCAGCCATAAATATCTGGGCGTCCACATCAGCGAGGACCTCACTTGGACAATGTGGTGAAGCTTAAAAAGATCACTAGGAATCCATTACCCTCCCTGCAGTCCATTACAGAGTCCACAGGAGAGCTTCCTCCATTATCAAGGATCCCACCCACTCGCAACACAAACTGTTCACACTTGTACCTTCGGGTTGGAGGTATAGAAGTGTGAAATGTAGGACTACAAGACTGATGAACTCTTTCTTCCCCACTGCCATCAGACTAATAGGTGTGTGGATTCCATATTCATGCCCCTCTTGTACTCCTATTGTGGGTTTGGACAGACTCCTATTGTGGGTTTGTACTCCTATTGTGGGTTTGCCCCTCTTCATGCCCCTCTTGTACATGGCATGGTACATGACTCTACCATGCCATGTTAATTGCACTTTTATTGCAAATCTGCACACTGCTCCATGCATTTCCACATGTAAATAATCATGTATATAGTTATCTGCCTGCACAACGTCAAAGTATATATATTTGTTTTGGGTTTTCTTATATCTGATGTTTACATTTTTTATATTTGAAGCTTATTTTATATCTCTATTTATTGTATTTTCATTTATACATATGTTTTATTTTATTTTCATTGTAGACATTTGATGTGGACAGCAAAGTAAGAATTCAGTGTAGGGAAACTTGGCCATCTGACAATAAACACTTTGAATCTTAATGATGAAAGCATTTTCTTTTCTCTTGGCAGTGATGTGACAAAGCGCACACTAATGGAACAACTGCACTGGTTAAAGGATACCACCTAGGAGAAAAAAGATATTATAACTATAGTGTGTCTTTAGTTATGACTTCTATCATTTCCATCATTAGGGGTTTAAACTGTAGAAAAGGAAACAGTAAGATTAAAATGGGATATGACTACCTCCCTTCTACAGTATGTGGGATAGTGGTTTCAGAGGGAAGGCAGATAAAGACCTGATTGTAATCAACCATTTTTTTTTTACAGAAGTGAGTTCATGTCTGTCTCTAAGCTCCAAAACCAGTGTGCATCGTCTTCTAGTGCTTTGACCTAACTGCTTGTGCCAAGACAAGGCACTATTGTAAATACGTAAAAATATAAATATGTAAAATTGTTATTAGCTCATACAGCAGAAGATGCTTTCCATGTGCAAGAAGAGTGGGAACCAAAATTGAATGTAATTATTGAGGACATGATGTGGGTAGATTTATCTGCAGGTTGTCACAATGGTATGAACAGTTATTCATGAAAGAATTTCACTGTAAGCTGAACATTTGTATTTAAAAAAAAAAAGTGTTTCCAGAGCAGTCTTGTGTTGGAATAAACGTGAAATGACAGAGACCAGTCTTATATTTATATCCAGTTTTAAGGGTAAGAGGAGGCTGAAATATAATGAAAATCCTAAAGATATAAACAAAGCAGACCAAATGTATATTTTACACATACTCCAGTCTGCACAATAGACGATACAGAATAACAGCACAACTATGAAATACAATGGAAGCTTTTCTATAAAGTAGAATCATACTTTACCTGAGGCTATGACCGTCTGAAAATAAGGACATTATAGTGTTGTTGTGTTGGAAAGGACTTGTTAAACTCAGCACCCAATGTCAATGATTATTCAAAATAGTGATCTTTAGACTGTATCAGAGGTCTCTGAGGTAGAGGACAAGTCAAGTCTCAAGTCTTTATAATGAGTGTTGTATCACCTGCTGCGTTCCATCCAGGGTGCTTAATAACACTGCATAGGGATTCTGTAACTGTAACCTGGTTTTCACTTACAGAGCACAACCATGTAATGTGCAATGGAACTAATGGCAGCTAATAAACTATTTTAAGTCAACACATCCCCCAAACTCTCAAACTAGTTTTAACGTTAACTAATAAAACTGATATATGATCTACAGTAAACCTGCAACCTGTTTGCATCCAATGATAATAATTAATGTGATGGCAGCTAGCGGGACATACATTATTACGTTACTGGATTAAAAGCAAGCTCAGTAGGCGTTTTCCAAAAATAAACATTGTTCACAAGTCCCGCACCTCGAGTCCGATTCAAGTCTGAAGTTTTTTGAGGACAAGTTTCGAGTCAATTCTAAGGTCAATGCGTGTGCGACTCCAGTCCCGAGTCTCAAACTCGAATCCCCATCTCTGGTCTGTCTTCAAAGAATAAACAAAAACTAAACATGAGTTTAGCTTTAATTGATAGGGCAACAATATTTGAGACTTTTGGCAGAGCTCTTTTTTTTTTAACTAATGCTTTAAAGAAGTGGAGGAAAAAAAACACTTTAATAGAGAATGAGATGGAGAACAGACTCATTCCAAATCCTCCATTTACCTCATTCAGTATGAACCCTCTTCTAATGTCTATTTAATTCATACTACTAGCGGATTATCGAAGCCATTTGAATTATCATGGAGAGGATAGATTGTGAGACAGCCATGGGAGGTGGGTCACGTTAACCAAAAGGCCTGGAGGAAAGACAAGGAAGGCATGCAAATGAACTATAAAAAGGATGAATTTTCTGCTTTCCCTGTAGATTCCACCGGCTCTACTTATGATTTAATCTGCTATAAAGCTGAGCTCGCTGTGCGAAGCCCTCCGGAAGGAGCCTCTATCCTGCACTTTTACCAGAAATAATGTTACAGATTCAGGAGAATCGTAAGCGAAAGAGGAGAGACAAAAGACAATGTGGAGTTGTGTTAGAGAACAAAGCTGGAGAGAGAAATGGAAGACAAGGGTGCGAAGCCAATAAAATATAAATCTCAAGCATCACGTTGAAGTGACAGGGTGACCTTGTAGTCAGAGAGTGCCATTTATGAAAAGCTAAGAAAAGCAAAAGGACAAGCAAATACAGTTAGGTTTGGACTGTATTTCTTTAATGTAACCTCTCTCTCGCTCTCCATATCCACATTGTTTAGTTGAGGCATTTTGCCAGGTGGCTGGAGTGTATCCAGACTGTGTAAAATCCCTGTCACAATGAGAGCAATACCACACTTTCCTGCTGGTTTTGAAGTGATTAATGATTCAAATTTAGAGGATCGCTACAGATGAGCAGGAGTTGTAAAATGCAATAAAAACCCTGTTTCTGTGTTAAATTAACATCCTACATTATTATTCTTTATAACGATGTGAGATGAAAAGCATGCTGAGAGATGCACTTGTGCATCCACGCAAGCACACAGTCACAGACGTCTGACACAGACCATTTCATCAGCTCATGTCTCTGCACACCACAGGCCACCGGCTCTCCTCCACTGTGAAAATATCTTCCAAGCCATATAAATATTTATGTCCATTAATAGTAAAGAGGCAGCACGAGTAGATGCATAATGCTCTGTACTGGTCTTATTTTTCGAAGGAGATGCACTCCAACTGCCACGACGTCTCTGTCGCCATGACAACAGAGTTCAGCGAGCGAGCCAAGCAGGACTTGGCCCCATCAGTCTGCTCAGACAGAAGTAGCATGATTCTCATAGAGAGGGAAAACAATGTGTATGTTGAGTTGGCTCCAGCAGCAATATGCATGTTAATGTTAACTTGTAGTTACTTAAACATCACAAAGACACAGGTTTCCACAAGAGGCAGTGTGTGCACGGCACGCTTCACTGCTACCTCTGTGAATAGACTACACCACAGATGTCAACATGTAGATATGGACATGATTAGATGATCTCATGACATTTCTAGATATTGTTACCAAACAGCGGGAGCCACGGAATACTTTGACCATATAAAGATGCGGACGCTTATGAGGAGAGCAGATGTGAGGAATTACAAGCTATCACATTCACATTCCACAGACCAATGTGCGCCTGAGTCCAAGTCCAAAATATTGTCTTAACAAGGAGCTAGAGATTTATTGTCCAGCTGTCAGATGTTAGTCGTTGGGGAAATTTTGAAGTATTACATATGAACACATTCACTCGTACAAACAAACAAATAATTTTGCTCTTACTTCAATTCTTTCCATCTCTCTCTCACATACACACACACACGCTGCTCCTTGTGCTCTGGGCTTTAGCCTGTCAGAGCACTGAAGTTTTGTGATCACGGACATGATTTCTCTTTGCACTGACATCTCCTCTGGGAGCAGCGACCATTCTAAGATAGAAGATAGATGGAGAATGAAAGGGGGTTGGGGGGTCTTTCCAGCTACGGCTGGTGGATGAGAAACAAATGAAAGACAGGAAGCACAAATAAAGCTGAAGCGTGTGTCAGAAAACAGAAGCGAGGGTTACTGGAGTGTGTGTTGAACACAGCAGCTCCATGAGGGATTAGGAGGCTGAGCAGCAGGAGCGATTTGCTCAAGAGAGAACAGCTTACTGACTCTCTGCTTTCAAGGTAACACAGTTTTCACTTCCAGACTCAACATGCATGCACGTGCTGGCTCAGAGTGTATCCTGCAAGATTAAAGGAAGTTTGCTCATTGTGTGAAGAAAACTCATAATATCTCCTACCAGAAGACGGAGCAGGAAAAGTTGAGTTTTTTCCTGATGAAAAAAGTTTGTGAGGTGAGGGTTTACATCATGCAGTTAGTCATTTTCCCCATGGTGAGAGAGTTCCTCTGTAATGACAAGGGTCTGTCCCTTAAGCTATCCTCAAAGACTTTCACTTTCCAGCAGAGAGATGACCTTCTGAGAGAGTTGAAGCAAGTTTATTTATGTAGCCCCTTTCAAACTGGCAGCAGCTATTAAAAATCTGTTCTATAAAGATTATTTCAGCTTCCCCAAAATGGTTTTCCCAAAAATGACCATCAGACAACAGCAGCACATTCAGAAGGCTGCCACCTAAGACCTAACAAGAACAAGGAGAACTGACCATGTTACTTCTGTGCTAAAGGAAACAGGTATTACAATTTGGGTTTAATTTTCACAGTTTTGGCCATCATTTCTAAACATTCCCTCATACCACATGAAAACTGTGTGCACACACAATGACAGTAGATCACCTGAGCCAGTTATGGATGTTCATAACAGACGGCTTGAGTTGATAATTTTATAGTAACTAAGGGGTTGTAGTCATCTGACTACTTGTATCTCTTGCCCCATGTGAAATCTTTTTAGCACTGTCATTGTGTTCCCAGATCTCTGCTGAACACAATGTAGAAATGATGGTCAAGGTTATAAAAATGAGACTCAATTTCAAATTCAGAGGTATTTTCCTTTAGCAGCACTATTCTGAATGTGATGAAATTGTCTAGTGGTCGTTTTTTGGAAACTGCAGTTGCAGTTGTCTACCCAGCACGAGATGAAGGCATGAGTGAGTTTGTATGGACAAACATGAAACCTATTGCTCTTGTTATTATTAGAGCATCCGTTTTTCTTCAAATCTATTTCTTCATATTTGAGACTCGCCTGCCATTTGACACTGCTTTGTACTGTCTACACATTAGAGGTGATATTATTTGTCCAGACTGCAACCCCCAGCATCCTCCACTTCTATCTGCTGTGAGGAGAGAGAGACACCCCATGTAGAGATAAAATGGACAAGGGTGTGGACAGAGAGTGCCTGCAGTAACAGCAGGACTTTCCCATACACACACACACACACACACACACACACACACACACACACACACACACACACACACACACACACACACACACACACACCAACCCCATGTGTCCCACTGATATCCCCCTAAAAAAGCATGAACCCCAGAGAGTGAGAGAGGAGGGTGGGGTTTTTTTGGGGCAGGGTAGGTTGTGGGTCAGTCTCAACTGTGCCTGAGGACAGTGAGACAGCAAAATCCAGGACAGGAACCCACTCGCACATATAAATACACACGCACATGCCACTCATTGTTATTAATACAGGTCGTCAATTAGACTGACCTACAAAGCCTGACTGCACGAAGGCTACACAACAAGCTGAAACAGACTGACAGGGCTGAAAACACTCCAAATCCCTCCGCTCAGCTCACTGTCTAAAAGCCAGGATTAACTCACACACACACGCACTAATAAACATAAACATTTATAAAATTTATTAGAACTTATAAATTTATTTTTTAAAAAACATGCGGTAGAAAAATTCTACTAAAAAACTCTTCTTCAACCCCAAGACTAATTTACAGATGCAGTAACATGCAGAGAGGCACATAAAAAAAACAGACATGGGAGGAGCGCCAACACTGAAATTAGGCAACTAATCTGAAGCCTTTGAAATAGCTTTCTGTGCAGTTGTCAACAGAAGAGACAATTAGTTCCAGCATGTCTGTAACTTGTTTCGTTGACTCTGCAGGTACAACGTATTGCGAGGAAGCTGGCAAACCATGTCAACAACACGAACCTGCAGTGAGTGATATGAATACCCTCACCTTTTTGTCTGTGTTTTTTCTTTCCTTCATCTACAGTGCAGGGGGACATATTGAGTGCACTAGCAGAGGTGGAGGGGGTGGTTGATAAGGCAAGAGGATGTTCTGAAGGTGAGGAGGCTGAAAGTTTGTCCTCCTGTGCCAGGCATGTGATCTCAGTTAGTGGGCAAGGACGTGCCAGGGGCAAGCAGTCGTGTTTGGCTCTGTTCCCTGGACCCAGACTCTCCGCTTTCATTCATGGTCTCGTCTTAAGAGCATTTTCCTCCTCCATTGTTACACAAGGCCTATCTAAAGGGTTTATGCCTCTGACTTGTGCTAAGCACTAGGGGTGACAGAGCCAGAGCTCGTCACAAATCCTAAAACCCTCTACAAATGCTTTCCTCCTTCCTCGCTGCCTTCTGTCTTTATTATTGTTTTCTTACTCCCCTCTCCTCTCTCTCTCTTTCTCTCTCCTCCCTCCCTCCCTCCCTTCCCTCACCCCCTCCCTCCTCACTCTCTTCATATCTTAATGCTTATATCTTCTCTCCACTCTAACTGTGACAGTGGAGTGCGGGCATGCTCTAATCTAAGCCAGATGAGCTAGAAAAACACAGCCTTCCTCTGCCGGTTGCTTTCCCCATTAACCAAGAGGCCCATCATTTCTTTCTCCAATCACAGGGCAGCCTTCTGAGGTTTACCATTATGTCTGCATATGCACTACAGCAGACCAGCCAGTAAAACTCCTCTATGAGTGATTTATAATGACACTCAGTGACTTTGCTGCTGCCATGTTTTATCTTCTCAGCGCAGTCTATTGGGCAGTGGCTAAGAGCCAGACTCATGGCACCTGTTGAGAATACAGCAGTATCAAGCCCGTCTTCATAATGTACTCTTTTTATGGTTGGGTTTGGATTTGCAACACATTAAGGATCCTGAAGGTAGTTTTTCAGGTCATGTGGGCGCAGTGCAGCGTGTAAATGTGGCTCCTGATCAAACCAGAGTGTCCAGTCGCCATCAGGGTTGAGCTGAGGCTCCATCCTCTCCGTCATGGTGAGTTTGAGTTGAGGCTTTCATTTAGAACTGACTGAATCCCGCTCACTGCTGAGGGCAGAAGGACAATCGTGTCCCTTTGGGGAAGGTTGCTGTCCCACCCTGTCACTTTCACTCTGTTATCCACATGGCAGACTGCAGTGAGGCAGAAGGAGATATAAGAGGGAAAGAAAGGGAAATGATAAAGTGGACACCTAGCAGAAGGCTGGAGATAGCTGAGAAGTTTTTTTTTTAATTATAGGGCTTTTGAGTCAGCATTTAACCGTCTTAAGTAAATAATTTTGGGAAATAAATCATTTGCTTTCTTGTAACCGCTCTTATGTCTGTAAGGTAAATATGAAGCTACCGCCAGCAGCCTAGCAGCAGAAAAACTGTAAACAATGCTGGTAGCCTGGCTCTTCTAAATGTAAAGAAATCTGCTAGACAGAACCTCTAAAGCTCACAAATTGAACATGCCATATCTTATTTATTTAACCTGTACAAAACAAATAAGATCTTGTAATTTTACGAGAGATTATGTGTTTCTTGTCTGGGAGTTATGGTAATCTGAGCTAGCTACCTGCTAGCTGTAGCATCATATTCAGTGTACTATTCTGTTTATAAAAAGGCTTTAATTTATTAAATGTAACCATGACATGTTAGTCAACTAATTATTGTATTTATTAGCAGGTGTTAATCTGGCAGGCCAAACAATATAAAAACAACCCTAAAGTTGTTTCTTCATGCATGTTTTTTCAACCTAAAATCCACAGACATTCAATTTGCTATGACATTAATCAGAGATAACCAACAAATCCTCACCTTTGATGGAATAGAAATGGTGAATGTTTGGTATTTTTAATCGATAAATTACAAAACAGTTAACTATCAAAATACTTGTAGGCCTACATCTTTTGTTGGTTAAAAAAATCATTTTAATTCATTATTTGTCACAGCAATAATCATACATTTTTGAACATACTGCATTATCAGGGCTCTTCAAATTCACCAGTAACACGTTATATCTTGTTTGTTTAATTGGTACATAACTGATATATAACAACAGCAATTTTATGGGGGTTATTTGCTGGAAACAAAGCCAGACTAGCTGTTTCCCCCCTGCTTCCAATCTTGGTGCTAAGCTAAACTAGGTTGCCTTTAACCCCTAACTCAAAATGCTTTAGCAGATGAAATACATTTTGTATGTCTTCACAGAGCCAAGAGTTCTGCAATTTGAAAAAATAATGTTGCGAATTCAGAAACTTGATTTTTTAACACAGTGTTCACTCTTGGGTTGGGTGAGAGGAACCCTGTGGCAGCTGATGATCTAACATCAGGAAAGGTGAGGAGGTGAAAAGGAATCTGTTACATCCACAATCATGAGCTCCTCTCTGGTGTCATGTACTGCAAGCTAAATCAAGCCCTATCGATATTCTCCCGTGTATCTTCTCCCTCATACACTATCTTTTTCCTTCTCCCTTATGTTACCCCTTTCACCAACCCACTTTTAGCTCACAGCAGAGGATACAATAAGTGAAGATAGTGAGGTTTCAGCCAGCAGCAAGATTTAGGAAGTGAGAAAAAAAGAAACTTTCCTCTATCAGTTTATCATTTTCCCAGTTCCCATTGTGACTACTCATCTATTACCTGGCATTTCTAAGATGCTAAGTTAATAACACCCCAACAACAGCATGGTGCAGCAGGAGAACGGGCTTAGGACCGTACAATAACAGCCTCACTAGCGAGCATCACATGAATCAAAATGACAAAGCCAATCTTGCGAAAAATTCTCTTTTGCTGGCAGTAAACTGCTCGGCTCTCTGGATGGATGGATACGAAAGTATAAGCTGGTGAAAGTGAGTTAAATTTAAAAAGTCAAATTCATTTAGGTGTGCAGCCTGTACAACCCCGCCTCTTATTCCCTGCGGCAGAGTTAATCACATCCTGGTTTATGGGACTAGTATTCTTCCCAGTGATACAGGCTTTCACATTTTGTTAGTGCACGTGTATCATAAAGACCTGTCAGTGGAGACGGGGAAGGTCAGTAAAAGTCGAGTGAGTTCACTTATCCCTGCAGCTGCCTGTTGAGTATAAAACTAACCAGAACCACAAGCTAACCTCAAGAGGGTACAGTAATCTCTATATATGCTGTTCGCCTTCACTATTGAATTCCGCTGCCTGTAGAAGAACAAGAACTATCAAAGCCATGAATGCAACAGGTTATCAGTACAGTTAATCAGAAATATGTGCATTATGTTTGTGTGTTCAGATTTGGCCAGTAGTTATGAAATCAAAAAGAGTACATTTAACTCAAAGTCTCTCCTTTGGCCTCACAGTTTGAAAACGTCTGGTCCAAAGAATGCAGGAGTCCCTGAGCGCAGTGCTGAGATGGAAATATAAAGTATGGGAAAAGCAATGCTGAGGAGAGAAGGGGTTAAGACTTTTTCTCCATCCAGAGCCCAGGTGCACCATGTCCCACCCCCAGTCTGTGAGAGTCTCCATGCTGGGGAGACCTTTAATAGCCTTGAGATGGAAGCACACTATCCCCAGTAGCCCATAAAAGACAGTGCTCCTCTGTCCCATTCCCCCCTGTCTGTCTGGTATGGCCTCATAAAAGACTTAACTGCTCTCTCATGACCCTCTGTCCACTGTTGAAGCGATTGGTTGGATCCTCAGAAGCAGGGGGTGTGATAGGACAGCTTTAGACTGTAAAGGACAAGGTGGTTCACTGCCGAGCTCAGCCCTGTCCTGCTGTCTGGTCAGCCTAAAGAGGATCCCTTCCTCCATGATAACAAACTTAGGCTCAGCCTGAACATTTGAAATATTACTAAGAAGTGTTGTTCAAAAATCTCAAAAAAGAACTCCACCGATTTAGCACTGTGCTCCTACAACAATGTTGGGCTTACAATGAACAGTTTAAATGATGAAATGTAGCAGAACCAGAAACATTTTATGCAGTGCATTATTTTACCTTGTCAAAACCTGGTGCCTACATTACCCAAAATTCATGTCTACTGCTGACAGTTTGATCAGAGATTCAGGTGTGTTATATATGCTAGTAGCGGCTAATGTATCCCTGAGTCTTAGCCTCAAACAGAGACGAGCGGGCTACAGTGGTCTGGTAAGCTGACTTCTTTCTAATTCCACACAAACATTTCTTTTTTTTAAAAACTTGCAACCAACACAAATTGCCCAATCAGCAATATATCCAAGTAAACACATCTCCCTCTGGAGACACAAATGGCGTTATGCTACTTGTTTCACATGTGCAGCAGTACTTCCTAAGATCTGCAAAATACTTGATGTGTGAAATCTATACAGGTGAGATTTACTGCATTGATATTTCAAAGAGTGTGAGGTATAGTAACGGAAAAATGCAATGACAGTTCAATGACCACTGTCTGTAGTTATGTTAATTCTCTCCAGTGAGTAAGGTGGATATTGTCAATAGTGATGATGATGCTCCTGCTTACAAATGCCTTTGCTTTGCTTATTGCACTGAAGGTACTATTTTTAATGACCTTTTGTTTTGTGTAGCTTCCACTGTAGGCAAGGATCCAGTGTCACACCTAAGTATAGCTGGGCAAACACTGGATTTTTGAGTTAAGCTGAGCTGAGCTGAGCTGAGCTGAGCTGAGCTGAGCTGAGTTGAGTTGAGTTGAGCTGAAATGACTTGAGATGAGCTGAGTACATTCCAGTTCAGTTCTTTATTGTCCCAAGTGGGAAATTTGGCATGCAGCATTGCAAAAACAGGCTTCCAAAGACATCAAAGAGACAATATAAACTACCAACCAACAATAACCAAAAAACAATTATAAACTAATAAAACAATGTTTTAAAAACAGCACATGGACCGTCTTATTGTTTTAATGACTTTTTAAAGAAGGTGTGACCAGAGAGTCTGCAGCAGTACAGTCTGGTCAGAGGCTGTGGGGAACTTTTCCCTCGATTTTTGCTTGTGGTTTGGCCTTTCTTGTTTTTCTTCTGCTGGGAGAAGTTGGGTGTTGTGACCAGTACAAACGCAGCACCCTGGGATCCATCCCTCTATCTCACCCTTGCTGACCTCTTGCTTTTTGTCACGATGCCGGGGCTGAGTGGCTGCTCAACTAGCATGGCTGAGGAAGTGTGTGGCCTAGGGGAGGTCATTAGTACCAGCCAGACCTTTTTTTGTACTGAAACGGGATCACCTACACACACAGACACACTCCTGCTTAATAGAAGCCACTTTAGTCTGACTGCAAACACCTCCAACCCCCCTGTCTGCTGCCCACAATCACATCCTCAGCTATTTCCTTAAAAACCTCTCTGTCCACCCCTGACTCTCTCTCTTTATCTCTCCCTCCCTCCCTCTCTTTATCACACACACACACACACACACACACACACACACACACACACACACACACACACACACACATTTGACACACGCACCCACAGGCATTCCAACACATTTGTTTCTGTTTCTACATCTGGCCAATGTTTTACTCTTCCATCTTTGTTTTCTAGTGCTCTTATGCCAAAAAAGTAATTAGGTCATAGTTTATCTGAACAACAGTACTTGCACAATGGTTGCATCTTCAGCGTTCTCATTTATGAAAAGGATATGTATACACATGTCCTCAAACTGGCTGGATTAAGAGTTTCTTTCTGAGGTCAACAGAGCTAAAAGCCTCAGATGTTCTCCCAATGAACTCATCCTTAAGCTTATTGAGCTAAAACATCTGGGCCCCCTACTTTCCCTGTACAGCTTTCCCCGGAGATGGATCCTTCAGGATTCGGCTGGTGGGCAACACACATATAGTGTACACACACACACACACACACACACACACACACACACACACACACACACACACACACACACAACACACACACACACACACACACACACACAAAACACTCATACTGAAGCGCTATGTTGAGTGACAGCACCTGGCAGGCTATGATGCACTGCTTATAAGTGAAAAAAACAACAGCAGTGGCCCGTTTGTCATTACTCCTGTTAATGTGGCCCAGCTGTCTGCTTGTCACGTGGCGCCACCACCCATACCCAAATCCCAAAGTGCTTTGTGTGTGTGCATGTGTCTGTCTGTGTGTGCCTCGGCTGGCTGCTCCTCCTGTTGAAAGCCCCTCAAGAAGGAGAGACCGGAGGGCTGTGCAAACCGTGTGATGTTAAAGGTATGACGGCACAACTGTGATCATTACAGGGTTTGTGGAAAAGGCCAGATCCCCCACCGACATGGTCCAGTGTAAACCTGATTCCTTCTGAAGAAGAGACAGGCCAAGCGGAAGAAAGTGAGAAAAAGAGCAAAATATGAGACAAGGAAGGGGTCTGAGAGAAAGGGACGGCACAGACAGCCACAGCAGGGAGCATGCTGTTATCCGTATTAGACTGTCAATGAATCTCATTAACCAGGCTTCTCTAATCTGCATCCGAGAATATTCCACTGAAGGCCATCCGCTCTGCTCCCCAACTCCTTCCTCTCATTTTGATTACGCTGATGCATAAATTTACCATTACTTTTTCTTTTTTTATTAAAAGGAGCCAATTTAAACCCCTTGAGAAGGCTGTGTCTGTTTTTCTCTGCTTCCATTATGTCCAGTTGCCTGTCTTCACATGTGAAACACAGCAGGCTGCCATGTTAAGGAGATCCACTCTGCACTCGTCACATCAGGAGAGGCTTGTTTTCCACCATTTCAGCCCCACTCAATAAGCAGTGGAAATAAATGGGCACTCATGCTGAAAGCCTGTCTTTTCCAAATGACAGCTCACTAGATAAATACAGCCAAATTATTGCCAAACTCACAGTCACACTAAAAAATTTGGGGTTGCTTGAACACGGTAACAATAATTTCTGAGATGCTGACAACAGTCCTCTTTATTTTATCTTTTTAGATTTGTTAACAGCACTTAAAGGCGTTGCTTGTGAATTCTTTTATATTTTATGATCTGTTTATGTGTGAGTGAAAAATAAAGAAGCAAAGGGCAGGATGTTTGCATTTCCAAAATGGCATGCAGACTTCCCCCCATGAAAGTTGAGGACAAACTCTCAGCGACAAAGAGGTGTCAGTTATCTGTCGGTCACATGTGACACATGACAGTGCCCCAACAGGAAGGTGTCTGGTTGTTAAGCCAGAAGGTCTGCCCCCGGGGAGGGGTGATTCTCTTTTTATTTGCCCTGTATTTTACCTTAATTAGAGCAGGTGGTATCCAACGCAAACAAACCTGCCTATTGTCCAGAGACATTAAAACAGTAATATTTGATTGTCCTCTGAGATATTTGCATGGCATAAGATGAAACAGAGGAGATTAGAGGTTGGAAGCGAAGAGTCATGCAAGAGACATTCCCAACACCACACATGCTCATTTTTTAATCATGATCAAGACCTGCCAATATTGGGAAATCTGAATTCCAAAGGCTGTTCGGCATCAAATGGAAGCAGCACAGCCTCGTGTATCTCCCTAACATCTGACAGAGTGACTAATGGGAGCTACTGAAGCTTCACTCCCCGAAAACCCCCAAACTTAAACACCCTCAATGCACTCAAAGGCTCTCAGTCTCTCCCTTTACGTCTTCTGAAGCAGCCTCGACCGTAACATGCAACTGTTCTGACACATATCTTTAGGTCCAGACTGATTTAATGATCTTTCCTCAAAGTCCTCTCCTTTTCTCGACACTCTCCAGCGGCTCGAGGCAGCATTCCCATAGTCCTGTGTGTTCTCAGGGTGTGTTCTTGGCTCTGAATGTGCAGATAGGATAAATAAATCACAGACAGGCCCTCTGGAGAGCAGAGAAACTGGCTGGAACGGACCACAGGGAATAAAGAAGACATCTGGTGGAGGAGCTGGAGCCTTTCTAGTGAGGTGAAAATTAATTATAGAAAGACATTCAGATACAACACCGACTAATACTGGAGCCACTTACACCAGCTCTTCATAAGCTCATCCTTGTGTTCACCAAGATTAGTTGTTAATAAATATTTACACCTAGTAACTGCCAGTGGAATGAATTTACTGTACTGTACTGTACTCAAGGAAAAATTGAGGGAAATATTGTACATTTTACTCCACATTTATTTGACAGCTTTAATTATTGGTTACTTTGCAGATTCAGGCAACATACAAAACATCATTTTATAAAATAGTGTATTGTTAAGGATTAAACTACCCAATAATATACAAAAATAGGTAAAAATTAGCACTACATCGACTAGCCACAACAGTAAAATGGTTCTCTTTTACAATGGCCATTGTATAAAAAACAACACATTAATGCATCAGTGGTAATAATCCAAAAATATAATGTACAGTATAATAGCTGTTGTATAGTAGTTTAGTACAGTACACTCACATGGGTAATTTTTCAGCATTAGTAGTACTTTTGCTAATAATTGTAACTAACTTTTACTCAAGTAATAGTTTCAACACAGGGTACTTGAGTAAATTATCTGAATACTTATTCTACCACTAGTAAATGCCAGGTGTAGGCTAACTTTTGTGGAATATTAGAACCAACTGAGAACGCTAACATTAGCTCACTAATGATCCATTTATAATGAAGGGTAAAAGAGATGAAATGTTAATATGGTTGATACATATCACCCAAGACTTGATAAAACTGTGTTTAATAATGATATAAAGAGTTTTCCCCATCACAAAAATAACACTTCATTCCTCAAATAACAAAATGCTATCATGTGCAAACACACATCACTTTATGTCTGTGGTAATAGCAAAGATAACTTTCTTCTTTCCTTTAACAGAATAAATAAGTGTGTGCAGTTTATAGCGTAACCAGGCATTTGGTTACCTGATTGACGTGATTATAGGAAATAATAGAAGCCTGTTGTTGCCGATGGAATATGGGTTTGGTAGGCCTATGTCTAATATCCTTTTTTATATTTGGAGAACGCAATGTAGCCCATAATTTGCATGACTTACTGCTGAGTTATATATAAAATAAAGACATGAGTTCTTTTGAAATTATCCTTATGGCTCTGCATTATTTAACTTGCTCTGTACCAACCAATCCAGTCCTTTTTACCTGTTGAAATACCTTTAAATGGCCAAAACATCCCATGTAATGAGGTATTTCACTTTCCAGAAAGTGATTGCAGCTTCTACTTATTGACTGAAAGGTAGATTCTGCCTCAAAAAGACCTGATTTTATTCAGAAGAGTTATATTTGACAGATTATAAAACCAAAATTGTCACCCTTTTTCTTTCATATATAATAACATTATATTTTTTAATGACATACTGACCACCAAACCAAAAATGTCTCTGGTTTTCATTTCAGAAATCTGGTCACCTTAACTTTAGCATAATCAGATATCACACTCATTCTAAACTGCACACACACATTTCTCACATTTCACATTTCTTATATATATAAGATAGATTATGATGCTAACTTATCTTCATGTTTAGCTGCATAGTTGATTGCTTTTGATTGGATGGTGCAAACAGATGTATACTTTCAGTCAATTCACAGATTACTAACGTATTAATGGCTTAGACATATTTTTGTTTGTTTTAATAGTACAACTCCATTTAGCAGTTGCTAATACCTTAGTAGCACACAAGTTAAGCTGAGAAGTTGTTGAAAGGAAGTTGTAACAGTCTCCTCTTTTTGAGTTAAAATGAACCACTGACCAGAAGGATCATATCTCTCTGTCAGCCAACTAATTAGTTGACATTAGTTGATTAGAGGGTGTATGTTGTCTGACAGCACATACGGTTAGCCAATTTTGGAGAGGCTGTCACATTTGTAGTCCATACACAAATGCAGCCATGAAAGCAGGAACGGCTGATCCCCTATCAACCCTGGTCCAGGTGGGATAGTGAACATAGATCCCATTAAACACTGTAGCTGCTGCATTCAGTAGAGCAGGGGGGAAACCCACATGGACTAACCTCCATCTGCTATGGTCAGCTTTGGCACAGTCAAAAAGACTTACTTTATGTGTTTGTGTGTGTTAATGTACAAGAGTGTGGAAGATATTGAGAGAAACAGAAGGAGATAGATGGAGCAGAGAAGGAAGTCAGGCGAAGGAGAAAAAAAAGTGAAGAAGAAGCGAGAATAGCCAACCGCAACAAATGTGCTGCCAGGCTTAGTATCAGGGTGACAGGTGCATTATCATAGGTTAATGAGAAGCCTAGTGCTGCCTGTAGCTTCAATCAGGGGCACACTGCCTCCACTACCACCTCCATCAATCAGATGAGACATAAACTCCCACTCAAGCGCCAAGCATACACATTCACAAGCACACATAGACTTAGGTGTATGCAGCATGCCAACACATACAAACATGCAAACATTCATTCAGTGCATAGATCGTAGCTCATTAAAGCCTGTGGGGTACACTGATACAGCAATATTGTGGCTGTAATTTGGTACATAAGATTACAGTGTGATTATGAGGTATTTATGGACACAATGAGAGATAATTAGCACCTCAAGCAAAGCACTAAGGTGTGATCATCAAAAGATGTTAACTACAGCTGGTACTGCAGTCTGTGATCGCTGTGGAAATACAGATTATTTACTTAAAGGCCCTGAAAGCATTTTCTTCCCAGTCAGATTTCTTTTTATGGGTAACGGCATCCTACACAAATATCTTCAGCCAAACAAACAATAGTTTTTACAGGCTCTGATGGAAAAAGGTGATGTCATGTATTTCAATGCGCCAATCAGCATTTAGTATTATAAGAATTAGTCAAGTGTCAATCAAATCTGATTAAAGTCCTGATGAAGCAGACATGATAGATTTTTAGTTAATAGGATGTTGAGACATTTACTTCTAGGGCTGCAATATATGGATCATTTTCATTTCATTACCAACATTATCTGCCAATTTCTTTGTAAAATAATTGATTTGTTCCATCTAATAATTGTCCAAAAGTAGAGAAAAATGTCCATCACAGTTTCCCAGAACTAAATGTGACATGCCTTGTTTTGTCAGACCAACAGTCGAAAAAAAAACAAAAATCATCTGGAAGCAGGGACTTATTTTGGGCTTAATTGGTTTTTAGGAACTTAGATAAAAATAACCCAGTACATGTAAAGGTTTTGCATTCATGTCAAGCTAACTTAGCATGTGTTGAGTCTTAAAAAGTTACAACAAACTTAATGTATTCCAGTGTTTCAGTGTTTTCCTTCAAATGTAAAACTGCAGGTTTTAGGCCAGACGATTGCATCAGGATGTTGATTAAACCATTGTCTGTATCCTCTTTGTAATGTGAAGAAAACTGACACCTCTTTTTTTAGTGCCAGAAGGACTGTTTTGTTTTAACTGTTTCATTGACACTTAAGATAGGGTGTCAACCATTTTAAAGACAAGCCCTGTTGTTCTCTATGATTAGTTTAGAGCAAAAGACTGTTTATTCCTGCAGACTGAAGGGGGGTTTCACATCTGGGATTGGCGCTCTTTTGTTCAACCAATAGCAACGTAGAACAGTAAGATGCACCCTTCCTAATTGGGTGACAAAGAAGTTAACCAAACGACCAATGGCTATGGACCAAAGCCATTTGTAGGAAAAAGGACCCTCCCACATACCTGGAGGATATTAACAATTCATTTTGTGAGAATCAGGACTGTAAGCTGTGGATCTGGAAGGAGAAGCAACTTCTCAGTCCACTGCTGGAGGCTGCTTTAGCTTAGTCTGTTAGGACTTGACCGAAAGCTGTTAATCTGAAAAGAGGAACAACTTTCCGGTCCACTGCAGTGTTTTTGTTTTATGTTTGTTCTGTAATGCCATCTTTTATTCACCTATTTTGTAATTAAATTTTCTTGTTAATTTTCATCGGACCCAGCCTCTCCTTTCTCAAAATCTGAAAACGCAACACATGTTTCCATCATTGGCAGCCAAGCCAACCAAACCAACCAAACAATCGAATAAATTCCTTAATTTTGTATACAGTAAGTACAGGCCTTGAGTAAATATAGTTAGTTACATTCTATCACTGGAAATAGGCTTTCTTTGTAAGCCTCTACTTATGTGATGTTTTTGTGAAATATGTAATTGGCACCCACTTATAGTTTGTTTCTCCTTCAGTCCACACTTCCATCTCACCGGACAGGAGTGGAAACTGTGTGTTTTCACACACTTGTATTACTGATGCTCACCGGTGTTTGTCGAGGCAGTGGAGCTGCAGCAGAGTGATTTCAGAGGTCTTTACTCTCTGCAGGCCAAAGAGGCCACATGGAGAGGACAGCTTTCTGTTATCACACTGGATTAGCCCACAAGAGGAATAAGAGAGAATGGTACAAAGAGGAAGAGAGAGAAAGGAAGGTGGCACTGAGTGTGAGTCAGTATATCATTCTTCGACTGGTGCTGGGTTCTACAAGCTGCTGGGCAGGAAATGAGGTGGAGGACACCCACTGACCTGCAGCCACTTGCCGCCTCTCAGCCTATCGCAGAAACAATTTAAACAGCTAATGGAACTACACTGATCCTCTTTCCATCTCACACAGGGCCACTGTGACTCATACTACTCATTTCTGATTAGAGCTCCTCAGGCTTAAAAGTAATCTGCACCAGACAGGGGAGAGACCCAGATAGTTATGTTATTATACATATCTATCAGATGGATATGTGTAAGCGAGTGAGTGCACACTGTTTGTTTATGTATGATCCCTGAGAGAGATTTAGAAACAGGAAAGCCAGTGAGGATCTGTGCAAGAGGAAGGGAACAGGCAGATGGGTCACACTGCAGGAGGAGGTGGGGGGTCCAATCTGGGGTGACCAAAGGGCATTTGGGGATGCTGCCTGGACATGTTCATGACACAATGTGAACAGGATGCTGAGAGGAAGAGCCCAACGGGCAGTCGGGCAGCCGCAGAGGGCCCCCACCGTCATCTGCGTGTTGGATGAGCACCAATGGAGCGGACAGCTAACTGAAAACACACATTGATGAGAAAGACAAATTGTTTCAGAGGGAATGTCCTGGTAAACATACATCTCATTTGTATGCACAAGCTCTATGCAGTGATGCATTTATGCTCCATAGTGAGAAAAGACAAACATGCCACCTGCCTATTACACATTCTCAAGAGTCATTTTTATTCAAATCAGCATTTTAAAAAAAATAACTCTCCAGGTTACTTCATGCTTCCTGAACACGTGGCCTCGACATCTTCATTATTCATCCTTTTATTTCATTCAGTCTCACCATCATCATCATCATCATCATCATCATCTGTCCCACTTCCTCTGCCCTGGAATTGCTGATTGACAGTTCTATGGAAAAAACAGAGACTTTCCTTCCTCGCTGTGTTTAGCCTGGACAATGTGTGTGTGCGTGTGTCATCTGATGAGCCCAGCAGCCCTACACTATCCTCCGCCTATATAGGCTCACTTATTTTTTCCACAGCCTCCATATAAAGAAAAAGTCCATATCACGTACACAAGGGCTGAACTTTGATTATCAGTTAATCTGGTTGTTTTGTTGAGTATCACACTATCTTAAAGAATCCAAGGTGTTCAAATGTCTTGTTTTATCTGACCAACAATCTAAGATCCAACCATTCATTTTGCTATGGCGTATGACAAAGAAAAGCATCAAATCCTCACATTTGAAAAGCAGGAAAAAGAAAACGTTTTGCCCTTTTGCTTAAAAGATGACTAAAATGCTTTTCCGATTAACAATAGCTATAATTGATTAATAGAGTAATGGTTGCCGCTTTATAAGCCATACAAAATGTTCAGATAAAGTAACCGCTATAATTTGCCACATCCCAAGGTGACATCTACAGATTGCGTGTTTTGTTCTGCCAACAATCCAAATGTATTCACTTTACATTGATATGAAAAAGAAAAGGGCCGCAAATCCTCAATTTTTAGCAGCTGGAACCGGCAAATTATTGCCATATTTGTTTGGAAAATAAAGATTGCAGCTGATGTTTCAGCAAGAATGTGCCAATTTTTACCTTCAAGTGGTGAAACAATGTTGCAGTAAGACTAGAGCTGATTTATCAAAAAACAAGACAGTAAGTTATATGGAAAATTAAGGATTTTATTGATTTATCTCCTCATTTCTCCCCTCAATCACGAAAACTGATTCTGATTTCTGTAACCTTTTTGCAGCTTTTCAATTTTTGATCATACGTTTGAGGGTCAAGACATAAGTGTTGTTCACTACATGACCTAAGTCAATATGTTGCCTTTTTCTTAGTCCAGTAATGTCTTGCTTTAATCCAGTTTGTGGATGTCTTTAAATGAGAAATTGATGTTTGGCGCTTGAAGCACTCAGCATGGACAGAGCACCCTGATGAGATGTGGCTGTGTTGAGTTACTTGAAAACAGTCTCCTGAGAGAACACTAAGCTGTACTCATTATACTGAGGTTAAGTGTCTTAGACAATAGTGGATTAGAGCAGCAAGGTCCTTGCTGTGACTGTGTTGTTTTGCTTAAAAGCAGTCCTGGTGAGTCAGGGGTGAGATATTAGCTTCTGGCATGACATGACATCATAAAGCTCCCTTTCCTTGATAAGAGTCATTGCACTTAAATCTTATGAGAGGAGCTCTTTTGTATTTGCTGCAGGAAAAATCCTGCTATCAGAGTGAAATAAATGGGATGTGGAGCTCTTTGTTCTGTTCAGCCACAGGGTAGTCAGACTAATTTAACAAGAAAACACAAAGACTAAGCTGGGAAATAAAAAGAAAAGAAGAAATGAATTAGCTTAGGAGGTGTAAAACAGGGAAGGTAGTGAAATAAGCAATTTCTTAAGAATCTGCATGAAACCCTATAATTAAACCTGCAGCTTCTACAAATCAGGCTTTCAAAAACATAATGAATCTTTGATGAGCAATCTTTAATTTTACACTTAAAACGCCATAACATACTAATTTTGCTCATCTTGTGCAAAAGCTTTTGTCTGAGCTTGGGACACTGTTGAACACATACTGCCATCTTCTGGCTCCTTTAGGTACAAAACCTGTCAACTGACCAAGGAAAGATCAAATACATAGTAACCACCTGACAAAATATCAGTCTATATGTCAAGTTCTGTTGTTAAAAAACAAAATGAAAGAAGTGAAGAACTGTTTCTAGTGAGTTCAGGTTTATTAATAGTTCCCAAAAATAACAAGAAATGTTTGTTTTTCAAACATGGCTTAAAGGTCCACGAATATTTTTTTACTAAACAACTTTTTTTGTGTAAAAAGTGTAAAAATATCTTAAACACACCATAAAAAAGCCTTCATCACTCATTTAGTTAAATTAATATTTGAATAGAACAGGTCACAAAATAGAGGCCGACTGTAATTCTGACACAACTGACCAGTTGTACCCTCGTTTGTGAGATGGGATGAAAAATTATTAACCACATAAAAGTGCAATCTATCCACTAAATACTAAATAAACCATAAATCCAACCATAATAACATGTTTGCAATGAAGTGGAAGGACTGATCACGAGCAGAGCAACATTTCTGTGAATCATTTTTAGCAAGGATAGCATGGGTTGATGAACAGTCATTTTCTGGTCATAGTGGCTGCTGAAATATGCAATGCTATAATAAAAACGCTAGCTTCCAACATTTTCTCTGCTCTTGAAAAAATAAACCAGGGAAAATTACTTGTGGAAAAATAAACCATGACACAGAGAAGGGAAAATACATTGTGGCCACATAGCTGCCGTTTTCCTGTTGCTATGATTTTATCAAAATGACGGCAGGTGTGATGAGCTTAAATAAAGATGTTCGGGGCAGGCGCCATGGTAGGTTGATCTGTTCACAAACTCAAAAACATTAAAATATAGTGATATAGAGAGTGATGTCAGATTCATTCCAAGGGTAATTTCTCAGATTCAGACAAAAATAGTGCTAACGAGCTATTGCTGTAACAGCCACATTCTGTACATCATCAACAACTGACAGGAAATGAAAAACAACTGAACTCTTAAAACAAGAGCATGTGGGTGGCAGCTTTCCCATATAAAACACTGACCAAGCACTTAAGTGCCATAATCCCTTACCAAAGTCATATGTACAGCTGTAAAAACAAAACAGAAACGACATGAGAATATAAAAAAAGAACAAAAAGAAATAAAATACTCACTCAACACATCATACACACACTTACTTCATGCAAAACTAGTCATATTGGAAAGCTACTCGTTACCAGTCAGACAGGACAGAGGACAGAGACACTAACAGATAATGGATAGAGGGAGGGATGAGGAGGAGGTGGTGCGTGTAAACGGAGGTTTATACCAGGGCTACTGGGTACAAGGAGCTGATGAAAGAAGCCAAAACCTCAACCTCATCAGCCCTGCCCTGGGCCTCATCTCCACCCTCTGCACCAAAAATACCAGCTGCAGGATCACACAGTGGTAATAATTTCTTGAGAGCGTCTACCACGCACCCACCCTCACCCTCTTGTCTCTCTCTCATCTCCATGTCCCGGAGTCAGAAGATTCTCTGGCTCTCAGCTCACCAAATGTCACTAAAGTGCTCTCTACTACTATGTTAAGCGCTTCATTGAGGTCAGCCCAGGAAAACAAAACAACATATATATGAACACTGGACAAAAAAATATTACCAACAACAGCGTAAATGTCTCCTTAAAAAAACACAAAATGATAAGACAACAACGGTAACTTGTGGACTCGCATCCACCAAGTGTGTCAAGCTTGACTGAGAGGTGTGTGTGTGGGACATATGGGGTGTGAGAAATTTGCACAGCTGTCAAGGCAGGAGAAGCTCAAATGGAGGCGACAGCTGTCTCAATTTGTGTGTGTGTGTTCTTAAGAATGTGAGGCAAGGAGAGAGAGGGGAAAAGAGTCCATCCATCTGTGTGTGGTGTGTAGCTGGCTCTGTCTTCAGCTCAGTACTTCGGTACTTTGGTATAATCCTCCTGGACGACACTCTTGCAGAGACACATGGACAGGATCATCCCAAGGAGCTGGAGGAAATGGAGTTGTCAACTTAGTAATCAGGAAATATGTAGTTACTCCTCATCAATCCACACAGATCTGATGTTTGTTAGTCTTCAGTGGAGCTGAAGCTTCAATGATGTTTAAGTCATTTTGCTAAGTCTGTTTAAACTGCACTTTGTGTTTATTGATACACCAACTTTTTACCTCAGCCAAGTGCTTTTTAAAGTCCCCCCCCTAGTCTTTCTTTGTTTTCCACTCAGGTTATGTAATTCACAAATAGAAAATGCACATAAAACAGATGGAAATGCACTTAGTGTATGAAAAACTACAGTATCATGTATTTTTTCCAAATCTGTCTTAAAACAATGCTCACAAGCTTTTATGTATGTTGAAGGCGGGGCTGCCACAAACAAAATTAACATCATAATCAATTAAAATACCTATTATTTGCTTAATAAATTGCCCTTCACTGTCACTGGTATCATTAACAGTGACAGTGAAGTTCTTCTGACATGCAGTGCACATGGCATATGGAGACTATGATATTAAAATATTCTTGAAAACTAGAACTCAGAGGGAGAGATAGATACCTCCACTACTGCCACACCGACACAGATTCCCAGAATAACGCCACAGTTTTCCAGGAGCCATTTCTCCACGCTGGTCATACAGCCCTAGAGGAGAGAATCACAGAGGGAGAGAGAAAAGTTAAGAAAGACAGTTAGGAGGTGGGGGTGGGGGGTTGAAGGCTGATGTGCAGAGGAGTAATAAATGGCTTTGTGATCCCTGCCGGACATGAGCAGAGCCTTTTCAAAACACAACTGTTGGCTTTGGACTGAGTCAGAGAGGAGAAGAATAACACGGCTTAGCTGAGCTGAGAAAAACAGTAGAGAGAGGGAGGGTAAAGTTTCTGCAACACGTAGACCAAATAAAAGAACAAAAGAGCTTTCCTGGTGTTTGAACAAATCACACAGCACAAACAACATGCCTCAGCAGTCCGTATTCACTGTGCTGATTAAGAATGACCACACTGAGCTGGCAGAGTTAACACAAGTCATACCGACTTATGTAATGAGAAAAGGTGTAAAGTCTATGAGAACAATGCAGGCACGCTCTAGCATTGTTCACCCAGCTGAAGTAACACGGACCTGGGTCAGTTGGCATTCACAAATAAAATGTTACCATCCATGTGAACCTCATTGGGGCTGGGTAGCATTTATTACAGAAGACAGCATGCATTATGTCAGGTAAGACTTCCTGACTGTCAAAACGTTTTAGCATTCACTTACTGTCCATGTTGGAAACCTTATTATAAAGACTTAATGTTGAGCCAACAAGAGACTCAAATACGTTATGTTAGCTTTTATGTTCACTTAAAAAAGTACAGTGTGTAGGATTTAGTGGCATCTAGCAGTGAGTCACCTGAATACCGCTCGCCTCACTTGAAAAAAAACACAAAATGCCCTCTGAAGAGCCAGTGCTTGGTTTATCTGATAATACTCTAATGAAAACATACTTACGAATATTTTATTCCATTTCTGCAAATAGATCCTCCCCACAATGTTACACATTGGACCTTAAAAGATATTACTTATGAAAGCGAAAATGGCTGAACTAAGTGATTTTCAAGAAGCCCTTACAGTGGATGAATAATGGCTGGTCATCAACCAAAATTTCAATGCAGTAAGAACTGCCATGAAAAAAAAGTCCCCTCTCAAAGACAGTGGTTGGTTCAGCAACTGGGGGTTGCTGAACAATTTTGGAAAATAATCTAATTGCGATTTAATATGCGATTAATTTTTAAGCTCTTTACCTCCTGTGTTATTCAAAATGTGCATAGTATGACCAACACAGTATCAGATAGATTAAACATACTTGGTTCTTTCTTGTAGGCCAGGCCTGTGTTATGATGTAAATAAGTGATGCATGAATTGCCTGCTTGTAAGCAGCGCACTGGCTGTAACCAGGCTGTAACTCGTGACAGTCTGAGAGCCTCTTTTGGACTTGTGCGTTTAGTTTGAAACGCCGTTTCACAGATATTTCCTGAGCTGGCTGGTGGTTGTGTGTGTGACGCAGACGCCGACAATATGCTTACCTTACTACATGTGTCTTTCTGTTCTGCATTTTTCCTGTCTGCCAAAGCGGTGGATGGCCCGACCACTTCAACCACTACACCGCTAATTTACCTGCGGGTGCTACTTTCATTCTGTGTGACACTGAAGTTTCTGTGGCAGCTTCTGTCAAGCTTAAGGCCACTGTACAACAAGTCAAGGTACAGCATAATGTGCGAAGCTGATGTTTCCTCTGCAGACTGCCTTACTCTCGCGTCATGTGACCAGAGTGTATATCGCAGCCTTTGTGATTAGAAAATCTTGTTTTATCATATTGTGCTAATATTGCAAATGAAATTAATCGTTCAGCCTTATTCAGCAGAGTAGTACAGACTGCAGGCTGAAGCTGCAGCTGCTCTAGTCAGCATTTTCACACGGTGCATGTGTGAGCGAGTGACCATGAAAATGATGAACCAAGTGGGCACAGAAGGATGTTACAATTAATCACAGAATTATGTTTCTCTATAACAAAAAATGTACTGACATATACTGTTTGAGTAATGTATGTGGTGATGCCAGACTGAATCGAGATGGGAAAATAGGATAAACGGCTGTTCAGTAAAATTCACAATAATGATTTTCAGACAGATTTTGAACCTTAGTGCAGAAACAGCACTGCAGATTTTAGATGTACCGTTTGATAGATGGGCGTGCCTGGAGACAGGTGCTCACACAGGCCGACAATCTTGATGTCCGTGCCAGGCAGGGACTCATTGCGACAGGAACATGAGTAGAGGTTCTGGGAGCTGTTCTTGATGAAAATGTTCTCAGACCAGTTGCCCGGACCAGTCCATCCACAGCACTTCATCTGGTGATATGAAAGAGAGAGAGGATGAGTTAAAAGATGAGGAGATAAAGAGAAAGACCAGAGCATGGAGTGAAAAAAAGGACATTAATTAGATGAAGGCAAAAGTAGGAAATCTACTGGCTCAGTGTACGAGCTCTTCTATTGTGGTGTTTGAGACCAATCTCTTCTTGGCTACTGTTTGCTTCAGAAAGATCAGAGGGAAAGAGGCTTGGCAGAAAGACAGAGAGAGAAGGAGGAAGGAGATAGTGAAGAAAATGCATAAACTTGATAACAGCATAGAACAAACGAACAAACTTGCTTCAGACCTGTTTTTATTTGCTATGCTCTGATTAGTTTAATGAGTCAGTTCATGCAAAGGACAAAAAAAGAAAGAAAAACCCAACAAAATCCTCCACATTTCCTCACCAGTCATGCATTTAATTTCAGTCTTATGTGCTGAGATTCTGAGATATCATTCTCTGAAACCTCTGCTGCCAACCACAAAACAACAGAAGTGAAAGGAATTGTGTTTGTTTTCCTCAAAGGATTGAAACTTTAAATTAGAAAAACTCAACGTGCTTTACATGAAACGTCTCAGTTATTCAGAATAAACGCATTTAAAAGTTTACATAGAGACTATTTCTTCAGCAGATTAGTTACTGTTTTAGTTCTGATGAAAACTGTTCATTGTGAGGTCCATGGGTTATCCAAAGTGAGTGTCAAAGTTGCTGTTGAGTAATTTAAATGTACTTTTCAATGTTTGAGCACCCTTTATAAAATGGCAATCACGTGCAGTTGTATTTGGGTGGAGGCAGAAAACTTAACAGACTAATTTCAAAACCTGGGCACATAAAACCAAAACTACCTGCATGGCTAGACACAACAGGGGATACTTATAAAAAGGAGCTGTACACAGTTTGTTTGTATCTGGTTTAATTTGTCAATGAACTGCTACACGTAACATGCAAAACTAGCTTATTTAGGCAATGTAAATCATGGGACTGAAGTTTTCCTGTTCTTCACATTCTTCCGACATTGCGTGAATGCAGCATTACAATGGAAAGAAGATGTGACCAGTACTGAAGGGTTAAGAGTTCAATTCACATGAGAGACACCCATTCTAAAAATATATGCACTAATGTTACTCTAAGAATCACTTTAGATAACTACTCTGTCCAAATGTAATCTGTTACATTTGACTACACGACTTTCACCTTGCTGCTCAGACTACATAACTTGCTGTCTTGTGACGGAAGTCTTGAAGTCATTGTGGCGTTCACACTACGTGACTGATCTACGCAAGCTGACAGCGGCTGTGTCAACAGAAGCTAGTCTCCAAACCACATTTTGTTAAGAAAACACACGTGAAATGTGACACGGAAAATGACGCAAACCTACACACGAAACAGCTGTTGTTACAGCTGTTGTTTGTTATTATAAAGATCATCATAATATCATAAAAACAAAGAATATGGGTGAAAGAATGGATTTGCACACGCAGGAAGCAGGGATTGTCTGAGCTACAGAGAGAGCTTGAGGGGAGTGAAAAGTGTTTAGAAGATGGCTGGATGTTATATTTGACTGTCGTCAGGGATATTTGACTGTCGTCAGGGAGCCGTTTTGATGCTTTGTTGAGTAGTTCATACATAACAACTGGCAGCCACCAATCAATCACTGATTTACCCCTGACCATAGCCTGATGGTCACCAAGCTCAACGACCGGCAAATCAGGCTTAAAATCGTGTAGTGTGAGCTAGGCTTCAATCCAACAGGCTGCTGGTCATGTACCTGTAGCATTTATTCTTATGAGAATATTGGCATAATGTCACAGGCTTATCAAACTAAAGGGGTATTAATGGCATCCAAACCGTCACTTTATTGAAGCAAACTTGTTTGATACATTTAGTTTATTCATTTCAGCACTGCTGAAAAATGGAAAGGCTGGATGTCATCTGTTAATTACTTAAGAAAACGGTTATTCAGAATGTTCATTACATTAAACTTTTGTGTGTGTGTGTGTGTGTGTGTGTTGGTTAAAGAAGTCAACTCACCGTCCTCTGAATGTAGTCCCAAGTGTGCTCTGTGGTCCTGTTTTGGCCAGTGTAGTTGATTATCATGCCGTTTATGATGCTGGACATCTCATATTTCAACTGGAAACGAGAGAATATATCATCAACAATGCAAGTGTCAGACCAATACTAGTTACTTGTTTTTAGTTGATACAAAACTCTATAAATAGCTGTACATATATGAGGGTGCATGTTTGTATGCAAGCCATAAAAAGAGTCAACAAATTGCCCACATTACAATCTTTTGTGCACCGTTGAAAGACAGACAAAAGAAAAGAAACACACCCACGATAAATCTTTTTCCAAAATTTACTAGCAACATCTGAACTTAATGTTTCTTATAGCAACACCTCGGGTGGTATTGCCCTGCAAAGTCCCATGCTGGGCTGAAACATTGCACAAATGCAGCTCAGCAGGACCATGACTCTGTGTTTATGTGTGAGACCACAGAGCGGTGGCAGCAATGTATCTTCAGAGCTCTGAAGGAGATGTGACCGCCTCACCCTATTCTGGGAGAGAGCACCACCCTGCCCTGTGGTGAGCCTTAAACACAGGGAGCGCGTCTAAAGCTACAACACGCACATGCTCTCAGCGATACACACAAACATACGTGTGCGCACATGTGCAAGTGCTGGAGGGCTAACAGTTGAAAGGGCAATAACTGCCTCCACCTATCCTGAGTCAAGCAGGTATGAGGTTTATCAAGGGAAAGGCGTTTTATGTCTTGAAACCGGTCGGAGAGGTTTCACACAAACACATAAATTACTTTAATTTTAATTAATTAATTAATTTAATAAGTCATTTAGCTGGTGCGTTTATCCAAAGCGACTTACAATTGCAATATATATCAAAGGTCATGTGGATGCAAAAGGATGTGTTTTATTCACTGCTCCATCGCCACCCCAACACATATGCCTGATTGTATTTTTTTAGGCTGGGTGCTATTATTGATTTGATCCCAGATTCAATAGAACAGGTGTTAGAGTTAAAACCCTACCTCTGTCTGATGGTCAACTCCATTCATGGTGTATTCTGTTACTTAAAAAGTGTTTTTGTTGACCTGTTAAAGATGCCTACTTGCTCCACAGATGTAAAACTCACAAACGACGTGATATTGGGATGCGTTCTATAATACTGGAGGCATTTTTGACATCCGTCTGCAATGGGGTTTTTTTTGGGTTTCAAATATTCTTGTCTGTTTTCTTGTTTTATTTTTTTAGGTGCATCACTTGTGATTTGTATTTTAACGCATTGGCTAGGCAGGGTGATGAGCAAAACTATGCTCTTGAAAAGTGTTAGTGTTGTTGCTGGCAGGTTTTAATCTCCAAAAACCTAAAAACAACCTTGCTTTTAGTTTTGTGACAGTATTTTTGGGGGTCTTTGGGTCTTTTAAAAATTTATTTAGCTTAAGTAGGAGAGTCACATGGTTTGGCAATCTTTGGTTTGTTTGTTTACCTGTCAGACTTTTTCTTCTTTGCTTTTTCCTGTGTATTAATGACTAAAGTTTCCCCTTACAGTTTGTTAAGATTTGTCAGACCAAAGACTGTCAACACATTCTATCAACTCTGGTGAGTTGGTGATCCTGCCTGTAGGGGGCACTGTTTCATCAAGGACTTCAGTATAAAGTGGTGATAATTACTGTCTTAGATAGGGCAGTACACCAGTATAATGTGTCAGCATATGAAAGCAACGTTACCAACATTCATTCATCATTCATTTGTTTCTCCTCTCCCTCTAACATAAAAAACCAAACAAAAACCCCAGAGAGGGAACTGAGCCAACAATGGAAACATTCAGTATTAAGAGCCTGCATTCTACTTCCTTTACAGTTCACACATCTCCTTCAGTCCACCTGCTTCATCTCACTTTCTACCAGCATCCAACGTCAGTCACAAACCGACACCCTCTCACTTTCCACTCATCAAGGTACAAAACTTTGTTTCATCACAGGAGGCAGGGGTCTCATTAACAAGTTTAGCTAAGACCTAAATGCAGCCAGTCACACAACTGTGAAGACGTGAACCATGAAAAACCAGTGTACTAGTAGGAGGATGGGTGGTGGGAAGGAGAGGACCTGAGAAGAAGGGGTTAAATGGTGAAATAGATAAAATCAGAAGAGAGTAAAAGGGGAATAAAACTAAGAAGATAAAAAAACATACTGAATAGACAAAAGGATAAATTATGAAGAAGTGAGATTAACAAGAACGGTTAGTCAGTACATTAAAAGGTAGCATCTTACCCGATCTCTTTGAAAGTAAATGAGAACTCCAGCAGTGACCTGGGCGATGAGGATGAGCAGGAGGCAGGTGAAGTACTGTGAAAAATGTCAGTATAAACAACATTTACAATAAATACTTTTTTAAAGCAATGGCAACACTGCAGGAAATCAATAACCTCATACTGCAAATTATGTAAAATTAAATTGAAAAAATAGTTAATATTGGACTTCAGGTGGACATAAACGCAACTGCATCGCAACTTGTACGCGTAAAGAATAAACTATTTGCTAACAAGTTCACCAGATCAACTTTGCCGATAATTTGTGTTCTCAACTTGTTTCTTTTCTAAAAGTCAGTTATTGCAAGTAAAAATACCACATTATATAACAAAACTAGCAGACAAGAAGAAAAACACACTTTTGCACAGATTTTTACCTTTCATTTTAAATGATCATTAATTGGTGTTTAGAGTCTTAAACATAATCTCTAAAGCCTTCTGTAAGAATAATGTAAGCCATTCAAGACCCTTCCTCAGCCTCTCTGAGAGGAAAGGTGGTGTATGTGTGTGATTTGGGGTTCCCTCTGCCAGCTGGTCACTGTCGCTGGGAGAAGTAGGTCACAGCAGTTCTTCAGTTAACCCCTAGCAGGTTTAACGCTGTAGAGGTCATGTACCCATCCCCACTCTTGTTTTACTCCCTACATCTCACTGGCTTTACCCCTGTCAACCCCCGCTACACTCCACTCTGTAAATTCACACATGCTGTGAAGCCCCAGCCCACACATAAGCAGAAATGCGAAAGGGCTTTACTGTCAGTAAGAATTTATCATGTGTTCTTAGCTAAGCTTGAGAGCTCAAACAGGTGCAAGCAGATGAATGTTTAATGCAAAAGTACATTAACTTAAAATAATATCATTTGCAGGCCCTGTGGATACGAGGGGAGGGTGATGTGGCCCTAAAATAATATCACAATATTTCAGCTTATTTCTGCAATAACGATATTCTAAATGGTTAAAATACTAAAAAATATTTTTTGGTTTAGATCAGCTGTTGAGCTCTCCTCGAGGGAGCTACTCGTACTCAACCAGGTGCTTCTGCTTGAGGAGGTGAAATAAATTTGTCCTATTGCCCCTTTTGTTGTTACTATCTTCTTGTACTTCTTACACATTTCTGTGGTTTTGTTGTAGATCTGATCTTTGTAACCAAACCACTTCCACACTACTGAACTCCTCCATCGTGGAGCCAGTTGCAACGTTACTTCCCGTTTCAGTTGTTCTTGTTGTTGCAGTTAAGTGTAACGGTATGATGTCATTACATCAACATGTCTAATGCTGCCATTATCACAATGGAATTTTTAAAAATCATGTAAAAAATTACACCATTATGTCGTGAACGATACGATATGGCAATCTGCTGATGGAGACAAACCAAACATCCCTGGTTGATTAGAGAGGCAAACATTACTAAGAAAGTCTTAATTTTGTCTTAGAGATGACAGGCAAACAGAACATTTAGTTTCCTGTATGGTAATGACCTAGCTGTGGTCAGATGATCTTACATGGGTTTCACAAACAACTTGAGTTTTAAACTGCATTGTTTCGCTGTGGGGAGGGTGTTAACCCTATATCTGCCTCTTGGTAAATGAAACTAAGCTGTTGTGTGTTAGCTTAAAGCGAATGTAATTCCTCACCAGACCCAGCAGAAAACGAAGTTCGTAGATGGCTCCTATGCAGCCGAAGAATCCCATGGCCATTGACAAGGAACCCACACCAATGAGGATGTAGGAAGCTGTTTTGATTGTGTTTGATGACTCCTCTGGAGAAAACATATGTTAACAGAAAAAGAAAAGGAAAGAGTTCAATTTACACAAACATTACACTGAAAGCTACACGGACGCAGCAAACTACGCACCTGCTTCAACAGTTAAATTCAGTTCTTTGGTTAAGCTTCACTCCTTTTTTTTTTAGACAAAAAACACAACCACTTGGCCCACATGATTTTTCAAAATGGAATTACAGAGCCAGGGCCCTGCTCTTGTTTTTCTACTTTAACCACAGTGTGTGCCTGCAAACAAATGCAGCTCAGAAGGAAGCCTAGTTCACATTCAAAACCATTCATATAGCTAGTCAAAACTGATTCACACTACAAACGTTTTCCTTCTCTAAATTCAGAGCATTATAGTGCTTTTCTCCCAGAAAAGATTATTTTAATAGGCCACCAGAGAGTTGGACCAAGACAAGCCAATGTGTGGTGAGATTAATTGATTTCCCTCTTTGGTATGTGGAGCAAGAGAGCTGCAGCAGGAGGAGGGAGACAGGGACTGAAATGGAAGATTGGAAGGATGGAGAGGAGATAAACTGGAGCCATTATGTATCTGTGTGTTATCTGGCCTGGAGGAGCTCCAGAAAGTCCGAGCTCGGTCTAAAGATGAAGCCAAAATCTGTGCTCTGTGAAATGGCTCCAACTCCTAAAGATTCCTGGGCCATGCAAACCAGCCAGAGCAATCAAACAACTCACTCCCATCCATTTGGTGATGGAGCTCACAGACACAGCAGCTCCTCCACCGCTGCTCAATGAATATAATGCAATGCTGTTTCTTGGCATGCTCACTAGGAAGATAAATAGATGTGATTATTTCAACTTCCCTCTATCATATTAGCTGCTAATTTATACAGAAATACTTGTACACAGCATACCCTCTGGTTGATGCTAATGAAAATAAAAATTTCACAGTTGTGAAAACAATTGTCTTTCACATTACAGTTCCTGCATCCTATATGGAATCTATAGGTGTAACCTGTTAATAAACGATTAATTAATCCACAGAATGTTAATCGACAAAATTGTTGATAATAGAATGATAATTTAAGTCATTCAAGTCATTAAGTCATTTTTAAGCAAAAAAAAATCTCATCCAATGTGAGGATTTGCTTCTTATCTCTGTTATACTGTAATATCACTGTACAGTAATTAGCTTTGTGTTTTGGGCTGTTGGTCGGACAAAAATAAAACCATCTTTGGACATTTTTTACTCTTTGACATTTTTATAGAACAAAATGAATGAATTAATCAATCATCAATGAATAATCATAACAGCATAATGAAAACAATCAAATTTGCATTAGGATTGCAAATTAGTTGCAATTCTAATGCAAAAATAAATATGTCATGTACATCATAATTTGTACACAGATGATGTAGTGTACTGAGACACTTAAATATACCTATTTACAATACAGACACAAGAGGCACATGTTTGCACAAAGATGTTATTACATGCATGTATATCTCTGACTCTAAATGGGTTACCAGAGCAGCGCAGGTTGTGGTGGTTTGAGAATAATTGGAAGCTAAAAGTACTTTTAGCTGAACATATGCAGAGGTTTTATGTGGCTACAGGGTAGCATTTAAAGGGAGACAGACCAGCATGTTGTATGTACTATATCTGGCCCTGCTGAAGCATGCTATTTCTCTCACTCTCTCTCGAATCCAGTGTCAGCAAAAGCAACAGATGTGTACATGTTCCTTAACAAAAAGTATTTACCTGAAGTATTTTGGAAGATGCATTAAATAGTTTAACCAGCATATTCAGTGACTGTCAAGTCAACTGAAATACACTGAACATGACAGTTGCCAAACCAAAGCATTCAAGTCATTGCTGTGTCTAGTCACTGGCATAAGAGATCAATAGCTACAAGACAGGAAACAGTGACGCAAGTTGAAAGTGCCGGGCTGGGACTGCATGATACACGTCTGCTGTTTTTTTTCTGTTAGAATGTATGATTTACAGTGTTTGCTGAAGGGAGCAGAACTGTGTTACTGTACTCATTAAAGCAACATTAGGGAATTCTTTTAAAAATAACTTGTTGTATTTGCTGAAACTTATACTAATGTTGACAGTAGTGGATGAGACAGATAATCTGTGAAAATACATCAGGTTTCTCTGGCTCCTCCTACTGCTCCTAATACCATTTGCAAGACTCCGTTGCTTCCAGGTCAAAACAATCAATCAAGCCAGGAAGAGTCTAACGCAGTGTCAATCACTACTTGTGCACACGCTGCGTAGCCCCCCCCCCCTTGAATATGCTCTTACTCAGTCAAGCTCAATATCTTCAGGTTGTGGCCTAAGACAAAGACAATGGCTGAGAAACATCCACCAGCATTTAAAGAACTGCCCATCTGTCCTTTGCCAACAACAGTGTTTAGTACAAAACACATGTTTGATCACATCCCAGCTCCATGCACCGCTTTGGGCTCATTATGTTCAATGCCTTGGCGCGCTCATATCAACTAAAGGCAAAGAGGCACGATGGCAAACAGTGGTGTGGACGGTGGTGGATTAGCCTCTCATCCCTGCTGTTAGATGTTTACGCCCTAGTTGCAATGTTGGAGGGACGTCTTTGAGAGGACAAGTCAATTGGAGACAAGGAGAGGTCTTGGCGGGTGCTCTGCGGCATATTTTTACAGGGCAACTGGCTACTTCTTGTGGGTTTGTTGGCCAGGGTTTAGTTTAGTGATGAGGGAGCAGCAGAGGGAGACACGGAAGATTTTGCATTGTATGTTCAACTGTTACAGACAACTGCTTTAAGTCAACATGATGAGATTAAGTTAGTTAGATAATATTTTTCTGTGTAGATCATAAGCCAGTTTTCTATGATTATTAATTGTGGGAAATATAACTGGGATAGATGTTTGTGTTTGGTTTCCCTTAAGCCCAGTGATTAAATGAACACCGGTTCCAGTAAAAACATACACCCTGGAGTTAGAGGAAACGTCATGCAACACTAATGCAACCTCAAAACGATTCTCCACTGTGAACACTTCTAAAGTTTTAGCTAAAGCAGTTTTCCAATGTTCTTGGCATGTTATGGTCATACATCTAATCTTTGGATTGATCTGACTATTTCCTCTAACATCAAATATAATCAGTAGCTTCTTAGTTTCAAGATGTTTAAGAAATGAAACATATGTGGGGGATTTTAGCTGCTATTTCTATCCTACTTTCTTAAAATGAAGTTCTTAAAAAAGTCATAAACGTGTTTCCTCTTAGACCCTCTGCCAGGTGTATCAAAGTTACAGAGCAACAGATACTGCACTTTACAACCTTCCGGCTGTGGAGCTAGCATCTGTGTTCTGGGGCAATTTCACATATACTTTTTTCTGGAGTCAGCATGTGTTCGCCTTGTTACTGTGCTGCTCTGCTTTCTAATATGGCACTGTTCCATGTAGATATCTGCTAGATATTCTAAAATAGTTTCTTGGGTGGTTTCTATGAGAATTTCTATTTCTATTCTGTAAACATGACCAGAGCCACAGATTCTGCTTGTATAGAGTAGAAAAGTAACAGTTGATTTAAAAAATAAACATAAGTACATCGACTTTGTGCTGAATTTCTAGAGTTTAAACTGCCAAATGAAAAAAAAGAAATTCCGACGAGGTTTTCTTTTCTTTGTTCATGCCTTTGGAAAGTTTCTGAATTCATCTGCAGCATATTTCCAATCTGTGCTTTGGCACACTCTCTGGCTCACAGGCCTCCTTTCCAAAGCTGTCTTTGTTTAAACATATGCCAGCAACATAAACTCAAGGCATCATGTCAGGGAGGTAAACTATTGACAGCACTGTATTGACATAGAGACGTGTGCATTGAGGGGAAGATGCCCTTTTAACTGGAAAATAGGAGGCCTGAAACCAAAACATTCCCAAAGTTCCCCTGCCTGAAGTCATTGGGACAGCTGCAGAGGCCTCTATTAATATAACTCATAAAGAAGGGAAACTGAAAACACACAGATCCTGTTTATGGTCAGGCAAAGGTACAACTTCTGAGGGGAACACACAGAGTCAATAAACAGAGTTGCCTGCAGCTTTGGTTTTTGTTCCTCTACAGGGTGGTAAGAGATTTCCAGTTAGGTTAGAAACCCAGGGAAGAGTTGAGGTTGACCCATCCTGGGTACAGGCTACAAAAATACATGAATGAGAGAAGGTCATCAAACCCCACAAAGGAAGGGATATCCTCAGAGTATCAGAGAAGCAGGATCTCTGCTATCTCTGGAGGAACAGCCGGATTATCATAACAATAGGACTGGGGCTAGCAGGGATGATGGATACTGTACTGCATTTGTGTTCTGCAGCCTGACTGGAGATAAACAAAATTGTCTCAATAATAACCTTGGAGGGATTCGTCCCTGAGTGGTGACCTTGAGAGCTGAAATAAGCCAGATGAAGACAAGACTAAGTCTGACTAGTTTAGGACACAAGGTCAGTTCTGGTTGGTCTTCGTGACAACTCCAGACTTTTTACAACTCATCAGTCAATGCAGCACAGGCCTCCAACCTAAATATAGATTTTTTCAGCCCTGCTTAGCTTCCTTTCCATTGGGCGGTATACCAGTTCTGCCACAACCTGGATTTTGCATTACTGTAGAATGTGATAAATGTTTTAGCATATTAAAATGATAATGCTCTACATGCAATAACATGCAGGTAGAGGGTCATGCATACTGATAGATCTGGAGTTACATCCAGTAACTACTATTTTCCTTGCTTATGCAGTCCAGTAACACTAAAGTACGAAAGGTAGCGTTACGGGCAAAGCACAAGTCTTTTTCTACTCCCATTGTAATTTATGATTATTTTCACTGTTTATTTTATTTTCACTGGTGGGCGGGGGCTGAACGCCAATCCCAGCTGACACACCCTGACGACCCAGGTCGCCAGTCAAAAATAGTTATTCACCCATGTTAGATATTGTCTATATAAAAGCAGTAAATCTGGCACAGTTACTGGGTTGGATTAACGCTCATCATCAGTCCTAGCTTTGTGACCCACGTCATATGTGAAATGTGTATCACGGTCTCATTGAAAGAAACGCTGTATTTGACTTCCAACACATATTAAGTTGCCAGAAAATAAATTAAAAGAATTCTTCTTTATAGGCTGATGTTGGGAGAAAAACTCACTGCTGCTCTCGGCAATGCTCCATCTGGGATGAATACACTGAAAGCATTTATAACAAGATTTATGGCAACTAAGAGTTTCCATCCGTTGTTCCCTGTTCTTTTCAGGCAAGGCTGGAACTGGGTTTAATTATGCTTTCTCTAGTGTCTTCACAACAGATAACCTATGTTACACATTTTGTCGTCTATGACAAAGATGATAACTACGCCTCGTAAGAGCTTGCCATTTGGAGGATTGGTTTCTTTTTCACAATGTTGTGTCTACAAATAGATCTGTGACTACTTCTGTGAGGGTGGGGTGGGAGATTCTATCTGTGCACCTCTGCTGTCTGGAGAGCTGAGAGAACCCAGCAAGTTCAAAGTACAACTCTGTGGAAACTTGGGGGGGGGGGGGGGGGTAAAGTTGCTATTTTCCAACAAAAGATAAAACAACTTGAGACGCCTTGATAATCATGAGGCTGTCACCTCCCCGGACTAACATCTCCCCTGGATCTCCACAGATGTGTTTATCAGTGTGTGTCTACAGGGCAGCTTTTGAGTGGCTGAGGAAGTCATTAAATTACATCCGTGAGTCACAGTTTTGGTTTGGTATGAACATCCCTTTGTGGTTCCTTGGGAATGAGTCCTATGGGGAAAATTCCACATAAGCTATGCAGAGTAGGCCAGAGGCTTTAGGATTTGACAAGCACACTCTCCAATCTCTATTTCCACTTTCACTGCTCTCAGACCAGATGTATTGGCATGGGTCAGAAGTGCTGAATGTTTGCTGACGTGAATGTTATCACTACAGGACGTGGCAGCAGGACTGTTGATGTGTGTGTGTGTGTGTGTGTGTGTGTGTGAGTGTTACAACACTTACGCAGAACAGCAATGAAGCTCTGATTATCGAAGAGGACCCACAGGCCAAAGCCCGTGATCAATGCTCCGAAGATCTGTGGAGGGGAAAGAGAAAAGAATCAGGCACCAGAATCTGTGCTGGTGTGGACTGAACAGAGGGCCTTATTTCTGCTTACTCAGTCTGTCACATCTGGGATTCATCAGATCCTAACTCTGCTTGTCTCTTTCTCTCACCGCAATGTGCAGAGGGAAAAAAGATGTGGAGAGGATCAAGAGACCCATTCTGCTGGTTTTTCTCACAATTAACACCAAGCCAGCCACAGATCTACCAGTCATTCTCAGTCTTCAATGTCCCTTTCAGAACAGCAAACTGAACAGTGTAAGTAAGAAAGGATAAAGGGAGAAATGAGACATTTTCAGAAATGAAGAAGAATCATCACCTCTATACTGGAACATTTTGTCACTGGCAACTTCAGCCTCAGAAAATCATCAGTTTTACCAAATGTACCCTTGTAATGAGGTAATTAAGTGCAGAACTTCTATGTAATTAACATGGTCCTTGTTTATGCGTAGTGGATCACTGTAGTGGGAGTAAATCCATAGATGAGAGGCTCTGTTGATTCACCAGCCTCCCCTCTTGGACCGCCACCCCTCCCCAATCCCACAACAGTCATTAGAGCCCTAGTTAAGAGCTGCTCATTTAGAGGGACTGTTGAGCTCCCGGCTACCATCATTAGCCCACCGCTTCCTGGCTTTCCCTCCGCTAGCCTAATCTTTCCACATGGACAAACCCTGACATAGACACACACATTTCCTATTAGACACCAGTCAAGTGTTCACATCAAAAGGTTTACAGCTACAGTCTCATTGGAAATGTCTGGACATCCTCGCCGAGTCAGTTTTAGGAGTCTGTGGTTATATCAACCCCTGGACTTTATATTTTGGCCGGTGTGAGAGGGAAGGAAACAAACAGAAACCATCTGTTGTTCTTTAGACCAGGCTGTGGAAAGGTACTCTATAAAGTTTCTCGCCCCAGGCAGAGTCACAGCAACTTTTCCCTATGTATCTCCACTAATCTCTGGTGCCATTTCAATAAGGACGCTTACTCAAATAAAAACCACTGACAGGCATTAGACAGCTCTCGATTTGTCATACATGTCTGGTTCAGCTGAGGGAGCACAGCATACCTACCTTTCTTTGGAAAACAAAGCTGCTGACAAAGTGGAAGTCATGTGACAAGATTCTGACAGTGCATGCTGTGCATTAGCATTTTTCTGCAGCATGGCCACCAAGCAGTGATGAAGAGCTGTGATTACTTACAAAGAAGAGGAGGTTGAAGAGGAACAGAAAGTACTTGGTGACTGTGATGCATCCTTTCCCCATGGCTGCGCTTCTGGAAGACAGAAATGAATTTATTGGTTAAATTAAAATTGCAGTATTGTGTGGGGGCATGTGAGATAAAAAGAGAAGACAGACACAAGATGGACAAAAGACACAACAACAAACCAAAGACAGCTAGCCTTGAGATACCGTTGCTTTAATAGTAGAGTAAGCAGACCATGGAACAAGGACACATGAAAATCTGCACAGTTGGGTTCCTGATTAAACACAGCTTTAATCTTCAAAGCAACAACATCAGCCTAATTCATTTTCAACTGCCACATTTCTCCAGTCTTAAACAGCGCAAACTGCTCTAATCCCCACTTTTATAAGACAACAATTGGCCTGCTGTGTTAAAATATTTGGTTTTACGAACGTATTGGATGCTTTTGAAAGCAAGTTTGTTACCAAATATAGTTTTATTCTTGACAGAAAGAAGAACCACCCTGGTGAGACGGACTGGAGGGAAGACATCCACAGAGTGGTCATGATTAGCATACTATTGTCATCACAGGCAGATGGAAACTAAGCCCCTGTTTACGAGCAGAAACAAGCTTGGTTAGAAACAGCATTTTACAGTCAATTTTATGAACTATTTAAAGCCAAATGTACAACAAGAGTAGCCTATTTAAAACCATTTCCAGCCATATTCAACAGGTCTGGCTAATGTTATACGACCACATAACAGACGACATAACAATGCTATCAATCAGACCCTCAAAGCAAGCTGAGAACTGTAGCTGTCTCATGTTAGGTTCAGTCATGTAACACGGGCTTCTGCATTGTTACAGTTTACCGCTCACCCATCATCTATATTTGTGTTTCCCATGTACACAGATGTATATGTGGGCACAGAAGCCTACTCATACATTCAGTGACCTTTCTGTGAGTAACATGTTCCTTTGAGGAAACACCTGTAGTCCAGGCCAGCAACACGTATACAGTCTAGCAGGGACACTTTATGAAACTCTCTGGCAACATGATTCTGCCCGAGGCTCCATGAGTCCAAAGAAAATATTTACCACAACCAGACCTTTTTTTCTCTTCCCTTCACTGGGAGCAGTTTTATATATAACCAGCCATTGTGGTTATTTGAGGAGTCTGAAAATATCCTATAGAGACAACTCCCCATGTATCAGATTACAAGCTGTTCTCTTTTCTGTGTCTCTTTTAGATCAAAACTATAGGTTCTTAATTCTCAATTCCAGGGTAAAAATAGTAATGTGTCATTAAGAAAACTATCACTTTCTACAAAGTCTAATGATGCATTACCAGTTAAATTACTTTTTGAGTAACCTTGGAAACCCACTAAAATAGCATGCAAAAAAAGTTAATTTGCTGACATCTCTCAGTCCCATGTGACTGCTAGACTTTCATCTTCCCCGTCAGTTGGTTAGTAAGTGTTTCTGTGTATAAATGCCTGCCATCTCTTTTCTATATTATGTATCATGACAACAGGAAATGGCTTATATCCCTTTAAATATGAAACGGCGTATTTACAAAGACCCGTCTAAAAATACCATCCTGTTGTTAACTGAACAGTTTTTTTCAACTAGTACTGAGTTTCTTTAACCTCTTGTCTGCTGATTAAAACTCATTGTGTTTTTGTAACAGTGTGTTATTGCAACACATTGTTACAATATTATTGTAAGATACTGTTACAATAATGTAACAATATCTTCCCCACAATAATGGTAATAAAAGCTTTGTTTAATCTAATCTTCCCAATAAAACCTTGAATGTAACACAATTTGATACTGCTGGAAACCATGATAAGCACTTATTTAGAGTTATTTAGAGTAATCAAATTAATCATGGACAAGTATTTACTGAACTGTACTACTGTCTCAGCTTTATGTGGAAGACACAATCTGTAGAGTAGGCCAGTTAAAAGTCGGATAAGGTTAATATTAATATTACTAACCCCCTATTCTAGCCTACTAAACACAGTTGCTAACCAAACTACCAACAAAATTAGATGTTTACAAATCTGAAAATGGTATAAAGCCCAAACCACACAGCAGATACTCCTGCAAAGTACATAATCCTTAAAGGAGATTGTTGGTATTTATGTCTTGATGGTGAGCAGCAGTGCGGATTAAAAAAGGCTTAGTTATGACAACCATTGTTTGTTGGCTAAGCTCTGTCCATCTGAAAACAATTCCTAACAATGCCTCATTGCTACTTATTATATAACAATAAATTAAATAGGCTAACAGACCCAGTCCCATTCATTCTGAAGCAACCAAGTGACCATATTGAGGTTTGCAGAAATGCCAAACCATAAATACACTGAAATGTTTTGCACAACCTTCTGCAGCCGTGGGGCCATTTTATATGTTTATATTTGCTCAACCTACACTGACAAACCCAATCACGCTGTTTTTTTTCTATGTGAAAATAAGGACTGGAAAGTGCAATGGAAATTCAAAGCTGAGCCAAATGGCAATTCCACGAAACAGCGCCATTATAACCTTGTATAACAACTACCACTCATAATGCTTGTGACATCAAAATGAAATTGGACATCAGAAAAAGACAAGACTGAGTTCAGAATTATGGTGCAAAAACTATGTGCAGAAAATAAATCACTACTCTAAGAAATCTGCAAATGAGTCACCTGGTCCAAACTCTGTTACCTCATAAAGTCATTTTTTCCCTGAGTAGTCCCCATTTCCGACCCTGTGGTTGCCCTGTGGAGGTGTGCAAATGAACTTAATATTTGTTTCTTGCACAAAGTGTCAGTACAAAAGCATGGGGAGATAAAAGATTATGTAGACAACATTAGTGGCAGATGGCATCAACTGTGTCTGTAACAGACCTAGCATGGATCAACTGCAGCCCTACTGTACACAAAAAGTCAGGCGATCTGCCAACCTCCATCTACCACCACCTCCTATCATAGTCATATATGACCCATTTACACATCTGTGAAGCTATTGTGCTGGCATCAACCTGCTCACATCAGCCTGGTACTAAAGCCCTTAATACCATGCCAAAATCCTGCTTTAACATTTGGAAAAATGCCATTTTTGGTAAATGTTACATGGAGCACGGACCGGTAGACCTGCTCTTTATGAAAAGTGCAATGAGATAATTTCTTTTATGGCGCTGTAACTGTCACTACATGAATAAATTGAATTTGAACATCTTTATAGACAGGATATAGCTTACTTTCTACAGTAGGGCTGAATGACATGCAAAACAAAGAGGAAATAACTATTTTTAAATATAGTTTTCGCTGATGTGACTCGTGATTTTTGTTGGGGTCCGTACCAAAGAAGTATGTTTCCTACGTCTGTAGAATATGATTTGTAGGCTGGCGTATCTCTGTAGCACCTCAATGCTTGATTTATAAATGGAATTGTGACACATTTTTTCTTTATCAACAACATTGCAGCTCCTTGGACATATTGAGATTTCGATAATATTCTGATTAATTGTTCAGCCATGGGCTACAGTGGCATTTTGGTGATTAAAGTGAATTTTAAAAAATTACATTTTATTTTGAGTAAGAGGAAACAGCTTCACCATATACATTTCTAGAAACAGCTCTTGATGTAAATTCAGTTTTGTGAGTGTTATAGCAGGACTAGGCCTGCTAGATCATTTTTGTAATCAAAATACTTTTAACGTCTATAAATGTTTTGATTTATCTCAGTCACGCAAAATCTGTAGTTAGTGTAGACAGTGTTTCATCAGTTGAGTTGCTTAATAACTTGATAAGCCTCAATGAATTCTGTGGGATGGAGGGGATATCCCAGTTAGCAATGATGGGACTAATGATGACATTAAAGGGGTGAAATCCCCGTCTGTGTTCAGTGCCAGGTAACTTCCCAGCATTCAGTGGAAATGATCAAACCTGTGATTACAAGACTCAACACAGCACAACTTGTTTTGACCTATCTTCTTAATCATTTAGTCTACATACAAAACACAATGACACTAGAAGTTGCACGAGGTTAAATTAAAAACCAACCAAGCACTATATTGTATTTATCAATAAAACATTAATCTCACAATATAAAACAGGAAGGAGAAAATGATGTAGCTTTGGCGAAATGATCAGCTCTCAGCAACAGGGTAAATATTTTGGACTTTTTCATCTGATTAAAATCACAGAAGGAACACGTGTTTCCGTCACAGCCAGCTTCAAATGTGATGCAGATACCACTCTATTAACCTCTTGAAGCCCAATTAGTGCATCATCAGTAACGTTAGCTGCAATGAAACCAGCAATATGAGCCTATACTCACCAATAGCGTGAGGGTGTGTTGTCCAAGTGGTGTGCTCTACTTTGACTTTTCAAGACACATCATGTGGATACATGATGTTAATACAGTGGTAATAATGCAATTCCTATAAGTGACAGCAGCTGCCGAATACATATCTAGGCAGGAATATAACTGCATACGAATTCACAAAAAGTTGCGATGTGACCACAACAGACAGGTTATAACTGTAACGTTAGTCTTTCTTTCACCGACACTAGAGGATGAACTGACACTAAAATTGACTAAATGTAAAGTCACAGTTGTGTTAATTTATTTCAGGTACTTCAACACTTCATCGAAGGTTTAACAAAATCAGTTTGGTTAATTATTTCAAAGTCTTGAATGCGTCAAAGTTTTACAAAGCGTTAAGGACGTTAGCTGAACGTAACGTTAACGTCAACTGTAAACTGACGTGGTTAACAAACTTTAACTGTTAACTGCTGAAACGTTGACATGTTTCTGTTGGTTTAGTAGAACTTCTTTCAATGATGAGTTTCTGGAGCTACATAGAAAGTTTTCTAACGTACAGGCAAAGGGCTGGTAAGTTAGTCGGCGGCGGCTATAACAATGGGCAACTTTAACGTTACATATTCTGGCGTAATCTTAATTTATTAAGTTACTTGCTAGCTAGATACGTGTAAAGACGCTATCTTAAACTTACTTTGACTTCTTCTCCAAAGATGGTGATAGTTGGCAGAAGGGTCTCCCGTCTTCTATCTTGCCTGCTATGTGAGAAACGATCTCTGGTGATAGAAACAAGATGTGTCTATCTGCGTGGTTCTGCGTGTCTGGGAAAATGTTAACACCCCTACCGTGAGGTAGGCACGGCAGCTTTTAACCCTCTCCTGTCCGTGATGACGAACTGTAGAGGGAGGCCACACTGGCGCATTTTTTTTTACTGACAACTGAGTCAGACAAGCTTTTTGCAACACTGTCATGCCATTAACTCAACTTTTTTTTTTGTTGTTGTTAAAATAAAATTACTTCCTGTTTCTTCCTCATTATTAAAACATGACATCTCATACGACAAAATAATCAGCAGGCAGTGAGCAATTCCTGCCAGAAACTAGTTTATCTCTTTAATGCAATTAATGATTGTTGTTTACATTACAGGCACAGTATCAGTCCGTGTAGTAGAATTATTAGCGGAAGTCGGTAGTCAGCAGAAGTAGTGTCAGTCCCTGAGTAACATCCTCTCAGGATGTTGCAGACTTCTAAAGTGGTTGCAGCTGCTGTAAAGTATAATAACAATTATCAGCTGATGTGAAATGTGGGCCTAATATTTAGTGAATAAAGATGATCATCAGTTTTAATCTGATGATCACATAAAGATAGTTTGGGTATGTCTGTTTTGTGGGGAAACAAAACTTTTTAGAGCCCAAAATAATTCTTTGCCCGTGAGAAAATACAAGATGAAATTATTTACAGCCATTGTCTGTCATAATGCAAATTAGATGATCAACCGGTTATATTTCCATGTATGGTGATAATTTAAATATGCTTTTTAAATGATCCATTATAAGCTATACTAAAATGCTATTTACCACCATGCCTTGAGAAATAAACCAGGACTCAGGATATAGAGTGGAAAGTATGGGGAGAATGCATACACAGGGAAACATGGGAGCTTTTTGCCTATAAACAACCTGAACCACACACACACACACACACACACACACATTTCCTGTGCCACACAATCCCCCTTTTCACCCTTTGCCCAATGTGTGTGTGTAAAGGAGAGAGAGCACACTGGGGATGGGGAAACATTAGGCAGGAAAGTAACAGGAATATGTGGTAGGCTACACAAGGTAAGATTAATTTAAATACAGTGAAAAAGATCTGTGTGCACACTTTAAGATAATCATGTTATGACATGAACACCTTCCAAACAGAAAACACTAAAGAAAGGGTGAGATTACATAATAGATCTCTTGTTTCTTTGTAGAGACATGTCAGAAAAAAGTTGTGGGGCGATGCTTTAAAAAAACATACACAAGACATTTTGCTGAAGGAGTTGTCTGTTTATGTGTGGACCTGCGATGGATTGGTGACCTGTCCAGGGTGTACCCCGCCTTTCGCCCGATGTTGCTGCTGGGCATCACTTATACAAGTTTAAATTACATTCGGCTTTGAGTGGAGTTACACTAGATGTTTTGAGTGTGGGCAATGTTTTTCTCAACCTTATGATTTCCAATGTCTAAGCTGGATATTTCTGGTATTTCAGTATGTTGGTGATTTGTCAGATTTTAAGTGACTACCTTTAACATGATGTGAACATATCATTTAAGTAGCCAATTGAAGTTCCATGTAGCTGCTTAATAAGTGATACAATTTACGTCAGAAATCACCACATCCTTACTTTGAGTGTTTGACATTACATTTTGGTGACTGAAGTGGGCAACAGTAACTAGCAGGAACTGTACATGGCTATTTAGTCAATTCATCATTTTAGTTAACTGTCACATAAAAATGCCTGATTCAGTTTGTCAAATGTGGCAGTAGGCTGAATATGTTTGGTTTTGAGACTGTTGACCAGAAAACAAAACAAAACAAGGAACTTTAAGATATCATGTTTGGCTTTAGGAAATTGTGTTTGTGAGAAATTGTGATTTTCGCTATTTTCTCACATTTTATAGACCAAACAATGAACTGATTGAGAAAATAATCGGCAGATTAACAGTTTATTGCAACCCCAGAAAAGACAAGGAACAAAGCGATTACTTTTGAAATCATCAAAATAAACAATAGTGTCCTTTATTTCAAACTAAATAGGGAAATCCATAACAGTTAATTTTGAAGTACAGTATAGCACATATATACATAAAAACACAATGCTACAACTTTAAACAGTTTGACCTGGCTTGCTATTCACAACAGTACAAATATCTTTATGTTGGATCTACATCAGGGAACATATACTGTAGCTCAACTTACCAATGTAATATTTTGACTAATTTACGTCAGAAAAACCAGGAGGATGAAAGAGTTATTTCTTTGCCTCCCTTCTTCTGCCTGTTCCTCCCCCAAACACTGCCCATCTCTCCTAAAATAACCCACTTTACAGACCTTTGAACATTTCACAAGGCTGATGATTTGAGGCCTGTAGTATCGACGGAAATGGAATGGCATTTTTCTTGAACTCCATAATTACCATGCTAGTCAGGACAGAGCAGTAGGTTGGTGCACACAATGTCACTCGGGAGAGCTGCATCTAATTAAACGCTGGAGAAAGGATAATTGCAACTTCTCAGAGGTACAGAGGAGACCTCACCCATGTTTCACGTTCCCTATCTGAACCGAAGGCTCACCCAAGCAACAAGCACATCTGCCTTCAGTGCTGGACTCACAACTGCAAACCCTTAATCACTCTGACCTCAGGACCACTCCCTTCTAGGGCAGGACTGAACATGGTCATTTGCAACAATATGGACCACCTTTGGAGGAGACCTACAAAAATGTTGTTTCAAATTAAATTTACAAAATCAGTCGACTATCTGTAGAGTGTCTTCTTGACTGGCCTTAGGTGCAGAAGAGTATGAGTTGTAGCTGGTACATCTCTAAAACGCTGAGCTTACCTGAGGGCGTGCCAAGAATTGGGAGGTAGAAAATGTATTGAATTTACTTAATCGGTGAAAACTGTTGGTTTATATATGTTTTAAAGCATGTATAGTTTAAGCACTCTATAAATTTATGTTTTAGCGGCTTTTAGCTTGTGCATCCATTCACCACAATTTAACATCTTAATTTATCAACTTTGCGATCTAGTCGGTGACAGTCTGCTACACAGTTAGAGCCATTTATTGTGCTGGACTACATTGCATGCATGACGTCTAAAAAAAAAAACACACGTCACTTAAATAAGTACAAAATAAGACACGGCGAGAGAAAGATTAACCTTTGAAAATCATTGAACTAATACTGAACAAGTTCCCGGTTCTGTTCACAAGAACACCACATAATAGTAAATACTTTTATTTACATTTATACAGGTAGGATGCAATGTTGATGACTGTTCTTTTAAGCAGTTTTAAGGCAAGGCTAAGGATATGGTGTATGTAAAAAAAAACAACTGCTACATTACTAAAGAGGACCCAGCTCAAATTTGTTAGCCCCACACACTGACATGCTCGGCTTGTGACACTAGAATAAAGGTCAGAATATTAAATACTTCCTGTAAGATCACTCAGGATAAAGTCCTGCATAAAGGGTGCACATGCAACAAGGAGAGAACTACACTGCTTCTCTTGTACGAGTGAGTTCACCTGTGCTCAATGTTACATTTAGTAATCCTAGTAGTGTAAATATTCTGTACAAAACAATACCTATTCACTTTGGTAGAACTTCTTGACTGATACCTCAAGGAATAAAACAATTGCTTCGTCCCTGAAAAATGTTAATATTCAGCATTTCTTTTGGGGTAGTCAAAATCTGAATATGGTTGATGATGGGCATGATTGAGAGTAAAAACTGAGTTTCCTCGTTCTGCTGAGTTTAGCTTGTCTGACTTCACCTGAATCTTATACTAAGCACGGTTAATGCTTTATCCATTCGATGTATTCACTGGAGAGCTGTCAGAGAAGCATGCAAGAGCACAAATATTCAGGCTTTCACTTTAGCATACCCACAGTGTGAGTTAACATAAACAGCATCAACCCAAAACACAATTATAGCACAAACTTGTGGTTCTTGAACTTGATAAAGAAGTGGTGTCAAGATGCAACATCTCGACAGATAACACTAAACACCAAATCTGGAAATCATGTAGCTGTACATGAACAACATATTTGGATGTTTGAAATCACTCTGTACTGTACATATTAAATCATAGGTGACACAAGTACGCAATGCACTACAAACTGCTAGCTTCTTCTTTATAATGACAGAAGTGCACAAAGGAGGAATGTGTGTCAAGAGGGCCTTGACCTCACAACCCAGTGAAAGAGTAATTCATTTCCACTATGAGGTTTCTTGTTCTTGATGTAGAGTCTGGAATGTGAGCCTGTGCTCATCTGTTGAATACTGGGGGTTATAATAGGCTAGGTCCCATGGAAGGTGTCAGAGGGCATCCACTCGCAACGTAATGCTCCAAGCCCCAATTAAATAATATTCCAAACCTTCTGACCCCACGTTTGTGATCTGTGCTCAGCTGTCCCCTCCCTGGAAGTATCACACAGTCAGTTCAGATCTTCTTCGGCTTACGGCCCAGGTGGTAGTAGTAAGCCATGGTGACCACTAGGAAGAGCACTCGACTGAGGAGCAGGAGGATGGCAGAATTGGGCAGGATGCCAATCTCCATTAAGGTGATGGATGTCACTGAAACCACAGAGCAAAATTTCGTACTTTACAATTCCAAAGATCTTTATTATAAGCAAAACACACATTGCACATGGTATTCCCAGCATTGTTAAGCTAAAAGGATAGGTTGTCTCTTAAAACAATTCTCAAATGCCCATATGTACACTGTACACTGAAAGTGTACATATGGGCATTTTAAGTAGTAGTAGTGTTATTTTAAGATAGACTTGAAAACATGTGAACCTATCCTGCAATATAATGGAAGGCTGTGATTTCACACACTGAACACAAGAGTGCAGTATCGACACATACATTTGCAAAAAAAACATTTTTTGACTAGAAAAGTAAAATAATGTATTGGAAAAGTTGAATTACCTGGAAACTGGTCCGCAAAGTAGCAGGCTTTTTGCACCATTTGCAAAAAAACCCATTTTTGACTAGAAAAGTAAAATAATGTATCGGAAAAGTTGAATTACCTAGAAACTGGACCGCAAAGTAGCAGGCTTCACTAAGCAGAGTCCACTGAATGACGATCTTCTCTGCTGTGTAGAGACCATTCCACATGATGAGGGCCAGGCCTGGAAAAGGATGTGAAAAAAGGCATTTATAGATTCTGCGGCACGGGAATGCAAACAGGACAAAAATCAAGAAGAAGCTCAGGAAGGAAGACTCCTACCTGTCCAAGAGCAATTCCACTCAGAAAACTACTGTGAGAACAGTTTACTTGCAGCTGTACTCAAACTGTAATCTGTGATTCTATGGCCACACGGCAATAATTGGCCTATTGATTCTGTTGAATGCTCTGACGCATTGATTCTGATAAAAGGCTGTGCTCAATTATTTTATTGCCTGCCTTTCTTCCAGTTAATTTTCCTGTATTTCATTCCTACCCCCCCCCCCCCCACCCACACACACACACACACACACACACACACACACACACACACACACACACACACACACACACACACACACACACACCAGTGAGGCGATAGAAACAAGCAAGAGTGGGAAGAAGGGTGGGAGGGCTGATGGACTGCACCCTCTCCCTGCCAGGTTCCATCTGTGTGGCAGATGAGACCCCATCCTTCGCCCCCTTTACTGCTCCTTGTCATCCTTTTTCTTTGCTAATCCCCACAGCCCTGCTGCCATTTAAACTAAAGAAGCCCTTCTTTTATTGGCCTTATGAGATTGAAAGCTGGCTCATTCATATCTTCCTCTACAGTTCCACGTGTTTAAGGTTTGATCGCCCTTCAGGCAATGCAGTAATCATTCAGAGGGTTGTTTTTTTTTGATTTTGAAAATATGCACACAATGTGTTAGATTATAGTATGAGGGTTCTCTTTAGTATTCCCATAAATGTCTTGTTAGGAATGAGAATGAGGATATGTGAGATATAATCTTTTGTGATCCTATGTCTATATAAGGTCTGGGTGCTGACGTTCTGACGTGTTATGGCCTGACTAAGCTGAAAGTGGCAAAATGGACTGAATATAATCTAAGCTTTTGCTTTCACTGTTCTTAATATTTTCGCTTAATTTCCCATCAAAGCTCAACCTGTGTGCAATCTGCCTCCATCACAGTCACTTTGTGCTTCTTCACACAGTGCCATCACAAACCCTGCAATCACTAAGTGAGTCAGTGTCAGGCAAGACTGACTCGCCGTCTTGCCTGACAGCCTTTTTTCGAAGGCCATTAAGATAATTGCTCACATTGCCAGTGTATTTTTTTGGTGAGAGTAGAACAAATCGCAAATGCCATAATTACCTGGCGTAAGAGCATTGATTGTCTCCTGTAGGTAGCATGGCACGGAAGAGCAAAAAAAAGTTTATTTTTTTGAGCAAGCGAGCTTCAAATTTTAACTGTAGAGTAATACACTGCCTCCCCTCTGAATTCTAGGCTAACCCCCGCGCACACATATATGCAGTATATACACTGTCCTGCCATCCCTCACTGTGCTCCCACCGGATTTAGACCTGATATATGAGGCCACAGAAACAGAGGCAACTGGAGCCTTTCAGTATTCTGAAGAATTGGTCTCTGTACCCGTCAAGCTCTCATAGTGAACTGTAGATGCAAAGAACTGAATGCAAGTATACAGCCTCTGTTTATCCTTAGCCTGAAGGAATGATTTTTCAGCAACAAGAGAGCTTTTTGTACATCATCTTTATGTATGTGTTGAATTGTGATGAATGCATTAGAAGGCATTTTCACAAAAGACCACATGCAGTTGAGCAGTGTATATTTTTAGCACGTAAATAAATATTAAAATGTTGTATGTCAGCGTCACTGCAGCACAGTGAATGTACTCCCTCATGCAGAGCTACACTATTATCATTGTGCTACAGCTATGTATGAAGAATCATATGTAGCTTTATGTTCTTATAATCTGTGTGCCTATCTTGTGTCTTAGGAGCTAAGACTTACTAAGCAGTGCTCCTCCATAAAGGCGAATGGAGAGGTTAGTTGTGGAGAGCTCCTCTTCGAAAACAACCTCATATAGCTGGCTGGGAAACACCAGAGCCTGTGTAGGAAAACAAAAGCACAACTCTGTCATATCAGCACAACAGCATTCTGTCCTCCCGAAATTCCCCCAAAATGCAGCAGCATTGACAAAGTCTTCCTGTGTATGAGTTACGATCACTGCATATGCCCTGAACAGTGAGGATATTGAGCTTGTAGGCAACATGGGCCGACAAAGACGGAGCTGTTTCTCCAGACGCCCCTCACTGATAAGTTGAGAAGTAATCTACGGTAACTGCTGGGTTTGCGTAACATGATTTTTCCAATTTTTAAAATGTGTGCTTTAATCTCCAATGTCTTCATGCTGATTATTAAAATGAAAACTGTGAATGAATGTGAAACAACTTCTTCACTGTATTCATCATTTAAGCAACACTTACCATCAGGGCCATAACTGTGAACCCCACTGCTGAGATGAGTATCCACACCCTAAGAAGAGAGACATTGCATGAAATACTGTATCCTTACTGCAACTAATACTGACTGTACATTTGTTCTGTCAGAGTATAGACCGTGTTGAACTTTACTGGAAGTGTTACACAGATGACATCACACAGTGTCATGTGAGCAGTTGATATCTCACCTCAGCCCGATGGGCTCTCGCACTGCGAACTTCAACTCATTTCCGAGCATCTGACTAATCTGTGTGCAAACAAGGCAAGACAAAAGAAAAAAGGAAATGAGTTATAAGAAGGGAAATGTTCTGGTAATCATGTCATCTTATCAAATATCTATTTTGCCTGACTCTAACAAAGCACAACATAAGCAAGGGAAAAGTGCTCTCTAAGGTGGTGCATTTCATGTTGTCAAAACATCTGTAGCAAGCTATTGGAAAAAAGGCTAAGTGTTAAAGAAGGGCCTATTAAGATGTTAATTAGACACTGTAAATGTCTTCACCCCCTTAATCACCGTCTGAAGATTATGAGGGTATGTCATAACAACATCTTACAGTGAATTCTGGATGAATAACAAACAAACTAAGTCTATGCCAGAAGAAAAGGCTTACTTGCTCCAAATTAACTTAATCCTAGCAACACGAATACCATGCAATGCTCAATTTATAATCCCGAGAGCCTGAAGCATTTACTGGGAGAAAAGTTTTTGAAAGCAATTGTTCATTCCAGTTGTATAGAAAAACGGGTTGATAGTTCATGAAATCAGGGCTGGACAATAACAATAATTTTTCCAATATCAATAAAACAAATGTTCAATAAATATTCAACAAATGTTTGATCTTTTTCATTTCAGTCATACATGAATAAGGACTTATGTTTTTATTAAGATGTTTATTTTGTTGAGGAAAAAAGGACTGACAATTGAATGTTCTGCCTCAGATTTATGAAGTGATCCATTGTTTTGGCCTAAAGTTTTGACCATAAAGAAGAGTTTAAACCACAATTAAACATGTGGTTTCTTCAACTTTCACTCAAGAGGCAGAAATGAGCCTTTAAACTCTAAAAAAGTACGATTTGATACTTATTGTGATAATTATCGATATTGAAAGATATGATCCTTTTTATCGTGATAACATATTTGGCCATATCGTCCAGCCTTAAATGAAATGTCAAGTGAATCCTATCATACAGCAACACCACAGACACAAGTGTTTCCTCTGATGATATCTGTTACGATATGCATTTCTTATAACAAATGCTAAAAGATGCTGGAATGCTAATAAAACGCTGCAACATCAGGCACTGATATCTTTACATGGACATCTCCCCCCCAAAATAAAAACAAATATAAAAGCATCCAAGTATAGTCTGTGAGCCCATTTCTGTTCAGTTTGATATAAAAAACATCTTTACATTCATCTCTAACTGTCTGAGGGCTGGAATGATGTAGTGATGAAAGAATGACTCCACTTGCAACATGTTCCAAGGAAGTGCAAGAAGATACAGTTATATAAAGTGCAAGGAACAGCAGTTACATAAAATGGAGAGAGACAATCTATGTGCATCTACAGACAATAACCCACAGATAAATTACAATTGCTGAATTCCTTCATCCAAAGCCTTCAGGTCGTATCACTCTCCTAACACGTTTGATTTCCCTTCATCATTAAACAACTCTTTCTTCAAAAACTTTCTTGTTTTGCAGGGAGCAATAGCATCACTAAAGCTAAAAATACACAGTAGCATGAACACTACTAAGACAGAGAAGATGAATCATTTCACAGTGTTTACAGCCAACTCACTATCAATTGCAAAGTAGTTTTCTGCTTGATAAGCCTGTAAAATGTCAAAGTGAATGAAACAAAATGATTCATGTCATACTAGAAAGATCAAGACAAGGGTTTTCAAGGGTTTTTGCCTTCTACCATTTCCCAACATATAAATGTTACTTTGCACTGCATCTGGAAAATCTCCCAAAACAACTGTTTGCTTCACCATCAAAATGTCATGGGAAATATCCTTGGTTAACAACCGAGAGGTTACGGTTTAAAATATCATGACTTCACCAATGAGATTTAATTTTACTGCAAAAGGCAAAAACTGGCAGATGTTACTTACAAGACATGCCATAAGATGTGACTTTTCCTTATCTAACTATCTACCTGATTCTACATATATTTGCCATATTGTAATTAATATAGGAAAATAGCCTTATTCATGGTGTGATACTGATTTCACCAACATCAAAAGCAGTAAAACATACTATGTATGTATGATTAAAAACAAATATAATAAGATATTCTTGCATATGTTCATTTGCAGCATATTGCCATGCATTCACACACAAATGGAGTGATGCAAATAGGCCAGAAGGCCTCTTTTAAGTAGTTTCATAGAACTGGTGTTTTATGATGTCAAAAATAGAAAAGAGAAAGATATGAAACTATTTGATGTGTCATAATTGAAACAGAAAAAAGGAATCAGATTTAAATTCTAAAACATTTCCTCTTGCCCATGGCTGCTGCTAGCTTTGATCTCAGAGCACAGCCCAAAAGACTCCCAAAAATATTAAGATAAAGAGTTGCAGACTACACCCATTACACATTTTTTGCACTGCCACTGAAGTGCCTGCACATGAATCCATCTGTGCCAGCTGTGATCACGTGACCAGGTGAATCAGCGTTCCTGTGCCATGGTTGCAGGGGCTGGTTTTGACAGGAACATATAAATATTCATGACCAGCATGAGAAATAATCAAAGAGAACTGAGCGTCAACTGATGGCACACGGCTGGGCTGTGGTGGAAAAGAGTGGAAGGGAGTTGAAGAGAGAGGGAGAAACAGGAAACGGAAGAAATACACAATGCTGTTTGTGGAGAGAGACGCTTAATCACAGCTGCTTTGGCCTGGACCTGCCATCAGTCACTCAGTAACTACATTCAGTAAACAAAGGGCAATTATTCAGTCAGAGAAAGAAAAAATATTCAGCAGAATCAGTATTCCACCCAACCTAAAATGTGTTATTTGACTGATGGATGTTGTCAGTTTGTGCAGTCACAACATCAAATAGATGGTGATCACCCTTCCCTCTGGGAAATAAAATATACACAGAACACTGTGGTTTGTCTTACTTATGAAAGCCTGGGCTTGTGAGAGCTTCATTGTTGCCTTGACCTGTGCACTAATGGTAGTATACAAGTAGAAGCTGACAGTGTCATAACGGGCAAGAAGGTCAATATCTCTTGGCACAATTGCACTCACATCTGGACGCACAAATACAAAGCCTCTCTCTCACTGAAGTATAAATAATAGGAACTGTATTTTTATCTCTAAGCAGTTGAAGAGGCAGGAAGAGACAGCCAGAGGACTACCGTACTTCCCTCCTTTGTTTACAGGGACCACAGGGACAAAGTCAACTGTTTCCCCACCAAACCAACTCTTGCTATGGAGCTAACCTTACTGTTAGATCCCATGGGTCTCTTTACCACAAACACTTGTGGCAAGGATAAACAGAACAAAGCAAGAGTAACAGGAGAATGCAGTAGAAGTGAATAACTACATTGTGGGAGGAACAATTTATTTTCTAAATTAGGGTCAATGCCACAGTTACTGTACATAGGTAAACCTTCTATTTAATACAGCATGCACAATAGACAACATTAACCAAAGCATTGTGTTACTGTCCTTTAGATAGACTGTTGCTTAACCGCTATACAAACATTACAGCCAGTATTTAACCTCAAGAACGCGTTGTGAGAGCGATTGTGAGTGGCAGATGTCTGGGTTAGGCTACTTGCTAAAACATTGAGAGAGAAAACAAACACTCAGGAAGGCTGAGAAAAGGAGGCCGACATCTCATCACAAGCTTTCAGCCACCAACGTATGCCTAGTCCCTTCTGTTCTGTTCTCTTCTCCCACTTGTCTGATTAATATTTCAGTGATGAACAGTCTGCCCTGCTGATGATCATTCTAATGCAATCTGATAAAAAATCTTTGCGATCTTTATATTTGAGCTCTCTGAAAGGGAACAAGAAATGACTGTCAATCTGCAACTGTGCAGCTCAACACGCATGAATGCGACAAGTGTTTCTGCTTCTCCTGGCACAATCCAGCATGCGTACTGTTACGTTTTTTTGGTCTACACACCACTGTGCGCTGCCCATATGAATGTGCAAATACATGTGAGGCAGGAATATAATGCATGAAATGCAGAGAGTGTCCCAGGGGAGTTGGTCACATCTCAGTGGAGCTGCTGGAACTCATGGGATTAGGTGATCTAGATTCACTGAAGCATAAGCAGCAAATGCACACAAGGGGAGACTATGAGAGTAATGAGCCAATTAGCAGCCCATTGTGGCTTTTAAAAGGAATCCATATCCCTTCTCAGAGTAAAGGGATGCATCTGTGGTTGAATTTACTTTTGTTTATTCATAAACAGGTGCTTAAATGTTTATATAAGTTTGTTGCACTAATGCATTTGCTATTTGCCATTGGTTATCTGCATTACTCCCCATATTGAATAAAAAAAAAAGAATAAAAAGAATAAATAATCATCTGACGTAATCTGACCTTTGAGCGGTGCACTTCGCCATCATCATCCTCGCCGCCAACTCCAAGGATCTTCCGGCTCTTCAGGCGGCTTATCAGGTCTGTCTGACTGTGTTTCTTCATCAGAGGAGGGTGGGGTTTAGACGCCATGGTGCACACACACCTGACAAAGAAGAGGAAAGAGATGACAGATGTGAGGTGGGTGCGTAGTAGTATTGCCGGAGGAAATGAATGAATAAATAAAATAGGGAAAGAGTTGGGAAAGAAGATGGGAAAATGAGAAAATAATGAAAATATAAATTTGAAGCACTAGTGGTGCTTTTCCTCTGTTATTACCCCTCGCTCTGAAACGAGTACAGACGCCTATCTAGAGTACAGATAGGAAGAGGTATGTCTCTCCCAATCTTCCAATAAACCTCTTGAGGACATGACTGATGCAACACAGTTACACAACACATGGGTCTAGCAAATACAGGCAACCCATAAAACGTTCCTCTGGAGTCAGACTGGAAGCAGGAGCCATATGTCCGCTAGGTGCCTCTCAAAGAGCCAGCTAAGTTGATATTGACACAGGCTATTGCTTCACATGCACACGCGTGCACACACACATGTAAATGGAGCTGCTTTCTGAAAACTGAGGGTCTCACTGTCCATACGGATCAAGTTCCACTGATGACATGTGACTTATTATGTCGAAGGTATAAGGTTTAATGGCGGCATGTTTTATCTACACAATGCCATAAAATTGGCTACAGACACATTTATGTCTCATTTGAAATAAGTACTGAACAGCATTTATTCAGAATCTAATTTCTTATATTTGTCACATTTCCCTGCTTTAAGCAGTCTTATTTTTATCCCCACATGCTGCTGTTATTAAAACAGACTAAAGATATGCTGTAGCACAGCCAGCCAGCTTTGTTTGTTTTAAAGTAATAATATATTTTATAACCAAGGATTTGAGTCTTAACTCTGCTGACCCTGGGGTGGCTGTGTCTCAGGAGATAGAGTGGGTTGCCTGGCTCAATCCCCGGCTCCTCCAGGCTGCATGTCGAAGTGTCTGTGGGCAAGATACTGAACCCTGAATTGCCCCTGGTGGCTGTTCCACCATTGTGTGAATGTTAGTTTCTGTTTGAGGCTCAGTGATTGAATGGTGAATGCAATTTTGCAAACCAATAAAGTAACATTAAAGCTGTCATCCCTGCATTTCTTTTCTTTTACCTGTAAGACTCACAATTAATGCCTTCTTTGTCATCTGTGATGTCAAAACATCAGATTTTAGAAATTAAAACTGTGCGTCCTGCTCATAGTTCACTTCGAGCTGCTGACAATGATGACAATCAGACTGATGACTGACTCACTGCCCTCTATTACAATCCCCCTTCACCGCTTGTATCACAGTTAGTTTGTTGGTCATTTTGAGACTTGGTTTACAGACTGCCATGCTGTTCCGCCTACATTGTTCGGTGTACAATAACATAGGCAAAAAAAGTGTATTGATTTTACTGACAAAATGCGAGTCGAATCAGGGTCTTCTCGACTGATGACTGGAATCCTGCCTTTAAGGGGGCAGGCCTAAGTCAAGGAGTATAGTAAGATTACAGGTCAGTGACGAATTCTACCTGCATTTGGCAGATGGATGGTTGCTAATGGTAAGCCCTGGTAGGAACACTCTCCCACTATTAATAACTTATCACTTTTGGGGTTTCAGTTTGTTTAATGATCAGGGCTCTAAACTAACATTTTTTCCTAAGGAATACATGTGCTCTTAAATGAAAATAATTTAGCAGCATACATAGAAATTTAGGAGCACAGTGAAAACATTACAGTTTATTACATTCTAGGGATGTCACGATACCAGAAATTTAGTAGTCAAAACCAATACCAGTGAAATTCTACGATTCTCAAAACCCAATTCGATTACATGGTAAAAAAACAAAAACAAAGCAATAAATCACATATATTTAAAAATATACCTATAATAAAAACATTTGCACCTTACAAAAAAACAACTAACAGCTGGGAAGTTGTGAGTGGATGTCCAAGGCAGAGAGGAAAGAGGTGATCTGATGTTAATATATTCAAAAATATACAAGCTACTGAAAACTTTGAAATGTGAATAATTAATTAATTAATTTTCTTAACTTCTTTTTGCAAACTCACGGGCGTGAAATGTTTAAGGGTGGTCACTAGAGATATATAGATCTATATCTATATAGATATATAGATGTACAGATATCCAGTTATTTGCACTCTTAACTGCAACGTCATCTTTGGTGCTTTTGAGTTAATCAAAACTGTGAGACATTTGCCAAAATTCGCTCTCCAACATATCCCAAAACTGGTAGATATCGAGGCTTTGACACGGAGCTATTGAAGGTAACAGCCCAAAAAAAACCGACTAATGTTAAAATTCTAAAAAATGTTTCTACAGTACTGTAGGTATCAGGGATGTTTTTATTAAAAGGAAGGTATGTTGAATTACATGTCATTTATTGTTTTGTTTTATGTTTTTTCCATGGTGGCTATTGAGAATCATGAAATTTCAGTGGTACTGGTATGGACTACTGGTATCATTTTTTCAGAATCTTTGGCATTCTCTTGGTACGGCATGTTTCAAGGCACCTGATAAAGCTAAATGGCCAGCCAACCACCACCCTTGCTTACCACTTCAGCTCCAAAACCTTGACTAACTTTTGAACTAGTAATGAGGACCTTGAGAAGGAGGGTGTGGGCTGGTGCATAATCACAGCCGATAACTCAGCTCTCTTGCTCTTTGTTTTTTTATAATGGGTTGCTCAGGAGCGACCAGCCCACCAGGATTTCTCCAGGTGCTCCAGGGGGGTTTGGGGGAGATTATTGTAGGTGGCAATCTTTGCTCGCACACTGATCATAAACAATTTTTCTGGTCCACACATATCTATTTTTAGGGACAAATGCCAGTGAAATACTTGACTGTAGAGCCCTGATGAATATAGCCCATTCATATCAACAATAAAAATCTGACCTAAATAATCATTTCTTCAGTGCATAAAACTAGAAATAATTATGTTGGCTGTTAACTGTGACAGCAGGATCCACTAATGTGTTCCTATTGATCAGAGCTAATGAATACTGCCTGTGGATTCAACGGGGACAAGCAATAGTCAAATCAAGAGTGATCATCAATGACTCAATAATGTAACCTCCATCGTGGTTCACATGGAAGCAAAAAAGGCATGCGCAAACGTGTGCTCCCACACACAAAGTGAGGACCTGTCAAAAAAGAGATGGATTCTTCACAGGGCAGTTCTCTAAGAGTAAAACAAGAGCAATTATTGAACTACTTTCTCACTTGTCCAGGACAAGGACATCACCTCTAACTGAGCATTTTGTCCCCAGGAAAGGAAAACAATCAGTGCTACCACGAAACACAGAGCTCAGTTTTACACCAATGAGAGTGTATCATCACACTTAAAGGTACAAGGTAGGGATCAAGTAAATATAAACATACTGTAGGTATTCTTACAGAAGCCAAACAGCTAGGCTGTAGAAGAGAATAGATTAGAAAAAACAGTTCTCAACGTTTGTGAGTGGGCCATTCAACTATATTTCAATTTCTGAGGTTGTACATTTTATTGATCTATTGGAATTTGTGCAGACACAAGTAGATTAGTCAATTTAATTGATGACAGTTTAATCAACTACCCAATAAAAAGGGTCTTGCTGGTTTAGGTGTCTTAAACATGAGGAGTACAGTAAGTTTAATATTGGAATATCTGACTGCTGTTGAGACACAATGTGCAAATGACAGACATAAATTGGGCTACATGAAAAGTTATACAGTATATAAAAAGCTTAACTGATAACTAAACATGTAAATAAACACATGCTGCAGCCATACTTGGACAGCTTTACACTGTAAGGTCTTCCTAAAACTCCTCAGCCCCACTTCCTTCCTGCTTGTGCGTCTGGAAGGGACAGACAGGTGGGAACTAGAAATTGTATGTTTATGTCTGGCATACATATGCGAAGCCTTGACAACATCCCCCTGTGTTGGCATGCATTGAACTGCAGAGGTCAGAGAAGGTTACACAGCAGGTGTTCAGGCTTCTGGCATACCACTGCGGACTCCCACACAGTACACAACCCCAAACCTTTCACTTTTCTTTAACTATCAGCAGAAAGAGGCACCACAGAAGGAAGAAAGGAAAGGAGAAGGAAACTTTGGTACTTGCAAGCAAACCCATTTCTGTTTTTTTGGGGTTTTTTTGCAATTTATTTAGCAATATTTAGACAACCTACATAATTAATACAGATATATAGTATTTAGTTTAAAAAACGGTAATTGTAATAATAATTAATAATAATTGTAAAGTTTGATGCAAAAATCCATCAGACACTAAGCTTGTTTGTCAATTTACCTGTGCACTCATGAAATGATCGTGATGAGACATTTGCTTCCCGCTAAATAATATGAATGTCAGATGAAACAGACTGTGTTAGATTAGTCACTAAAAAGCAAACTTTACTAGTTTTTTAAGCAGTAAAATAAATATTATTGCGGGCCCAATTTGCTTAATTAAATTGAATCCCTTGTAAGATTAGTCCATATACATTGCTATATCAAGGTTGAAACAATATATTCTTCAGCCCTACTGTCTCACTTGTCTTCAGACAAGTCACCCTCTCTGCTTTCATCTTTGTGCCTCAGACAAGCCCAGTGATGTTCACTGGGCTTGTCTGAGGCACAAAGAGAAAACCTGCGCCGCATTACGTCCCTGTAAATGATGGAAAGCTACAGCTATGACATTGTGGCCTGCTGAATGTTGATCTTCTCCATGGCTACAACCCCATCAAAATCTGTGATAAGACACACTTCACTGCATGCGTTGTCAAATCGCACACTTTCTCCCTCATGGTAAAATACCCTTGCATGTCTCACCCTTTGAATCTCCCTACCAGTGCTCCTTGACTTGCCAGAGTAATGCTGATGGGGTTGCCTAGCAACTGCCAATGGACCAATTGCTTCTTCATTATTGAGAACACCTTTCATGATTGAAACCCCTCTTTGATAATGGAGTCTCTGCTGAGAGCCAACTGTGACTCTGCTATCCTTCTGACATTTAAGGATAAATTAGCCACTTTGATCTGTATTCAGTCAACTGGAGTGAAGACATGCTTTCCTAATGAGTGGCTACTTGTTGGCATAAAATACTTAAATGAAAAAAAGAGAGACAAACTTTGTCTTTAAAGCTCAAATGTTGGTAAATTAACTTCTTAGTAAATACAACAACAAAAACTAATGTTACATGTTGTATATGTAATCTCACTCCTTCAGAATGGCAACATACATACTTCAGTTGTGAAACCACATCTTACCTGGATAATGAAATAGGAGTCAAACGTGTTGATTAGAACAAGGTCTGAGTTGTATAAAACAATGAATTATAGAGTATGCAAGACAGGATGAATTAAAGAGAAGCTGAATTTAAGAGCAGTGGGCCCATTACCTTGGGAGTATAAAATGTGCTTAATGTGGGTGTGTGTCCCTTTTATACAAAATCTAAAAACATTTCAAATAAAGATGCATTAGTGTTCCAATGCTGGGAATGGTGGTACTAATTTTATAGTTGTGCCTCTATTGAAGCAATCATCTAAGAGTGTGGAGTGTAAAACAAACATCCTATTTCCCATTTTAAGCAAATATTAGAAATAATTTAAAGATATGCTAGATTAAAAACACCCTGACTAAAATAGAGCACACCCACTCAACAGATTTCAGCAATGTTTTGCTTTAAAAACAATTACAAACAACCTTGATTCCATGTTAAAGAAAGAGAAAAAGAAGGTATATCAGCAAATGCCTCAATAGCAGTGCATGTGTTGTGTTGAAATGTATAAAAAAGCCTTTAGAAAAAGGTTAGAGGCAGATGCCTCAGTGATGTATACTGGAACGCCTGCTATTGATGCATGGCATCTGAAGAAATAGGGTGTCTTTCACTTTCTGCAATCGAGCATGCCTTTACAGGATATGAATGCATTTACCTCCCTGTGGGATAAACAAACACTCTAAGTCTTATCACTGAAGAACATATACATGAATCAATGTGTGTGGGCAAGAGGCCAAGTAAGCCCACCTAGAGTGAAGAATGAACCAAAAGCCTGATAGTTTTGTACCACTAATAATACCAGTAACAACTACTCTCCGTGTTCCTTTGCTGGGGCTTTGTGACAGAACATGTGCTGTGGAAATGAAAAGCTGCTAAACATAGGAGGAAGATATTGTGGGCAAAGTGTGAACCTCCTGAGAGATCTCTGGTAAGCGACTAGAAAGACATTCAGTAAAAAATTATTGTATCATATGAACAAAGCAGTGTGTGGGTGTGGAGGAGCAACTGTGAACAAATGTGTTACTCAAAATAAGAAAGCAGACACTACAGCCTGCTCATCACCTCCTCCATAAATTCCATAAATAACATGAGACACAGTTGCCCAATAACCTCTAAATCCCCTCACCACATTTGGAATATCTAGCAGCACCATATAGTGTCAAGAATAGATTATGCATAAAACAGCGCATCTACTGAACAGACTCTAGAAACAACTGCGATCAGTTCATCCTCAATGAAGCGTCTGTCTCTTGCGCTCACTCATAATTATTTACTGACTTCTCACGGTTCGTGTTAATGATATGGATTCTCATTGCCCTGGGGTTAACTGGAGTTTCTGCAGAGCATAACTTTAAGATGAGGACAGGAAGATCCAATCTCCCATGATCTGAATGGAATAAGATAAAGCATCCTTGAATCTTATTGGATTCCAGATGCCCTAAAGATATTTGTGTTCTCTTACTGCTGCAACAGACTAAGCCACCCCCCTCTGCCACTGAGGTTGGAGCTATAAACGAGGATTGGAATCTAGAGAAGTGGAACTACTTTTTAGCCGTGCGCAGTCGGATGGTGTGTTGGTCTTTCGACTGCTGTAAGGTACACTGAAATATCCTGGAAACTATTGGATGAATTGCCATGAAATTTTCTACATACATATGGTCCCTATAGGATGAAGACCACCAACTGCGTTGATCGTCTGGCACCAACATGAGGTTGAAATATGTGGTTTTAAGTTAAATTTCTCAACAACTATTGAATGCCATTAAATATAGTACAGATATCCATAGTGCCCAAAGGATGAATCCCACTAACCTTTTCTCTACTGCCACCAGCAGGTCAAATTCTTCACTTATCCAATGAAATATCTCTGCATCTACAAGAGGGATTGGCACAGACATACATGGTTGTGATTTTTCCTTTTGTTGGTAGAGAAAGTAGCTGGCAAATTATTCTGATGACAATTTGTGTAACCAGATCAATGGATTGTGTAACAACATACAGTCACTGGGGAGGTCGGAGGCACGAGTTTTCCTTTACGCAGGCCAACATGACTGTCTAGTGCCCCAGGACAAGTACAGCTGAGTAACAGTGGGACTCCACTTTGATGTCTGCGAGTCTTCAGCATTTCCACACAAACCTCAGATACCTATTCAACTGTAATAAACTGATTCACATCCATCACCTCCAGGAAATGCTTACAAGATCTGTTGTTAGATATATACTTGTGTCATGCAGCATCATGGCATCTGTATGTAAGGGAATTTATAACTTATTTTTTCTATTTCTACTAAATATTGTATTTTTCATTTCTGTTTCTTCTAATGTGTATTTTCCTATTTATTGTGTGGACCTGGAGCTGCCATGACAAGTAAATTTCCTCAGTGTGGGATCAATAAAGTTTATCTTATCTTATCATGAGCAATCCTAAAGAAGAACGGCATGAGAAAAATCATTGTTCACATTGACAATGCATTGGACATTAAAAGTGTGTTCTTCACTGTGACCTGACTCTTCTTTATCTAAATGATGTACTTCAGGTCCTTTTTCAGTTTTTTTTTCTGACAAACCAAAATTGAACAGCAAACTGATACATCCTGTCCTGGGACCAATTTTTGTGGCTCATGTTTTCTTTGTTGCCTAGTTTTACTTTCTGTCACTATCTGTCTCGTTTCAGATCATCTCACTTCCTGCCCCTGTCTGATCCCCACCTTTGTAATTGTTCTGCCTTTTTTTAGTTTCACCTGTTCCTTGTTAAATTCACCTTCCTTGAGTGTTTAGTTTTCCTGGTCCCTTATCTCGTTGCCAGTTCTAGTACTTTCATGTCTACTGTTCCAGTGATTCTCCTGTGTTACATTGATCTATATTTTTTTGGACTCTGCTTTCTAGTTTCTGACCACGCCTTAGCCTACTAACTGCTGGATTTGTTTGCCCATATAAGACTGTTCTCCTGTGTACAGAACCTGTGTCTGTTAAGTAAGCAACTGTCCTTCTATTTACTGCCTATTTGGCATGAGTCGTGCTTTTGGTGTTCTCTGCCAGTGCTTCCTCCAGTCATTACACAAATGGTTTAGAGAATACTGTATGAGTTTTGTTACACACCTGCATTTCAGTTCTTACTTTTCATGTAACACATAAAAGCCATACCATTATTTGATTAACTGACCTTTTAGTCCATTTCTCCCACACAATGGAGCTCATGCAAGAACATTTTGTCATTTTGTAGTTTGAGTTTTTAAATGGATAATATCGTTAGGCTATAATTGTTCATATTGAATTCAAAACTGTTCAAAATTAAAAAAGTACTAAACAATACAAATCAAGAAATAAGTTAGCCTCTGGTCGCTAATCTTTGGTTGCTAACCTTGCTGACAAAGTCAACATTAAGAGAAAGGCTTTTACTGTTTGCTGGTGCACATTAACAGACAATTACGACTGCATGGGAGGATCTTACCTCATTATTACTTCAACAAAGTCATTACAGCACCAACCAAGCGCTGCTAAGGTTATGGTTAGACTAAGATTAGACACATAAAGGGGTTGACACCTGGGCCGGTGTGACATCCAGACAGCGCTATTGTTGGTGAATTATGGTATGCAGCTGTTAAAAACTGAATGCAAGTATTTCTTGTAATTATACTGTAATGAACATTAGATTGCACCAGCAGTCAAAATATTGCTGTGTCTGTTAGATGAACTGTAAGATGAGAAAGAAAAACACAGGAGACAAAAACCCTAGTACATCCTAAAACTACTGTCAGATGAACATGAATCTTAAATGGTGCCCTTTCTCTTCCTGTGGCCTGAGTGAGCACACATCTGACACATTCAGTTGAGCGTGGCATCAGTACAGCTCAGGCGAGGGTAGGCGCTGGTAACAGAGATCAGCACATTATATCGCGTAAGTGAAGAGATTGTTCTTGTAGATGCATCCAGCCTAAACTCAGACTTCTTCAAATGGCCTTGAGTAAGGGTTTCCCTGCCTTACAGACGCTAGCTCTGATGTAGTGGAAATTACAAATGAGGTTCAGTTGTGGCAAAACAGCAAGCAAAACCAGAAGAACACAGAAAGCAGTGCTTATGACAGGGTGATAAACAAAGGACAGTGGAGAAGGCAGCAAATTCCTATCTTGAGTCAGTACAGGCCACCGATGCATGCCCTGGAAACCGCCTCTGAGGAGAGAACTGCTCCTCAGTTACTATCAATGGATTATTGTGCTGAGTCGAACAGATTAATACTGTTAAATCATCAAAGGATAATTCCCATAGAATGAACTAGTCCTAATGATTCCTGGGATTTAGTGTTTCCCTGCCTAATATTCAGTTATTTCATCACAATGCAGAAAGGGAAATTACACGCGTGTTGGCTGACTCCAATTATGATTATGTAAGACTGTCCCTAGAGTGGACCTTTGGGGAACCAAAGCAGAGTATCCCAGGAGTCACTGTCACTGGTCACTGTAATGAGATGTTACTACTACATCTGTTAGTATAAGGTTTTTAACAATGCTAATCTGTTGTTAAACCTAGGTTCAAAATTCAAAGAATCATAATTGAATATTTCATAACTACCCTGCTTGGAGATCTAAGTGACAGAGAACAGAATCAAGCACTGAATGCAGCTGTAGGGACTGCGGATAATGACTGGCAATACAGCAGTCAAGCTGGGTCTCAATGGAGGCAGCCCTCCACCCCTCATCCTTGTACGACAATAACACCCTCTAAAATGAATTACAAGAAGAAAATAATAAAACACTCTAACATTAATTTTGCAATGCTGGCGTGAGCATTGTTGTGTTAACCTTTGCTTTCAACTCAAATAGTAAATCTGGCTGGATTGGTAAATATTCCTCCGTGGCAGCAAACACATTACACAAGTCAGACATTCCTATATGGAAAACCTGACTAAACACTTTAAGATACACTGTAAATGCAATTAATATCAAGTCCACAACAACCCATAATGCAACACACTCCAGTCACAGACTGACTCTGTATGAGCAGAAGGAGCCAGTTCTTGCTAGATATTGGAGTGTCTAGCCCCACTTATTTCAAACTTAATTTCCAGAAAAAAAAACATGTGATATTTGTGTCATTACTTACCCAACGAAAGCCAACCACAGCGAGGGACTGTAGTTTGAACTGACAGAGTTTTGTACTTGACCGCATGAACACAATGAATAATTTAATGGTGTTTTAAGAAACACAGGTGGTTTAGTTTTTACCATCTGTTACATAGGGCCCATGTGAGGCACAGAACTGAGGGGGGTGGGCCCTAGTTGTGATTGTTTGGTGTTTCTATCTCTGAAACCATCTTGACATGGCAAACTCACTGTGAAGCATACGCCGAAGCAGCAAAGACGGGTGAGGAAAAGCAAAACTGACACTAATCGCACACACGCAGCTGGGAGGTGAATGATCTCCTCCAAGGAGCAAAACCATCAGAGCTGAGCGGGGATCCAGCGCACATGGAGAGAAGACGTCGACAATGAGGTCACCACAAGGTAGCTTCAAAGCTCTGTTTCTGCTGTAAGACACTGCTGTGAGAAACAGCAACCCAGTAATTATTACTACTTAAATATAATTGTTATTTTTCTGTTAGACAGTGACTTACAATGACTTACATCTCTGCAACATCATATTATTGCACTGTCACTATGATTTTGAGATATGTGGTAATTACACAGCACAGAAGTGCAGGTTTGAAAGCAAGAGCACATGTTCTGTTTCATTACTGTAATGAAACATCAACTAATGCTGCAAAACATTGCTGCCAAAACCGAAGCTATGAAATTTTAATCATTAAGCCACACATTTACACTCAACAGTGTATGACGAAGAAGTAGCTTAAAATAGGGCCCTATGAAATCTGTTTTAATTTTTAACAAATTCTGTGTTTTCCATCTGAATTTTTCTGAATTCTGTGCTTTACAATTTATACAGATTTTATCATCAGAAAGAGTGTGTAATAATGTGGTAGATGAATACAATTTCAACAACTCAGTAAAAAAGTATTACAGATGTAATCAATATCAATGAATTTAATGTATCAAACAAAATTGCCATATAGCAATGTTCAAATGTTTGTGTAACTATTAGACAATTAAACTGTCCCCTATTAAATAGGTTATTACTTGATTACTGATTATTTATTCCCACTTTTGCAGGACATCATCCTGCTGCTTGACATAGCTTTATAGCTTGACGTAGCTTTTTAGCTTTCTATTGAAACTGTGTTGGAGAGGTGCTGATTCAACTTTATATTCATTATGGAAGATGTAGTTTGTGGTTGGTGGAAAAGATAACAGACACCTCTCTAAAACAATCAACAAAAACTGGACATTATAACCTTTATGAAGGTAGGATTTATTCCAAGACTGTGGTATTAGACTGTGTCAATTTTAGCTAGGTGTACCTAATAATCTGCCAACTAAATTTACAGTATGTACATGTCTCTGCAGAGTTAAGTCAGGAGAAGGTCCTGGTGGTGCAGTGGAGTCACAGTTGGTGAGAAATACCTGATGTCAAATGCCAGACAAATCAAATGATCTAAAGAAGCAGGCTTCAATGACGCACAACAAATAGTTATTAGTGGCTAAAACTCTATAAACCCAGTTATTTTCCCTTAAGACTGCCAGCATATTACAGAGTTTTAGAGTTTTTACATAGAGTTTTAAGCATTTCAAGGTGAACTGCAGACCCTTCACCACACAAAACACCATCACAGTAAAAAGGGGTAGTGTTACTGAACTTTGTGGATTAAAGTGAATTGCATTTCACTTCAGGATCATAGTAAACTGCTAGAATGCTGCACTTTTTGGCTTGTGGGTATTATTACTTGCAAAGCTTTGCAGGCAATAAAAGACACAGAGGAGCCTTTTAAAGTGTTGTGAATTTAATTTTGCTTGGGAGTGTACCAGAAGAATTATTATGTTTATGGGGGTTGTATTATATCTACAAGTGCATCTTGCTAAGAGCTGCGAGAAATCTGAGTCGCTGTTTAATAAGTAGAATACAACGGGTAATGACCACAGCGGTGGTTAGAGAGTGGAGTTTAGAAATGGTGGTAATTCTGTTCGGCTGTTACCATTTCTCTCCTGCAGTGAGAGGAAAAAAATTTAAATCAAAAAGTAGGCACTTTTCAGATGTTTTATACTTAACTGAATTATTCTGTGTTGTGTAGCTCCCAGGGGCTAGAAAGGTTAGAAACAAAATCCAAATGTTGGTTTTATAACTAAGAATGACTTGGACATCTTATTCTACATTAAATAGCATTTGGAAGGCATATTTTTGGACATATGGCCCACCATAGCTTGTAGATAATAGATTTTTCCTCCCATCTGAGGAATGATTAACACCAGAAATCCTGCGCATAGGTGTAGGTTTAGTTTAAACCATTAAGAGTAGAACCGCACACTTGGGCTGGGTTTCTGACACTAAAATCCAGTCTTGAGGCTCTATGTATATGGATACATCATACTACATGACTGAAAACACAATAGATATTTTCTAAAGCAGAACACGTAACCAGTGGTTCTCCCTCAATATCACTCACTTTTTAACTATATGCCATCTTTCTAATTTTCCTTTTAACATTCTTCTGCTTGTCTGATCTTGTGCTGAAGAACTAAAAAGGGACTGTGATAATCTGAAATTTCTAAAAGTGGAACACATATGTTTTGTGTTCCTGGGAAACCCACAGGGTTGGGGACATTTACTTTCTCTCACTGTTAGTGAGTGAGTGTTAAAGCAACTGAAAGAGCTTTCTGGCTGCCCACCTCCCAAAGTGCTCTGACTGTGAACAACAATAGAATGGAAATACCTTCTCTGGCTTCTGAAGTCACGCCATACTTAACATGTGAAATACCTTATTGTGTGCTACCAAGGATTGTGATCATTGATATATTTCCATTAGCGCAAATTAATGTGTGTGTTTCACAATAAATTAAAAAATGTTGTACAAAGTACTGATCCCTGAAAGTCACAATATGACTATTTCAAGCCTTTGATTTGATCCCTCCCTTCTCCGCTTGTCTTGCTCGCTGAAGCATTACCTGTTGCTAAGCAGCACTGCTGGATGACGGAAAAGAACTTATTTGAGAGCTCAATCTGTGTCACTGAGGATCCCTTCGCAAGAAATTAATGTGCAGAGAAAAGGTCAAAAAGAGATCCTTAAAAAATACATGTTATGTTGCATCTAGTAAAATGTAGTTTGATTAAATGTTTGCATTCCTATCCTCTGTCATCTCACTTCCTCCCATGAACATGCATAAAGCTTGTCATAATCCTATGCTCATCATTCCAGACACGATAGTGCACACATATGTAGGTGGGTTTGTACAGCAATAAACAGTCTTCTATTTCCAAAAAATTCAAATGAGCCAACAAGAGCATTCCACAGTTGCAGCCAATAACGTTACATTAGTACAGTGGTTCTCAACCTTTTTTGGGCCAGCGCCCCCCTATCCACTATCCAGATCCCTTACCGCCCCCCATCAAAAAAGATGTTGACTATTTGCCCTGAATATATTTAGATTTTTTTATTGTTACTATTGTTATTAAAAACATGGAAAAGGTAACAAAAAAGCCATGTGAAAAGTAATTATATTTAATTAATAAGTGAATGTTCCTCCCAGAAACTGTGTATGAAGCAAAATATTGTTTTCTTGGATGGGGCACTTAATAAGTGAGGGGTATGGGGGTCCTCCCCCAGAAGATTTTGAGCATTAAACACATTAAACACCTGCATTCTGGTGAAAATTTCTCCCCTAATTTCTGCCTTTTCTGCACCAATTTAGGGTGCAAATGTCTGAAAATTCAGGTGACAATTCAAAATATATAATTATAATAGAATATAATGTAGTGAGGCTCTCACGCATTCTTAATGCTTTTAAATATTTTTCTCCTGTAGATCAACTTATTTAATATCATCCCTGCTGAGTCAACACACATGATTAAGTCTTACCTCCTCTTTTGTGGGGAAGTAACCTATTTAAATGTGTTTATGGCCCCTTTTCATCTCAGTGACAAAGGAATCCGTTTTAACTCAGTAATTGACTGGACTTTAGCTCCTGTCAGTGTTTCCCACAGAATGACAGTGTAACTTTTCTGCAGCTGTACAGCATGCTAGCCTGGAAAACCCAGCTGTATTTTAACATTAACTTAGCTCTCCTTATTAGCTAGGCCCCTTACATGCTTGCTAATAACTTCTATTAGCTGTGTCTCCGACATTGACTGCGTTGTGCACCTGTGTTCATCAAGGAGAGAGAGCAATAGATCGAGGGACGGGTGAGAGAGAGAGAAGGACGAGCAAGAGGATGTGCTCCGCAAATTCGCGCTGCCTGCAGCTCTGCAGTTAAATACGATTTTAAATAGGTGTTGAGATCACTCAACATAGGCCTGGTGAAAAAATCAATATGTTGCGGTCAGCATTGATATTGTGGCGGGCCGCCACAAATAGATGGAAGTATGGGAAACACTGTAACTTATCTGCTCATGTTCAAAACTTTCTGCACATTCAGAATCTCTGCCACAGATCTGTGTTCTCTGACGTGAAGAAAAAAAGACGTTATAGGAGACTAACGTCATTAGCCTATTTAAAGAGAATTCATAATATTTTACTACATGCCCTATACCTACTGCATTATGTTACTGATTCCCTCGAAGTATTCCCTCGGCGTCTGACAGAGAAAACTGAAGCGAGAACTAAACTAACCGACACCACCTGTGATCACACAGAAAGCTCACGAATAATTCCACACACCTTAACTTCAGCACCTCTGATAAAGTGCCGCTAACAGTCCCCAATAGAGCAAGACAGGGCATCAGTTTTTAATGTTACATTTTTATAGCTGATTGAAGCTACCTATATGTCCGCTTTGGCACAAACTGTCTGCAACTCACAGCTCGAGGAGGGTCGATGTCACTCGCTGGTGTCGCAGCGAAGTTGCTTTTAGGGTAAGTCCGACAGCAGAATATACTTCTTGTAACAGTGTAACCACTGCAATAACAAGACGTTCACGGTGTATTCCTCAGAGAAATAAATACTTTTCCACCTAGAAAGAGTGTGTCGGTTTTCTAGAGTTTACACAGTAAACGCCATGTGGGTACAATTTTAGAGATGATACTCTGACTTCCCGTTCCCATGAAGGCAGCACAAAGCTGCACCACAAGTAGCTGATGGAGAAAAAATGCACAGTCTCGTCCAGTCGCAGTGGACTAAACTGGCAGGTTTTAATGTTGCAGACCACAATTTCTAGCAAGTAGTTCAAAGTTTAAACTCGTATTGTTGTGAATCTTAACTGTAAACTCACCTTAGAATTTCCATCCAACAAACGCCCCCCAAAAGCAGCTCAGCGCCCCCTTTCTAAAATATTGCTTCCAGCGCCCCCCATCCTCCTCGGAACGCCCTCTGGGGGGTGGTACCGCCCCCTTTGAGAAACAATGAATTAGTGGATGTAGTTGCTGTTGAGCTTGTCAGTATCAGGCCAGAAGCACAGTAGACCAAGTACAACAACTTCCATCTTGATGTCACACACTTGAAGATTGGGCAAGATTGTGGGCTCACTTACTAACATGATAAGTGAGTGTATAAAAAAGCAACCTCTGGTGCTAAAAAATGAAGCAACACATTAAGTATCAAAAACTGCTGTTCCACAGACTACCTCCAAAAGCAAGTCAAACCCCCCCCCCATAAAGGAGTGTTATATAAGACTCGCTGAAGTTTTATGAAGGCTTTTATTAAAGCATTATTTTATCACAAATACCAAGTAGTGAGGCCACACACTGCTCCCCTTTTGCTGCATCTTTTATTCCCAGCTGCTGCAGCAGGCTGGTTGTGCTGCTAATTGTTGTCTACTTTGCACATCACAGTTCAATGTCTGAAATCTGAAAAAAAATCACTACTTCTATAATCATTAATAGACACTGTTGCCTTTTTTCTTTAACTATGTTACTTCAGCAGTGTTACATGCTGCCATCTTCATAGCATGTTTGATTGACTCAGGACTGGCAGACTCCTACCGCTACCTAATCATGACCAAAAACAGCCCCATCCTTCATTAGAATAGGAGCGATACACTGACTTCTATGCACCCTATGCATAGACACAAAGATAAACCTGGCTCATCACTGCTGTGCAGTGGTTTGATGTCTGAGAAGCCTTCAAACTCTATTAAAAAGATCTACTACTGAAATCAGCCTTCCTGGATCCTACTTCATCATCTCAGTTCATTGAAACAACACATCCCTAACACTTGCACCCTCTTACATTGTTTTAACACAGACTGTTTTCTGCCTGAACACCTGCTAAGATTTGAACCGAGAATAATAAATACTACACACACAATTTGGTCGGTGCTCAAGTATTTAAGTTTGATACCCAGCCCATTCTCCTGAGACAACCCTTATTCTTCTGTGTTACTCAGTTCTGATGCAATGACAGAAACACTTCAATCAATTCCCCCTATGAGTAAGCAGAGCACCCTCCACAAACAGTGCTATACACACATCTGCATCCATACAAACTCAGACAGATAACACTTGTTACTATTCAGACTGTGATTGGTTTGTCCATCATTCTCCCATACTGCAGACAGAGCGCAAATAATAAAAGGTTCTCTGTGACAGAAAATCAATATTTGGAACACTGCGTGTTACAACCTCCATTAAACCTCAACCTCCCTCTTGTCTGCAGAAAATACAAAGCAATCTTTAAAAATGCAAGGAACCGCTAAATAGCATGCCATTAGCTTGTTTGATTACACCGATAACATAGCAGTTATGTAGTAATAATTGTGCAAAATAACCAGGGGACAGACAACAGAATTTCAGTCATTTCCTTTGAGAAGTCATTACATCTCTTCCTGGAAATGTTATATCTTTGTCAGGAAGTGGAATGTGGCCTGCAGCTCGCCAGGATTAGTAGATACAGCTCACTTTACAAATAGGCAGACAAAGTCTCTTTTGCCTGTACCAAATCTTACAGCTCTAACTTTCCAAAACATCCTCAAACTCTGTCTGGCCATGTGTGTGTGTGTGTGTGTGTGTGTGTGTGTGTGTGTGTGTGTGTGTGCATGTGTGTAAGGCCTTTGATGTAGAGAAATCAACCTTTTGCCCCTAAATGCATTTAAGCCATATTAGTGTGCCAGAAAAAGCTCAGACAGCTTGTTACTAAAACCGTGGGCAGTATGCTCAATAGTCTACAGTAGCAGCAATCTGCAAAGATCTGTGAAAGTTAATTAGATCACTTTTTCACTTTCACAGAGAAAGAAAACTAATAAACAGTAAGACAATGGCCAGTGAATAAAACTGTTGCAGAATAATGCGTGTGTTCCTGTACATGATGTTTGCACTGAAAATTTTCCATAGGTTAAACTGATTTCCAATTTATATCCAGAAAAAGGTTCTCTACCACTACGTCATTACTGCCAATTTTTGTCACACTCTATATTGTTAACTCCTCTTCAGTTATGACGCCTTTTGGTAAATGTGAATACACCCACAGAGCTTGCTAATCAGGTTTTTACCAAGAACCACAAATGCCATGAGGGCTCAGTTGAGTTTACACAGAAACAAATGAGGGAATCAACCATAGCCAGAGGCAAATCAATGCCTGCACAGGATAGCTGATGTTTGAGCATGATGAGGTAGATATCTAATCTGAAAAAACATGGCATTTGTCTCCTGGGCCAATTAGCTTGTGTTTATTCCCTTGGTAAGGGCCTGATCCTGATTGCAGGATTTAATTTATTAAGAAGAAAACGTAACTTTTTATTAGTAAGCATTTGCTTATTTCTCTGCCTAATTAATGTCAGACATCCTGTCAGAACCAGCAAATGTTAGCAAAATGACATGAAAAATAAACATATTGCTGTTTTTTTAAATTAATATAGTTTAAAAAAATATGCATCATATCTCATCAAAGTGGAGGTGTTAGATTGAAATAAGTGAGCACAGTTTGGGGTCTAGTGTGTGGCGTTATTAGATGAAATCGGAGTCAAATTCTATTTCACTCAGTGAGACAATTCAAACAGCAGGATGTTTTGACCATTAAGCTCTTAACAAAGCCAGTCTTGTGGAACCTCTGTGTGTTACAGTTGCTGCTTGAGCTCTGGTACTGAGAAAGGGAATGTATGTCATCCTTTAGGAATTGTGATTTATTTTATTTCATTTATACAATAATAAAGTATGTTTGGATGGTGGGGTAAAGACCAGTGCCTGCCAAGCGTCATGTTTGTCTGAGTATACGTAATGGAGATCTGGGTAATACTTGGAGAAAGCACTGGTAACCAGTCTGGCCAGTTATAATGGTTCTACTCCATTTTAGCCTGGTCTGAGTGCATGACTGTACCAGACGAAAGCTATTTGGGATCTGCGTCATAAGAGTGAGATTCCCACCCTTATCTAAACCATCACAACAGGAAAAGTCACTTTAAAAGACATATTGTTGAAAAAAGGTCGGCCAAGTTGGACCAGGGACATCTTTTCTGCTGACAACCACAGCGCTGCTCAATGTACTTTTCAGCCATATTTGACAATTTACACTGGTTTTGTTTTTTGTGTGGTTATTTGCATGCCTGCTAGTTAGTTGATTAATCGATCCACAGAAAACGAATTGGCAACAATTTTGATAATCAGCTAATCATTATGTAAATATTTTAAAAAAGAATGCTTCAGATGGTCACTTTTCAATATTTTCCTGTTTTCTTAGTCTTCAGATAGCGCATTTTTCACTTTTTTATGACATTTCCAGACCAAATGATTAATGGATAATTGATAAAATAATGCACATGTTATTTTCTTTTTCAAACATCACACAAATCAGTAATTTTCTGTGACAGTCAAAGAGAAACTACTTTAGTAGAGCAACCTCTAGATGAACCTTGCATGCTAAGTGATCCATAATGCAGTACACTAGCAACAGTTGTCAGTTCAGAGGGAACCAAATGATTAGTGATGAGCTGCTGCTGAGTTCCAATGTCTAAATGGAATCAGTGTGTAAATGAAAAAGACAGGACGCCTGTAGGATAGAGATTAAGCAAGCTGCAAAGGGATGGCTCTAAACCTGATAGGCTAAGTCTATAGAGCGATAAAGATGCAGCCTGAATTCTTAGCATTTAGAAGCTGAGATGTTTCATTTTCTTTCACCATATTGTAAGAGTGGAGTCCTTCAAGTAAAATGTTGCCAGGAGGTCAGTTGAGCAGACATACTATACAAAATGTTACATGATGACTACTGCTGAGGAGAACTGAAAGGTGACTTTGTCCAAATGGCAAGGGGGTAAACGTGAAACCATATTTTTTTTAAAACTCAGAGCATGCACACAGACATGAACATGTGCGCGCACACACACACACACACACACAGCCAAAACAATCACAATGCTCCACTGTGAGCATGAATACATGCAGACTCCAAACAACCACAGAGCATAGCCCTTTGAACAGCTGACCAACACAGCCTGGCATATTCCTCATTTAGGTTAACTGTGGGCCTTTTACTACAGCCCAACCAATTACTAAACCGTTTTAAAACTGGGGAAGTGAAACAGAAACAGAACTTTTACTTACTGAATACAGATATTGTTAGATGTGGTGTTCACACCTTGCTCCTAACCCCAACTGAAGAAGAAGATGATGCTGGTGTTTCCACCACTCTGCTCTTTCAAATGTTCTGTGGCGTCCCCTAAAGTTATCTGTCAAGTAAAGAATTATAGCATGTATTTTAAAATGAAAAATTTCTTTCAAATGTGAGAAAAGGAAGCGAGTCAAACAAAAGATAGCACCACTACACATACCGTACAACACTACAATGTGAAGTAAAGGGTTTATCAAAGATAATGAATCCCAAATGAGATTTTGCTGAGTTTATGCAGACAGCTGGAACTGCCTGAGGGAAATGACTTGCCAAATATACACAGAAATTGCCTTCAGTGTTTTGCCACCTTTCAATAATGGAATTGCTTTTCTGTCTTCTCCAGCTGTAATTAATGAGTTGGGCCTCCTATCACTGCCATAAAACAGCAAAGTCTGAAAAGCAACATATGGTCTTTGCTTCTCTAATCTTGTCCACTGTAAATAAATAGAAGCACATCTGCTGTAGGGTCATTATTAAAGCCTATGGCTAACCCACTGTCACACCAGGCAGTATGAAATTAAAAGTAACGCTGCCAGGAAGAAAGCCATCCACACTGGCAGAAGAATATTGCCGGTGTCCCTAGAGACAGACCAGAAGTCAGTATAGAAAGATGAAGCTAAATATAGCTAACCACAGTTCTCCTGAGGTAAATCATATTTGGTCCTATTTTAAGACTCAATCTAAAGGGACAATTACCAAAACAATCCTTGTAGAGGAGATCCACACTGTAAGCTATTATAGTATAAAAAAAAAAGTGTATGACCTTTTGATTTATTGATTTCGGTGAGGATATCAACATATATATATATATATATATATATATATATATATATATATATATATATATATATATATATATATATATATATATATATATATATATATATATATATATTAGGGTGGGCATAGATTATTTTTTAAATCTAGATTAATCTAGATTAATCTTGAAATTAATCTAGATTAATCTAGATTAAAATGGCTCATTTGAATTCTGCCGAAGGCATTCAGAATATGTGTGCTGAACGGGTTTCAAGCCAGGTTTCAAGCCAGGTGGCTGCATTAGACCAGGGGCTCATCTCCTGTTTCAATATATATATATATATATATATATATATATATATATATATATATATATATATATATATATATATATATATATATATATATATATATATATATATATATATACACATCTGGTTTGGCTCCACAGCATGCTTCACAAAAACTACCTTCTACATGCTAATGCTCAGCAGCTAGAGAGACCTGGTTAACTCTCTATCCAGTACAGTGGAGTGCATGGGGACACATTCAAAACTTACGAAGAGAAACACTCACTTTTGTAGTTAATATAGTACTCCAATACACCAATAGTACACCTGCAGTAAATCTGCCCCACTGATGTGGGAGGTCATAATATAATGTAATGTCAGACAGGTATTACGAAAGGTTGTAAGAGAATGCGTGCCACTTCTAGGTGACACAGAGAGTTGAGCTGTTTTTCTGCATGAGAGCTATTAGTGAGGAGAGCTCACAATAAAAGCTGAAAAGGTCTTTGAGGGTTGGTTGAGGTGACAGTATCCTGCAGTCATACACATTCATGGAAAAAGGAAACAGTCCAAAAGGTCATCATCAGGCCAGATCTGACCCATTTACTAGAGCTACTTCTGGATTCAGGAAATAGTGCTACTCTGTTAACAGTGAAAATGCCTAGTAGCTTGATCATGCCTGCTTTGGTTGTTAAATGCTGATTGAAAAAATGCAGATTGCTACATCAGCACAACAACAGCATCTTCAACAGACAATCATTTCTGCCCACTCCACATCAATTTTATTAATTTTCCTCAAAGCTGAAATCTTTGTCACTGCAAGCACAAACAACAGAGAAGGAAGCCCTGTTTCATCTTTCCTAGTTCCTTGGCCAATTAGAATCGCCTGCCCGCCCACAGAGCCTGGATGACATGTTGGCTCCTGATCACAAGGCGATTAGAGACAAACAGTGCAACTGCTGCCACAGGAATAAGGCTTGATTAATGAAAAAGACAAACCAAAAAAACAACAACAAAAAAAACAGTTTACATGGCTTCATACAGGGGGGTAAAATCCCTCATTTGTCTCCTTATTTGATGTCAAATATAAAAAATATAATAGCACCATGTCGCTTCCCTCATGGTACTGGCTTCTGTTTGACCCAAGTTATGCTTGTAGCATTACAAACATGGGCATGTCGAAGCAGAGGTGCCATTTTAAGGCAAAATTAAAAACAAACAAACTGTTAATTGTCTGTTCTTCCTTCTGAAACACTCAACAAATTCAGCAGTTGGAGGTTGGAAAATAAATTATGCTTATTTCTGTAACCCAATATACAATCCTCATAACATAAATAGGATTGAGAGTTCCCCTTGCAGACTGCATATTATAAAGCTATATGTCAGTTCACAACACTGACTATATGACTTTGTACTCTGGAAGTGCTGAAGCATTACAAAACTGCACTTTAGACAAGTCACACCAACCCTAACCTGAACTGTGAAGCATAAAACAGACTGGCATTTACTGATGCATCTCTCCAACACACCTCATTACCTTTGCAGTCTCATTTCATTATTGCATTTTATCTCAATTATAATTTCAGGGTGAAAGTATGAATTTGAACTGTGTACACTGACACAAACTCCTTTCATTTTTATGTAAACATTTCAGCACACTACTGTGTATGCACTACTACTCCCATCTTCCTTGTGATAAACACAGCTGGGGCATTGGCATTTATTTTTCCATGTAATAATTTTAAGTCAGTTACTGCGCAAATTAGGCAATTGCTATCACTGAAATATCCGGACATTGGTGTGTTTTGGCTCTCGACGTTTTAACCTTTTTATTTAAAACATAAAAACTACAATGTATTAATGAAATTGAAAGAAAAAAATCAGGGCTGGGATTTGGGAGTTTGTCAAGCCCAGCAGCACACACTATGAAATTGCTCACCTCTATTGCGGTGAATAATGAAAGCACACATTTTAAGGCTTTTAACTGGATAACGTTAACATTTGGCTGCTAACGTTAAATAACTCTACAGTTACTGGCTGGGGTGAAGCAACTCAGCCGTTAATATGGTCATGGTGCTAAACGATGAAACATACAGAATCTATTAAGGGGTTCATCTTCTAACGTTAATGAAATATTTTTTTCTTAAAGGGTTTATATTACAGAGCTGCCCACCACGCTCAACTTCACTTCCCCAGCGTTTGCAACGTTTACGTTACCCATACTTTAAGAAAATTCACATTAACTAACGTTACAGCTACAACAAAACAACTTAACCGCCGATTGGAATAAAACATCTTTTAACGGACACAAACAGTCGATAATCTCTTCTAATCACGCAGCGCAAATTACTTATAACGTTATTTCAGCTAACTTAGCAGTTAGTTTTCACTCTCCAAGACGTTGACAGGTAGATAACATAGCCTGAAGCATCTTTAAAATAGTAGTTCGTGGTGAAGATATTTTAAAAAGCACAGAATACATCGTGTAACTTACAACGTGAAGCGGAGTGGTCTCCAGAGTGTAACGGCGTCCGTAACTACAGAGAGCGAGCAGAGCGGACAGTGTGGACGTACATCGCCGAACTCCGTGCTTTCACAAACCCGGCGCAGCAAACAATCCGAGGGAGCTGGACATGACCGTATTCATTCACACGAAAGCGCACTTGTTTTTACCGTAATACATAGACTAGCGCTAGAGCGTAAATGTAGTCAGAATCAGAATCAGCTTTCTTGCCAGGTTTGTGTACACATACGAGGAATTTGACTCAGGATTGTTCATTGCTCACGATGTGCTTACTTATACAATAATACAATAATAAAGTCAGTCATAGGCTACAGAATAGCGAACACACACATATACATAAACAGAAACAGTATTGACAGATTGAGACAACAGTACAATCAGCGGTGTGCAAAGAATGTAGGAGTAAATTATTATTATTATTATTATTATTATTATTATTATTATTATTATTATTATTATTATTATTATTATTATTATTATTTATTTATTTATTTATTTATTTATTTATTTATTTTTTAAATGTCGGAGGTGGATGAGATATACAGGTGCATCAAGCATGGTGCAAAGGATGCTGGATTACATAAGTATTTTGTGCAGGTATTTTGTACTTGAGGTAGGTGGATTTGGTATACAGTATATATAATATGACAATATAACAGTATGAACAGCTCTGAAACAGAGAACGATAGAATGATGAATAAGTAATAGGTGCTAGTCAGTAAGCAGGTGGCTGATTAGAGACAGAGTTACTGGGTTATTGCACAGGAATTGTTCCTGACACCATGAGTCAGAAGTCAGCTGTTCATCAGAGTGATTGCTTGTGGAAAGAAAAAAAAATGTGTTATAGCTATATAGCTTGCAGCTATAGCTACAAGTTACGTCATAGACTAATATTTTACAAACAAAACATATGATCATTGTAGGCTATAAAATATGATGCTGTGCTATTGATTAAACTAACCACCGGTAATGTCAGTGAAGGTTCTCAGTCACCCAGGTCATAGTTATTCAAGGAAGGTTAAAATCAAGGGCAACTGGACTTGGTTGAAGATAGTAGAAGATGTTTCATCCCTCATCCAAGAGACTTCTTCAGTTCTGACTGACTGAGTATACAAAATAGTTCAAATGTGTTTCACCTCCAACAAAATACTGCTCATAAAGCAGCAGTAACGATAGTCTAATGATATATCTATATAATAATAAAACTCTGAAAAGGACCATCCTGCCTAAAATTTACTTTTACGTAAATACTATGAGTACATTTTGCTGTTTTTGTTATGCTTGGTGGCTTAACCTATCATCCTTTATTAATTGATTTATATTTTGTATTAATAATCTGATTCTGATTCTGAAGGCATAGACAGCATGTTGCTTCGGTCTTCCCTTTGTCTCCTCTTGTGTGTCCACCTCTTCCTCTGACCAAACCATGACATACTGTATAGTCCATGAGAGGCCAGTTGTCCCTCTTTGGTGTCTGCCTGTACCAAATTCAGAGAAGTGTGTTTCCTGAGTAAAACTCAGTATCACACCCTGTAGTGTCAATGTGTTTTAGAACTGATACTTGATGAGTTACCACATGAGTTTATCATCCATTCATCCATGATCAATTCTTTATGTGGCAATACCACATGACCGAAACATTTATACTTGAAAGGAAATGACAGTTAAAGAAGAGGTTCACTTTTTCATGTCTATCTTAAAACAATAGTTATGTTCCCATACGTACGTACGTTTGGCTTGCTGTAATCATTTCTTCATAATGTGCTTCCAATATAGGTGACGGGGCCTCTTTTTGTGCAAAATTGTTTTCAAAAGTTTATCTGAAAGTAATGACTGAAGCAGTCTGAGTAAGACAAATCAACTGGATATCATCCAAAGTTATGGTTTTTAGGCACCAAATTCATTCTTTTAGTTTCTCTGGACAGTGTTTATGTTTTATACTGCAGTAGAGGGATGTACTGAAAGGCTGCAACTAATCTATCTAATTTATTTATTCCTTAAACAAATGAACAGTTGGTGGCATAAGCTCCTAATACTCCTGTTTCTGTAATATCTGCATGGTATTTCAACATCAGGCCTTTCTTAATATTGCAGAACAGTTACAGTTTAACAGCTTTCTATTTCCACATTTTTTTTCATAGTGTAAAAAGGCAGTGTCATGTGTCTTAAATTGCCTTTGTAACAGCATCGAGGACAGTCATGCAGGTGCTAATAAGACAAGCTCCTCGGCTTTAAACAGAGGTGCTGAATTAATGTTGAAGGAAGGACCTCAGAGAATTTGTTGGCAGAAGCAGAATGGAAGGCGTGGGAGGGGAAAGGTGCACATAGGTTGGCAGCAGGATAATATAAAATACACATAAAATAAACAGCTTAAAGGTAACATGCTGTATTAGAAGTGAACCAAATTCTATTTTCTCCTTTACTATTTGACTCTGAGCTATTTTGAAACCATAACCAGAAAAAATCACACTGAATCTGTAATTTTGGATTTGGATTTGGCTCCTTTCATATAGTCCTCATACTGTCACTCAGCTACAGTGAGGTCTTATAATTAAGATGCCTGGATAATGCAACAGTAATATAATTTTAGACTTGAACAAAAGAAATGTCTGGATACAATGTAAATTTCATATTGTGTTGAACATTATTTTTAAATAAACCCAGCTATGAGCCATTGGAGCTACATGGCAACATGGTACATGGTCAACCTTTCATTATGTTGGAGCATCGGTAGATTTATGTCTTTGGTAATTTTCTTTTTTACAAGTCAGTAAAAATTGGGGAAAAAAGGATCTGAGTAGTAAATCAGTAATAGTTTACATTTTTACCTTTAATGGTCCATTTTTACACACCAGATGCCAGCAATGGGAATAACCTATGAAAGGATAGTGAAGAACATTTGAAATCAGGACATGGTCATGTTTCAGTGGCATTTTTGCCCACCTGCATGATTACGACTTCCACCCTTCAGTGGTTTATCTGGAAATTGGATATTCAAGGGAGACAGTGACATTTGAGAGCGGCCGATAATGGCAGTGTGTGGATGTTGCAGGTGAACAGCAGGCAGGGGGCAATTTGGTGAGAGATAGGAAGGGTACGAGGTTGGGTAGACTGGTGTGAGAAGAACAAAGATGTGTGGGCACATTGTGAAGGAAAAGACATTCATTCAACCTGTATTTATACAGGGTGCATGGTCCATTGAGTACAGCTAGACAAACATAAAACTTACAAGACTGCAAGTGAAGGAATAGAAACAATTTAAGAAAGGGTAATAAAAACAGCACAACATGTCACTAAGACCTAACAATTGCAGGTACAAGAATAGTCAATGTTGAATTATGAAATCATCCAAAGAAATCAATTAATCTGACTTAAAATCCTGCTGAAGTTTACTAAATTGCTCAGTGGAGCAAAACAGGTAAAGGACTTTTTACTGTACCTAGAACTATTTTGAATTTTGGAACCTCTAGAATGACACTCCTGGGATTCAACAAAGTAGCGTGTTACACTGCCTTTTTTTCTGGGAAGTGCTTTATAAATGTATACTGATGAGTGCAGGTCTGACAGGCCAAATACCAAAGGGCCAACCTACATCCCTGCACAAGTCACAGTGATGAGTTCTAAAGGTACCATTGTCCAGTACTGATAAGATTATTATGTTCTGGGTAGAAAGACATGAGGGGTTCAGACAGTAATGTTTTCATTTACATTTTGTTTATTATGACATTTTCCAATAGACACCATATTTAGCCTACATACACAGAAACATGCACATATGTTATTTGAGCAATGAACAAGAAAATATGGGCTCTAAGAAAGGGGTTGGTATGTGGGAGGCATGTGTGCTTTGTCTTCACCCACACTCAAACCTGTCAAACAAACAACGCTCTTCATCCACCCCCAATCTGCAGCAACCAATCGGGCTTCAGTATCACAAAAATCAATTTCTTGCCCAGTCTTTCTCAAATAAGATTGTCTGGAACAAGGTGTTTGATTTTGGATGAAGAGGGGGCACTAATTCAACAAGGCAATATGAAAGTTGATGCTTAATTATTCTACAACTGATGCTATTATTTGAAAATTGTCTCAGATAGATCCAGATAATAATGACAAAGTGTTTGTTGAATTTCACTGCCTTTTATTTTTCTACAGGAATATAAAACAAAAAACTGAGAAAAACAACATTTCCTGTATTGCAAGAAAATTAGGTTTCTTGGTCATTAATTACATATATTGACTATGAGATTTAAAGATTTTTGTCTTGTTGTTACCCTTTTCTAAAAGTAATCCTAATCATCCTCCTTTAAGATATGTCACAGATCAACTCCATATATAAAACACCTCGGTGGACCTTCGTATCACCAAGGTCTTGTTATCAACTCCCTTACAGACATCCAAACCTCTTCAGCTAATCCTGTTAGACAGCCCTCTAGGCATTAGTCTTAAATTCTCCTGCTGTGCTTCATATCACTTCATGTCCCAAGATTCCACAATGTTTTTAAAGCATGTGACATCTCCCGCACACGGTAATCATATGGTCATTAAAGTGTATTAAAAATCGTATCCCTTTAATCCTCATGAAAGCACGATATGCTGTTGAAGAGTAAAATTTGTTTCATTTTAAGCGATAGATTATTTCCAGTGAACTGAGAAAACTGAAACCAGTCATTGCAACAGGAAGACTGTGGGAAATCGAGAAGGACAGTCACTTCCTGGAAAAGAGCAAGAATCAGCCAATACTGCCCACAGCCAATAATGCCAGGTGAAAGGATGTGTTAGCAGACAACAGGAAGATTTCTGGAAAGGAATGAAATTTGTGTAACAGTGTATTTTCCCCAGCGAATGAAGCTTTCTGTTCTCTAAAGGGAGCATTCTCCAGAAAGGCTGTTCATAAAGTTTACTGTATCAAAAGTACAACAGCCCTGGTGGCCGCCCCATCTGTCACATGCAAACACAAAGATAGGGGTTGGAAAGGTGGAGTGGGGTGGAGGGTGCATGACGTGCAACCATCAGCTGTGGTTGGCTGTTTATTTATCAGTGAGACTCTCCCACGAGGCTCAACTTTAGCCCAACAGTTGCTTGAAAGCGGAAGGAGGCAAAGGTCAATTATTTAAATGCAGCCACTCTCTCCACTCCCCTCTGTCTGCATGTGGGCTTATTGACCTGGCCTCCACCAGACTGGACAAATGCACAGCCAGTTAATCATTTCCATGGCTCTTCGTTTACTTTGAGATGAATCGTTATTTTCTCCATCCGATCCTGGAGAGAATTAGAGACCTCACTAATCCAGTAATAATCAGCACACAAACTGAATTACCTTTCCATTGAATAACTTCCACAAAAAAAGTAAATGAGAGACAAGAAAATGGGAGCACAACAATGTCTTTGAGGTATTCAATTGAGGTATTTCCTGCTAGAAAAGTATTTTGGAAATACAGGTTGTATAATTGGGTATATTCAAAAAGCAAAATTAAGCAAATGGGAATAGTCGTTTGATATAAGCAGCTCTCCAGGGCTTTGGCACATTGTGCTGCTACCTGGGATCCAACTAAATATTTAGCTCCTAAGCTGCTCTTCTTATTGGCACAATGGTGTCCCTTCTTTCTAGTATAATTAAATTTCCTCTTTGCCTCAGCCAAGGGCTATTTTGAGAACCGGGCTCTCATTTGTTCCAAGCAGGAGAAAATCATTAACACAAACGTAGGATTAATTCAGATTTGAGGGCATTTTACCTCCCAGCTTTGACAACAGAGGCTGAGTAGTTGAGTCAAAAGGAGCCAAATCAGCTGATGTATGAAAAGTAAATGTTTCACAAGCTGAAAGATGTCCCAAAAGTGTTATAGAAAAAATAAAAACATAAGATGTAAGCTTACATAAAATGTAAGCTTTAATATAAGGTGCTAACAGGTCTCAGCTAGAAGAAATGCTAATATCTTCATTATAAACTGATTAATTCTAATTAATTCTGGATTGACATTAAGAGAGGGGTTGACTGTGGCATCAGCTGACTGGATGCACAAACACCACTGTATGCTTGGAAAACATCAACAACAAACATCGACACCTTTTAACCAAATCAGCCATGTAACAACCACATATTTGTTATATAGCACAGATGATATATGTACGGGCTGTGCAGTATTTTTCCTCTGGAACAACACACTCTTCACCCTCTAGGATGTATGTACGACTTCCTGCACACGGCTGCATATATTTCATCATTGAGGAATAAAACTGCTCAGTGTAAGAATTACATAAGGGATTTGGGCTCTAATATAGTGCAGCATGCACAGAAACTGAACACAGTTTAAATATTTTATGGACACTTGAACATAGATTTGCAGTGTTTAATGAGATATTTATAATGTGAATCAGCATGAAATATCCCATTTTTTAGACAACTGTTCATACCCACAATATGACTTCCATCAGGCTAGTAGCCACAAATTGTATATTGAGATATATGCAATATCTCACAAGGACTGAGCATATATTAAATTAGTATTTATTATTTATTATTATTTAATAACAACGAAGACTAAACAGTGTGTTTTTTCAGCTACGCTAGCATCATTGCTCTATGGATGGAAATGTCAGTCTGATGGTCCACCACTTTGGTCCAGACTAAAAAATCAATTATAGGATGGATTACCATAAAACTGTATGCAGGCATTAATGGCCCTCAGAGAATGAATCCTACTGACTTCCATCAACTGACCTTTCTTCTAGCATCACCCGGAGATTGACATTTGTGAATTCTCCACAACTATTGAATGGATTATCATGAAATTCAGTACAGATATTCATGCCCCCCTAGGAATACGTTTTAATAGCTCTAATGAATCCTTAACTTTTCATATGGCACCATCTGGTCAAATTTTATTTAACATGCAAAACTAATGACATTCCCATCAGCATCAGTTGTACCACAGATGTTTGTGTTTAGTACTCATTCGCAAATGCTAAAACACTATATCAACATGGTGAATGTGGTAAACATTTTACCTGCTAACCATCAACATGTTAACATTGTTATAGTGAGAATGTTAGTATTCTGTAGTCAGCATTTAGTTCAAAGCCCCACTGTGACCTAAGTACAGCTGCCTTTAACTCCTACTCTCACCCAACTCCGACTGTGACTTGTGCCAGCATTTATACAGTCTTCTTTTATACAGTCTATGGTCCCTACATTAATAGAGCCTCTAGCACACTTATGCAGGCACAACATGACTACATCAGTTCAATATCTAACTGCTTGCTTATCTGATAAAAGGGTTGAAATTTCAACAAGCAAAAGAGCTTAGAGAGAAAATGTGTGCAGGAAAGTAAATGACTGTACCTCTGTCTCAGTAATGCAAGAACAATTCTTCCAATTCTAATGCTACTAGTTTTGCCACTATACTATTTTCTTATCACAAGTTGCCACAAGTTGGGTGAGCATTCCTATAGAGGCCATTCATCTCAAATTATGTTTTGACCTATCATTAGACCCTGCAATGGGGATCAAGATGTGCCATTATAAATCTACTAGCATCAAGCCCAGACCTAATGTAATGTTAATGTACATTTAAGCTTTCTTTAAATCATACTCACAACCAAGCAAAGAGCAGATACTTGGCCTTATGTCAACATTTTATCTGCTTAGGCTAAACTACTGTGGCTGGCTCTACTAGCTTGATAGGCAGTATCATCTTGATTCCATGGCTTGCTCAGTTGTACAGTCATCTTCCTAACTTATCACACTATTCTCTGACCTAGTACGCCTTCAAAACCTCCTTGAAAACTATCCTCACCCAAGCAAGAAGAAGATATTCTGCGGCATGAAATTTAGTCATTTAGCTGACGCTTTTATCCAAAGCAACTTACAATAGCTCTGAGTGTCAGAAGGTCGCACGTCTGGAGCAACTAGGGGTTAAGTTTTTTGTCTCTACAGGACTCTTATCTACCACATCACATAAATGGTCACAAATATACTTCTCAAGTGTAACACAATGATGATGATGGACATGCACAGGATATAAAAAGTATAATACTCAACTATATAACTCTGTATAACTATATAACTCAAAATCTGGCTATTTTTAGAAGAAGGTGAATAAGAAGTCCAAATCAGGCCCATCAGTGACTTGATATCAAGCTGAGAGTGGTTTAGACAACATCAGCTCATTAAAGACCTTCTAATGTAAAGGCACACATTGATTTGTCCCATATCATGCTGACAGATAGGTCGTTGCATCGATGAGAAGAGAGAGGACTGAGGGTGTCTTTCTTTCCTCTCCAACAGGAGGTGAAATGAGACCCTGGTTAACACTCTTGAAGTCTTTGCTGTGGCTAGTGAAAATATGACAGCTCTCCAGAAAACACATAATTGCCGTGGGGGGCATGTGGTCACGTCCCCTCCAAAATAAAAAGTATAGCGTCACACTGTCTATATAAAGGAGCCAAGCCGACTTGCTGATTCTGGTGTGGCATAACACCTCAGATTGTAGGCACAGCTTCGTTTCCCACATCAGCCACATGCAGATGCAACCATCAGTGCTATATATACACACGCACTGATGATGCAGAAGGACAGTTGACTTGTCTTACGCATCCCTCCAGTGTTTATCTATGTATCAAAATATGGTCTTCTTTGGAGGACAGTAAAAGCTAAAGATACAGTCAGTGTGATCGGGTCCTTCACAATGTTCCTGCAGTTACTTGTGGCCATCAGTGCCTTTAACTGAAACTGGCAGTTAGACATACAGTAAGTGCTGGAAAAATCAAACCTCTGTATCAAGAGATAATGTAGCATGTAGTAAAATATACACAGCACACTCATATTTACCAGTATTTTGACTTCAAGGATGGCATTGTCGGTTGGTTGGTCAATTGGTCCACCACTTTTATCCAGACTGAATTATGTAAACAACTATTGCTGAGATATTGTGCAGTAATTTATGGTTCCCAGAGGATGAATCCTTCTGACTTGACCTCTAGAACCACAAGGTTGACATTTGTGGTTTTGAGTAAAATATGTCAATCACTGTTGGATAGATTGCCATGAAGTGTAATACATGCATTCATGTTGCCCTCAGAATAAATTTTTGGGGATCCCTCAACATTTCATAAAGTGCCATTGTCAGGTCACAAATTTAATTTCTAAACTATACTTTAATACTTTGCTTTATGACAAAATATCTGCAAACTGATTACATTCCCATCAACCTCAACTGTACTTTATGTTTTGTGCTAATTAGAAAATGTTAGCATGTTTAAACACAAAACTAAAATGTGAATATGGGAAACATTATACCTGCTAAATACCAGCACGTTAGCAATGTCAATGTGAGCATTCTAGCATGCTGATGTTAGCATTTAGCTCACTTAGCATTGCTGTATTTTTGTTTTAAACTATAATGTACCAAAACAACAATGGTAAGTCAAACTTTTTCTTGACATGCTTGCTGTTAAGGTTGTATATCATTTTTTGGGCTTAACAGTAGCCATATCACATTTACAGCGCCTACACTGGAAGAGAGAACACTCGTCTCTCTCGCTCCTCATTTTGTGATTTAGGTTGTGATAAGTGTTTTGTTTCATAAGTGTATTGTGAAATATATTATTTTACAGATGATACCCTGGCTAATACATTGTTAAGGCACTCATGTGGACCATTGTGGCTAACACCACCTACACATGTACATTGTTAAAGTAGACTGGATGAAAAACTTTTTGATGTCTGCACAAACTAAAAATCTCTGAACATTATTGGTAGAAAGTTTGATGTTATTACATCAAACGCATCCTTTGGAGAGAATCTAGTGAGATAATTTTAGTCATGCTCATGTAAAATAAGGATGTAAATGAATGGCAGGGATGGGGGAAAATGTATTCAGGTGTGGCCAGCCAGCTGCTCCAGGGACACAGACGTTTTTCACATTGAGCCATGAGACTGAATTTGAGATGTGAATATATCACTCACGTCAACAAAAAAGAGGAAACAAAAGACAGTGTGACAGGACAATACAGAGTGAACTGTGTGAATTTATAATGGGCCAAAAGAAGGTTCCAATTTAAAGGAGAGAAATAGTGAGGGTGGTGAAGATTTTATTTTAATGAGCATTCCATTTTAGTGGGATTTGGGGACTCATCAGAAAATCGCACAGATCATATTTCAAGGTTTATCTCATACAGGATATAACATCTGCCACATATAAGGACCTGCAAATTAAAAAGACAATGAAAACTCACCATATGATAATGATTTGTAGCTTTTGAGACACCTGGACCGAAGATGCCCTGACTGCAATATGGGTATTGATATTATTAGTGTTCATAAAAACAGCAATAATGTCATATTGAATATTTCCATACACAGCCTCATACAGCTACATACCAATTACCTTGCAAACTATAAAGCCCCCCGTCTCCATCAGAGAAAGAAAAGCATTCCAGATAGCTGAAAACAGGTCCAGGAGGAAGGCAGGGGGAAATGAAAATGTTGGATGATTTCACTGAGGATGCAATACTTTTGTACCAAAAAGGCCTGAGCAGAATTCATGGTACCAGGTCTGGTTGCTTCATTTCCCAGTCATAAAGCTGCTGTGTTTGGAAATGTCAAACATTCACAACAGTTAAGCACCTATGCATATGCTTGGGGTCAAGAGCTCAGCTGGCTGACATTTTCATGGTGTTGTTCCAGACTCAACATTAAGACTTAGAGTATGTTGTCATATAACAAATTAATGTTAATTATCTTGATTGTGTCATTTACAATATTTCATTTATCACTAGCAATAAAGTGATCTACATGGTGAGGCAGGTTGTTGCACTGATCCAGGGGGTTTCATGGGGCTAGCCTGGCTGTGCCTGAAGGTCACACAAACCACCAAAGAACACCTGCAAAGCTCACTGCTAGACATGTTTTATCTTGTTGAAAAATGTAAAAATGAAAATTTGAAATTGCCCTGCACACACAGATTTAACAAACAAGACTGAACATGTTAACTGGTGAGTTTAACCTGCCTAAGTTTAAGGCAACAGCAGTACTGCTTGTTGGATGATGAAAAAGCTTCTGATAACGCCCCACACTGTAGGATTTGTCTGTAATTTTCCAAAACTGACAATCTGATATTAACAACCACATCAGTGCACAGTCAGGGGAGATAATGTGTGCTGGAGTGTAATTCTTTTCATTATTTTCTATTTTCATTTGTTACACAACTATATGTGGCGCTGTACCAAGTAGTTCCTATCCGGATGACCATATTTTGGTTTTCAAAAAAAGAGGACAGTTGGGGCAGGAAGCAGACGGACTCCTGCAGTGGATGAAAGGTTGGGTGGGGAGATTGAAGTAATTGGTTATTTGTTTGTAAACCATGCGCAAGTAGGGGAGAGCAGGGTGATTTAAGCCTGTGGGGAAGTTGAGCCACCCCTTGTTTCTCGGCAACCATAGAGAAAATTGGTCATGTGACCACACATTTTTGAAGAGTCATCCATTTTACTCACCCTATGATGGAGAGAGGCCCATGGAATAAGTGATAAGCACATTTAAGATCAAAAAATTGTTCAACACTGTTTTTTAATGTTCAAGGAGTCCTGATTCCTGTGTTTGAACAACAACAGACAGGTTGGAGAAAATTTTATGGATGTGTTCGTGCTTTAGGAAGTTACAATATGAGGTTATACTGTTAGCATGATATTACCCTTAAACTGCTAGATGACATAAATTTGTTAAAATGGCAGGATGGGGTAATTTCAGCCAAGACCATCTCATACTTCTATAAATGGAAGACAGCCAGGCTTCAACTCCTATTGTGGGTTTGGACAGAGTACAAAAATGGGAAGTCCATTCATCAAACGGCAAGGGACATGATAATAAACAGGATAACTTATACATTGATGTGAAACAACAAGGAGACATAGCTTCAGTGTTTCACTGTCTAACTGCAATTGAATGTTGAGACCTAGCGTTTCAGTTTGCACGATGAAATGACATTGACGTCCTTGACCCCCATGTGGCTCAACTTAACCCTCATATCTCATTTTGAATGTTTGCTGTAGCACTACAGCAACCTTTAGTTAATGTCCCGCCCCATACACGGACAATGAACTTTGTGCACACGGCTGGATAAAAAGCACCCCATCTTCTGCCTACTCCGTCTGTGCTGGTGGAGAGGGCAGACAAGAGTACTGGCAGCTTGTGAAATGTGCCGGTAGGCAAGAAAAACTCTCAGTACGTCAGAGAGTAAAAAAATGCCGGAGAGTAGCCAAGAAAAAAATCCCAGTATGTCAAAGAGTAAAATGTAAAGTGCCGGTCCTGCGTACCAGTGAGTAGCCTACTTCAAACCCTGTGTTTGAGCACATAAGCTGTTTAGGTGCCATTTGCCACTGTAGACAAGCAAGTTGGTTCTGAGGGTAATGATTAAGATGCAGCTTGACCAACGTTTGCATGAAGGACATGTAGGCCTACATGACCGACCAATGGTGGCGTGCAAGAAGGTGGGACATAAAGAGAAAGGTCAAAGCAATGCAAAAACACACAATGAATGCTGACTGTAGAAAGCCAAATCCTGGACATTCTGGGTGATTTAGAAATTATAGCATGACAAATTTTTTAGGTCCAAAAGAGAGGACATGTCCGGGAAAAAGAGGACATATGGTCACCTATTTCTGAGTTATTTTATGCTAAGCTAAGCAGCTGTAGCCTCATATTTAGTAGACTTAGACTTAGAGAATGGAATCCTTCTCATCTAACCTGCAAGAAAGCAAATAAGCGTATTTCCGAAATATGTCAAAATATTCCTTTAAATACAGCACCTATCCTTCTGTTATCTCAGTTCATTATGTACAGTGGATAGAAAAAGTCTACACACCCCTGGTTGTTATGATGTAAAATAATGATAAATAATATCAGAACGTTTTCCACCTTTAATGTGACCTATAATGTAAACAATTTAATTGAAAAACAAATAGAAATCTTTGAGGGGGAAAAATAAAAAATAGAAACCCTCAAATAACCTGGTTCCATAAGTGTGCACACCCTTAGACTAATACTTTGTTGAAGCACCTTTTGATTTTTGGTCTTTTTGGGTAGGAGTCTATTAGCATGGCACATCTTGACGTGGCAATATTTTCCCACTCTTCTTTGCAAAAGCGCTCCAAATCTGTCAGATTGCGCAGACATCGCCTGTGCACAGCCCTCTTCAGATCACCCCTCAGATGTTCAATTGGATTGAGGTCTGGGCTCTGGCCAGGCTCTGGCATTCCAAAACGTTAATATTCTTCTGGTGAAGCCATGTGTACTTTGGGCAGTTGTAGTGTTGAAGGGTGAGCTTCCTCTTCACCTTCGTCTTTCCAATGGACGCCTGAAGGTTTTGTGCCAGAATTGCCTGGTATTTGGAACTATTCATAATTTCCTCCACCCTGACAAAGGCCCTGGTTCCAGGTGAAGAAAAACAGTCCCAAAGCATGATGCTGCCACCACCATGGTTCACTGTGGGAATAGTGTTCTTTGGATGATGTGCAGTGTTGTTTTTGCACCAAACATACCTTTTGGAATGGCCAAAAAGTTCAACCTTGGTTTCATCAGAACATCAGAACAAATTTTCCCATATGCTTTTGGGGGACTTAATGTTTGTTTTTGTAAACAAGCCGTGCTTAGATGTTTTTCTTTGTAAGAAAAGGCTTTCCTCTTGCCACCCTACCCCATAGCCCATTCATATGAAGAATACGGGAGATAGTTGTCATATGTACCACACAGCCAGTACTTGCCAGAAATTCCTGCAGTTCCTTCAATGTTGCTGTAGGCCTATTGGAAACCTCCCTGACCAGTTTTCTTTTTGTCTTTTCAGCAATTTTGGAGGGCTGTCCAGTTCTTGGTAAAGTCACAGTTGTGCCATATTTTCTCCATTTGATGATGACTGTCTTCTCACTGTGTCCCATGGTATATCTAATGCTTTGGAAATTCTTTTATGCCTGTCTCCTGACTTATGTCTTTCAACGATGAGATCTCTCTGATGCTTTGAAAGCTCTCTTTGGACCATGGCTTTTGCTCGGAGATGTAACTAAGAAAATGTCAGGAAAATGCTACTAAAACAGTTGAGCTTTATTTGAGATTAATCAGAGTCACTTTAAATGATGGCAGGTGTGTAATGACTTCTAGTTAACCTGAGTTTGAATGTGATTGGTAATTCTGAACACAGCCACATCCTCAGTTATAAGAGAGTGTGCACACTTATGCAAATAGGGGTGAGTTCAATCTCAAAACGTTTTGCACCAGTTTGCATCGTTTTCTGATTGCGCAATGTTCTGCAACGGGCTTCGAGGTATGTTTTCTCCCATTTGGTGGGCATAGCTCAGGTATTATCCAATCAGCGGCGACAAGCTTGTAAACACAACGGTCTTAAAAAGGCAGGAAAATTCAGTGCGCTTGCGTACACAACAGGGTGTTCAAAGAACCAACGTTTCTGTAGAAAGAAACAAAACAATCAAACACTGCAGTACAGTGAAGTTAGCCTTGGCCAGAACCACAGAGTTGAAAGCAGAGAGATCCAAAGCCCCAACTGTGTTTGTCTTGGGGGATGATTAGAGCAAAAAACTGGTTTACATCATCTCTGCAAAAGATTGATTAAATTAAATTCATTAAATCCTCCTAAAGGCCATAAGGGAGTCCCACAACAACTAAAAAGAGCTACTGAATTACCCTCATGGAATAAATCCAGACATTTACACTCCAAACAATGGTGAGACAATGATCTTATGGAAATACTAGTCACTGGAGATCTTCTTAGCATGATATGAGGATTATTTTCTAAAAATAAAAGAATAAAAAAAATGGATGAAACCACAGGAAGTGAAAAGTAGGTTTTGTCGCTGCATTGCTTTATAGATCTATGACTCCAGCAATGAACCCATCTTCTAAGTAGTGTAAAGGTTTATCACTTTTGTTACTTTTCTACATTTAGTGTTTTTTCCAAATGTAAAAAGAAAAGTGTTCAAATTGAATTCTGGTATTTCCCCTCTACTGCTTTCAGCTATATCACCTTTCTTCATCAGGAAGGTTTACTGGTTTCCTTATATATAATTCATAGATCGGTCATGTAAATTATATGTCCAGGTCTGTTAAATGAATAAAGGTTTTTTGTCGAAGAAAGAGAGACATTTAGAGAAGTTTCATTTTCAATTTCTAAATTAGGCATTTTAAGTCAAAGAGGGTTAAAAAAAGACACTATAAAGCCATTTTTGTTTTAACAATAGATAATTAAGTTAAAGGATGTATGTCTTTAGGTCAACAGTAGATTCGTTTTGAAATGAGTTCGGGGTTTCCATAAATATTATATTATATATGAGATTTTAGTCTACTGTGTTTTAAATTGATAAATTGAGATTCAACCTTCTATCCACTGACAGTTAACAAAAAATTATCAAAGAAGATTCTGAAAAGTTGGTTGCAATATTGTGTGTTTTTGTATTTATGGTCACAAAGAAGAGTTATGCGGAGTTGTGTTTTTTATGTTGATACTTTTACAGCTCACACTGGTTTGCATGTCACTGTGTGCAGTCTCAAAGTTAAAAATTATGTCCTACAGTATGTAAGGCTCTCCCTCTCACGAGAGGAAGAATTCCTTCTGCTAAGATGTCCTTGAAAAACACACTGAATCTCTGCCATGTCCTGGGGCTCTGTCTGCCAATGACCCTGCACTCTGACCTTCCTGCAGAGGGGCCAAGTGAAAAGAGCAATAGGGCAGACAAATAAATAAATAATGCTAAAGACACAGCAGATATTCTTAGAGGGGGAGTAAAGTATGTGGGATGGAGAAGGAGGAGACAGACAAGCACCACGCAGCTGACAATAGAGTGTTTAAAATAGATGCTGCTTCTACTTCCTCCTAATCTTCATGTGCTGGCATGTTAATGGTTGAAGGGCAACACTAAATAACAGCCAGGGATAGAACATTAGAAAAATACATATAAGATATGATTGTCAGCCATTCAAGTGCTTAAATTAAGATAAGGCTTTCCTAATCCCCAGTAGGTAAATTGAGAGAGAGATACGACTAAAGCTAAAAAAAACAATAGAAACCAAATAAGAGCAATTAAAGACAGTAACATAATATATTACATAATAATACATATTACAATATATAACAAAATATATAAAGTCAACCCAATTGATGACTTACATGTTATTATGTGCATGATGCAATCAGCTTTAATTTCTTTTCATACCATTAAGGCACTGTACATTCCCATAAAAAAACTAAAAAAAAACTTGAATCATATGAGACTGAACAGTTGCACAGACAGATATAAGATTTGTTTTTCATCAAAGTGGATTTTATCAATTCAGCGCTGGCTGGCGGACTAATACAGGGATATACTCACTCATGGAAATCATGAGGCATTTTCAGCCAAACAGTCCAGAGTAAATTGAACTGCCTGGGGAAAGGTGAAGGAAAAGAATAGGCATGTCATTCAACAATAGGCCTGTCACTTCTTCTGTCTCAGATTTCCACGGACTGTGCCAAGCCAGGCGGTTGACTCGGTCAGACACGTGAGGCTCCCTGCTCACCTGAGCTCACCAATTGTTGCCATGCCAACAGAAAATATGGCCACAAGGCATGACGGTTGTGTGCATTGATTGTACCAACAGAACATCCAGTGCTGCATCAAGTGAAAAGACACATTACAACTGTAGACACAAATACAGTTTAATATTAATAAACTTTACCAAAACTAAACTGAGGAAAATATTTCCTCCGTATCTCCATTGTATGATAGGTGCAAGTTGGGTGAAGGGTCACATACATTTTGTCCCATCTTATGTGGTTATTGGCTTAAAAGTATTCACATGGTTTTCAAGAAAATAGATTGTATAGGACAAATATGGTTAATTTAGGTGCTTTTATTTCCAAATAAAACAGCTTTGCTCATTTAGAGTAACACAGAACAGAAGAGTGCTAAAGTTCAGACATTTGGGGGCCTGTGAATGACTCGACGATGGAATTAAAAGTGATATAATGCCACAAATCTGGCTTTTTTATCTATCTATGGCTCTTCAACTGTAGGCTTGGAAGGTAAAATACACTGCTTAAACCACACTTGATAGATGTCTTTATTGAAGGAATATGTCACCCAAATCCTACACAATGGCAGTGTTTTGTTAAAAATCATTTTTGGACAACAATGAACTTGTATGGCAATTAGGCATGAGCTATATCAAGCTTTGGCCAGAGACACAATACTTGTAAGTGTGATTAAATCACTGGTAGTTTTGTTTTTCCATAGGATTTGTTGATGATACAAAAGGATAAATAACTAGTATTAGTTTTGTATAGATTAAATGAAGATGGAACAGACAATGGACCTCTTGTGATTTGCTGCTAGAATACTAATATGTACCCATTTCTGATTTTAAAGGGGTTTCTAGAACAATACATTGTTTTTAAAAAGGCTGGCAACTACTGCATATCTCAAAGAAGATAGCAGCAGTTAACATGATTGTCATGCATGAGCAGGGATATCTCTGCTGCCTGTTGGTAAAGTGTGGGTGAAGTGCGGGCTGATATCTACCCTCTCTGGAGGAAGGTGTTGTCCTGTCATACTGTTAGTGAGTATATGCCTTCTAATGAGCACAAACCCGAATTAGCACACATCCAATTACTTCATAGCTCAAGTTCCAGGCTCTCAGCAACAAGTATGTTGTAGGAGCAGGTGAAATTATTCAAATGGCACTAAATGCATGAATTTAATGATGCTTGATGTATGCTCTGTGTTGCTGGAGAAATTAAGCTAACACAGTCTTTCTAGTTAATTAGGTTGGCATTTGGGGAAATCAACTCATTTTCTTTCCGTATAAAACATGAAAAGACCTGGGGTTTTCAAAGAATATTGGATGCTCTGTGGCTCAAAAGGTAAAACATAAGAGGCAAAAACTGGGTCTATAAAGAAGACTGATTATGTCTTGTTGGTTGACCATAAATGTAAGATTTTACATGCCGATTGCACTTCTCGGTGACTCAAATCAGTGGGTTTGACTGGTCTTTACCCAGGAGGTAAAGACTGACTCAGGGCAGATTTTCCCATGGAACAATGCAAATTGAATTGGCTACTGTTGCCAGCCCAGGAGCAAGAGCAATCTGTGCTGCACGGTCACCATTAGTTCCACAAAATACTGAAAAAGAGGCTTTAATGTTCCAGGGCCTACATCAAATAGTGCAATATATCCAAATCTAAAAGTGAACTTGAAATTGCTTGACCTCTGAACATTTTAACACACAGGTCAACAGCAAATCACAAAAGCTAGAATTGATGAAGACTGACATTTTGTGGCATTAGGAAGACAGTCTAAACGGAAGGCTTGCTGCCAACTATCAGTTTGGAAATCTCTGACCTCTAATTTCATGCCATTCCACTTTCCATCGCAACAATAATGATATAAAAGCATGCAATCTAAAGGAGAGTGCTGACAAGAAAAGCTTTGCAAATAAGACCCACTCTGATGTACCTACCTTACTGTTTCAGTATAAAATCATCTGGAGAACAAAGGCATTTCCAGCATGAACAAATGAGATTAATATGTTAACACTTTTAAAACCAATGTTACAAAGTGCTTAATATGAAGCAGTTAAAACATACTTGAGCAGGTACTAGAGTAAGTCAGCAATTTAGCAGGGCGCAAGACTATGTAAAGGCTAAAATGTAATCAGAAAAATTTTAAAATCAATTCTAAAACATACTAGGATGTGTAATGAGGCTAAAACAGGAGTAATATGATCATGTTTCTTAGTTCTAATTTACAGCCTGGCAGCTGAGTTCTGAACAGACTGTAGCCGATCAGTAGATTTTTTGATTCAGGCAGTTAAAGAGACTTTTACAATAGTCCAAACATGAAGAAATAAAAGCATGTAAAATGGGCTCAGTATCTCTACAAGTTAAAAAGGTCAGATTTTAGAAATGTTTCTAAGATGATAAAACTATGATTGCACCAGCTTTGTGGTGTGCTGTTGAAAACATACATCACTGTCAAACCAGACACCAAGATTCCTTGCCTTGCTTGAGTTGTTCTGATAAACCAAGGCAGAGATTAATGTAAGACTAGTCTCAATATTTGCTTAATTTAGATTTCTACTTAGATTTTTAAACAAGTAGTGAAGTGGAACAAGTGCACTGGGACAATATACACTGTAAATCAACCTATTCTTTCCCCAAAAGCTTACTGTCATTGTAATTCAAAGTCTTTTCAGCTGCTATGCAAGGCCACATCCTCTGAGTAATGTATCACTATACACTGCCATGCCGCTGACATGGTAATTTAGGGATTTGATTCTTCGCAATTCCCCCGAGACACAAATACCTGAGCGCATTTCACCACAGCAACCAGAAGTAGGTAGGGGTATCCTATTATGCGAGGACATTTTGACAAGTAGATACTTGGGCTGCTACCTTTAGGATATGGGAGACTCATGGGATCGCTAATGAAGGCCATGTTCCCTGCTATAGTGAGGACCCCATTAGTAGCCAATGTAGCTGTCAATACCTCATCAAGTACATTTTATTCCTTAATAACTGTGACACATTGTTCCCCTGCCAACACACTACAAGCCCTTAGCTCATTTAATGTAACTGAGCTAAGTCTGGAAAAGCTGACAGCCTGACTGGGTTTGAGAGATCATTGCATGGACGGGGAGAGAATTTAATTATCCTGACTGTTAAAGTCCCTTTTTTAGTCCCTCTCAGACATGTATTGCATTCTGCCTTGTGCCAGCTAGAGAAAAAAGCAAAGCACAGAGGATTTTGGATCACGTATCTGCAAGTGTGAAATTGTCGTTATAGTTGACTGATGCACCTGCATCATTAAAAGTACTACTGTCGATATCAAGGATTTTAAGCTACTCAATTAGCCAACAACTTTGAATCAGCCTTGAGGCATGGCCAGCTGTCCCTGAACCACTGGCATGCTGGTGCTCTACCATCCAGAAGGTGTTTATGTAAACACCCTCTTAATGACGTCTACCACACAGACTAACAGTCAGACTAAATGAGCCTCAGAGTTGAGCATGGAGGAGGGCTTTTTAACAACAGTAGCGACCTGGGATTCCATAAGGAGTTTGTGCCAAAGGCAGCGAGTGTTGTCAGGAAAAGCTCACGTGATGTGGGGGCAGTGAGAGATCAAAGTTAGCACACCACTGTCACCAGCTGAGGGGAAACACCACCCACTCACACACCTGTGATTTAAACGCAAATAGGAAGTATAACAGGCAAGACGTAATACTTTGCTTTTGAAACAATTTATTTCTGTAAAAAGACAATTGGATCACCATAGGAGCAAAATAGGTGTCAAAGACGAGATATAAAAGAGCATTTGGAACATTTTTAAAACATATTCAAAATGGAAATATGATACAAATCAACTTTTTATTGTTCTAAACTCATAACTTGCCTGAAAACTTGCTTGTTTTTTCACTGATATTCTAAAATGAAAAAACCCCATACAAATATTAAAATCCTGATACCAAAATATTCTACCACTGGAATGCTGCATCTAAAAGGTGTTGGAAAGTATTTCTGGCATGGTACAATTCTATAACTACAAGATGAGATGATATATATATCACATTTAAGGATTTTTGTATAGCATTATATACAGTACATGACATGACTATCATCCCCGAGAGTTTTACAAATTGGTACATTTTAAATGATGAATTATGATCAACATAAAAAAGGCAGAATGCTTTCATGTATTTTTTTTTGTACACTTTCAGCAGAACTGACACGCCAGTGTTGCCTGGTTTATGACTCGAATAGATCACAGACTGTCATGTGCGTCTTAGACACAGACAAGGCTGGGTAAAGAGGACCAGTAAACCTGTGCTCATAGGAATGCATTAAAGCTAGACTGCCCCCTGGTGTCACATTAAAGAATGATAAGATACCTTCTTCAAAGTCAAGGAACACTCCTACCCTCTGCAACTGCTCTGCATCCACAGGAACTGCCACCTTGTTATGTAGAGCTTCCACCTTCCTTCTGTCACAGGCCAGGCACCAGGAGTACGAGTTGAAGCCCAGACGAGAGTTGTCCTTTTGGCCTTTCCTCTCTATCTGACCCTCACATAGCCCCACCTTCCAGCGGCCCTCATCCACAGAAACGTTCACCTCCCAGTACCAGCGACCCCCTTCTAGAGCACAGGAGGCCAGCACTTGTGGGAAGGCGCTGAAGCGAGCCTCGTGCTCTGTGTGGGCCTGCTGGGCTTCGCTGTAGATCACCCTCCTGTTGTTATCAGACAGCTGCAGCTTGGGGTGGGCTGTATCTGCATCCAAGAAGGGGACGGTACCATCTGTACACAGGAAAGGAAGTTACTGCACTTAGATGAGAAGATTATGACTAATGACTGAATGCGCCACCTTTGGGCCTACAGGATGCATTTAGCCCTTCGGTTTAATTAGCTGTGATTCATCAGTGAGAGGAAAGTAAACAAGTGTTGGTATTTAAAGAAAAACTCACAGAGCAGTCTGTAGAGGTCTCTGTCTTTTCCTGGCACAGAGATGACGACTGTGTCCAGCCGTTTCTCGGTCCACCTCTGTATAAATTTCAGCCGGGCCTGATCCACTTCCTCTGGAGCCTCGAACTGGTCCACACAGCAGCCCATGTTACTAGCCCTGATGAAGAAGACGACTGGAAAAATTACTTATATTCCTTGAAGGAGATGCATGGACACAGTTACAAATAAAAAATAAAAAAACTGTAACAAAGTAAGTGGACAGCGACACTAATGGGCAAATACAAGCAAAAAGAAAATAAGTAACAAAATTACATTAACAAAAACGCAAATGAGTAAACAAGCACATTCTGTTAAATATGTACTCTCCATTAAGATTTTAATAAACTTCTGCACAAATGTGAAAAGAGAGCACAGACAGCACACCCAAAACATACATCTACACCAAAAGACACTACCTGTTATTGGTAATATGCCTGTGCTGACGGTAGCGGAAATGTTGGCTTGTTCATAAAAATGTACTTGACTTACAGAGATACATTATTAAACATTGTTTCAATTACCACTTGAGGTATCTATGATGCGACTTTTGCCTCAGGTTTTAAGATGTCTCCTGAGATTTGTGTCTCACCCCGAGTATATTGAAGTGGAATGTAATTTCATGTGTACTTGAAGCACTTCAATAATTTTACTTTTTACAAAAAAAAAATCATTGGGAACATCTCTATCCAGAATGAGTATACCCTGTACGCTGGATAAAACACAGAACACACTGCAATAGAGGGACTATTTTATGGAAGAAAGTAGTTCCAGTAAAATTGTTCACAGTTAGGCCTGTGTATTGATTCTTTAAAGCCACATTGCTGTTGATTTTTAAATAAAAAAAATAGTACCTTGAGGATTTTTCATAAATTGTTAATATAGGCTATCTACTGAAGCTGGGCTTTGTAGGCAGCACCTTTAGCTAGGGCTGGAGAATAAAACAATAACAATAATTATCATGATATAGTTTTTTCCCCCAATTACAACATAACAAATATTCAATAAATGTTTGATTTTTTTCACTTGAATCATACATGAACTTGGAATTATTTTTTAAATTAAGATGTTAATTTAAGAAATAACGACTTGATACTTACCATGATAATTACCAATATCAAAAACTTTTTATTGTGCTAACATTTTTGGCCATATGGTCCAGCCCTACCTTTAGCTATTAACATGTTCACAAATTACTGCTTTACATGTTGACAAGTTAAGAGGAAATCACTTACAGTTGGGCTATCTTGCTGTATTCCTGTCATGCGAGAAAGAGGGAAAAAACATTTTCTTTGTGTTAGTGTTCACAGGCCAGCAGTGGATTTTATATTTGACCAACAAACAGGTTTTTCTCCTGACATCTGACACACCATAATGAAGGCCTGTTCCTGAATGCGTGTGTCTCCCCTGGCATCAGCCAGCCCCTCCAAGGTGTGGAGGCCTTGCTGGATGGATTGCAGGGAGCTTTGGAGGTGCCTGAGTTTCTCCTCTAGTCCCTCCAGAACCCTGCTCTCCTCTTTTGTCACACGCTGAAGAACTGATTGCTCCTCTTGCTCCAGGGCCTCCCTGATGGCTCCATACTGCTGCTGCACCCCCTCGCGTGCCTCACTTAAAACTACCTGGATGGACACAATGTAAATCAGCGTCATGTAATGCAATCTGACATAAATCACTGTGTGTGGTACACGGGACTGTTGAAATTTGTTATCCATTAGTAGATGATTACATCTGCTTACCAACAAATCTATAATCTCAACACAGTGCTACAGCTCCATTATGTATACTGTATTTCCCCCTTAAATATAGTCTATGCATACATAAGAAAACAATTTTTAATGTAGCTTATTACAATGTATTTATGACCTTGAGTAAGAAAAATTCTCATCTTGTAAGTCTAACCTATTAACCTAAATAAATGTATGCATTTCATACTCTGGATGCCTCTTTCTTCTGTGTGAGTTCAGTCACTCTGTTCATCACTTGCTCCTCAGTCTCCTGCAGCTGCTTGATTTCCTCCTTTAGGGTACCCTGCGGGAAAACATGTACAGAGATAAAATTAAAAACTATTATATAACTATCTACCACAATTTCTGTGAATCTAAAAACACCACTTACCCTGAGCTCTCTCTCTGCCTCCCTGATGCTGATGCAGACGTGGCCATGGTGTGAGCCGATGACAGTACACACAGTGCACACACACACTCCACACTGCCGACAGAAGATTCGGTTTATCTCTTGGTGCTCCGTGCACCTCCAGGGAGACATGTCTTCCATGGGAGGAACAAGGGTGTGATTCTGGAAGACAGGGGAGTCCAGGTGGGGACGCAGGTGCTCTGCACACATAGAAGCTCCGCACACCAGACAGGTCTTCACAGCAGACTGAAACCCAGTTTTAGGACAATAATGGCAGGGCACAGGGCTGGAATGTTTGCCCGCCAACTTGGTGAAGATGGCAACACGACTTGGGGATGCTGAAGCAGTGGCAGGATGTTGGGTGGATATCAGTGGAGACTTGCTGACATGGTGTACTGCAGACTTCTCTTTACCTGGAGTTGAGATCACAGGAAAGAAATCCGAGTTGGCAGGTGAAGCAGGTTTCTTTGGTGATGCATGAATTCCTGTCACTTGTGTTTCTTTCTTGGAGGTGGCAAAATGAGGTGCATCACATATATCTACTTCATTGGAGCTGTCAGAGTCATCTAGTGAGAGGACTTCCACTGTTTTACGCTGGTTCTGCTGGACTGAGATGTCATGTGGCACATCACCTGAAGGTACTGTCTTGCTGTCAGAGCTGTCACTGGAGGATAAGCCATCACCAGGCACAGACTGTGTAGATTCTGGGTGCACTGCTTTCTTGGACATCTCCACAGAACTCCGCTGCCCGAGTTTATCTGAGAAGGAAGTGGTGGGAGTCTCTGTGTCCTTCGACCGTTCACAGGGAGATTCCACAGTTGATCGCTTATAGTCAGGTTGCTCTGACACAGGTGTGCTGGCCTTTCTCTTCCCAAGAAGTCGACTGGTGAGTGAGGGCCTCCCCAATGTTGAGTCAAATATTTTTTGTTCATTATTACTAGATGTGCCTAGTAAGAGAATACAAAGCAAAACTGGTCAGAGGGAAGGTTGACTTTACACGTTTACAGCAATACTTTCGGCCAGTGAAGGGCACTTTAGGTCATTCAAGCAGCGACTAACTTGTTTGCACTCATGTTAGTTATTACGTTGCTGTGTAAGCTCAATAAGGAAAGCTGTCACTGAATCGGTGGCCTGCCATGGAAGTTTGGGTGTAACTGGTAGTGAAAACACTAAATTTTATTGATGCCATTTGACAAAGAAACTGTATGTGGTTTGGTCATGTAATTGCAGATACCTGGTCCACTTTATAAGGACATTATCAACACTGATATCAGTGTTTCCAATACGTTCATTTATTTGTGATTTATTTATGTGATTCATTTATTTGCCACAATATCAACGGTGACTGCCACAGATTGATTTTCGTTTTTTTTCTTACTAGGCCTATTTAAAATCACATTTAATTGCAGAGCACCGTATCGCATTTGCGCAACACATCCTCGATCGTCCCTCTCTCTCTCTCTTGCGCTCTCTCTCCTTCTCCTTCATGAACACCACTGCACAAACCTGTCCAACACAACGCTGTCAATTTCAGACACCCAGTTCAAAAAAAGTTATTAGCAAGCGTGTAAGGAGCCTAGCTAATAAGGAGAGCAAAGTTTATGTTAGAAAACACCTGGGTTTTCAAGGCTAGCATGCTGTATATAGCTGGTAGTCAATATTGACCCTACCACAGTTACACTCATTCTGTGGGAAACACTGGATAATTTGGTGCAACCTTACAATTATGAGATGAATATCATATCATATTTCTAAAAAAAAGCTTTGAAAGTCTAATAAAAAATGTTTTGTTAGATTGCAACTAAGTATGAACATAATGTGTTGATAGGCTGAAAAAATGTGTCAGCACTAGCTAACTGGGAGCAATCCAGTAGCTAAACTCCCATATCATTTATTAATACCTGGATGTCCTACAGCATCCAGTCGCATTTTGAAGTACGCAAGCCAGCATGCTTTTCTGACACACTAACCCCTGCACAATGGAAGATATGTCACGTCGACTGAGCCGCAGAAAGAGCATAGACAGATGACAGAACAGAATGCGCAATGACAGCGCACTCAAGTGTAAGTTCTGCATATTTTTTGTGATTAGGTTTGGGATGAACTTTTCAAACTTGTGCCTTTTCAGTCCATTGAGAAAAACTGCTTGTGCGGTGCATACGCCCTCCAAGAATTTCCAGGAGTGTTTCACAGTAGTGTTTCTCCCACTGGCCCCGCGTGCCAGAATTCCCTACTGCTGCTTTTATCCTGTTGGTGGAGGAAAGGAAACCCCACCTTTGTCTTCCAAATTGTCAGCCCAAAATTAAAGATTGTAACAGAAGTAGTCAGTCAAATTCAAAATGGGGGAAAGCTCCATAATATGGTTTGAGCAGACCTTTACTCATATTACTATGGCCATTTTTGTCAGTTATTTTGGATTTAGATCTAGAGGAAGAGTAGATTCAGATCTATGCCATCCTAACTCTGATTAGGGTGGTTCTATATTAACTAAATAAATATCTAAGACATGCGAGGTTACTTTTTCTGTAATACCAATAATCATAAATAAATGTCATCCTAAACTGAGCAAGATAGGATTTCTGTAAGATTCTGTAGTGAGGCCGCATAGCTGCAAGACAATGCTGCCAGAAATCATGCGACTTGCAAGCTCACAACTGTGTCAGCAGATCTCTGAAAAGTGGGTGACCAGGTTTCAAACCTGGAAAACAAACTACCAAACCAGCAGAACAACAGTGACAAATTTGAAACTCTGAAAATGTGCTGGAGAAATACTGTGAAAAATGAGTGATGCAGCTGTGGAGAGGGACACCTCAAATGCAAAATGTTTGCAGAGATTTGAATTTTACTTTTACAACTTATCAAAACATAAGTTTTAATCTTGAAAACCCTTTTTATTTTATTAGGTATTCAACATTTCAACCCCCCCCCCAGGATATGAAATTCATCCCATATAATGATTAAGGATCTATTGAATCCCAGTTGCATCAGGGTCCTAATCAGTGAAACGCAAATGATAGGCCTATAATGTCTAAAGGGTAAGACTAAAGACGATTTACGCAAAACACGGGGGGACAGCATTAACATGTTACAAAATGCCAAAGGTCACATTATGAACCATGAACTTTGGTCTCAAAGACAAGGGAAAAACCGACCCATGACACTGTAACGTTAAAACAAACACTATTACATGTTCCTAAAAACATGCAATTTGGTTTTACACCATTTCACATTCATTAAGTTCGGTCTGTCTTTTATTTATCAGGATGCCAGAATCACAAATAAATTAGTAGCTACAGAAAAACGTTAGCTAGCTTTGGCAACTACCTAGTCTGTTCATCACAGGACATGCCAGTTTTACACATGGTTTCACTACTTGTAACGTAAAATGTAGCGTGAGAGGCGCGTAACGCAGGTTAGCTAGCTAGCTCACACAGTCACGTACGATTCGACTACATCGATACCTGCAGCCCGGCTACAAGCCCATAGTTAGCCTAGTTTGAACTGTACCTGCAGTGCTGCAGGGCTGAGCACGTCGACTGTTAATGGCTGTCCGTATCACGCTGCTATCAAACGGCAGGGTCTGGTACACTGTTTTACATCTCCACTCCGGACATTTGTACGGCCCGTTCGGGTGAACACTCCACAAGTCTCCAATACATCGCTGGCAGAACCGGTGGTTACATTTCAGCGTCACGGGGTCCCCTGTCAGCTCGTTGCACAGAGGACACCTTGTTGGTGTGTCCAGCGATGCACCCATTTTGTTTTTGGCTGATGTTAAGTTTCTATTTCCGCAATTACAACCAGCAGAGGCGGGGCTACATTTTTGAATCCCGCTCCCCCTCCGTTAAGTGCATTTCTTAAAGGTACAGTCAAGTATTTTGTAATCGGTGGAAGAAGTGTTTAAGATCATTTATTAAAACACCACATTATAAAAATACTCCCTTACAAGTAAAAGTCTTGAATTCAAAATGTTATTTAAGTAAAAGTACCCAAGTAGTGGCTACAAAATGTACTTAAAGTATAAAAAAGTAACTACTTAAAAGTAGCATAAAATGGAAATTCCCAAGTAAAGCACAAGTATCCTTAAAAAGTACAGTTCTTGAGTAATTTATTTATCTACTTTCCGCTATTGTTTATAATATTAACAAATAGTCACTGGTGGAAGAACTGCTCAGATGAGTAAAACCACAGTGTAAAAATACTGCATAGACTGTATTTAAAAAGGTTAAATGTCAAAGTCCTCCATTCAAAATAGTAGACATAGTAACAGGATGCAGTGATGCTGGTAATTTTATCAATGGTTTTGCAAGCACCTTTGCATCACGCATTGTGTCCTCAACTTGCAGTCAGCGCCAGATCGTCCGTTAACCAATAGTGGTAACTAGCGCTGATCTACTATGTGACCTTATTGACTGTCTGTGTTTTTTCCTCCTACTCAGATCCCAGCTCTGGTTGTGAAGACGCTGCTCCAGCTCTGAGTTTTCTCAGCCCACTGAACCCACCTTTGCACATTCAGCTTGTCAATAAACAGTTCTAAGTGTGAATTAACCCGCCTTGTATCTTGGATCCACTCAGCTCCTAACACTGATAACCAACAAAAATCTCTTGAAATGGCAAGAACACACTGCTCCACCATGTGACCACACTGGCACTCAATTCTATCTTTCTGTCACTTTCCCTTCCTCTCGCTCACCTTTTTTCTTGTTTTCTGTGCCACAAAATAGACAGTGATGGTCATGACTTGCTCTTCTACGGGTAACAAACATTGCTCATAATGAGGAATGCTTAATGATGAAGTCAAAATACTGCTGTCATTTTATGCACTTGCTCATTGTGCTTCAATGAAATGCAATTAAACCAAATAAAGTTATTTCTCATCTCAACCCCGGATACCCCACAGGACTCCCATGAGAACCTTCAACCACACACAACCACGCAATTCTTCTATTTTTTTCTTATCCTGATGACAAAGCCATCTGACTTGCATGAAATGGGTTGTTGCTGTCATGCCTTAAAGCATCAGCTGCAAACAATAATGGCTAAACGTGGTATTTTCTTATTATCCCTCATGTTTCTCTACCCTCAACATTCTTTTCTTTGTGGTGGTCTAGACATGTGACTAGGTTACAAAAGGTTATTGTGAGGTTAATCTGTCATAATCTCAAATTTATCTCACAAAGAAACCTCTTACTTGAGAGTTGTGGCCTATGACCAGACAGCTATATTTAAAAATTGTGCTCTGACTTTTAAATGTGATTATTGAAAGGTTAGAATTAAAATGAAAAGTAAATTTTAAAAATAATGTTTTAAATGAATGTTCTTATATTTTATTGTAACTGATGCACACTTTAAAATGTACTTTTAAACCCAAAGAGTACACTACTCTTCCTCTCAAAGCCACAAGTTTTTATTAAACTCTTTCAGAGTGTGGCAACATCCAGTGGCCTGTCTTGCATAATAAAGGCACACATCAAGCAATAACGTGTTCTAGCTCTCTTATACCTCATTACTCTTCTTTTTTCCCTTAAACACATTTTGAGTGTTATGCACCAAGTTGTCATGTGGCCCTTTTAAAGGGGTACTCCAGCAATGTAATGCACTTCCATGTATTTGGAGGACTTACAGACATATTTTAAAAGAGAATGGTCAAAATCACTGCAGCCTAGGCTGAGATTCCCTGACTTTCAGTCCCTTATATGGGTCAAATTCCCAAAACATCACACCTACATTTCCCATAATGACACTCAATAGGATGTCTAATAAATCTTCCCTGGCTTTGCTCATGTCTTTAGAACTTCTCATCCTAGTATTGCAATGCAGGATTTCTGTTATAAATTTGTAATCTACAAACCAAAGGTGAAATTTTTTCAGGCTTGACAAAGCTCCCTCCAGCGCCACTCAAGATATTATACTACTGTAGTGGTACTAACCTTACGTAATCTTTATTTGTTCATTTATGTAAAATCATTAACAAAAATGTACTTTTGTCAAAATTAACAAAAAGACCACAACAAAGTTTTACAGTGAAAATCTTTATTAAGTGTTCATATATTCTTAAAGTAATCTATTTTATTGTTCTAAGTTAACCTCCCTCTCCATATTTGTGAATTGTTTGGTATCTATAGAATATCTATTTACACAGGAACATATCCAGAGGCGAGGCTGGGACAGGCCTCACTAAATCATCACAATCCAGGAGTTCACTCCTCAGGCCCAGTCACTACACATAATGCTCTGATGCCATCATGTTAACCTGTATGTTCCAACAAAACAAAGTGAGAAGGGGAGTCAAAGAGAGCGAAACAGAAAAAGAGAGCAGGGATCAAAGACAGAGACAGAGATTTAGCTACACAACAGGACAATTGGGTGTGAGGCTGACATATTGGGTTCACTAGCCCAACAAACACAACACATTCACACCAACAGTCACATATGTGCATGCACTCACACTCACACACATCCACAGACTACACACACACACATACAGAAGCACACTCACACAGCAGTTACGAGTCCTGGAGCACACAGTCCTAGTAGCCCCCATCACAGTGTAGATACCACAGACTATAAAATATTAGACTTCTTCTCAAACTGAAGCGCTGTGCAAAGTTAGCTAGCAGGGCATTGAATGGATTTAGGTAAAATTCCTAGAACATCTTTAATATTAACTGTACATACTTTGTAATACAAGTTTTTTCTCTTTTGGATGGTAATATTCTTATAAAATAGTCTTAGATATATTTTTCTAGTAAATGAAGAGGAACAAAGGGCAAAAGGAGAAAGTAAAACTTTCATTTCATTGTCAAACCTTACATATTATGAAACACAACAGATTTACATTAACCCGATATTATCTGAAAATGAGCAGTTTCTTCTTTTCACAAATAAAACATGACACACATTCTGACGGTGGTACACACGGCTAAGTGGTAACATAGTTTAATACTTGTAATTACAGAATTTGTTAATGTTTTGTTTGAACGTACTGTATGTGTTACAGAGTTATGTTTGTGCATATGAGTGAGGTGGCACGCTGATGCGTGTGTGTGTGTGTGTGTGTGTGTATGTGTGTGTATGTGTGTGTTCGTACTGCAGATGTAGAATGTCAACCCTGTGCCTTCTCAGGTAGGTAGTGGGTAGTCCATATACTTCTCTAAAGGATAACAGTCTCTGCCCCTTTCATGGTCAATAGAATGTTGTGCTAGGGTTTGCTCTGTAGACACATAGGGATAAAAGTGTATTGGGCTCCATCTAAGGGCTGGGGATGATGGTTTAGGGACTGCAAGCAAGATGAGTGGACTTCAAGGGTAGGTTACGCTGGGTTTTTGGCAGGTAGATGTGAAAGGCAGGCTGGCTGGTTCTATAGTATTCCTCTCCTCCTTTTCAGACCCGGGTGGGCTCCCTCCTTTAAGCTGATGTTGGGGACTGGAACATCATGAAGACAGACACATGAAAATAGGAACCTGAAACACAGAAAGAGAAATAGTATGTGTCTGTAAGTATTGAAGGCAGTGGTGGAAAGAAACTAAGCATGCAACAAGTTCTATACTTCAGTACATTTTTGAGGTAGTTGTCCTTTACTTGAGTATTTCTTCCATTTAATGCTACTTTAAACTTGTAGTCTACTAGATTTCAAAGGGAAATATTGCACTTTTGATGCACTACAATTATTAGACAGCTATAGTTGTAGTTAATTGATTTTCAGATTAAGATTTTACATTTTAAACTAATTATCAGTTTATGAAAGACAATGTAGTTCCCAACCTTTAGTGACTTGTGACCCCTTGCAAAAATGCAGTATTTCTAAGACTGATTTTTCCTAGACTCAAATGGTTTAATTTAAATAACTGTTTGAGGCCTGGAAAAGGGAAAGTATCCAAAATACCACAAAAAAAGCAAAGATTAGAGAAATGTCTGAAAAATTAATACAAATTGGTGCAGCTAAACCTTGTTTTTTCTTCTTTCCTACTCCATTAACCATCTTTCATATTTATCCTGTGATGCATTTGAGTGGAGTGACTGACTAACTCTAAGCTACAGCTACAACAGTAACATGCCTCTTGTACATTGTTGCATCACTGTTAACAGTCTAATAATGTAATATGTAATAAAATATTTCTGTGGATTGAGTACATTAGAGTGTATTTCGCTGATAATACGTATGTATGCATTTTTATACAGTAAACATATGAGAACTTCATAAATTTAATCCTATGTAAAGGATCTGGGCACTTCTTCTATGGCTTGCTGAAGCTGATTACAGGAGACAAAAAGAAAAGAATAGTGTAAATTGTTTAAGCTGTGAAAAAAATGTACTTACACTGGCTATACACGGTTGCATTGAACATGGGGACACAAATGATATGTTTTATTTTACCTACCTAAATATTTGGTTAGGCGTTGCCACCCTCTGCAAAAACAGAAACACAGAGAAAAATATAAAAGTGCTACAACACAGCTCTCAAGGTCATGCTATTAATAGACTTCCATATTCACACATCGTTGAACACATGCATCCTTCACAATAACTGGTTGTATTGCACACAAACACCAGTAGATGGCACCACAGATGAGCTAAATGTTACATTAAAAGACCATTGCGCTGTAATGAATTATTCATAGTAGATTCTCCAGAACCCTAAACTAAAGAATGGCCTGCACATTGAGCCATTTTATTGACTAGTAAAGCTACTGATAATCCCATTCAAGTTTTCTCTTCTATGACATTGTCAATAAATCTTTCATCTTGTGTCGTTATCTCATATTTGTAATTAGAAGGTCACTGTTAGTTTAAGATGAGAAAATAGAATTGCATAATCCAAGAGTCCTCTGCCCCTTTAAAATATTAGCTTTATATCTTTTCTCTCCTTCATTCTCATTCTTCCCACTTTTGTTTAATAGGTTGTTGGTTGCCCATTGTTGTCAGGTCTCATCACAAATTACAGGCCATGGACATACTAATGCCCTGTGTAGACCTGTGATAGTGATGCACAATTACATATGCATGGATATGATATGAAGTGTGTAGGCCAGGCCATTTCCATGACTAAATCATCACATCCCCTGACTGTATAGTGTAACTTTCGTGGGAATGTAGCGTTTGATCATAGCAGATATTTGACATTTTAAAGATGTTAAAACCTGGTAAAATAACTTCAGATCACTTACTTCCCTTTCAGAAGAGACCTTGGTCATGGTTGTAATCAAACTAGGTCAAGAAAAGGAAGTACTTTATTTTGGAAATGTCATTTTTAGGCTTGTGGACAACAGTTATGCTTAAGATGTTAAAATCTACATGGTTGCTCATTGATGCTGATTTTGTTTTAGTATATTAAACAAAAGCATTATTCAAAAGCAGCAGCCCAAGTAGTCCTTTTGGTTATGTTCAGATTCATTTATAGCTCATTCATTAACTCATTTAGCTGACACTTTTATCCAAAGCGACTTACAATTGTTACATATGTCAGAGGTTGCACACTTCTGGAGCAACTAGAGGTTAAGTGTTTTGCTCAGGGTGGCGCATCCACCAGTATGGGAACTGAATCCAGGTCTCTCACACCAAAGACATGTGTCTTATCCACTGCACCGTCACCACCCTGTTTAATTTTTACAGAGGCTGCATCAAGAGCTCATTACAACAAAAACTTTGACTCTTTTGTCATAAATACAAGTGCATACTGAGTTTGATGCTTTTAGGAATTTGGCTCGTATAATCTGTTTGCCAGACTAGTATGTTTTATCACTGCCTTAATGGGTGTACACTTTCTATTTTCAGTCTGGGGGTAAGTCACATGGGTTGTAATAAATGATGAGTATAACGTATTCTCATTTACTTTAAGTGTGTGCTTCTGCCAGCCCACTACAGCACAAACTGCACCGAGAGTGTGCTTTTAGAACAGTTCGTCTGGTACCACTCGGCCAAAGAAAAAATGATTCCACATCAATTACTCTGAGATTTATAACCCAGATTTAAGATAACTGGATAACTTCATTTTCCAGTCCATTCACTGTACATGTGATAATTGTGAGAAATATTTATGATTTCACTTACTAACTCTAAAAATAGATTTAGTGAGAAAGGTCATCAAATGGTTGGAGAAGCTGTCCTACACCCAAAATAAATAATTTCTAGTATAAATGCTGGCAAGTAACTTCTATCGAAGGCACCAAATCCCAACATGCTCCAAGAGTGCTACCCTGATGATGGCTCTGACCTCCAGTGCAGTGCACAAGCCAAGAGTGAATTTCCCCAAGGAGATCAATAAAATATCACACTTTTATCAGATTTGTTAGTACATTCTCACCCTTGCTCTCGGCCAGCAGCTCTTCTGTCATGAGTCCGTCCTGTCGGTTCCCTAGGACAAAGGCCAGGAAGGAGAGGATAAGAGCGTCCAGGATGCCCATAATAGCCAAGATGTAGGCCCAACGCACTGAGCAGGCCCCCAGGCTGTATTTGTCCGTCTGCTCGCCGCACATCCGCCGGACCTCATCACTGTCCCAACCATCAGGATAGATCATACAACCGAGCACCAGACAGACACCTGGGGAGAGGTAGCAACATTAGGAGGGAAAGTGGATGAAAAAGAGGGAAGAGGAGAGGAAGGGGGAAAAAATAAGAGTTTGGGGGCAAAAGTGCAGTTTAATAAATGATACAAGGGATAATGATATTTTGTGGGGAAATGAAAGATAAAGAAGAAGAATGATTATTTCAAGAGGTTTTAAAAAATCTCTACCCATTTATTCTTCGCTCTGGAAATTTTGCTGTGTTTTTTTTTTGCATTTATCACATTGATTTTTATTCCCTCCCTTAGGCTGGAAGTAAGTGTCTGGACACAAAGAGTGCCAGTAGAGGAGCAATAAACGACCAGAGCAACAGTCATAGTCAGACACAATAGCAGAAAGAGATTTAGAGTGTAGTAACAGCTCTGATGATATGAAATGTCCTCACAAACTGTCTGGTATTATCTCACATTCACATAGTTAATTTGTTTTGTTACACAACTTCATGGACGTCTGTCTTCCTCTTTGATTTTAAATAGTGTTAATATTTGATTTGAATTCGCAGTACTCCTCTTTTGCAGTTTTTGCCCAAAGGGTAAAATCTCACCTAATTTTCAATTTGGATTGCTCCAATCTTCAGTTGAAAAGAGATTCTTCTCTGAGGTGATGCTGCAGCGAACAGAGCAGAAAAAACAACCCAGAAAACAAAGCCCGTTTTCTCCCTCTTTGGATTTTAACTAAGTACTCTTCACTCTCAGTTTTTGCCCAAGGGATGAAATCTCTCTCATCTTTAATTTGGATAAGGTTCTCCTCTGAGGTAATGTTGCAACAGAACAGCAGTAGACCTGAAAAAAGAAGCTGACTATATAATGATCCAGAGTGCATTGCACATCAATAATAAAACATACTCCCCTCTTCTTTATCCCCAAAACAATTTCTTGCAATGTTTCCCTTAATGTTGCTTGTTGTATTGTATTGTTTTACAGTTTAAGCTTTTGAACATTATTTTAGTTTGCCACCCATAATCTGTGTTTTTAAGGACATGCATGCTGCTTTTATTTTTACCTTTTAAACAGGAATGTATCAGAATATAAATTATGCATCAATGTCCTTATGTGTAACTTCTCTCTTGCCTCTCCACAGTCTTACAACAAAAAGTGAAAACAACATCCTCTCTTCTCATATGCATTTACACAAGCTGCCCACACATACACATTAATGCACTCACTCACTGCAGTTTGTTACAGCACTGCTGCAGTCTTTGGCAGTGCTGAAAGACATTGGGGTGTGTTTCACTGAGAGAAAGTAAGTAAAATGGGAAGAAAGTGAATAAGACGGGGATTACAGAGCAATATCTGCTGCAGACAAACTGCATACCTAACAGAGCAGAGCATCCTCTAGACTCCTCTTCTACCTCCCCCATGGCACTGTCATAACATATTCATATGCACACAGTGGTTCAGAGAGCAAGAACTCAGGTACTTATTCAGGCTCAGATGGACTGATGGAGGAATACCGTAATGAACTTTTATATTTCAGACATTTCTAAGGCACAGAAAATATTCCTTTACATCGCTTAAAAGCTATGTGGGTAACAATTAAACAATAGAAATCAGGTTCATATATTGTAGCAGTAACATCATGATGGTACAGTGACAGACCCTTTTTACTCAAGCAAGACTTGGCCTTGACAGGTGTGATAGAGCCTTGCTAGGACTTATGTCACTCAGCCTTCCTGAGCGATATATACAGTATAATATGACAGTCTGTCAAATGTCTTCAGCTATGTAGTGAGTGCCACTGAGGCTTTGTACATTGTGACCAGTGAGAGGGCAGACAGTGAACAGGTCTAGAGCAGGCCCTGCCATGATAAAAAGGTGGTAGTGTTGTTGAGCCAAACCACTATTTAATCTTTTATGTAAATTATTTCAGGGCTAACCAGAATATCTCTAGCTCCAGTGCATAAAAAAAGTCCTCATGCTTTCCTTAGTGTAGATCTCACGTTGACTTGTATGTGCCACAATGCAAGGTGTTTGACAATCAGTTAATGCTATAAAAATAGTTGTGCTCGGAGGAGGATGCAGTCAGTCCAGAAGAAAGGAGACAAAGGTGCCTCTGTATGCCCTTGACAAAATGTATCTTAAATATCCATCTGCATGTAAACACTGTTTAATCCACCATAACTGCTAGCAAAAACAAAAGTAGCTAGCTAGCTCAGGAATTGTTTAAGATAGCTTGCACTGATGTAGTTCTCATTTTAGGATTCTGTTGTTAAATTTCATGTTACACATTTTATGTTTGTCTAAACTTGCAATATGTCAAGGGCAATGTGTCCCTGTTTCACTCGCTGCCTCTGTGTTTAGGCTCTGTGTTCTTGTCCTTATGTTTTGTCAGTTAAACATTGGTTTCATCTTCTCAGTTGAAGTCTGTTACCTTTGTCCTTGTGTGTTGTTGCGTGCTTTACTTCCTGTTTTATTTTCGATTGTCAGTGTCTAGTGTTCTTATCTTGCTCTGGCCTGATTCTTAATGTATCTCACCTGTGGTTTATAGCACTGCCTTGTTGTGTATGTGTGGTGCGCTCCAGTATGTCCACTGTTGTGTTCAGTGTCGACATCCGACTTCTGCTTCACCTTGTGTAAGCCTGCAATTTTCTCTTTGTGTTAACTGCATGAATGCTATGTATATCATGGGGTTTATGTAACACCTTTCATTTAACAGAGGGAGTGCCAAAATAACATTTCATCCATACACATTTGTATTCTCTCTCCCTCATGATACATTTACTACAAATGTAACACATGCCTTTCCACATTCTTCTGGGTGTCTCCTGCATGCCTTTGGCTCGATTCAACACCAACATGAATATTACATTGAGGCTCAGTAGGAGAGAGAAAAGGCACACAGTGCTCTGGAGCAGGTGAGAGAGAAAGGGACAGAGGGTGCAGGAAAAAGACAAATAAAAGACGTGTACACTGACAAATGCTGATAGCATCAGGGGAGGGAGACCAAAATGGAACAAAAGATACAAGAAAAGTAAAATATCTGTCACAGTCACTACTGAACGCTATGAAATATCTACTTCAAAGCCTGCCTCTGCAGATGAACATCTCTGACGGATGCACTGGCAAGGATTATGCCAACAGAGGGTGCCACATATGCCATTCCTGTTTCCCGAAACAGCTTGTGGTTAGAGGAGGAGCACATGTCTCCTCCATATACTGTAACAGTAAGCCTGGAGTCAACTAATCCATAACCACACAACACAGCCCAGCAGGACCATTGCAGCATCCACTTACATAATAAGGAGCTTAATTAAAATTCACAGAGGAAAAACAAAAACTATGGCACCTTACAGCGTACACACATTAATAATACCAAAGGATGAAAGAAGGGTTCACAGGCAGCATGGCTTTCTTATGTATTTAACCGCTTTAAAAATATTTTTAATTTTTTTTTCTCAAAATACAGGAATTCTAAACACAATGGTTTGTTCATTACTATGTTAGATAAACTATAATGCATTCATTCAAACATCATTACCGTCATACTGTATAGTGAAAGTAGGTAAATCAACACAGATGCAAATAAATGCTAAATATGAAATGAGTCATGCTATCAATTTTAGCACGCTATCTAAAAAATACAATACATAGATTGGTATATATATATCTGTGTCTTTTTAAACATAAATAAAGATATCAATCAATATATTTACTGCTTCTGCAAATTGCTGATTTTCTGTTATAAATCAGTGTAAACTGACAAAACAGTCAGTTTTTTCAAAAGTATTTGAAGACGCCAAAAATGTGATGGAAGATAGGAAATCAAATTGTATATGTAAACCACTATAAATATCACTTAATTACTTAATGAAAATGAGACTATCAAATATAAACTAAACTAAAGGAATATAAACAATCAAGGAATGGAAACATTCTGACTTTATGACCACTTCAAAAGTAGGTAGTCACCACTTCTTTCTTGTCTTACTTGTTTTTAATGCCAATAAAATATGAATTATACTTTGGTGCTCATAGTTCCTGTAAAATGAAGTGAACGATTGAATTGTGGAGAACCTGTTCGATGTAACGATGTTAAGCATGTCCATATTGAGATAAGTTTAAACATTTATATTTGAATGCTCAATTTAAGCAGCTTTGAACTACCTGAAGTAGGCGACCCGAAGGCCTTTAAGAGGTTTTATACATCTACAGAACCATCTACATGTCAAAACATGTACCAGGCCAGTAAAAGGGATAGGAGTCAAATTAGGACTTAGTTTTTATTTAAAGTTTTAAGGTATTTGGTGTTTATTAATGTATTTGTCAACAAGATTTCTCCTGTGGGCACCTATGAGTGGAGGCTAGACACACTATGACAATATAGGAGAATGGAGAAATAATTGTCATACTACTGATAAATGTTGACAAATACTATACATTAATAAACACGTATGTCCTCATGGCTGCTCACAATTACATTATAGTGTGTTAAAACCATTGATTAAATGTTTGTATACTGCTTATGAATGCTAAATAGGGGACTTAAAGTAAAGTGTTACCAAAAAAAACATCTCATTATCTGTTGGTATCTGCTGGCTTCACCCCCACACACTGCATTCAAGCAGAACTTCATGCTGCAGTAATGAATGGTGTGCTCCAAATCCTGGCAAAAGGAAAAGCAGAACATCTGACAGAATTCAGCTGTCATTTGGAGCAGTGACGAGATATTAACTGACAGCATTACCCTACCCTTTCAGCTTTGCCCTTCTCTCCGCCTCTTTCCTGCTCTCTCTGGAGAGAAACAGACAGGCACAGAGAGAGGAGAGACAGATTATGAGGCAGCGCTAGCGAGAGACAGAGAGAGAGAGAGAGAGAGAGAGAGAGAGAAAGTGCGCAAGAAAGAGAGAGAGGGAAGAGGAGGTGAGAGACAGAGCCCATGTAGGGTGCCATGCTCCGGCCCCGTGTGTGGCCGCCAGCAAGTACCCAGCACCACATAAACGTCATGATCTCTGGATAACATATGCTGGAGCCCCTCAGCAGAGCTATTCTCAACATTTACTTGTTTTTGTGTTTTCCACACACACACGCACACGCACACACACACACACACACACACACACACACACACACACACACACACACACACCTCTCTCTGTTGGTTTGTTTCGATCAGTAGACTAGAGCCATGTAAGGGGAAAACTGGACTGAGAAATGCTAACAGGAGCTTATGTAATGACTTAGGTAGGGCGGAACAGCTCTACAGGAATGTCCGATGGCAGACAGGCAGATGGTACATGGTATGATGGCAATAGATTTGTCAGAAGCACATTAGCTCATTTTCAAAGAGAGACTACTAAACCCCGTTGCTATTGAAAGAATCCCATTACCTCCTGTAATCTCTGTGTCTCCCTTGCAAGTAGTGTAGGTGACGGAAGGTCCAATTTGAACTGGAAAGCAGCAGCTTGATTGGATTTGTATATATTGTTTGCAGGCAAAGAAAAACAAATCACATGCACTACACTACACTTGAAAGAACCTATGGTTGAATCTACCTCCATGGCAGTCATGTTTTACTGTGTTTTCAGTGTTTTGGCATGTCATTGATTGCACTGTGTGGCAAATGGAAATACACAGTTATTTGTATTCCATGCTCTTTCCATCATTTACACATCTGCAGCACATCTAAGTAGCCATGAAAAAGGATTCACATTTTTTTAAGCTCCCACAGTCTTTTGTGGATCCCATTTTCTCCTCTTCTCATTTAAATAGCTGTGACAAACTGAATTATGCATACACACATCCCCAACTGCTCTATCTCATGCTGCATATGGATCCACCTCTGCACATAAACACAGACATACAGTATATATCGCGAACATGCTACTTGTGTAAAATATACACAGTGGCTTAAGTGCTGAAAATCATTTGTCTCTTCTCATAGTGACACATCGTGGTGCTGATGAATAAGAGAGTGTGCTTACTGAACTGTCAGCCTCTCTGGTGAATAAGCCCACGGCTGGCAAAGTGGCATTTAAGGTAAAAAACTAAAAGTCAGCTCAAAAACAAAAATCAGCAAAGACGCTCTGGGAGTGTTTATCCCAGTGGGGCTTTCCATGAATATGCATAGGTAAGTTTTGCTTTAATGTAATATCCAATGTTACATGCCCACAGATTGAAATAGTGACCTGAATGTGGGCTATTTTAATAGTTAAGTTGAAAGGGTTCCTTATATAGTTGTTTATGTTCTTTGTTACAGGAGGCAACTGATGGGAAACCCAACCAACACAAGAAAAGAGGTAGAAAAGTAACATCATTACTCACATCTAAACAGATCAAAATAACAGCTTGTGATTGCTCTTCACTGGCTAGTAATGTGATCTACTACCTCTAAAGACATGGCGCAACCCTGATGCTTGTTGTCTGCGTGGCTGTTCCCAGTATTAAAGCTCCAGGCATAGTGAGATTTCTGCCAGTGCAGTGAGACAGTGTGGCTGGGCTTGGGTGACTCATGTTGCTGAGACTGGAGACAAGTAGCCCAAACGCGAACACCACGTTGTGATAAAGATGTAGGAGCGAACCAATAGCCTAAAGTTTCAAGGACCAAATGGTTTGTTCTGCATGTTTTGACAGTTTAGCGTCAACACGCGTTTATTTTACATTTCTGCAGCCCTGTACATACGGTGTGTTGGAGTTTCCTGCCACCCTGCTCACAACTGCATTATAGTACCATTCAATGACTGTGAAAGTATAGGCAACTAATTTGTTACTGTGGCACACCTCTCTCTCTACAATTAATTTTCATGGGAAGTTCAACTAAAACCTCGTTTCGGGACACAAACGATGTAAATATCAAAAGCTTCACATGACGGACCTGAGCAAGTTATATATTTGTATCACACTATATTTTTTATAAAATATTCAGTTTTGCCTACTTTTAGTCCTGTTAATCAACCTGTTTTGACCTGTTAATCAATGTGGAGGTATTCCATTTGTATAACTGATTATATAAGAGTTCGTTTTGGGTGTCCATTAATGGCTATTTGCACCAAAACACATTAAACGAGTTAGAGAGGAAAGGCTTGGAAATAGGTTCCACCACCAACAAATTAAAAATGACATGGAATTTTATAGCATTGAACCTTAGTTGGGGAAAGATCTTTACCATGGCCTTACAGACAATCACGTCAGGTTAATGATACAAGTGATACACAGTATTTTCTCTCATCCAAAATGTTTCAATTCATAATGCTCCCCAGCTATTTGTGGTATTCTTCCATTTAAACATTTTGCATGTGGAATTTATGGATTCAGATTGCATTTGTTCTAGTCACCTGACAATGTCATCAGATATCTATTTAGGCATCCATAATTATGTGGATGTTTTGGTCTGTGACTGGCCTTCCTCACATAATTCTCATAACTCAGTATTAAAGAAAATACGGTCCCTGCTTCACATACTTTATGTAGTCAAATGATGATGGTGTTGAATGAGACTGATTAATCTAATCTTTCCAAAGGCCAGTCCAGACTCTAATGAAGTGTGGGCAGCATCAACCCCTTCTTCATGCTGGACTTCGCTCTGGCCCTGATGATGAGTGAATAAGTATCAAAGAAAGAAGGTTATGATATGCCATAATTGCATCCAGATAAACTGGGCTATTTAAATTTTCTTGTTTAATCTTTATACTGGAACTTAGTAGAGCGTGAAAATGTGTCAAATCTTAAGTGTGCTTTATGGTCAAGGTTTGTGGGGTTGAAAGAGAGGGTTATAAATGTGGGGACATAGCTATTATGTTAACAGTATAGTCTCGTTACTTAAAAGTGTTATCTCAGTTTTTAAGAAAAAAAGGAGAAATATATGTAGTTTCATAGTTTCACACTGCACAGGCAGGAGATGAACATTTGTTTAGACAGCTGGTTGGCCATAAATTTAAGACCATTCTCTAAAAAAGTATTTCCAAAGTGTCAAGAATACAGTGTAAAGTGGAGCAAGGGAAACTTTTAAACCTGACTCCAACTATCTCCCCTGGAAGACAAGAAAGATGCTTCTTGAGATGAGCTGTCTTCAGTCCAAATCTATTTCTGCTTCAGGTGCTGGCAAAACTCAATCGTTGCTAGAGGGGAGCAAGGAACTGCAGGCTTCCTCTGTATCCTGCTCTGTCAACATCTTCAGCAATTTTCTGCACAACGAGCACATAATGCCCAGAGCTTACCTACCAATTCAATTCAAAGGATTAGAAGAGCAGGAAATGGCTTATTTCATCAAATCATCTCTGTTCTGTGCCAAGATAAGTCTTGGAAAAACTTTTAAACCACCTTGCAGTGCTGCAAATAATCCTCCCACATGATTATATTGCATTTTATGGAGTACCTGTAGGCTGCAGGAAGCATTCTGACTTTTACAACAGGGAATAAAACTCAACTAGAATGAGATCTTTAGAAATATCATTTTGAGTACAGCTTCAGAGCAAGCCTGATATATGAATAAAAAAAGAGACAGAAAATAATATGTTTCTAACAGGAGAGGATGAAAAGTATTAAATGTCTCTACCACCACCCACATCCTAACACCCAAAATCGGTCAAGTCAGTCTACAATTAAAAACTGGTTTGGGTTGCGCTAGCTACGTTTCTGCGTACAGTTCTTCCTTATTTCTTAGTAACTACCAGTGGTAGACTATTTGTAATAATAGGCCTATTACTTTTCCCAGTAACTACAAGTGTAATGGATTACTTTATCCAAAACAGTAATCTTTTTAATTACAGTTAGTAATTCAAATGAGGCTGCATTACTGCATTACTGAACGCACCATCCTTGATGTGAATGCGCGACTGCTGGGGAGTGAAAGTAATGGGCTATACAGCGACGTAACAAGTTACTTTTATCACTAGTAGTAAGTGAAGTAATATTATTACTGAAGTTATTCAGAAATTGTAATAAGCAACTAGTAACTTATTACAATTTCTGAATAACTTGCCCAACACTGCATGGTAACTACTCTCTAGTGTCAAACTTGTGATTTACTTAAACACATTGCACCATTAAAACTTAAGAAATGTCTTAACTTGGAAACACTCTATTCGAAGTTAGCAATTTTTATATAGCTTAGACTCTTAATGTGCACAGAGACCAAACTGTGAGATGGTGCCTCATTGTTACACATTGAACTTGGTGTCAGAAAGGAGAGCAGGTTGTGAATGCCTACAAATGAAGCATGACATACAGTAGGGGGACACAGCATGCTCTACAATTATCAGTGATTACACTCAAGTGATATAAGGTGGACTGAGAAGACGTGCCTCTATAATAAATGTAGCAATTCAGGTTAAAGCCGAGGTGAGGATGCAGAGGGAGGATCGAGGGAGGAGTACAACGTAAACCGCAGTGAGCAGAGCAGGAGGGAGTCAGGCTGGGGTGGAGGGCTTATGTAACGGGTTCAGATGCGGCCTGTACCTCTGCAGAGGATAAAGATTGGCAAGGGCAATGAGGATCAAAAGAGACCTTTGAATTCTCTGTGAAAATACTGACTGGGCCACCAGCTCATCGACAATGGAGGCAAACAGCTAGAGCTCAGGCAGGACTGTGCTCTCTCAGTCAACAGTTAACATCAGGAGTAGGGCTGCAGCAGAGCAACAGCCAATGATGTCGTAGTTACAACAGCGTTTTCTGTGAAAGTGAAATTTATTTAAAAATACAAGGTTTCATAAATCTTCCCTCCAGGCACCTCTTTCTAACATAATAGTGCTTATGGGCTAGACTGACTCAAGCACAAACTACTGTAAATTAGTAATACCCCACAATAAAAATACTCTGTTGCACTTTTTTTTTTACTCAAATAAAACTATAAAAGTACTAACAGTAGTCATATCCTGTCATATTATTGAACCATTTTTATTAATGTATTATGTTAGCAGTACAATATTGTAGTTTATAGTTTAGGTTAACTGGGTTAATAGCTGTGTTAAATCAATGTACCGGAATACAAAGTACAATTCACTCTGATATATACTTAATAATTGTACAGTACTTGAGTAAATGTACTTTTCATCACTGTGCATATACACACACTTCACACGAACATGTGGACGCTTACAATTACTGTCACTATAGCACCAAAAGTTTTTTTCAGGACTCAGTGTCCTTGCTGTCCTATCTCATCCCTGCCCCGTCTGAATAAATCAGCAGCCTACACTGCCTGAGCTCTGTCCTGAGCTAGGCAACGTCTAAAATCACAGGGATTAAATCCGGCAAATCTGTAGTCCACACCTCCAGGGCTACAGGTACACAAAACACAGGGGAGGCACAATGATGACTTGGCTGGCATTTAGAGTTTGTAATCTACAGCACTACACCCAAACTCACAAGGTGTGGGCTAATTAATTCAGATTTTTTTCCTGAGTTCTTAAAGGGGCATTATGGAGTTTCCAGCGGCCACTAGCGGTGCACTTTTAAGATTGCAACCAGGTGTGTGCTCGCTTTAACTCATGAGCGAGCAGAATCCGAAACACAACCGCTTTCATACAGAAATCCAGCAAATTGCAGGAACAATAGAATGCAGGCCTTGGCTTTTCACACAGACAGTTCAGGCTTGGTTACTTCAAGGTTCCCGTCTCACAGGCAGATCAACACTGGCGCCGTAAAGTTACTTCATTCAGCGCAGGGAGACAGCGGAATATCGACACAGTACTCGCGAAGAAAGGCAAAGTCAGAGCGGCTATAGGCAGGTGGGGAGCCAGCTTCACACAACATGATGGAAACTCAAGTAAACTCCCACTGCAACGTTACAGTAATAGTTTTATCAGCTGCAGTTTGAACTAATCCACGCTCGTTACATGATCACGGTACATTTACTGCATTTAGCCGACATCGTTAGCTCGCCTGTTGCTTTTCAGTAACCATCAATTAATCAATCAGTCAATCTTTATTTATATAGCACTTTTCATACAAATAACATGTAACACAAAGTGCTTCACACTATAGAAAAATTTAAAAGATAAAATATTAAAGAAATAAAATAAAATATAAAAGCAGGTCAAGCCCAACAATCAATCCCCATCTTACCAAAAAAAACAAAAAACAAAAACAAAACAAAACATCTTTACTATCTGTGAATCTGTCACCGGGGGCTCAGCAATGTCAGCACAGCTACATGTTTTGGATGATAATGAAACAGGTAGTGAGCTGGACTAAATATTATAAGATTGTGTCACACTTTATAACAGACCGCAGTAAGTAAATTTACTGTAACTAGTGTTAGTGGACGGCTCTTCCTCTGGGTTGTATATTATGTGGGTCACGTTAGTTACAGCGACTGAGAGGTGCAGAATCTGTGTAACCATCAGTAAAAGGCAATAAATCTAAATTGAACGTTACTAAGCTAACAACGGCGGGTCCGAGCTACTGTAGCGTTAGCTAGCTGCTCGTGACTGCATCACTATGGGATAGTAAACAAATCGCTCCATATTAGCTTTCTACCGTTACATCAGTTCTAGCAGGCTTTGACAAGCTGAGTTTATGTGGTTATGGAGTCTGTGTTGTGCTGGGAGCAGGTCTTTCTTAGTGTTAGCAGACTCCATGTCGTAAGTTGCAGTGTCGCTACTGAGTTCAAAGTCGTTATAGACACAGCGAGAGGCTCCAGAACGCGCATGCAGGTGTCAGTCACTGGATTTCGCGGAAAATCCGACCCGGAGCCTTCGAATAGGAATAGGAATACCTGCCTTCAGAGTTAATAGCCAAACCCGGCAAGCGGATCATTTTAATGTCAGATTACAACCCCTTCACACACAGGCAATAAAAAAAAGCATTCATTTTAATAGAAAAACTACATATAGCCCCTTTAAATTAAACCTGTTTTGCATTCTCAAATACCCCCCAAAACACATGAAAAATATGCATTTAAATTACTATGTGTATGTGTGCAAAATGTGTGATGGTGTGTGTGTAGATATCCACCATCCACCCGCTCCTCCTGCTGTACACAGTGAGCTGCATGTACGATAATACCTGTATGCCTCCTGCAGGCTATAATTAGATGGTTCAACTAGCTATTATGTTTCCCCTAATCACAAAAATGCAGGAGTGGAAGGGCGTTGATTTGAAAACAGATTACCTGTGTAGATGTGAACAAAATTGTTAAGAAACCAAGATATATTGTTCCCTGTTGTGTGATTGTGTAGGAAAACACAGGTTTAGAGATAGAGAAACACGGACAGAAAAAGAGCTAAGGAGAGGGGTTTGTGCTCTATAGATCATCCATAGCTTACCTTTGAATGTTGAGCTGCCTGCTGCAAATGTGCCATGTGTGCATTAGTGCACAAGGCAGTGTTGTGCATCCAGTTGATTTGAATGAAAAAAAGGTTGTGGGTCAGCACATTCAATTTCAGCACTGCTCTGAAAAGACCCGCTGAGAATACAAATTGACTGTGCAATTATCCCAAACCAACAGTCATCACTTGTCTTTCCCACCTGACAGCCACTGCCGTGTACACAAGACAACCAGTGTGGATTTTGGCCAAATATTTCTGAAACCTATTTAGAGGGTTAATATTCCTGTTGCTTTATAGTCTCTCAGGTCTTAACTTGTTTGTTAAATCACTTACATCAATATGAGCCCAGTTTCTCATTCTCTTTTTACATTAAAAGCGCCAATCCATCACACTGCAATAACAGCAGACAGTACTATCCTGTGTTGTTTCACTCTCTTCATTACACAAATTTGCCCCACTGGGTATCTGACTTGATGTGCTGTAGAGAGACATTAGTCCTTGCTCTGTAGCTGCAGCTGCACGAATGACTGGACACATCAGACTGTTTCTAACATGATGATAATAACCGGCAGCACCCAAACTGTCACAGACTGCTGCAGAATAACAAAAAGGTCCAAGGTTAGATTAACCTCCAGTCACAGGCTCGGATGTTCCAGTGTAGCATTCATGAAAGTTTCAGGTCAGTCTACTGCACAACACAGACTGTACAGAGAGGACACAGGCAATTTATTTATCAGATTGGAGGTATAATCTGGATAATTGGTAGTAATTATTTTTCCATTTCATGAAAACTGAAAATGTCAGCTGTGATGTGTTGACAGTGTTGACTATTACTGGTTTATTTCTCCCATCAACCTGTTACGTTGTTTTCCATTCTAAATTATGCTCACTCTATGTACACCTTTTAGAAATGCCATAAATAATAGCAGAAAGGTGTTGCAAAGCACTGCTTACATGTATCAATACCAACACAAATTTATGTGTTGTGCGAAGTTATTCAACTTACTTGACAGCAGATGAATGTCACATATTTCCCACAAAAGAAGTATTAATTTTCTTGGATAAGGATGTCAGTATGAAACAGCAATGATGGGCACTATCACATTACGGTAATATTATTATTTTTCCCAGTAACTACTATAAGGGATTAGGCTACTTTTCCCAATACAGTAATACAGTTACTAACTGCGTTACTGCATTCAACATCCCAACTGCGCGGCATGTCAGTGGGCACCAGACCTTATGTTGTTCAAGTCAGCTGTTAGCCTAGGCTAAAGGAAGAATGGAGAACAAGGGAGATGGGCGTTCTTTCCACAGTTGTACTGCCATTATTGTGTCACTGTGTAAGATGCAAAGAACATTGTCGTCCGTTGTAAACTTTGTGCGACCAGCAAAAAAGCTTTCAACCGTGAACAAATGTAAACTACTGAAGCATCTGCTAAAGCAGAACAGCAATGTGAAACTAAAGAAAGAAACGGCGGCTGCTATTGCCACTGATGCATGCACTCGTTAGGAAAAAGTAGCAATAAGCAACTTTTTATGATTTTTTAAAACACTACTTCTCTTATAAATGTGCAGAAAAACAGTTTAAAATTTCAGATTTACTTGCTTTATTTTATTTTTTATCTCAGCCAGTGGCTCTAAGAAACATTAAGTTTTACATTTTAAGGAGTAATAAGTAAAAAAAAAAAAGTTTGGTGTGGGTCAGGGACTGTACGGTTGTTGTTTTTTAGGGCTTGTGTGCTGAAAATAGTTTCCAGCTGTGAATGGAAACTGCGACAGTGGTTAGACAATAAAGTTTTGGGGCACAAAACCAAAACAATAACCTGAAAGACACTATACAGCTCATTATAGCTTAGGGGACCTGCAGAGTCAGGTTATAAGGTTCATGATTACGGACATTACCCATAGTTGTTGATCCATTGTTACAGCAATATAAATATTCATCCTTCAGCAGCTTTAAGTAATATTCGAGGAGATGTAGTGGCATTTTGCCAAACCTCAATAGACAAGCCCTTCACTGCATTACCTTGGATTTCACAAAGTCACTGGCATTGATGGAGCAATGTGGAAAGAGTCTGCTTCAGTCACTTGAACTCAGATAAGATGCAGAGGGCCATTCAAGGATGAATGACAAACAAGCTGCAAAAGTCAGTTGATGATGAAAAACTTCTAATGTGCTGAAAGTTATTACTTGTTTGGGCAAATTTTCTTTGTTTACTTCTTTTGTATCAAGGCAATTATGGACAAAGCTTAACAGGACTTCATCAAATTAAAGTAACTCTTTATTTACTCATTTAATAGAAGTGTTGCTCATTTATATGGTAATGTACGCAAAATGTTGTTTGGGATTGGCAGCTTGAGGAAGTTGTTTTTCAACAATGATGCATGTGGCCAAAAAGTGAATCAACCCCTGGGATGGTTATATATTAGCATGCAGACATTGGATGTGCATCTATTATGCCTACTGAATAAACTGAATGTTGCTCTGTGAAGCATGCACACATACATGCACAAACACAGGAAGCAAAACAATGGGATAAAGTAAAAGAATCAGCCCTTTCCTCAGTTAAGCACTAATCTTTTAATGGCCGGATAGGAATACAGACAAAAGTGCTCATTTGCAGCATTTACTCTAGAGGGGTGGAGCACATAGGGCTGCAGTGAGAAGATGCAGCTCTCATACCAAGCTCCACCACTTTCCACCTCTGTATACAACTAGGCTTTAATAATGACACATAGCGAGAAGGAAATAGGTGACCCAAAGAATCAGTATGTCTCATGAATCAGGAGGCTCTATTTGCTATTTGCTGTAGGATGATATTAGCACACATAAACCCGCCCCCCCCTTCCCCAAACACACACACATGCACACACACACTCATATACAGTATATTCACTTATATATTCATATACATACAATGAAAATTATAGTGCAAATGTACGTAAGACATGGACAATAACAAGTGCCTTTCTTACTGTATGCCTATGCAAGCAATTGGTATATTGACTGAGAGCAACCTTCAACACCATCATCCCAGCCCTGCTGCAGCACAAGCTCTCGCAGCTGAACGGGCGTTGACTCCACCTGCAGCTGGATCACAGACTTCCTGACAGACAGGAAGCAGCACATGAAGATGGTAAAACATATCTCTGATTCCAGGACCATCAGCATTGGTTCCCCTAAAGGCTACATTCTTTCCCCTCTGCTCTTCTCCCTGTACACCAACAGCTGCACCTTCAGTCACCAGTCTGTCGAGTTCCTGAAGTTTTCGGATGACACCAGAGATGCTCACAAGTTTTTGAGCTAGAGTACAAGTCAAGTCTCAAATCTCTGAGCAAGAGTTCAAGGCTGCTTATAATACTGCTTCGCTATAAGGGACTCTGTAACTGTCACCTGTTTTTCACTTAAAGAGCACAATCATGTAATGTGCAATGCAATTAATAACAGCTTATTACCTTCTGTAAGTCAACACCAACCACAGGCTCTCAAACTCAGTGTAACATTAGATAAGAAAGACAGAGCCCAACCCCACCATCCCCCATCATCCTTGTGAGACTCCCCAGTCGCCACTGTGGACTCCTTCTGCTTCCTGGGCACCATCATCTCTCAGGTCCTCAAGTGGGAGCTGAACATCACCTCCCTCACCAAGAAGGCCCAGCAGAGGATGTACTTCCTGCTACAGTTGAAGAAATTCAGCCTGCCAAAGACAAAGCACTTCTACACCGTCATCAATGAGTCCATCCTCACCTCCTCCATCACCATCTGGTAAGCTGCTGCCACTGCCAGGGACAAAGGCTGCAGTGTGTCATTTGCACCGCAGAGAAGGTGATTGGCTGCAATCTTCCTTCTCTTCAGGACCTGTACGCCTCCAGGACTCTGTGGCAAGCAGGAAAGATTGTAGCTGACCCCTCCCACCCTGAACACAAACTGTTTCAGACTTTCCCTTCTGGCAGGAGGCTGCGGTCCATCGGGACCAAAACCGCTTCTTCCCATCTGCAGTTAGCCTCATTAACAAGGCCCTGGCCCCTCACTGACACCTCCCCCTTTTCAAATAACACAAATGTCTCTGTATGTGTAAATATTATTTCATATCATGCACAACCTGGTATATTGCACATATTTGGAATAATACACATGTAAATATCTTCCAGGTTCTTCTTTCTCTGCAAATAGTATTATTTTTTCTCTATTCTTTTATCATTCTTATATAACTTCCATTTATTCCATATTTATATATGTCGACATTTATTTATGTCAACTGTAAGTTTGTCTATGTGTAGCACCTTATCACCAAAGGAAATTCCTTGTATGTGTAAAAACTACTTGGCAATAAGGCTCCTTCTGATTCTGATTCTAGTAGCTAAATTCACAAGTTTAGCTGTAAAGTCAGACCTAGTGATTACTTGCCTAATTCATTTATGTGTTGGAATTTGTCTTAAAAACAATAAGTCAATGAATTAGTTGATTCACAGAAAATTATTCAGCAATTATTTTTATGATCAATTAATTATTTAAATATTTTTTAAGCAAAAAATGCATAAAAAAGTCTCAATTGTGAGAATTGTGCTTTTTTCTTTTTTATGCGATAGTAAACAGAATATCTTACGTTTTGAGCTGTTGGTTGGACAAAACAAATAATTTGATAATAATTTTAACTCAACATCTTTTTTTTCACTAATTTTCACTATTTTCAGTTTTAGATCAAAGGGCCACTAGAAATAGACTTGTTGAGAGTAGCTCATTAGACAAATGTTTCTTATGTTTAAATTTACTTATTATCGCCTTATAATCAGAGAAAGCCCTTGCAGATGCTGCAGAAAGCACTGGTGTGTGCACAATCTGAAACGTAATCCCTAAAGTATTAACTACCAAAGACATCAAAGAAGAAGCGGAGGATGTTTCCAAATGCAATTTTGGCATTTTGCTTCCCTATGAATTCTAGAGGAAAGCTTTTCATGAATTAATTATTTCATGAAAAACAATAATAAGCCCACACTAATAGAACAGACAAACTAATAAAATAAACAAAAAATATAAATCTGACCCCTATGTAAATGGAGCTCTTTGAAAACAGTCCAGGCCACCCTCAGTCTGCACATTTGTTCGCTGACTTAACACAGCTTACGTCTTGCTCATTCACAGATATGACTCATGTTTTTGAGAAGAAACAATCTCATTAAATATAGAAAAGGGCTGGTAGCTGACATAACAGCATACGTAGACACAGAATAAAATGGCAAAGTAATTATCATTGACCTTACAGTGTTTTTAGTTAATTGGCGTGCAGCCCACTGAAGAACTGCAGGACAGGGCATGAAAAGGTGCAGAGAGAAATGGACAGCACATATTGTACTCACTGGAACAATAATAAAGTTTGTTAAGAGAAAAGAAGGGTAAAGAGGACAGGGAGGGGAGTTAAAGGAAAAAAAGGTATAAAAGAGAGTGGAACTGGAGATGTGGTGACGTTAAAATGAGCAAGTGAAACGAGTTGAGATGCGCAGAAGGGTGAAATTGTGTGAAGGTAGCAGAGAGAGATAAGGTAAAAGAGCTTTTGCATCATGTAGCTTGCTGTGCTCAGCTCAGCAGGAAAAAAAACACGCTTACATCTGCATGCTACGGACTTCAGCAGATGCACAGATGGAAATAGCTCTGGTGAGGAAAGTAAAAGAAGGATACAAGTCCATCTAGGGCAGTATGGATGCAAGACCATTTCTGCACTCAACTTTGTTTGGCTGACGTCGACATTTTAAGTGATCTAATGTGTCCTGGCAGTTTGCTTTCTCATCAAACATTGAGCCCTTTTACGTTGGCTTCATGGAAAAACTCTTCTGGAGATGGCTAAAGAATGTTTGTGTGTGTGTGTGCTCTAACTGATTCACTGGAGAGGAGCTCTGTGCAATGATGTGAATTTGGTATATATTAAGTGTTTATCCACAACCTTCTGACCTCAGTCCAAAGGCGATTTGTGAAAGCTGCCACAGGTAGCCCAACACACACAGTATGACCTTGATATTGAGGTAGTGTATCTGAATAACTATTTTTATTAAATGAGGCATGTTGTACTGTTATGTGCTGTTTTTCAAACCATTTAAATCTGTACCAAAGACAAAAAAAGGAAGCCTCATAATGAGAAAACATAAAAAGAACTATAATGATGATGATGCTGAGGCAGAGTTCAGTGCTTTGGATACCGACTATCATTCATGTCCCTGGACCAGAAGCTAAGGCTGGCCCACTGTATGTGACATACATTTGTGATGCCAAAATCTTAAAGAAGGAAAATTGTGGATAAAAGAAAAAAAAAGAGCAATTAAGAAATAAAGAATGTTTCCACAGTCCCTTTTCTCCTGCACATACACACACGAGCATAGCATCCAGCCTGCCATTTATCATTATATTGATGATTTGTACCTCCCTATCAAAACATCAGCTGACAGTAAGGGGCCCATTACCGATGCCAGTGGGCCACCTGTCCTCCACAGGGCTAGTAAGCGAAGGCAGTGTAAGTTTAACCTTCAGCTAAGTGTAATGAAGTTTGACAGTGCTAAGCAGCCAGGCTTCCTCATTAGGCATCCCTGTGCCAGCTTGTCGTGGTCAGGGTCTCTTCTCTTGGCTTTCTCTTTCATGTCTTAGCTGCAAAAGCACAAAGCCCAGCGGTCTCCTCATTAGACAGGCCTTTTGCATTAATTCAGCCCAACATGACACACTGAGCTGGAGTTGTTCCAAAATAATCCCCTGAATTTGTGTTTACTGCAAACAGGAAGCCCGCTGCTTCGACCACTGGTACAGCTGAGCAGACCGATGTTTGGCAACGTCTGGACTCCTTTCAGATGATGGAGGCCTCCACTCATACTGGATGACACTAGCCCACAGTTACTGTGACAAAATGCTGCCAGCAGCTGAACCACTGACCTTTACAACATTTAAACACTCTCAATACCCCTAACACACACACAACACACACACACACACACACACACCTGTCGGCTGAGGATAGGCTGCAGATCATACAGAAAGACACATTATAATTGTCTGCATTATAGCTATACCACTTCCACAGTATAATATTACTGAATTAATTCATCAGTTACCAATTTGCATCAGTTTCTTGTATATAAAAATTAAAGTTTTACTGTAAGCAACATTCCTGCATTATATTATTCAATCACACTGGACCATAATTTTTGACCGATCAAAAGAGATGTGTGGTTTTTCATAGGTTTAAGCTGTATTAATGTTCGTTTATGTTGTGTTAGACAAGTAGTATCTTTAAAGACAAAGTATAGTAGTTTCTATCTATCTATCTATCTATCTATCTATCTATCTATCTATCTATCTATCTATCTATCTATCTATCTATCTATCTATCTATCTATCTATCCAGTGTCTCTATATTGTTATGTTAAGCAAAGTTTAATTGTGAAGGCACAACACATGTTCCTAACGGAAACAAAAACAAAATTCAAAACACAGGACAATAAGTAGAAAGGGTTAATAAGTAGAAAGTATCTTCCCTAAATGTAAAATCTGTTCAGTAGGCTACACCTAACTGCGTGGAACTCACTGGGATCATTTTCATGAAAGGTAACAATAATTGTGATTCACTGAAAACTTTGCATTAGATCACTTCATGAATACCCGATTGTCTTATTAAGGTTAGTATTGGACCAATGATGATCATATCGAATCAGTGCACGCCTAATTGGAACATGCTCTTACATGCTCTAAATTTATCGACAAGTCTTCTGACACAGGTGTAAACACAAGGCAGCAATGGGATTAATGTCTTCATTTGTTGTTGTTGTTTATGTCAGTAATATTTGTAAATGCTTAACTATAACAGGATTTTATTTTGATATTGTGTAATAAGCTGAGATACACTTCAAAAGTGATTACACCTGTAGCTTATACAATCAAAAAGTAAGTGTAAATACAGTAGTAATGGCCACCATTTCCTCAGCAACACTTCAGCACCACAGACAGCAGTCTGTTCAGGAGTGTTGGCTGACAGCTCCATTAGAGATCCTGGACACTGCCTTTTGGCTGTTCCCATTGACAGTTAATGTTACTGTTATTATGAACTGATCAATCAGATAAAATCCAGCCCAGTATTTATGGATTTAAGGGTTTCCAAGTCATATCATGCCAAGGACACTAAAGAGAAAGAATTTGGCCCCAGAGACACTCATTTGATAAGATCCAATATCTCATTCCTTTATTTAGAAAATATAGCCTGTAACTGTGTTTAGTGTAGTTGGGAAGATAACAGTGGATAATTGTCATATTTAGACATGCATTCTCTACATTTTGAGAATACAGTGACCATAAACTATCCTCTAAGCCCCATTCAAGGTCCATTTCAGCCCTTTTCACACTAGTTTCACTAAAGGGCGCTTACCTGATGCTGCTTGCATCCAGCCACAGATCTTGTACACGGTGGAGGTGCTGAGGAGGAAGAAGAGACTGAAGCAGCCGATGCAAGTGACAACCAGCATCATGGACATTCCAATAAAGAAGGAGGCGGCCTTGAACGCGCTGGAGGGGATAGCGGAGAACTCAGTGAAGCTACCCTGGCAGGCCAGCTCTCTGGAGATTCCGTCTCCGACGCAAAAGTGAAAAAGGCCGAAGTAGCCGACCTGCGGCGTATCCACGCCATCCCCAATCCAATAGGGCTGTGAGAATATCGTCACGTTAACAATACCGAACAGGATAGTGAAGATGGCCCATAAAAGTCCGATGACACGGGAGTTGCGGACGTAATTGGTCTGGTACAATTTCGCAGCTTCTGCAGATGGTAGCATTGATGCGGCAGATCCAGGTATCATTTTATGCAATCCCGAATACAAAATGAATGTTGCTATCTATCCGAGCACAAAGCGAGGACTAAACATTTATCACACAAACCGTTTTTACAGAAGCATCCCCGGAACGGCGAGAAGAAGCGGACAATCTATGCCTGTGCAACTGCAACACAGCAACATCTGCCAGGCGCGATCATCTCATGACGTCGCATCCTATAGCCAGGCGGTGAACCAAGAGAGGAGCTGAAGCCGAGAGTGCCTGAATTCTGGATATGGCCGATAACTCTGAAAACTCAACGACTAGGCTACAGTAGCAGAAACAGGATCCCTCCCACTTGCTTCTTTTAGCCGGCAGACGTGCACATCGTTGCCGCACTGTGTCGCTCACTGATGCCCTTGGAAAACCTCGAAAAACATCCGAATGAATAGCTATTAATTCACACCGACCTCAGCTACACAACATGTGACGCGCACGTATGCACCAGCCTAAACACAAATACCAACAGCGTAGGCCTATAACCAGCAGCTTGTGTTATGTCTCAGAATGGGGTCGCGTCCAATATGTCTAGGCCTGCACTTACGAATTAATGCAGCCTACAATAATAACCATTCAGAAAATACGACGACCGCTTTCAGGGTCGTTAAACGGGAATTTGTTCTCCGGTTTATGACAGCATCGTCGGATTGCCAGTGATGCTGGCAGTCAGAGAGGGAGGGGCACACGGTAGACGCAGAAGCAGTCCGTTATGTGCGTGTCGATCATGTGCAAACACCTAATAGACATGACTGCGTCAACATCCACTGAACTGATCAGTGTGGACTTTAATATGCCAAAGAAGTAGGCTAAGTGGTTGATTGCTATCAAATCAGGGGGCGTTAGATTTTAAGTAGAATTACATTCTCCGCCTAAATCTCTGGCGAGTTGTCCCTATTTCAGTGTTACCTTTGGTGTTAAAGAAGCAGCCAACACTGCTGGGCCCTGTGATGTTTTGCTACTAGGAGGTTATGTAACATTTCATGAAACTATACGACAGCCTGAAAAAAAACAATGGCTAAATTGAATGCACAGTAGGCTAAATGCAGTACTTTTTTGCTTCAAAACGCCAGAGGTGAATGAATGAGTCTGTCTGTATAAGGCTTAGCTTCTAATGTCATTATGCTCCCTTCTCAAGAGAAGAAGGGGAAGACAAAGCAGCATATGAAGTGAATAATGCTTTTCTCCAACCATTTCAAGTTCTAGTAGTAGGCCTAATGGTTGTTGTTTATTTGTGTCATGCTCATGCAAGAGCCCAGACTACATAGACATAAGACATCAGTTGTTGCATTGGTGTAATAGGCTAACATTTGTAAACTAATAGGCTTTTTAACCTCTAACAGTGGCAAACTCAGGTTGCCTGAATGGTAGGCTCTAAAAATATTCATAAAAGGCACCAGCTTGCATGATGCATTTATGGTGAAACAGTTTATAGACCTCTGTAATAAAAATACACAGAGAACTATCTATGTAGCCATTTAGAGACAGGCCATCTAATTTTCTATAGGCCAGCCTATAAGGCACTGCATCGTGTTTTCTTCACTGTAAGATATAGATGACTGTTTGACCTACCACAGGGGCATCCAAGAGGCCACTATTGGGGCGTTTTGTGGGTGCACCAGGTGGGATCCCCACCAGTCCACCAGTAACTTCTAACAGAAAACATTACATTATATGCAGACTTTTTGTCAACTTTCCCACCCTTAAAGGGGCATTATGTAGTTTTCAGCGATCACTAGCGGTGGGGTTCTAAGATTGCAAGCAGATGTGTTTTGATGCGTGCTTGCTTGAACTCATGAGCGAGTATAATCCGAAACACAACCACTTTCATACAGAAATACCACATTAAACGCAGGAACACCAGCATGCCGGGTGTGGCTTTTTCACTCAGACATGTTCAGGCTCTGTTACTTCAACGTTCCCGCCTCAGAGGCAGATCAACACCGGCCGTATGTTTCATTCAGTATGAAAGTGGCTATGGACAGGCAGGGAGAACAGACAAAGGTGGAAACTCAGTTAAACCTCCCACTGCAACGTAACAGTGAGAGTTTTATCAACTGTAGGTTGAACTAATCCATGCTCATTACATGATAACCTTACATTCACTGCATTTAGCCGACGGGCTACATTGTTAGCTCACCTGCTGCTTTCAGTAACTATCTTTACTATCTGTGAATCTGTCACTTGAGGCTCAGCAATGTCAGCACAGCTACATGTAATGTTTTTGGATGATAATGAAATGATTAGTGAGCTGGACTGAATATTACAATGAGATTGTGTTACACATTATAACAGTCAGACCGCACTAAGTAACTTTACTGTAACTAGTGATGGTTTATAGCTCTTCCTCTGTGTTGATGTGACCGTTTTGTTGCAGTGTTTTATGCTATGTGGGTCATGTTAGTTACTGAGAGGTGGAGAAGCTGTGTATTTGAGTATTGGTAAAACCGAAATAAACCTAAACTGAACGTTACAAAGAAAACAGCTGCAGTGTGAGCTGGCTGCTCCTTGCTGCATCACTATAGGCTAACGTTAGTAAACAAATCGCTACACATTGGCTTTTTACCGTTTCTTGCAGGTTATCAACAGTGGTACACAGGATAGTAACATGGGTCGCGTTAGTTTGTGAAGTAACATGGAAAGCAAAATAACTTTGCACCGGGTAACATTAGTAACTGCTCTGCGAGCTAACGACTTTCTCTATGTTTCTCCAGCCTTATTAATGCTCACTTTGTTCTTACTCTACATCATCTGAACCCATTTGGTCTGATGGGCTTGGCTTCCTTTATTGTTGTTTTGGATCCTTACGTGGAGCCTGTGTTTTGCTGTGAGACGGTTGTTTTATAGTGTTAGTGGACTGCATGTCTTTAGCTGCCGTGTTGTCGCTGTAGTGCGACAGAGGCTCGGGAGCGTGCACAGAGCTGAATCCGACCCATACACCTCACATTAAAAGCAGAATAGTGGCTGATGCAAGCAACGACACAACAAGTGTGTGCTTTATTTCTAAGTGAGTTTTGAGCCCACTGACAATAAGGCAATGAAAATGTGATTAATTTCATTGAAAAACCTACATGTAGCCCCTTTAACTCATCATATAAAACATTAAACATGATATCTTTGGTCTCAGCTAAATCACATTTAAAACAAAGCCTATCCCCTTCAAGTATACATACACATTTCTACATTTCTACAATCAATGGTTGTGTAACTGAGCATAAAGGTGCACATAAGGATTTCTGACTTTTGTTTCTGCTTGTAAAAGAAAACCAAAGTTTCAATTTTCCAGGTTTGGAGCAGTGCTATTATAATTCTGGTTATAACTTTAATGACGTATTATATAAGATTTTTTTAAATTTAGCTGATGCTAAGAGATGTATAATTGCTATTGATGTTAGAGGTCACACGCCTCTGGAGCAATGATGGGTGTTTTCCTCAGGGACACAATGGTGGATGGATAACAGTGGGAATTGAACCCAGTACTCTCACACCAAGGGCATGTGCCTTATCCACTGTTCCATATTATTTATAATCATAATTTCTGACCAGGATAACTATGACTATTCCCACCTAAGACTTTAGCACTTTAAATCATTCTATGGCCTTATTTCAGACGCATTTTCCTTACATTGCTCCCTTGATGGCTACTCTGCGTAATGCCAGTTCCTCATGAATTAACGCTCGATTTACAGTAAGAGTTTTATGCTGTTTAAAATAGCAATTTTTGAAAAGCAGTTTTTGAAAAGCACAGATAGATTGGAGTCCATTTATCAGAGTGAAACATCAGTGGTGTCACTATAATTGAAATAGATATTTTGTAATTTGGTTCACTTTCTATTCACCATTTAGGTTAAATGCAGTGCATGCATCTATTCAAATATCATGCCACACAGATGTATGAAACCAATCTAGGTCTCTGTATGTAGGCCAGAGAGATTTAATAACACTTTAATTATTTTGATGGAGGAATACTTTGTATTTAAAAGTATATTAAACAGTAGCTAGGCCACATGGTTTTACTGTGTCTGTTTTAATGAGATATTCTGTGAACCTGTAGTGTTTGACCTAACATGCAGCAGAATGAGGCTTCGATATTTACTTGTCACATATTTTTCAATTTTCAATTCAATTTAATTCAATTTAATTTATTTATATAGCGCCAAACTCCAGAGCTCCAGAGCCAGAAACACCTGCAGGAAGTGATAGGAGGAGAGAGGAGAGGGACGAGAAAGCACACAACTACGGGAAAGGGAAGAAGTCGAGTTAGTAACATGTATTAATGGGATGAGGTTGCATACAGAGGGAGAGAAAGAAGAAGAGAGAGGAGCTCAGTGCATCATGGGGAAATCCCCCGGCACTTTTGAAAGGACTGTCCGTTTTGTGCTAAGACATGTCAATCTAATACAATTAATACAACATCTCTGCGATTACACTTTGTGACACATATGTTCGATTTGTTGTCCAGAGGTTTTGACTTAACATTATGATCATTTTTAAGGCCATACAGTATGAAGGTTTTGGACTAAATAGCATTATATTGAGGGGTATTGAGAAAAGTATCTATGTATTATCAGGAAAAATTACTTAAAATATGAAAAGTTAAAGTGCTCATTCTGCAAAACATAAAGCTCCAGATTGTCTGAAAAAATCAAATTCAAAATTTGGATATACATGGTTTTCCCTGGACAGGATGGGTGTGAAAAATTATAATTTGAAAAGTACCTAGCTAACTACATCTGTCAGACAAACCCAGTAGAGTAACCAGCACAGTATTTGCATCTTGATTTGGAGTAGAAGTATAAAGTTGCATTAATGGCAATTCTGAAGTAATTTACAAATGTGTTGAATTTTTATTTCAGTACATTACTGTAGTAAATGCATGTTACATTCCACATTAATATACATTAATACAAGTTAAACTAATTTGAGTAGTGTGATTAATATGTTAGCTACAATAAAATACAATACAATAATCAGTGTGTCTAATATTTTGTCACCTGATAGTATAAATCACTCTTAACACCACATACTAAGGCCTCATACATAATTAGAGTTGATTTAATATCTTGCTGAAAGTCTCAAGAAAAACTTAAACAAAAATATTGCCAGGCTTTTGTTAGGAGATACAATAATTCTGGATTAAACAGGTGTTCATGTCTCAAGGGAAAGACAATAACATTTTTGAAAGACTAATTCAGAAAGAGTCTGTTAGAATCCAGTGATCTATTCTTCCACATTAAAATTATCAGCTGAAAGAATGTATGTAAAACTGGATTATTTGACTGTTTGATGTTTTCTGTCTGTTGCCTTGCTTTCCCATTAAAACTCTTTTTCGAGCCAGATCTCCTCCAGTCATTTTTTCATCTGCCAGCTCCTGTGTTCTCTTCTCCCATTTCTCCGCATTTGCTAGAGCTGCTTCTTACAATCTCCTCTCATTTAAATCTTCTATTAGAAGCTTCCCTCCAGAGTCTCACATTTGTTGTTAAACTGTCGTAACACCTTGTTGCTGTCTTTCTTTCACCACCACAGTCTTTGACATTGTCATCATGTTCTCTATCATAATCATGTTCTTTACATTTCTCTTCATGTCCACCGTCCCTTCTTATACAGTAGTACTGTGCAAAAATAAAGTACTGTAGCATTATGATTTGTGAAAAGTGTTTCTCTATTTTCTTCTGAAATTTCCGCAACACTATTTAAATTTGCTCTACTCAGAGTATATGACTCTGAGCTTATTTTAAGTGACCAAATAATAATAATACCATGAAGTCATTAGATAAAACGTAGTCTTCACAAGTTAAACTCATTGGTTAAAGTGTGACCAATTTTTTATTACTAACAAATACATGTTTGTATTTACACAATATTTTAATGTTGCAGTTCATTAACGTTCATTAACTAATTTTAGATACTTTGTACACCACTGGTTAGATTGGTAACACAGTACTACATAATATCACATAAGTAAAAGTTATATCACATAAGTTTTTTTTAATGAGAAAAGTAATTATACGTCTCAAATAAATGTAGTGGAGTAGTAGTAGTAGTATAAAGTAGCATTAAATGGGATAAATAAGGAAAGTGTATCAAAATCGTACTTAAGTACAGATTCAAAGATCCAAAGATCCTTCATGTTTTGCACAATACCCAGCTTGACTTACAGCAGTTGTAGTACTTCCTCTGACCACCAAGGATCAGTATAGCCTAACATTAGATAGGCTCAAGCACAGGCCCTAAGGATGACTCACTCTCTTCTATTAAATGTATGGTACTGCACCAGAGATATACCAGCGCTATAAATATAGTGCAGCAGAAATGTTCAATTGTCTCATATTGTTGTTATTATGTTTAAGTCTAGCTTGCTTTTTTACAAAAAGCCAAAATGCTCTGGAAGATGATTTATGATGTCACTAATCTTGTAATCTAGTGTCTGATCCCTGTAAAGGCCATGCCTCTCATGCTCTGTACCCTGTGGGCCATAACCCCCACTAATCCCGGTGCTGTGGAGAGTGATACAAGAACAGAATAAAGAAATTATTTGGAAACGAGTTTGCTGTTGAATTGCATGATGATGACCATTGGCACAGAGTGGATAATGACGGGGTAACCAATTAAAGTAAGTGACTATGTTCCATAATTTAACATGCTTTGGGGTCCTTTTCGTCACATCTGTCTAAGTTGTTAGCCTGCAAACCTGTACGACTGAAGCCCACTGAGTTAGACTTGCCTGGTTCTTTTTCTAATGAGAAAAGTATTGTCCCACTTGCTTGGGGCGTCCTCGGTTGAACGAGATTATTTCAGGAGAAAAAAAGCCACTGGACCATGACAAGGCCAAGAGAATTGAAAGGATGCAGAGTGTGCCATGAATTGCTCAATATTTGCCAGAAAAACGGGGAGATTTTAGAGGCAATGCTGGGACAGAAGAGGGAACAGTGCCTGCGAGAGTTGAAAAGAAAGAACGTTTGGTAGAGGATGAGAGAGATTTGCCTCCATGAATTTTGGGATGAAAGATAGGCTTGTGTGTGTGTGTGTGTGTGTGTGTGTATGTTTGTATGTTTAAGAGAGGGAGCGTGAGTGAATGCCAAAGAGAGAAGGCCTGGGTGTGTTGAGATAAGCCTGGGTCGTTGTGAGGTTGTTGTTTTCCAGGCACACCATGTGAATATGTGCCTGTGAGCGTGTGCTTGTGTAAATGATTGTCTTTACACATAATGGTTGTTACTAGTTGTTGAGTAGTGATTTGGGACTCCACACAGTTCTTTTTGAAATGTCAACCCTGAATGGCGCCACTCTCGATAGGCGTCTCCCCTCCTTTCTCTATCTCCCTCTGTCTGCTCTTTCTCTTTTTCCAACATGCCGTTTCTTATGTCAGATTTGAGCATGTACGTGCTTCGAAGTTTCTCAACTGTTGTTTACTTGTAACTTTTTTGAATGCGGCCAAAAGCGTCTCTTATCTTGCAATGCTGGGAATAGTGCCTGTTTATGATATCTTACTGTCATGCAATCACTACTCAGAAGTCCACTCCACCGCATGAACCCTGTGCTAAAAGTAAATTTGTGCTCTGTGATGGTGGATGGCAGAACTATGTGGGTTTGTCCATCTGTTGATTTGTGTTTGTAATCACTAGGTGGGCATCAAATCTACTTCACTATGCTTCACAGGAATTTACAATCTGGACTGTAAATACAATTTCTTCTGAATTGGGAAACTAAATTCACCCTTAACAAAATGTGTAAAGTTTATACAAAAAGCAGGATATCCTCATGTTATAACCAGCAAATGTTTGAAATTTTTGCTTGATGAATTACTAAAACAATTAAATGATTATCATAAAAATATTCTGATTAATCAATTATATATTGACTATAACTATTCAGCCCAGAGCCTAGTTCAGTCCATAATGTTTAACTTCCATTAAATATTTCTCCTGTTTAAAGAGAAACATAACATTAACATAACATAAACAGAAAGACAACATAAGGAAGTTATTGCTTTTGAAAAAAATGAGGATATTTATCACCATGAAGAATTTTGGTCCAATCTTCCAGCCTCAATTTAAAATGTTAAATTGAAAAAATGTTATTCATTGGTGACCAAGAGATCTCAAGACAGTAAATGGTGAAATCTGGCAAACAAATGCTGATTGTCATCTTCTCTTTTATTTTAACTTCTAGGGATCAAATCAGCTTTGCTTTTATCTTCTCTATGCGTGAACCCATTATTCTTTGGCAAATAGTTGTCGTCTGTGCTGTGTTTTTCTTTTTTTCTGCCTCAACATCAAAATTGTTTTGTGGTGTTGCTGATGCTGCATCCCCACCAGCCTGCTGTGTGCCAACTCTCAGCCTCAACTCCTGAAAGGGCTGGTTGGATTGTGAGGAAGTTTCCAGACTTTTTATTTCCCCACTGAATCTCAGGCTCGTCCATTGTAGAGGTGACCCCCCTCTGAGTCACACAAACACTCCCTCGCAGACTGTTTACCATCACAATGCTGACACTGGCACTTTCCCTCGCTGTCAGGAGAACTCATATTTATGTATTTTCATTGTAATTACATGGCAATGTTTTTATATTTCTAAAAATGCCCTTGTTTTCCCCCACTGGCGCTTTTCATCCACGACCGCAGATCAAACTGAGCTACTGCCAACACTTTCCTTCCCCGAGCCACTGAGAATAAAACCCACCAGTAAACAAAAGATAAAACACCCAAATGAAAGCTGGAGAGGGAACAAAATCAACACAATGAGAGGGGTTGTTGAATAGTAGCGGGAGTGTATGTGTTGTCTGATGCTGGCTGTTGTCGGAATTTGTTGATTAAAGAGTGGGAATGAGTATAGTTCCTTGTGTGTGCAAGTGTCTCTCAGTGTCTGTCTGTGTTTAGGCCATCTACGGTTTAGTAAGTTATCTGCAATGTTTTGAAAGCCTGAACTAACAAATAGTCTAGTTAGTATCTCTTGTAGAGAAATAATTAATGAGAAAGTCTTGGAATTTGTTGGCAAAGTGAGGAAACCAGTAAAGTTGACTCAAAGAAAAAAGGACATTCATTAGAACAAGAGATACAGTATCAGTCTGGTGATAAGATTAATATCAAAACCAACAATGGATTTAACCTAATATTAAATATTAATAGACACAACTTATTATTCTGTGCCATAGAGGTCCATTGTTGTCCAAAAACAAATTATCATATTACATGACCCTTTATTAGGATGAACACAGGCACTCTAGCTAATTTTTCAGTCGATCCCGCATACAACGCCACAAATACTCACTAGCCTTCAAAATCTCCAGATGAAAATACTCAATAAATACACTGTTTGCTCCGGTTTGAGTACATTGCTCCATCTGTTTTACAAAATAATGTAAAGGCTTTTAAAAGAATTAAGTTTATATTTGTGATCATTTGTAGGAACAAATGGGCTTTGGGCTGAGTGCCAAAGACAGAGTGGAAAGCACTGAGACGGAATAACGTATTGTTGTTTTTGGACTTTACATAGGATTTGTTGAGTATTAGAAAAATATCTAGAACATTTCCAGCCTCCTCTAATAGACTGCCTGTGTTCATATCATGACATGTAACAGTGTACAATGTGTTGATGGGTGTGCAATCTTCTACACTGTCTTCTGGGATTTTTTCCCTTTTTTTTGGAAGGATGGGAAATCTGTCCTGTCTCTGCCTTCCCAGTTCTGACGTTCTACTGTCTCCCTCTGTTTACATGGCTCTCATTAGACTGATAACACCGTAAACTATACTAATGAGCTTTGTAACAGCTGTGTGTGCGCGCAACTGTGCGGTTTGGTTGTACATGTGTGAGCCTGATTGCAGATTTGAATTTGTAATTGTAATTGATTTGTAATTTGCAGGTCATGAAAATATGGTTTTAGATTTTTCTAGATCGACTCTTATACAAGGACATCTCTTTGTATTGAATATACATGGGAATATGCTCACTGGCCTGGTTTTTAATTGCTCTACCCTGAGGAGTTTGATGTCATTTATTATGGGGTGAGAGCTTTCAAGTGACACAGAAATAAGCATCATGAAGCTAATGTGCCAGTTTTCATTCTCTATGATTGTTTATTGTTGCTAGAAATGCATTTTTTTACCTACATTTACCAAATTTCCTCTGTTTGATATCTTGGAATTGCAATCTCTAAATTTCTTTCTAAATCTCCAAGTGCAAGGTGTGTATGTCTTATGATGTACCACTAGATGGCATCCTCAGAGAGGCCTTGTCACCCCAGCGGCACTGTTTTGCTGGCAGAGTACATTGAGGGACATTGTAAAATAATGCTTATCTCCATTGGCCTATATTGGATTTATTCCTAAAATGATCCTTATATATTTGATGCAGTTGAGGCCTTTTTTGTGACAGTGTAATTAATGAATCTAATATTGTCTCTCTGTTCCTTTGTGTCTTGTGCAGCATTTTTGTTTTGTCTGTCAATGCACAAAATGACTGGGTGTCATTATTTTGCTGCTGATGCAACCATAATAATGTCTAGAGATGTTTTTTGCACAGACTTTGACTATTCCTGCCCATGAAGGCTACATGTACATTTCGTTTTTGAAAGTGAAGAGAATTGGAGATGGCACTTTTTGATGTTGTTTGTGTTTCGAGACTAATCATATTTTATTTAATGTGAAACATTATTGCCTCTGATAGTCTGTGCAAAGAAATTAAATCCTGAAAAAAACAGTTTTTATGGTTTTCAGTCCTCTACATGGTGTCTCTATCCTCGACTTGTTAGCACTGTCCAACAAGGCTCTCACAATAGCTGCATTGAACCTTCAGGAATGTTAAGCAGGGGGAATTTCAACTAATTCAACATGTTTGTGACAAACATGCTCTTGAGCAGTTACTGTTCTTTTATAGTGACAAATATATGCCTCATGGCAATGAGGTGATCAGAGCTCTGTTTGTCTGTGTGTGTGTGTGTGTGTGTGTGTGTGTGTGTGTTTGTACATACACATGTATTGAATGTTTGGCATTGTGAGACAGAATTGCCTGTGTTTGCTGTGCGTGACTGACAAAGACCAGAGGACCATGAGCAGCCAGCTGTGTATACCCATGGACCAAGCCTGGTCATGAAGAGAAATGTTTTACCACACCAGGTTAGATCACCTTCAACATACTTAGATACCCCTTCTTCCTCTCCCTGTCTATCAAAACCACGGGTCAGCAATTCCTTTTTTTTCTTTACTCCGTCTCCATCTTTCTTTCATCTTACTGTCCAGCCATACATTATGCGCACCATCCACCTTCTCACTCCCTCTCTCTCTCCCCTCAGCTCAATCGCACCACACCGACTCTCTTTTCTTAGCAAACCTTTCTCTCATCCATTATTGAGACTTGTTTTTTTTCCTTGAGTCTCAGAATGAAGAAGGGGAACGGATCTTTTGAATTTTTAATGCCCCACATGAAAAATGTAGCATCAGTCATTTCTCAACGAGACGAACTGGTAAACTTTTAGCAGGACACATCACACCATGTCACGAGATGATGCGAGAGAAGGAGAGAAAAGGGGAGAAAAGCCCTGTGGCCTCTGACATGGAGAGGTGGGGATAGGGCATGTGCGGATGACAAATGGAGATGGAGAAATATGGAGTGGAATGTGCTTTGATACATGCATCCATACCATAGATAAGACCAGAGAAAAAGGTAAAGGAACACAAAAAGGAAGGTGGATAGAATGAGCGAGTCAGGTTGATACAGATGTTTACTGGAGAGTGCAATGTTTCATCTCAAGAACAAGGAGATAATCGTATTCAGTGAATACCTAGAATCATTTGAATCCCAAAGGTTTTGATAGAGGGTACTTTATAGTCTCCAGCCTTATGGTAGTTTGTTATGCATCAGGAGAACCTCTTAGAACCCTCCAGTCAACTAACCCACCACCCACTCTCCCCTCCCCGCTCACCCAAGCCACAGAGCATGCTCCACAGCTCTTCAAACAGCAGCCAGGTCAAGGTCAGCGTTGTGAAATGGTAAAGACCTTTGCCAAGAGAGACTCAGTAACACATCAGGTCTGGACCGCATATCCCTGCACATGATGGTATTTATCAGGGCTCCAGCAGTCAGAAAAACACATACTGCGACAGGAGACAGGTGAACGAAGGTGGAGAGTGGGAGTGTGTATGTTGTGAGTAGGAAAAAGAGGGAAAAGTAAAGGCTGTGTTTGCATGTAACATGCTTACACGTTTCTCTCTCTTTTTGCACTCATGCTTTGATCATTTGCACCAGCAGCTATAGGTGATTTATGCCTTAGCAAGATGCTGAAAATTATGGAACATATTTTCATCATGACTGCATGTTATGCATCAGCTGATGCTATTGTATATCAGACAAGCTACATGAGGCAAGGAAATATAGAATTCAAGTAACGCATTCTACGGCTATAGTGCAGCAAACTCCCTAAAAAAATATACCTTACCACTGTGGATGCGACAGGCTGATCTGCCCTCATCTAGTTATCCAGATCATAAATCTGACTCTGAAAAAAAGCTTCACTGCCTTCGCCCTCCATTTCTGTTCCATCCACATCTCATAGCTCAAGGTGGGGGAAGAAGCAGAAACGGACCTATGGCCTGAGGGGGTTGTATATCCTTGCCATAAGCCTGGAGCATGTCATCTATATTTATGCACTCATTTAGTTGTTTGTGTCTGCAGATTGGCCACAGCTTGAAGAAGCTCATAAATACTCCTTTGGTAAATTGGTGTAATGTACAGTACAGCGCTGCCCCTCCTTTACAACTTTGCATAATCTCAAATGGGACGTTAATGCCTACATACACATATACAATTGAGCGAATAGATGGATCAGTGTAGGAATGAATTAATGTGTGATTAGTAACTATTTACATAGTGATATTTTGCAGATTACTGCAGGGTATATTATATATTATAATATATTATATATTACTATTACATATTACTGCCTTTTAGGGAATTGTCTTAAAAATATGAAAGATCATCTAGATCAAAAAGTTGTGCAATTTTTAATAATATTTGTATATTTGGTGAAATATATTAAACTGCACATTGGTTGAAAAGGATGGTTCTATTTGACTCTCTAATGTTGGTTGCTTTTATTGTGTGTTTCTGATCTCTAGTAGCCTTGGCCAGCTTATTTCTGACGGCCAGTCATCCGTCAGGGGGAGCGAGGTAGTCTAGAGGACAGGGACAGGGAGGGACCCACTGCTCTAGTTTTAGGAGTCAAATTGACAGCAGGAGGATGTTTCTGCCACGGGCCTTGGCTGGTTTGACAGTCAGGAGGATCCATTAAGGAACCTGCCCTCATCTATAACACTGTCTTTCTGTGAACCCCATTTAGCCAGAGGTATTGTTCTCACAAACAGCAGCAGCATTGAAGGACATCAGGAATGTGGTTTACACCAAGGTTTACAAGGCAAATGGGTGAACAAACAATGATCAATTAAGAGAGGAAAGCAATCACTGGTTGCAATTCTCAATAATTCACCAAGCTTAAGAAGAGATTTCTTCTCTCCATTGCCTTAAAACCACATAGTAAATTGCTGTGGAAAAAAACCCTCATGGTTAATGTGATATTTCACAGTGTGTCGAAAGCAGGTGTTTCATATGTGGGTTTCATCTGTACATGCACAATATGCAGAATGTATAGCCTGTGGCAATGGACAGAAATAGAACCAACAGCCTGACAATGAACTGTCAAGAGACAAGGAGCAAAAGGTTCAAATGAGGAGGAGGAACAGTACAGGCCCAGCTAATGAAAGAGGGACTGAATCACTGAAATTCCTCCATAACAACAGGAGGGAAACCAGGGAACATCTATAATCATATCTGACAAAGGTGAACATCTTCTGTCTTCATTTTAATGCTGTTCCATTCCTTTGCTGATGGCGATGAAGTTCTAATAAGGAATTGATTTTTTAGGGAGAGGGAAGGCAGTAAAAAGGGTGACCTTCTGACCTCATTGCTCATTGTAGATGTGGCAGGAGATGGTCCTCATCCCTGGGATCGATGTAGCAGGCCTCATAACCACCCTTGGCCGATTTCAGAGGTCCAAATATGTCATCAATGTGTCATTGAGCATACGTCTTCGCCAGAGGCGACAGGACCTTCCACACCCGCCCCCCTGTCGGATGAGAGGGCGGAGAGTGGCATTTCCCCCAATTCTGTGAAATGGTGCAGAAAACAGAAAGAAAGAGGGACAAACCCCCACAGTGTCTATCAATCCTGAGTCTGCAGTGCTGACCTCCTGTGAAACTTCATCTAGATGCCCTCATCTATCTGTCAGTGAATGGGAAAGGAGGTAAAGGAGGAGGGGGTGGTATTGGAGCCAGCAGCCAATCTCCCCTCCCTTCTCAGATGCATAATTCAGTGTTTCTCTCACAACAGCCTGTGCTTCGAAGGGCTCAGCTTCCCCCAGCCATGCGGCCGGCAGTCTGCTAATATGAAAGAAGCTCAGAATCCACTCTGTTGTTCCTTCAGGCTTTCTGGCTCTACATTCTCAGTCATACTTGTATGATTTATTCAGCTTGTTCATGCATGGCGTGAGAGTCGGACCCCAATCGACGAGTTGGGAAACATTTTTGTCCTTGTCAGAATCCAGCCACAGAACTTGGCAGAGGAAGTGTGTCGGCATCACTGTGGGTTGTCAGAGTGACACTGGAGTAGCTTAACCTCCCACTGGTGGTTAGTCTTACTGGTCCTTCTGAGGGGCTCGCCGCTGAGCCAGTGTACAGAAACCCTGCCCTGGCCTCAATAAGCAACCAAGGAAGGAAGCATAGAGGACAAGAGCACAGGGTGACTCTTCCTGTTCCTCCAAACACAGTCCATTTTTGTTTCAGTCATTGAAAGTTCACTGAAAAAGTTTTACCTATGCTTGTTTATGTTTATGTTTGTCTGACAGTATTTATATGTGACATACAGATACAATAAGTTGGACTTGTGGTCTTCATTCATAGTCCTACGAAACATTTTCAATAGACATGCAAAGGTGGTTTGTCTGTTGAGGGAAGAAGACTAGCAGTTTTTAGAGTTAGACCTCCAGTAGGGGTATAGTATTGGCTGACCCAAAACTCCACATACAGAGAGCCTCCTCACTGAGGAGCTACTCCTTTTTATCTCCCTGAAGGGATATAGTTTTAAAACTTGGCACAACCACAGCCATGAAACCGAAACTGTGTGGATAAGTTTGTCTGCTACCACAGTGTATTGACTAGGAGAAAAAGTTGCCAAACACCGTCATGACTTTCTAGGACAAGGGTCGTCAGAGTCTGTATATTTGGCAAAGAGACTTTTTTTTTTTTTAGCACTATTCACTGTGGATCCAATCACAGGTCTAGTAGAGAAGCAGGCTTATGTATCTTCAATTATTTTATTGCTATTACTGTTTTTTAAAATTTGTTTACTGGCCTACATTTTATTTGTAATTTACATCACACAAACCAGCAATTCAGGATGGGTTTGGTGGGGTAGTAGAAAAAACACTAAAAATGATTAAAAATAAACCTTATAAATAAACATTTCAAAAGAATGTAAGGAAATCCATACTTTGACAAAATAAAAGTTTAGGCTAGCCCCACAGCTTGGTGTTGAATATAACCAATGAATTGATTGGAGTTGAATCTATTAATAAATGAATTGAGTGTTTGTTTCATAACAACGTGAGTGATAATAGTATGCATATTAAAATGACAAGAAAGAACATTTGTTGGCAGGTTAGCATGCTATACCCATATGTGCTCCCTATGCTAACGTAAGATTACAGATCCATTGTGTCGGCAGATTGGAATAAACAGAACAGCAGAAACTATAATGGGCTTGGCCAGTGTGCAACCTACTCTTATAGGGCATGGGTTAGTACTGTGACATGGCTGAACAAGGGAAAATATTAAACTTCATTTGGGGGCTAAATAATCCTGACAGAAGACCAGATTTGTCTCGGAAGCCATAATTTGCCCTTCTTTGTTCTAGGGTCTGGATTGACCTTTAGCTTCTCATTATATAGTTGTTTCCCTTGTGTATCTGAAGTTTTATTTCTGGTTGTCCAGGCTCTTGCTGATTAATATGTGAACATATTATTTCACTCTCTTATCTCTCCTAAAACAAAACACTCTCTCCACTTGAGTGCTTCTATAATCTGTTTATGTTTTGCTTCAGAGGCAGAAGATGATGGTGATTCTTTAATTGCCACTGAGCTCTCCCTGACCTCACTGCCCATGTGCTGCCCCAGGTCAAACATCCTACTGTGACGTCAAATGTAATGAGAAGGCATAATGGCTTGTTAAATAGCTTGGCATAAATGATGGCAGAGGGGGTGAATGAGCCTTGTTTGGGCCTGTGACAGCACAGCTCAGGCTCATGACCATAATCCATCAGTTTGTGCTGATGATGACATCCCCTCTCCCAATTCATGATTGGAATTGCCATTTAATTGCATGGAAAGTTCCCACCGTGGCTCAAGTAAGTGGGTTTGATCTCACTCACTGTTGTGTGAACATTTCATATCCCACCCTTATCTCTCTGTGTCTGGTGCTCTCTTGATCTTCTCTCTAATAGAGAAGAGCGTAGCTTGGGGAGCAGGTTAATTATGGAGGAGAGTTTAATTATTGCAACTAGATTTTTAGCTGATCAAAATGTGTCCTTCTTTTCATTGTGTGTAGGAATTACGCCACTGTATGTTTTACCACTTAAATGATTGATTTCACTTTAGCTGAATATTATTTTCTTTTGCAAAATCCCTTCTCATTAATCTCCAAGGATTAGTTGAGCACTAGAAAGCAAGTAAATAATTTGTTCCAAAACTTTTAATTGATAGCATTTTTGAGCAGATAGACAATAATTTATTTTTAGCAATACTAACCATTCATAGATGTACCATAGAAGAACTGATCAGTCACAGTGTAGGTTACACAAAGGCTTTTCTCTGTATAAACTGTAACTTAGCTGCTAGTGTAGGACTTGGTCATTAGCTGGCAGTCATTAGCAACTTGTTTAATTGAACTCATTTACAGGCTGTGCTAATCTGCTGAGGTGACCTTGATTCTGCGTCTGGGTAATGTTTATGCAGTGCAGCAGAGTGTGTCTCTCTGTATGCCATTATGAGCACAAAATGCAGTTAGGCCCATGTTTGGCCATAAAAGTCTGCACTTCATTACTCATAATTACCTTTGCTGTTGCCCAGAGAGGTGATGAGTTTCTGTGCTCTTAGATTAGATGCCAGTCTGATGCCAGGAGAGGAAAACTCATCAGCAGAGGTATTGAGGGCGTGGAGTGCTAAAATCTCAGTTCTCATCTCTTCCCCTTTTTCTTTCCTCTTTTTTTGCTCTTTAACTACTCACTGTATATCAACCTAGCCAGAGAGGTAGTAAATCTGTGGCACTCGTGTAGGACAAGTAGAAAATGCGTAGTGTAGAGGAGGTGTGAGGGGCTGCTTGTTGGAGTGATGGATTAACGAGGCATGGCCTTGTCTGTGTCGCATGTGCAGTTGTCTATATGGGGGGTGGATATATATTAGTATGTACATGTATCCTTCCTACGGTTCTTATTCTTCCATGTTTTTGTGATCTCTCTACCAGTTATTTGGATTTTGTAATGAGTGTTTTGACTTTCTTTCTTAATTTAATTAGGATAGCTTTTTATGGATATACTAAAGTAGATTTTGTTCAAGCTTAAATATACTAAGTACTTTGCCCCACACCATTATAAAGAACAAATACTTGAGTGAAGATTAATGTTAACGTGACCTGCATTCCAAAGTCAGCCATATGTTGACACAGTGACACAGTAACACAGTGACCGCCACACACAGGATCAACTTCCCCATTAGTTACCATAAACAAATGCAGTGCAGTGACGCAGAGGGAGAGGAATAGATTTTTCTACTCTCCAGGTCCAGCGAGTTGAAAGAGAGAGCTTCCCTCAGGGCAAGAGCTAGAGACTTACATGTAAAGGGGAGAGGGAATAAGGAAAGAATAAAGGAGAGAGTAGGAGAGAGACTGTGTGAGTAACAGTGGATGAGCGTAGGAGAGAACGCTTGGAGAGAGGGCAATGATTGAGAAAAGGGCAACCAAAGAGAAAATAGATTAGTGAAGAAACTGCAGCAGCAACACTTGGAATGGTAAACGCCGGAAGAGGAGAGCAAAATAATGGAAGGAGGTTTTAGATTTCTCACCACTTGGATATTTCACTTAGATTTAGGATTGGTCAGAGCAGGGAGGTGAATATACAAAGAACATAAGCCTGTGATTGGCAGGCACATTTGTGATAGAGACAGACAAAGAACGAAAGCTCTGTGAGCACAGTCAATAGCCATTTAGAGGAGACGAAGTGAGAGATGACAGCTGAGCAGAAGGGTGTGAAGAGAGGAGGAAAAATGAGGGAAATGCTGGGAGGATGGGTGGGGGCGTGTCCTATTGTATATTGTGGTAGGATGGGACTGTTTTGTGACCTCTGACCTGTAATTAGATCAATGAGTGTGTGCAGCACTGTGCTGAAGCACCTACAGTGAAGGATTCAGTGGGCTGTTGTATTTTATGTAAAGGTGTGGCTGTGTGTGTCTGCATGCATGTGTTCATGGTAATGTGTATCTGCACCTCTCTGTTAATTACAGCCTCTAGCCATCATGATGATGGTGGAGCAGGTGTGCATGAGGCTCTGTTCTTTGTGATTGGTACACTGTGGTGGAACAGCTATTGTCCTTGGTTTTTGTGTTTGAAAATGTAAGTGCACAGTGTCCTTTTTATTGATAACTGAATATAAAGTCTGGAAACAAATTCCAGAGACATGTTCTCTGTTACTCTGTCATCATCTCTTTTTCGTGTTCATTTTTTTTTTCTTGACTGATAAAATGTCCATGACTGTGTGTGTGTGTGTGTGTGTGTGTGTGTGTGTGTGTATCTGTGTGTCTGTGTGTCTGTGTATTTGCATTTCGGCAGGTTTCACTTTATTAAGCAGGGCCTCATCATTGATTGACTCCCTTACAATCAACTAGCTGTCTGTGTGTGGCTGTGCATTTGTTTGACTTGTTGATCCCCTCCATGTGGGACCACCAGCTCCTGGTCCACTGACCCATATAATGAAGGGCAAAGGCCTCGCTCCTTCTATTCGTAGCCACAAAGATGAAGGGCACATTATCATCTGTATCATCTGTCTCACTTACTCCCAACTAACCCCCCCACCCACCCTCCCTTTTCTCCATACCTCTTCTTCCTCTGTTGTTGGTGTTTTTTGAGGGGACGAGTGTGTGACTTGACTTGACTAGCTCTGTTTAAGAGATATTGTATCATGTTTGATCAAATCTGTTTGGTTTACCCAGCCCACGGCCGGATGTTCATCCATCTGTGTGGGGTTTTTATGCCAAAACAGCCATGATCCTGGTCTCTCCAGCATCCACACCCGTGGAATCCACATGCCCACAGCTACTACTCAATGCAGCACACTATGGACTCGGCTACAACTCGGCTTAAATGAGGTGATGGGTATTAGCGTTTAGCCTGTGGAGCTACGGTGGGCTAAACCAAGATGGTAAATAAAAAGATTGTGTGCCGGCTGTGGTCTTCGGTCTGGAATTTATAAGCTCCCATGACATCTGTGCCTTTCTCTAATTGGCATCATCCTACCATCCTCCAAGTTCAAGATACTATACTATGGAATGTGAAATATATCCAATTAAATCTGTTACAGTAGATTCACTTAAACATGTGGACCTGGACCCTTCTGCAGGTTGATTGCCAGGTGTCAGATTCTGCTGTTGTCTGGTACTGCCAGAATTCATCGTGGGAATGACGGAAAGCGGAAAACACAGTCAATGCAGCGCTCCTCGTCCATGTCTCTGGAGGCCCATGGTAGGTGGGATGGATGGAGCTGAAGAGATGAATGCTGGGTAGCCAGTCTTTGTGCTTCTCCAGAATGAAACCTTGATCAGGGATAAGGGGAGGAGAAGGAGGAGAGCAAGGAGGAGGAGTGGGCTCCAAGAGGGGGTGTGAAGCTACTGGTTTAAAATGAGATTTTCACTTATTTATTTATTTAGCTGAGCTCATAGCTCAAGGCTGTCTGCTTGCTTTTTGTTGTATGTTCCATGGCCTCAGTGCCCTCTTTCCCCCTCCTCCCTCTGTGTTTTTAATGTGAGTGAATTTGCAAGTGCAAATATGTATGTGTGTGTGTTTGTTTATGAGTGCGTATAGGCATTTTATTGCAGCTAACGCTCCATGTATGTTTATGCACCCTCTATCTTGTATGAAGTGAGAGCCTGAGCTGGTGTCTTGGGATGAATGGTATCTTTTGGGATAGATCTGTTTTATTATGTGTGTGCCAGACATGCTGTGCATCTATTGCACACACAAAAAAGCAACATCTCCCAGGCTGTTGCTGAGCACAATGCCTGAAAACAGCTCAGATTATGCAGGACACAGCAGAGTGAGAACAAGAGTTGTTTTGTCTTAGTTTTTTTTTTTTACAAGTTTACAGACATTTGCACCAACCACACTAAAATCAATATTGTATCTATTAGGCTATAACAAAGTGAACGCAGAAGGTTTTTTGTGAGTGTGGTGTAGGATTTTAGATGTTAGAACATTTCTCTTGAGTGCCAAAAGGGTAAGAAAAGGGTTGCTGAAAAGTTCATGTCAGTAGGTCAGCTCATTGATCTCTTTTGTACATGAAACTACTCCTTTGTCAACTGTATAAATGACACTTGATGATACCAAAAACACATGGATGCACCTTTAAATAATAAAACCTGTTTTCAGTGGTTACGTCCACTAACTCTGCTCTTGATTGCCAGTCAAACACCAGCATTTCTGTTTTTTCTTGACTTTGCTGTGTCCCACATAACTTCTACCTCCTGTCCTTTCTAATTGCTTGCATGCTGGATGTTAGGATGGGGAAATGGCTGTCTGTGGTGTCAAACCACTCAGCACTCACTCCGTCTGTCTATGTCACAATGTGGCCATGTGTCTGTCATCTCCCATGTCTCATATTCCTCAGCTTGTTCTTTCACAGCTCTGTTTCCATGACTGCAGGATGGGAGGGGGGTTGCTGTGATAACAGTGAACTGGGAGCTGAACTGAAAACGTGTAGTTTGGAGAACAGATTTCATGTCTAGCAAATGCAAAAGAAGTGCGAGGCCAACAGTCTGCAGACGCAGGCAGCCCTGAGCAACGCACTTTGCCATGCTCAGAACTCAGAACTATGACTCACAGCTACTGAAAAATGTATTATACTTATATGTGCCAGGCCATGTGGCTCTGCCATTTAAACTCACAGACATATACAGACATCTGCTGCAGCCGTTACAGACAATGATGTCTGAACGCCAGTATTTGACTGCTTAGCATTTTTCTAAAGTAAATTCATGGGTTCACCATTGTGGAACAAAGTGTGTCTCAAACGGCAGAAAAAGCTAGGACAAGTCCACCAGGACAACAATTTGCACCTGCACTCGTTTAACCTCTTCTTATTTCTGTGTTTCTTCAGTGGAACGGAGCCCCTGCTGTGAATACTGAAAAATGCACTTACTTCTGTCTGGCAAGGAAGACAGCAGGGGAGGGATATTTGTACATTAAGTATTCCTAAGTGTGTACTATATGTAACATATTGTAGCAGTGTCCTAATTATTTTCTATACTTTCCTGATCATGGTACTATGTAAGCTTACTTATCTTGACAATAAACTGTTTGGCAGCTAATACATAAGAATTTTAAATACACCTGCTAATTTCAAATTTGAAAACTTAGTACAGTAAACCAGTAATGATATTACTGTACCTTGTAATTTTTAAAAGAGACAAAAATATTACACTACAGTAATTTAGGTAGTAGAGAAAGAGTGATATGTTATCTGCCATCATGGAATAGTTAGTTTATTGAACTTCTCTTACTCACAGAAATTTAAACATAAATTGTCTCACAAAGCTTGGAAATGTTTTTGTGGAAGTCGAGCTCCACCCTAAAATTGGCTGCTGTGTGCTATGATGTATAGCACAAGGCCATGGGCTAAAGAATTAAAGCAGCCATTATATTTCTTTTGAAGGTAAACTAAATGCCAACACTAAGAAATGGGCCAGGAGTTGCAAAAGCCAATGTTAAATTCTGATTGGCTGATTAGTAAAAGACTGAAAGCCATGTTTGAGACAGGATCATCAGCCAACACATTTTCTCTATAATACAATATCTGTGTGTTTCATCAACATGTTTTTAGTCATGCAAAGTGAAAAGATATGCTCTGTGGTAAGTAGCTAGTTCGAGAGTGTAACTCATCTTGGTAAAAAATAGTCTTTACACACTGCTGGTCTCACAGATCCATTGCAAAGTCAAGAACTAGAAGATACTCTTCAGTGCTCATTCTCATAACTAATCCAATTAAATTCAAATACACATGCATTTTAAAACAACACATACATCAGTTTGCATATTCTGAAACAATGGTCTCGATTTTAACATAATTGTTTTCTCAGTTTGTTGATAGAAAACATCGTCTCTTTATAGGGAGAAATGAAATGATGTCTTTACTATTTCAATTTTCTTTAACAGGGTTTCACTGAGTTTAAATTTAGATAAGGTCTGCAGCTTTTCAATTGTGGTCAGCAGTTTAATGTGGCGTAAAAGGGAAGGCAAAAACAACTGACTCACTCATTCTCATATCAAGATTAATTATGTACTGCTAAATTCTCAGACAGACAGTCACATACTATACTGTTTAATCATCACCTAATTGCCAGGTTTTCCAAAAACAATGGTTTTGTTAAGACAAAATACTACCCATCAACTTGGCACTTTATCCAAACAGATTTGGGTCTGGTGGTCAGTCGTTTATGTGAGAGAGCACAGTATGTGGGGAATGTTGATCCTACTGTTTTTCAAAGGTTGACACTCCACTTGGTCTACAGGACAGCTTCATTTGTCATGGTGTCAGTGGAGCCACTTCCAGAGGCTCACTGCATAATCCTGGGGGACAGGACAGGGGAGTTGAAATGTGAAAAATTGTGAAAGTAAAAACATCAAATGTATGAGCACAGAACCTGAGTTACTGGATTAGCACCACAAACAGTACAACAATGTTCTGTGAACACTTTGTCATGTAAACATTTCAGTTTTTTTAGAAATTGTTTAGTATAATTAGACCACTTCCAGCTGTAATCATAAAATCAGTCACTGAATTACTATACATTATACAGAATTATACAGAATTAAGTGAAATTTTTTGCAAAACATAGCGTGGTTTGGCCTGGACATTACCACAAGTCCACAAATTATACCTGACCTAAAGAGGATTAAATGAAGATGGATCCATCCTCAGAAGAAATATAGACCCAATCCTGACTGGACACGACAGCAACTGTACCTGAGCTTAAATGGACCTAAACAAAAAGGACCCTGTTCATACCCATTTGGAACCATGTTTGGATACAATTTTTAAAAAATGTACAGTCAGAACAGATGTGGATTAAAGAGGTGGTATTATACTCATTTTCAGGTTCAAACTCTTAATTAGGGGTTGTTCCAGAACAGGATTACATGGTTTAATTTTCAAAAAACACCACAGTTTTCTCATACTGCACATGGCTGCAGCTCCTCTTTTAACCCTATATGTTATACGCTCTGCTCTTGAGCTACAGAGTAATGCATCTTACTTGCACAAAATCTTTGTTGGAAGTTGCTCATGTGTAGTTCCCAGGTAAGGACTACTAGCCAATCAGAAGCAGAGAAGGGCGGGTTGTAAGAAACAAGGTAGTGTGATCCAAATCAAAGCCGCTTCAGACTGTGAATGTAACCTAGCAGATGGTATAAGTTATTACCAGTCCACAACCACACAACATCATTGTTCCACATCTAACCATCAGGACTAAACGTTGAACTGTTGCCGATGTTCTGACGACCTACGCCGCCTTGCCGAAAAATGCTATAACAGCGCAAATCGATAGACTCGACTCTACTCGGCCTTACTCCGTTTTCCATTGCAGATAGTACCCAGAGATAGTAACGCCACACACAACTGCCGCGACGTAGTGTTCAGTGCGACACACACACCAGCGATCCAGAACAGCTCTTAAAATATATACAGTCTACGCAGGGGCGGATTTAGTCATTTTGACGCCTAAGGCAAACACAGACATGGGGCCCTCCACAACCCTTGTTCTCCCCTTTTCAGTCCTTATTTATCTGAGAAAGACGTACTAAGTACCTGTCAAGTTTTGTATTTGAAAATAAGGGAAATTTTCCGGCACCCACCGCTCCATTATCCCTAACATTTTAATACAGGTGTTATAGCCTAAAAGAAAACACAAAAGGGTATATATGAAGAGCATTTATTTAAATGCTTATTTGCAACCAGTATAACCGGCTGACCCCGAGTACGTAGGCTACTGCACGGTCCTGACTCAAACCGGCGACCTCGGGTACGCGGGAGGCGGACACACTGACGAGGAGGCTAAAATTTATGGGTGCTAGCGTCGGTCGCCAGTGCGTCTCTTAATGTGTCAGGGAGTGAGGTTTACTCACTGCACAGCTTTGCTGGCTTCCGTCACACCAGCAAACCTTATTTTAAGTCCAACATGCATCACCTTAAGTCAGCCCTGCGCAGCGCTGCATGGGTATTATTATTTTTAATAACGCAGGTTAAAATACGGGAGATTTACGGGAAAATACTAATACGGGAGGACGGCGGGAAAGAAGGGTAAAATACGGGACTTTCCCGGCCAAAACGGGATACTTGACAGCCCGCGCATCGCTTGAGCAACCTGGGCTGACACTGCCGGTGGGTAGCTCCTCTTCATCAGTGTTAGCTTTGCTAGCGCAAGCACCGGCTTCTTGCTGCTCTTTAGTAACGTTAATGTTAGTGTTGTCAGTAGCCGTCGTGAAAAAGGTTGTTACCTTTGGAAGTTTTGCTAAAAACTGTCTGCTTTCTTCCCGCTTCTTCCTTTTTTCAGAACCACTTCGGTAGCTTTGCTTCATTTTTCAACCGTCTGTAGCCTACAGCTTACAGCATGCTGAGGTGTTTGTTTACTAACACACACGCAGATGCGCAGTTGGATAATGGAATAGTCCAATGTAGTGGGGACTGGGGGGGAGTTTCTCATCATGAATTAAACAATCGGATAGCACTTTAGCGCATCGATGTTTAGAGATATAATTAATTGGTGAAAAGTAAGACAACAAATCGTAACCATAAGTTTAAGAGGCGTTTTACTGGGCCCTTGGTAGCTTGGGGCCTAAGGCAATTGCCGACCTTTGCCTAATGGTAAGTCCGCCTCTGAGTCTACGGTTAAAAGGTTTCAATAATCCTCAGAATGTAAAGACAGATAAGCGATATGAAAACCTTCCCGCTGTGTTTTCCTCTGCTGTTGTTGCTGCAGTGGTCTGTGTGACACGGCGGGAGCAGAGGGCTCTGTGAGCGGGCGGCTGGCCGGCATCACACGCTCCTCCTCCTGCGGGTTGGCACAGGCTTCCCCCACAGCCAGTAGTGGAGCTCCTCAACTCCGAAAATATTACATTTTTGTTCCCTCACAGCTGATTTCTCACCTCAAAACTTCCATGTGAAAAGTGTAAAATATAAAACTTTCTGTTGCTGGCCTCGGTCTGGCACGCAGCGATGATGCAGTGAATAGTGAATATTCTGTCTGACCAATCAGCAGTCTGTCGTGTTTTCACGTCACATTTTAGTATCCCTCAGCTCACTTGGAACCTCGACGGAGGTGAGGTGATACAAAAAAAAGTACCTGGAAGCAGGTACAGGTACAACATTTCTACAATGGAAACCCAAACAAAGGTGAGTCGAGCCAAAGGGCCTTCGCTCAGACTAGCTTGGTTTGAGGGCGTGCCTGACCCCGCCAGCCTCTTGGCAAGCTTTATGACGCGTTTGCATTGTGATGTCACAAGTCAAGGAAGTGAAAGGCTGGACTACAAAAGAGCTGTTTTCAAGCGGTTCTGAGCACAGCTTTCTGTGGGAGATGGGAACTCCCTTTGGGCTGGACTTTGGGCTTTTTCACTTTGCAAACTTATTACATGCACAAAAAGAGATATAACTCAATAAAGGATGGGGAAAAACGGCCAAAAGCCATATGTACCACCTCTTTAATACCTGGCATTTGTGTAAATCACTGTGGAGAACTTGTGTCATATCTGACTTCAGTCTGTTTATGGGGCAACTTCTTGTCACAAACAGAAATTGCTGTCATTCAACATGTTAAAATGCTCACTTTGTTTCTGTATTTCAGGAGTCAAAATACAGTGTTTGTCTTCTGGAATACTGGCTTTTTTTCTGTGGCGGCAGTGTGCATGGAAAAAGAGCTCTCCTATGTGCAGTGAGTTAAACTGGGGCAAGGTTACAACGGAAAAACACACACTTGAACTTGTGTGTCAGCAAACTATATCTTCATTTTCTTGCGTCTTGTGTGCAGTCAAATCTTATATTTGCAAACTGTTGAGCTTTTTAAAAATCTCTGCCCAACACTTCTGTAATTTGTATTGTAAAAAGAACTACCATTAGTGTCAGCAAATAAACCAACTGTAAAAACCATGTCGATGTCATTTACCGTCTGAAGACACTCAAGTGTCCTTGTGTGCTGGCCCGGCAAGAGCATTGATGTTTGTGACTGCAGCCTTCCCTCTGTGACAGGGCATTGACTTTTTGGGGTGATCCTGGTTGGTTTTATTTACACGTTGAGCAATGCACCTCACCTTTTACTCCTTTTAGGGGGGGACAAGCTTTTCATGGGACTAATTGGAGTGCGAAGCCATCAAAGCTGAAGTGCTCCCGCAGGGGCCTCTCTTTTTCTTTTTCTCTTTTCTTGCCTTCTCCCCTCCTCCAACACCCAGGCTTTTATTATCATTTGCCATATCCAGTAAACAACCTGTTAGTGTAAATTAAGGTCCAGTGAGTGATGAAGCGACACATCCAGCCCCTCCTGCCTCCTCTGCCTCAGCTTTCCTTCTCTCCATTGCTATCACACTCTTTCCATCCCTTTGAGCTCTTTCCTCTTTTGTGCCCCCACCCGCTGTTCTGCCTTGTTTAGCACGCAGCCTTTTAAAAGACAGTGGTAGTGATGGTGGTGGTGTGTGTATGTGTGTGGATGCGGGGGGCCTGAAATGAAGATTGAAGTGGACAAAAAAGCCCTGGTGCAACCTTGAGGTGGAAATTAATAATGATAAAAATAATTACTGCCCCACTCCCCTCACCCACGCCTCCCCGACCTAGTTTTCATAATGGAGAACGATAGCCCCCAGTCGCACACCATGTGTGTGTGTTTAAGTGTGTATTTGTGTCTGTGTTAGTGCACATTGGGGAAGGGGCTACAGAATAGCCATGGTGTAGTAGGGATGGATGTAGGACAGGACCTACATGAAAAAAACACTGAGGGCACCAGGTACAAGGATATGTGTTGCTGTTAATAAAGACTGCTACAGGTAAAACAGATGGCTCTCCTGGCACACTCTGCTTCTCTCTTTCTGCCTTTAGTGCACCAGACAAATTTGTGCTGATGTTCATTCTGTCTTAGAGAACCGGGATCTTGTTCACTGTGCTAAGGTTCCTCATTTTGGGCATTATTTGTGTGTGTGTGTGTGTGTGTGTGTGTGTGTGTGTGTGTGTGTGTGTGTATGTTTGAGTACTATGAGTACTTGTATTCAGCAGGGGTTTGTGGAACAGATGGAGAACACTGTGTTGTGGCTGATCTCTTTCAGCATCTCCGATCTGAGAAAGCTGCTGAAGGTCACACACAATAACACATACACTCACTGGCCACTTTATTAGGTACACCTGTTCAATTGCTTGTTAATACAAACAGCTAACAAGCCGATCACATTGCAGCAACTCAATGCATTTAGGTCATGTAGACGTGGTCAAGGCACTTGCTTAATTTCAAACCAAGCATCAGAATGGGGAAAAAAGGGGATTTAAGTGACTTTGAACGTGGCATATTTGTTGGTGCCAGAAACTGCTGATCTACTTGGATTTTCACGCACAACCATCTCTAGGACTCTCTCTAGTCCAAAAAAGAGACAATATCCAGTGAGCAGCAGTTGTGTGGATGAAAATGCCTTGTTGATGTCAGAGGTCAGAGGAGAATGGGTAGGAAGGCAACAAGAACTCATATAACCACTCGTTCCAACCAAAGTACTGGTATGCAGAATACCATCTCTGAATGCACAACACATCAAAACTTGAAGCAGATGGGCTACAGCTGCCGAAGTCTCCTTTTCAGCTTTCCTTTCAGTTTCAACAGGAAACTAAAGATGCATTTTGTACAGGCTCACCAAAATTGGGATTAGAAGATTGAAAAAACATTGCCTGGTCTGATGAGTCTCATTTTCAGCTGAGACACTCAGCAGGTTGGGACGAATTTGGTGTAAACAACATGAAAGCGTGGATCCATCCTGCCTTGTGTCAACGGTTTAGGCTGGTGGTGGTGTGCTGTAATGGGTTGGGGGATATTTTCTTGGCACACTTTGGACCCCTTAGTTCAAACTGAGCATCGTTTAAATGCAGCATCCAACCTGTATTGTTACTGACCATGTCCATCCCTTTATGACCACAGTGTACATCTTCTGGTGGCTGCTTCCAGCAGGATAATGCACCATGTCACAAAGCTCAAATAATCTCAAACTACTTTCTTGAACATGGAACTGAGTTCACCATACTCCAGTGGCCTCCACAGTCACCAGATCTCAATCTGATAAAGCACCTTTGGGATGTAATGTATGTGTTATAGACTCACATTCGTAGTAATCAGATTCTACTTTATGGCCCTGTTCAGATGTTGGCCTCCAGTTTGACGGTGGTAGCCTTAAATGCTACTAGTAGTGCTACTGTTGTTGTGTAGAAGTAAAATCTATAAAACTGCAGTATCAGGCTAAGGCCAAGGGCTTACAATGGTATACCTGAAATTTGTGATTGCACATGTTCAGTGCTATTTGATGTTGACTGCACTGTGGAAAAAAAACTGTGACAGGATCAGCTTTTTTTGCTCAAGTCCTATGTGTCTGCATATCCAGCAATTCAGTGGTCTCAGTGAAATTAATGAAGACAGAGTGATTTTGTCTAAATAAGTGGGGCTAATTAAACATAATTATCTATGTGGGTTGTCAGTCTACCAGCCATGTAAACTATCCTGTTTGTTATTGTTTATTTTTTGTTAGATTGTCTATCCAGGACACAGGAAGCATGTTTTATATAAATTAAATAGAGAAGCTACACTTAATGAACTTTATAGTTTGCTGGTTCAGTTGGTGTGTTAGAACATCATATTGGTCACATTACTGAAAAGTATTGTCAGATTTCAAATCTTTTCCAGTGAATCTATTTACTTTGTTGCTTGGCCAAAACCAGCTCCCCATTCTGATCCATCAGTGCCTTACCAAAACTTCTTTCAGACCAAACAAAAGTCTGCTTGGTGGTGGCTTAACTACTTCCTAGGCTCAAGTTTTTTGCTTTTGCAACACCAGAGGATTCAGTCCTTTTGGCCTACGGAGACCTTTCTGCTGATTAAGAAGGTCTCTGGGCTATCCATGCCTGAAAATCTTTTTTTTATTCATTCATAGCTGATGTTCCCCTGCAGGTTCTACAGTTGTCACCGTGACAGGCACCGAAGACCCTCTGGCCATCACTCCGAGTAGCCTTTGTAGCAATGGAAGCTTTGAACATGGCCTTTTCAGATTCCATGTTCCCGACCTCCCTGCAGGAAAAATCCTCTCAGGATTCCCACACATTTGCATAAATTCGAGCCTGTCATTGTCAGGTCCAAACTCCAAAAGAGTGACGCTCAGCAGGGAGCAGATGGTGAACTGTTATCAGTGGATAACTGCTGACCGCAAGCCAGGACATTGACATAGAGGGGAAGGAACACTTACAAACTCCTAAATGACACATCCTCTGCAGACTGTGGACTTAGGGAAAGCTTTCCCCTCTGGTTGTAGTCAAGACCACCCAAACCAAGACCAAGTCAAGACCAAGACTTTTAGGGGCTGAGACCAAGTCGAGACCAAGACAAAGGAAAGACAAGACCGAGTCAAGACCAAGACCAGTTCCCCACATTACATGACATACAACAAAATGTGGAACAAGATCATAGGTACTTCTTCTGAAAGAGCTGAAATCAACATAAGCATCGTAATCACAAGGGGTTGACAGTTGTTAACACATTTTTATTAGGGTTATTGGTTGAAGCAGTGGTCTCTAGACTGGTAGTGAGACCAAGGCCAGTCTTAAGTACTACAACACTACTTTTCCCCTCTCTCTGGCAAACCTGAAGTTGTTAAAGAGCTCCTCAGTGGCAACCGGCCAGCAGTGGGTGAGATTCTAAATTGCTAAAAGGTGAACAATGTTAGAACATTGTTGGACTGTTTTGGATTCATGTTCACTTAGTAAAACGGATAAGTTTAAAGCTGGACTCAAGGCTGTAGCTACAGTATGGCAACATTTACAGAGAGGAATGCAATCAAAGCTGCAAATTGTCTTTGCATGTGCTTCCCTTGGACCAGATAATCAGTCAAAATCTATGTTACGCTTAGGACACTCAGCTTTGTGTTTCAGTAAAACCAGATGATTTCAGCAATCCATAAACTCTCCATAACTCTTTAGCTGCTATAATGGACTGGATGTCTCTTCATTGGCATTGAAAATTAAGCATAGCAAGTATATTGGTCCACATGCCTCCTATGTCAAACCAATTTCTTGAAATCTTGGTGTTATGTGATCCTCATTTGAAAGTTCAGTCAATTAATTTTTTTAACTAAGACCATTACTTCTGACTTAGAATGCATCATTCAATTTTTTCATCTCTCAACTTCTGCAGTGCACTTTACTTCACTTGCCCGAGTCAAACTTCCCTGGCATGCCTACAGCTTGTATACAGCAGCCAGGTTTTTAACCAGGACTTTTCGTATACCACACACCACACTTATTTTAAACTCACAGCACTGGCTGCCAGTTAAGTTCAGGATAGATTTTTAATCACTCAAGGCACTACAAGACTTAACTCCTGCTACTAAGCCTTAACACCACAGAGTGGCCCCTTAGGTCTTCCAACCAAAGCCTTTTAGCTATACCTTGTGCCAAATGTAAAACAAAAGGTAACCATCCTTTTGCTGTCCTACCACCCAGGCTCTGGAATGATCTCCCTCCTCCCATTAGATCAGCTGAGCCTGTTGACTGTTTCAAAAAACATTTTAAAACCCACACACTTAGGTGAGCTTTTCGATAACTCCAAATGGTGCACTTTGGGCGGTGTCTGGCTGCTGAACATTTGCATTTGTAGATGGGCATATGTGTGTGACCTATTAAATGCTTTTCTCTGTATGACCCTTGTATGAACCTTGCTTTTTTATATTTATGCTTAATATTATGGACAGCACTTTGTAACCTGTGTCAAAAAAGGTGCTATATAAATAAAGTTTTACTTACTTACAAGGACTTAAGCTCTTTAAGGAGTCTCACTTGTGAATTAATGCAGTTAGATTAATTAAAAGTGCTTAATTAAGGCAATGAGGAGCTGGAGGGTGCCTGTGGACTGGTTGAGAGGAACTGATAACCTCTAACCCCACTCTCCAGTCTCAGCAGAATGGTCTGCCTAGCTGACCTCGCAAAGCAACTGGGGAACACACACACTGTTTCTAAAAAGTTACTCACTCCAGTTACAGCATACACTGTTTCTTACTGTACTTTCTTTTCCATTGCTGTTCTCATAGTAATATAGTGCATGTTCATGACGCTGTGTTAAACTGGCATGGTAAAACATTACCATGGAACACACCTGGTTCTCATAAAGCTGCTGTCATGCTTTCCACATCACTTAATTTAACCTTATGATGTTGTGTTGTCCCATGGGCAACAGGGGTCTGGTCATAGTATAACCCTCTATATGATAAAAAGAATTGGTTTGAGCAACTGTGATGACTTAGTTCTTTAACAGTTGTTTCTGTATGTAATGTCCATGGATGAAAAATAGCACAAAACCGAAGAAAACTCACACACAATCTCATCAGGTAAAGTGTACTCAGCAGTGAATGAATTATGAAAGACTGTAAAGATGATTATGAGAGCACTGAGCAGGCATTTGAGGGAGAAATGAGGTTATAGACCTCAGAAAAGTCAAAAATAGATGGTGTTAAGCTAAAGCTTTTTTCAAAATCAGCCTAACTGTATTTGAATAATTTCTAAACTGTATAGTTTTGTTCTTACTTGAATGGCTTTTTTGACAGTTTAGACAGTTATTTGTAAGTTAATATAGCTCAGCCTGGCCACCAAAATAAAAATCCACAAACTGATTGAAGCTCCCATTTAAAGATGCATAATAGCCAGCTTTCTGGGATATCGGGGCAGCTATGTGGATAAACATGCTGACTGGAGCTGGCCTGGGTGCAGCAGCTGGCCTGGCAGGTGAATTGCTTCACTGGAGCAAAATATAAATCTTTCTAAACACCAAAGCAGAAAGCAACAAAAATTGGCAGTGATACAGTATATGTATGTATAATATATGTATATGAATGAATTTTGCTTCTGTGTGTATATCTGTGTATGTATCCATGAATTTGTATGGACATATTTGGGGAGATGTCAATGTGTGTGTGTGTGTGTGTGTGTGTGTGTGTGTGTGTGTGTGTGTGTGTGTGTGTGTGTGTGTGTGTGTGTGTGTGTGTGTGTGTGTGAGAGAGAGAGAGGTCCAGGGTTTAGACTGTGAAAGCATCTGGCCATGCCGGACTGGCTGTGTGCTCCTGCTGTGGGTCAGTCAGGCTGACATGAAGTGCCTGTAGTGTGTATGCAGCTTGCTGGCTTAGGAGTGTTTATGTCTGTAATAGGCACTTAACCACACAAACCCACCAGGCAGCTAAAGAGAAACGCCAGAGGAGATGCTCAGTAGTGTTAACAGCAAGTTCTTCAAGTTTCACCTTCAACCGGGGGGGCATGGTGTTTTACTTACACACAGTGAATGAGCAGAGAGAGAGAGGCAAGGTGGGAGTGTGAGAGTGAAAAGGATGAGGGGTGGCGATTCATGATGTTTTTATTTATTCACAGATAGAAAAAAAAGAGAATGAGATGGGGGGTGGGTAAAGGGTGAGTGAGAAATGCTTATCCATCATTTGGTGAGCTGGAAGAGAGACTGGTGGGGGGAGAGAAAGCAGCATGATGGCTGGTGTCTGCACCGTAGTAGTGGGTTAATCTAGAGCAGAAAGGCGGTGCATGCTGCTCTGACAGGGAGAAAAAAGTTGGAGAATCCTGTGGAAAAGGACATTCTGATGGAAAACCCATGAAAAAAGCAACAGTAGAGAAGAAGAAAAACAAATGTGAGTGCTGCTGAGGACAAGAGGAGAGACAGAGAGGTATAGGGTTGGAAAAAGAGGGAGATCGAAAGAGGGGAGGGGGACGCAGGCAGACACAAGGAAGGAGAGGGAGGTGAAGAGAGCGGAAGAGGGAGGGAGGAAGGAGGTGTGATAGTGGGTGGGAGAGGAGGAGACAGTCTGGTGGATGGGCAAAAAGACAAAGGAAAAAGAGGAGAGTGAAAGGGATATGTCAGTGGACTGGTTAGGGATGAAGAAACTAACAAATGCAAAGAGATAAGACAGCCAAGGTCTCAGGAGAGGGATACAACAGTGAAATGTGGAGTAACACAGTGGTTTAGTGAGAGGTAAAGAGAAGGAAAGAAGAGGGGGGAGGAAGAGATTAAAGAAAAAAGCAGAGTGATAGACTGGCAGAGAAGAGGGAGGAGAGAAGAGCTGGATGAGAGAGGAGGGAGACCGTCTCATAGAGCGCATACAGCACGCGTGGAGCTGGTGTTAGAGCGACAGAGAGAGGGAGGGGAGGGAGGGTGGGAGGAGAAAGGGAAACAGAGGGAGGGGGTGAGGTATTTAAACACTGGAGCAGGACAGCACAGGCGAAGCTCTGAACTCCCTGAGAGTGAAGGTAGGACAGGGAGAGGAAGCAGAAGAACAGAGCTCTACAGTTTTCCTGACAGCCAAGCCCACACACGCACACACGTAAATATTGCACAAACAAACAAACACACACATACACACACACACACACACACACACACAGACGCACTCTCACGCACGCACTTTTGGACTTTGGACTCATCTGTGGACTCCAAAAGCTGTCCTCTGGAACTCTACCTGCACCGTCCTCGCTCCCACTCATCACTCTCCTCACCTCTTCACCCGCCACCACTCCCACAGTCCCTCGCTTGTTGAGGGCAGATGGCCATGGCGCGGGCCTCTCTCGGGGGTGCCTTAGGCTGTGCCCTGCTGGCCCTAGTCTTGGGGAGCAGCAGCATGGATTTCGGGGCGCCCCCTGCAAGCTTCTACCCCCGTTTCAACCCCTTCTTCTTCCTGTGCACCCACCATGGGGAGCTGGAAGGAGCCGGTGTGGCAGAAGGTGGGGGAGAGGTACTACTCACCCTCCAAATTTCGGGCAACCCTACCACCTACACCCCTGGACAGGAGTACCAAGGTGAGCACACCCCGTACGGTGTCCACTTGTTTTTGCTACATGTTGAAGAAAATGGGATCTGTTTTTTCTTTTTAAATCAATTTGTTAATATCGGTGTTGAATCACATATAAAAGAAAAGTATTTAGTCGATCTGATTGTTAATTTATATTAGTAGTATTTTAGAATAGTTTTCTGTTGTAAAAGAATTGCACTTTGAAATTGTACATGTTTCCATGATGAATAGACATTGCTGAATTGTGCTAAATTGTTGTTATGCGTGAGATACATTTTACATTAAAGAATATGTAGAAATATAAAAACACAACTTCATGATCAAGAATTCTACACACACGTGTGCCATGAATACATTTTCTTGCAGGTGTTTGCTTCACACATGAGTACGGCCATGGTGTGTGCATATGGGACTGTGCAGTTTGTGTGGGGTGGCTGTTGATGGAAACCAGCATTTATGTAACTGTAATAAGTAGTGATGCTGAGTGGGGCTCCTGTTCAGTGCCGTGAGCAGCTTTGGTGTTTTACTGAGCTGTGATCCTGATGCTCCATGTGTAGGTGGCTTCTCCACAGGGCAAACAGTGAGATCCCTCTAACTGAATGAGAGAGAGAGAGAGAGAGAGAGAGAGAGAGAGAAAGCAAACACTGTGAGTGCGAATGGACAAATGGAGAACCACAGAAAGAGATGTTCTCTCTGATAGAAATAAAGATTTAAAAATCAGTAAACCATGCACTGAGTGTGCATGGTTAATGTCCCCTTTCCCACACTGATGTGCTGACACCTAGTCCTGGAAAAAAGATCCCCTCTGACCTCCCACACAGTGTCATCATTGCTCAGTCACTCACTCTAACCATTTAACACTGAGGACAGTGACCCTCACAGGCCACCACAGACTGACTAAGGTCACATTCCCATGCAGCTATCTTCTTTTCTAAGTGGTGGATGTATACACGTATGTATATTAAACTATATTACTGATAATATCTTACTTCCTAAATATATACACATTCTGTGTACATTTTCCTGACTCTATCTTTGTTGTATTGCACCTAATTTTATATGGCATTGGATTTATTACGGTTCATCTGCATTCCATTATCACCGCAAATAAACCTCTTGATTTCAAAAAGGATATGTGCAGCAGAGTTTGTGTAATTGTATATAGAAAGAAAAGGATATGAGAAGGCCAGGAAAACAGAGCAGGAAAGGAGAGGAGTCTGGAAGAAGCAGCTTTATCCTCTGTCTGAAAATAACAGCCCGGATCAACCCTTCAGTCAAGCACCTTTTAACTGGGTCCGGGCTTGTAGGGAGAGCGGGTGGGGAGAGATTTGAATAACTAGCTGGTGGATGGGAGGGATAGAGCGCACGGAGAGGTTTAAATAATTAGCATTAGAAATGTGGTGGACTGGGAGGAGGGAGAGATTTAAATAGGGACAAGGCTGGGATCGGATAGAGTAGGGGGAGATTTAAATGACGATGAGAGGATTGAGCCGATAAGATACCAGCAGCGGGGCTTGCACGAGAATATGACAGGGTTCCAAGCTGCTCACTTTTTTTCTATGTCCCATGTTTTGGCACATAATGGCAGCTCATTGTTAAATTTCTGGGGTTTTGACTGAGTTTTCATGGGGAAGGAAGGATAAATGGCAAGTGAGCAAGTGCAACGTGGCTGACTATGTGCATAGTTGTGCAATCAGAAGCAATCACAGTCTCTCTTTTCCACCTCTTTCTCATCTTTGCAAACCTTTATGGTTACATTCATCCTTACATGTTCTTACCTTTGTCACAGCCAGGGTCATTGTGACAGGAACTGGGTGGTTTGAGGGCTGTATATACAGGTGTTAGATTGAGAGTGGACTTGTATCTGCTTGCTCTGCTGAATGCAGCATGAGAGAAAAAGACTGAAAGAGAAAAACACTAAATCACATCTTCTATTGGCGTGAAGGAAAGGGCATGGAAGCCTTTGTGCCATTTTTGTCCAATTCTGGGAATGAGCTGTTGTAGTTCAACATGCTTCTTTTATTTGGTTTGATCTCAATTGTTTCTCACTGCTTTTTATGTGTTCTCTGGGCTTTGGTTTTGGATTACATTTGGTTTAATCTTCTAAAAGCAACGTGTGATCAAACCTCTGAGAGAGCAGCATGTGGAAATGGTGGGCGGAAAGCATTAGAGATGCTGGCCATGTGGTTGATGAAGGGCTGTAGAAAAGAAAACTGAAGAAAGAGTGCAAAAGAGAGAGGTTGTTAGTGGAGGGAAGGAAAGTTGACCCTTTATAAAACAGGAGGTGAGTGTCTCAAAGAACCACCTCAGGATTTGGTGCTGAGCAAGAGGAAGATTCTGTGTGGACGATTTGCCGTACAGTAATTGGGTTTCTGACCTGACCTCCCTGCCTCTCGCTTCTCTGTTGCTTTTGGGTGATAAGACCAATGTGTGGGCAGCGTACTCTGTGTGTGTGTGTGTGTGTGTGTGTGTGTTTCTGTGTGTGTGTGTGTGTGTGTGTGTGTGTGTTGCAGACAAGATTATGGTGTTTAGCTATCAGAATGAAATAACGAAGAGAGGTTGCGTTACTCTCTGTGTGAAATGTTTGAGAGGGTGGGTGTATTGGCAGGGTCATAGTGGACAAAATGGAATACCGTGGACACTGCTGGGAAACAGAACGAGGAGAAAAGAAAGGATTTGTGAAGATTTGTGTGCTTGCATTCAGACTTTAGGGTCAATCCTTGTACAAGATAAATGGAGACCAAGTGTCACTCACACACATTCGCCCACATGCAGCCTTATCTTTCAGAGAGAGAGCGAAGCAAAAAGAAGTAAGGTCACACTGGGATTTGAGCCTGTCCTCTAAAAAATCAAACGACCCTTTTGAACCACTTTTGCTACACTCAGGAAGCAGTTCTTTATTTCAGTAATATCAAAGCACTTTTTTACATTTTGTCTGTAACCTCTTTTAACCCTGCTCTGGGAATGTCAGATGTTCACCATACTGCAACCGCATGTTTATAGGAAACAACATCAGAATACAACACCCGGATCCTTGTTTCTAAATCAGTCAGTCAGAGAGTGCTGTTTTTCATTCTTGTTTTTTTTTGTCCGCCTGCTTTGGAAGCATTACATGTTCATTTTCACAGATGAACAACAGCATTCAAGAAGGGACGATGATGCAGCAGTGGGAGAACAGGAAGAGGCATAAAAACTGTTTTAGTATCAGAAATCATGGCCTTTCCAGTAAAGCACATTGGATTTAAATCATGAGAAGAAGGAATATCGTTCTACTCTGTTATGCAGTATGATTAGAAAGCACAATGGAAACGATTGGTGAGAGAATTAAATGGCTGTGCGGTGTCCTCTGCAAGTCAATTGAAAATAGGTGGAAAAATGGAGGTGCATAAGCATAAATGGGGCCAGTGAGATTGATTGAGTGCCTTTGTGTGTCGAGGAATTTGTACCATTTTTTTGATTTTATCCTAGACTGTAAAGACGCGTTTGCACTTGTGATTAAAGCTACTCTTGTATTTATCATGACAGCGGTTTCAAGCACACTGCATATTTGTTTGTATATAACACAATGTTTCGTCTGGTATCAATTAGCCTGCCAGTTGTATGTTTATTCTATTTAAAAAGCTTAAGTGAGTGTTTGTATGTGTATTTGCATAGAGCTTAGGGTTTTGTGTGTGTTTCTACAAGCAGGGTTATTGATGTCAGTATAAAGCACTGAATGAGCCACTCACACAATCCCCTGCTGAGGCATACAGGTGCAGGTAGGCACCGTGCCTCTCCCTTTCACTACATTCATTGTTTCTACACACTGTTGAACACCAAACAATATTCAATGAAATTCAGCAGTGTGTCTCTACCACAGGGCGACAATAGAAAAATAGGAGGAGAAACAGTGGTGCTATAGGGAAAGTGACAGAGGGTAAAACAAGAGAACTTCTTAGAGAACTAGTTGACTGTACAGGCTAAAATGGCCATTGCTAATCTGTCAACAGTCTCTACAGAAGTCCCTGTTCCATGGATCTTTTCATGTGCAAATGATTGAAGAGGCCCAAGACACAATCAACATTTCAAGGAGATTTGGATGTTGCCGCTAAATGACATTCTTAATGGGAACTTGGAGATAAATTCATCCCCACAAAATGCCATCAGCTCTTCCCATGATAACCTATCAGATTAGACATTGTGAATTACTTCAGCAGCTCTCCTGCCAACCCCCAGAAAACAACTCAAAGTGCCTTGCAATGGGAAAGAGGCCATTATCTATCTGCAAAGTTGATTACTTGTCTTGGTTGGGGAGAGTTTATTCTATAAGTGTGCTGTTGACTGTGTGACTGATGTTGTTGTTGAGCAACAAGTCAGTCATGTTGAAGTGAAGGTCACAGACACGAGGCCCTGGTAAGGCTCTAGAAAATCAGATATTATCTTGCCATATAGCAGGTCATATCAGTAAAGCCACAGCAAGACATCATGGAAACACAGGGCCCATCTTTAAGTCTTCGCAAACATTTGCTGATGCCAAAAATCAGTCTGTTGTGATTTCAGCACCCCGTCGGATGTCAGACTCGCCTTCTGCAGCTCTTAACCTCTGACGGGGCCGTTGAGGGTCTGCTTTCTGACATCTGACCACCTCTTGTCAGTGCTGCATTGCTTGGAGCTCTGTTCCTTCAGCGTGATTAGATTTGGCTGGTATCCCTACTCTTCCTGTCCAACAGTCTAGTGCTCCTTTCGTCTCTGTTCAGCTTAACTGTGTGCATTTTATATTTATCTATTTAAAAGACTAGAATTTCTTACGGTGCAGCAAGCATTGGTCAGTGAACCATCAAAAGACTGGCCTAGTTTTCATGCAGACGTCCAGTTTAGGGGAACAGGGGCACTGAAAAGGAGGTAAGAGTGACGAACGAGAAGAGGGGATAGGGGCTAATGGTTTAATCGGGCTCTCTTGTGAGCAAAGGGAAAGCAACATGCAGATAGCACTAGCACTTTCAAGTGGTCCAAACCCGTGCATTCATTAGCTTTCCAGCTCTTCAGTCTCTCTACCTCCTGCTGCTTTGTCTGAATAGGTCACTTCACTGAGTAGAGAGAAGTGTGTCAAGTGTATTACTGTTTGTATGGGCTTACTGGGTGTGTTTGGGTGTTCCATCTTTGTGGACATTGAATGATGAACCATTTAAAGAGCATTGTATTCAATGAAATATGCCAGTTTCCTTTATATGAAGGAGCAGATGGGCGAGAAATGAGAATGGATATTCATTGGGAATCTTCCCTTTGTCACACATGCATGCTTGGCCATGCACACAACACTCAGCTCTTAGTGGGTGATCCATCATGACATAGAGACAGGTCAGATGTTCCGGTGGCTAAACACAAATGTCCTGATCAGTGGGCTATTACAATTCTTTGTGTCAATGTTACAACAGAATATGACATGATAACATGAACAGGAGGTGACTATTTTCCTCCTGTCAGGTGCTAAATGGCTGTGTCAAGTTGTTTTCACGGGAACATGCTATTATAACATATGTACAAAGCTGAGCCAGTGTGATATGTACAAACCTGACAATGTAATGATGATACAAAAAAGTGCAGTTTGCAAACTTGCAGCATTTGGTCTGCCTTTGTAATGTCTCATAAAGAGGCATTGAGCTGCAGCCCAGATGCCATCTATATGCTGCATTTCTGGAAAATTGATTTACTGCATCAGAGCATGGAGAATCACCTCAGTTAATAGTGACATTGTTAGCCTTTGCCAGGCTGATGCCAGAGCGATGCCAGCATGGTGCCAGGTGGTAGAAAGAGCTAAAAATGAAGGCAGAGAGTGGATCCCTGCCAGGCAGAGGTGTGTGCCTGCGCCAGTCTTATCTGGGCAAGCGGCAAACAAGCTCTTCCATATTTTATTTTCAATTTCCTAAACGGATTCATTTTCCAGCCAAAACAAGAAAGCTCTTAACAAGCAAATGTGAGTTGTGTTTTCAGTAACTTTCATGAGTGGGTAGACGAGTGGGCGTAAGTATTTTCAGGATGTTGGAGTGTGTGCTTGCCTTTTGGGGGTTTGCCTGATTTGGAGTGCCTCTCTGTTGATAATTCAGATGCTGTGTGTGCAGATGCTAGGCTCCTGCTGTCCTAGTATGTACTTACTTGCTGTGTTTCCCTTGTGTCCATTTTTGGTGTCTAGAGGTTTAAGTTTTAGGCAGCAGAAGCAGCAACAGATTACAGTCCTGTCACGACTAGCAACATGTAAACAAAAGACAAAAGCAGTGACATTATGAGTTTTGCCACACTCAAAGCACCAAGGATTTGGTAGCATTCTTGTTGGTTACTTACTCACATTCCTATTGTTGCTGAAGATTATGTTTGATGAGGAATGCTGTATTCCAGTCATTCTGTATATATCAGTCTCTATAGTGAAAAAGAGAACACTAGCTTACAGAGCCCACACAACATACTCTAGACCCTGAGGGTGTGAGGATGAATCTCAGCCATGCTGTATTTACTGCCTAAGTTTTCCAATAGAAAACACAAGGGACCCACCCGTCTACAGTCTATTTAAATTATTTTTTATTGGCACATTATAGTTTCCCCCTCTTCCTCTCCATCTGCTTCTTTGATGTTCACTTTCAACTTAAACACAGGTTGTAAACATAATTACAGCATTTTTTCATCTCAGAAAGCTCAAATACCAGGTCTGCATGTGACATTAAGAGCTCTGTGTCTATGCAAACTCATGCTAATGTCCCCATCCCAATCTACCTCATAACAATGGACCAGTGTTCATTCTCCTTAAGGAGTACCAAGTGGTTCTAAGCCGGATTTTGAAAAGTGATGGATCCTTTTTAAACCTTTCTTCCCTCCTCCCCATCCTTCGTGCTGGACGTGTTGTTCTCATGGGGTGGTTTCCCAGCCGCTGTTGATTAGCGTGTCAGCTTTGCCGATGGCCTCTTCCTTTTAGAGAATGGAGCTCCTGTTGGAGGATTGTGTACCTCCTCCTCCTTTTTCTCCTCCTCTTGCTCTGGATCCTCCTCCTGGCGGCTTCATTGAGAGATCTGTAATCCCTGCTTGGGGGGCAGTGTGTCGTCTGTGCTGATAGCATTCAGAGGGCCTTGTAGCGCTCCAATGGACCCACTACAGAGGAGGCGGCATGGTACAACTGGCTGGGTACTGGGCACATGGCGCGTGGCACAGGCGGATTAGCCCCAGCTCTACCCCCCATTCAGCACCAGCCTCCTTCAAACAACCAGGCTCCCTCTGCCTACAGAGACACGGCAGGCTGGCAGAGGCAGATTACACATCCGCGTATAGGCACAAGCTCACACATACTCCAGCCTAAAGTGACAGCACGGGTGAGGGGGTTAGTGTTTGCAGAGCACCTGAAAATACTTCATTCCCCTAATGCTCTGTTGTGAAATCCCACATATCAAACCTCATACCTCCAACCCCCACAGGCCTATGTGTCATCAGTGAGCTCTGACTAAGGATTAAACCATCCACAGAGATTCTCCCAGTAGACCACAATAAAGATTGGTGCATATTTCTTGCTGTTAGGATTTATCAGGAATATTTCTGAATGGCAATCTTACATTTGCCTTTTTATATTACCAAATGTATTTGTGTATTAAATGATCATTGAGAGAAAAAAAAAACTCTTCAAAATCAGTCCTCATAGATAACAGGCCCTTAGAAACAGGTTATTAATGAATACATTTTTTAGATAAAAAAAATAGCAAGGAGTACCCAGACGAGTTGCATGTCTTACACCTCAGTGGATCAGATGTGTCTTGCTTGTCAGGGAGTCTGTGATTAGCAACTGAAACTTCCTGCCTTGCTGTACTCTAGGGAGACGGACTGTGTCCATCTAATGTAAAGGACATTATTCCTCTCTCTTTGGCTGATTTCTGTCTTCTGCTTCACTTTCTGTGATGTGTATGGAGCTGGGAAAATGTTTTTGTCACTTGTCGCTCAGTGCTCACTTTCACAGAGACCAAGAATTTGAAATGAGACCAGCTCTTAATCACACCTTAGCATTTACTTCAGCCCCCTCTGGAGATAGCAGTCATGCCAGTGGCAATAAATAGTCATGTTTATTTATTGTATCGTTTTTTGATCTCTCTGTGAAATTGTTGGTTACAATGTTTTTGATAAGTCACATGTGAGGAAGAGTAAATATCAGGAAAATACCTTTTGTTTAGATGAAGGTGCTTAGGAGTCACAATTGGAGCAGACATGATTCAGAAGTACTAAAAAGTAATTAAAGGTCATAATATGCTTTTTTGGCTAGTGTGGCACCGGTGGAAAAACACAAGAGCTGCTGCACATACAATGACAAGACGCCCTGCTATGTCTCCTCACCCCCACCCTCCCTACCAAAAGTTAGACAGTCAATCCACATAAAGTTGTTACCATGATGTAGAGACAGTACAGTTAAAATGTTACGTATGAAAGATCAATTTGTTAAAAATGAATTACTTACTGCTTTGAAACTCTTGCTCCAAGATAGGTAGCTTAGCTGGTTTGGCAACATGTACAGCTGAACCAGCTTGTCAGGACCCGCCCTACTTGGCTTCTGATTGGGTAGTAGTCCTTAACTAGGCACTGTGCATGTGCAACTCCCAACAAAGATCCTATATGATGATGGGTGAAAAGAGGAGCTGCAGCAATGTGCAGTATGACAAAAAACATGATGTTTTTGAAAATTAAACCATGTAAACCTGTTCTGGTACAACCCCTAAATAGAATTATGAACCTGAAAATGAGCATATATGACCACCTGAGAAAACCTAAGTGCAGGGAAATGTATGGGCGGAGACCGTGTACTTAGGTTGTTAATAAGGCCAGGCCATAGTTAAAACAGGTGGACTACTACACCACAGATGTACGAACTGTGGTGATCAAATTTAAATGCAGCAAGTTTTGGTTACAAACGCACCAAATACCAATACGGCTGTCTTAGCGCAGACTTCAGCAGAGGAGACAAAGTGACAGAGTCATTGAGTGATTCCTGCTATCGAGTGAAAGCAGAGGTCTGAGGTAGAGGTTAAGATAGAGGTGTGGATGAGAGAGGGGAGATGGAGAGAGCGCAACAGCATTAATTACAGCAATGAGTGCCTTCTTACCAAGCTGAGCCAGTGTGATTAAGACTGGATGTCAAGGGAAATGCTCCCCATTGATCCACTACCAGTAGAGACCATCTAGTCTTTCATTACTGCAACCAGCTTGTTAATTAGAAATCAATCTTTCCCCTCTGCTCTATGACACTCCCCCCATCCACACCACTGTGCCACTCTCCTTCCACCCAAACATTCATACCCAAAAGCTATGGAGAAATGTCAGACTTTGACTAATGTCAGTACTTTTTCACTTAGTTGGCCATAATCTGTCATTTTCACGCCAAGAAAGAGCATGGAGAGGAGAGAAAAATAGCGAGGCACAATATCCTGCCTTCCTTTCCAGCTCCCAGAACATCTTTCAATCCTTAAAGAATATGCCAAACTTCAGGATTGCTTTGACAACTACATTCACTAGCTAAATAACAATTATCATGTTGTTTGTCTACTACAGCAATTGTGTAATTTATAGATCAGTGAGAGACCTGTAAATATTTTTGTGGAAAACTAAAAGGGACCACATGTGGCATGACCCAAGAATAATTTATCTTTAAATGAAGCCCATTTTATATCAGTTGCATAGTTTTTTGAATAGATAACGCTTCATTTGGATGGGTCGACCTATTGACACGTTATATGTAATGTACTCTTCTGAATGAAATAAGCAACATCTGTTAAAAAAACAAAACAAAACAAAAACCTACAAAATACTTTTTTGTTCTACATTGTACCTGCTTTTTTATGTTGGGTTGTATTGTATATAGTCTCTTAACTAGTTAAAAAAAGATCAAGTGCTGTAATCATGAAATATTGCGTAAGCAGGAAGGAGAGGAAAAAGATGGTGTGGAAGAGATGCTGAAAAGGACTGACAGAGCAGGGATGTAAAGTGAATCTCTGTGTAAAGTGACAGTTCCATTATTCATATTAGAGCTATTATACTGTATCTGTATCTGTGATAGTGTGAATGTGGTTGGGACTGCTGCCAGTCTGGAGTACTGCAGACCGACTGAGTCTTACATTGTTACACTCTGTTTGTATGCGTTCTCATGTGGACATATATGTGCTACCTAAACAACACAAAAGATCAATTGCCAATGACTCCCACAACATACATAAGACCAATCTCCAAAATTATACAATTACATTATAATTACTGTACTTTGCCAAAAACAGAGACAGACATGATGTTAAACAAGTTGTTATGTTTAGGCAACAAAACTACTCAGAAAAGAAAAGATCACGGTTTGGGTTAAAATTAAGCATGTTCCGTTACAACGTAAGTCACATCCTTAGTTTCACTCATGATTTGTTTTGACCCATCCATCCATCCACCAACTCCCTTTTACTTTTTGGTGTGCTAGGACTTTTTCTTGCACACTGGCACATCTCAAAAGCTGCTGGTACTCTTTTCTGCCCTCTCCAGGAGGCACTACATTACGCTTACCTGTTTCCATTCTTGACTGCCTGCTTGTCTCTAACCAGAATTACATAAACCTTACAAAGCCTGGCTTCAAAAGAGAATACAATCAGTCAGATGATTACACAACAGAGCTTCGGAAGTAAAATCCTACCTGATCATTTGTGTGACACACTAAAAGTAGAGAGAGGAGAAAGTGTGCAGGGAATTCACCAGTAAAACAAGAAACTAAGGGTAACCTTATTGGATGCATTTTATTGTAACATATTCAAACATTCAACATTTCAAACAACAGTCAATGTGCCCGTCAGTGCCATGTTTCGTGAACCAGCCATTCACAATCAGGATGTGGCAGAACATTAAAAAAAAAGGTTGACGTGCAACTGTAAACTTTCAAATGTTGAACTCATTGTTATGCATGAATGGTTGTTGTTTATTCATGCTAATTTCCATTCTTTTTGTGTGAGGCCTATAGAGGCCACAACTGTATTAAGTAAAACTCACAGATTTGTTTAAAATCCATGCACACTGTATGTAAGAAAAACAGACTTGTTTTTGAAACACTAATCACAATTGCTGTTCAACATAAAGTGAGTACCTTGTCGTTTACTTTTCATGAGTCTCAAACAGTTCAAAAGTCCAGGTTGATACTCTGATAAAAACTGCAGTTTGAAGTGTCAGCCCGTGAGAATGGTTAAGAGGAGGGCAGGTTCACCTGGTGCTAACTTACTTACTTATTCTCTTTCATCTTAGAAGGCTTAGTGAGCCTGGAATATGCAATGCTGGAAATACAGGGATGAAAATTCAGCAAAAAACAAACAGTCGGGCTGTTTTTTGGAACTATGAACTACAATATAAAATATGAAGTATTTACTTTTTAGGGCTATTTCATCTCTGTTGGAAACCATTCCGTAGAAGCACCGTGAGTCATTTTAATAAAACATGACTGAGTGGCTCAAAGACATTGATAGTTATTAAGTTTGGTTTATTCGTCGCCTTGTAAGTGAGGAGTGGTGTATTTTGTGTCACCAAAACACAGTGGTGTTGCTGTGAAGAAGGATATTCCCGCCTTTGCTTGCCATGTTAAAGAACTGCTTTCTTCAGTTCAGAATGATGTGGGCGTTGAGTTTTTTGTTCAAAGGATATGGCTTCTGTGGCTGGGTTCGTCAAAATGGACAGAACGTTGTCACATTTTTGACATTCTGTCCCTAAATGTCTGTGCATAGCCCTGCTCTTCCTTGTCCAAAGGCTTATGGCCTTGCTTTGACAGATGCTTTCCGGTCATGCTTGCTCAGTTTTGAAGCATTTCTTTTTATTTATGGTGGGCCATTTGGGGTTTTTGGAGGTAGGGGGACAGACCAGCTGTGGGAAAGAGATGGAGGTCATTTAGGCTAAGTAGCCTGGTATCCCTATGAGGGACATAGCAGGCACTGAGGTGATATAGGCTGTGGTTGACAGCTTAGCCCTCATTACCTCCTTCCTGTTTCCTGTCAAGGCACCTCCCAATGGAGCAGGTGAAATGGAAAGGGAGTTATGCAACAGTATTGGTCTATGGCCAATGTCTGCATTTTGTCTTTGTCCTTTCACAGCTGGCTTGCATGTTGGCTCACTAAGTTTGCTCAGACCACTTTTGGAGACTGGACACCGGTGAGTTAGTTTGTAGGTTTCTGTGCAAGTAGATTAACACATGATGTGTCTCCTTACATATTTGTGTTTAGTGGATATGTTGAATATCCAATATAAATTGGCATACAGTGTATTCATATATAGCATTTTTTGGTGTGTGTCTTGCTGTGTCCTGTGTAAGGAGATGTGGTTTGGGTCTTATCCCACTTTTTGAGGCTGACTGGGTTTTTGGTGTTTTCCTACATTTCTTGGAGTTTCTCTCTGGAAGGCTAAGCTGTACGCAGTGGCAATGTTCCTCTATAATGTGCATTCATTTATATTAAGATTGTTTATATTTGTAGTTGATGGTTCTAACATTAAACATCTTGGCTTGGTGTGTTAGCATGTTCACTATGGCTCTGCTAAGCAAAGGAAGATGCTTTGCTTGTCATGGCTGGATGGCTGAAGTCTTTTCTCTGCAGAACACATGGTGTTGATCATAAGGACAGCTCATTCTCCAGTTCTGGCAGTCACCAAGCGACAGAGGGAAAGAATCATGGTGTTCCTCAACCCTATTACAATATAACCCTTTACAGCAACCACCAATTATTTAGCTTAGGATCGTCTGTCCACTGCAGATGCATTATTATCACAACCTGGAGTAATTAGTATAAATTAGTGTTTTGGTATGATATTATAACATTAAATAAAAATTTTAATGTTGTTATAATATTTATAGGTTACACTTCATTTCTAACAATTTAACACCTTATTAGTTGACATCCAACAATTTCACTGTTTCACAAACAATGCCGTTTTCTGACATTACTGTCGTTAAGGTTTTGTTAAAAAACATCTTGATTAGGGCTAGTGTATTCATTATAATATAGTAAAATAATTAGTATACAATATAACCTACCCTTAATATAATATTAACACCCCCTTCCATTTTAAATATTTTTTGTTGGTTTTTCGATGCCCCTCGTACCGGGGACAGCGCGCGATTTTTAAAATGACTTACTTTGGCTGTTTTCGGCGTTTTAAGTCCAAAATCAGATGATTTGTTGCTCGAAATATTGCGCAATATGGCGAAGTATTGTGCAATAACTGGGAGCTGTGCCTGCCCACTCTCGCCTTATTCTGCAGAGAAGGAGAAGTGCCGATTTGGAACACTGTCTTTTTCGCGGTCTGGTGGCCAACCCCTAAGAGCTTCATAGACATCCAGGATATCAAATGAAAGGTCTTTACATGCCTGTAAAGCATGGGAGCGCTTTTGGTTACAGGAATGTTGATGAATGGTCACTGTTTTTATCAATATTTCAATGTTATGTTATTTGTAACGTGGTTGAATGGACATAAATAGTATTTTAAAGATAAGTCCCAATAAAAGTCAACATTTAAACATAAATATTGCTAAAATATGGCCACTCACCTGGTATATTTTGAAAATACTGTATGAAAACTATTTTTATTTTAGCTTATTTTAATCAGATTAACAGTTACAATTGCATACCAGGTGTATTAAATATTCAGTTGCATTATAATCTATCTTTTGATGTTTTTGATGGTTCATTACATTAAACATATAGACTTTTTTTACCAGGCAAGGATGAAAAATATATTTTTCTTTGTTGCATCTCAATTTAGTCTGTAATGATAAAATAAATATATTAATTTACAATGGATTTATATTCCTTAGCTTCTGAACTTTCAAAGGAGACCAGAACTATGCATCTAGGCCAAATGGTTGTGGAGTTATTCCTGATTCATGTAATTATAGGTGTTTTTCCTGGAAATAGGGGTAGAGGTCTACAATGGTGCCCAGTCTCTAATTTGTTAATACTAAATACTAACTCATCAATAATCATTCTCAATCATGCATAATAACAAGTTTAACATTTCAAAAATTTGCAATAACACGTAAATGTTTTTTTAAATGTTCTGCCCCATCCAGGGCGTGATTGGTCAGTTCACAAAAAAATGAGAATGATTAGCATAAAGTTGAACATGAACAATGCACCTGACAGTTGTATAATTACAGTAAGTCATCTAGCCGGGGTTCTTTTTTTTCTCCCTACTCTGTCTCTGCTGACAAAGAAAAGCAGGCAGGTGAGAACAGGAACAGGTGAGTATAACGTGTCCCCTGGATAGTTTATTTAGGGCCATATGAATCACCCAGAGAACCTGATAAGGAGAGGGCAGGAAAGAGTACCTGCAGCTTGAGAGAAGTTCCCTTGCGCAAAAAAGGAGTCATGGTAACCCAAAGAGTAAAATGCAGTAGTGCCGGTACTGCATACCGTTGAGTACCGGCCTTGTTCAAGCACTGATCAAAAGCCATTTAGAGTCTCATAGCAGAGATCTGTACTTAGATGGGATGTGTTGCTTTTTGAGGCCTCTGTTCAATGAATCAATGAATAATGTTAAAAGCCCAGAGAGATGATGTGCTATCAAAGCCAATCTCAGGTAAAGAGAATAGCCTTTGAGTTGTCACATCATGATCTGGATCTTCTGAACATGCAATGCAACTATGAAGAAATGGTCTGTCATAACTGATTTGGCTTTGTTGATTAGTGGATAAGCCTTCCCAGTGGGGTTGTATCTTCCTTGTAAGTCAAATGTCAACCTTTGGGCAAATCATATAGTACATTGTGTGCAGAATGATATGACTTGTAGATTATGTGTGATTTCATGTAAATAGTGCAACTCCAGAAATCAAAACAAAAGCAAATAAATATATCTAGAGCATAAAAATTCAAATCCTAAATTCTGGTGACTATGGAATCATGGGAAGATATAAACTGAGGCTTCTTGTTTTCATATTAACTTACACACCTGAGCTTGCTCTTGTTCCAGCATGTGATACACAGGCTCATGTAAAAAGAAACACGCATACATTACATCGTATGAGAACAGCACAATAAAGTGTGATTCTGAAGCAGATTATGTGTGAGGAACAGGATGTGTGTGACAGAACTGCCTCTTCACTCCTGTTTTTCTCCACTGCTGTTGCAGGGGTGAAGCCAAGTTAGGCAGACAGGAAGGCTTCAACTCCCCTCCTTGGTAAACAGAGTAGAACCTCAACAGAGAAAACTGGACCAAGAACAACACATTATAATCCCAGTGATCATAAAAGGACCTGTAATGCCCAAAAGATGAATTGCTTTCATTCAGCCCTTTGCAAAAATGTGGGAGATGTTGTAGTTAAGCAGACCTGTAGAAGATTTGTGGCTGATAGGTTGCCTGTGATAGTGTTTCACGGCAGCAGATGGCAATGCCAGCAGGCCAGGATGGTGCCAGAAGGTTACGCAATGGAATGATGCCTCTTAGACCTGACTGGAACACTGCATGACACATACATGTGCAGCAATACACTTCCCACACATTTTCACTTCTTCTGAAAATGTAGAGTGACTTTCATACTTACGAGATTCAGTTTGTCTGCATCTCTTGAACTTGTGGTCAGTTTTAAGGGCCTGTCTTTTCCTTCATTATCAGAGGAAATAGAAGCTTATCCTTCATGGCGTCACGCTCAGGTGACTGACAGTTTGAACCATTTCAGGAAGCTCAGAGATAAGTGGCACCCCGACACTGGCATGGCCATGGAAACAGATGGAACTATAGCTTCCCCATGGTCTGGCCTCCATTTCCTGGTCCTCTCTGGGGCACGTGTGTCTGCCAGTAGGATATGGGTCAGATGGTCGGCTATCTTTATCCAGATTGTTGCCAGGAAAACCTCCATTCATTTGGAAACAAAAAGGGCGTCCTCCTGGTTGACTTGGGAAAAAATGGGGATTTCATTGATTCTGTTATTATCTCTTTTGAGGTGTCCTGCATTTCAAATAAGCTGTTTTTGCTGGTACTACTTTATACTGCAATCATGCAACAGCACAGACTGTGATATTTTCTGTCTGTGGTATAAGTGGGTGTTAACAAATCAAATCTTGTCAGAACCTCAGTGTGTAGCTGTGTCTTTACATTCTTAGAGAGTTTATAAATGTTTTTCCGAGACTTGTTTAAGTAAAGTAAAGGATATGAATGCAGGTGGGGTAAAGTCTGGCTGGTGAGGGGTGAGGGGGGGGTTTGTTCAGAAAGGAGCTGTTCAAACCATGCCAACCAAGGGGGGACTTAACGCAAGTGGACTAGGCTGCATTGTAAATCAGGTCTTCTCTCAGACCTCCCAGACTTCCAGCTCCAGTCTAATCCCTCACCACGCTGTTTTCTAAAAATGAGCTCATGCCACCAAACATTGCCAACCACAGTGCCGACCATACTTTTCTGTACCTTAAGGAGACATTACTATTGCTTTCAGGATGCCACTGGGCCCTATTTTTGTGTCCCTAATATGATTGCTGACCCAGCACGCAGTGAGCACCACAATGGTCTGTTTTTCACTACTTAATAGAACCTGCTTCTTTTGCAAGGAATCGACCAAAAACACATTTCAATCATGGCAGCATCCTGCACTGCTTGTACTATAAATAAAGAAACAACCAGAAAAAAATCTCTGTTAGGTGCATTAATTTCTAAAGGCAACTGCGCACCTCTTTGGGACTAGCGTAAAACAATGTGCTGGTATCTTCTTCTATCGTCTTCTTCTAGTACCTTTTGTGTAACCTATGTTAAAGATGTTTTCAGAACTTTCAGGATAAGGTCGACGTAAGACGTACAGGTAAAACCAGGAGGTACTGCAATCCTGTTGTTTTTGAATGCCAGGTGGTCAGAAGAAGCAGAAATATTAATCAAACAAATTCAGTAACAAGTAACATAATGTTATGCACATGGAAACAAAAAATTGACTTTCCAATTGACTGGCATTTACTTGTGGGCTTATTTTTGTAGAATATATATGAATTTACTTTTTCCATTACTGATTAGCTATGACTGTTTATTGTTACATTGTTATTGTATTATTATGTTTAAGTGTGCTGTGTGTGTCTGCTTGAGGTCTGAGAGACTTGTCAGGAAACCCAGTGTTGTGTTTGTGAATGTGTGTTTTGTTGCGTTGTGTGGTTTGCTGGTACTTTGTGCCTTAACATCACTCCTGGTGGATCCAGAGAGGTAAAGAAAGCCCCAGGCCCATCAATAGTTGAGCAGGAGCACGGTTGTGTGTGTCTGTAATGAGGCATACCACATCGCATCATCAATATTACATGCTGGCTTAGGGCTGAGGGATGTGCTGGTGTGTTCAAGTGTAAAGTATGAGCGTGCGCATGTGGGTGCAAGTGCTATGCATACAGTGTTTTGCATACAGTGTGCAAGTGCATTGCATAAAGTGCACCCAACTTAGGTTTTGTTTTGCAAGACCTAAGTTGGGTGCACTTTCAATTGCATTCGCCAGACTTGTCCAGAAGTATGTAGATGTCCTGATGTAGAGTTAGCGGGGAAGGATCAAGAGCAAAGTGTGCCTGTAGGTCAGGAGCCACGGTCCATCTGACTGCTAGAGAGAGCTGTGGTTCCTGAAGATGAACAGCTGCATCCCCCACATATTAGTCTGCCACCACCCAACCCATCCCCCATAATTAACCAATCAAAATTGACACAGTGAACATACAATAATATATATCCACATAATTAAAATATTTCTGTGCATTGATGTATATTAAATTCCGCATCATTTCCAGAATGCCTTATTTTAAAGATATACTGCATTTTGTTATTATAAACAGTCTCTTGTTATTTGAAATGGCCTGTAATGCAGTTTTATGCACGTATTTATCTAGAAAAATGCATAGTTTCATAGCCTCTTTTAAGTCTTATGGTTGGTTAAGACTAATATTCAGTCCAGATGTTTGGATGAACTGTGCAGGCCACTTGGTGTGTTTACACATCAACAAATCACACACATGGGTGTACACACACATGCTCACACACACACAGAACCTGCTAATGTGTTGGATGAGAGTGTTGGTAATAAAGTTCACCCCCATTCCCGCCTCATGGGTTCTCATTCCCCCCAGCCAAGTGAACAGTACTCAGAAATGAAGTATGGACAAGAATTTTAAGGGCTATCATCAAAGGCCGCCAGTCTCCTCCTTTAGATGTGTGTAGTTGTGTGTGTGTGTGTGCGTGTGTGATTGTGATTGTGTACATTTGTGTGTGAGTGTGTGTGTGTGTGTGTGTGTGTGTGTGAAGCACCCCCACAGGTGATTGGATCTGATCTGATCTGAACTGACCCGATTGGCTCATTAGTCTGTTGCGTTGCACAGGCAAGTGAGAAAGGGATGTCTAAATAATTTAGATTTTACATTTGTATTGATCAGGCAGTGCGTCTCTCTATGGGCCACTCCGCTACTACCTTTCTCTCCATGCTTATTCGCCCCTGTTCTGTTTTTTCGATTGTAACCTTGTGCCCCTAGCTTTGCCGATCCTCCAATCTTTCTTCCCTCAACCTCCACATCAAACAGAGTGCAGGCACACTGCTGCGAGAAAGCAGAAAACGCATGAGAAGGCAGTAGATGGGGAAAGTGCTGGAGAGAGCATTTTTTACCATGATTCCTCAGATGGGAGTGAGGCTGAGGGGGAGAGACTGAAAGAAAGGTATAAGCAGTGGATAAAGAGAGAAATAGCAAGGTGGAGGTAGAAAAAATCTTTTGTGTATGTGTGTGTGTGTAGTCCCTACACAAGTGTCTGTGGAGAATAATGGAGTGTGTGTAACCTTGGTGATGCAGGTCAGTGGAAATGCAGAAATGAGCGTACTGTGTGTACGGGGGCTGGTGAGGCCTGGTCCAACTTAGTGCATTAAACCCAGTCCATTACTCCATTAAATACTGCATCATGCCACAGCCTTGGATCAATACAACATAACATAAACACTTATAACCTGTCTCAGCACACGCTGGAATGGATTTGTTGAAAGGGGTAATGTATTCTGCGAAGCAAAAATAGCATAAAATAGGAGCACATGTGCTCAGTATGAACATGATGATTGGTTGTTTGAATGAGAAGGCCTTTTCCCTGCGTTGTGTTGGTATTGCAGTGTTAAAGGTGTGCTGAGCAACATGGATTGAATATGATAATGATTCTGTTGCCAAGCAAAATATCTGCCTTTCTCACAATATGGCTTCTTGTACATGATTTACATGCTGAGAGAATTCGGTAGTGCTCACAGCTGACAAGAAAAAGGAATACAGAAAAATTACTTGTTGCTCATAGGGTGTTATTAGAGCCATTCACACAAAAGAGAAATGTTTGCAAAATATTTTGAAGTATCTTACGTTTTACATTGTTAGTCAATTATGATGAAGCGATGGAGCAAAGAGCACTGTAGTTTGACTAATGTTAATGTGGTTCCATCTACAGATAGAGAAACCAAGCTGTAGTTGATGCAGGTTTATCCTGTTTACCCTCTTACCATGTTTAATTTTGTGTTTTTCTTTGCAAGTTTTTCAGTAGATGATTGAAACAAAAAACATAGAATGCATAGTTAATAATGAAGTGTATTTAAGTCTCAACTATGAACTCGGATCCCATTGCTTAAGTGCACATTTTTAAAAAAGATTCAGGCAGAGCAGCCTTAACAAACATGCTATTTACTGTTTACTGTAATGGTGCGCAGATCATGTTAAATACAGCATTTGTGCCTTAGCAGGATTTCTGTGTAAAAAAGCGGTGACAGGAGAAGAGAGGAGGAAATGTCTGGATATAATAAAAACAGTTGTGGGATGAATTATTGAGGCTTTGATATGGAGGGGAGATGAGGAGGAGAGAGATGGGCTGAACTGTGCTCTTAAGTCAGGGTGTTGCATATCCAATATACACAGATACATGCAGAACAAAGACACACACATGCTCGGTGCCTTGTGTGAGGACATGTTAATGGAGTCACCCAGACAGACATGCAGGGAGACTGGGCTACACAGGAGTCTGCTCTGCCCAGATTCCCAGATCGAAACACACCAAACCCAGAAGAATGAACGCCTCAAGACCAAACTTCACATGTTGGTATTCTTACTAAAAACACACCAACCCCGCGGGTGTCTCCTCCTTTTCCGATTCACGTTTCCCCTAAAAAACCGGGGGGGTTCCAGGGTGAGGATATAACACTGTCTGTATTTTTCCCCACTGCAAAGGATTTTATTCCTGTGTGTAAAAGTGTATTTTTTGGTTGTGTGTTCTCCTTTGAGCCACAGACCATTCCCTGGTGCTGTGATCTGTCTGGCTGGAAGCAGTCCAGTGGCTGAGCTCTTTTCCTCCAGTGATGTAGCTGACTCTGTGGTCCCGTCACTCAGAGCCTTTGTTTACTGGGTAGATCAATAGTTAACTTGCTGCCGGATACACTAAGCTGTAGATCTGTACAGCTGGATAATAGACCGCTGGCAGTTTTTGCTCTTGTGCTGTTTGTAGTGACCGGTGATGAATAGAGCCTTAAGGCTATCAGGGTTACAACCAATTACCTCATCAGTCTCTTCTAACATGGTTGTCAATAGGGACACGCTTGTTTTAGAGGACTGTGATTTGTTCAGGATGATTTAGATTGCATTCTTGAGAAAAGTGACGTGAGGCTCCATTGAGCAGACTCCTGTTTGCATGACTTTGTATATCTGTATGTGTGTGTGACAGACAACATTGCTGCTTTTGCTTAAACACCTGCTTGCACATCTGTTAACACGCCCTCTCCTCTCCTCCTGCAGGGCGTTTGGTTTCATTAGCCTCGCAGTTAATGGTCACTCTACATTTCCATTTGTTAACACCTGTGCTCTGTGCTCATTAGCAGTTGTAAAGGAGCTGTAGTGGTTTTACACTTCCAGACTTCCTGTCCACACGCATGTACATCACACCCACTAATTATCTGTGTAGCTTGCAATTGAAGCGTGAACACAACTTCGTACTTGCAATCACTGACACCTTATCAGCGGTAAATTACAGTTTATCTTTCAGTCCTTTTGTGACTTATTAATAAAAGGGATGACATATTACATTCCATAATTTATAGTTTAAAACAATTTCTGGTTTGCATTAGTGCTTTGTGACAAAACTAAATGGATGTTGAATTACAACCACCAATATTAAACATCTTCCTTTTTTCTGTCTCTTCAGTAACCATCTCTACCAGTGTATCCTTTGATGGTCTGCTGGTGACTGGCCTCTACACCTCCACACCAGTCCAGTCGGCTCCCATCCCTGCTCCAGCTGCCTTTGGCTTTGGTGAGTCTTCCTAAGATACCACTGTAGGCCGTTTAGAGTTGCTTGTTCACCCACGCTCCTCGTGCCAATACGAGCTCTTCTTTAAATGCTTAGCTTAACTTGCCTTTTAGCACAAAGAATCTCTGAGATACTCCAGATACTTTCTCAGTGCTTGGACTATGTATGTACAGTAAGCACAGCCCAGCTCAGTGATCCACATCCGTTCCCAGAATAAGACCACTTCCGCACTCTGGTTGTGACAGGCCGTGATGGATGAGGAGTCAGGATGATGTAGCCCTGGGTTCAGCCAGATGCATTTTCTCTGTTGCTTGAGAGAAAAAAAACCGAAAACTGAATATGAGATGAGGAAAGGAAATTGGAGAACAAAGCAGAAAAACTATGTGAAGTCTCTGAGAGACAAAACGTTTCCTTAACATTATCAGCATTTCTTTCTTTGCCCAGTGTACATGTTAACTGTGGGTTATATCTAAACTTAGTCATTTCTGTGAATTTACAGTGTTTTACTCTTATTCCATATACTGCTTGATATAAATTTAAATTTAGTCTTGGAATTGTTTTCACAAGTTAACCATTTTCTGGACACACAATGAGGATTTTTAGACTCAGATGAAGTGTGTACGGATGGAGCCCCTGTGTGCAGGGGTGGGGGCTCTCTTGGGCTGATGGACTAGCCATAAAGAACTCCTTAGAGAACAGGGCTACTGGCCCAGAACTGCTGCCCAGCGGGCTCACTTATCCTGACTAACTTCACTGTTCTTCAGACGCTGACTTCACCCCGGCCAGAGTAGCTCTTCACTCTTGGCAGCACTGTTTACTGGGGAGGCATCCAAGCAAGGATTGCGTCACCTTTGCTTCACTCACATTAATTTGAAAAGTTTTAAGAGAAGAACTGCACAGACTGATAGGCAGCAGCTTGTGGGTCTGTGAGTTTTTGCATGGAGTGTGTTTAAATAAGTCGGCAAAGCCTTCCGTTACAGTAAGTGTAATCTGCTAAGCAGTGATGCCGTCCAGCTTTCATAGTGCCAGTTATTCAGTTTGTCCTCAACTGAAGAGCTCTCTGCACTGGGTCTCTCTGCTCTGATTCTCCTGCATCCTCTTGCAGTGTGGGCTTCAGGACTCCGTGGAGGTACACAGAATCAGGGTTTTCATAAAGGCAAAACAGAAGGGTGATTTCTTATTGCGACCTCAGTCTTCTTCTTTGTGCCAATGGTGGGACTGTCTAAATTACAGTTTTATTTTTACCTTTACTTCATTTATGTGTATAATTATTAGGTACATGGGATGTTTATGAGACACCCTCCATACCCTCCATAAGAGGCAGCAGCCTGGTTGGTCTGCAGACCAGGGTTTCATGTCTGTGCAAAGAAGCCTCTTCAGGCTTGGGAGTCTGAAGTCGGATGCTCCCAGAGAGACAGAACTTCATCAGAGAGTTCATGGAAACCCAGTGACGTTGCTGTGCATGAGAGAGCCAATGTTTACACAAAATGTTTTGAAGATAATGCAGTGGAACAATAATGGAATAAGACACTGCTTGATGTCCATTGCTGTTGTGACAAATATAAAGGTAACTTTGAGGACAACAGGGTCACGCAACTCCATGAGGGAGTTTTATGAGTCTGGTGTTTAGAGTATCTAAGATAGGGTGTGGCCCTAATCCCGCTCAATGGAGGCATGTAGGGGGACACAGACACATATGGACAGCAACATGCATGCACACTCATAGAAGTCAATGAAAAAATACCCACCCACTCAAAAGCGCACACACACACACGCTCCAGCTGTGTACAGCTGTTATAGTGGGGCCTGGCTGGGGGAACATGTGGCTAACAGATGTATCAGTGCGGGAACCTACATGAACCCCAGCACGGTAAGAATGAAACCTCACTGCACCGCCACCGCAGGATGGCACACACAGGGAGAAGATCAGCTGTATGTTAAGATAGCTCGATGTTTTTGAGGCTTGAATGCACAAGATATTTCTGAGCAAAAAGAGAGGGAAGACTTTATAGTTAGTGGATGGATTTTGGCTTGGTTGATGTCAGTGAAGAGAAAGAGGGGAAGGAAGGGATGAAGTGAAGTGAGCATGAATGATTTGAAACAGAGAAAAATGAAGACGGAATAAACAGATGAAGGCAGGGAGATGTGGAGACACAGGAGTAAGTGTTTGTGCACTCTCTGTGGGGATGTCTAGTGGTTGGTGTGGTCAGAGTTGTGTCAGCAAACAGACGGGATGACTGCCCACCGGCCTCCAGAGAGAATTCCCCTTGGCCTTCTGTGTCATCCTTCACTGCTTTTAACAGAAAGCTCATAAAACTAGTTCATGTCCTGTAAATGTGCATGACCACACTGCACGCAAATGCACATGCTCTGTCACCAGTCCTCTTCTTTCTCTGCCTTTTGTCTGTCACTATTATACCCTCACAAGTAAACACACGCAGACACCAGGACTTGGAGACGGAGAAGTGAGCATTTCATTGGCTTCCACTACCTCTGAACAACAATGCACTTCACACTACATTTGTAAAAGAAATGTGAAGGTTTGAGTTTTTACTGCATCGTCAGAACTTAACACCCACTCATTGTCGAATTAGCTGAAGTGTGATGAACAATTGGGGTGGCAAGAGTAGTCTGAGAAATGCCATATTTTCTGCTTCTGTGTTGGGCTGCAGCTCCAGTTCCCCGAGGCTCATTCCTCGACTGCTTAAAGGCAGGAGATCTCCCAATAGCTGGTTGGTGGCTAACCACAAACCTTTATGATGCCGTAATTTCTTTGCCATGACTAGCACAGAAACAGACAAACTGGAGAGAGAGAGAGGGAGAACACAGGAGTGTAAATTGACTGTGTTTTTTATGAATGTGCCCATAAGTGGCCCGGTAAAGTAGTCTGGCTGAGGTACAGCCACAGCAATGATTCTGTTTCAAGGTGAGAGGGGTTTGCAGGAAAGACCCAACAAGTTGTTGCGGAATTCATGTGAGCGCAATATACAGTTAATGGATGAGGCAGAACGTGTAAAGTGATGCATTTCATTATATTGTGTAGTATAGTTTGACAACCTAATTGCTCATTGGAGACCTTTGCAATATGTTTTACAGTGAATGAAACCTGTGTGTGGGTAACATGCGCAAAGGGGATGTCTATGCACACTGCCAGAAAAGCAACATGAGTCCAGACTGAGTCAGCTGGTGGAGAATTCCAATTGCTTCGTGTTTTTCCCTCCTTTAACTTTTATTCCATTAAGAGCACTTTCTTTCCATTCCAGCGTCTTGGCTTTCTGAAAGGAACTCACACAGCTTTCAAACTGGCGTCTACAGATTTTATGATGAAAACAATGACTTATGTGCATTGTCATATGTGTTTGGTTCGGGTTTGCATAAGAGCAGTTTGCTGTTGTATGCCGCACAGCAATGATGAGTTGACGTATTCGGCCCTACAGGCCAGGGCCTGGGTGGAAAGAAATGTCACATGTGGTCTGATTTGTATTGCTCCCCTAATGGCAAAATGTTTCCCATCACATCATTATCCATTCAAACACAAAGACAGAACAAGTATTCATTCTAAATGTCTCCAGATTTATAGTTAAGAGGCTAAAAAAAGGCACTTGAAAGAAGGAGAGAGCTTTGAAAATAGACAGGAGATGGAAATGGATGGGCAAAAATGCCATGGTCCTGAAGTGTTGGAGATTAAGGGAATGCATGTGAGTGGGGAGTGATAGGAGAAAATTGGAGAAAGTTTGCATGAAAAATGGCAAAGAGGGACAAATGAAAGGGGGACAGTATGTGAATGATATAAGAAGGGAGAAAGAAGATGAGAGGATGGCGTTCCATCATTCTCTCTGACGGAGTGGCTGATTGGTGTTGCTGTGCCAATGCTGAGCTGCGGAGAAACTGGTCATTGATGGATGGCTCGTTTGCAGGGTGATGTTTATTTTGTCGTTAATTTGCATATTTGTATGTATTTGTGAGGCGGTTGGCTTCTGCTAGCAAGGATCAGTCCCCATCTCAATATGATAGATCTGGCTGTCTGACAAAATGGACAGCTTAGTGACAGGGACATCTAGTCGACACTCTGTCCCCATGACGGATGGGCTCATGCTAACACACAACCTGATCAGAGATGAAATCCTGCTGCACCTTGACCTGTGGAGGAGGGACCAGAGAGGGTGTGCAGCCAAAATTGTAATCATGCCATACACATATTTAACAGTACTCGTGGTTGAAAAAAATGGGAACATATAGAATTACACAATCATGAATGGTCTTTCCATCTTATTATGCACAATTATACATTCAAATTCTGATATCCACGCACTCATCCATCTCAAGGCAGGAAGGTTGGCTGTCTTTGCCCTCTTGCCACTAAACCAGATTGAATGTCTAGCCAGAATATCAGACTATGAGAGATGGCAGCTCATCATGTCAGTATTTACAGAGACACACTCACAGGTGTTTTTCCTACTGAACAAAGCATCAGTTTGGAAGTGGTAACAGTCCCTAGAGAGCGTAAGTGTGCTTCCGCATACCCCTCCATCAATGGGATGAGGAGACAAAACTGAGAAGGTGATACTGTGTAGATGGAGGATAAAGAGGAATGATATAGAGAATTGGTGGTGCGGGGAGAAGAGAAGGGGCGAGGGAAGGGGTTCCCATGGGGAGAGAAGCTGTCAGTCCCTGGGAGACTTCAAACACACTGCAGCCCTGTGATCAGCCTGCTCCCTGGCTCTCTAATGACAGCTCCCTGACTGCACCGCTTAGACTCCTTCATATACGCACGCAGATATACACACACACACACACACACACACACACACTCATATATACTCTTGCTTGCTAACATAAGTGCTCTCACACTCACTTGTACCACAACACATTTAAATTCCATTGACATACGCACGCTCATGCTGATTCTCACACTTAGAATGTGCATCTATGACACATTCTCTCTGACATCTGTTCTTATTGTAACCTTGAACACTGCCTAAGTCGCCCATTTGCAACTCTGTAAAGGACACTGCGCAGTCCCAAACTGTTGCTCCTGAGCTATGGGCTGAACAGAGGCAAGGTGGAGCTGGCGCTGATGACGTTGATAATGATGATGATGACTTATCTAAGCCATTACTCCTTCTCTGCTCAGGGCTGAGGCACCCAAAGGCAGATCCCTTCTGATGATGAATTCATTAGTGCAGAAGATGAAATTAGTTGTCAGGGGCAGGGTTATGTATGGGAGGTGATTTGTTTCCTCTGCAGCACAGTGTTAGATCAGACTCGGGATCAGCTGGGTCGGCTTGCTATAAATCTTTACAAAGCTTTGCTGGCACAGGACTTTCCCACCCCTTGCGCCCAGACTGAGACTCTGTTCTGTCCTTCCCGTTGCCCAGCATGTCCTCCCCCACCAATCGCACAATGCCTGGAAGCTGCTAACAGGTGGCTAAACATTTGGGTGCTCTCAGAGTCCAGAGGAATGCTTGGGTGATTACGCATCCGAAGTCATGTAGCTCATTTCTATGCTCAAAGCCTCCTTAGAAGCAAAAAGCAACCCCACCTTCAAAGAATTCAAACAGAATACAACTCAATGCATTGTTAATTTAAGGTAGACCCACAGCAGACTCTGGACGAGTGCATTAGTGTTGGATATATACTCCACCAGCATAGGTATTGCCTCTAAGGTGCAATGGTACTGTAGACCTGCTAGAGCACTGCTACTGGTTTACTTAGTGTACGCTAGCTGTCTTGGAAAACATAGTCCCTTCTTTGAACTCCCACGGCTTCTCTAGGTGTGCTTACATTTGTATGTGTGCCTATGTTCATGCATATGTGCATGTATTTGTGTCTGTGAGTGAAGTTGTAAGTGCGTATGTGTTTTTTATTTGCTTTTTGCACACATGCATTTGTCTGCACATGCTGAGCATTTGAGTGCTTTTACTGTCTTTGTTGTAGTTTTTTGCATTCAAATGTATGGTAAAAAAAAATATCCAGGGTGACAGTGAGAGCAGGAATGGGAGAAAGCAGGAGCTGGACCGACTGTGATAGAGATTTCAAAGTGGTGTGTGAGATGTTGGCCAGTTATTTTTTATTTTTTAATTTTTTATCCTGCAGGAGAGAGCAGCAGGCGTAGGCTGTTTCTCCCATGTGTGGTCTCTCTTGAGCAGAGCAATGTTATTTTCTGCCATGCAGAGAGGTTGGTTACATGCCAGAGAGAATGAGAGAGGAGAGAGAAATAAAGATAGAATAAAGACAGAGAGTGCTTTGACTCAAAGACTACTCAGTTTGACACATTTCTCTGAACACTAGTGGGTTTGCATCATTTCAACAAAGAGGCAGGCTGACTTTGAAATGTATCTCTGTTGTGTTGTGATATAAAACTCCTTATACTCTATACCTCCACATGCACCTTGCAAGTGTGTGGGCGTCTGTGGGTTTGGTGTGCTAACTGAGAGAAAGTGATTTTTACAAAGTCTTCTCCACAAAGTGCATGTCATCCGGCTGCACTCTGAGGTCTATTCATTTTTAAAGTTCCCTTGCAGAGACTATTAGAAAAACTGGAAGTGCTCTTCTGACTCTGTGAGAAGTGGTTAGTGGTTCTACTGGTTTCTCCCATAGGGCCCTGACTGGATCTGGCTCTCCACCTTCTAAAAGCCTGAGAGAAGAACAGGAATGCTCCACTACCTGGCCCATTTTGTTTTACATTACATACATGTTATCTGTGAGCAACTTACCCAGATCCAATCTGACCCATATTTTTGCAGTGAAAATATGACCTCCTCTGTGTTTCACCCTCCTCACAAGAGCTTGGCTATTGCGATGATTAGTTCACTGCCTCCCAGCACTCCTCGCTCAGACCAGACTCAGCTCCAGTCTCCTCCATAAACACTGTACACACACACACACTTTATACACACACATGCAAATGCCTTGCATTCCATTGGCTTTCCACTGGCCCCTCACCTGTCGCCCCAGGTCTCTATCTCTCATACTCAACATGTGTGTCAGGACAGAGCCTGCGAGACCACTGCCTCACCAGTTTGTTTGTTTGCTGCATTGACGGGTGGGGAGCAGGGACATGGTTGCAAGAAATTAGCACAAGTCAAATCAGATTAATTAATCCCCAGCTCAAACTATTAGCCGAGGAGTCGTGTTGAATTAAAAATCAAATTAGCCCTGGCGCCTGCCGTTAAAGCTGTGGTGTGTGCCTGCCAAGTTACAATGACACACACCCACAGAAGGAAGCCGCTCATGGGCTTCACTGATGGATGGACGTATGTAATGGATGGATGGATTGAGGGGTGAAAGAAGAAATGGCTGCTTGAGGACTAGAGGGGTGGGGGGAGTTTAGTGACTTTGCCACCCAGTGTGGTAAGCCTCTCCTGGGGCATAGGGCTGGCTGTCCTCCACTGGGTCCTGCTCCACAGGCCTCACACCACTAGCACTCAACAGGCTCGGGTATGTCACTCCAATTAGGCCTTTGAGCAACATTTCACCCTGATGGTTTACATAACAAATACACATCTTGAGCCTGGGATTGAACACAGCTTTAAACAGGCCCCTGTTTCTCATCTTGACTCTGTCAAAAAATAAAGGGTTAGTCAAACTTACTTAAGAGAAAATAAAGGTGAAAGGTAAAATCATTACCTAAATTGTCCTTAGTAAACATCCATCACAGATTGCATTTCAGGGGCACTCACTTTTGATTTAACACTCAATTAAATTGGTTATAGAGTCTTCTAAACTGTTGCCTTGTTCAAAACATGTCTGATTGTTGTGGACCTTGTGTTGTGAGCAAATACTTAAGTGAGTAAAATGTTACCAGAATCATGGCCGAAACAATAAAAAAAGACCTGATTTGTAATAAACTGGAATTTTCATTTTACATGTCAGTGTTGCAGTGCATTTTGCAATCTATTGGCAGGTGTACATGCATGCGCATACATAAATTCATCAAACAAAATTTGAGTATACTATATGTGTTTTTGCAAATGTGTGAGTGTGCCCTTGAGATGGATTGCAGGGCTGAGAAGAGATGCAGAAGTCATGTTTATCATTCAGGGTAGGGCTCCAAAACACTTGTTTGATTCAGAACAACATTCATTTCAATTATGACACATTAGTTCAGGGGGGTATATAGTGTTCCTGTTGTCCATTTATCATTCATGCTTATATGGATTGTAGCTCTTGATCATTCAAAGAAAGCAGTATGCAGCCTCAAGCAATGAAATAAATGATTATTTTCTTCATACTTTTAGTTTTCAGTTACTGGCTTTAATAGATGCAACATGTATGGTGTATATTACAGACGAACAAGCAAGTATAAATTAGTAGAGTATTTTTATTAAATAATTGTTCATGTATGACCATATGTTCTGGACAGTACTCTCTATCTTTCAGCTGGTTAGAGCCATACTGGCATCTCCTACAATAAGCCCTGTATAAAAAAGCTTTGTATGTTTGTGTGTGTTGTGTGGGTGTGTGTGTGGCCTTGCCTTCTGGATTTTATGGATGATGGATGCTGTGAGATACAATGGAAGCCGAAATGAAAGAGCAGTTGTTCTGTGAATGTATGCATATGGGCAAAAACACATTTTTATCTATACACAAATGGATTTTTTTCACAGAACGTTCAAATGAACGTACCGTGCACGCATCAAAATAATGTCAAAATATTCACACTAAGTCACTCATATTCACTCTTGCACATGGTCACCTATACACATGCATCTCAGCAAATCTCCAGGTGTCCTTTACTGCCAGTGAAACACTCCTTCATTCATGTGGCAAACATCTCCCACTCACATTTTCCCACAGAGTCTCTTACCCCCTTCCCCCTGGCCACTGGCATCTTTCACCACCCATATTAACACACAGCTTCCTCCTGGCAATACTGTGCCAGACCCCTGCCATCACCACAATGCTGCCAACCCGTCTCCATGGTAGTGTGATTGGCAGATGCTGAGATGGATGCCCATTTCAGCCAATGGCAGATCAGAGTTCGGTTGTCATGCACCGACCCTGCAGTGGTCCGGCTGACCAGCTGAAGATGGTGTTGGGAAGAAGGAGTGAATGCAATACAACAGGCGCACACAAACACACACACACACACATAGCATGGGATCATTCAGCAGCACAAAGCGTATGGGGTCCCAACTCAGCCTGTCAGTACTGTTGTGATGTATCATTTATGTCGCCATTGTGTGGCCTTCTCTTGAAACATGTTGACAGAGGCATTATTCTATCTTTTGACAGATTCCCATACATTCACAGACTTTTAATAACACATGTTAATGCTCCAATAGGTTTATGACAGCTTATAAGAATTACCACATGAAATATGAGCCTTTGATGGGCCTGCTCTCCAAATTATCTGGGGTGTTATACATTGAATTTCTAAGTCTGAGCAAGTGGAAGAATGATCACTGCTTATAGGGCAATTATCTGTGTGGGTATGCACATATACACACACAACAGGCCTGGAGGACAAAAGATGTGCATCATAAACATCAATCTGTGCTTTTTAAATGAGACCCACTTTTCTGTGTTTAATAAAAAAGTATATAGTAAGTAGTGACAAATATCTAATTCCTAAGACAAAAATCAAATAACCTAATCTTCTTACAGCACATTACGCTACTTCATAGGGCTTTCATTAACCCAGCAGATTGCTATGCATACACAAGCGTTTTAATATTCTGGGGGTTTTTGTATGTGTACGTGCAGGTATCTAGGTTCATGAAAGCGCACTTGTCCTGATGGTTGTGCACTATGTGTGTTCTTTAGCATTTAAGGTATACATGAATTCATTAATAAGAATTTCTCCAGAGAAGGGCAACTAGATTTACTGTTGTAAGAATGGAAGCATTCCTCTTACCTTTAAGACTGAGGTGCATTTTCCCACTACTGTCAGTCAGAAATCTAGCATGTTTAACTGTCTTGAAACCATCTCAGAAACCATTTATCAGCAATGGATATAATCAAATTGAACAGAGAGAGAGATCACTCACACTAAGTCAGACATTGCTGAAGGACAATTGTGGAATGAGTGCAAATATCCAGTAGCTATTTGATACTGACCAGATGTCAAATGGTGTGTATAAACTCTGAATGATTTTGGTAAATGTGCACATCAATTTCAATGGTGCCTCTTGAATCCTTTGCAACTCTGCCACAACACGTAACTATCAATTCTAATGCCAGTTAGACCGACTCCTGCTGGTCCTACAGTGTGAAGTCGCTGCCAGGCTGAGCCACCGATTGCCCATCTGCTCCATCAGGGAGAATTCTCACTCCATCTATTTGACTTGTTTTGAGCTTGGCTGTGGAAAGCTCATTAGCTTTGCAAAGTGAGATATAAAGATAGATTAAAAAAATGCTGTGTCCAAACAGAGAAATGTTAAAGAGGACACGGACAGATGTAAATTGGAGTGTTTACATATCTAAAAGAAGCAAGACCAGACGGAAGGGAAAATGTGGAGATATCCTTGTTACTGCAGACATGGGCGGATTGAATATGAATACGTAAGAGGCATTCAACTTCCCACTTCCTTTTTATGGGGCGCCTAAAACATTCACTACAATTACCAGCAAAGATTGATGTCAGGGTGACAGTCCTACAACCGACATATGACCCTTAAAATCCTGACACACCCATTTCCTACATTTCTGTGTATCTGAGTGAGTTTGTGTTTGGGCATGCTTGAGGGTGCATGTATAGGAATTTGTGTGTGCGTGTATACGTGTGTGTGGGGGGGTCTATATTTATGAAACATGCTCTGCCCAGTCATACCGTGGGAGTTAGCAGGTCATCTTCCCTTGCCATTAATCACTGCCGACAGCTCATAAGTGCCCAATCTGCATGTGAAAGAGCTCGAGCGTGCATGTATTTGCATGTGTGCATTTGACTGTGGATGTGTGGTTTTTAACAGTCCTCCAAGATCCCCCTGTGGCTGCTTATTGAATTAGAAGTGGCTGTGTGCTGCAGCTACAACTTCTGTCATTGTCCACTCATTAGTTGAGTTTTGCATGCAGCTGATTGTGTGATAACGAGTCCATGTGTGGATGACACCAAAATGTATAATCAAGTTTTTCTATCAATCACCCAATACCTGTAAGTTTTGATAAACATAACAGCTAAAGTACTATAATTATAAGAATTTGGGGGGGATCAAGAGCAGAAGCACATAAAGCCAAGTTAACATACTGTATATTACGTATGTTAGGTACCAGAGGTCAACTGAGTGAAGAGCAAATTAAGTTTATGATAATAAAAACAGTTTTTGCAGTTGACCCCGACATATAAGGACAAGGGAGGAAGGCCGTTGTGATATATTTTACTTTCGCAATGCCTTTCTTTTTCTGAACTCATCTCCCTGGACAGAACCAGGAATGTCAGAGCTTTCTTTTTTTCTGTCCAGGTTCACCACAGCTTGTTGCTTTACTGGAACATTTGGGATTTGGATCTCATTGAATCATAGTGATTTTTTTCTTTCTCCCTTTCCACACCCGGACATGAAAGGGTCTAGTTTCGCTATTTGCATTTTTACGCCTGAGTGTATTTTTCAAGTGGGAATAGAAATTCTGTGAGCAGTGTCGAGTCCCAGCGCTGCTGTGTCCTGGAGTGCATCAGTCTGCCTTTTCATCTTTACCCTACTCTAACTGCTCTCTGCTTTCTTTAGCCATACAGCTCCTCTGTGTCTCTGTCTCTCTTTCTCTATTGCTTTCTATCCCTGTCTGCTGCTATTGTCTTTATTTTCCAAATTATATACTATTTGTTCAATCCCTATTCAAGCAAGAATTACAGTAGCCTGTGGCAAATTACTCTGTATTACAAGAGTTTGTCATCACTGTAAAAAGAAAATCACCAAAGTTGTTGCTGGTGCCCTGCCCACTGTTTTCTCTTACTCGATGATGAGTGACAGCACTGTAAATGAGAATATTCCTTTGAATGATTGAGTTGAATGAGTGATTCACTGGCCACAGTTTCTTTACTTTCTCCTTCTGCTATCTCCTCTGCTCAGTCTGCTGCTCAACATCATCACCACCCTTCTCTCTTTCTGTTTATCTTTGCAGCTTTCCAGATAGTGTTTCCATTGCCACAAGGGCTAAGCTTGTATTATGCACATCTGCAGGGATTCTCAAATTGCACCATGGCAATGTGGTGAAAAGGAATCTCAGCGCCTTTCTCTCTCTTCTTCTGCCACAAAATTGGACAATTAGTGCTAAAACTGTTGTCTTGACTGCCTTGGTTGCGGCAACAAATGCGAGGCACATAGCAGCAAGGAAATTATTCTGCAAATGGCACTCTTTTGTGTCAGAGGGGGTTAAAAAGAGAGAAAGATGTATGAGTATGTCAATGCATGCTTCCCTGAGTGCTACGTAAGAACAGCACAGAAACAATTCCTGCAGCTTTGTATGTTGGCAATAAAGAAAGAGGGTGCCGAGGAGATCTTGCCCAGGCAAACAACACTGCAACGACCTAGGACCATAATGTGTGTTTCCATGTGTGAGTGTGTATGTGTTTGTTTAAGAGTAAATCGCAGCATTACGCAGAGGTTGTAGCTGAGGTGATTAGAGAACAGCAGTACTATTAGAGGGTGTGATTACATCTCAGTCTGTTATTACACACCAGCAGCTCCTCAGCAATGTAAAAGGCCGCTTTGCTCGACACGTCGTAAATCTGACACACTAGGCCCACACGCTGCTTGCGCTCACACATAATGACACAATATGTTGTTGTCATGTGAAACCTCTTAAATCATGTAGCTTTGATGATTATTCAGTTTGAACTCCAGTTAAAGAGAGATGATGTTTCTCTACATGATGATTAAATGTACAACTCCTGGGTTGAAGAAAACCTTTGCAACCCCTACAGGGTAAACAAATAAATGCAATGGTGCTTAGTTTAAAAACAAGCTTGTTTTTCCTCCAAAAGCAATGATAACTAGGTTTGTTAGGCACGTGCATACACACCACCACAAAGTTAACGCAACGATTCAAATGAACAGGCACGCACAGCTGGCCTCGTCAAACAGAAACACCTTATGGCACTGTCGACATTGTGCGTATTTATGGATGCAATCTGCGACATCAAATTTATTACTGTCAGAAATGGTCGGAAATGTTTTTCGTTAAATAATTCTTCTGAACCACACACCCCCCACACACCCCAGAGACAGTCTTTGCGTATTGATTTGCACATTGATTCAGGGGATATTAAAGCTTCTACGTTATTAATCATTGCTGATTATGTTTTCATTGAGTTGAGTTATTATTGAGGAGAGGAGAGGATTGTGTTTGCAGGTTATAAAGAGCAGAGGCCAGCCACCAGAGCACTGCAGCTTAGAGCACATTTTCGTACACAGATGGGATATCACATCCATTTTTTAACCTGCTGAATTACTCCATGTGCACTGGACCACACTGTGTTTGACTTGAAGAATTGTGACAAATGCCCAGATTATCTGTGTGGGAAATGCACACATCCATACTGTAGTTGTGTTTGCGTTCGTAATAATTACTGCACGGTGTGGACGCCTCTTCGCCGACACAACAGAGCTGTTAAGTTACAGTAAATTATTCAACTGTTCTGTATGTCTGCAGCAGTGATTGATGAGTCCGACGGGGTCCTGCCCTTGCCCTCTGTGATATGAAGGAAAGATTGTGTGACATGATGTCATTCCATCGGTGCAATCATAGCCGGACACAGATCCTCATTAATAAGAGCACCGTTATATAGTGTCAGCTCACAGGGAGGGATAAAAGAAGGAGAAGGTCGGCAAAAAATAAATGATGAAAGGAGAGAAGTGGAGCAAAGTAGAGAGGGTGGATAAGAAGTGAGTGTGAGGCATGAAGCAATGAAGAAGAAAAAGAAATCTGTAGGATGCCAATGGATAGAAAAAATAACGGTAAAACAGCATGAGATCAAACAAGTGAGGGAAGAAATAAATAGCAAACAGAGAGAATGGAGGAAGGGATAAGGTCGCTATGTATGTGCAAAACTCAAGACACTGGTAGACGTCAATACTTTCCCTTGTTTTAAAAATCCATAGTGCCTTTTATCACATGGGTCCTTGTTGCTATCTCTTCGTGTACGTGGTTAAACTGGCATTATGCATTAGTTTCAGACTGATTTGTCTGTATGAAGTGTTACTTTATAACATATGGCATTTTGCCCTTTTAGTGCACTACGTCTTACTAAATATTATTGCAGTATTTTAGTTTGACTTTGCTGCAAATTATCTTGCACAGGATACCATTTTTTATTTTAATGTGTTTTTCCTGCTGTTCTACTTTCATTTCATTACTGTATAAAATCAACTTGAACAGACTTGCTTGAGATGCTGTTGGTAATCCATCACAGCAAACAACATCATTTCTGTGTGCTTTTAATTTAAGAGAGCATAAATTAAAGGCAATTTTCTCCTTCCTTTACACCACATCTATATTTTAGTGATTGTTTGTCTTTGGGTGTGGCTGTCTGAAAGTGCAGTTTATGAAAGCAATGTTGTTTGGGAGGCCCATGAACGCACAGTACTGGCAGACTACAAAAAACACTATCTCATAAATGGGCTTACCATGCAATGATAATGTAACTTTTACAAAAACAATATAACATACAAGTATGTCTTTACAAGTTGACTTTAATACAGTAGTAAAATAAATGGAAACCAGCTGCTACCTTGAAGTCAACTTTCTCTGTCTCCCTCAGATGTCCTGCTTGGTCTCTCGCTTAGCTAATTCCTTCTCCTCTCTCCTCCAGGTGTGATACCAGAGCGACAGTTTGGTGGAACCCAATTTGTTTGCAGTGTGGTCGCTTCCCACGTCAGCCACCAGCCCTCCTCCAGCTTCAGCTTTGTCTGGATCGCCCCACCGCCTGGCACCGGCTGCGTCAATTTCCTGTAAGTCATGTGTGAGTGGATGTGTGTAAAAGAAGGTGGCTGAGAGAGAACAAGACAGAGAAATTGCAGATGAGAAGTTGTGATGGAGACTGGGATCTTTACAGCTGCCATGCATCTAACCCAGACATGGAAGTCATAAACTGTAACAATAATATCCCTTAATGTTGCATGGCTGCATGTTGACCCAGTGAGTCTGAGTGAGGCTTATCAGCTGTTACACTGGTGACAGACTTTGGTTATATCCTCAATACCTTGCTTGATATGACCTTTGCAGTGTGTGTGTCTTTACCCTGCTGAGAATTAGCAGAAATATCCCTATCTTCTCAGTCAATGGGCTTGGTCCCTCTTCCCTTTGGAAAATGTGAGAGTGGTTGAGGAGATCCACCCATCCCCCGAGGATGGGTGTGATACGGACACATACGCCCACACTTGTTGTCATAGAAAAAATGTGACATTACATAAAGTCATAAGTAAGGAGCAGTTATCCCCTCTCATAAGTATAAATGTCTTCTGTAAGTAACTTAACTCTTTTATCCTATTGTATTAAACTCTGGGGCAGTTTCCAGTTGTACAGGTGATTTAGCTTTCTGTCTGTCTGTTACAAAATGCTTTCCCTGAAGCTTACATGTTGCATGACTGGCCCAAGTTGAAGAGCTAGCTTCACAGTTTCTGAGTCTCTCCTTTTTCCCCATTTTTGTTTCACCTTTCTCTTTAACATTTTCTCCATCTCTATCTGTTGGAAACATCCTCTGACTCTCTTTCCCTGTAGTTCTCTTGGCTGGTGATTTACAGCCTCATGCTGATAATCAGTCAAAATGCAATTAGCAGCTGTTGCCAGAGAAGCGTAGAGGAAAAGGGAGGACTCCAGTAACTCTGCCCCATGCAAAGTCACAGCAGCACAGCACCACATTACAACAATCTTTTAGACATACAAATATCAGAATAAATCAGAATACTTTAAATACTATACTTTAAATACTTCAGTACTTTACTTTAAATATTTTAATATTTATGAATTTGACTTAGGTTATTCATGCACTTTTACACCAAGAACAATTAATTTTCAAAATTAAATCTAAAAATGAAAACATCATCATCATCTCCATATGATGTTAATGTTTGGATAGTCAAATGAAACTGCAAACTAATTTTTCCCCCCAGTTTTTTATTACCAGTCATCCTCTTTTAAAACTTAAAAGACACTGAATATTGCACATCAGTGTTTCATAAAAACCACAACTAAATTAAACATTTTGGCAGCACTCATAAAAATCCCTCAATGAATTCCTGGAGGGACACGATAGACTATCAGACAGAGACTTTTATGGACAGACTGACAGAAAAGGATTCAGTTGGGGAATTTGCTGAAGTGGAGCTGCCATTTAGACAATATCCACGGAGCCAAACAGATTTACTGGCTTTTTTGTGTGCCAGCAGACACATTTACTGTTGAGCGTGTGTCAGCTTACGAGGATTGTGTGTTTCCTCACTATTTGTGTATGTGTGTGTCTATGCGTGTGTTGGGTGTTTGCGTTTGAGTGTAACCCATGGAGCAGCAGTGTGCCAGTGCTGATGACAGTGGGGCTGGCAGGGGGCCACGACTGTATGACAATAGGGGCCCCTGCAGCTGACCTTATCAAAGTCAGCCAGTCACACTCCAGCTGGCTGGAGACTGGTCCTCACACACACACACACACACACGCACACACACGCACACACACACACGCACACACACACACACACACACACACACACACACACACACACACACACACACACACACACACTTACTGCACCCCGTTCCAGTTCACAGCTCCCATCTCCACCGAGTATATCCTCACCTCTATACCTGCCCTCACTGGGTTCAGTGGCCAGACTCTGGGAGAAATTCAACAGGCAAGGCCCTTGTGACTAAAGCCAGGGCCACACATGCCATATGATTTTTCAAGCACTGAACAGACAGTGTTATTACTCTTCAACTAGATTTGTGATCAGATGATTTAGATTTTTATTATATTTTCGTCTTGTGTTGGTTTTTATAAATGAACCCAAGCAGTGCAGTTTAATAGCAAATCTTCCAATTGCTTTAAAACAAAGAGAAATTTGTCTTGAGTATGTGTAAATAATGCAATGTCTTGCCCTTGCCAATAGTATTCTGGCCCTGATTGATACAAGGACCATTTTCCAGAGGCAGTGTCCATGAATGTTTAAATTAAAGGCATAGACATCCTATGTCCTTCACAGGGCTGGAGCTGGTCCGCCACTACATTAATATGGGGCCTGTGAGCAGTTTTATGAGCGGTATTGTGGGAGTGTTCGCGGTAACAGATCACTAGCAGGAGTGTGATAGAGTGCAGCGATGTGGGCATCCAGAAGAACTCATTTTCTGGGTGGCTGTAAATTGCCACCTAAAGAGAAGGGGAGGCCTTGGAGGAGAGGATAGGAGTTAGAGGAAGTGGACCAGCACGGGGAACACATACACATACACCCAACAGCTTTGAAAAATGATTGAACATTTTGGTCGTTTATCAAGCAAAAATGCCAACAAACATTTGTTGGTTCTAGCATTTTAAATATGAGAATAAGTTGCTTTTCTGTTTTATTTAACTGTAAAAGGAATATATTTGGCTTTTGAAATAGGCTTATGTTTCCTTTGGTTGTGGGAAATTGTAATGGGCAAATGTTTTTATATTCTCTGACATTTTACAGACTAAACTTTTAATTAATTAATCAAAAACCAATAGATTCATCTGTAATAAAAGTGATCATTAGTTGAACTCTTAGGAATAATACCTACAACTATTGTAGCGAAACTACACTGTATGCCAAGAGCCAACCTTTTCTTTCACACTAAATGCAAAACCAGCTCACACTTTAATTATTGCATAAAACACAGTGCCCCATTACTACACAGTGCTTAGCTGTACTTAGCAGGGGTGAGAATGGTTAATAGCGTTCTCTGGTGAATGCATTGATGTACTCGTGTGTCTCTTCCTTTCTTTTCTGTCAGTGCAGTGTGGGTGTGCGAGTGTGTGCGTTTACGTCTGGTTTTATATGTTATATATGTAGACATATGCAATACGTTTATAATATTAAAAGTAGTAATATTATTTATTATTATATAGTACCTTCATAGGAAAATATTCAAACAACCCTAACACTGTGCATGAATCTTTCTTGTGTATTGGGGCTATGTGGGTGCTGTATGAACATGTGTGTTGATATATGTGTATGTGTGTGTAAGATGTATTTTTGGTCTGCAGATTTTTGTACTGTCTGGTTTGAGATTGGTTTAATTACTGCTTGTAATCCCCTGACAAGACAGATATCTGCAGATCTGATGGCACTGTTCTTTTATGTTAAATGCATGCGTGTGTGTATTTATATGCATGTGTGTCTATATGTATTTGTTTGCAAACACTTGAATATTTGTTCATTTTCTACATCTCTGCTAATTGCAGTTCCTCTGTGGAGTCCTAGAGTGATTGAAGCCACTTGTTGGAGGAATTAGAAAGGGTAAAATTGCAATAGAATGAGGAAGGGCAGGTGGGCACTCAAACACAATCTTGTCTTGTTAGCTGTAATTGAAAAGGAATGGTTCCTGTGCTGTAATTATGCTGGGTGTTGTTTTGTTGTTGATACTGCCATCTGCTCAAAGTAGGCAAGTCTGTGTGAGCATGAACTTTGTGAAAAATGCATTGCCTAGCTTCTCGTGCATATGTCTGTTTTGGAAACATGGAAATTCAATCACAGAATTAAGTGATCAATTAAAATCTGCATTATATGAAAATTTGTGTCCTTATCCAGTCTGACAGGCAGGATGATAGACAGCATTACATATTAATCAGAGGTCAAAGGTCAGAGTTCAGACATCAGGCTGACAGATAACCTATCTCACTCAGCGCCAGATTCCTCCTTTTATAAGTCTTTCCTATTGATTTCCTATTATTCAAGTCAAGTTTTCAGTCTGTTTTAACATAAAATCACTGGTTAATGAGCTTCCCTTCTCATTAAAGAGCCCTACTGGCCTGTGGCTGTGTGACAGATTCACTGTAGACAGGGAACATGAATGATTGGTTCAAGGTAATCGCATTTTGGCATTGTAGATATAGAAATATGGGGTAGAAATGTGAAGCATGACAGAACACATAAATCCGATCCACTTTTTTTTCTCCACAACCCAACCAGAGCTGCAAATCTGACACAGTACACCCATATAACTCCAATTTTCATATATCACACATTCACATATAATACAGCAACTCTTATATCTCTCATATTCATGTGTTTAACCTTTCTTAAACTTATAAAATGTGCCAGTTTTTCAGAATTTAATAGTAAATCCTCCACTTTTAGAGGCAAACCCATTCCTTTGCTCCTCAGCAGATCACAACCTGGAGTCCTGTTGCTGTTTACCGTAAAGGTCTCTGCATCCATGATGTTGTCTTATTTCCCAAGGGACAGTCCATGACCGCTGTAATTATATACATACACCTGTGTACACAGGGACACACATGCACACTCATGTACACACAGATACTTTCATATTTTACATCAGTTCTCTGATCAATACTGCCAAATTGTGCACATCACATCTGTTCTGCACCTGCTGGGATGTTGACCTCCTTATCAATTCGCGTGGAGATTGAAAAAAAATGGCAAAGCGTGATTTTAAGGAAGAGGGGGTCCACCTGAGACGCATTTTGTGAGAAATGATTGCTTCATATTGTACGCTGTCTGTTCCTGCAAATGTGGTCCGTTGTGACTGACGAGATAAATCACAGACATGACTTGTTGTGGGGATTCATCTCTCTGATGTTGACTCTGGGTCTGGGTCAGTGCTGTGGATTGTTCCTCTTTTCTCCCCTTTTTGACCCTCAGTGGGAATGTGGGGAAGGGAGACAAAGGTTTTTAAAAGTCTGATTTTCTCAAACATCTACTTTTTGAAGTAACTGTTTTCAAAACTATGTAACAGCAGAAAAATCAACAGCTTCTTTAGACTCAGCTTTATTTTTTCTTTCTCACATATTTACTCCTAACTGCTGTTGTTTTCCTAATCCCCCTAATTATTACTCACTAACAGTAGTCAAGGTCAATTGCTCTTCTCCTGGCTGTATATTGAGCAGTAACTGTGCTTCTTCTGGCTGTATTCGGAGCCGTAACTCTCTATGACCCTGTGCTAACAAGCAGGTAATTTGCCAAACAACTCCCAAATCCCTCCTCTGTGGAGCTTCATTAAATTTGCATGTTCTCCAAGAGCCTTTTTCAATTAATTAATTTAGGGGCGGAGGGAAGGGGGGGAGGCGGGAGCAATGTGATTCTACAAAGAAAGTCACACCTTCTCAGGCCCTGATGGGTATAATTATATCAAGGCTGTGTTGAAATCAAGAAACCCTAATTTACATACATCATTTACATACATCAAAGCTCTTTATCTGTGATTTTCTGGCAACAACTTCAGCAGTGGATTTTTGTTTCCCCTCTTACTCTGCCTCTGTTATGGTTCTTTACTTCTCCATCTTCCTGCCTCTCCATTCTTTTTTCTTTGGATTAAACATTCTTTTGCTCATCGTCCCTGATTGTGGTGCTATAACCACAGCTGGTCCTCAACATGGAAGATAAATCAACCAATTAGGGTTTATTATTTTAAGGGCTAGGTCCAAATGCACCAAATCAGTGCTGGCAACTGGAACTGCACCCCACTGAAACTCCTCATATTAATCATGATTACCAACAGGCCTAGTGAGCTGGAAGAGAAAATGAGCTTTTAATTGGGATTTGAGGAGAACGGGATGGGAGTGTCGTCTATCGGGGGAAGAAGAGCGAGGCAACGTGTGTGTTCTCCACCCTTAGATGTAACAGTTTAGAAAATGTTTTTTTCATTGTGTAAAAAACAAAAGTTTGTTTGTGCATATCCCTGTCTTTAAGATAGCAGCAGCTATATTTAACTGCATATATGTGGTAAATCAGCCGTTATCAGTGTCCCCTGCTATGTGTGTGTGTGTGAGTGTGTGTGTGGTTAGCAGGGAGCTGTCAAGTTGGTTCCTGGGGGATACTTATGGCCGACAGTAACATGTAATCTAACATGGAAGACATGCTTGGTAATTACCCACTCTAGGCCCTTTTGGGAGCTCTTTGAGTGACAGCCTGTCCATCTGCATACATGTTAAGGCTCATATGTGGCTTGGATTGTGTGTGTGTGTGTGTGTGTGTGTATGTGTTGTGTGAACTGAGTCTCTGCCCTCAGTTGCATGCCTCGCTATTTGACAGCAGATTGAAAGAAAAGGCCATCTAACCCCATCTCTATTTCCCCTGACCAAATCCCAACCCCCGTTCTCCCCCTTCCCCCTTCGTTTATCCATATCTCTCTGTTTTTTTCACCTTCCTCAATCCCTCTCTCTTTCCCATCGCTCAGATTTGCTCCTCTAGACTAATGAGAGGGGAGAGGATGACACTTATTTTTACAAGATGAATGATCCCTTGTTGGAATTAGAGGAGGGGAGAGAGGAGAAAAAAACACCAACACGTTTAGGGCCTTAATTGCTTTTTTCCCCCCAAAGAAAGTCAAATTAACATTTAGATGCTCAATAAATGTTTTGCGTGTATCAGTGCTTTTCTATGTGTGTGAGGCTGTGTGTGTGGTTCCTAGAGTGGAGACGGTAATGAGAGACACACGCTGAGGAGCCGCTGGAGTGTGACGGCAGGACAGACGCTGGCGTTGCGCTGCACCGATCACACACTCTCCAGCTCAGACTAAATGCCCTCTCCTGGCTACTGTTTTAATGACATACACGTTATTAAGTCACAGATAGTCAGACCACTCAAACATACGCACACTTTCCCATCCCAATGAATCTGCCTTTGTGCCTTTGTAATTTATTGGAGGGAAAGAAAACAACATCATTAGAAACATACAAGTGATTCTGGGATTTTCAAATCCACTTCTGTATAATTGCATTTTAAAATGTTACACAGCTTTCATATTTTAGCAAGAAGTAATCAAGTACATTTTCTCAATTACTGTACTTGTACAATTGATTAGTAATTTTGCTGATGATTTTGATAAGAAGTACATTTTGTTAATAGTACTTTTGCACTTGAATGTAGGACATTACTGAAGTATTTTTACATTGTTGATTACCTTTACCCAAGTGAAGAATATAAATAATTCTTCCACCACTGTCATCTTTGCAGGGTATTTTCTCCTACCTGGCTTGGTAAGGGTTACTGTCACAGACGTGTGTGTGTTCATAAGAGTGTGTAAAAAATGTGTGTGAGGTCAAACTTGCCCTTTGATAGAGCCCACTGTCTCCTGGCACTTAACATAATCTGTTCAGTGAACTTGAGCTGAGACTGTGTTTAGTAAATATTTAAGGGCCTTGTTCCTACATCCCCACCCGCTGTTCGTTACGCGCCATCTTTTATTCATAAATACCAATCTCAAATTAGTTTTCACCCAATTCTGAAATATGAGTGTAATTAAGTATGTTTTCTCCCCAGCTCTGCACAGGCACAAGAGCTCTTTACTAATTGATGAGGGGCCTATTTGTTATTCATGAGGTGAGATGAACGAATAAATGCCTTGGCACCCATAAAAAACCTGAGTCTGCACGGTGGGGTAGAGTTTGGGAGGTGCGAGAAAAATCCACATGGGACTGGAAAGAGAAATGAAGCAGGGGAAGGAGAAAGTTTGCAAGATGGATGTGGGGCACACTGACTCAGGCACCCAGCAAATTGTGTGTGTGACTGGGTGTGGTCCAGCACACACGCACACACACATACACAACTGTCTGGGTCACTTCCATAGAGTTTGACATATAGTGAATTTGAACTCACAGTGAGGCGTAGGTTACTCAGAGCCCTACTTTATTGGTTTGACTTAGATAATTGAAAAGTTGCGTAATGTCTCCGGATCCTGGGAATACCCTGAACACTGATACAACAGTGTGAGGCACTGAAGACCCAAAGGCCTCTTACTTCCACAAGTGCCCAATGAAAGGACTTCTCAATGTATGTGGGTGGCACACATAGTTCTGTGTCGGTGTGTGTTTTAGCTTGAGGTTGCTCAAATGATGTTCATAATCAAAGGCAAAGCCATATTACAACATTACTTTTTTAGACAAGTATAGATGATGGAGATGAGACAAGACTCCAACTGCTCTGCTCTCCATGATGGGCAAGCAGTAGTACTGCAAGCGGACAGTGAGGAAACACATCACAGCTGTGATATATCCTCTTCATGTTTTCGACCTCAATCTAACCCCATCTTTCCAATTGTTTTCCCTTCAGTGTATTACATGGGGAAAATGCATTTGAGACTGTTGGATTGGTGTAAAACAGCTTTTACTAGCCATCTAAAAATGTAGAGTTGTCTCCCTTCCACAGAACGTTCCTTCATGGAGCCAATACACATCCCATTTTGCTGCTGCCATTGACTAGAATAAGCTGCAAAGGGCTCTAGAACCTTACAATCTTTTTCCAATAACTCGTTTCAAGGACTCTCTGAAAATTGCATCTTCTTCCATAATCTTTCCACCTCAGTCTCCCCTCTGTGTCTGAGTAATGGGCTTTTTTCTGTTGTTCACTCATTCTATTACTATTATCTACAGTTTTTAGATAAAAGTTAAACAAACTGCTGTATTATTAGTAGCAGTAGTAGTAATGGTGGTATAGTCGTATAGTAGTTGTTCTCATAATTATTATTAAAAGAGATGACAGTTCTGTACTTGAGAGCTACTTTGTCAGTGTGCATTTTTACCAGTGTAACTCTGCTATTGCAAATGTGAGTGGATCTCTTTCTACATGGCTATACGGTAGAGTAGAGCATGTCTCGGTGTCTGTGTAAAAGATCCCACTGCACTCCACGCCATTTCACCCTCTTAGATTTTTAAAGCTATCTCTGTTTGCAAATGAATAATGCATTTCATGGCCACCGGAAGGATATTCATATTACATTCCATACATACGGCCTGCAACATACAGTTTTACACTGCCATGCAATAGTAGAGTATGGAAGTGCAGGGAACTGATGATATTGAAGATATTTGATAACCATCACATATTTTATACTGTATGAGCACAAAAATGTTGCAATGTCATTAATACAATGATGTGAATGAGGAAATATCCTTAGAAATACTTGAACAATAAAATCACAGTTATCTTCTCAGCCAGAGGATAAGCAGTCATAGTATCAAAACCGCTAACCTGGCTCACCAGCTACTGACTTGCAGGTAAGGTGAGAGTGATAAGTTTGTAGCTATAAGTTTAGTTAGTCCAGTTCATTGTTCAGGATAAAAAAATAAAGTAACTGTGTCCCGTTACAGTACAGAAAAAAAGATTACAGGTATATTTTGTAAAAATAGGGATTATAAGAATTATTTTAAGCACAAAGTTTCCATGAAAAGTAAAGCGGGCTGCTTTTTGCTATTTACATGATTCCTGTAAAAACACACAGCTAGTGAGGGATTTGTTCCAAATATTGATTGGCGTGTATGCTTGTAGCCAGCAGTTGAACGTGGTTACGCCCCTCCCCATCATGCCGACTCTCCGGCTCCCAGTGAGTGAACACGTCAGCCGGACCCGAGCACAACGTCGGAGACCGCCTGAGGCCAGTTTGATGCTGCGTTCCAGTTGACATGGGAAGTCGGAATTTCTGAGTTCCCAGTTGGAACTTTCAACTGGAACGCCCCCTGAAGTCGGATTTCCGACTCGGTTAGTCGGCGTCAACTCGGGTGTAATGGCGCGTTCGAGACTGGTCGTAACTGGGATATTTCCCAGTTGAAACTTCCGACTTCCGACATCAAAGCGTTCCAGGTGCATGGTGGTGCATGACGCCGAAAGTGAACGAAAATCATGGGTGACCATGACAAAGTGTGCACACAGTTGCACTCTCAGCAGTGCTTTAGGTGTTAATTAAAAGGATGGCAGTTTAACTGCAACAACTGACATAAATTGCCCAGACGTTACTAGTTATGTGTACCCCAAGTTGGTAGCCCTGAAGTAAGTCAATGTTGTCCGTTACACTTCCTAATGTTTTGGCATTTTTAACAATAACTTTTATGCAGAAAAGATGACTTTATGAGATTCTTTACTGTAGCCAGCTACCGTATGTGTAAAACATACTTCTACATCAATATACATGCAGAACAAGTTTTACTGCATGATCGTATTTATTATTTTAATTCAAATACATGCAAATATACGTTTTGTTGCCGTTTAGTTTATGGTTTACTATTTACAAAGTGTGCTTCCATGGAGCTGACATTGTTTTCTGACGTCATTCAGCTGCTACTTCGTGAAGTCGGGTACAATTTTTTCTCCGAGTTCACAAGTAGGAAATCCGACTTCAAGTGGCGTTCTGGGGTACTTTTCCTAGTTGGAGGTCGGAAATTTCCCAGTTCCGAGTTGCCGGGAACGCAGCATAATGCTGCGTTCCATTTACCTCGGAAGTCGGCGCTGGGAATGACGTCACATTCGAGTTGACGACGTTCCAGTTACAACCTCGCTCGGCCAGCTGTTTGTTAGCCAGGTTGGTTATTGATACGCCGGTTGATTAAAAAACGCTTGGTGCGGTATTTACTCACACTAAACACTGTAGCAACACGTCCACAGACAGCTGTCGGACAGCACTTTGTGTACGAACATTTATATGAGTCACAAGTACACAGAAGTGCTAATTAACAGTATAAACTACAGCTTTCAGTAACTGTTGCTACCCCGACAGCCATCTTGGATCACGAAGTCGGGGTAGTGCAGGTTTGACCAGTAGTTACAGGCTAACTGAGCTAATTAGATAATGGCAGCTAGTTAGTAGCAGTTAGCTAACTTGCTACAGCAACAAGGCTAAAGTCACTGTCCATCAGGGAACTCCGTGAGTCAGAGTTGAGGCAGAGCAGCCAGGAAACATCAGAGAGAAAACCAGATAATATTTTCCATCAAATATGATCCAGTTAAAGCAAAATAGCCGTGAATAAAGCTGTGTCTTCTTACGGTAACGTTAATCAGTGGTGCCCGGTCCCAGAAACATTATGTTTCAGCAGCGTCTTAAAAATGAAGAAAGCTTCACTGGACGCCAAATTAATACAGGCCCCCCGTTTTCCAGGAAATGACACTAAAATATCACCAAGAATACCTACAATACAACATTTTTTTTTGTCATTGATGGGCCAGACCCTGCCACATGACTTACGCCTAGTGCAAGGCATCATATAAAAACATTAGGCCTAAACGTTGATTTTGACTTCATGAGAATGGGATATTTTATAATTGTTTGTTTCTCTAAAAATCCCCTGAGCAGACAATGCATCTTTGAAATTCTACTGTCTTTATTTGCGTATTTGGTAATGAAGTAATCCAAAATTAACTAAAAGTAATCACGTTGCATTACTTGTATTTTCTGGTACTTGGATTACATTATTGATTACACATTTTAACAAGTAATTAACAATTGTGCCAGATTAAAGTAATCCTCCCAACCCTGACGTTAATGCTCTTTCTCTCCTGATTTCTTTTCTTTTTCTCCAGAGCCACAGCAACACATCGAGGACAGATCATTTTCAAGGATGCTCTTGCCCAACAGCTCTGTGAGCAAGGAGGTGAGTGGCAATGGCAGGGATGATACAAATATACCCCTCTTCCCCCCTTTTATAACAGAAACATGCATAATGCTGCACTTGCAGGCAGGTATATTCATACATGGACAGATACATATACTGTATGTGGAGACACACGTGCACCTACATTTATACATACTATACCTTCTCCTTACTTCCCATTACTGTCCATCATATGGAAGACACAATATGGTTGTGCTGCTTCTTCATGACAGTGGCATTGCAGCACTGTTTTTCTGCCTAATGATGCAGCCAGAGCCAGAGATATTTGGATGTCCTATATTGCCAGCTTAATTTCAGCTTATGCTAAACTCAGCTTTTTTCCCCTCTCTCTCTGCTGGAGATTTACGCTTTATGGACGACACTTCTTACATCCACTTTCTGTGACAGCCTTAAGTAGCTATTGACAGACAGTGCAGTCCCACTCTGTGTGCTGGGTGTGTATAATTGCTTGTTTACAGGAAAGAAGCCTCCTCCTCACTCAAGAACTCCTCCTTGTAGATCAAATTTGACTTTAATACTAAAAGTGGTGAAGTATTCTAACTGCTGCTGGGGTCTTTTTACTAACTGTTTAAGGGGTAAACAACAAAATTTCAGCTTTAAAACATACTTAGTGTTAGAAAAAATAACCTGTGTGGTGAGTCTCTGAGGACTTTTTAACAGCAGGTCATTGGAGACAGTACTGATGACTGTAGCACATGCCAGGAAGAGAGTGCTCAACTTCATGGCTCAACGCCACTTGGAAAAGATGGGGCACCAAGCCCTCAGTTAGGCCTGGAAGTGTGACAGAGAGGGAGGGGCAAGGCTCTTCTCCTCTGTCTCCTTGCCTGAGAGCTCATCCTCTCATCACCACTGACACACTGCCCCAGTCTTCTCCCTCTGCAAATGAAATATCTGCAGCCAACAACAGTCACTTAGTTGTTTAGTGCCAAGGCCCTGCAGCATCCCACTAACACACAACTACTCACAGCAGACAAGCTGGAAAGCAGAGATGTAGACCTTACAAGGCATTGGAGAAGGCAAGTTGTGAATGGGAGCACAAAGTGAAACCAGTACTGAGGTACAGAGGGACGTGCTTTGGGAGAGACAGTGGTGACGTTGATAAGGGATACACAGGAGCGATAACTAAGGGATGCAGAGCTATAAATTACTTGTGTCAGTAATGACAGTTTCTGTCTAATTGTTGAAGGAGACAATAGAAGGTCAAAGATGGTGGGATGAAGATATAATGAGGATTGTGAAGATCATACATTGCGGATGATTTGAGTTTTTGGTAGAGGTAGTGGGGTGATTAAACATCATTAACAAAAGTGGGGAAAGAGTAGATCGAAGTGGGTGGCCGACCTTGTTGTAGGCTAATTCATTTGATGGCCAATAAAGCAATGTGACTTTCTGTTGCTGAACTACGCAAGGAAATCTGAATTACAAATGAAAAACAAATGAGAACATGCCGTGGGCAGCAGAAGGCGAAAGGAGACAGAGGAAAGATGAGAGGAAAGAGGAAACAGAAACAAAAATAGGTCTGATCATTTTTGGCCTCTTGTAGATTGTCTAAAAAAGCTGTCTACGCCACTGATCTGACTAACTGTAGTCAATTCCTCTTCCTCTTTCCTAACCTGCAACTTCAAAATGAGCTATACAGATTAGGGGAAAAAATCACAAAACTGGAATGTGCCAGGCTCTTGCCATAAAATTGAAACTAGAGACTTCTTTGACATTAAAGAAACTACTGTGGTGTAGCCAAAACTGTGTTACTGTGTAGAGAAGTGTGATAATGCAGAAATCAGCTCAGAAAGAAATGCTAAAGTGAAAAACTACACATAAATCATGGTGGTTGTCTTAATTCTCTCAGCAAAGTTAGACTAACCAGCGGGTGAAGCAGAGGCCTGTGCACGGTTTCCTTCCGGGGGATCAAATAGGCTACCGTCCCAAATTCAGATGCAGAGTGGCAAAGAGAGTGCAGGCTGCTCTGAGCAAAGTAACTTCAAATCTAGGCATTAGCATTCAAAGTGGAATAAAAGATATGGGGCCAGCTCAAGCCACTTCAGAAGTTCATGTGCTTAAGACTCAAGCTTTGAAGAGCTGGAGAAATGAAAGCTATCTAAAGCAGGGTTATCCATAGTGGAAAGGGAGAGAAGGAGAAAAAGAGAAAGGAAGGGATGGCGAGAGAGGAACAGAGGGCAGACTGCTCAAATAAGAAGGCAATCAGGGGTGATCAGCCAGGGTGAAGACTTTGAGAACAAATGGGCAGATTTGCTAGGGAACTAGAGAAAGAAGGTAACATTGGAGTGTGAAGCTTAGCATGATAAAGAGATGGAGACATATATTATAATGTAAATAAGAGATTTAAGGATAAAGAAAGGTATAAGCCCTTAACTTGCTATGGAATGTCTGACATGCAGCACTTTGCTTCTCAGTAACAGAAACCCTCCCTGCAAGTTCACGAAGACAGGTGTTTGTTTTAATGTTTCCACCCTGGTGCCCCTAAAAGCCTGCTGAAACACAGGCAAAGGCTGTGTGTGTGTGTGTGTGTGTGTGTGTGTGTACATGTGTGTAAAATAATCTGTCTGGCAGTGTTGGGAGATGCCTGGTCCCAGACACAATGCTCTCCCGTGTGCTCGCACAGCTCCTTTCTGCTGTGACAGCACCCCTTTTCACTTTATTCCTTCATTCCAATGTCCAATTCATCCCTCCAACTTCTTTTCCTGTTTGCTTTGATCTACGCCCCATTACTTTACTCAACAACCAGCACAGAAAGATCCCCATTTTTCTTCTTATTTGTGGATCCAGAGGACAAAACTAATGGGAGTCTTGACAAATACTGCTGCAACCAAATGAAATGCACAGCACAACGAAGCAGTATGTGGTAACAATCAGCACATTGCCAAATTATTTGGACAGGGTCCTAGAGATGTTTTAAAGCATGACGCTGCAAAATACAAAGTGGCATCACAGTTTTAAATGACTGCAAGTATAGGAACAGACAAGCAGGAGGATGAAACAGAAGTACGTTTCCGCTCCTACTGAGCAACCATAAAAAGACTTATTAAGGCCAGATAGGAGACGCCAAGGTAGGGGATGAGGAGAGTAAGGAGTGGACTAGTATAGGGTGGAGTGGTTGTGAGTGTTGAATGCCACTGCAGGCCGTCCATCAGCTCTATCTCCTGACAGCAGGGCCAGCAGCCCCTGCTTTCTGCCCAGCTTCGCCAGGTCCTCTCATTTCCAGCAAGGGAATAAATCAGGTCTTTATGGGCCTGGCCGAGTGTACTGCACCCCAGATGGATTATTAAAGGGACATATAACTCAAAGAGGGCACTGCTCCCTGAGGTACGCCTGATCACAGCGCAACAGAGGGGGGACGGGTGGCCTCCACTCTTCCACTTCCTCGCCACCCACCCAGTCTGCCAGCCAGCCTGCTTGCCTGGCTGAACGCCGGCTCGCCTGCCATCCCTCATCACTCACCAGCAAGAGGCCTTGAGACTTCACCATTAACTCCAACCCTTGCATCCTGACAGTGTCCCCTAGCCCTCTCTTCTCATGTTTTTTCCTTTCTCTTTTCCCAGTTTTCTTCTGCCATTAAGATTTCTCCTCTTTTGCTTTTTTGTTTGTGTTTTTGTTGTTTTTGCAGTTACCTTAATTACTAAACTTCAGCAAGAAAGGGGTGATAACATGTAAAAGAATATGCGTTCCCTGCCATCTCTAACACATTGACAACCAGTTGATGTTTGCTTGCGAGATAAACACAAAAAAGCTAGAATTATGCAGGAGTGGCATGCTAAATAAGCCTGTCCTCTTGTTGTTGAGACTCCTGGCTAGACTCCTTAATTCTCACTATTGTGAAGAAAAATATCTTGTTTTTACCTTGGATTTCACCTTTACTTAAAACCACAGCTGGAAAAGGTAACATGGAAATTGGAAAATAGTAAGGCTTACTTCTTTGCCCGTCTCCTCTCCACTCACCTATGATTATTGTAATGGTGCCAATTGAAGCCCACACAAAGGCCCTGGTTTTGATGAGTGGAGTGAAGTGGCTGCAATCTGACCTTGGAGAACCATTTCTTTTAGTCATTGTAGAAGGAAAAACAACAGCATCCTGCGTCCTGGTGAGTCAGTAATTGCAACCGCCGGTTAGACGGGAGCAACTCGACTTCAAAGTGGTTCACATCGTCAAGGATGTGAGTTAGACGAAGGCAGAAAGAGCAAACGAGAGGAGAACAAGGGAGATTTGAAGAGTGAGTGCAGTTTACAGGGTGGGGAGAAAAAGAGGAGAGAGAGGAGATTAGAGCTCGAAGATGGAAAGAAGAAGGGGAGAAGATTTAGCATGACTTGTGCCCTGCGCTCTTTGTGCCAAGCTGTCTGAGTCTGCCAAAGCTTATGCTCGTTTAGTCCCCCTCTGTCACCCCAACCCTGCTCATCATAACCCATCAGATTTTAGTCCCGGTGTAGTTTATTGAGAAGCCCTCCTTTTTGTTGCTCTTGTTTATATATGTGCATGTGCATAGCAGTGAAATAGCGAGGGTTGGGTCAGCCATGGAAAGCAAAGCTGTATGTGAGCACTTCTGTGTGTGTATGTGTGTGTGTGTGTGTGTGTGTGTCTGCATGCTTGTGAGTTTAAGCCCTGGCCAGGGAGATACAGGCATTAGCAGAGATGAGCCGCAAATAGAGGAGGCAGTAATTGAAGTCTTTAAGAAAGTGAGAGGGGATTAATCCAAGTGAAATGAGCGCCACTGTCTCCCCCCGATGCGCAGAGGGTTAGGCAGAGAGAGACAGAATGGGTGCGGATGGAGGGGTGGGCAGGAGGGAGAGATTGTGATAGAAGGAAAGTGAGAGAGACAGCAGGAGAGCGTGATGAAGCATGCAGAAAGAAAACTGTAAATGAGGCCCTTTTGGAAGCTTGAAGGGATTATCCACCCAAAAAAAAGTCTTTGGGCCTTTCTCCAGCCAAATGGCCTCACTAGAAAGACTGAGAGTGATTTATAAGGGTTTGTTTAAGAGAGGGACGGGAGAAGACTGTAGAGAGCAGAATACCAACCAAGCATTTATTACTGTATGTCAATTTGAGCGGGTGGATTACCAGGAATCCGGTTTTAATACATGCTCTTTTCAGGTTGAATACGTAAGATGAACACATGCTCATGTAAACTGAGCACACAACTGCATATTTCACTGTTATTATAGTTTAATAAGAATGTTAATAAGGCACAAGAAACATGAGAGACTTGCACATGCTGGGATTGACAGCTCCTCTAAACATGTTTTGAATCAGCAGACATTGGGGGATTAGAGGGAGAGGAAGGGAGAGAGCAAGAGAGACGGAGAGGGAGGGAGAAGGCCCTTTGATCTGCTTTTAATGGGCTTCATCGTCAAGCCCGAGCTCCAGCCATGGAGCTGAGCGTCAGGGCCCACCAGAGCAGCAGCAACAGTCGCAGCCACTGAACCCCCCAGCTCTGTCACACAGGCCACTAAGACGGCAACTTCTACAGTCAGCATGAAACTTTACCGATACTCTCTGAAAAGTAAATCCATTTGTAAGTGCCCGGCATTTTGGATCTAGCAGGAAGAAATGAGGGCAGCTAACGAAAGTGAAGCTAGAACTCAAAGTAAAGAGCCATTGCTATAGTAAGAAACCTTTTTTTCTAATCCCTCCTCTCTTGATTCAGGTTCTGTTGTTTATGAGGGGTTTTAGGTGGGCATGCTCAAATGTAAGCCTCTCTCTCAGAGGAAATTTTAAAACTGTTTGAAAGAAAGTCTTAAATAACTTGAAATTAAAGTTTGGGATGAGTCCTTACTGTGTTATCTTAGTGTGTTTTATCAGGTGGGCAGGCTCATCCTGGATGGAGAATATTGTTCTAGATTATCCTTCTCTTCAGTCTGGAGAGAGGCTGTCTCTCCAAAAAAAACACCAGAGCAGAGTAAAGAAGCTCAAAGGGATTGAAAGGTGACATGTTCGCTTAGGTTAAAGCCACTATGCCATTGTGACTGAACTCAACTTCTCTAATATGGGCATGCAACATGAATATTCCAGTGTACCAGCTAATAAATAATAGTTTCCACGTAAGTAAACAATCACTATCAAAAAATTCCTGATTTTGATTTATAAAGTTTTAAACCTCACTACTACCTCCTTTGTGTAACACAAAGGTCACACCCATACTGTGCAACTTTATGGTATTTTGCTAAAATGTGGATGCGAATGTGGAAGTGTTCTCAGTGATTGAGTTAAACCCATTTTTTTTAAAACCCATGTTTGATTTATTAAGTCTTAACACTCACTACCCCCCTGCTCTTCTCAGAGCTGCGTATCCCCTGAGAGAGATTGATGGTTGAGTGTGTTCGCAAGGCAGTGGCCACAGATTACAGCACACAGGCGCCTCTGGGGAGGATGGCGGTTAATTGGCATTGAACCGTTAATCATGGCCGCCCGGCCATTCATTACTGAAAGGAATTAGCATCAGCAGCCAGGAGACTGCAGCCTTGGCAGGCCAGGACACAGAGGAAGTTTGTTTCACTCAGAGATGATTTAGGAATGGACCAATTTCCCTGCACTTACTGACTAGTACACACTTTCTGCATGCAGTTAACAATGCAAAATCTGCACCGATATGAAAAGACTGAAATCTGCACATGTACTTTTGTTTACATATTAAATTTAAGGTTTATACATGCACTTCTCAAGCTCTTTATCTTCCGATGAAATAACTGCCTGCTAGTTAGGCCCAGGACTGACTTCAGAGAGACATCACTATAGCTGCTACTAGTCTACAACCCTCTTTATTACTCTCTTCTCCTCTGCCTGTTTCAGCTCCAACCGAGTCCCCATTGAGACCGAGTCTTGGTGAGCCTGCATTTCATTTCATGCTGTTACTTCTTCTTTTGACATAATCTCACAGGTAATTACAACAATAAAAGGACAAGGTATCATACAGACTGTGTCTGACTGCGAGCATATGGTGTATGTGTTTGTGTAGTGGAGCTCCACGGTAAACATGCTGTGCTGCGTGATGACTTCGACTCCAACCTCCGAGGAGAAATGGACCCGAGCATCTGGTAGGTGAAAAGGTTACGAGTTGTCTTGTAATCTTAGGGTTTAATCTACATTTTTGGTGCTCTCCATTGATACATTTGCTTTTGTTATAAATCAATCCTCTCTCCTCTCTTCTCTTTGGAGGTCTGAGTGCAGTAACTGTGAGGTGGGAGAGCAGTGTGGTGTACTGATGCATGGCAGAGCGGTCACTTTCTGTGAGCCCTTTGGAGAACGAGAGCTGGTAACTGCCATGTTTGACCACTCTACAACCGCTTTACGTTTTACGGCCCATTGACCATACATCCAAACCAACAACTCAGTAGCCACAACCACAAGAGTAAATTACAGAACACTAGCTGCAGTAGAATCTCATGTTTAAACATCTGTATCTCTGTAAACTCTCCATTCACTATTGTGCCATTCTAACAAAGAAGATTATGTTTGGTTGTGGTATAGAGCTGGAAATTGGCCTAGCTTTTGTCTTTTTGCCTTTGTCTAGCTGTTCGAAATGAACTTTAAAATAATAAGCTTAGATGAAGCAAAATCATGTGTTTGGTCTGTTTTCATGTGTTAGGCTCAGCATGACTAAACATGCCCAAATATAAGGGACCAAACAGCTGTACCTCAAAAAAAAACATAATTAAAAGTAACCATGGAGCCAATATCAAGAAACAGTTTTAGGTTCGCTTTATGTTTATGGTATAAACAAGAAGCATGCTGACATTGTCCAGCTTAAGATGTGGAATAACTGATATCACTTCTTGCACATTTAATGTAAATAGGTATATAACTTGTGCATAACAGCTTTCTTTCAGTCTCCTGTCAGCCTTAACTTAGAATATTGCAGCACTTGTTTTGCAATTATGAGCTCTTTCTGCTTTAGTTTTAACTAAAACTTACCTCTGGTACCACTTCATTTAAAAGTTAAAATGACAACAGAAGGAGCACAAAGGACTGAACGCCATACCATGATCATTATACAGTAAAGTACAGTAGTATCAGGATACTGCCTGACATGTGGTGTGGCGCACACACACACATACTTACACACACATACACACAAACACTCATAATTGCTTATCAAACCTTTCATGCCCTCTGTCTTTCTTTATAATGTTGGTTTTTGACTGTTTACTCTGCTTTAAGAGATGAAAGCCAGTCAGCAGCAGAGAAGTGCTTAGTGCCTCGTTATTCTGTTTACTTCTCTGATAAACAGTTGCTTTGTCTGTCACTGTTCCAAATGTTTGATGCCTCTGCCTGGCAGCTCTTCTGTCAGTTGCAACAAGCATGCACATCCAGAAACACAGAAACATTTACACACACAGATAATCACAAATACAACACAATCAACAATGAGAACAGACATTCATGTACACACAACCTGTCAGCACACACACACACACACACACACACACACACACACACACACACACATTTCATTTACAGTATGAATAACCATCATTAACCATCACAACTACATGCCTAACCTTAACCGCTATCCTAATCTTAAGCTAATTGTAACCTGATCCCTAAAACCAAGTCTTGACCCTCAAAAAGCAGTCTCTAGCCACGGGGTGTCCACACAGTGACACGAGTCCCCATTAGGTAGTGTGCATTCAAGTCCCCACTGGGATAGAAAAACATGAAACACACGTACACATACAGGACACATGCACACACAATTAAACACATTTTATATAATTTTATTTATATTATACAAGAGATGCTGCACAAGTTTCCCATTTAAAGAGTACCTAAACACCAGGTGTTGTTTTACTCAACTAAAGTAGCTGAAGTTTTTAATCTTTTGCAGTGATATAGAAATGTCTTCAGGAGGTTAGAAAACACCTGACATCATTGTTAGATGTTGTTACAGGTGCAACTTCACACTTCACACTTCACACTTCATACCAGATGTCAGTTTTGTGGTAAAAACACTTACAAATCATATTGGAAATACATTGGCCTGAGTTAGTATTTAATATTATTTCAAACTTAAACTAGATTTTAATATTTATGGGTTCTAAATTACCTTCTGTATCTTCCCCAGACCACTGTACCTCTCAACACTAGCACAGCCTCCGTCCTGCAGTTTGCCCTGGGTGAGTAAAATATCTCCATATGCATTACAAAAAATAACTGTGTTGAGACATAATTTGTATAACAGACTTATGTGTGAGACATTATTAACCCTGTTTAATTACCCTGCATGCAACAGTCTTTTCCTGACAGGACAATAGATCCCTTTGTCATCTTCAAGAAAATAGCATCTTTTGCCCTGTTACATGCCAGTAAGCCAACTGGCTCACAGATTATTTCTGTGTTTCCCTCTCTCTCTTTCTGCCTCTCCTATCACAATAATGAATGATTTACAATATTCTGGAAAGACACCCAGAAGACCATAGCAGAGTTTTTAGAGGTGTTGTATTTTTCATGTCCATTACATGCATCCTCCAGTTCTCATGGGAACGCCACTAGTAGGAGGAAATAAGAGTACATACTGTAGCGACAACCCCTCTCACCCTCACTCCCCCTCCTTTCTCTCCTTTTGCCCATCTCTTGTTCTGTCTGGATTAGCGTTGGTTTGCAGGTTGTTAATATGAGTTTGCGTTGCAGTAATGACAAGTATGGAGCAGTTTAGTGATGCAGTGCAATGAAGTGGTGGCAGGTTAATGCACAGCTGTGTTCGTTGGGGATGGAGCAGCACCACAGGCCACTGACCTGACATGGACGCTGCACACTGACAGGCAGTGTGGGAGGTGGGGGAGAGGACAGGTGGGAACGTGGAGGTTAGCCTGCTTCCCCCATTAGCAACCTTTGACCCTGCTAGCTCCCACAGCTCCCTCACAAACTCACATTTTAAAAGTACAAAAATAGTCGGATCTCGCACAAACTCATCAAATAGAAATGCACAAGAAGATGGGCACTCATACGCAGATGCACAATATGTAGCTGTAGTTAGCTATAGAGTCTTTGATCCTGCATCAGCACTTCTCCTCTGAAAACCTCTGCCCAACCCCTTCATACTTCTCTCAGCCCTGTTAAGCTGCTGATCACTTAGTTCCACCATGACACCATTTAGACGTAATTTTCCACTTGGCTGAGGGAGGGAATGTGGGAGCAATCAGTCAGAAGAAGCCACCACGCCGTGTCTGGCTGTCCCTCAGGGCATGCAAAGGATCATTGCCCTGCTGATAAAATTCAATTGCTGAAAAAAAGGAAACAAGCTCATTCTTTAGCTCTTCCCTCTTCCGTTTTAGCTGTTCACAATCATATATGTCTGTCCTCTGTGTGTGTTTATATTCCCCAGGCTCAGGCTCCTGCCGGTTCAGTTACTCAGACCCCAGCATAACTGTGTCATACAGCCTAAGCGGTAACGGCAACACCTCAGATGACTGGATCACACTGGAGAAGATCAGGTCTCTCTCTCTCTTTCCTCTTATTTCTTCTTCCTCATCCATCCCACAGTCCTTCCATCTGTTATGAACACCCGCCTCTCTTTTTTCCCTTGTTCACACCTCCCCCTCTCAATTTGTCATTCCTCTTCTGTTTGTGTCTCTATGATCCCCCTGTTTTCCATCCCTCTATCTTTTTAGTCAGCGCTCAAACAGAGGCAAAATGTAATGATAATGTCTTCTAACTACAATATTTAGCTCCAGTAAGTGCATGTTGTGCTTTTGTGTAGACACAGAAACCAACTCATGGATCAACAATGAAATCCCTTGGACTCATTCTGCAACCTACTTTTCCATATTTGGCTATTTCAGCCTTATTTCAGTGATTAATGATGATTATTTAATGCATAAATATGTAACACTATTTGCACAAACACCTCCACACACACACTTTCACCAAGACCCTCGTGTTGTATGTTTTTCTCTCCTCTAGAGCCCCTACCAACAGCAGCACTGTCGTCCACCTGCTTCCGCTGCCACATCAGTCCAGGGCTGATGCTGTTCGTCTCCGCTGGTCTCAGGAGGCCCCCCCAGGCCCCGAAGGCTATGAGTCCTGCTGGGGGCTGGACAATGTGCTGCTGGTCAATGCTGCCCACAGAGCACCCCTTATGGAGGACAACTTGGACCCTCCAGACACTGCCAACTGGCTCTTCTTCCCTGGAGCTACTGTCAAGGTACATCAATAAACTGATTGATATTTACATGGATTTCCTGCTTAACACATGGATGCCATTCACAGAGGGTCAAAGTAATATATAAACTTGCTGTTGCTTGAAAGACTTATGCTCCGCTGTATGTTAAAGCAATACAAGTAAATACAATGATGTGCTTTCAACATTAGAGCAGGGACAAAAGCCTTTCCACATGACAAGTGTTTCAATTTAGAGTTGATTTACGTGTTGGTTCTTTTTGAATTAGTTACTTGTTGCACATATTAACACCTGTGTTCTCATTGGCCAGCATGCTTGTCAGTCTGAGGGCAATGCCCTATATTTCCATGGTGGTGAGGGGGTTGGCCAGAGCTTTGCCTCCACCAGAGACATTGACCTGCATCGTGAAGAGGGAAGGAGCTACTGGGAGGAAGACTTTGAAAGCCCACCCTCAAAGTAAGTCAAGATGGTCTCATTTCTTCCTCCACCCACTTTACTGGACCATTTTATCTAAATGCATCTCATTAAAAAAAAAATAAATCTTTATTTCTATTACGCCTCTCTACAAACTGCTTCAGAAGTGCACATAAAAAAGAGAAAATACAACAAAACAATTACAGCAAGGTCAAAGTAGACAATTGAAGCCAAATATGATACAAACAGCAAAGTACCACTGGAGTGATATGTTATTAAAATGCCAATCGTTACAGAATTACAGGTTTTTAAAAGCTATTTAGGCTTTTTGGCACTGACTCAGCTGGCCTGATGCTGAGGGGGAGTTTGGTCCTGAGCAATGTAGCTAATATAGTAAAACCAAATTTAGTTGCCAGACATGAGACAATAGTATTCTATGGTTTTAAAAGATCAAAAAATATAACAGTGCCATACTGTAAAGGTTTAAAATCTGAAACATAAAAACCAAAATAACACAAGAAAACATGAATGACTTTAGCACCAGGCTACATATTAGCAGGGAAAGAGAGAGTAAACAGAGGGGGAGGATTTTGGTAGGATATCAGGGCTCAGTTATTTCTCTGTATGTGTATACATTCACGTGCTTTGACACCTGTCACTTGTCATATGTCAAGTGGTGCGACATGCAGCGTGTTTAAGTCAAGCTTGGGGGCTGACACAGGTGAATGCCATGCCTCTGACTGCTACAGAGACAGCAGTCCATCTGTTCAGAGTGAAACACTTACACACACACACGTACGCATGCAAACACACTGGACAGCAGACAGCAAGGAAACACTGTCAGAAGCACTGTAAGAGGTAGAGAGATAAAAGGGTAGAGATGATACATAGTGTTACTGCCAGAGAGTAATTAACAGTCTCATGCAGAAGCTCTGTTAGTGCATTTTTCCATTCCATGAGAAGGACCTAAAACAGGAGCATGTTTCTACGGCCGCCCCACACCCTCACACCTTCCTTCTGCATGCCAACATGCTACAGTGCAAGCTAGTTCTCACCCAGCAGGCGTCATGGGCTGACACATGTGTGAGGTAGGAAGGGAGAGTCTTTGCTTGTGTTAATGCTATCCTCCACTAAGTGTCATTTAACCCAACACTGGCTGTGACAGAGACACACCAGATTGTATACTGCATGGCAGAAAATAGAGAGGAACAAGGGGAAAGGGAAGGGGAGTGAGGGAGAAAGAGGGAGGGGAGGTAGAGGAACACAGGAGAGGGCTGACATACTGAGTTAACTTCTGTCAGTGCTAATGAGGATCCTCTCTCCACTGTGCAGAAATATGTGTGTGTGTGTGTGTGTGTGTGTGTGTGTGTGTGTGTGTGTGTGTGTGTGTGTGTGTGTGTGTGTGTGTGTGTGTGTAAGTCCTCTTCCAGGTGATTTATGCCATATTCTTGACATTATGTATTTGTTTACTGGTAAGGTGTGAATTATGGCAACTGTTTACTGACTTCAGTAATACTCTAGAGAGAGGCTGTGTGAAAGTGTTTGCATCCTATAATTTCTGTCGGTGTGCTGTTATATCAGGAAAAAAACTCATTTGTGGTTAAGTGTTTAACTTTCACAGTAAATGTGACTCCTCTGTTTCCCTTTCTATATCATTAAGGACTAATCTATTAACATTACTTAATTCTTAATTTCCTTCTTTAACTAAATGTACTCTCAGGAATTAATTGTTGTTACTTTTAAACTATATTCAGGCCATAAACCACCTGACTGCAAAAAATATGAGCTACCAATGAGTTATTAAAGTTTTTTTTCACATCATGTGGCCTGATTGCTTGAATGCCTTGTTTTTAGAATTATTGATGTGGTTTAAATTCTGTCTCATAAATTTCAGGTATCACTGAAATAAATAAGGTACCAAAATAAATACATTGCATTTTGACGCACTTACTTTAACTTACTAAATCAGCCCTCCCTATCTGTTTTTGTTTTTTTGTTTTTTTACTCAGCTGGGACATAGAGGGAGCTGACTATGGAACCCAGTGTGGAGAGATTGAATCAGGCTCAGCACTAGTGTTTGAGAAGGAGGGCCGGAGAAGAGTGTGTACCCCTTATCTTGACACCACATCTTATGGGAACCTTCGCTTCCACTTTACAATGGGTATGCAAATCCTCCATCTATAATACTTTGATATGTATTTGGGTCAAACAGCAGTAGCTTTACTTGATACATTGTTGTGCACACAGCCCTTCTCCGTTTACTGCCCTCACCAATATTTTTTGCGCACGTGTGTTACATTGCATAAACACAGTGAGGCTTGTTTGTGTTTAGGTGGTGGCGAGTGTGATCCAGGAGAGTCCCATGAGAACGACGTGATTCTGTTTGGAAGGTCTGAAGGCAGGAGGGAACGTGTGGTGCTCGACACTCTTCCATACTCTTCTTACAGGGTGAGACATACACAACATATTCACCCACCAAAAAAATATGTGCTCTATCAAAACCTCAGAGTTAATTAACCTGAACTGCTCACTTTACTGCATACGAGTAAATTGATTATGACATCACGGTTCATTTAAATTCTAGTCTATCTATCCAACCATATAAAATGTTCAAACTTTTAATGAAGTGGCATCATGTTATGCTGGTGGATTTTTAGGTGTTTGACTATAAAGCCCAGTTTTTACTACATACTCTAGATCTTAACGGCAGTGTTGTTCAGATTAATAGTATTAATTAAGACATTTTCAAATAGCTTTTGATTGTGTGCAAAATATATAACAGAAACACATTTCCCGCTGAACCAGCACATTTCTAGACTTGATTAATATATTTCTATCACAGACTAAACTATTAGATCATTAAAAGATCAGCAGGTATTTTGATAAATGATAAAACATCTTTGGGTTTTGGACTGTTGGTTAAAAAAATCAGGCAATTCGAAGACATCATCTTGAGCTTTAGGGAACTGCGACTGTAAAACAACTGGTGACTTTTTCCCAATTTTCTAATTAGTATCTTCCCTCTGGTCTAATCTATTCTATCTTCTATTCTCCTCCTGTCTCAGACTCCTGCGGTAGTATCGGTGGCACTGCCCACTGAGCTACAAACACCAGTCACCCAGTTCTGCCTGGAGCAGCGGTCACATGGGGGTGCTAACCGCCACGTATGGGCCGTGGACTTCATGCAGCTGCTCCCTGTGCTGCCTGGCACCCACACGCATGTTGCTCAGTTCTCCATCAACCTAGGCTGTGGCTCCTACCAGCCTGCCAACAGGTGTGACACATTTTAGAACTAGGTTAGGTAAAGCCTTTATGTGGAAATATCACCACTTTTTTTGTCAAAATCATGAAATTGGGCTGCAACAAAGGAGGCTTTCACACGCCAAGTGAGACACCCTAGATTCTCTTGGTTATTTTGGTGTCAAGAATGGTAACTAATGCTTCTAAAGAGCAGCATCTAGAGAAAGCAGAACTCAGTTGGCCTCTAAGAATAAGACATGATGGAGTGTAGTATGTTAAGAATATGTTGCAGAATTTCTTGTTTAATTCCTTGGTTCAAACTTTTGAAAGTACTTCAACCATTTTACACTTTTTTAACTTGAAAATGAAAAGATAAGATGTTCTCTGTTATTTTTTATTAGCGTGAGTCTGGAGTTTTCCACCAACCACGGTCGCTCTTGGTCTCTGCTCCACACTGAGTGTCTGCCTGAGCTCTGTGCCGGACCCCATCTCCCTCACAGCACAATCTACTCCTCTGACAACTATAGCGGGTACGAATGAGTCTGTACCCCTGTATGTGTGCGACTGCACTTGTGTGCAAATCTTTGTCAGTCAGTCTCTGTGGATGTACACATATTGTATTTTGTCTCTCCAGGTGGACCAGAATCTCTATCCCTCTGCCAAATGCTGCCTTGTCAGAGACTACACGGTTCCGCTGGAAACAGTCTGGCACTGGAGCAGGCAGCATGTGGGCCATAGACAATGGTTGGTACTATACATGAAGCTTACATGGTAAACGCAGTGTCATGAAAAGCTATTGTTTTGTTGTTTACTTGGACCCTACTAATACACCCTAAAAACTCCTGTAGTCCTAACCTACAAAATACAGTGTTACATACATTTTTATTATAGCTCATCTAAATATACTTTTTGGCAGTTAATATAAGTTTTAATTTCCATGCCTGTTTTGCTTCAGTGTATATTGGTCCAGCCTGCCTTCGTTTCTGCTCGGGGAGAGGACATTGTTCTCGCACAGGCTGCAAGTAAGGATCTGCTTTTTATTAAACCAAATAAATCCAATGTCGCTCCTTCAAAATGAGTCTGCTCATTATCCACCTAATGCCTTACAGCACCAATCACCATTCAAAATTTAATCAGATTGTATTATGCTTATGATTTATTAATGGATTTTCATTATCTCTTTCTTCTTTTCCTCGTTTATATCCTTCACTCTTTTTAATGTCTCTCCTCTCCTCTCCTCTCCTCTCCTCTCCTCCTCTCCTCTCCTCTCCTCTCCTCTCCTCTCCTCTCCTCTCCTCTCCTCTCCTCTCCTCTCCTCTCCTCTCCTCTCCTCTCCTCTCCTCTCCTCTCCTCTCCTCTCCTCTCCTCTCCTTTCACTCCACCTCCCAGATGTGACCCAGGCTTCAGTGGTCCAGCCTGTGAGCTAGCCTCCCAGACCTTCCCTGCGTTCCTGTCGGAGGGTTTCTCCAGCCCACGCCTCTCCTCCTACCACAGCTTCTCCTCCCTTCGGGGAGCTGAGGTCAGCTTTGGCTGTGGTGTGCTGGCTAGTGGCAAGGCCTTGGTGTTCAACAGGGACAGCAGGAGACACTTGGTCACTGCTCCACTAGACAGTTCCCAGGCCAGGTAATGAAACTGCCAGGGGTAGAAGATGTATTCAGATCCTTCACTTAAGTAAAAATACTAATACCACACTTTATTGAGTTAAGTATACTTTAAATACTCAACTAAAAGAAAAAGCCCTTCATTCAAATCTTTACTTAAATAAAAGTATGTTCGTATTATCAGCCAAATATGATGTTAATGTATATGTTGCATTTTACTGCTGTAGATGAGAAGGTAGGTGTGAAGATTGTACTACTTGTAACTACTTTATATACTGCTGGGTAGTTTAATCTACGGCACTGGATCATTCTATAAGATCATCATGTGTTTATGGTGTCACTGTCCTGTGTGAACCATATTTAGAGATATATGGTTGTCATTGGACAGGAAGGGTATGAAAAACTGTAATCTGAAAATTAACTCCCTCCATATATGTGTACATCAGCATGCACACATTCAGATTTTAATTCATCAGTAGATTACTTTGTAAAACCGTGACTTGTCTTCATTAGGTGTCTTTTCTTATGATTTATACTGCAAATGTTCCTGCCAGTCAGCTATCCACTCTCCTCCTTCCTCAATTTCTCTTTCCCTCATACTCCTATGCTGGGAGATGGATTGTGATCATAGGGAGGACTACAGATCAGAGGAGAGATGAAAGGAAAAGATGAAAATGTGTGAGAGAAAGATAGAGAGGGAACGATGAAGTTAGATATGGCATCTGTGTTAGATTGATTATGCCTGTTGCGGCTCTCAGTGTGCCACCTGATGGCCATATTTAATTCCAGTTTCCTGGCTGATTGAGTGAACAGCTGCCTGAAAGAGGAAACTGCATCTCTATTGGAAGCACAACTCAGCCAAGGACAGAGTGTACTGGGGGGGGGCGCAGAGCGACTGGCAACCTGAGACAGAATGGAAATTATAATAAATATTACATTAGTATTGATGATAATATGATAATGTCTGTCAATGCAGAGTTGAACACATAAGAGGACAACAATTCATATTACTATTAGAATAATACACAGATAACATGATCACATGGATATGAACTCTGACTCCAACATACCCTCTCTCTTTTTACTCTTTCTTTCCTTCCACCTCCTCAGCTATTTTTTTTCTCATTCATTTAATCATCTTATCCATAATCATGCCACCCCCTCCCACCTCTCTGCTCTGCATGACTTTGTGTTTATCTACCCTTTTACCCCCCCCCCCACCTCTTCTTTCTGAACACACTCTTTATCACCTTACTTTTTCTTCTACGCATTCATCACCTGCCCTTATTTCTCTTTGTTTTTTTTTTACACTTTGTATGCCCCAACTGCTAATGTAAAAAACAAAGCAAAAACTTTTGATTTCTCTCATTGTCTTGCTTTCATCCTCTGCAGGTACCTACAGTTCACGCTTCGCCTGGGCAGCCGTAGCACCCTGAGCTCATGTCCTGCCCCAGACCAGCCAGGAGAGGGTGTCCTGCTACATTACTCCTCAGACAACGGCATCACCTGGACGCTGCTGCAGCACTACGCTTACCAAGGATTCCATGAGCCAAGGTATCTCTTATGTTTAGGGTGTGTGTACCTGCCAGCACACGTGTGTGTTCTTATGAGTCCATAGAGATACTATAACTCCATTAACACAGATATTTGTGCTCCTAATGGAGGTGCTGGAGGTGTAAGTCACTGGGACCCATTGAGTTAGTTAGTGTCATCTATGTGTGTAATGAAGACAAAGTGGGCTGGGTTCCAGCTGTGCAAGCCTGGCCTCAGAGCTCTTCATCAGTACTAGAAAGGTCAGCCAGTGAGTCATGGGCAAGTTCTGCACAGCTTGTGAACTACAGGTGCAAGTGCAGGTTCCTATCCTATACCAAAGTTAATACAAATAAACATGATAAAGGAATCAGTCTTGATAAAGAGGAACAAAAATTTGTGGCTAACAGAGTGGGCTATAAGAAACCAAAGAGAAATATAAAAGGCAATATTCATAAATCTTGATTATATTGACCATCCGCATTGTATCAGAGTCTATTTAAGATGGTCATAATTGCAAACAGCAGTTTGCAATTATGTGGGGTTTAGATCCAAGCCAGAGTTTGAGTCACAGTTCAGTCAGCTTGTGTTATTAATTCCAGCTAAAATGTTGGCCATTATGAATTCTATCCCCAAATATAGCTCATTATTCTTACATTTGTACCATACTGCGTGCATTACATTCCTCAAGCAAACTTTCCGTCAATTGTCAATAAAGTTCAGTTTAATAATATCTTTCATATCTTTCCCCAAACCAGGATTGTGTCAGTTGAACTCCCGTCCGGGGCTCGTAAGTTTGGCGTGCAGTTCCGCTGGTGGCAGCCATACCATTCAGGTCGTGGTCACGATGTGTGGGCCCTGGATGAAATCAGCATGACCTCTGTGCTATTCAACACCATAAGTCTCGACTTCAGCAACGTGCTGGATGTCACCCAGAGTCTTGGTTTCTATCTTGGCCATGTCCAGCCCTACTGCCAGCATGACTGGACCCTCAGGTAGGAGGCTTGATGCTCTGATTTGGCAATGACATTTGAATTATTTTGCCATCCAATGGCTCCTAACATGAATAGTTTGTTTGTCAATTCTTAGTTACTATTTATGGTAATTTGGAACTCCCTTTGTCCATTTAAAGTCACTATGTGTAGAATTGTGCTCAGGCACACAGAGTCTATGTAATGAAAGCAACACATAGACTCCACCTGTTTTCATTTGGTTGTCTTTATTCCTATAAACAAAAACATATGTGATAAGGACAATGGGAAAGATGCTACAATCACACAAAAATTCTACACATAGAGGCTTAAAGATTATGTACCACAGCATACGACATACAGTATAATTTTCTCTCTTCCTCCATGATTTACTCTAGTTTCTCCGGTGAACCCAGCCCTGGCTCCAGTATCCGTTATGTGGAAACTCAGTCAATGCAGATCGGAGCCTCCTACAGTCTACAGTTCTCATTGGTCATGGGCTGTGGCCGCGAGCCCTCCCCTCACATTGACACTCAGGTCCGTCTGGAGTTCTCCACCAATCATGGCCTCACCTGGCACCTGGTCAAAGAGGTACGTAGCATGAAACGTGTGCAACTTTGTTCCCCAATGTTAAGTGATTGTTAACATCCGATCCCTTTAGTTTTCACAGCCTGGTCCACACCTTTGTTTATGACTAAAACTTGTAGAAGTCATCCTGGAGCGAGACAAGGAAACATATCATTTATTCATGATCATGAATATTGATTCACACATTACAGCCTCAGTAATAATGTGTAAATAATGAGAGTCTTTAAATGTGGCACTTTGTTTCAGATGAGAAATTATCGCAATTAGTTTTTTATCATCCTACTATTAGCAAATACGTGGCAATACTTGAATCAGCAAGCAGATAATCTTTCCATGATTCAACAAAGATTTTCTGTGATCACAACTGGTTCATAAATATTCATAAGGCACCAAAGTATCTGCCAAGATTTTTATTGCCTTTAGAACTGAATAGGGCATAATGAGTCCTCCATCAGTGAATTTCCTCTAATTCTCCCATGTGCATGAAAATGCAGTGATCTGGTAAGTGCAGAATGTAACTCACTGAAAGTCCTGTACTGTTAATCCTTGCTTGTCTTCCAGTGTTCAAGGTCAGAGATACTGTAATCCTGCGTTAGCCTTTTGTATGCATACACTGGGGGGCTAATCCAGCCTCAGGGTGTGTCCGCAGTATATCATGCTGTTTCTGAAGAATTTAGCTACAAAATAAAACCCACAATGAATGAAAGACTTAATTTTATGAATTCCAAGTAATCAACATTTAGCAATGCCTTTCCCCAAATGGGATATATATTGAAAAGTATATCATAATGAAACCCCTTGCTTCTTTCACCTAGGCCTGTCTGCCTGGCATGCCAAGCTGCTCCGAGTTTACAGCTCCCAGTGTCTACCACCCATCAGAGTTCAAAGACTGGAGACGCATCACTCTGTCTCTGCCTCAGAAGACATGGTAAGTAATGCACATCTGTTCAATAGACATAGCATAAAGTGCCCTCTATAGCTTGTTATCTGATCTTAGTTTCATGCAGTTTTTTTGCAGTTAACAAGCATAATGCACCTGAAATATAATCAGATGTCTAACATAAAGCTGAGAAAGAGGACACTGGGAAGCTTCCACGCCTATTACAGCTAATGCCGGCATTTCCACACATATTGTATTTACGTAGACATGCACTTCCATTCAGAGCTACAGACCTATGCACAAACTATTTCACATCCAACTCTATTAAAAAAAATCAAACATGTTTTATTCAAAAGAATTTTCAGCCCCTAATATTGCAACACACACACACAGACACACACATACATACATAGCCACACCAGATGTCTGTCAAATAGTGTTTGACAGATATGTTTTTGTTTTGAAAACAAAATAAGAGATAACATCTTCCTCTATTTATTTTGAAAAACATAAACATTAAAAAAATTTGAAAATTGCCCATTAACAGCTGGTTAATCTAGCAATCTAAAAGAACCCAAAAGCATTATTGCTCCAACGCAATTACAAAACTATGCACGTTTGAGGGAATACAGAAAGGACCACACACTTTTTAATCAACTTAGTATGGTAAAATATCCACAGCTTTAAACATGCTCATGCTTAGGCGAGGAGAATTGCCTCTCAGCCTGTTTTTAAACTGACACACTAGAGAGATGCCAACACAAATGATGTGCACACACTTTCTGTCTGGTTCACTGCTCCTTGAAAAAAATATAATGTAAATATATAGTTCTCCCAAATATGGAATCTCAATGATATGGCAGGTTCGTCCAGCTCTGATCTCTCATGTGTGTGTGATACCAGAGATTCTAGCAAATCTATGAGCTCAGATAATCTGGCTACCATGTGTTAGCTAAAAGTCAACAGCTGACATTCTGCCAACTCAAACTTTTAAATTTGTGTTCTGTGTGTGAAAATACAATGACGGTGATAACTTTGTATTAGGCCAATAAGACTATAATTATTCAGTTTAAAGGGAGACCAGTGAACCAGTTATACTATATTGAACAGTTCATGGGGAATACATGTACTGTTACAGCCCAGGCTCACACATATATCAACTAAAATAATCACATAAACCTTCCTCACCGAGCACTGTGACCTCCACCTCCATTTCATTTTACTCCCCAGCTCCTAAATAAATGTGGTCTAATCTCCTGCAGCGTGTGATGAGAAGTCACAGGGTCATGGCAGTAAATGATAATAAAACAGACATGGCCAGCTCTGCATGATCAGGAGGTGGTCTGAGTTGATATGGGTCACCGAGGCAGCAGACCAAGAAACCCCCATGCCATATAATCCCCAATATACCTGACTATCTACGCTTTTACAATCATTTGTCATTGCTGAACATGCACTGAACAGCTACCACCCGAAAGACGCTCACAACATGTACACACACGGCACATACCTCCACTGGCTGCCTTTAACAGAGATGATGTGATGATGATATTGGCAACTGTCTGACATTCTCACAAATAGGAAAATAGACATACACACATGTGATAAGGTTAATCTTTACCTGCCAGAACATTAAATCCACAAATCTCTATCTCCAGTAGAGAAGTAGATTAGTGAGTTTAGTATGATGATGTGGTTGGCATGTAAGCAATCATATAATACTTTACCAATTATATTTAAGCAGTCAGTTACACTGTTGCAGTTTTTCTATCTAGGTACATCCATTCATTCACATTATGTTCAGCTTCTATAGTGTGTTTCTAGTTTAACTGTATTTGTGTTTGTGTACCTTCCATGTTCAGGTCTAGTGCCACACGGTTCCGTTGGATCCAGAATTACTATGGAGAGCAGGATGAGTGGGCCTTGGATGACATCTACATCGGCCAGCAGTGTCCTAACATGTGCCACGGACATGGTTGGTGTGACCATGGACACTGCAGGTCAGCTTTCACACACAGACTCACACGCATTAAACGGCCTGAGATTGTTCTTTTAAATTACTTTTTCAGTATCGTTCAAACATGGGCACTCATAAACATGTTGCAAGACTCATAGTAAAACATAGTTGAACTCGGAGCAAAAAGATGAAGTTCAGCCAGTGTCTTCTGTTGTAGGTGTGATGATGGTTTCTCTGGAACGGACTGCCAGCCCTCCTCCCCCCTATCCTCCAGTGTACTCTCTGACTTTGAGTCCCAGGATGCACTGCTGGCCACATGGCAGGAGGTGATTGGTGGAGAGGTGGTCACCCCTGACATGGGCTGTGGGGTGGTGTCATCTGGCTCATCCCTCTACTTCAGCAAGGTAAAACAAATATACAAATTGCCTTCTTCAAGTATGTCATGTTTTTGCTCCTTTGTCTCTCTGTTGTTGTTGTTCAGGTATCCAACAAGGTCAAGTTATCAGATGAAAGTTTTGATGGAAATTATGCCATTGGCAAAGGAACAAGTGATTATATACTTCAAAATCCAGATCAGGGACAGATCCAGGAACATTTTAAACAATTTTTTGGTAAACTACGGCACTTACTACTAAGAAAGAAATCAGGCACATGAATTCTGACATTGTCCTTGTGTGTTTTGGTGCAAATCCAGATCTAGATTAAAATTGTAAAAAATCTTTGTTAAATGTGTGAAATAACTTGGGAAATTTAGAGGAATGTGCAAATTTGGCAGAGGTACATGGTGTAATATCTGATTACATTCTAGTTTTTACTGACAAAAACTGCTGACCTTTTACTTCTGAATTACCTCTACCCTGAAAATACTTGAATCTAATTGGATGAGGATTTTTTGAAATTTTGAGTCAGCTGCATACCTCTTATGTATTGTAGCAACTTCATCACTTTTCTAAATTAGTGCGTATAGATGGAAATCTGCTTGTTGCAGTTCTTACGGGGAAACAGCCTCTCCTATTTGTTGCAGTAACACTCATATCAGTACTTTCCAAAGTATGCTGCAGTATGCTGCAAAATGTGGTATATCGTGATAGATGTTGTTGTGAATATGAAATGACCTAAATCAGGATATAAGATTTTTGGTCATATTTCACATAATATGTACAAATATATTTGTGTGTCGTTGTCAGGCTGGGCTGAGGCAGCTGGTGAGCTGGGACCTGGACACTGAATGGGCAGAGTTTGTGCAGTTCTACCTGCGGGTGGGTGGAGATTGGGCAGAGTGTAACCAGGCAGACAGCAGGGAGGAAGGAGTGCTATTGCAGTACAGCAACGATGGAGGCATCAGCTGGGGCCTCATCGCTGAGATGTACTTCACTGACTTCACAAAGCCTCGGTGAGAAACCTGGGGATAAAGAAAGAGGGAAATTAATACTTTTTTCTTTACCTGTGCACAAGATCAGCTTTTACTGTTTTGTGAAGTCTATGGAAAAAATTATTGTATATTTTGGAAGATAAATGTCAATAACTAATCTTCTGTTCTCAGCTTTGTCCACTATGAGCTTCCTTTGGCCTCTAAGACACCCTCCACAAGGTTTCGTTGGTGGCAACCTCTTCACTCAGGGGAGGGTTATGACCAGTGGGCAATTGATGATGTCATAATTTTGTCAGAGAGGGAGAAACACATCATCCCCATGGCCAATCCAACACTGCCACAGGTCAGGAATTCATTTTAAGAGTTTTTCCTTGTTATTTGTGCTCCGACCTTGTGCAGCAGCTTTGGCTTCATCTTGATATATTACTTCTTTTGTTGTAATAGAACATGTCCAAACTGAGATAGAACAGCTATAAAATCTTGAATCTTTCCCAAAGTGCATCCATTTATCTTATGAGAAGTACATTCTACTGCAGAAACTGGTAAACTGGTACCTGTTACACAAAACACTACAATAAACATGCCTGTCTTCTGTCTCCACAGAACTTTTATGAGAAGCCAGCATTCGACTACCCTCTGAACCAGATGAGTGTGTGGCTGATGCTGGGAAATGAAGGCATGGAGAGGGAAAGCAACAACAGTTTCTGTGCTCCAACACCCTCTGCCATGGTGTTTGGGCGCTCCGATGGGGATAGGGTGGCCGTCACCAGGGACCTGGCCCTGCGCCCTGGCTATACCCTTCAGTTTAAGGTACCTACATGGAAACTGTAAAAAATAGAAAAAGACAGAAGGTGCCATTTTTAGAAACAGGCACCACGCAATACTACTTAATCAGATTTAAATTGTTCTTTAATTTTCTGTCCATTGTTTCCCCTACCAGTTGAACATAGGCTGTGAGTCAGAGTTCAGCGCATCTGCCCCAGTCCTGCTGCAGTACTCCCATGATGCCGGTCGTACCTGGGCACTGGTGAGAGAGGGCTGTTACCCAGGAACCCCAGGGGCAGGTGTTTGTGAGGGCAGCGGTCGTGAGCTTAGAGAGCCCACTGTTTACAACACCGGAGACTATGAACAGTGGACCAGGGTCACTGTGGTCATACCACGCAATGTTGCGGCCAGGTAGCTATGGTAACAGGCATGCAAGTGGAACTGTTAAATTAGTAATAATTGTAATAGTGATTTTATAAAATTTCTTTTGACACTGAATATTTGACAGTGGCGAAATGGATCTCTCTCATTCCCTTATCCTTGTTCACCTCATTTTTCCAGTAAAACCAGGTTCCGTTGGTTCCAGGAGAGCAGCATGTACAGAGATGCCCCACCTTTTTCCTTGGATGGGGTCTACATCTCTGAGCCCTGTCCAAACCACTGTGGGGGACATGGAGATTGCATCTCTGGAGTCTGCTTCTGTGATATGGGATACACAGGTATAATGACATATAGTGTAGAAAAAAGGATAAAACTGAAAGAGAAAAAAAGCTATTGGAGAAAGTAGTGATTTCCCTGTTTTTTTCCATAGTGGAGCAGGATAGTTGTGTCCCATCCGTAGCCAGTCCCCAAGAGCTGACTGAGGGTTTTGAGGGGAAGCTGAGTCCACTCTGGCAGAGCCTAAGTGGGGGACAAATTGGAGGCGGCTGTGGCATCATCGGTGAAGGCAAAGCTCTTTACTTCAGTAGCCCTGGGAGGAGAGAAGCACACACAGTGCCCCTAGACACCACCAACACACGGTAAGTGGAATTCAAACTACCCTGTAAGCTCTGAAGACCAAGTAAATATTTGGCTGTTTGTTTAATGTGATCCTGAACTTTAGTCATCATTGTTCACAAACAGGTTGGTACAATTCTACATCCGAATTGGCAGCAAGAGTTTGGGGCCCACTTGTACCAGGCCTCGCTCCCGCAATGAAGGTAATTATCACATACTGATTTGAGGCCCTTTGCTGCATTCATGTGGCTGTTTGTTAACATTGCACCCTGTAGAGAGCAGCTCCACATCTGACCTGATCAGTACACCACTCGCTTGTCTCCATCTGTTCCTTCTCACTCTTTGTCTTTGATCAGCCTTGTGATCTAGTTGTGTAGGTACAGATCTGGTCCTCATTGTCATTCTGTTTTTGGAGAATCAATGTCTAGTGTTGTCTGTTCTATTCTGTTCATCAGTCAGCACATTGTGGATCTCTAGCCTGCAGCAGTGCTGAAGGCTCAGTCTGATCATTTCTGCAGCGTCAGATAAAACACTGCGAGCCTCCTAAACAGCTTCTCTGTAAAAATCAGGTCTTCGGGACTTTATATATAAATGTATATATATATAGATATATATAATTTGATATATAAATTTACTAATTTGTGTATCTATGAAAATAATTTACCATTTAAAACTACTCTCCAATCCTCTTTTTTTCTGTGCCAGGTGTCATTGTCCAGTTCTCTACCAACAATGGTGTCCAGTGGCAGTTCCTGAGGGAGCTGGACTTTAGTTCCTTTCTGGAGCCTCAGGTGGTGACCATCGAGCTGCCACCTGCAGCCAAAACCCCCTACACAGTGTTTCGGTGGTGGCAGCCTCAGCAAGGTTTGTACATAATTAGGGTGTGCAAGACTTCAGAAAGGTACATAGGAATTTTAAAACAACTATATTACAGTACCTCTTTGATATCACAGCTTTAATTTTGTTTTTCATTTTGACTTCTTTCTCTCCATCATGTAGGGAAACACTCTGCCCAGTGGGCTTTGGATGATGTCTTGATTGGTATGAATGACAGCTCCAGAACAGGCTTCCATGACAAGTTTGATGGCATGACCCCTCTGAGGCACAACTGGTACCGTATCCAGGGTGGGGAGGTGACTGTGGACTGTTTGTCTCTGGACACCGCACTTACCTTCAACTCTGAGGCCATTGACAGTGAGTCACACAAACAAATTACTGTTCATAAGCACACACATTTAGAGATGAGGGCTTAAGTCTACAGGGTTGTCAGTCCATTCATAGACTGGCTCAGAAAATATGCATGGAAAGTGAAGGAGTAACCTGCCGCTCCCTCAACAATCACTGTCAAGTGGCCCCTGAGTAAGACACTTAACAGCCAACTGCTTCAGTGAAGCTGCAGTGTTTGTTGTGAGCATTGAATAAATGTAAACCAGGGAGTTACTGTAAAACAGCATGATGAAAACAATGTAAAAGATGAGACAATATTCATGCTCCAATATACCAATGAAATATATTTTCACATACACATACTCAACAAACCACAGAAATGGCTGTACAGTGACATCACGGTATTACCCACACAACGGGCTGAAATTGAATCACCCATTTACTGTGGCGCCGTGGGTCCTGCATTATTAATGAGAACAAACCTGAATGAACATCCTGCTTGTTATTTATGCTTGCGTCAAGCTGTGAGCGGATTTACTCTGCGCAAATATTACATTACAACTGGGGCCATTGATTAAGCGTGCTCAGCCAGAGCAATTTGGCAACACATCTATAAACATAAAGCTCCCGCGTCCCTGTATGAAAACATAAAGCACTGCTTATCAGACTGCAGGGCTGTTCTCGTATGCACTGAAACATGCACACATTTTACACATAACTCAGCAGTACATATCATTTCAAAGGCTACATTTGGACTTGTATACTTTTCATTTCATGTGGAACTAATGTTGGAAATTAGATAATGTAAATAATAAAGTTGATAATGTGTTTTAACATTTTTTTTATTAGGATCTTCTTATATATTACTTATTTAATACACCTTGGAGTCTAGCCTATTTTGTCAGAGAGGGCTGAACCAAAATACCCAGAAGAAAATAATGTTGAACCACTGTAACCTGGTGCAGATACTAGAACAGGGTTATACTAAATACCAAAAAATGCAATGTTGCTGTTCTATTGTGTCTGCAGAAAAGCCAAGATACGCAGAGAGCTGGGATTTTGAGGTGTCAGGCTCATCATTCCTGCAATTTGAGCTGAGTATGGGCTGTAGTAAGTCTACTTCCTTTTCCCATGGTGTGCGACTGGAGTACTCTACAGACTGCGGCCATCACTGGTCTCTCATCACTCCAGAGTGTGTGCCCCCAGCCATTGGCTGCGCTGGTTATACACAGAGTTCCATCTATACCTCAACCCAGTACAAACACTGGAGGAGGATCACCGTTTACCTGCCCAGTGCTGCTAAGTACGTGTTTTTAAACTTTTATGCCCAAAATTAGTAGACAATATTGGTATATTTCCTTAAAGTGCATAAACTCCTGAAGCTATTTTTATTTCTAACTTGCTGTTGAATCCCTCAGTTCTCCCAGAACTCGTTTCCGTTGGATCCAGACTCACTTCACTCCAGGGGCAGAAGGATGGGCTTTAGATAACGTGTTACTTGCCCCTGGCTGCCCCTGGATGTGCTCTGGTCATGGTCTCTGTGACAACGGACGCTGTGTGTAAGTAAAAGTGGCTTTTCAGCAGAGCTGACGGATTTTAATCTTTAGTCATTTTTACACTGATTTTCTGTTCACACGTAAATGCTACCTACTCTTACTTTTTCTCCCATTCTCACATAGGTGTGACAAGGGTTATGGAGGGGCACACTGTGTGCCTTTGGCCCCCCTGCCATCTGTACTGAGAGAGGACTTTAATGAGAACCTGCAGCAGGAGACGTGGCCTGAGGTTTACGGAGCAGAGAGGGGAACTCTGAGCGGAGAGCCACTTAAATCTGGCACTGCCCTTATCTTCAAAGGGGTAGGGGTCCTAAACACCATGCAGAGAACATCTAGAGCAATAAGAATACAGCTGAATCACACAGACACAATTTCATATCTTTACATCAGTGTCTGTTCTTGACTGACCAACAATGTAATCTTTGCAGGATGGTCTGCGAATGATAGTGTCACGGGATCTGGACTGCACCAACACTCTCTACATCCAGTTCTCCTTCAAATTCATCACTAAAGGTGAAAATATGTATTTTTTTATTTTTGTTATAGCTGTATTTGTAATTAAAATATTGTTTTTCCTCTGGATGTTGTTGTAATATTTTATTTTGTTGGCTTTTATAGGTGTCCCAGAGCGCTCCCATTCAGTGCTGCTGCAGTACTCTGTGAATGGAGGAATCAGCTGGCTGATGTTGGATGAGTTTTACTTCCCAGCTTCCACTGACACTCTGTTCCTCCACCTGCCGCTGCCAGCCAGTGCTCAGACCAACGCCACCCGCTTCAGACTCTGGCAGCCGTACAACAGCGGTGAGTGGACACATTTTGTAGTTGCACACTAAAATTCACATAGTCTGTCCTCTCTTGTCTGGTCCTTCCCTACATTCACTTTTCTTCATGTGTGCTGAACTCAAACAATAAGTGTGTAATAATCTCCACAATGTTATGCCATTTAGGTAAGAAGGAAGAGGTTTGGGTAATAGATGATCTCATCATTGATGGCAGCTCCGTACACAACCCACCGGTGGTGATAGACAGCTTTGAAGAAGGCCCCAATGAATCCAACTGGCTGTTCTTTCCCGGGGGAAACACTGGCCTCTACTGTCCCTATCAGAAGACTGGACTGTAAGAGAAACATTTAGTTTTAAATCTTGACAATGATGGTGTCTTGTCAGTGTTTCTGTTTTTATATTATTTGTGAATCCAGTGGTGACACATGCGTTTTTACCCTTGACTAATCTTTGTGTTTGTGTGTCATTATTGCAGGGAAGAGGATGAGTCAGCCATGGTGTTTGTCTCCAGTGAGCTTGGAGAACACTCCATTACCACCAGGGACATTGACGTAAATGAGAACACTATCATCCAGTTTGAGGTACACCAAATAAGCCTTAATGACTTCTTTTACAGAGCAAGAATTATAACACTTACTCATTCAAGACAAATTAAAGATAAATTATGGCTCATCATCATTGCTCTGTGTGTGTGTGTGTGTGTGTGTGTGTGTGTGTGTGTACATTTATGTCTCTCCAGATTAATGTGGGCTGCACAGCTGAGAGCTCTTCTGCCCATCCAGTGCGTCTTGAGTTCTCAAGGGACTTTGGTGCCACATGGCACCTTTTAGTGCCCTTGTGTGCTGGTGCACCCCAACCCTCCTCACTGTGCTCCACAGAGCTTCACCCTGCCAGTATCTATTTCCCTGGTACAACTCAGGGCTGGAGGAGAGAAGTCATTCACTTTGGCAAGCTTCGCCTCTGCGGGTAAGGACTTGAATAGATCCTGTACAGCAGATTCACAAAAGAAAACAAGGGGAAACTGAGGAAACGTTTATCAAATCTTTTAATATGCTTCCAATAATTATTTACTAAAGATTATATCTGTTTATTTCTGTGTGTCTCTCTCACGCACTTCTCCTTGCATTTTCTACTTCCTACAGGTCAGTGAGGTTCCGTTGGTATCAAGGTTTCTTTTCAACTGGCTCTGCTCCTCCAACATGGGCATTAGACAACATCTACATTGGCCCACAGTGTCAGGACATGTGTAATGGTCATGGTGCTTGTGTGGGTGGCACCCACTGTGTGTGTGACTCTGGCTACTCTGGACCTGACTGCTCTGTGCCTGACACCCCCAACCCTGACTTCCTTAAGGAGGACTTTGAAGGTACACCAACATACAGATGTGCACAAATAGCCATCGGGAAGAAGGCACTTTGTTGAAAATGAATGTGTGTGACGGGAATAGTCTTTTTTGATCAGTCAGAGTTATCACAACACCAAATCTGTGGTGATATTGTTCTGATCATGGGGTTATTGCAAGAGCCTTCAGTTAACGTATTTTGCCATATTTTTTAGAATGAAATGTGATGCATGCTGCTGAAATTTAAAGCTAAATAACATACTTAATATACCCTTAAAGTATATTCATTTTTGGTATTTAGCTATTTAACTAAAATGCTTTTCATGGCTTTATTATGATTGGAATTTCAGGCCTACCTTATTTTATATTTGTTTGTTCTTCAATCTTCAATTAATTCAGATATATTTAATTGAATTTTTATTAGTGCTGAGTGAATAATGGTCCTATTTGGACTACTTGAATACATTATATACTGAATTTAGGATTGGTTGTGTTCCTATTAGGGCTGGGCGATATGGCCAAAATGTTATCACTGTAAAAATATTTTATACCATTTGATATAGATAATTATCACGATAAATTTCAAATCATTATTTCTTTCAAGTTTAAAGGCTGATTTTTTCTCCTTGTTGAAAATTGAAGAAACCAGATGGTTAATTGTGTGGTTAAACTATTCTTTATGGTCAGAACATGACACACACTTGATGCCAAACAGTGGATCACTTCACAAATCTGAGGTAGAACATTCAAAACCATTATGATAAAATCTTTTTTCAACAAATATGATTAGTAAATATTTTTTCAGTTCATTTTCCTCAACAAAATAAATATCTTAATAGAACATTGTTATATTGTTATTGGGGAAAATTATATTATGATAATTATCATTATTGTTTTATTACCCAGCCCTACTTCCTATATTTTTGTTGTGTACGTATTTGTGTCTCTAGGAGGAGCTGTGGATGCTGAGCATTTCAGACTACTGAGCGGTGGTAAACCATCTAGGAAGTGTGGTATCATGTCGAGCGGGAACCACCTGTTCTTCAGCGAGGACGGCCTGCGCATGTTGGTCACCAATGACATGGACCTGTCGAATGCGAGGTAAAGCTACAGAAACAAACAACTAAAAGCTCTTACTAACTTTACAAATATACACCATCACAAATGTTTTGTTGTTGAATGTACAGTACTCTGTGATAATCTCTGCGTTAATGACTGTACTCAGGTTTGTTCAGTTCTTCCTACGTCTTGGTTGTGGTAAGGCGGCTCCAGACCCTCGCTCCCAGCCAGTTTTGCTGCAGTTCTCTGTGGACGGAGGTCTTACCTGGGGTCTCCTCCAGGAATTTCTCTTCAGCAACAACAGTAATCAGGCTCGCCTGGTGGCCCTGGAGATCCCACTGCGTGCCCGCACAACTTCCACTCGCCTCCGCTGGTGGCAACCATCTGAGAACGGACACTTTTACAGCCCATGGGTCATTGACCAGGTATAGTAAGTGAGGATCCATCCAACAATACGTCCATTTAGATGTATTTTTAGTACTAAAACATCATGGCTGTTATCCATCCAAATATTATTTTTTTCATTCCACTGACTCATCCCATGTGAATTAAGTTTTCACTTCCTCTGCCTTCACTATGCAAATGCAATTTATCTTCTATTTCCTAGGTGGTAGTAGGTGGCAGTGCCAGTGGCTGGGGACCTTTGGAAGATGATTTCTCCTCGATTGATGGTCGTTCGTGGCTCCTCCACCCTGGAGGAACCCGAATGCCTGTTTGCGGCTCTGATGGGCCTGCTTTTGCCTTCATAGAGAAGTCCAACACTCGCTATGCTGTTACCACTGACATCAGTTTGGGTCAAGATGCCTTCATCCAGTTTGACTTTTCTGCATCCTGCTCTGTCACCAACTCCTGCTACTGTAAGCAACATGGAGCATGAAGAAGCCGTGATTGGTCCTAATTAGAAGCTAACTATTATTTTCATTATTGATTAATTTGCCATTTTTTTCTCGATTGTCTATGAAATGTCAGAAAATAGCGAAAAATCCAGTTAAAATTTCCAACAGCTTAAAGTGATCTATGCCAGTAGGTCGTTTTTTTCAGCCAAGAGTCCAAAACCCCAAACATGTTCAGTTACTCTAATGTCTGCATGTAAACATGATGTTATAGAACACTAGGAAAATGGTCTGTGAGTATTATTGAGTTCTAACATCTGTGATTTGAAGATATTTGAGTATCTCCAAATTGTTTCTCAAACAAACAGCCAACTTGAGTGAAATACGGTTAAAAGAACTCCAAAAATTATGTATTTCTGCTAAGCTTTTTTATGTTGGAAGTTGTTTATGCAGTTTCATGAATATACATATTGTTGACGATTGGGTTTTTTCTTTCTCTGCAGCCGTAGAGTTGGAGTATTCTCTGGATCTGGGTCTAACCTGGCAGCCTGTGGTCAGAGACTGTCTGCCTACAAGCCCTGACTGTACTTCCTACACCCTGCAGAGGCTGCTGGTTTCTGACACTTACAACAAGTGGGGCCGTGTTACTCTGCCTATCCCATCATATGCCAGGTCAGGCCTGAACTTTACTAAGACAGATGGCAACATGCCCTGAATTAGCTACAATTCTACTCTTAATTTTCTAAAAAATAAAGTTCATAATTGGCCATGGTGACATAGGCAACATTACATTATCTGATACAAATCATATAGTGCTATATCAGAATTACAGTTTAAATCCTTGCTATATGAATTATTTTCACTTAACTTTAACTGTGAAATGTGATTTTAATTTATGTCTTTAGATCTCCAGCCACAAGGTTCCGCTGGTTCCAGCAGGCTCCCTTTGACAAGCAGCAGACTTGGGCTCTGGATAACCTCTACATTGGAGATGGCTGCCCAGATATGTGCTCTGGACACGGACGCTGCGAACAGAGCTCCTGTGTGTAAGTAACGGCAGACTCGTGCATGCACACACCAAGATTTTTACTGTAAATGCCAGGAATGTCAGCTGCTAGTAATGAGCTAAACCGTGTAAAATTCAAATGCAAAGTTTTAATTCAAAATTCCTTTTATTAAGCTTTACATAACTTTATGTGTAATGTTGATTTGTAATTTTATTTGTATGCGTACAGAATGTTGTATATGGAATATTGTTTGGTCCAAACTTTACTGGAAATTGTGTGTTGTTTTAACTTACTATAATGTGATTTTTTTTGTATCTGACTCCATCATCCTCTCCAGGTGTGACCCAGAGTGGGGTGGAGAGTACTGTGATGAGCCTGTGGTTCCTCTGCCCTCTCAGCTGAAGGACAGCTTCAGTCGAGCTCCCTCGCTAAGCCACTGGCACATTCTCACTGGTGGGAAACTCAGCACGGTGTGTGGAGCTGTGGCCTCTGGAGCTGCTCTCCACTTCAGTGGGGTAAATGGACAACTACCCTCTTTGTTTGATTTTTTTTACATTGTTCCATCTGTCTTTTTTACTTTCTAACAACATTTTATATCATAAAATGCTCCCCAACCAGAGATTTGGTGGAGGATAACTATTGAAATAGAGTTTTCACACATCCTCAAGGGCATTTACTGTATACACTGTTTTGTACTGATAAAAATGCCCAATCCTGTTTTCCCTTCACACATGATATCTTCCCATGAACATGAACTGTGCATTAACCCACCTCCCAGTCATGCTAGGTAGAGATTTGAAAGAACACATTTCTGCAGTAAATACAACAAAAGCACTGAAGTGAGCTGATTTAATGGGGCAAACAGATGATACAGAGTTGGGTAGATAGATAGATATCTAACAGTATCTGAAAGATGCTGCTTCAAGTATTAGTCTACTGAATAAAAGACCACAAAGTAAGTAGCTGTCAGCTGTTATGTACAACTTAAATTTTCCCAAGACACTTAGGGCAGAGTTGTAAATGGATTCCTATTGACAGGCTGATCTTGGATGAATGCACTGCCAAAGAAACCTCTTATGAGCAGCTGTTTAGGGTTAAGCTGTATTAAGATAAATTACCGCTCAAACTTTATCCAATAGATGATATTACTCAGTTTTATTATTCTGGTTATGTTAAAGTAATTTTCTCTGTAATAAAAATGTTTGAGATGTTTGGATTTGTTTTTAGAAGGATGAAACAGTTAAAAAGAGAATACTGTAAATAGTGAAAGAGAGACAGGCATCCATCCATCACAGGCCTAAGAAAGACTATCTGTCTAATACTGGCTGAGCCCCTGACCACATTCTATGTGTCTGTGCACAGAGTTGCAGCCGTCAGCTGGTGACAGTGGACCTGAACCTGACCAATGCTGAGTTTATTCAATTCTACTTCATGTATGGCTGCATGATCCCACCAAGCAACCGTAACCAGGGTGTTCTTTTGGAGTACAGTTTGAATGGAGGAATTAACTGGCACCTACTTACAGAGATCTTCTATGATCTTTACACCAAGCCTGGGTGAGTTTTCTCACCATTAACACAAGGTCATAAGTACTTGGGCACAACTGAGTAAAGTATGAAGCAGGCTATCTGCAAATTTTCTATTTTTTTGTCTGTGTTCAGGTTTGTGAATGTGCTGCTGCCCCCTGCTGCCCGTCAGGAAGGAGTGCGTGTGCGTTGGTGGCAGCCACAACATGAGGGAGCAGATCACAGTGATTGGGCTCTGGATAATGTCCTCATCGCAGGCTCAGATTCACGAGCGCAAATATCTGACACATTTGGAGGGGTGGCACTGCCAAACCATGAGAGAACTCCTGCTGATGGGACCTCAGGAAGGATAGGGCAACTGAGTGAGCAGGAGGAAACACCCATAGGTATTTTTTAAATCAATGTCTCAATTAAACAATCTACAGTAATTTCTCAAACATAGCCTGTTTGTCTTAAGTGTATCTAACTAGCACCTCTTTCTTTCTTTCTTTCTTTCTTTCTTTCTTTCTTTCTTTCTTTCTTTCTTTCTTTCTTTCTTTCTTTCTTTCTTAGTGAGCGATCATTGGTTGTTCTCAGAGGACTGCTCAGTACAGCGTTTCTGCAGCTCTCCTGATGGAGTAATGGTGTGTGGCAATGCTGATGGGAGAGAGGTGTATGCTGTCACACATGATATTATACCTGACAAAGGCTGGGTCATGCAGTTCAAGGTAACAAATGTTACTGAAATGACACAAACGCAATATAAAGATTCATTTGTGTTGTGTGATGTTGCTATGATGGTGATATGATCTGTTGATTTAGATTGCAGTAGGCTGCAGTGTGCCAGAGCGCCATGCAGACCGGCAAGTTCATGTACAGTATTCAGTGGACTTTGGAGTGACCTGGAAGTACCTGGTTCCCCAGTGCCTGCCTGCTGACCCCCGCTGTGGAGGTCAGGTCTCCCAGCCATCAGTCTTCTTCCCCGCTGAAAGCTGGAAGAGGGCTGTCTATCCCCTGCCTGACAGCCTGGCTAACACGTGAGTCATCCTGCCTCATATCTACCTCCACATGCTTTTGACTAAACATACACTACTGCTTCATTTTTAATTATTCCAGCGTGGCATGCTTAGCCTAAATTATTGATAGATCAAATCATTGTCATCTTATTAATTATTAAAACCATTGTCATATAAATCATGAAAATGGTATGCATGTTGTTTGAATAACCTATCTTGTCTTCTCAGTGCGGTGCGGTTCCGGTTTTACCAGCAGCACTCAGACATTCAGTGGGGTGTGGAGAACTTTTACATCGGGCCAGTGTGTGATGGCCACTGTGGGGGACATGGAGATTGTCTGGATCAGCGATGTCTCTGTGACCCAGGATTCACTGGACCAAACTGCTATGCCAGCAGTGCTTTAAAGGTAAAGTCTGGCTCTCACTCAGTCAAAAGAAATTTCTAGCATTAGACAAGTAGACTCTACAAATATATGTCTGAGATGGTCTGTGATTCAGACGTGGGTGTCTTTTTTCTGTAGGCATCTCTGAAGGAGCGTTTTGACTGGGAGGGCTCTGCAGGCCCTCAGTGGCAGGTACTGGAGGGCGGTAGACCCTGTACAGATTGTGGTGTGTTGGTAGAGGGGACAGCCCTGTACTTTGGAGGGGCTGATGCCAGACAGGCTGTCACTTCTGACCTGGACCTCCGTGGAGCAAAGTTAGTACTCATCTTCTGTTAACCACAGCGAGAGGTTTCCTGTTTATCTTTAAATACCAAGCTACTCTAAGTGCATTTGAACTGTGTCAATGTGGATAGGTTTGTGGAGTACTGGGCCAGGATTGGAAGTGAAGATAACATGACTATGTGCCACCGTCCAACTTGTCGCAAAGAGGGAGTGCTGCTGGACTACTCTACTGATGGAGGTGCACTTGAACATTACGACATAAAGTGCATTGTGTACTTTTTCATTTTCATGATCATCAGTTTATGATTTTTTTTCTCTCCCTAATTATCTCTCTTCTCTTTTTTTCTTTTATTTCCTCATTCTGTCTGTACCTCAGGTGTGTCCTGGACACTACTACATGAGATGGACTATCTGAAGTATGTGTCAGTGAGGAGAGATTATATCGTCCTCCCAGAGGGGGCTCTGACCAATGCCACTCGTCTGCGCTGGTGGCAACCATTTACCATTTCCTCTGGCCTCGCCACCCCCAGCCTTGAGAGAGCCCAGTGGGCCATAGACAACATCTTGGTGGGAGGGTCAGACATCAACCCATCCACTCTGCTTGACACCTTTGATGATGGTGAGTTTGTTTGTGATGATGACTGCTCACCTGTCATGACAAATGATTTCATGTTCTGGAAATCACTCTGACTCTTCCTCCTATTCTCTTTTTATGCCTTTGCCTTTCACCAGAGGGTGTTTCTCATGAGGAAAGCTGGAGTTTCTACCCCAATGCTGTGCGCACTGCTGGCTTCTGTGGAAACCCCTCATTCCACCTGTACTGGCCAAACAAGAACCAAGACAGCACACACAACATCCTGGCCACTCGTGAACTCATAGTACAGCCTGGATATATTCTACAGTTTAAGGTACAGTACTTCAAGAGAGTGGCAAACTAGCATTTTATAAGCCACCCTTTGTCTTTTACATGGAGACTTTAGTCCCTTACTGTACGTCTCTCTCATTGATGTAGATTGTTGTTGGTTGTGAGGCAGACACATGTGAAGACCACCATTCTGTTCTGCTGCAGTACAGGAAGGATGCAAGGTAAAAAAGACAAAGACAAAGTTCTAATAAAGAAAAACATGTTCACACAGTTATAAAACAACAGTTTGAACTGTACAATACCTCGCATTAACTGACAGTCAAAATCAATGTTAAATGTCAGGTTAATAGCCTGAATCCCTTAAACCAATAACCTGACTTTTCACTCGCCATTTATCATTTAAACAGTATTGAAATTATTGTTTTAGTTTTTTGCATGGACAGTTTTCAGCTTTCATTCTCTCCCTTTAGGTCTGACTCGTGGCAGTTGGTACAGTCAGAGTGCCTCCCCTCATCAGTTAACAACGTGGGCTGTTCTCCCTTCCAGTTCCACGAGTCCACAATCTACAGTCCAGTCAACAGCTCAACATGGACCAGGGTCACTGTACAGCTTCCAGACCACGTCTCCTCAGGGTAGGAGCACAGAAAGATTTTATTTCCCTGCTTAGAAGAGGGACATATCATGACTTCACACCGGTGCATTTGTGGTCTAAATTCACATATCAGCAGAATAACAGGAACAGTTATTTATGTTGTCAATTGAAGCAGTGAAAGCCTTTGTGATTTGTTGTATATTTCCAGGGCTACCCAATTCCGCTGGATTCAAAAGGAGGGGACAGGAGAGCGGCAGAGCTGGGGAGTGGACCATGTTTACATCGGCGAGGCCTGCCCGGGGCTCTGCAGTGGCCACGGCTACTGTACAAGTGGAGTTGTCTGCATCTGTGATGAGGGACACCATGGTGGGCCACAAACAGCATATTTCATTCAAACTGCTATAGACACTCACAGTTATTTCTCATCTGAACTGTTGAAGTAGAGTTTATTTGTGAAGTAAAATGATGTAAGTGAACAAAGCAAAAAACTGGTTTTCTCATGAAAGGCCTTAAGCACCCTTTTCCAATACAGTTGTTGAAAACATGGTATTGGCCTACATATTCTGTCATTTTACAGACAATGTCAACCCATCATCAACTGGTCTGCATTCTGCATTCAGTGCATCTTTACTTTATCAATATCATCACATCCCCTCTGCTTCCTTTCACCTCATCAGGGGACGACTGCTCCCTCTCAAGCAGTGACCTGCCCAGCTCCATCAAGGATAACTTTGAGTCAGGTAGTGTGTCTCAGGAGAGTTGGCAGTTGATCCAGGGTGGTGGAGTGGGCAGCGGCTGTGGGCAGTTGTCACCGCATGCCCACGGAGACTCGCTCTACTTTAATGGCTGTAAGATGAGGCAGGCAGTTACCAAACCGCTGGACCTCACTAGAGCCAGGTACAGGTACTACCAAAACATACTGTACATAAACTAATTATGTAAATGTACTCTTAGCTACCTACCTTATAGCTATGACAGCTTTGTTTCCTCCACATTATGGTGTGTATTAACAACTTTTGTCATTTCCTTTCTCTAATCTTCTCACTTTTTCTTCCTTCTCTTTCTCCCACAGTAAGATAATGTTTGTGCTGCAGATTGGCAGCGTGGCACAGACAGACAGCTGTAACATAGCTCTGGATCAGGCTGACACAGTTGACCGGGCCGTGCTCTTGCAGTACAGTGTCAACAATGGAGTCACCTGGCACGTAATTGCCCAGCACCAGCCCAAAGACTTCATAAAGGCTCAGCGAGTCTCCTACAACATTCCACTGTGAGTGACGCTCAGTCACTCAGTTCAAACCACACCATTTTGGAATAAGTCACAATTTATAAAGGCTTTAGAAGATATACCTAATGGCTTAATTAATGTTTATTAATCTTTTGCTGTTGCTTCATAAATTTTATGGATGTTAGCAAGTCATTGATAAAAGTTCATGGAATTGTCACTTTTCTGTCATAGGAAGAGTTAGCTGAAAAGACAAAACAAGTGTCATAAAGTAGGACAACTAAAGAGATTTTTCACAATCTGGGAACCCAAAAGATCAATAAATATGTGAATGATTTATTAATCATTAATAAAGCCATTAGTTTCAACTTTTTACACCTTTTATAAAGGTGCCTTATTAGAACGAGTTACAGTTTAAACCTGTGTGGTAAACGTCATTAGGCTGGTTTGAAGCTACTATAACCATTGGCATACTTGTTGACGCTCACTGCAATGTTTCCTATGGTCTCTCCAGAGAGGCGAGGGTTAAAGGGGTGATGCTGCGATGGTGGCAGCCACGTCACGACGGTGTAGGACATGACCAGTGGGCGTTGGACCATGTGGAAGTAGTTCTGTGAGTACCCAATTCCCAGCCGGCCCACGGCCCCCCAGACTGGCCCCCAAAAGAGCCCCGATCTGCCCCTGTCTCTACCTCTGCCTCAGCCTGACCCACAGAAACGATCCCCTCTACTCCACACAAACACAGCCAGACATGTGTGCTGCTTACCACCTAGAACCAAACCGCTCAGCAGCTGTTTCAAATGCTCACCATGGCTTCTGGTGTCAGGCAAGCAGAGTACAAAAATGTGGGATTTTTTTCCTATCTTTATCCTGGTCTCTACCTATTTGAGAGCATGACATTTTGATTTCAGATTTTGTGACGCTTTCCCTCAAAACCCTTCCCTCACACTTAAACAGCTCCTGCTTGTGCTTAGATTTGCTCTGCTTCTGCTCAAACTGCCCTCCAGCTTTTTGTGCAATTACCCTGTCAAAATCCCCCAACCAATATAATGCCAAGTGTAGTGTTGACCAATATAAGGATCCCTGCCTCGATGCAGGCAGGTTTGCTTTACTTCTTAAAGCGCCCTTATATGGATGTATTCTTGTGCTGCAAATATGACTTCATCAATGCAGTTTGAAGGAAGTAATAGCACTATTAAAATAAAAACTGGAGGTACTATTGGAGGTCCTTGGCGGTGACTGAGTCAGGAAAGGGACATTGTTTTCTCATCTAGCACCCTGATAGGAGGTCGGTGAGCTATATGGCTTCTATTTTACAGTGTGTTTCTATTATAGTAAAAAGTACAGACACTGTTATATGTAATAACTGTCCTTTTATTACAAAAGTTGTGGGGGTAGATGAATAGGAAATATGTGCAAGTAACAATATAACTGAGTTCAAGTAAACAGTTTAAGCAGAAACAGAACAAACTAAATGCATGTAGGGGGTGTATGAGTTTGAAAGGAGGGTTTTGAAGGAAAGCGTTGCAAAAATTGAACATGAAATCAGTCATGCTCCCAAAATGAAAGTTTCTTAGAAAAATATAGGAAAATAACCCAATAGAAAAATGGCTGCAATGTGCTTTACTGTGAAGGGTTCTGTTTGTGGATGGCTGTTCTGTGTTCGACAGTCCAACTCCTGCTGTCAGATCATCATATTTTCAGTGTCTTGTGGAACCCATTCATCTCCCAGATAAACAACTGTATTTTTAAACTGTATGTCTAAAAAGTGTTAAAATATGTTAAACCACATTATAATTTAACCAGAGATTTAGTTATATTACACAGCTGACGCTGTAAATTTCAAAGTTCTTTCATTCTGTTTTTGTACTGAAGGACTCATTAGATGTAAAGCACCCATTCATATATCCATTCATAATTTACAGTATCTACTGACTTACAGTTAGCCCATATGCCCCTAGTGGTCATTATAAGGCATGACAAAGAGCACTGAACAAAGATCATTCTAAATACATTACAGGAAACTGTGAAGCCACATCTATGATGACAGTGTGTCTTTGTCCAATTGTGAAGTCAGCATTGTCAGACAGGCCCATAATCTGACTGGTCTTTTTTGTTTTCATTATAACATTCATTTCATGTGCAGAAATGTTCCTGTATTTCATTCTACCAGGAAAAAAAATCTTACAAATTCTTAATTTTGATTTGATGGAACTTGCATACACCCTGCACTTATTCACTGATTGTTTCTCTTTTCCTTTCTTCCCATTTTAACATTTAGATTGCATTTAGTATGTAACCAGCATCAGTAAAAATTTTTGCGGAAGCCAATGCCAGTTTCCAAATAATGGCAAAGGTGGAGCTTTGCAGGGCACTGAAGATATCATGAACATGGTCTATACTCACCTAGCATATTCTTAACATGGCAATATCATAAAGCATTTTGAATGCATTTTCTGCATGTTACTGTGGGTATCAGAGCAATGATCCCTCTTATATAGGTGCTGATTGTTCATTCAGATGTGTACCCAATGCATTTCAAATGCTGCATACAACAGTCAAGTATGGCACTCTGATATTTCATGTACGGTCGATACAAAGCTGCACATACACACAAACACACACTCATGCCTAACCTGAGCTGTCCCTGGTCTAAGTGGTCGTGACCTGTCCCACTCCCTCCCTCGCACTCCCACGGTTTTCAACAGTGTCTCCTGAAAAGGGTGTGATCCTCACACTTTGCTCTGTTGTTTATTTCTCTCTGTTTCGCCACTCCTCCACTCCTTCACACATTCTTCCTTTCACTCCTACTCCTGCTCAATCTTTTCCTTTGCCGTACATGCCTTTCCTCCCTGCTGCTTAATGTGTTTGATCATGTGGTCATGCTCACTCCTCTGCTTGTGCCGCATCGTATCCTACCTTACTTCCTCCTCCTCCTCCTCCTCCTTTCCTTCCTCAAAACTTGCTCTTCCTTTTTCTCTTCCCATTCTGGCAAACAACGGATGGATGACTTCTGGATATCTTGCTCTCTGCCTTCACCTGTGGTTGTCTCTCACTTTCCCTTCATGTTACATTTCTCTGCTTTCTCCTTACTAAATCTCTACCAACTAATCTTCTGCTCCTCAATCTTCTTTCATAATCTTTCTTCCTCATTCTCTCTGTCTTTTCCACTCTATCACTTCTTCCTCCTTAAACCTCTTACTATCTTTATGCCTCTCCTCTCTCCTCCCTTCTCCCCGCTTTGGGCCCCTGCCTCCCCAGACCGGGGCTCCTACCCCCCCAGACCTTTCTGCGAGACAGCAGTTCCCTCCTCCTGCTTCTCCCCTCTCACGCTCTAACCTCTGCTCTCTTCTGTATTCTGCTCCCTCTGGCATGGCTGTAGTGTCAGGTAAGTCCTCCGCCTCTTCCTGAATGCAGCCCCTTCCCTCACCCTCCTCCCGACCCTTTCTTTTCCCTGAGACACTGTGCACACCCTCCCTCAATATCACTGACACACCCAGCCCTCCTCATTCATCGCCACAGTCATATTCATGCCCTCGCCTTAACTCAAGCCCCAGGCAGGTCAACAGGCAGGCCAGCCGCTAACAGTGACCAGGTGAAGGCTGACGAAATGATCACACAGATCTTAAGAGACAGCTCTCAGCACACACCACAACACACAATTCACAACATCAATACAGTGAATGGCGATGAAAACAGAGCAGTAAAATCCAAAGTGGTGGAATTTTTTTAATTTTACAATTTTGAAATGACATTCAAGGGTTCAACACAATAACACCATATAAAAACAACTTTCTGGTCCATGGCATTGACTTTGAATTTGCAATTCACACAATTCTTGAGGCATTTTTAATGTAATAAATTACATATATAGATGTCAATGGTAATGTGTTTGTGTGTATATGTGTGATGTAATCCATCACTATACCTATATATGTTTGTATTGTTCTTGCTACTGAGTCTACTGCAAGCTGTTGTAGTGTTATTGACTGCTACTTTACAAGCTAAGATGCACAATTCAATGATCCTTTATCAAAAAGATGACTGTTTGTGGGTTCAGCATTTATTTCGCTCAAGCCCAAGTATCGAAAGTCTTTTCTTAAAACTCGTATATCAACATCAGTTGCAATGCAGGGCATTTTGCATCATTAATTTCAAGTAAAGGCCCCTTTGGCGAGAGCGTTTTCATCTGACTAACCTCCTCCATCCAGCTCCTTGCATGGCTTTAAAGATCGACTGTTGCAACAGCTCTCCATCCCTTTTTCACTCATGTCTGTCTCTGGACAACAACATCATGACTCTGAGCCAGGAGCCTCACTACCCTCTGGTTTCTGGCCAGGAATCAGAAAAACAAGTGTGCACACATACTCTCAAACACATGCAGTTTACTAGCCATCCCTCCCATCCACCTATACACTTCACTATCAACCATCACACACACACTCACACACACACGCACCATACCCTACCCTCTCCCACCCCTCCTGATCCCCAACCCCGCTTCGCAGAGGCTCCTGCCTGCCCTGGCTGCACTCCTGGCTCACTGGCAACGCCCTGCTGGATGGAAGAGGCAATGAACAGGCTAAGCAAGAGCGATCTTCCGCAGCTTTTCTCTGTGTCTCTTAGTTTCAAAACCACCCCTTCTCCGCTCACAACCTCGCACTTTTATAATTTTGGTTTAGTTCTTTTTCTTTACTCCCAGTGATGGCTGTTGACTCTGACCTCAAACACTCAGTGTCAGAGTTTCCCTCTAGTATCTGTGGTAGGATGTTTGTAGACTCTGTGTCCCATGTCTTGTTCTGTGACATTTGGTCTTGAATACATGTAGCTAGTTATACCGTACCATGTTCACCATCTAGCTGCCTCTCATTTGTGCAGAACGTAAAACAAATCCAGTTGTGTAGAGTAGTGCCACCCATTCTCCAAGCCATGCGACCCATACAACTGTTGAGTGTTTGAGGTTATGGCTGAATCATTAATAAAAAGGGCAGCATGAAACTAGATGTGAGTGAGTACAAAAGCTGCATTTGACCATTTGTGTGTTTGCATGCATGGGTGAGAGTGTGTGCATGGAAATGTGTAGATGTTTTGTGCCCTTTACTCGCTCACTAATGTTCACACTCCTCCTCTTTCCCTCCCTGTTCACTGTGTTTGTATCCCTGCAGCACCCGTAAACAAAACTACATGATGAACTTTGCCAGACAGACCGGCACGCGTCACTACTACAGCCGCAAGAGGCGGGCACTGCAACAGCGTGCCTGAACCCACCAAGAAGGGATTCGCCGTCTGACCAGCCAATCACACATCGACCCACCATGCTTATCCTGTATCTCCTGACACCATATCGCCATTTCGAGTCCCATCCACCAGTGGATTCCAGTCAGCCTTGGACTTCCCTCACCCATCTCTCCCTACCCTCTGCCACAAACACGGGCCATCCGATCAGTTTACGCCAGCCAATCAAGGCCTTCCCAACCACATGGGTCGGCGGGAATGAAACTCAGAAGAAAGGAGTGAAGTGGCCATTTTGTTTACTTTTTTTCCATGGACGGTCTGGGTTTCTAGTTGTTTTCTAATTGTTGCTGTGGTTCCTCTGATTCCTGTTCCCACCTCCCTCTGGCTTACCTCCCTGTCACTCCCCTCCTTCTCCTCATCCTCCTTTTCCTACCACACTGTGAAATTGAGAGATAATATATCACTGCTGAACTGACCAGCCGATTGGAGAGTTGCCTCCCAGTTCCACTGAGCCGCCGGAGGGAGGACAAACTCCACTGCCACCAACCAGTACGCCAGGAGAAAGACCACGACGATACTGATCATTAAGAGGAATAACGTTGATGAAGCTCAAAAAAAAGAAAAAAAGAAGTACTGTGTTCTTGCTGTTCTGTGTGTCTGTGGGTTCTTTTTGTGATGAGTTGACTGTGGTGTTCTGTTCATTTGTTTGTTCGTTTTCTACTAATTCATATGCTTTTGGGGGGGAGGGGGGGTGCTGGGTTCTGGGTTCTGGGTTCTGTTTCCTTTTCCTTGTTTATCTGGAATGGACGTGGGCAGGGCAGGAAAAGCCCAGCCTCCAAGGGAAGACGGGACGAAAGAGCGATTTGCACGACAGGAAAAGGAGAAAATAAGAAAAAAATTAAAGACTGAACAATGATTTTTGTTTTTTTAAATAATTTTTTATATATGTTGGTTCCCGAAAATACAGATATTTATGGTAAATGGTTCTTCACGTAACCTATTTAAGATGCACTGTGCGTGAAATCTGTATGTTATTTTCTAGTGTTAAGTTATTAGGCAGTTGAGTCAGGCTCTCAGACTGCATCATCTTCTCTTCCCTCTTCTCTTGTGCTGTTTCCCCCCTTCTCATTCCTCCCTTTCTCTCTGCTGAATTCTGATACCTGGAGGTGAGGCTCTTTCAGTGTTGTTTTTTGAAGTCTGTGTAATATGGACCCTCTGCCCTCAGTGTAACTCCAGTATAGCAATCTCCTGTATATATATGTATATCCACTATGGGGAGACCCAGCAGCCTTATAAAAGGGAAATAAAGAACTGTCCAAACCTCAAACTGTGCACATTGCTTGAGCTACTCCCTTTCTTTACTTGACATTTGTCTACTTTGTCAAGTCACAACAATAAGTTAGTCCATCTCGCATTATTTGCCTTCCTTCTGTTTGTGTTACTCAGCCCATTGGAGCCTACCAGAGATATACATCTTTATGAGTAACCCATAAAAAAGAACACATACAATAATGGAACTCTATGGTACAATGGAGGACATGGAAACAGGATATCACCAGTCTGGTTTGTGTGTGTGTGTGTGTATATATATTGGCGTGAGAAAGACATAATATTCAAAAGAGCGTGGAATTGTTCCATATTTATTTATATTAAAATATAAAAACAAGTGTTACCAAGATACCGTAATAAATGTGGACGTATCTGTCATCACTTTGGTGTACAGCTCAGTGTCTTCAGACTGGCCATTCACCACATAACTCAGCAGGTTCTCTGCATTACTCCATGCTGAGGCTGCAAAGATGCCAGATCACTTCTCACTTGGTGTAGAACCATTTAAGCATCTTCCCCCTTTACATGAACCCCTAAAAATGCTCATAACATAGCCCATAAAGGAGTCTGTCATCACAAGCTGCCTGTCATCACAGCCACAGTCACAAGTGTCATTATGATGTAGAAGGATTTGGCTGTCACGCACAGACTAGAGTTACAGTACGGCGAATCACAGCAGGAGTAGATCATTGTGTAGACAGTTCCTTTGAGGCGGATCCTGTGCACCTGGCTACAGTCCCTTGTCGACATGCAGCCCCTTGCAGACAGGGCACTATGGTTGCCATACTGACCATCTGCCTTGAAACACACCTCGTCAGGAGGACACTCTGTCACAATGAGCTCAAATGTCTTCTCCTTCTCCAGGATGGGGCTGTAGTAGCAAAGCAGGTTGTCACAAAGCAGCGAGGGGAGGAGAAGGTAAAACCATAACACAGCAACACGCAGGAGCTGCAACATATTCAGCCTGCAAGTTGAAGACAAGCATTTGGAAATTTACTGGCATGAACTAATATTGTGGCTCGAAAAATAAATCACGTCAGTAGTGTTGCATTTCCAGGAAGTTAGGGCACTTAATAAAAAAAGCCTTGTAAATGCCCAGAAATTCAATTCGCCCATTTGTTACATGGACTTCCTGTTAAACATCTGTGTCAAGCCAATATTAACATCATTTTGAGTAATTATGTTAGACTTGACAAAGTCACAATGGATGTAATGTAATGGTTTTCATATGCTCTGTAGCACGTGGTTGACAAGTAAATCGGTGTCAGCTTAAATGCTTGTCATCCCTGTTTCATGATTTTCTTATTTCAAGACAATCAGTGAAACCAAGGAAATTTAAGTGAAATTGCTTAGCCTTGAGGCTTATGCACAGGTGTCAATGATCTCTACTGATTGTTACATTCAAAATGCCCAAATCTGTGAAGGTAGTGAGTGATCGCAGAAACATTTCAACTTAAAACACAGCTTAAGGAAGACTCACCTGCACATTTTAATGCCAGTCAAACAGGAATAACTTTTCAGAGCCTCTCTTTATGAACTCTAATCCCACCACTGACTCCAGATATTCTTGCACAGGCCACACCTTCCAGCACACCTGCTTGTAAACGCTTCACAGAGCAACTACACCAAGATGGAGCTTAATCACGGTGCTTTTATTATGCTGCATTCATCAGTAACCACACAAATAATGTCAGCATTTACTCTATTAACCCAGGAGCGTGGCTGATAAGTCCACCTTTTCCTCTCTGGAACAAAAATGTAAATCACACTAAATACTGATGTTGATGCCTTTTTTCTTATTTACATGTTCATTTAGCAAAACACATATAGAAACATGTAAACATTTGACCAAATGTTAGTCGCCTTTTGGACTTTGGTTAAGTGCCTGTGGCTAACAGGCCTCTCCCCAGCCTTCTACAAGTACTTCTATGATGCAGTGACAGGTAATGTGGAGCCAGTTGGTGATGTGTAATTTGCACATGAATCCAAAGGGTCCTCTGTAAGAACATTAGTGACAATAGGTTCATCTGTTTTGCCTTTTGTCATCCCCAATAGCATCTTCAGGTTGGTGTCAGACTTTGGCGGGCTATTACATTTGTCTTTGCAGCAGCATGTGTGGCTGACTGTGTATTTAACCCCCCGATAAGAGATAGTTTCATGGGAGCCACAGAGTTTAGTGTCCACGCAGCCCTGAGCAGAAAGGATGTGGAGGGAGCCATAGTAACCTCTGGAGCTGGAACAGCGCTGATTAGGCAGACACTCGCTTGTGATGTTTGGGCAGGATTTGTCTCTGTGCTGCAGAGGACAGTGGTAACACAGCAGACTGTCCAGGCTCAGAGCAGGGAGGACCAGAGATGTGGTTAACAGGACGGACATCAGGATCCATTGGGGCACCAACAGATGAACGTCCATACTAATGCAAATCCACACACACAGAGTTAAACAGCAATGGTAAAGACTGGAAAAGTATTTTCATGTAATTAGTCGCATTCAGCAGTTAGGTGTTTTATGGGGTTCAGTTGTTTGTGTTGGTGAGTTGTTCACCTGCTCTCTCCTTGTGATCCCATCTTCAACCTCCAAACACCAGTAAACCGTCTGATTACCAAGCAGGAACAGGTGTGTCTTTTAAGCTTTTTCAGTTTAATTCATAAATCATTTTAGACATACACAAAACAATTTAGCTTTCAGAGTATTGCCCAAAAATAGTATATAGCCTTATACTTCAAAACACTTACAGAACAGAAATTTAAATATAATTATTTGATGTCGAGCTACTGGCTGTTATATGTCACCCAGATATTGCTTTTACACTTCATGTTTTTTTTTGGGGGGTGGTTGTATAGCATGGCTAGCATAGTATGCAATATAAAATATAAAAGAAAACGTCTTCCTTCAACTGGGCACATTCTTCTTTTCTTCTTTGTTCTTTGTTCATATTCCATAGCTATTAAAAAAGGACAGCTTTCCCTTCTTGTACAAAGGTTCCTGTAAAGAAAAAACAAATTGTGAATGAGTTCAAATTTTCACCCATGTATATATAATAGAGGTATATTATGATATAAGTAAAGTTTTAGAGGTTTTCTCACAGTCAAGTCCTCATTCTTCTTGCCAGCGTCCCACCAGTTATCTTGTTCCTCTGCTGGGTCGTAGCTGTACAGAGGAATCAGCCTGTGACGAAGCTCATCTGATCTGAAGCAAAACATACAAAATAGAAATCAACTTGTGACAGAACATAAAAGAGACCAAATTGACTACGGCTTAAACTACAGACACCAGCTTACCTTGATCTCCTCCTGATATAAAAAACCTGATGTAAAAAAGAGAAGCCCAACAATAAAACTTAAAATGCAAACCTATAATTTGAATTAAACTATGCAGAACTATTCTTACCATTGCCACAACGCATCCAATCAGCATGAGTAGTACAAAGGGGATGAGTGCATAGTAACCAGAATATCCAGGTTTGGGGTTTAGAGGTGAAATGTGGGCAGTTGTATGGTTGAATTGCATTTCTTTCTGCTTGATCTCCTGCCTCATACACCCTTCTGCTCCGTTCACCTCAGTTGACACCTTTGTGAAACATTCAGTAGAGTGCAGTTGCTGTCATTCCCACTAAAAGGCCACGTTTCTCAACCGCAGAAAGACTAGTAGTTTTTGCTATGGAGCGTCAAACAGATCAAACAAGAGATTTATAATCCAAGAATCAGTATTTAGGCCTGTTATAGGTATTTAGTGTTTCAAATATACTGACTAGCAAGCTGATGATGGTACAAAGGACTCTTTCTATAAAGTCAAAAACATTCCTCAGCTAAAAAAAGTGGCTTACCTTTTTGTGTCATATGTAGAGTACGTGAACACACATTTCCTTTGTTCTGCTTTCATTTCATTTGACATGAGGAACACAGTGCTTTCAAACCACAACCTGTTCTGTGACATTCCACATTGAGGAGTGGACATAGTCTGTAGGTTTCCAGGAGTATGAGCATTTACTATAATTACTATAGTAGATGCTTTGGTAAAGGTTAGAATCATTAAGAAATAACTTTAAAAGTTTCTGGATTGTTTTGTCAATTTGATGTTGGAACTAACTTATCACTATAAGACATTTGTAATGTTCTCTTTTCTCCAGCAGAGGGAGAGTTGTTGTGAGCTGTGTGAGGGGGAGGAGGGGAGGGACAGTGGCAAGTTTGAGGAAACACACGGGAAGCCTTCCAGATCTTGTACTGATATAACTCGCTGTGCATGGCTTCAGTCAAGGAGTCACCTCGTTGACACAGGATGGGAGGGTAAGTTGTCATTTTAAAAAAAAAAAGCTCTGAATACTTTGCTATAAGATTAAGTTTGGTATTTGGAGCTTTTCCAAAATTGTCAACTATGAATATACATATGTTAAATATGAGATCCTTGGTAATGTGAAATGTAGAGAATTAAAAATTTTATTTAACTCAGGTTAAAGCCTTGGAAATTAAGGTAAGGCTTATAATTCCTTAAGGTATAATGTAATGATGGTACTGGTGGTGGTACTGAAGACAATATGTCATATTTGACTTTAACAAGGGTGCCTAAGCAGATATAGTGGCGCGCACCGGTAGGTTTCCTGTTAAGATTTGAAAGCTTGTTAATTATTAGACCAACGTAAACCCTGAGGTTCAGTTAGACTCCAGTCCTAAAAGAGCTTACTTGTACTGTCTGCAGTGAGTCTCGTACACCAATGCAATTACTTCCTAATCCTGGTTTTACTTTTTTTTGTCATGATACTACATAGTTCTGCATTATTTCATGATATGAAGTGAAGATGTGCTGAGATAGAGCAACATCTAAGAGGACTTGTACAACTTCCTGGAATGTGATGGAATTTCCTCAAAGAAAACGTGAAACAATCCAGAGACAAGATGCAAACGCCACTGACCTCCCCATGCCTCTTCGTGAGGATCTTCAAGGAATGTACCTTAATGATTATCTTAAAGATAGTGAGACACATTTGTATGAGGTCACTTGGGCTGGACTCATACCCCCAACTGAATCCCAACTCCAACCCCCAGGACATCTTTCAAGTCATGCAGGAGAAGGCCCTTGGAATATAGACCCCCAAATCCCAAATGGACCTCCCCCAGTCCATGCCCCTCGTCCTGCACCCAGAACCAGGCTTCCTAGTGCTTGTTTGCCAGCAAAGCAGAGCCAGGAACCCCCACCTGTTCCCCCCAGGACACACGTACCCATCAGAAACAGCAAAATGCCGTTTTCCTGTGACCTTGCTGAGCCCGCTAACAAACTGAATCGTTCCAGGACAGAAATACACAATCGTGTGAGTATCTCTAGTTTCTCCCAAAGCAAAGACCACAAGCTCATGTATGAATGAAATGATCCAAATGAAAAGGGGCAAAATCGGAGTAAATGTGTTTGATTTGTCTTTTTTTTTCCCCACATCAGGAACCATGGACCATCAACCTAATAGACACTCCACAAGGCAGCACCAAGAGGCTGGCTTCTTTTTGCGATGTAACTTCCAAGTAAGCTAAATTTAGAAGCTACATAGACAAATTGAACTTACAGTCGTTGATTTTTCAAAATTATCATTTTGCCATGTAACTCTGACATGACTCTGTATGTACAGTTACAGCAACAATTTAAATGTGCTGTATATCATAGTATTAAGTGTAGCTTTTTGTTACTGGATTCCCTACAGTTGTAGTTTCTTAAATATATATGTGCTCTATACTATGTGACTTATTTAAACAAACTGACAAAAATGCTTTTGTTATGCTTTTGTTCTCTCAACTCAGCATTGTTTTGTACCTTCAGTAAGCTGAAATAAATATGATAGGCTAGATGGGTCGGTAGGTACTTTATTCATCTTCAAAGGGAAATTCCAGTCTTACAGTAGTAGTGGTTTACATAAAATAAAAATTTTAAAACAAAATCAGAGTTACAAGACATACACAACTTGGACAAAAGCGAAAAATATGCATGAGATGGGTCTACGAGGTAGGTAAGAAATTATACGGTAGGTTAAAAATTTAGTGAATTCATGCTACTCATGTAAAGTTTAAGTATGGAACATATATATATATATAACATGTGATCATGCTTTCATTTTCACTGGCAACCTGTTTTTCTTTAATGTCTCTGGCAGGCTCATGTCACGGTACAAACATGCAGACAGGGCTCATAACTCAGGAATAGTATGGGGTCGATTGTTACGAATTCACCCTGCCCTACTGCAACAGGTGGAGGTGGAAGTCAGTGTGGCCATTGAGTGGGACAACAACCATGTCCCCTTGCCCACCACAGGTAAGATGAACCAACATACCACAACAGTAAACAACATAGTATCACAGTTACTTACAATAATTGTGTTTATAATTTATACCAACAGAGAATCAAGAGATTTTAGCCTTGTACGAAATTTTAATTCAGAAGTTTGTCTTCATTTGATGTCATCCCTAAAATGATGACGATGATGATAATAATCATAATAATGAGGTGCAGAGTATAGTCTTTCAACTGTGGTTGCTGTGGTGGAAGACGTATTCATGAAAGTAGCATTACCACAGTGTTAAAATACTTGTAAAATACTTTAACCATTAAAGCTCCTGCATTCAAAATCAAGTTAAGAAGTGTTACCTGCAAAATGTACTTAAAGTATCAAAACTAATAGTGCCTATTGGAGAAAAGAAGGCACCTTTTTTAAGTTCTGGATCTCCCAAGGTACTAAAATATTTTTAATAGTCTTTTGTACATAGGGATAAAGAGATTGTGCACACATAAAAAAATTAATGATTTTTCTGAGCTTCAAGGTTCACCTGTAAATTTTGTTTGCAGGACAATTTACAGCCATAACATTATTTTATTCCTCTATTCCTTAATGACATCATGTAAGCTTTGCACAAATCCTCAGCAGGTCTGTTCAGCCACATAACTGAAAACCCCTGCGTGGGTATGCAGGGGACTTCTAATCTATAATAATGCCTCAAATGTCATAAGTTGACCACATGGTTTTGTGTAAAATCAAACTAACTTGAAACTACATGTAGTGGAGTATAAGTGTATAGTAGCAGTGCTAGTACCTCAAAATTGTACAAACATGTTTTACTGTATCTGAGGATACTTCAGCCAAATCTTCAGTCACTGCACATGTTGGCAGAAGTGTTTGGACTCTGAACTCTAATCTTTTATTTTTTTCCAGTGAACAGAACAGTGCAGAGTCTGATTGATGAAATCTTCCAGCTGCTGGACCTCACTTCTGGCACAAGTGGGAATTATGTTTTAAAACTGTGCGACTCTGAGGAGTATCTCAAAAAGTAAGTAAATAATCTAGAAAAAGAAAGGTATGTCTATGAGCTATGTTGTTATGTTTTATGTTCTTTTCAAACATGGTGTGTTTCTACATTCATTTTAATTTTGTGCACCAAAAGCAATTTCCCACATCTCTCCTTAGTGAAGAACTGCTTGGTGTGCATGAGACCATTCAAATCTACTACAAGCTTAAGTTAGTAGTCCCCCTCCGACTGCTCCAAGTGAACAAACTCAAACACCGTCTGGCTAGGAATGTAAGTCAGTTCAACCGCATTCTTTGTTCCCGCCTACAGTATTGATTATTTACCAAGAAGGGGTGGCCTGTCTGGAATGTTGCTTTTGCAAAACACTTGGCCAGAGTGTTATAATCAGGGTTATTGTAGTTGTAAAAAACTACTCCACCCTGAGTTCTTGACTTTGTTCTGTTTACACTTCACGTCATGGCAGGAGGCAGCAAGAATTAAATAGAATAAAGGTAAACTTGGTGTGTCCTTAGGTTTATTGTCATAAAAAGCCAATTAATGCTTCTACATGCATTATGTACATTTATTTAAGATTCTACATTCATTTAAAACACCACAGATTTCATAAACACATTAAATTGAAAATATACATTTCTTCTCTGAGGAGGAGGACGACAAAGCTCCATGCCAACTGTACCAGTTCCTGCGTCCTGTCTGTGTCTTCAGCCCCTGCAAGTAAGATGACTAGCATTCCTGCACCCCACATTATCTTGGACAAATGGTTTCGATAAGAACCACAACTGCAGTGGGTCATGTATCAACTGGTGTCTCTTTGTAGAGATCATTTGGGAAGGGAGCTTTGTTTCGTGGTTTCCTGTGTTTTTAACCTTTTCTCCACTCTCAGGTTGAGCCTGCAAGATGTGCTCCATACCTACAACAGAGAGGTGACGGAGCTAATGAGAAGCAAGGTCAGTAAAGACAGGATAACAAGTGGGAACGTGTAATTATCTCACACCATAACCAACCTTATTTGATTATGATTACTCATTCATTTGATGTATAAAGTGGGGCTTACTACCTCAGGATAATTCAAACATATGAGTAGGAGTGACATATATTAAACTGATTTTCTGATCTTTCTCTTACTTTTTGTCATTGTGTCTATAGTCTGGCATGAACGTTAACATGCTTGTGGACTGTGTTCGCACCATCAGCAATCTTCTGTGTGGGCTCTCGTGTCAGGAGTTGGAGGACACGATTGGCTCTCTCAACAGAATAAATCCCATAATTCTGGTAGGATATTACATACATTTGGGAAACTTTACTTCTGATTAGGGGCCACGATCAGTATAATCATGCAGTGCAATCCTATCCTAGGTGTTGTGACAGTAGACACAATACCTCCTCATGCCACTGATCAAAAATACAAAGCTGTGTTTCCTTATCTTTTTGCAGACTCACGATGAGGTGTCTGAGTGTGAAACTGGTGAGTAGCTCCACACATCTATACTTGTTAAAGTATTGCTACTTTTAATTAAGTAAAGGATCTGAGTACTTCTTCCACCACTGCAATTGTGGATGAAAAAGTGCCATAACAAAGAGCATACACAGACTCTACACCTCATTATTATGACTATAATTATCATTTTTCGGGTGTGACATCATCAAATGAAAGACAGACTTCTGTATTAAAATGTCTTATGAGGCTAAAATGTCTCAATTATCTGTCGGTTAACAGCACAGTTATTGTAAGTATTTTAAGTCAATGTGGTACTATGTTGGTAATTGTTGTGGTACTATGTTAGTGAATCTTACCTGTGGAATGGAAAGGGAGCTGGCAATTGTCCCAATAATTGGCCACACTGACATCCCTTGAGTAAGACATTTGTAAGACCCTACACCATACCTGACTTATGAACGCTGTCTGTGAGCTTGTACTGTGACTGAAGCAAGCCAGGGAGAAAAACAGGTTGCCAATGTGAAAATGAAAGTGTGATGACACATATATTCCATACCTAAAATGACTGTGCATGATTAATTTGAGCTTACTGGAGGTACAAAAACAATGTTGATTTGAAATAAGAAAAAGCAGAAATGACGTATACATCAGCCAGACAACAAAAACAGTGGAACGCTGACCTTTTTTTTAGTTTTGTTAAAGTATGTTCCAACTAATGTATGAAATCAAGAACTACGTAACTATTATGCAATTCAGCAAGAACCAGCAGTTGGTGAAGTGCTGCATGACCAATTTCAGAACAGGCACAGCAATTTTATCTCTGCTGAAAAATACTTTTACAATACATGTAAATGGATGCCATCTGTGAACAGACACAAGGTTTGTCCGAAATCACACCCTATTTACTATATAATGCATTGTAATGTATTATATCATTGTATAATGATAGCTTCTTCGGGAGACCTGATTCACACATATTTATATGTGCTAATTGATTTGTGTCATACTTGAATTTATGTGTGTGGGTAAAATAAATTGATTGATTTTATTTTAAATTCAATTGTATTTCTCCGCCATTTTATTTGAGTGTCCAACTGTTGTGAAACATCGACTATGTGCTCTTAAAAATTCCCACAACGAGAACAAAAAAAGCAGCTGCATTTTCTAGATGTAAAAATGACTGTCGTGGTACACTAGTTCTCACTATAGTGTCACTGTTAGTGCCAGTCAGTATAAGCAGTATAAAGATTTTAAAAATTGATTTATAACACACTATAATGTATCTCTATTAATTGGAGGCTTGTGTATGAACAGATATATAGTAAGAATATAGTAAAACACAGTTGTTGTAATAATATGTTTTGTAGGACAAGTTGTTGACAGATATTGTACATAAACATTTGTCCTCATATGTTTATAACTACATTATGTGTTATAAACAATTTATTAAATGTTTGGTTACTGCTTATAAATGCTAAATTAGGGGACTTAAAGTAAAGTTTTACCCATTTTTTTCTCTGTATTCTAGCCATGTTGATGCTTCACAGGGCGATACTAAAAGTGCTACAGATGTTTTTTGACAACTTCCAGTCTAACTTCAGAGGTCAGGAGGTAACCAACAACCTGCAAATCAATGATGTTGAGAAGAACACTGAAATTCTCCAATTCAATATTTCTGCTCTCTACCAACTACCACCCAGCTGGATGACCAAGTATGTGTGCATTTATAAACACACTCAGAGTTTGAAACATGTGAGCACAGACACAAATGTTAACCACATCCCCCATAAGAACACAGGGTTTATTGCTTTTTCTTCCTCTACCTCATCTTTAGTTTTGAGTGCTTCTCTATTTCCTGTGAGTTGACGTATGGAGGAAGAAAGATCTGTGACACTGGCATTTCTGAAAACATCAGTACCGCCTTGTCATACGGAAACAAGATCCAGTGCAACCGCATGTAAGGGCAAGATCTTGTAGAGTCTCTTTGTGTGAATCTTATTTTATTACATTCAACTTTGCCTTTCCTTGTTCACACAATGATTGTATTGTCAATGAGAAGGCAATAAAAGTGGATTCAGAAGAATCATTTTTAAGATTTCTTACCTCTTACTCTTAAGTGACCACCTGATCCAGGCGGTTTTTAGTTAAGAAAAACATTTAAGAGATGACATAAAGTGATGCCAGAGAAAAAAGAAACATGTTTCTTGACTGTATGTGTATATGTGTGCTTTTGCTTTTAGAATGGTGTTTCCTGTTCCGGTAAATGAGCTGCCATATGAGTGCATGTTGACTTTTTGCCTCAAGGGCTCCAAACGAGGCAAAAGCCCAGAGGTCTTAGGCTGGGCTGTACTACCTCTGTACAGTGATGGGTAGGTTGTAAGGCAAGATTCTGTATACACTTTTGGACTGGTTTAAAATGCATAACACAACTAAATAGAAGAGGTTTCTGATAGCAGGCTGAGAGCTCTGCATTATTGTATGCCAGTGTCAAATCTGCCTATATGGGCTGAGAGACAGGTCTGAACTAAAGATGACAGTTTTATACTGCCTTAAGAATTGCTGAGTCATTAAAAGCTTTAAAATAACTTGTGTTTTAAAGCTATGTTTAGTATATCTATTTCTACTAAGTGCTAAATAAAGGTTGTTGTTAATATTACTCCTACTACATATTCTATTTTCCTATTCTTGTACAATACTTTTTGGCCATTTCCTGAGCTCAGGAAGGCACAATGGTGTAATTAGTGACATATAGTATGTGTACTTTGTGTGTCTAGGACTCTGGTGACAGGGATTGTTCTGCTCAGTATGTCTACACTGCCTGAGCCGCCTGCTCCTCCCTCCCCTGCCTTGTTTGACAGCCACACACAAGCCATTGGGGTTATACTGCAGGTCAGTAGCACTGGACAACTCTGCCCCCCATTGGCCAAAACACAAATGACACCTCATTTCTCATTCATTCTCCAATCCCTCCCCAGCTGCAGTTTCAGGATCAGGTTGAGTGGAAGTGTGTAAGGCCCTGTGCGCTCCCCGGTTCAATCATATTTACTCAGCCTTGTGAGGAATTACAGAAGAAAATGTTAGAAGTCTCGAAGAAGCACTGCCTTTGCTTGTGAGTAGAAAAAAACACGTTATATTAGGAACTACTGTTCATGTGTATGTGCTGCGTTCAGAGTTTAATATTTTTGGAAACACATAATTTTCATTTCTAAAGGAAGAATGGGAGGCTGTTCCCTTGTTTTTTCTTGCTTTCTTCCCTTGTTTTTTCTTGCTTTCTGTATCCCTAAACACATTCCTCTCTGTCCTCTCCTTCCCCAGTCTAACAGAAAATGAGAAGGCTTTCCTCTGGAGTAAGCGATACTCCAGTGACAAAGGAAGCACTTTTCTCCACCTGCTGCTGGGTGGCGCCCCCCGGTGGCAGCCTGAAGACCTGACAGAAATCTATACTGTTGTGGAGAACTGGCCCATCCATCTACCCGAGGAGGCTCTCTTCCTGCTCAGTGTTCAGTAGGTTAAACTTACGGACACATTCATTATGCAAGTTGCAGGGGCCTGCAAAAATAGGTAGGCACATGGCTTGCTGCTGTTTGGTGATGTGTTTTGGTTCAGTTATAACCATGCCATTATTGCAGTAGGATATCTGCATCTTGTAAGGAGGTGATGCACATTTGTCAACACATTATGCCAGGTCTCTGCATTCTAGCAGAGCAAGGACATCAGTTCAATGTAATCAACCAGACCAACACATATACACACAATAAATACGAGAAGAAATAAAAAACACTTATAATCAAATAGCAACAAACAATTAAAGATTATAAGCTAAAAACAATCTGTGTGGAATCGGTAATAAATACATTAATAAATGTCTAAAAAAAACACCCAGAAGAAATTAAGCTGTAGAGAAGCAGAAAAATGATCTATGAAGGGATGATCTATGATCTATGTGTAGGGACAATGAATTCAAAAATTAAATTATATTAATTAAAATTATATCTGTGAACACAATCCAGTTTTCCTCTTGTTTGTTGACATAATATATATATTTCTCAGTTTTCATGATCAGACTGTGCGGAGGGCTGCAGTTCACTACTTTGAACAGATACCTGATGAAGAGTTAGAGGTATATCTGCCACAACTGGTCCAGGTAAAGTCCTTCACTATTACAAAATACAATGAGCATTTTGTACACTTCACATTCACCCTTCACTCTTTGTCATCCTTACTTTAAAAAGAGGTCTTTATTTCAGACCAAGCCAGTGTTTAATTGGTTTAAGCAGTCAGATTTAAAATATGAGGATAGGTGGCAGATTTTCTCAGTGGTTTGATGTTGGTGTTTGATGTTAGTTTGATCAAGTTTGATAATGTGGTCCTGCAGGCTTTGAAGAGTGAGTGGGAGCTGAATGGGCCTCTGGTGATGCTGCTGTTGGAGAGGTCACTGAAGAACATACGGATTGCGCAGCAACTCTACTGGTGAGCAGCAGAGTCAGACAACAAACCGAGGGAATGTAGTTTATTAGTAGTGGATTAATACTAACACTGTTTCATTTACCTGAAAATGTTGATAACATAATGGCCGCATAAAAATAAATCTCATTCAGGTTTAGTCAATTATGACTGAACAGGTTTGACAAATAAAATTTTGTGTTTGCAATGGCATTGCATTTATTGTTTTACATGCTGGTAGGCTGCTGGAGGACGCCCACAATGACCCCTACTACCAGAGTTGGTTCAGTAAGGTTCAGGCTGCACTGTGGCATTGTTGTGGCCGGGAACTGCGGCAGGAGCTGGAGACTGAAACCCGCTTAGTGTCTGTGCTTGTAGAGGTGGCTGAGAGTGTTTGCACTGCCGAAAAAGCTCGACGCAAGGTCTGTAAACAGATCTCTCATCTACCTATTTATTCACTTGCTGATTCACTGGCTCGTAATCCTCCATTGTTATGATTAACTGTGCAAATCATGCATTTCACTTTGTTATTCCTTCACTTGATTCATTCCTCTGCAGAGTGTTTTGGAGAAAGAAAAGTGGAAGATTGATCACTTCTTCAGAGATGGAATCAGCTGTTGTCTGCCACTGGATGCTGCAGTCCGTGTAAAGGCCTTGGATGTGGATGTAAGAACATTACACAACAGTTGGCAACCTTACATCATTACTGTAATCTGAAATGCACACGGTTCTGTACATTTTGGAGGAGTGTTTACTCCTTTAATGTTACTCACAGGCCTGCAAGTTCTACAGCTCCAATGCTGCTCCACTGGGGATATCTTTCATCTGCTCTGACCCTCTGGCAAAGAATGTCAGCGTCATCTGCAAGGTTGGTAATGATTCACTAAAATCTTTTTAATTGGACAAACTAGACATAAATTGCTTGTTCCAACCTGATGAATGTGAAACTTTATCATTAGTTCAATCAGTGCACCTAAAAGGCTATATAAGGATACCAGTTCAGATAATTTTGTAGGCAGGTTTTATTTATTATTATGTTATCAAAGAGTAAAAGGAAGACTGTCATACCATGGAACTTCTAATTCTGCTGTCAGAATTCAGCAGAGGAAAACAACACATTTATCAGTGTCAATAGTCACATTACAAGACATTAGAGTATTTTCTACATGCTAATGACTAATATGAGAACTGTTCATGTGACAGTCACTGAGAATTACATGTTGTACACACTGCAACAGGGTGATACTCCCTGAACTGCGACAGAAATGTATGAATTGCTGTGACAAATCATGCCAATAAAAATCATAAAATGTTAAATCCTAAAATTGCCAAGCCATAATGATGATATGTTGCACAAATTATATTTAAACACAAAATTTGCTCAGATTAAGGCATAATAAGTGCATCAAACCAGTGTGTTCACCCCCGTGACGATGAGCAGATCTGTGCATGACTTGTATGACAGGTCTGGATCACTCAAGAATTCCGTTTGCACCTCAAACAGAATTAGGAAGGACCAAATTAATGACCACCTAGGAATAAATTTGTTTATACGAGTGGTTTTCCAAGGCCCATTGTCTTTTTCCCTGACTCCTTCAAGGGGAAAGCCCAGGTATAGACTAGCTTGCACAAACGGCTCAGCACAAAGAGTATAGATGCTTGTAACATGGCGTTTGGGCTGTCTTGCTGAGTCAAAAGGTTTTGGTAAACATGTGTTATCAAAGTTATCATTACTCTGTTGAATATGTTGTTCAGACAGGAGATAACCTGTGTCAGGACATGCTGGTTCTTCAGATAGTCCGTGTGATGGACATGGTTTGGCTCCAGGAGGGGCTGGACCTGCAAATGATCACCTACAGGTGTCTATCTACTGGCAAAGCTCAGGGTGAGTTTATTTGTTTGTGTTTTTGAACATACTTTAATAGTTCCCTTGTTCCATATCTCTGTGGCTGTGAATTCATGTTTTTCCAAATATATTCTATGTGGTTGTTAGGCCTGGTGGAAGTGGTTCCAGAGGCAGTGACTCTAGGGAATATTCATCAGGAGTGGGGTCTGGGTGGCACCCTTCGAGAAGACACACTAGAGAAATGGTTCCACATGTGGAACAAAACAAAGGAAGACTATGAGAAGGTTAAGACCTCTAGAAAATCTTTGATACCTTAACCATTATGCTTGACCATAAACATGAATATTAATTTTTGCTTTTGTGTCTTTGTTGCTCTTCGACTGTGTATGTGCAGGCTGTGATGAACTTCATCCACTCGTGTGCAGGGTGGTGTGTGGCCACTTTCATCCTAGGTATCTGTGATCGCCACAATGACAATATCATGTTGAAACACAGTGGACACATGTTTCACATCGACTTTGGCAAGATTATGGGCAATGCACAGAAGTTTGGAAGCTTTAAAAGGCAAGCAGCATTTTGAAAGTGAAAAGAGTGGCATTTATGTTTGAGTAGCGAGGAGATACAGCAAAGTATAATGTAAAATACGATGAAGTGAATTAATAAGAACCTTCTCCCACTCTCTTTTGTAACGCCAGGGACCGATCACCATTCATCTTTACATCTGAGATGCAGCACTTCATCACAGGCGGGGGACAGAAGCCTCAGCGCTTGCATCGCTTTGTGGAGCTCTGCTGTGAAGCTTACAACATAATCAGAAGGCGCTCTGCACTGATACTCAGCTTGTTGGAGCTGGTTAGACCTTTACTGAATAACACCACCACCCTAACAACCATAGCTCACTGCCATATCCATGAGCGTAGCTGATATGACATAAAACATCTTTTCATTCATGGTGTGCATCTTGTTTACAGATGCTACATGCAGGAATGCCAGAACTGAAGGACCCTAATGATCTGCAGTATGTCCAGAACAACCTCAGACCCCATGACACAGACCTGGAGGCCACATCCTACTTTACAAAGTGATTTAATGTGCAACACACAAACCGTCTGTCTTTCTAACTGATCAAGTTCTGTAGTTCTTTGAAAAAATTGTATTTATGTTGCAGTATTAATCTGATTATTTTAGTAACTCTTTGTATCCCTCCTGATGAAGGAAGATCAAGGAAAGCATGGGCTGTGTTGCAGTCAAGTTTAACTTCTTTACACATAGCATGGCTATGGGGAAGAAACGACAATCACTAAACCAGGACGAGGTCCCCTCTCCCAGCACCAACATCCAAGAAGCTGTCATCCTGAGCTACAACGTCAAAGGAAAAGATGTGGTGAGGCTGCATGTTGATCTTTGTGCTGTGCTGTAATTCAGACAGAATATGTTGACCTCATTGTTCACTGAAATGTCACTGATAAATATTTGCCCAGTGCATCACAGAGCTTTGTGTAACATCCTAATTGTCAGGGGACTTAATGAAAACCTGGAACTGACAGCAGGTTCACAAATATTTGTTCTGGGAGGAATAACCCTTGGCAGTCAGCTTGACAGTGTGTGTCTTGGGTCTGCTGTCACTTGTGGCCTCCTAGGCAACAGTGCTGTTTATAAAGTCTTTACCGCACTCTCCAGAGTCAAGTGAGGAGTGTTATTGGTGTTTGCTGGCATTTCACTGCTCTTTGATCAGAAAGGACTTGCTGATGTCAGGTTAAACGCTTGGAGACAGAGATGGAGCACTTTGTCAGTCAAATGCACGGATAATTGCCCAGTTACTCAGATTCATCCTGTAATGGAATTAGTGGCAATGACAAGTATCTTGCATTCAGGTATTTACATAAAGGTAGTGTAAATAAAAAGGTTTCCCAGTATATCAGAAGACATATTTAACAGTAAAAGTATGCTAAAGAAGTTACTGGCTTAAGATTTATTTCCATTATAAAAGACACTGTAAAAGATCAGGGCCCGTATTCATAAAGATTCTAAGAATCCTCTCAGAAAACTCTTAATTTTGCTAAAAAACTTTTACATAGGAGTCTTAGCTTAAGAGCGATCAGGGACTGATCTGAAAGCAACTCTGAGCAAGGAAAAGACAAAAACTTTTATCTTAGTGAGGAGGTGGGGTTGGCCCCGTTGCTATGTATGACACAATCTTTTGAAGACTGTGGTTGGTTGTCCAAGAAGGAAAAAAGAGTGATTTTTAGTATAGGTTCAATTCTAAGCCTAGTGTCTATTTAAGTGGTGGTTTGAATGTTGGTTTTAATGCATCAAACATGGAATCAAAACCAACAAGGACGAGAAAGCCCAACTGGACAGAGGAACAGTGTTTACTGTTAGCCCAGTTAGTGGATGAACACAAGGCCATTCTTAAAGGAAAATTCGGGCCAGGTGTCACAGCATGGGGCGAGAAGCAGACGTGGGAGCGCACACCAGGGAAGCCTGCTATATTCATGAATGCAGTTTTTGAGCCTGCAAGGTGGGAATATCCAGTGGAAACGAGATGAAATGCGACACAATAAGAGGTTCTGAAAGTGCTGTAATTGTTTGTGTGATCACTCAGCTTACAGAAGGTTGTGACAGACCCAAATCATCACTGCTGCATTGTTGCATTTTCCCAGTTGCCAAATATCGTAATGATTACTTTCATTTCTGGCACTGTGGCATTCCTGCACTGTGTCGGAGATGTTAGCGCGTCTCTAATAAGATCAGTCACAAACATGATCCCTGCACGATCTAATCTATAGCGTCTGATCTGTCATCCATTGTCTGCAACAAATTTCTTCTCCCTCTTCGTCTTTCTGCCATTTTCTCCTCTACTAAAGAAACTCTTAAGCCTCTTAAAAGTCCTCGTCTGTGCTCCTAACAATTCTGACCTTAAGACCTCTTTTAAGGGTTAAGATGCTTTATGAATTACTTTTTTCTTTACTAGGATTTTTCTTTAATTTTAAGAGTAAACACCCACATTTCTAAGAATTTTCTTAGAATTTCGTCACTACGAGCTACTCTTTGTCTTAAGATTCTTTATGAATACGGGCCCAGGAGTATATGTGTATAAGATCTGTCTGTATTTATCAAGCTTCTCAGAATTACTCGTAACAACACTGCTAAAAATTGACTTAAGAGTAAAAACATTCTTGGCTCAAAGCTGCGCTTAAAAGTTAGTTATCAAGAATCTCAGTCCTAATTTGGTCTTGGTTTTAACTTGGTTTTATACTTAAGTTTGAAAGCTGGAGTACGTTTCATGAATTCTCAGAACGACTAAAATGGTACTTTGAGAAGTTTGATAAATACCGGCCCAGGATTATTGCCTTTAGACCTGAGGTTAGTTTTCAAAGCTGGTGAAGGTTTGCAGAGGCCCAAAAACAATTTTTTATATTTTCCTGGCTTATCCCCCTGTTTGAGTTTATTGTATACATCTAACATTCTTAACTCAAGACAAACGGACCTTTAAAACCTAGGGGAAACGCTCCCGTGAGCTGCCTTCTTCCAAGAGATTTTAATAGTGCGGGGCAGTTACCAAAGAACTGCCATGGACTGGCAATCAGATGTTTAATAATGTGAACAAAATAATAAATATGAAACAATTTAATAATGTGAATACGTGCCTGGGAGCTTGAACATGGATCATGGCTCATTTACTCACTATTCAATCTAATGAAACACTTTGTTTTGTGTGATATGCAGATCTATGACCTGAGGGTAACCATTCATGATGGTTTTCTGAACAGTGAGATGACATACGGGCAGTTTGAGATGATCCATAAGCACCTGCAGAAATACTTCATGGAATCCAAGCTGCCTCAGTGAGTGAAAAACAACATGTACACATCCAGCTTACATCACATGACTCTTTTATTTTGAAGCATTGCTTTTTCTTTCACAATAATGACATAAATTAGATGCAAGTCCTAACTCCTTCTCTGTTATAGGTTTCCTAGCTGGTATAAGCTGTCATTTACCCCAAGCAGGAGGATGTCTCTGCTGAATAAATACCTAAAACAGCTTTTTGAGGGACCGTGCAAGGGAGTAAGTTCCACTTCTCACTGGTTCATTTCTCTCAGTGATGACTTTTTATACTTGCCTCTAACTTGCAAACCCTGCTTCGCTTGGCAGAATGAATATGTGTGCAGCTTGTTCCTGGATGGACCCAGTACAGTCGAAGATAGTGTGGTGGCAGGTAATGTTCTGCTTTTAAATATGGTGTATAAAAAAGATTATAAAACATTTAAAGGAAAAAAATGTCACAGAGAATCCAATATTTAGAATGTGAATATTGATTCTGTGCTATGTCTTGAGGAAACCGATGGTAGTCCACATACAGTATAAGACATTATGCTGTGACTTACTGGCACTGATGCGCTGATCTATTGCAGAAGCCCGTCCTCAGATCCAGCTCTACATTTCCTACTCTGACTGTAAGCTCTCAGTCTTGGTAAAACACCTGAAGAACATTGTGAGTTTCATTCACTCTTATTATTGCATTGTTACATGTGCTCTCTTAAAGATATTTCATGGTGAGTGCTCAAGACCTAGCTGTCCCTTCTGGCCCCTTTTTCTCTTTTCAACAGAAGCAGGCAAATGGCTCTAACCCTGATGCCTACGTGGTCACACGTCTGAGGCCAGACCCTCAGCAGCGATCTAAAAAGAAGACTAAGGTGGTCCGAAATAATGACAACCCCACCTTCAATGAACTGGTACAACTTTCATTCTTTCTATCCTCCATGATTTAGCACAGTCACAGCATCCTTTGATTAAGAAAGTAAAGTAAAAGGCTTTAATCCTTTGATAATGGGCCAATACATGTAAATCCATTAGCACATACAGCAAGTCGAAGTATTAAATAAATATAAATGAAACAATTACGTTGTACAACAAATACATTCTATGCAATAGTTTTATTGATACATCCTCAAAGGGATTTGCAAACTGTACAGCATGTGACACCCTCTTTGACTTAGGGTGCTTATGCCCTTGATTAGAATAAGGACCCCCTCCCTCCTCCTATATAATGCACTATAATGTGTAGAGCACTGTGAAAACTAGGGCACTGTTCTCCTTGCTGAATCTGATGTGATTTTTGAGTATTGAACCCTGCAGACTCTGATCAGTAGCTTTCCACATACCCAACAGCCTCTTACTAGCTTTTGTAAGGGGTGGTGATGGCGCAATGGATAAGATGCCTGCCTTTGGTGTGAGAGAGCCGGGTTCAATCCCCCACTGTGACTCATCCCCCATTGCGTCCCTGAGCAAGACACTTAACCCCTCGGTGCTTCAGAGGCGTGCGACCTCTGACATATAGCAATTGTAATTCGCTTTGGATAAAAGCGTCAGCTAAATGAGTAAATGTAGCATTGGCCATCTAATGTTTGCTTTTATGTTGCAAAGTGGAGCCTTATCAGAGCCAAATGGAAGGGAAAAAAAGAATAAAGTCCCTGATAAAATCTGTACTGCAGACATATCCTGAAATTACTAGATGTTCTGAATGTAGAGCTGTTTAACTAAAGTATCTGCCTCTCATTCACAGCTGGAGTACCATGATGTCCCACTGATGTATGGGATGGTGCTGGAAGTGACAGTGAAGAGCAAGAATAATTTCGTGGCTGCAACGAATATTAAACTGGACGAGGAGCTGCTTGACAAGGAGACCTGGTTTCCCCTTGGGAACTGTACAATCTGACCTCAGAGTTGCACTGTAGTCCTGCGGCCAACAGAGGGAGCCACCACATTGAGGTTGAGGAAAAGAATTAATCCAAAGATTTCTAAGACTGATTGAGTAAGACAAAGTTGCCTGAGCAGAGGCACTTTCCCCTCTCATTTATACCTATTTATCAGACCCAACTTTAACCTCACTCCAGAGCTAAATAATGCCAAGTGGATGGGGTATTTGGATGAAGTTACAAGTGAATGAAAGAATCAGGGAAGGAAACTGTTTACTGTGTGAAACATCATTTACCTTGAAGTTTAATGAAAGTTTTAAACGTAAATAAAATGAAGGACAATTGCTTATTATTTTTTGATGTTGCTTGGTAATGGATGAAGGAAAAAAAATATTCCATTTATTATTATACTTGCACTTTAATTTGTACTTTAACGTTGTTTTTTTCACTGTGAGTCAAAACCGTCCGTGTAAATGTGTGTGGCAACTGCTGATGTGATAGATTAAAGAAGAGGTGATGCAGTGCTGTTAGGAGCTGCCTGCCTGATACCTACCCAGACTGAGTGTGTTTGTCCCTTTGGGCTGTGTCATATGGATGTCCTTGACCAGTGGAATTGGAGGTGGGAGACAGGAGGGTGAGGGAGCTGGGAGAGGGGTGAGGGGAGTGTGTGAACAGGATGACAACTCGCTCCCTCTCTGGCCTGAGGGGCAGAGTTAACACTCTCCCCCTCACTCCATCCGTTGTCTTATCCGTCAGTGGCATTCAAGCACAGTTATGCACATGCATGCACAAACATGCGAAGGTAGACATTCGCATGCCCACACAAATACCCTGAAAAAGCACCTACACACACACACAAACACACTCTCTCTTTCCAGGCCAAGGCATCCATGAAGACATCTTCATGTTATCTTAATGCCATCCGCCTCCTGACACGCACGCTGACCCATACTCTCCTCTGCCTCATTCACAGGATTTAGTGATGAATGAGGATAGAAATAGACTGTCCTGAACTGGATTTGGTTCAATAATGTATATAGCTGTGAATGCTATTTATATTATTCTGATTAGGTCTCTCACATGAAGCCAGGCTGGGAAGAAAATGCTGACTTCTACTCTTTCATAGTAGTATTCATGGAGTATTAATCATTAATCAGTTACAGACCTAATAGAAGAATGACATCTATCATATTGGAATAGATGATTAATCCAAAAACAACACTCTTTTGTGGTTGGGTAAGATCCTCTTGTGTGTTTAACTCTGACACAATAATAGCACTTGCATCATTTATTGATTCTGTGATAAGAATCTAATATCCTACTCCAGGCATTTCTCCACTGCTTGAGTGATGCGAGTTGTTCTACGTTAGTGTCTTTTCAGCCCTGCTGAAACCTTCTGGTCTTTTCCTCTGTAGCATACAGTGCAGGCAGTAGGGAAAAGGCACATCTATTTTCTGACAATAAAACTGGTATTTATATCTGAGGAAATGGTGCTTTTGATTTATTTATATATTTTTGTTGTTGTTGTTGCCGCATCAGCCACGCTTCTCTATCTGTTGGTGAGGCATGTGTGTGTGAGTCTGATACGGAGAGCTGTTTTTAGGAATACCAAACAAAGACAAAGAGGGAGGCTGGATCCAGGCTGCATCCGTCTCGGGACCGGAGAGGCACCCAGCGGTAGCCTGGAGGTGGAGAAGGAAGGGGGTTGTGAAAAGAAATGTATGTATAGTTGCTAAATACATGAGCATCATATAGATATGCAGAAACATTTCCATAAAAAAACTTCAGAGACCAACCTTCAGTAATGCTGACAGTGTTAACTGAAGGGAAATACAATGATGCACAATGTCACCTGATGTAATTTAGCTCTTTACCTGACTCCCAACCCCCCGCCCCTTTTCTTGTCTGCCTCTGAAGCTCACCTTTCTTCAGGCTGGTGAAGGGCAGGGTGTACTGGCCCACAAAATCACTGCTGAGGAGCCCAGTCTGGTCTCTGACACAGAAGCGGATGAGGCAGAGCTCGGGTAAGCTGATGCTGAAGTTCATGTCAGCATCCCAGTGAGGACTCAGAGCTGTATTGTTAATCGGAATGAACCAGCTGATTAGAAGCAATAAGCATTAATAGGTTTAGCTAAAGCCTCGTAAATATTTTTTATATAAACAATGGGTCAAATTACTATGTGTATTGTGAAAGGTGTCCCTCATAGTAATGAACACACAGAGAATTTATCACCGTACTCTGCAGTTCCCATCAGCTCTATGGAGCATTTTATCTCATTGTTTGGGATTTATCACCTCAAATTGACTGTTTTGTTTCACTCTCACATCTCTCATAGGGTCATCTATGTCAGCTGCAGACAGATGTTGTCTAAAAACAGTTTTCTAAATATCCGCTGTATACCACCTGCTCAGCACCAAACCTTCAGACAGACAAAATTAACAACTACATGATTAAGTGGAACATTTAGCAGCTAAAGAGCAAAGCAGCTAAGAAGTTAGTGGAGACCAAAATAGAGTATAAAGAGAGTGAATACTGGACTTAGATTCATCTCGTGTCCTGAATGATTCCAAATGTATGCTAATGTTACTCCGTGTCTCGTGGAAGTGTAAATGAACAACTGTTTGTCATCAAGTTCGCCATATCAAAACCACACGCAAAACATACCAAAAATCTGTTATTGCAGATTACACAGGATTGCAAGATTTTGTTTTGTAATATGATAACCAAGATGATGCTGATGAGGCTCTAATATTTTAAGTATCACAGCCAAGATCTTCTTTAGTCACAATGCTGTGAAACCAAAGGACCTTCACAGCAGAGGACACAAAGAAGGGAGTTACCATCATAACAGTAAGAGACCAATAGGGGGTTCTGCTGTTAAAACTCCTTCATTCATTTGTTCAGCTTGTTGTTAAACAAGACTAAGAGTCTAAAGCCTTGCTAGCAACTACAGTATGTGAAGCTGTATTGCTTTGAGCCGCATGCTTATGGTTGATGGCAATGTCATTAGTTTGTCGATAGTTTTGCAGGCATTTACAGTGAAACTCAGACCTGTTACTAACACAAAAATCAGAGAATCAACAAAAGTTTTAAAATTCACCCTGTAAATGTCATCTTAATTCATTGTCTTTGAAGGTTCTCAGAAGATGTTTTGTTGTTGAGATATTTCAGTTTCACAAAACTGAATCTTATTTGGATACAATTTTACAGTGACAAATGAGGAGAACACATGTAGAAAACTAATGAGTTATTTCTGCTGCAATTCTCAATCCATTTCTGATTCAATACAATCTTCTGAAGTTCCTCTGTTACATCCAAGTTTTAATCTAAATCCACATTCATTTGTATTCACCATTGACCCTATCTGTTTCATAGTGTGAAACAATTTTGTGATTTATGTCCATGCATGAGTGCTCTGCACCCTCCAGGACTCTTGATATCTCTCCCACCCTCTGTCTCTCCTTCTCTGTCTCTTTGTCTCATCTCAGAAGCAGCAATTCAGTGTTGTATTTCATCTACGTTATGTCTTGATATTTAGTTAATTTCCATGTAATTTAATTCTATTTAACAAAATGAAAGCTTGAAATCAAATCTGTATGTTCTCTGGTGAACATTCTGCAATATAAAATCTCTCAGAAACCTCACAGCTAGCTGTAGGATTGATTTCCACACAAGTCTGATGAAAGTTACAGGCAGTAAATTTAAGATCCAAACAGGCGTTTTCATATCTACCATTACCATAATAATAAACTAGCACTAGTCATTATAAATGTTGGTAATATGGTACTGTGATACTTCTGTGTATGTGTACACTGTAGCACTTCATCCTGTGTGAAGTGACAGATCCATGTTTCCAGTCATGGCAATAGTGCATGACAGACGTCTCTTCAAAGGAAATCCACTTCTACATTTTGAAGAAACTCATCAGCACATTTCTCCTCAGAAGTCCAACAGCAGTTTACTGGAAATGCATTTAAAAGGAAGAGAAAAAAACCCCAGAAACCAGCGGAAATACCCCTGTCATAGAAAAAGGTTTACATTTCCCCATAGTAGGCCTATGCAGCTACTAGGCATGTTTTCACATGCCATTTGAAATTGTATCTGCATTTGTTAGCATAAAACAAGAGGTGGGCATGTTTTTAGCTATGCTCACTGCATGGGTCATGGGATGTCAATGTGGGACTCTCAGTCAGTTGGTCCACCATTTTGGTCCTGGATGGATGGATTGCCATGAAAGTTGGTATGGATTTTCATGATTTTCAGTCGATGACTGCTGACTTCGATCCCCTGATCGAATTAATGAAGTATTAGCATTTTGCACACATGCGTAAGTACCGCCTCTAAAGCTGATGATACATGGAGCAACTTTGGGAGCAATGGGGTTGGGCATTGTAATCCCCTTCCCCCACCACTCCGCCACCCACCCCTCATCGCCGCTATCCGTTGAAAACAGTCAGACTTGCCACCAGCAAGATTACCAAGCAACATTGCTCAAAAAGTTGCCCTGTGTATCATCAGCTTTAGTCTTTCTTTTCCAATATTGATGTTTATCAAGTCATTGTTCTATAGTATTTGGCTGTTACCACAACAATTTAATGCAAGGATCAGTCAACGCCACAAATTCAGAGAGAAAACAACTCCTATAACCTCTGACAAGATTTCAGAAATGAATCTTTTTTCATCATTCGTAAGTTTTTCACGCAAGTTTTTTACACTTTGAGCTGACTCTTGTCAAGCTGTTAAGTTTTCAATATAAGTAAAGCCAAGTCTGATAAAGTAAAGCTGAGAGTAAAGCTGTGTCTTAAGATGTACTAGCAAGGCTACGAACAGTTTGTCTTGCACTACTTACAGTTGTTCTTGACAGTGTGTGTGTTTTTTCTGCGCGAGTCTGATGGAATCCCATGAATCTCCACTCTGACAAAGGGGTCCAGAGCTTTGCCACTCCTGGGAACAGGTAGGTTGGACCCGTTGATTATCTGTGGATAGACACATGAAAATGTACTTGATATCAAGGATAAACAGTAAACATAAAAGAGAAGAGAAAACAGTGGATCCAGTAAGAGTAGAGAAAAGAAGAGAAGGAAATAGGGCTGTAATTACACTAGTCTGGAGAGAGGCAGGCTTATCTGCAGTCCTCTCACACTGAGCCTTCCCTTCACTGGCTCTGATCAAAGACAAACCTGCATGTACTTATCACGACATGCCCCGCTTGGCACTGATGGAGCTTTACAGTGTCCGGCCCAAAATTACAGGCCCTTTCCTCTCTTAAAGTCACGCCACAGTACGCCCTGCATTATGTACATTCACAGTTACAATGGTCCATACTGAGTGAGTGTACAGATGGCAGTTTGGAGCAGCTATCAGTTCATAAAGATTTGCTATTGAAAAACAGACCATTGCTTATAGTTGACAGTATTATGCTAAATATGCTCATGAAAGCTCAAGGGGAAATATTGTTTTCCTGAGAAGATGAATAATTTGCTGTTTAAAGATTGAAAACCCGAACCATCCTAAGTTACTACACTGAATTCTACTCATGACCCTGATTCCCACTGAGTTGAGAGCTGAGTCAAGATTGCCGGATTTTCCCTGAAGTGATCAAATAATACAGAATGATGATGTGAATAAATAAAGGTGAGGTTTTTCCCAGGGCATCCAAAAACAGAGCACACCACATTTATATTTCATGTGCTGTGATGGGAGGATATAATGTGTGTGCATACGCTATTAGGAGAATATGTCTGATGTACTTGTGAGAGTCTACTCATCCTCAAAAACTGCTGGTTGATCGAGATTTATATTCTTCATCAGACAACTGTGATACCGAGAATCATAGTAGGGGAACTGTGTGATAGGACTCTAGATTCTTGACTGGATCCGGTTGAAAAATATAAAAACATATAGAGTAATTTGCAGTGAGTTTAAAGTTCAGTTAGTGTAATTTGGGTGAAACGACCCTTTAAGAGGAATTTCACTATGATTCGTTGCTGTTCATAAGACCAATTCCAGCAGGCTACCGACGGTGTTCACTGGTCTGCCTCTTCTGCAGTAAGTCTGTATGATGATCCCAGAATATTCCACATATTGTCTTTGCAGTACAAAGCCTCAGGTATCTCTGAGTCCCACCTTGACGTTCTACGCATAAGAGCACTGTTTTATCTGCTGGACTTATTTAGTGTGGGACCGTCGTCCTTATGGCATCGCTAAAAAGATGTGACTTTGTATAACTGTTCTCCACCGCTTTATTGCAGCTTCGTCATGTGATGTAGATACAGTACATTACAAGTGTTGCTATTACTGCCCACTAAGATGCTTAAAATAATGGAAAGGGGATGATTTATTAATTGGACCCCGGGTCTAATTGCATTAGATCACGCCTCTCTCTCCTTTCACTTTATTTTCTGAGGGAGATAATCTAATTAAATGGAGAAGCTCTCTGGGGGTTTTACATCATTGTTGGTTCACAGCATCCGGCAAGAAAGCATTTATCTGGAGGCAAAGAGCAAGATGGGCTCTGCTACACAATCCTTAGATTGTGAGGCATAGACACCCACATACATGCACACACACACCGTCCTGTAACATTACACCTTAATCCATAAATCCACCTAGAGTGGATTATTCACCGTTCAATGCTCCATAGCTGTACCTTGAGCAGCAGGTGTGTGGGTTTGAGGCTGTGCTGGCTGCAGCCGGGATCAAAGCTCCTCTGACTGGACATGAGCACCGCCGGTTTCAGGACGTATCCACAGCCTCCGTTGTCCTGGAAACGGCCATTGTTAAGGTCCATAGGTAAGCCCAGAGACTGGAAATTGAGTGCCACTGCAAAACACCATGGGACAATGTTGGAACAATGAAAACGAGGAGTCACAGAGCAGTGGCAGAAAAATGTATAGGAACAAAATTGAAAATGCCTAAAGCTTGTTAAAAATAAAATGAGCAGCATGAGATGATCTCCTGTTTTCTAAGGCTCTTATTCATTCTGCAGGAGGGAGCTAAATTATACAATGACTTGAAATGTTTCCGCAACAATAGCGAACATTGCATCAGGGACACATTCAAAATCACCAACTGTGCTTCCACTAAGTGGATCTGTAGTAGGTTTACTGCAGTGCAGAGCGCTGTGTTGGCATGTGTGGTGCATACACCATGTCTTCATTGTCGTCAGTGACTATAGATTTCAGAAAGCAGCAGATGTAATTCTGCTGACAGGGTTGAGCTATGTCTCTGGGGGTTGAAATGTAAACACGGAGTCTACAATAACATACATAAATATGCAAAAAAAAAACAACCTTTAATTTTGTCTTAACCAACACATTGCTACACATCCTTCTGCATCTTTATATGTACTTGTGTATGTCACAGGATCCCAGTGAATGTAGTGCTCATCTAACTGTAATTGATCCGTCCAGGCTGTTGCTTTGTACTGCAGTCTCCTGCAACTGTGAAAAGTGCCGATCACCATCTGCACAGCTTCCACCAAAGCACAATAACAGTCTGTTCAGCCATCAGCAGGGCCTCATGTCAGAATCAATGGCTGGCGGACTGAGTGATGGAGGCGGATGAAGAGGATGTGCAAAGACAGGCAGAGTGACAAGAACACTGGCCAAGATGGTGTCAGACAGATCAGTGTTGTGACTTTAACTTCATGGGTAATCACGCATTGCCAGGAGGCTTGAGGGTATTAAGATTATGAATGTTTCTTTGACGCAGAATTACTCTCAGGAGGCACAGGTATGTGATATGGAGTCAAACCCTATGAGCATTGGGCTGACTCTAAAGATATGATAACTGCACAAAAAAAAAATCATGCTGTGACTCAGACAAGTAAACATAATAAAGTACTTATAACTTCTGGGAAATTTCATTCACTTTTTCATCACTTTTTAATTTAACATGTTAATGTTTAATAAAGCTTTTTTGTTTTCCATTTATATATAAATCAAAAGCCTAATAATTGACATTAATTCATTGATGACATAAAAAACATTAATGTAAAAGATTTTATTAATTACTTTATTCATTTGATTGGTCCAAATAATAGATTACTTTTTAAATACTTCCATGACTCTTCATGTCATGAGATCTTTCTCCTATTTTGGACATGCATATACTGGCTCTCACCGAGTTGTGAGCCGATGTTCCAAAACTCCTGAGGATTGTAGTTGGATGAAGACGTCCTCGAGCCTGCAGGGTAAATCCTGCTGAGGAACTTCTGGTTATGCTGAACAAAATTTGCACCTGGGAGAGAGAAGGCATTTAGTCACAATGGCTATGTGATCCAGGAAAGCATTAGGGTTTATCCACAGGGGCATAGAATCCTATAAGTAAGAAACACCCATTTAATTGCTATTTTAGCTTACTGTCAAATGGACATTTTTAGAGAATACCTGAAAAGGTCAGAAGGTGGGAACAGTTTGTCCTGATCATGTTTCAATGCCTGTATCAATTTCCTCATTCTGGATAGACCAAAAAACTGGCACACAGCTTCAGTCTGTGCCTGATTGAATCATAGCTGCATAGTTTCCCTGCAGGGCTTGATGATAACAAGAGACTACTGGGATTTTACAGCTCCAGTGTAGCCAAGACTTTTCATGGCCCCTGCCAACCAAGCCAACCAGCTCATAATGTAGCTGTGTGTCTCGAAATTGTCATCTCTCCTCAGCAGGGGTAGATTTCATTTCTGTACATCACTCCGTTTCTCCAATATACCGCCGCACGGCAGAGCAATGGCAGCTTAACTGATTATCAGTTGATTCGAACCTCTGTGGGCTCTTTCCACTACCCCAACAGTGATAGCAGAAGGCACTTTCTGGGCTTGTGCTGCTGTGCTTTATTCCCTCAAAAGTACTCCCCTATGTCATATATGTCATGTTCAATATGATTTCGCTATTATGGAGGTTTATGACACCAGTCATAATTGCATTTTTCGTCCAAAGAGGACCTACAGAGGCTTGAGCTCAATGTGCTTGTAAATCATGAGAATCTGCTGGGCTCATCAGAATGATATTTTGTAATATTTTCAATTAATTATACACATTCCTAACTGCTTCATAATCAGGCTTCCCTTTTCTCTTCTCATAGTTTCAACTCTATAAATAACATTTCACCTGAGGCTTTGGCCAGCTTCCGAGCTTTCTTCTCTGCTATAGATGTGTTCTCATAGTAGTTCTGATTGTCCTTGGAATGACTGAAGCTGATGAACTTGACAGACCTGGTGTAAATGACCAGGTCAGATAAAGCCTCTGCCACCACCACCTTCTTCTTCTTCTACTCATCAGATTTAGGGTAGAGGGGAAGATAAACAAAATACAGCATTCACCATATTGCAGCAAATAGGTTTGAAATTCCAAAGTATACCAGATTAAAGCTTTACCCTTTTGTCCAATCACCTTATTGGTAGCAGTGTACATTTAACCATATCTGTACAGTATCTCTATTGTCTGTTCTTAAATCTAACTGACTTACTTTTATCTTTGACCCTGCCTTTCTGGAAGCCCAGAACGTTGATTTGCTTTGATGATCCTCCTCCTCCTCCTCCTCATCATCCTCTTCATCCTCTCCCTCATCTAAACTATCCTCTGCCTCTGTCCCTGCTGTGCCCGTCTTAATCTGAGGCTTTAGCTTTTTATTTTTGATGAGGATCTTATACTTCAGGTCCTGACATCCCCACAAAAACACATATAGCATGAGTAAAATGCAAAGGTACCTTAATAATGAGCAAGAACATTCACCCCCGCATTCATAAAACCATCATACAGATGCATCAGTCAAACAAACTCTGTTCCTGTATCCTCAAACTAAGGAAACAAACATCAAAACACCTGCTTTGCACAAACCGCCCCCTCTCTGATTTGTCAAAAAGATAAAGAGTCACTCAGTAGCCAAATCCACACCAGTGCATAAACACATCCAAGTTTAGTAGGATAAAGAAGCAAAAAGCAGCAGGTGTACCGAATCACTCAATCACACATCTGCTGCTACATTTCACCGTCCTGGCTCCAAATCTATAGGGCTCCTTATGCAGATGAGGAGCACTATGCCAAAAGTAAAAAACATTATGGTCTGGACTTGGAAGCAGCTCCATGGGAGGCCACACAGCAGGAAGTCGCTCTATCAGCTTCACATACTGAATGTGCAGGCAGAATATGCAAAGTAATTACAGATCTCCTAATATTAACAACCTGTGTGAATCCATATATGAATGTGAATATTATGAATATTATAAGATGTAGCGCTTTCTTTGGCACTGCACTCTTTCATTTTTCTGGCTTTACTTATGTTGATGTAACTTAGGATATCATATGAGGGTTCACACAGATAATTTTGAACATGTTTACGGTATAAATAGAATAAAGTAGAGTAATAAATTGTTAATGAACTACATCTTATTTCTAATCCTACAATAACACTGCTGGGAAAAACAAAAGGAAGACGATTAATTTTTCTATCCTTCCTGTCTTAGATGATATAAAAACTTTGGTCAGAGCGGAGTTTAAGATGATGAAAAGTTCTGAGAATTGCATATTGGTTTTGCTTTCATAACTGGATGGTAACTTGTGGTGTGTGCTGCTGCATGAATGTGACACATGAACACTGATTTAGTGTTCAAGTTGCTGACCATTTAATAGTCATGAGTTCTGAGAACATAGTGCTGAGGCTCCTATGTAGACCCCTACTTCCTGAGTCATAAAGATAAAAAACAATATGGGGAAGAAAATTTTATATGCACCCTAACACACAACTCATGCTTTTTGCAGTACATTCTAAAGCCGTAGAAGTCAGAGCCAGCAAAGAAATTCCGGCAAGAAAGCACACAGAGAAAAAACCCTTCATCCTTCTCGTCATATTCAATAGACTGGAGTGACACTGCCAGCATCTTTCAGGCTAGCCGCTCAGTCATGGGATGAGGCAGATGCTTTCAGAGGAGTAGTCTAAACCCAAACAGGTTAATCTAAATGAGCAATCAGCTCAAGTGCCTCAGCACACTTAAAATGATGGACACTTCTCAGGATCAACCACATCACATTAGATTTTGTGAATCTCTCAGAGATTAAAGAGGCTTGCAAATGCAGACGTCCTGCTACCCCTGCTTACCAGTGAAGGAGAGAGGCACAGGAAGCCTCAGAAAGAGGCTAATGAGGCCCTCTGTGACGCCGAAAAGGTCTCATTTTCTCCTTATTTTGCTTTGCTATGACAGACGATGAGGATTTATATATACAAACACTATCATCCCTCTGCCTGCACCAGCAGCTCTAACATTAAACACAGATTCTGCTTCTGATTTACCACTCAGATAGTCAAGCTCTCTCTTTTCCAAGTCTTACATTTGGGCTTGGGAGGTCTCCAGTGGTTGGGTGATCCAAGGGAGTTCTCAGCAGCTTGTCCCCCAGGATAGAGATGAGGTACTGGGCCATGACCACCTGCTGCTCTTGGGAGCAATGGTTTTCTAATGACAGAATCACGGGGTAAGCAGACACCTGTTGAGAAATAATCACATTTTAAAAATCACAATTAAATCCCTATTTTCAACAATAAGCATCAACCTGGATATGCAGTTCTCTCTGGGGGCTCTACATCTCCAGACACATCACAGAGAATGGCCTGAACTGCCTGAATCAAAGACAACTTGCAAGCAAAACATTACTACCAGAAATGCTATTAGAGCAAATGCAGCTACGTAGGGACTTCTGGAGCTTACGGAGGCGAGAATTAACGCTGAGTTAGATGCTTGGGGCACCACTCCTGGAAATATATGGCATGTAACATACTATTTGTTGTTACCTCGAAGGCATGTTGTTCTACAGTGGTGATAACGTCCTTAAAGAGTATCTTGGTGGTCAGGGTGTAGCCATGGTAGACTACAGGCTCCATGTCTGGCCCATCCCAGCAGTCAATCTCCAGACAGCGACAGCCTTTCCTCAGAGCCCTGTGCCACACAAACACGCACACACACAAACACATGCAAACAAACAAAGACACATGCACACACACTGAGCTGTGGCAAAGCTAGGATAAGCACATGTACACATGTACATCTGCGTCATGCCATCATTACCACTTTCATACATTTAACAAACTACTGTATATCAATACATGTGAATAATGTGTTGCAAACATCGCAATCTAATCATGTATTTTAAGAGCTTATTGTACTTGAGTGGATGTTGATCTGCTCCTCATTTAACACCAGAAAATGGTGCTTTTCCATTTCCTTCTCTGTGCTTTTTTTATATTAAAAAATATGTTCAGATTTATACAGTACAGAACGTGTTTTGGTGTCAAAAAATATGGCATTCTGTCGGTAGTGGACAAAAATCATTTTCACAACAGGGATGAAAATGATACGTTTTTGTGCAACCCTGATGCAAAGTTTTATCACCCTTTGACTTCAAACATTTCAAATCTGGAATGGTTCTGCCTTTTGGGAAATCGAACCGTTTATTGCTGTTGTACATTTAAATGATGGCACAAATATGCGCCTGTCGTGTGTTTCTTCAAAAGCTGTCAACAAGTCCATGTATGTTGTTCTTTCACTTCAGTTAGCAGCTATGTTTTCCTCTAGTCACAGAAATGTCGTGATTACTGTCTAAGTTGTGCATTGCAGAGTTGCTTTGTAACCCCACTATTGTAACCCACTAACCCCACTGTTGTGAGTGAAAAATAGTATTGTATTGCAAGTTGCAATCGAATTGCCTCCTGCATTTCAAAGAATGGATGACTGATGGATCTTCAGCACATTATCATTTCTATCTAGTTCCCATTTTTTATTATTATATTTTGGCAGTTTGGTTATCTTTTAAATCTATTTTTTATTGCTATTATGTTTTTTTATTATTGTAACAAATATTATAATAAATCCAGAACATGTGGTTACAAGGTACAGAATGAGTTTGTTCATGTTGTCTGGGACAGAACTAGAGCTGGGAAGTGACTGGCTTAGTTTAGCATAAATACTTTTAGTTGTTGTACTTTATGTTTGTGTATGGTATAAACACACAAGATTCAGTGAGTTTATGTGTGACCTTTGAATGTGCTGCTAGGTGTATTTTGGAACAGGCTAGCTGTTTCTCCCTGTTTCTAGTCTTTATGCTAAGCTAGCAATGGCCTCTACGCCAACAGGACGCAATTAGACAATAATGTCACATCACTTTTTTTCCAAGTGGGCACTATGAATGTGGTATGTTGGTGCTGTTCATTATTCCCACAAAAACACAGTTAAGTTACCATGTTAAGTGTTTTTAAAGCTACAACAGTGTAATCATACAATTAAACATTTCAGTGATTAATTATAATCAGTCAATTGTATCTTCAAATTTCACCACTCTATGCCAGTTCCTTCTTTCACAACATATAGGCTCTTGTGAATGTAGTATTTCTTCCCTCAACAAATACATTTAGTCATTTTCTTTTCTTCCCGCTCCCACCTGTGAGGTATTGGGAGTCATAAAAATCCACCTTCTACTCATGTTCTCCTCTCTAGATTATTCTTTCATTATCTAAGTTAACCAGAGCATCCAGGCTGTTGGTTTGGAGGGTTCCACTCTACCAGCTGGCCGGGGCGCTCAGCACTTTCACAGGGACCATAAATACAGGACTTCTGCTGCCATCAGCCCCTTTTCGAATCACCACCATTACCCCATAAAGGGACCACAGAAAATTCACAGTCTGCCTCAGCACATGAGTGGGTCAATGAAATGAGAGGAAAAAGAGAGTATGACACACACGTTGGTCTAGAGGAGAGACTTTAGAAAGAAGAGTGTATTGAGGGACATTAAACTGGCCATATTGGACTAATGAAATGGACATGATTTAGGAGATTAGTTGATGATGGATTATAGCATATATAATTTAACCTGTGTCTATGCAATTATATAGCCTATACTGTATTGCATAGAGGTTACAGAGCTAAGTCATTTAGGGAACTGGCTTTCTAAAGTGCTGCATCATGAAAAAGAACACATTCTGTAAACTGTACTTCCCTACCAAACATAGGCATCCAGGTGGCTCTGTCCTACTAGCTGGTCTCCAGTCAGGTAGGTGTTGTGTGATGAGGAGATGAAGTAACTGGAGAGAGGCTGGTCCATGTCTTGGTAGACAGATGTGTGGGCCAGGTTGAACACGCTGCAGTCTTTGGACTCCATGTACCTGAGGAATCCTTCAAACGTCATAGACCTGCTTTCTCTGGCTGGAAGAGGAGGAAGGTGCAATATAAAACTCAGTGACAATCAAAACCAACAAAGCAGCAAAGTAAAGGTTTAAAGAGAGGACAACACATGCTAGCTAAAGCTAAATTTCTGTTCATAGTGTCATATTAAAACTAATCAAATGCATAACAAGACTAAGAGTCTACAGCCATGCAAGCAGCTCTGTGTGTACTTAGGCAGTGCTCAGCAGTGCTCTGAGTGAAATGCTAATTTCACAATGAAACAATTATAATAATGCTAACATGCTATGTTTAGCAGGTATCATGGGAAGTGTAATAATGGTTGGCAGGTATAATGTTTACCATGTGCACCATCTTAGTTTAGCTTGTCAGTTAGAATTCTTCAGTTGATGGCTGTGACTGTCCTTACAAAATATCATGGCAATCTAAACCAATAGTTATTTCAGTAAGGAACTAAGTGGAGCATAACTAAAAACTGCCTTCCACAAAATGTAGCTACTTATTAAAGCTTACAGAGTAACTAATTTTATGTGTTGATGGAATGGATTATGATTTAGTGATACTGAAGGACACAACTACAGTAAAAATTGTACAAAAGTGTTCAAAAGTTTGTACATGTACCAGGTTGCATACATACAAACTAGAAGATAGAAGTCAACTACAATTCTAAATAATCATTACTGTAAGAAACATCAAATCACCTAGCTTAATCTAGACCGTTTTCGACATTTCCACAGACATTTTGGCTTGTCATAGCAGGAAATGCACAGGTGTAAGTGATAACATTAAAAACAACTGTATTCCATTTAGGGTAACTAGTTCCAGGGTTCTGATATTGTGCATGCTGGCTCACTCTCATGGCTTACTGGGATACTTGGTAGAACTGAGCCATCATTAACTAAATTTGTTTCACCTGAACCATTTCTGCTGTCAAAATATCTGCTGTGAAAAGGGTCTATATTGTTGCTTGTGCTGCTAATGGTAGGCTGAACCTAGAGATTACACCTTGTGGACCTGCTTTCACATTCAGTAGTTTAGTTCTGGTTAAAATTTGGATGAATTCAACAAGTATCCAAAAAATGGTATAATATATAGACTATAGTATAGCTGTCCTAGAAAGGCTAAAAACTGTTTTTCAAAACCCCGTCTTACTCAAAAACTATACCATAAAGTGAAAAAGTGAGGTCTTCAATTAAAATGCAGCACAGACTACTTGTCATAGACTACAATCTTCTGTTGTTGTTTTTCCTATTTTGCTGTTTGTAATGCTGTGAATTAGCCAGCAGGACACTAGGCCCTAGACATCTGGTCTACTAGTCCACTGACGTGCCTGACTCTTCCATTTTCCTTCTGTCATTTCAACATCTTGCTTCGGGGCTTAGAGCAAATTACTTTGTCAGCCAGACACCACTGGAGCTTAGGCCTTAACTTCTGTTCTAACTAAATTAGCATCATTATGTGACAAAGCCTTAGTCCTTAATTAATATTTTTTTTACCCATTGTAATGAACAGCAAGCAGCGTGGCATGGTACACAGCTCTACCTTCACTTACCTTTCTCTTCAATCTCATATCTATCAATCAGACTCTCTGCTGTCTCCTCATTTGCTGTGAGCTCCTTCTGCTCCTTGTGAAGGAACCTGAGGAGGGCACAGGCTGACAAAGTTGCCTGGCCTAAGGCGTAGCATTGATACAGTTGCTGGATTTCAGCTCTCCTGGAGGAGGGGGGCTTGCTTTTCTTCATCCTGCCCTGCACACAATCATTATAGCCTCTTAATCCCTTGTTGTTGATCATCCAACTTGTGTGAAATCATCATGCAATTCTGGGACGAGTACGTGGCTACTACAAATTCATTAAAGGCTCATGTTTTTATGCAAGGCTGAAAATACGTCATCATAGTGTTAGAAGGAAGAAAATGTTGAATTTGGGTCAATTTAAAGCACAGTACTTCAGATGATTCTTTGTGTTGTCATCTTCTGTATTGTAATATTTCAAACATCATTTTCAAAGACGCAGCATATCACAAAAATATACAGGAAGAAGTGAATACAAATGTCAACTCAGAGATGTATCCCAGCTTATACCTGAGCTCACTGTTGAAATGCTACTTTTTCAAACTCAGCATGAGAGAGAATAAAAGAGAAGTCAGGGTCTTCACTCTGCACAAAGTTCTCCCATCCTCTCACACTACATCCTCCCTCTCCTCTCTATCTGTATATCTTACTTCCATCAAATACTAAGGCAACGTCTGTGTGACTTTCTCATTTTAGTCCCTCTCCTCTCCTTGTCATTCCTCTCAGTCAGTGAGACAAAAGTGCCTGTGACTTTCCCTGGCTTTGTGTGTCTCTCTCCCTCCATACCTTTCATCTCTCTGTTCTGTAGCCCTTGACAGTTCATATGCCTAAGCCAGTGCTGTCACTGGGTACCCTGAAGTGGGCTGGTCTCCCACTGCATCTGTTGCCTCAGTGTGAGCAACACAAAGCAACAAGCTCGTCTATCATTCATTAACCTTTTATGCAGTTGTAGCAACTGTGTCTTAATCAGAAGCTCTATGTAAAGTGGTGTATTGTGTGTAAAATAGCTAACAATAAACACAGACCTTCAATACGAAGTGGATAAACATTTTTCACACTTACCACACTAATTTGTATTTGCCAGTAAACCTTTGTCACTGTGGAGAGAACTAGCTAACTTAAACTGAAATGTTGAGTGTTTCCTGGAAACACAAAAAGATATCCTGTAAACAATTAGCCTACCTTAGATGTCGATGGTCTCGGAGTCCCTGTAGTATAGATGTTTAGGGAGTAAACAGGAAATCTTTACGGTAAAAAAATACTCAATATAATGTGACTTTTTCAGCAGGTTTCTTTGGATGTACACAAAACTGTTGCCATAGTGACAAAACATTCTGTCAAGGGAATGGGGGCAGACCATTGTGTAAAAACCCCACTGGCTTTCTCTGAAGTATGGCAGAGTAAAATTAAAACTCACCCTCTCAGTTTTTCAGACATGAGTGGTGGACTTGGTAGTAGAAGACAGACAGAATAGAGTGTGTGAAGAAAGAACCTCATGTTACTGCCTGGTGAAAACTCTGTCTGGGGTGAGTGAAGAATATTTACCTTCCATATTTCCAACAAAGTAATGATATGTCAGTGTGATTTGAAGCGTTAATCTATACACAGAAGTCCAGTTTAGGCCAACATAATCTAGTTCTTTCCACTATGAAAAATTACATCTGTGAAATTGATTGAATGTACAGTTAGGCCTTGGGTAAGGAAGACCTAGGGGAGAAAACCTGAAATGCAATTTAAATCTAGAAGAAACATCTGCGTTGACCAAAAAAAGTAACTTAAGCTAAACAATAAAAAAAAGCTACTGATTAATGCTTTATATTCTATTATATTTTTATTCTGATTTGTCACCTGCTACCTGAATTTTGTGTTTCCCTCAATATAGAGACATTTCAACCATAAATTGGTGCACAAAATGTCTCCAGAATGCAGGAAATTAATCTTCTGGGGGAGAAACACCCCATACCCACAATCCTATATTTCATTAATAAATATTGATATTTTTTTCTAAATAGTATTAAAATACACTCTTGTCTTATTCTCATGACACCAATTTTGTGCAATGTCACCTCTCGTGGGCTAAGTATTTTGTCACATCCCTAATCTGATCACCACCTCTGATCACCATGTAGTCAGTAAATGAGTGCGAATGAGTACACTGTTCAGGTACAGTTATCCATGGCACTTACCACTCAGCTGGTTTTGGGGAATATTACAATACATGTGTACACATGTTTTAAGACTGGTATATTTGTGAGGGGTGTCCGACCAATTTTGCTGGGCCGCCTGATTTTTTTGTCCTAGTCCAGCCCTGTTCACCGGTGTTGTGCCGAGTCTTGCGTGCATGGGGTGCCATGCGGCATGCAGTGCCATGCAAGTTGCGGTTCTTCACGGGTCTATTTCAAGTAGGCTACTGTCGTTCCTAAAACGATAGGGTTAGGGTTACAACATTGGATTTATTTATACACTTTAAAAAGCTTCCTTCTTTTTATATTTGTACTTATTTGTATTAGGCTGTATATTAACTTATTGGAAGAAAACTGGTAGTTCTATCAGACGTTGAGCTTCTGCTAAGCTTCGAATGTGTGACAAATTTAGATGGTGACAAAGGTAAACATTAAGCTTGATTAACATCAGCATGTTAACATTATCACTTTGTGCATGCTAACATGCTGTGTAGAAATGAAAATTAAAGAAGACCTATTATACTGCTTTTCCAGTCCTATATTGTAGTTATGTGACTTCTGTATGGCAGCTTTGCATGATTCGAAGTTCAAAAAAAAAATTTTCTTATACTGATTCCTCATGTAGGCCTTCTTCATTTTAGCCTGTCTTAACAAGCTGTAGATGCTCCTGTCTCTTTAAAGCCCCCCCCAAGCTCAAAGCTGTCGTCTGATTGGCCAAGACCTGAAGCATGTTACCAGGCTGTTGTTGTTATTGGGCGGAACAGGCAGAGTTGCAGTGCCTAGTGTGGGAGCACATGACCATATATGGAACACTGGCTCCGTCTGGCTCTATTACGTAGAGCGGAGACATTGGTAGAAAAAGCATTTCAAAACAGAGCATTCAGAACAGGAGGAAACCTGAGGTTTTTGCTCTCAGTAATTTCTTATAAATGCTTTAACCTATTTTTTTGAAACTTTGGCCATGTTTAACATGAACATCCAACATTGTAACATTGTAGATAAGTCATAAAATGTGAAAAATCATAATAGGTCTCTTAAGGCTAAATTGCATCATGAAGAAGTTTCCATTATAAAATGGGTGGCTTAAATCAAGCAATTTGATTGGTTCATAGTCCTGATATAATGAGCGTATACAACTGGTATGATGTCAAATTCCTTCGCACTCCCTAGGGAGCTTTATAGATCACTATATAGTCCACTATATAGTGAGAAATGGGTGATTTCAGACACAGCCAGGGTTCAAGTTATAAGCTGAGCTTCGTGGAGGTCTCACGCCCCATTTACACCTGGTATTAAAATGCGATCTGATACAGATCTGACTGCATTTTACTGGCGGAGATAAATAAAAAAAATAAAAGAGAGAGAGATTAAGAACTCAGTGCTATTACGTCATCAACATTTCCCTCTCTCACAAAACAAAACGCACAAGTCCACAAGTTGCCCCAGATGTTTTTGCAACAAAGTATAAGTTTCAATAGCCTGGTCAAAGATTATTGCTCAAGGCAAGATGCAATTCCGCCCTTTATGGTAGGTATCATATTAAACTGTTATTATTTTACGCACTGCTGGCCACCGGCACACAGTAGCAAGTATATTATATGGCGAAGTTCAAGTTACCAAAGTCAATCTCCTGACGCTGGACGCTGGTTTTTTAGTGGCTGCACAACAAACGGCAACGTGCAAATAGAAATAGTTCTAATAATTCTAGCCTTTGATGTATGTTGCTTAGCAACCGTCATGCAGCCTGGTGGGACTACTTTGTGTATTCATAATGAAATGTCTGTTGATGAAATAAAGTCAAATTGTAGTGCGTCTGTTAGCCTACTTTCTATTGCCATACTTGGTAACCATTTCATAAAAGCAATAGCTCACTTCAGGCCATGATATACACTTAAGATATCACAGTCAACGGCCCTTAACTGTGATATAATAAGGGTATACCACGGCCTGTTGTGAGCAATTGCTTAAATATAATGTATTAATTACATATAGTAATTAGAAATGTATACACATATACCAAAAGTTAAGATAATGATTAAATATAAACGTGCCTATAAGTTGCCTTTTATATTGAGTTGGTGTTTAACATATTTTGCAGTATTAAGTAATTAAGAAATCATATTTTCTTTTTTAGATGGCATATATTTGCATGCTATTTGTAGTCAACATTCATATAATTATATTACTAAATTCATACATATTCAAGCCAGTGAGTCAGGGTTAAGTAAGAATATAACGAAATCTGCAAAAGATGTCAAGCACAGAGGCAATGACGTAACTGTCAGCACAAGCAAGGGATTATGATGCTCTTATTTGAAATAAGAAAAAAAGTCAGCGATAAGATCAAAATGATTGAAATGGGTGAATAACTAAATATGGACAGTCCAGTAGAGAAGTGTTGGGAAGAACTGAGAGAAATGAGGAGCTCAGGAAGAGCACACACATAAGACATGAACAGTTGGTAAGGACGTTATTGTAAGAGCAAGACACGTGCAGGGGGATGGTCGGGAGGGGAGAAGGATATAAAACCAGGCCTAATTAACATAAACTGCAGTTACTCTTAAATGCACCGTGTTCTTGGTGCCACATTTAAAGAGATGAGAGCAGTACATGTCTACTCTGAGTTGTCACACAAAATTGAATGGTGTTTCTTCTGTAATTGGTGCAACTGGAATATGATGAATTAAATGCAGACCTACCTGAAATGTTGCACATGACATCTTTATCCAACAATAATATTTCTGGATAGGATATAGGTATTCTCCAATGTTGGCCGTGACCAGCCAATCAGTATTACTATTACTGAAAATCCAGCTCTACATGCAGATTAATATTTTTTATTGCTGTAATAACCAATTTAGAGGATTGTGTCGCCTTAGCAGATGTTTGAACTTTTTAAGCGCTCTCTAGATTTTAATCAAGTGATCTGGTCCAAATTACTTCTTACTTTCCTACAACAGCATGGTAAATTGAAGCACTGGCATCTCCAATGTCTGCTAGACATGCCACAGGGTGCACTGAGCGTCTGTCTAAATACATCATGCAAATAGCAAGCACAAGAGACTGATTTCAATGAATTAATTTCATGGAATAAAGTCCACATTCTTGAAAATGACAGTGGGTGCAAGTGTGAATACATCATGAAAACGCATCTATGCAACAGTCAGTGAAGCTCAGAGAACTGATCTCCACTGATTCTGTGATGGTTGTTTTAGCAGGTTTGACAAGAACTTCCTCCCTGGTTGTCTGTGTAAATCTGAATGTTATTGGTGTGGTGTGAATCACTGGTGCACAACAATAGCCATTGCCTAGTCATAGTTCAGCAGATTCATTCCTGTCTACACCAGCTTGTAATAGTTCGGCCTTGGGTCTGTCAGAACCATTGGGCATACGAGTTTGATGTGATAATTCCCAAGCAGTGAACATGAAGCCCTGTATATGGCCCCTGTCTCTGCATCACTGCACCTCTCACTCCATGGTCCATTAGTTGGACTCATTTGGGAGCAGAGTGTGCTTGTGTATGGAGCTGTTGGTTTTTGCTTCTTTGCTCGTGTGCATCTGTGCATACTGGAGGGTCTGTGGTAAATAAAAGATCAGCAGTCCCTGTATGTGTTTATGGGAATGCAACATTACATTATGTGGAGCTCAGATGCACCAGCACGCAGCCGCACTGTCTGTGCTGATGATTGTGGGAAAATCAGATCGCTTTGCTTTGTATCACATTGCTATGTGCAGAGATCATGGTTTTATCTTAACCCAGGGTTTAAGTTTAATACTGTGGTAAGACAGAGTCAAAACCGCACCTGTTCAGATGTTTAAGATGAAAGAGCTGAGACTTGTGCACCTTTTTGAAATGTGACTCTGTACTTGAATAAGGGGATGGGGGCAGACCATGTTTCCTTTTGACAATATATTCCCAGCTGTATTTCCACCGGCTCATTTGGTATTCATTGGCCCGTTGAAGCTTTGAGTCATACAGCAGAATGTCAGTGGTAATGCCTGATGTCAGGGGATAACTAGAGAGGTGAGGAGATGTGAGCTGGGGTATACAGTATGTGCATGTATAATTTATGCACTAGCAACCCTTTGTCCTACAAAATCTATCAATTTACTAGTAAATAGGCTTTGCCAAACATGTTTTGTAAGAAATGTGATTTGTATTTTTTTTCCAGTCTTGTCAACCACAGAGGAGGAGGAGGTCAGGTCAGAGCTACTTGTGCATTTGTAATGATTACATTACTTATGATCAAAAACCACCAAGTCAGAACCTTTGCTAACACAGCCTAACATCAAGCAAGTGCAACAACACAAAACATAGTGATATTACTTAGAAGTCCAGCAGCAAGAATACCAGCACGGCTCAGCTAGCCAACAAAGCAACTGACCCAAGAGCAATTATAGTAACTTTATCAAAGTATGTTATCAAGTAAGTTTGCTAATACCAACACGAAAATTATAGCTAGAGGCTCACAGTGTCTATGAAACAGCTGACTGATTTTGCTCGAGTCGACAACTTTGCAAGAACAGGCAAACACAAGACATAGCAAGCTATTTCTGACTAGTTCTATGGCAAGAAGTCCAATTCGACATCTGTCTTGAATCCTTTCATCCTTTTAGCTCATGCCACCAAGGAAAAGCCAGTCTGATATTTAATCTTGTCCAGTCTCTTGCTCGGACACTCTGTCTTTTTCTCTTCCTCCCTTCCTTTGACGTCTTCTTTGGTCTCTTCACAGCCTCTGCCATGATATAAATACTAAGAATACCATGCTAGCTTCTTTCAAAGAACTTACATACGTAACCAGCCCCCAAGTTGTACTGCATGGTCCTGAGTCGAACCAGCTACCCAGATACAGGAGGTGGACACGCTGATGAGGAGGCTAAAACCCATGGACCCTAGCGTCGGTCGCCAGTATGTCTCTTAAGGTGTCGGACAGTGAGGTTTACTCACTGCACACCCTCGCTGGCTTCCGTTACACATGCTTCCTGAAGAGTTGTGTTGGCGCTGTAAAGCATTATGCCATTGTGGTGATAAAGTCCTGCCCGGGATGCAAGCCTGGAGCAGAAAGAGACGCCATTCACCCTATTACAAGTCAGAACCATAAAATGTTCTCCATGTTCTCCAAGTCAGTGTTGTGTCACATGCATTAGTTGGAGCATATCTTTTTTAGGGAAAACAAATATAATATGCCCATAGTGAACATTTTGCAGATATGTTCTGTTTTACATTGCACATGCACATAAAATATAATTATTTAATTATTATATTGATTAAAAAATAGCATTATGTTTCCTACCAAGCGTATTTGTTACAGCAAATATGTTGCATATGAACTTGAATATTAGAAGACAGGGTTGCAACCATACTGTTCATCACCTGTAGCATAGTCAAGTTTAAAATAGTGTAGAAGCTGTAAAGTTTAATGGATTCCCATATAACCATAAAAACACACATATAAATGATCCCCAGACACACATTGTCATCGACACACACACATAGAAATTGCATGCTGACAGAGTTTATTGCCTGCTGGTTGAAGACGATAACACTGGTGGGCTCATTGTTATAAACAATTGCTTTATTTGGATTTGTTCACTCTTGCTTAGGGTTCTAGTATAACTTTGTCATCAGGAAATCCCAAAGTTGTTTCAGTTTGGGGAAACTGATGAAAACACAACAGAAAAAAACAAAACACTGTGTTTATCTAAAATTTAAAAATCTGGACAAGACATTAGAAGGCTGTGGAATCTGCTGTTTACAGAAGATGAATCAAAATCTGTGGCTGCTTAGTATTCGTGCTATTCCATTCTAGAGATATTGCTATAGCCCTGAGCAAATAGCCATCTGTTCAAGAAAATCATCATCCAGCAGCATGCATGTTGTTGAGGCATCAGAGTCATCATTCTCTGACAGTGCTGGTGTGTTAAGAGAGACAGGCAGTTGGTTATTCAGAGAGATCCCAGCCAAGGCAAATCAGTGAGTCAGCAGGCAGAGATGTTCATTTAGCCCAGGATAGGAGAAGACAATGATACAGATCTACAATAAATCCATCATAAGGAATGTGTTACCCTGATGATAACATGCATACAGTATGCAAGAGCCTACATGTTGGCACAGGTCCTCCACATCCAGCTCAGGCCACCAAAGACAAATGTTTAATTTACAGAGTTTGACATAAATTACAGAAATCTGTTCTGTGGGCACAATGGAGACAGACTGCAGGGCATTATTACTGCAGATCTCAAACCATGCTACCGGTCTCTCTTGTACACCTGTTCTTATCACTTATAATATTTTGACAGGAGACATGGAGAAATGTTTAAAAGCTGACATAACTAACTGTCTGATTAGCTGCCATGCCTTTTTTTCTTAATATGTTACTTTTCAATTTGCCAAAAGACCTTAAGCCACTTAATTTAAGCTGAATATAATGAACTGGCCAATGCTTATGCAGAGTATATCTATAATTAGAAAGCATTACTATAAAGAGTGCTAATTTAATTACTGCTGTTACAAATTATAGCATAATTGTCAAGCTTTTGCTGACTGCTGTTTTAATTATAGCTGGTTCCAGCCAATGTGCAGCGATACCCAGCACATTACATATCCTCTTTCCGTCTCAGTGTGCTTTGCCCATTCATTTTCTGTGCAATCTTGCCCCATAATAACCATGTGAGATTAATTAACATCTTTTATCCTTGTTGAGTGTCAAGAGTGATGTGGGGAGAGTGTGTCCACCTGACAGGGAAAATTTGATCATTTAGCTTTCCATCATGGCTCATATAGCTTTTTCCATCCTCCCAACTAATTCATGCAGCATATTTAACCTAAATAGAGTTAGGCATCAAAATGTGACTTAGGCAGCTAGTACAGGATGGAAGAACTGATTGTGTTTGGGGTAAGTCAATTAAGCATCTGTCTACATGTGTGCTTGGGTGTGTGTGTGTGTGTGGTTCACTGCCCTGAATGGCCATTACTGGCAAAGAAAGATCTGGATACCGTTCATCAGGCAAGGATGGCTCAGCCAACCATCATCATATTATAAAAAGATGGAGAGCTTTCTCAAACACTCACAGTGGCAACAAACTGCCAAGGCTCATATGCATGTCAGATCTATCAAAAAAGGAAACCTGATTCAGCTTTTAAGCCCCATTAATGAGAGTAAAAGGCTCTAAAGATGTAGCATTGGTATGTATTAGTAAAAAATTCTACATGGCCTAGAGGCTGTTAATGTGGGTTTTAGGCTCATGGGGCCTATTTTTGTGCAGGCACACCATGCATGCATAGCTTTATAAAGTGATAGTTTCTTGAGGCACACAGGTATATTTGGTGAATCCCAAATGAGAGGAGAAGTACAGGAGTGGCTCCTGTTCTTACCAAGTTAACACAGCAAAGTGCAAAGCTGTTGTTTTGTTCTATTTGTGTTGCATGCGAGTAGTACATGTATAATGTGTACTGCTGATCAAACTAAGAATCACAACCCCAGCCTGAAGATCTGTGCACCACTAGAAATCTCTTGACAAATCATCCAGAGCATCATGGTAAAAGAACAAGCCAACATGCAATTTGCTTAGTTTGAATATCTTTTGTGAAATGACCTCAGTAATATTATCTTAATCATTATGGAAATTACATTAAAATCTGTCTGCGATGGACTAGTGACCTGTCCAGGGTGTACCCCACCTTTCACCCAATGTCAGCTGGGATAGGCTCCAGACCCCCCCATCCCCCCACGACCCTGTATGCAGGATATATTGATGATGGATGGATGGACATTAAAATCTATATTTTTAGCATACTATATAACAAGATTCACTTTACTCTCACTATCACTACTAAGGGCTATTGAATTATTTATCATGATGTATGTTTAATCGGTTATCATCTCATCTCTGTTCACAGATAATGTGACCTTAGTTTTGTTAAGCTTAAGTTTAAGGCTCGCCATCATTGGAGCGATCAGAAAAAAAATGTGTTGACACCAGAATGAAAATGTGTCACATGCAGAGACTCTGCACGTCTACAATAGAAGGAAACATGATGTACCCCTCTCCCAGTGAACTGTTAGATATTAGTCAGTTCAAATTCATACTGTTGAAGGAAGTACTCATATTTTATTACCCATTAGCCAATAGGAACAAAAGGAAGGGCATGGGTATGTATGACAGGCCAGCAGAAAAATCAAGGTAAAGGTGACCTTGTGTATGATTATCTACTGTGTTAGTTGATCTAGTAAAGTGTTATGCACAGATTTCTTATTTTAAAGATACTTTCCCATGAACACTGAATCTGATTAGCTGAAGCACAAATAGTGAACTGACCATACTTCTGTCCTCCATTCCTCAGTATTTAAGTGTTTATGAATGGTATGTTCCTGTGGCCATCAATCACCCAGTCCCACCCACAGACAAAGTAATTGATCATAGTATAATCTGCAAGCAAGGGTTAGGGTAGTTCAGTTGTGGCTTTACATTTCCCACAGATATACAATAGATTACTAGGTCTCTGTTAAGCCAAAATGTGAGAGCTGGTAGACTCCTCGGACCACTGGGACTGAAATGGCTCCACTGTTGCTCACTCAGGAGGTTCTCCTAATTAATCAGTTGCTTGGCAACATCTAGCAGGGACATAATTTATGGCAAACAGTCAAAACACCTGTTATCCTGAGACAGGAATGGGTGGAAGGTGAGTTATTGTGCAGCACATTAGGCTCTCTCACACTGTGCAAATATCTGGCAGCAAAGTGGAGTTTGACTGGGACATTTACATATTTAGGCCTTGCTTCCTCTGGATTGGAGCAGATGAATGGGTTTCTATTGTAAACGAACACAATAGCCTCAAGAATGTTTCAACTGCAGTCTTATTTTCACATTTTTCCCCAGGATCACTTCATCAGATCACACACACTGCATTCCCGTTGTGGTTAAATGAAATCAAAAAGCATGCAAAACATTTTTTGCTAGTACAGCTAAGATAAATAGAGGCTTTGTGGCTTCATAAATGTTTCCCTCACATCCTCAATAATCACTCACATCATATTCAAACAAAGCTTAACTACAAAGCAGAGATTTCCAGAGGGTACCTCCAATTATTGCCAAGCCGCGTCCTGTTTTCCCCAAGTAGTTTAAGTAGCTTGCTTGTATCTGCAGGGACATGGCAGTCATCCAGGGAATCGTGTTGTCTCACATTTTGCAGACTGTTCCCCTGGCATCTGTCTGTTTGCAAAAAAAAAGAAAGAAAGATATTCTGTGCCCTCTGAATGGCACTCTACCTGACTAATTCTAAACAATAGGCTCTTCACCTGCTGTTCTGATATTCATATCACCTCATAGAGACCTCAGAGCGACACATTGCTGAATGTGTCAAGTGATCCATAGCTTTGTTTCCTGTTTCTATAATAAACTTGGTAAGTGTTAACAGTGAATTTAGGGCATTTTATTATTTTACTTACATCTAAATTTACATTTCTTTGAATGCGCCTTTCATTTTCTGTCCCCTTTTCTACAGACAGAATAACTTTCTGAAAGAGGACCTTATGATTAGCCATGATGGAGTGTTGTGTGCTGCAGTCTGTCTCACTGAGCTCACTCATCACAGCTCACTAAATAAATCAAGAATCCATTAATTGCATTTCACAGCAGTCATAATCTGCAAATTAGGAATGCAGGAGCTCATTTTGCGTACGCCGCTGTAATTGCATGGTAGTCACAGATGCAATTATTCCAATGCTTTCTGCTCTGGTTTTTGCTCTTTTTGTCATTTTCCCAATGTTCTATCATGTATGAAGGTGTTTGAATTATTTTGACACTGTCCAAGAATAAGCCAAAAAAGCTTGATGTTCACAAGGAGGCCAGAGAAGGAAATTACATTGTGCCATTTAAAATAGGCCTCATTAAGCAGTTACTGACAACTGTTCTGATACTATTTTTTTCTCACCACCAGAGGCTACCTATAGTTGGCATTACACCTTGTGACTACCGGACAAACTTGTAAGCCACTGTGTAAGCTGTAGGAAGGGAGAAGCTTCACATGGGTACAGATTTTAATCCGTGATCTTAATCAGCTGACGACCGTCCTATGTCAGCCAATTGACGTTGGCCAGTACAGCCTTCAAGATGGTGGGAGGGGCATCACAGCACTCACATAAATGTTTCTGCGTGCCTGCTGTACTGCAGTTTTATTGTGACTTGTCAAAAAAGTTTGCTATGCTGCCATCATGATTGCTGTTCTGACACCCTTTCTTTAAAGGGGTGGTATTATGCTCATTTTCAGGTTCAAAATCTTAATTAGGGGTTGTACCAGAACAGGTTTACATGGTTTAATTTTCAAAAAACACCATATTTTTCTCATACTGCACATTGCCTCTTTTCAACCTGTCTGTTGTACACTCCGCTTTTGAGCTACAGAGTGATGCATCTTACTTGTATCATATCTTTGTTGTGAGTTGCACATGCGCAGTTCCTAGGTAAGGACTACTAGCCAATCAGAAGCAGAGAAGGGCGGGTCGTAAGAAACAAGGTAGTGTGATTCAAATCAAAGCAGAGACCGTAACATAGCAGATGGGCTAAGTTCCTACCAGTCCACAACATCATTGTTCCACATCTTACCATCAGGACTAAATGTTGAACTGTTGCCGGTGTTCTGACGATTTATGCTGCCTTGCCGAAAATCGATAGACTCGACTCTACTCAGCCCTGCTCCGTTTTCCATAGTAGATATGCTGCGCTCTAGGCAACTCGAAACTGGGAAATTTCCGACCTCCAACTAGAAAAACTATCCTGGAACACCACTTGAACTCGGATTTCCTACTTGTGAAAATTTGTACCCCGACTTCACGAGGAGCAGCTGAATGACGTCACAAAACAATGTCAGCGCCCATGGAAGCACACTTTGTAAATGGCAAACCATCAACTAAAAGGCAATAAAACGTATATTTGCATGTATTTAACTTAAAATAATACATACGTTCATATAGTAAAACCTGTTCTGCATGCACTTTGATGTAGAAACATGTTTTGCACATTAGGTTGCTGGTTACAGTAAAGAATCCCATAAAGTCATCTTTTCTGCATAAAATTTATTGTTAAAAATGCCAAAACATCACGAAGTGCAACCTACAACAATGACTGACTTGAGGGCGACCATTTTATACAGCCAGAGGGGCACACAGAACTAGTAATGTGTGGGCTATATATGTCAGTTGTTGCAGTTAAACTGCCATCCTTTTAAACACCTAAAGCACTGCTGAGAGTGCAACTGTGTGCACACTTTGTCATGATCAGCCATGATTTTCGTTCACTTTCGGCGTCATGCACCACCATGCACCTGGAACGCTTTGATGTCGGAAGTCGGAAGTTTCAACTGGGAAATATCCCAGTTACGACCAGTCACGAACGCGCCAATAGTACCCAGAGATAATGGCGCGTTCTAATGTTTTGGCATTTTTAACAATAACTTTTATGCAGAAAAGATGACTTTATGAGATTCTTTACTGTAGCCAGCTACCGTATGTGTAAAACATATTTCTACATCAATATACATGCAGAACAAGTTTTACTGCATGATCGTATTTATTATTTTAATTCAAATACACGTTTTGTTGCCGTTTAGTTTATGGTTTACCATTTACAAAGTGTGCTTCCATGGGCGCTGACATTGTTTTCTGACGTCATTCAGCTGCTACTCGTGAAGTCGGGTACAAATTCTTCTCTCGAAGTTCACAAGTAGGAAATCCGACTTCAAGTGGCGTTCCGGGGTACTTTTCCTAGTTGGAGGTCGGAAATATCCCAGTTCCGAGTTGCCGGAACGCAGCATAATACGTAGTATGTCGTCATGGCGACACCACACACGTAATGTTCAATGCGACACACACGTAGGCGATCCACACAGCTCTTAAAATATATACAGTCTATGGTTAAAACGTTTGAACCTTCCTCAGAATGTAAAGACAGATAAGCGGTATGAAAACCTTCCAGCCGTTGTTGCTGCAGCGGTCTTTTTTTACGGCGGGAGCAGAGGGCTCTGTGAGCCGGCGGATGGCTCGCACGCTCCTCCCGCGGGTTGGCACAGGCTTCCCCGCCGCCACTTGCGGAGCTCCTCAACTCCGAAAATATTCATCACATTTTTGGATTTAGTGATGAAATTCCATATAACTGTAAAATAAACTTCCTGTTGCTGGCCTCTGGCGCATGCAGTGAATAGTGAATATTCTGTCTGACCAATCAGCAGTCTGTCTTTTTTCACGTTACTTTTTACCATCCCTCAGGTTGACAGGGGTGAGGTGATACGAAAAAAAGTACCTGGAAGCAGGTACAGGTCCAACTTTTCTACAAGAAACCCAAACAAAGGTGAGTCCAGCCAAAGGGCATCCACTCAGAGGCTTGGTTTGAGGGCGTGCCTGACCCGCCAGCCGCTTGGTAAGCTTTATGTTTATGACGCGTTTGCATTGTGACATCACAAGTCAAGGAAGTGAAGGGCTGGACTACAAACGAGCTGTTTTCAAACGGTTCTGAGCACAGCTTTCTGTGGGAGATGGGAACTCCCTTTGTGTTGGACTTTGGGCTTTTTCACTTTGCAAACCTATTACATGCACAAAAAAGATATACAACTCAAAAAAGGAGAGGGAAAAGCTAAAAAGCATAATACCACCTCTTTATGTCTGTGTGATATTCAACAAGGCTTTGAAAAAGATATTGTCCGGAAAGTCACCAATGTCATCTAACAGTCATTCATCCGCCCGCCCATCCATGTGTCAGTTTAAAAGGGGGTTGCTTGGTCTTTATTTATTTGACCTTTCTGCTGAGCACAGCAACTGCAGTGAATGTGAGCCATCCAGCCGATAAAGCACTGATTAATTGTCTGCCTGCAACAAGAGAGAGTGAGAGCAGCAGAGTGTCGAGGTTTGGTGGATTGACGGTTCGGAGGATAGCATGGGGATAACGGTTCGTGCAAGCTTTAACAAGTCCAATACGAAAAAGGAGATCGTCCTCTGGTTGAATCATTGTGTGCCTCCTATTGTGTATATATACATATCTAGTGCGTGAATCCAACTCTGTGCATACCTGTCCTCGTGTAGATCTGCCTTTCTGTAAGTCAGTGTGTGTTTGCTTCTTCCAACCACAGGTATGCAAGCTTTTTGCTTGTGTACATGTAATCCTGTGTCTTTGTTACACAGCATAGAGCTTACCCTGCTGACAATCATCCCTTACTCTCTTTCTCCCTGCAGGAGGTCAGTTGTGTGACATCTCATCAGGCAGGCTGTATTTGAGATAAGTGAGGAATCAATACTTATTGATTAGGGGAGATGCCACAATCAACTCTTCCCTCGCCCAACCTGCTTTGCCTCAGTGTCCTGGTGCAGAAAGCAGATGGCCCTGCTTACCCAATGGTGCTCAGCACACCGGATGTGTTTAGTGGCCCAGACAGAACCCCTCCACAGGACTCAGATGTGTACTGCCTCTCCAACAGACTGACAAATTTAGATTCCTATGCAGACACAAATACTGTTGCACTCTCATTGAAAGAGATGTCAGGGAATAAAAATATTAATTTTGAGGAATTGTGTAAAATGCAATTAATCACAGGATCTTTGATTAAAATTCAGTTGTGTATTTTCACGCATTAGAAAAGATTTTTCATTAGAGTAAGTGAGTGTAAAACATTCTTTACATTTCCGTGTGATGTACAGCAATGACTGAATGTTGATATACTACCCTTATGCTTACTGGACCTTGACAAGGGAGGAAATGAGCTCAGATTTCCCACAACCCATCACTCCCACGCATCGATTCAGAGCCAATTTTCTGCCCAGCCCTTTTACTGTTGCTGACATGGTCATCTTGCCACATGGCTCAACTAAATTAATTTATGTTTCTTTTTCAGCTCGTGGTGTAGTTGAGAGCTCTGTATTCAATATTTCATGGAAACGGCATACCTCAACAGGTGTGGAATGGGAGGTAAAAGCCCACAGCTACATCACTGATCCAGCACAATGTGCCACATAAGCGGAATAAATAAACCACCAATTGTCTTGTGCACCAATAAAATCGAGATACTCAAAAAGGTTTTAATTAAATTGTTTTGCCTTAATATATAATTGACAGTGTGGTCTGACATGAGATCCAGAAAGAGGAAACTTCTATTGATTTCACAGATATTATTAAAAGTGACACATACCAGGGACATTGTGCCATTGGACTGTGTTTCATTAAAACTATTTATAACAAACATTGAATTGTTTAAGTAGAAATTTTGTTGCAAGTGACAAATATTTCCTTGTGGTTGACACATCATACTATATCAAATTCTTAGTTTTCCCATCTGAACATATTATGCGTGTTTATTTTAGTCCAGTGAATTAACACATTGTGTAGGAGTTTCACTAGTGACTACTGATGCAGAATGACTGAGAGTCCCTGTTTTGCTTGAGTTGTTTTATGAACATGCTGTAAACTGCCAGCCTTATGACGTCTCTAAGGACAGATAATTTGTGGTAGAATGTCGCTTGTGCACCATGTCAACATAACATGACATGGTGTGTATAAAGCTGTGTGGTTTCTAACTGTTTCCCACAACCACTTACTTTCTCGTTTGGAGTCCTTGCTTGGTATCACTGGTGTTCCACTGTCCTGGTTCAAATCATATCTCACTGATAGACAACAGTTTGTTTCAATTGGGAATTTCAGATCTCCAAATTCACCCCTCTTACATGGTGTCCCTCAGGGTTCTGTCCTAGGACCCCTGCTGTTCATAATTTACATCCTTCCTATTGGCCAGATAATACAACATTATGGTATCAATTACCATTGTTATGCAGACGACACTCAGATTTACATTCACACCAATCCCACTGACACATTGTCCACTGACTCATTGTCATTATCCAAGCTGGTTAGCTGCTTGAATGCCATTAACAACTGGATGATTCAAAACTTTCTCAAACTTAATCAAGATAAGACGGAAGTTATTCTTATTTCCACCCCTAACATTCTAAAAAAACTTAAACATCTGCAGCTATCTATCCCTGGCTATTTCACTACAACTTCTGCGGAAGTCAGAAATCTGGGGGTAATCTTTGATTCTACTCTTTCTTTTGAGTCACATATTAAACATATCATCAGAACATCTTTCTTTCATCTCAAAAGTATCTCCAAACTACGCCCCTCACTCAACTCATCTGCAGCTGAAACACTTATACATGCATTTATCACATCAAGGCTTGACTACTGCAATGCTCTATTTCTCGGCATTCCGGAAAAAATCCTAAATAGGCTGCAGTATGTCCAAAATTCTGCTGCACGGCTGCCGCACCAGGCCCTGGGACCATATTACTCCGATCCTTCAGCAGTTACATTGGCTTCCTGTTCACTACCGCATCCATTATAAAGTCCTTCTCCTTGTGTATAAATCTCTACATAATCTGGCCCCATCCTACCTATCAGATCTCCTCACCCCATATTTGCAATCCCGTACCCTTCGCTCTAGTGATGCATGTCTCCTAGCAGTTCCTTCATCTCGACTTCGCTCCATGGGTGACAGGTCTTTTAGTGTGGCAGGTTCTAAAATGTGGAATGCCCTACCACTTGATATCCGCCAAAGTACAAGTATAACCATTTTTAAAACCAAATTTAAAACACATTTATTTAGTTTAGCTTACTTGTCAGCCCGCTAATTTTGCTTGCAAGAAAGATCTTTCTTCTCCATCTTGGCATCTTATGTACTGTGTACTTCACTGTGTACTGTCTTTGTACTGTTTATGTACTCTATACCTTTTGTATGTTCTTTACTATGCCAATTTTGTACAGTGTCCTTGGGTACCTTGAAAGGCGCTTTTCTAAATAAAATGTATTATTATTATTATTATTATGTATTAACTGCTGCTTCATCAATCATAGGCTCATCCCTCCTTTTTAGGAAGTCAGAGTATGATGTCATTATATAAACAAATAAATAAGGCAGAGCATCTCCCACTTAGTTCTCTCTCTGTTTCAGTGGAAAGCTCATTTACCCAGTGCCAAAGGTTGTGGGAAAAACAGACACTGAAAGACAGGTTTTTGTTTTAGTAGATGTGACTCACTCATTTTCATTTTAGACTTTGAACATGCTTAATCGTATACACATTCACTAGAATAAACACTCAGAGTTACTTATGCAGACCAACAGTGACTTATTTCCTGTGGAAATCCAGGATTTCACAATAACTTCCTGTGTCTTAGTTATAGAACTTTAGAACAATGCCTGTGAAGAAATACTCCCGAAAGGCAAAGAGGCACAACTTAACAACTTTTCATGTAATACCAATAAGGAAGTGACTGCAGCAGTAATGATACTTTGATCACGCAATGCATACAGATCATGCAGTTTTGCATGACCTTGAATTTTAAAAACTCCAGGCTCAAAATAGCCCAGAGCAGAGCAGATGTTCATCCATAAATATGTGTACTGTGATGTCAAAGACTAGGTCATATGTTTACTTCCTTTTCAGGAATATTTTGTTTAAACTCTTTTGCAGAAATAATTACTTTGGAGGCTACTCTTTTGCAACTGAATAGTGGGATATGTATACAATATTTTGTTTACATTTACATCTTTAAAGGCCACCAGAGTTCTGTTAAGCATTTTTTGTTAATTTTTCATATTCAACATGAAAATTATTTTTATTTGGGTGCCATGCATTTGTTTTTGCTCACATGTGAATGCAATATGTTATGTGCGTATGAGGCTTGTTTTTTTTTTAAGATAGCTTTTTATGCATTTAATAGTAACTGCTGAACAGAGTGGGAGGGATAATCAAGCAGCTTACCAAAAAGCTTTGTTTATTGTCCCAAACACTGGGATCATTTGGGAATATCAGTGTTGTCCTTGAGGATTTCTTTCAAGTCGCCTTAAAGAATTATTTCTGGACTGGAGCCTTTCTCACTGTCGCTCACATGACCCTCGCTGCCCTGAGAAGATGCTCACGACCTGTGTCACACTGCTCTGCTTTCCCATCAGACACAGGATATGTGTATCAACAGGGAAGGATTGCATGCTGAGACGTCCTGAATATTGCAAAGCCAAACGGATGTTGTGGTTGCACTGTTATACAGTACATGTTATCAGCTTATATTTCTTGGTTTGTTTCACATCCACACCTTAATTAACACTGTATATCACCTCAGATGTTTAAGATGTCTACAGTAGAATGTGGCCTCGTCCACTCCCACCAGCACTTTCATTTTATATTCGCACTAGGCCTGAATTAGTTCTTCAAGAATTGATATATAATCTGCTACTTAAGCATAAATACACTGCAGGGTGAAGGCACGGGCTTGCATCCATGAAGATGAAACCAGGAGGTGCTGCATGTCAGAATTTGTGATGTCAGCACATGTGATGAGTTTTAATGAGCACTGTATATTTGGGAATCACTCCCATGTTGGGTTATTTATGTACTATACCAAAGTGATGCCTAAGACCCTAATCAATGTTAAGTAGTCCTTCATCTTAATTAATAACCCTCTCCATTACTTAAATGTGGGATCTTTTGAGTAATTGTTATCAGTTGCAATAAATAGGGAATCCACTCATGTTATATGTGGATGTTTTAAAGTCCAGTGCATTAACAGTATAGCCTTTTGTAGTGAGCACATATAGCAATTAATAAAGCAGTTTATGAGGCAGAGAGAGATGGACGGAAGCAGGTTAATGTCATTATGTTTACATATTGGTTCTTGTCTAAACCAATTACACCTAAAGACAACATTCAGATAAGATTATAATATTTATGTTAGATTAGATATTTAAAAGACACATCTAGACACATCTAGAGTGAGCGCAGGCAGGTCCTTCCATATGTATGATGTATGGCTAGGACTCCTAACCTCAGTCTGGGGCTCTGCAGTCAACCTTTTCAGTAGTAAACATCGATAAACTATGACATCAAACACAAGTCCAGCTCTGTTGTTACTTTACATAGCAAAATAAAACCCAGTAGGGTCTGTGTTAATATGTTTTTTTGGCCACAGCAGAGCTGCAATGCATTTCCTCTCAGACTCACTTCAGTTATAACTGACTCCACTTACAGCATCCTTTAATTACAAAATAGAGTACCCACTCATTCAGTCTTAATGACATATCAGTAGTGGAAATCTCATAAAACCTGGAAAGAAAAACATTTGGACTGTATCCCAAAAGTCTATGGATTCAGTGAGGTCATGGCTGTGGTAAACACAGAGCCATTTGTGGGCTGGGTTTTTATCAGGCTGTGACTAACAGTGATTCAGGGAAGCATGTTTAATGACTCAGAGGTGAGTTGTGAGAACTGCACATTCTCAGTCCTTTTTCCACAAACCTTCAAAGCCTAGTGACCCATATTCCTCCCTATTGCTACTACTGCATACCTCTGCATCTACAACCGAATTAAGTGTTATACCAATTTTTCCAATGTTGCCTATAACCCTATCCTGCTGACTTGGCTGGCTCTAGTAGCTGTACTGGGTTGTGGGTTATGGATGCCAGTAAAATGATACTGTGTGTTGCAATCAGAGCAGAACAGATGACATCATGTTCACATCATTGAGCAATGTGTGATGAGATAAACAGTACAGTACCATAGGAAGTTATTGTGCCCAGTAAGTTCATTTTACACTGTGCTTGTGGGCTGAATATTACCTTGTGAGGCTATATCGGGCACTGTTATTTTTATCTAATCAAAGAATGACTAATTTCCCCTCAGTGATAGTTAGGTGGCAATGTAATAAAATTCCACATTTCTAATCCACTAATTTCAAAGTGCTATGTTCAGGCTGAAAGATGGCTCTATCTGTAAAGGCTTTTGATGCCAGCAGATGAGAGGTCTGCACAGATGCCGAGTGGCTCCAGTCTAAAGAGGAGAGTCCTCCCTCTTACCTTGCACAGACAGGCACGAGGCTACTGCTGAGCTGGCAGCAGAACAAAGCCCTCCAACAGCTGCTTGATAATGTGCAACCATTAATTACATTCTGATGCCTCGAGTCTGGCCTCTGTCGCTGAGCAGAGAACCCTCGCTTTGCAGAGCACGGTGCAATTATGTAAGAATGCGTTGCACAATGTTAACTAGACACAACACCACATACTTAAAAATCATTCTCTTTTACATATTCAGACCCTGGGTCTCCTTACGGACATGAATTGAGTCTTTGAGAAGCTGCATTGTGTTATTTCAATCTTGTTTCTTTTATTCTCTGTAAAACAAGAGTGTAACACAGCCTTGTATTTGCAAGCAACAGAAAAATGTTTCTCTAGTTTCTGATCTTTCAAAGTTTCTAGAGTCAATTTAGTATTTGCATCACATTACGACCAGAGCCTCTGGTAAGTATAGCGTGACATTTAGTGGATCCCAAAGAAATCTGTGCCTGATGAAACGAATTAACAAATCTGCTAGGGTCAAGACTGCAAATATTTTTTGCTTGTTCTCAATATATTTCCATTGTCTATTTCTCAACTAGATGCTTTTGAGAAGGGTTTACACTCAGCATCACATGCACGTCCTGTACTACCTCTACTTTTTACAGAAAGACAAATGTACTTTGTCACTCTCATTTAGGCTCCCACTTAAACTAAATGGTACTGGGCTGCTTGAGTGCTGATGATAAGCCACAGTACAGTGAAGCATTTATCATTCACCCAGGCAACTGTGGGCTGCAGTTGAGAAATGTATGCTCCTGCCAAAAAAAGAATTACATGAACTGACCCATAGTGCTGGACTTTCTATTATTTCAGCACAGTCAGACATTGGAAATATAAGTCCATGCAAACTTGCATATTGACTAGGGCAGCTGGGAAAGAAAAAAACCCCTGTAGCTCAGAATCTCGTGAGTCAATTAAAGGGAAACTGAATTTAAATCAGTTTCTTGGAATTCTCTAGAAATACTTTTATAGTAATACTTTTGACTAATATACCTATTAATTCAAAGCTTTGTATGTCATATATCAGATTAGCCTATAATTTCAGTCATTCAGGAATTAGAAATCATGCTTACATGCTTCACTTTTCTTTTCCAAATGCTATGAATGGCAAGAAATAGACTCACTGAGAAGATTTGCCAGTTGGAAAACTGAGAAACAGGGAGCCTGGCTTTCAGACACTACCTCACTTTCAGGTCCCACAGGTATACCATCACATACAGGTAGGTATCAGGCTCTCATCCAATCATTTCCACCCTAATGGATCTCATTCATAGATATTCTGAAAGGGATTAAATAGTGATGGAAAAGCTGGGGCTTGGGCAAGTGAGGTAAGGCACCTATTTCCTTAAAAAGGTACTTTAACTGTTCAAAAAGTCTGAATTTCATAATCAAAAGATTTGATTAAAGGTTAGGGAATGGATTGCATTTAGCTGTGCATTATGCGACAAAGCCTCTGCACTGTGTCTGAAATTGATGCCTGGTTAATCAAAGGGCACATGCAGCTCAGTTTTGTTGAATATTTGTGTGTTCTTTCCTCCATTGTCTGAACTAACTGGGGAAAAGAAGCAGTTATTTTGTATGGCATATAACCAGAAAACTGTGCTTCTCTGCCCCAGGTAGCCTAAGTAAAACAAACTGCTCAGTGTTTGACATCTGAACAGGCATCAGTGCCCAACTCCCTAACTGTTTCCCCTACCTTTGTAGTTATTCTCCAGAGTGGATGACCTGGCAGTCCACTTCCCACCACCACCAGCTGCCTCAAAAGCAGTGGCTTACCATGTGTCCAGAGCACAATGCAAAATACTGCCAACAAACAGGCTAGGCATAGCGGTGTTGGATGACTTGTCTTTGTATGGAGTGAAAGGCTGATGCTGCAGTTTCACAGCACAATGAGAGAAGGTGGAGACCAAGAACCTAAAGGTAGAGTTGAAAGTGTGTGTTCGCCAGCGGTGTGTGTCTGGCTGTTTGTGCCACCATGGCCAATGCAAGGCTGAATAAGCAACCAGAAAAAGCAAGCAACTGCCCCAAGGACAACTACAGGGGTCACAAAAGCTGCTGATTTTTTTGCATGTCATCTGGTTTGTAATCATTTTATTGTCCATTTGTTTTGGAATATGTTTCCTGCCACTAAAGCACAACAACATAAACAATCTGACATGTACTGACATTTAACTAGATTTAAGGCCTTCATTATTTCAGTTTTGTGCCTACATTATTTTTTTGTACAATTTCTGGCATTTAACTTAATCAGATAATTGGCAGTAGATCATGGGAATGAGGGGAGAGGGACAGCTGGACTTGAGCACTCATGGAGGCTGTATTGGGCACCTTATCCACAAATATGGTACAATGACTGGATTAACCAGTTAGCAGATCCTGGGGCAGAATTTGCTATACCCCAGCCACAGCTGACCTCCCTAAATTAATTTATGATAATTAGATTATTTGATTAAACACAATTGGATTTAAGAATATCCATCTTCTAAAAAAATGGACAAGTGTAAATAATAAAATCAAAGATGGCTGACTTCCATGTAGCTTCTTCAATTTCAGTTTCCCTGTCACACTGACACTTCTGTGAGACAGTTAAAGGTACAGTGTGTAAGTTTTAGTGGAATCTAATGGTGAGTGTTGCGAATTGTAACCATCGGCTCAGCAAACTGCAAAATATGTGAGTGATTTTGCACAAAGTTTTGTATACTTGTTGATGTCCCATTTACACTGTATTTCTCTTTTTGCAATAAAAATTTAAGGAGGAAAAAAAGATTCTGACACCACATGAAGGAGGAGGAGGCTATGGTGGCCAACTTGTTGGCTCTTGTGCTAAATAATACGTGTGGGCCATTTGTCCAAATTTCTCTTCTTTTCTTGAACCAGTCAACAACTTCTACTACTAACGTTACTTCTTATTCTTCTTCTTCTTGTACGTATTCGACGTAGTCAAGAAACACGTTCTATAGAGTAGATAGGCTATTTGGGCTACTGTAGAAACGTGGCAGCCCAACATGGTGGCCTCCATGTAAGGGGACACATGGTGTAAAGTAATAAAACATAACAGCTCATTATGTAAGGTCACCACTGAAAACATAGTTATGGATATTATATTGCATTTCTGCCAATAGATCCTCCTAAATATTACACACTGAACGTTGAAATAAAGTATCCATGCTAATGTTATATGTAACACCTGTACTTTGCCCGCCATAAGAAGTTAAATTGTCTACTGTGAAAAAGGCACATAGGGGCCCAGCAGATCAATATTGCCCTGGGGGGCCTATAGATGTTAATCCCTGCACTGCCCACATGGTTGTTCACACTACTGAAAGGTGTCTTTGTTTAGAACAATATGCATCCACAGCCATGCAAAAGGCAACAATAACACTGCCAGTATAAAACAATGTGCATATAAAACCACACAAAAGACAATAATAACGCAGTCACAATGAGTTTTAAGAGAATTTATGCAGCAATATCTTCCCTCAAAGAAAAAAAAATATAGATGTGTCTATCCGTTACCGTATTTAACATGCCACATGAATTGACTGTACCTGCCTGCCCTACCCCCTGAGCTCCTGCCCTCCTCTCAGCAATCCGCCGTTGCCAAGGTTTCCGTGTACGCGCTGCCAGCGAGAGCGGAGCCGCGCGACTGTCATACAGTATTGCCAGACATGGCGGCGGATCTACAACCCGAGTGGATTTCTTGTCTCCCTTCTTCTTGGAGTTATGGGGTTACTCGGGACGGACGCGTCTTCTTCATTAAGTAACTATCCCTTCAAAGACAACAGCTCAAGTTACGTCTGCCCTTTTCGGATTCGAACAAAGTCACCGTGTTATAATGAATGCATTTCCCTCTCTCAACAGCGAGGAAGCCAAGAGTACAACCTGGCTGCATCCAGTAAGTGGCGAGGCGGTAATAACCGGGCACAGAAAGACTCCAGGTAAGGTGTCACTTAAAGGCGGTCAAGTTTCTCTGTTACGTTTAACGTCTCTAATGTTCGCTGTCATGTGTTGCTGTTTGCCCGTATTCCCAAACCCGATACTTCCCACACTAAGAGAGGGAGAGAGACAGAGAGAGGCTGTGACATGCATGCTGTGTTTCTTAACGCATGAATGTGCTTTTGTCGCTCGTGCTGAGTGAAAAGTGAGCCCTCTCATGCCCACCTCTGCCCTGCTCGTGCCACTTTCCTCGTGAGGCACAGCCTCTTTTAGGGGTTGGTCAGCCAGTTAAGCTGACGAAGAGATGTTAGCTCAATGTTTCCTGTGAACTTGTAAAACAACGACTTTTACTAACAACCACCAGCATGTAAATGAATTTCGGAAGCATTTTATTCTTGTTAAATAAATTAACTAAATTAGCTTCTGTTGACCAAATAGTCTTACAGACGCAGAGCCCGCTAAACAGAGATATCCAGTTTGACAGTTAGGCTATAGGTATCCATAGCGGCTGCAGACTCAAGAGCTAAAGGTTACCTGTAAATCAACATTGTTCGCTTCCTTTATCTCATCCAACACTTAAAAAAACTTTAACCAATCTTAAACGTAGAATTTTAAGATAAAATGAGCTCCTTGCATGACGTTAACATGCGAGTAACTCTGTGGCAGCCTTCTCATATAACCTGAAGTCTCTGCAGACTGCGGAGCATTTGCACTAATGTGATTGAGTGGCTGCTGCATCTCAGCAGGGCTGCAACTAACGATTATTCATATTCATTATTGATTTACAGATTGTTTCCTAGATTAACAAATATTCATGTTAGTCTATAATAGGTAAACAAAAGTGATAATGCAAGATTTCGAAAGGTTATTACAGTATATCTAAAGCAATTAGTCCATTAATTCATCAGATGATTTGCAGAAAATTCATCTTCAAATTTTTTGATAATTGATTAATCCTAGAAGTAATTTTTCAAGCAAAAATGCAAAAGATTCTGTAGTTTCATCTTTTTCAATTGTGAGGATTTTCTGTTGTTATTTGCACTATGTAACAGTAAATTGTCTTATCTTTGGGTTTTGGAGTGCTGGTCAGGCAAAACAAGACCTAACATTGAGCTTTCTTTCATTTTAGAGACAATTAACCACTTGATCAAGAAAATAATTGACTAATTAATAATAGTTGATAATGAAAATAATAGTTAGTTGCTGCCCTAAAAGTAAAATATACAAGTTGCTTAATTTGTCCAACCAGCTGTTCAAAACCAAACATATTGTATTCACTATAATATAAAAAAGCAGCAAATCCTTATATTTGAGAAGCTGGATCTTGCTCATGTATGGCATTCTTGCTTGAAAAATGACAGAAACGTTAATTACATTTTTAAAACTGTTGCCAGTTTTTGCTTTTGGGTCGGCTAATAGTTTGATCGACTAATCAATGCAGCTCTGCATCTCAGTGTATGTGAGTTAGCAGCTGGGAATGCATAGCCCAAGTTTATTTAATATTTTGACATCTCTTTGTTTGCCCCAGTTTGTATTGACATGTTTTTGTCCACCGCTCCCTCTTTCACAGACCTACCCACTGGATGGGAAGAAGGATATACTTTCGAGGGTGCACGTTGCTTTATTAAGTGAGTAAACACCCTCCCCCCAAGAGACACACACCCATCATAACCCCAGAACCTGCATACAACATCTAAACATACCTTATGAATTCAAAGCACTTCCCCTTTGCATGTCACCATGAATGCAGGATGCCTTCATTTTATACAGGGATTTATTTATTGCCACTTTTAACTCCTCAAGTGAATGAAAAGCTCCTTCAAATGTTGTGCTACTCCTGAAAACATGCTGTGAATTAGAAGTAAATATTGAATGGCCATGCATTTGGAACCTTTACTCCCTATGTCTCTACTGTTGAAGCCTATCGTTATAGTTAATGATTACACAGCAACGCTGTGCAAATACTAGACCGACATGGGCAAAGTGTGGTTGCTGTCCTCTTGTGAGCTGTTTTTATTTATTCAGACTTACCCTGCTCAGAGCTGACCCTACTTGAAGAGTTGAGTATAATGTGTTCTTATTTTCTGAAAGTTATTAAGTCGTCAAGAAACAGTTGTCCCCACTGTTTAAATGGTCTGGTCACAGTTTAAAATCACACTTGTCTTAGATGGCTGCTGGAAAATATTTCTGTTGGTACATGCCAACATAGTGTATAAAGACTTATTATTTAACATCTCCTTCCATTGATTTTGTTTCAACACCATATCCCCAGTATGCTCATTTGTTTGTGCTTGTGGGCAGGGAAAGTGTCCACTAAAACACTTTGGTTTGTTTAGTTTGTGCCCCTGTCTGTTTGAAGACCAGTATCTGCACGAATTACATTAGTGAACTACAATATGTTTCACATTTTCCTCTCTATCCTCCATGGTAGCTTGATGCATGCAACTAATGAAAGGAGATCACAAGGGCTGTCTTTCAGTCAGCACTGATTCATAATCTTCACCTTAGCATGTTTTAAATCCATGAATATGAGTTGAAATATGTTGTTATTTTGCATGTCTTAATGTAATACTCCCCCCCCCCCCCACACACACAAGGTATAGATGGATTTCATTGCCAAAATACAAGAATGCTTCTGTATGATTGAAGACGCTGTAATACAGAAGCTACGAATTTAGGATATTATGCCTTATTATCCTCACTGAATCCCTTCTCCGTCTTTGACTTCCTCTTGAATTTAAGAAGCTTCATGTGGCAGGTTGCCAGGCAGTCCAGCTGAAAGGCAGTAATTTTATATTCCAGTGTTTTAGCTTCAGCTTCTCAGTGTAAAACAGACTTGGGGACCACATAATAGTTGATCACTGTGATTCTGGCATAGTCCAATGACAAGGTAATGAATTCTGTGTAAAGCACTTTACAGACTAAATATGTTGTCCCTTACAAAACATGCATTTTACATGTGTGCATGTGTTTCATGCATTACGTACATTTTAGACACATTTTGAATTTTATGACAAACTGTATTGAAGAAGTAATTTGATGATGAATACGCCTATACAGGGTTTAGCTGAGGATTAAGAGCGTAGACTCTAGTGATTAAGGAGATATATGTACAGTTCAGGACATTTTTTCAAAACATATTTTTAACGTAACCATAATTGCTAACTATATTAATCAAATATCATGTATTTATTAAATAATAGCTCAGCTGCTTACGCTTACATTTGCAGCTAATGTAATATTTGATTAAAAACTAATAAAATCAGTGTAAGTCATTTTAATAGCATTAGGAAGCTTATTGATTATCTGACAAACTAAAAAGGGCAATTTACAGCAACTATTATTGCTGCTCAGCA